>OX352269.1:13426973-14734396 GCA_947086405.1 Esperia sulphurella
TAAGTTGAAAAGTATTGCGCCTTAAGGGCTTACCTCCTTCCCTAGTAATTATGTATGACCTAGGTTCAGGACATTTGGCCAGAATGTTAGCTTTCTGCCAAGTATTACCATTTCTGTAAACAACATTATCACCAGGATTAAAAGTTACAGTTTGTTTCCTGGCATGTTTGTCATGAAACTGTTTAGTAATTGATTGTTTAAGACACAACTGCCTATAAATATTTTTCTGTATCTTAGGTTTTAACACTTCTAATGTGCATGGTGATGACCTGACTATGCGGCTATTTAAAATTTGAGAGGGTGAAACATCCAAAGCAGAAAGTGGAGTATTATTGTAATGCATAATACCTTCTCTGTAGTCAGTACCATCTTCATGACACTTTTTCAAAATATTTTTACAGATATGGACTGCTTTTTCAGCCATACCATTGCTTCTAGGGTATCTAGGTGTAGAAGTTGTCAGTACAATATCCTTAGATTTAAAATAACATTTACATTCGTAAGATGAAAATGGATTATTGTCTGCTATCATTTCTACTGGATACCCAAAACGAGTGAACACATCTTGCATAACATCAATTATGGATTCAGCTGATTTATTACACAGTGGTGACAACTCCAACCAGTGCGAAAAATAGTCCACAATTGCCAAGTAGCTTTTGCCATTGAACTCTAAAATGTCACATCCTACTTTTACATACCTCTCTTTAGGCACCTCATGCGGTAGAAGAGGCTCCTTGTAATTATTGGGACTATATTTCTCACATGTCCTACACTGTTTCACAAAATTATGTATGTCAATTCTCATATTAGGCCAATAGAATAATTGCTTTGCCCGACTAATACATTTGGAAATTCCATTGTGACCTTTGTGTATAACATCAAGAATGTAAGATTTTAAAGAACTGGGCACAATCATTCTATCTCCCATGAACAACAACCCCTCCTGCAAATAGATAATATCTTTAAATTTCTCAAATTTTTTACAATCTTTGGGTACCGAAGCTGGCCACCCATGGTAATAGTAGTTACATATTTTATTCAATACAGGGTCATTGTTGGTTGCATTTCTGAACACTGTTTTTCTCTCAGGTGACATAGGTAAGTATTTAGAAACCGTATGTACCATCTGCAACATCTCATCATCATGTTCAGTTACATTAAGGCTGTTTCTCGACAGCATGTCTGCAAAATGTACTAGCCTGCCAGGAACATAGTATACATTTAAATCATAGATCAACAATTTCAACCTAAGACGTCGAAGTCTAGGAGAACCTAGTTTACTGACATGCTTTGACATTATGGATACAATTGGTTTGTGGTCTGTTTGTACATCTACATTTGAACCATATATATATTTATGAAATTTTTGTGTACCAAAGTATATAGCCAGTAACTCTTTTTCTGTCTGACCATAATTCAACTCCGAATCATTCATAGTACGAGATACACATGCTATGAGTCTTAATACTTCTTTCTCATCCTGTTGGAACATACAGCACCCTAATCCATTCTTAGACGCATCACACTGCAATATTATTTTCTTATTCGGGTCAAATGGACATAATGCTGGTGTAGTACTGAGCCTTTGCTTCAGCTCACTAAAAACTTTTTCATGTACTGGAAGCCATGTGAACTCAACATCTTTGCGTAACAATTTACTTAATGGGGACATTAATTCTGCCATGTCTGGTACATAGCGCCTGACATAATTAAAAGAGCCTATAATCCTCATTAACTCCTCTTTATTAGAGGGTGCTTTTAGCTTAAGCAGCGACTCTACTCTACCTTTATCTAGGGACATTCCTTGTTCATTAAAAATTTGACCTACATATTTTACTTCGGTCTGTCTGTATTGCAGTTTATCTTTGTTAAAAACAATTCCTAAATCTCTAGCTTTCTGAATAACATTTGACAGAGCTACATCGTGTTCTTTTTCTGAGTTTCCCATCACAAGAATATCATCAGCCCAAACAATTACATTAGGTATATTACCAAAGTGAGATTCGAGCACATCTTGGAATAATTCCGGTGCATTCATCAAACCATAGGGCAGTACAAGATAACGGTATACCCCAAATGGTGTAGCAAAGCAGCATTTCCAAGAAGACTCCTCGGTAAGACTTAAATGATGGAAGCCTTCACTCAAATCTAAAACTGAGAACAATTTTTTACCAATTAGCTTAGAAGCTAGTTCGTCTAATGTGGGCAATACTTTAGGTTTCTTTACAACATATTTGTTTAAGTCAGATGGATCGAGACATAGTCTAACCTTCTTGTTAGGTCTTTCTACCAACACAATTCTGTTGACACAGGCTTTCTCACTAATACTTTCTACTTTTAAAATTGCATTTCTTTGTTCGAGCCGTTGTAATTCCCTTTCTAATGGAGCTAGCATACAATTGGGGATGCGTGGAGAGGGATGACAAATTTGCTCAGACATATTCCTAGTGGGTATATGAAAAGTGCCTGGTAGTTTACCAATTCCCTTAAATACATCAACATTTCTATTTAAAAACTTTTCTTTTTGACTGTCACACATACTGGACTCTACATGGTGTACTCTTTTAACCAAATTTAATGAAATGCACCCTGGCAAACCTAACAACATTGATTTACAATTTACAATAACAAAATTTTCATAACACTTACTGTTTTTGTACTCACATAATAGATTTACCATACCAACTGGCACTACTTTGTTTCCTTCAAAACTCTCTAACTTAATATTTGTCTCGATAAGTTGTAACTTCAAATTCTGATTAATTTTGTTAAATAAACTTAGTGGCATAATGCTTATATCTGCACCAGTGTCCAATTTACACTGAACTTTTACATTTTCAATATTTATCTCCTCGAGCCATTCCTTATTTAATGCTTGCACACTTCTGGCTGATCCACAGTAAACACTTTCGACTTCACTGTCCGAACTATTACATTTATTTACCTCCTTGACTTTCCGGCTGGGTCGCACCTTGCAGCTGACAGCGAAGTGGTTTTTATAGCCACACCGTTTGCACGTCTTACCATAGGCTGGGCATTCCCGTGGACCATGCTCAGTCTGGCATCTCCTACAAGCAAATTTCTCAGCACTATACTTTTTCTTTGAAGAATGCTTAACGCTGGCTGCACCTACATCAGCTGGGTTCATTTGGGACACTTGGGCACTTGCCTGTTCCTTTGTTTGGCAAAACTTAACTACTTTGTCAAGCGTGAGGTCGTCAATACGCAATAAGGCTTCTTGTGTAGACTTGTCACACACTGTCTGAATTATGTGGTCACGCATAATCTCATCTTCAAAATTTCTATAATTACAAGACCTTATCAATCTCCTGCATTCAGTTAAATAATGGTCGAAGGGCTCGCCTTCACGCTGACGCTTCTCATTAAACTTAAAACGCTCAAACACTTCATTGGTGCGCGGGTTTATATACTTTGTTATTGCATCGATAACTTTGTCGTACATTTTTTTACCTCCATCTGGCAACGGAAGAGTGGCCACCACTTTGGCGGCTTCAGGTCCCATCATGTTGCGTAGCAAAGACAGCTTAACGTCGTCCTTGGCGTCGCCTTTTCCAGATACAATTAAATAATCGTTGAAACAATTTAACCAAAATTCCCATTCTGAAGGTGAATTTGGTTTCAACAAATCTAGATTTGGTGGCAATTTAACTTGATAATTGGCGTTGTCGGCCATTTTGATGCCAATACTTGTGAAAATTTTCCGATGCTCTGTTATAGCAAAACACTTCAGGGAAAGATACCCAACACTTAAAACTTATTGAGGGCACATACTTTGCTTCTGTTAAACTTATATCGACTGCGCCATGTTCTATTTGTTATAAATTAAACAAATATTAATAATTAATACTTTTATTGAAACACTTCTAAGACACAGATAATACAGAGTAACGTCATAGACAATGCAGAAAGCTTAGGGGTATCCCATATAATACTAACAAGGGTGTACCATGAACTACATAGTATGTAATGTCACAACAACATCTATCGCAGAACCGACGGCCGTTGGGGCAGACGAGTTCTGGAGTAGAGATCGTGGATTGTCACGCGCAGGGTGGGACTCCCGACCTGAAGAAGGTGGCCGGAAGCGGTTGGATGCGGAGGGCGGGGGACCGGGTGTGGTGGCGTTCATTGGGGAAGGCCTATGTCCAGCAGTGGACGTCTAAGAGTGATGATGATATGATGAAAGAGCGCTGTGTCGTATTTTGTGTTTATAATATTCTTTCATAATAATAAAGTCAAGTATATTGAATTAGATGTTTGCCTTCAGCTGTTAATTTCTTACAGATATCTCCATTCGGATCACTTATAATTATTATAGACTCACTGGTAATAGTCCTAAGAATGTTCCTGCCAGCCATTCTGGCAGAGTGCGTACTGTACGAACAAGATAAAATGCAGTCGATTCTCGCCGACCAGCTGTTAGATTGCACAGGTAAATCTCTGGTATTAAAAATAACTTGCAATGTACAGAATCAGGCTGCAAACGAAGGCTGATGGGGCAGATTTAATATCCGTCGAATTAAAAAGCCATTTTATACTCTCTAACGGGACATGTGACATATTCTGAGAAGCGTTTGGCCGAAACGCTTACGAAGTAGGCTCCCAGGTCAGATTACGCACATCAGCCGTCAAAAAGAAAAATTTACATACAAAATTAGGGTTGTTATATAGAAGGTTGTAGTATACATTTATCATTTAACAGGGGCAAAGCTACGAGGTGTGCTGTACGATGCCCTGGATTATATGGAGCTCCGCCCCCCCAAGTACTCAGTATGGCGACTTTACCCGCTCGACATAAACATGCCGCTGAGCTTTATCAGCATCTGCACCACTTACGTCATCGCTTATATGCAGTTCATTTACTAATTACCGTTTTCCCTAAATACTCGCATGACGACTTTACTCGCTTGAAGCTACATGACACTGGTCGCAATCACATCTGAACAACTAACAATGTAGCTACTTACGAATTATTTAGCAATGACTTCCTTCCCCCTAAATATTCAGTACATATGGTGTCTTTTGTACATAACATGCCGTTGAGCTGAATCAGCACCTGTATTGGTATATCATAGTTTATTATATGCAATAAACTTACTAAGTATGTGGCAATGACTCCCTTCCCCCTAAATACTCAGTACATATGGCGTCTATGGCGTTCAAAAATAACATGTCACTGAGCTTAATTATCATCTGTAGGTATGTTACGTCATCGTTTATATGCAATATACTTACTATGTAGCAAATATCTCCTCCTCTAAGTAGTTAGCACCTATGGCATCATTCATGTCACTGGGTTTAAAGCGGAAGCGGGAGCGGAAGTGGGAAGTGTAGCGGATTCTATAGTCCAACGGGCGGAACCGCTGCCGGCACGCTAATTTTATGTATATAAATATTTTAAATGCATAACCAGATTAATATATTTATTTTAGGATTTAGTATTAATGTCTAATGTTAAGTTATCCACGCGGACGAAGTCGCGGGCAACAGCTAGTTGTTTATATGCAGTATACCTACTTACTAATTAAGTAAAAAGGATATAACCTTATATACCCAGAAATGCTTAGTATGGTGCCTAAAAACTTCGTTATATAAAGTATAGTATAGCTTTGAGTGTACTAGTACCTGTATATTTAACTTGTAGTTTGAGTGTAAAATAAAATGTTCATATAAGAATAAAAGTTAGTCTTTTATTTCTTTCTTTCTCTCCGCAGCCTCACACAATACGTTAAAATCTGACGGATTTGAAAACTGCCTTATCGTGTGTAGCGCCCCTTAAGGTTAATCGAGTTCTGTTTGTTTGCAAAGTTAATGTCGAAAGAAAGTTTTGGTCAGTTGAGCTAATGTTCACTCTCGCAATAGAGTCGTCTCTTGATTAATGAAGTTTGCTAATTTCTTAATGTCAACCTCACTCGAGAAACAAGGGACAGAAATGTTCTGGAAGTCTGTGGTATAAGCAGTTTATTGGAGAACTGAGTTGTTAATTTATTATGTGTATACAATGTGCTAGATGCGACATGGACTACAGTTTTCTTATTCAATATTATTTTTCAGAGCATTCGTCTCTTCGCCCCACCCCACGCTATTATCACGCAAATCCCCACAGGCCAATCCCCCAATGGATAAACCACCGAAAGTGGCATTCTATTGAGGAGGCTTGTATTCATCAGTGGACTTTTATAATTGTTTATTGTGGATCTTTTGCCTGCGTAAAGAAAGTAATTATTATGATTTATCTCAGTCTAGGATTTTCTCCTGTACTATGGGTATTAGACATGGACGGTCAATTCACAAATATAACATCAAGCCAAGGACTAACTTGTACAAATTGTACAAAGTGGGCTGTCCCTAGTGGACATGGAAGTCGTCGACCCAAAGCGCTTGAGTGCAATTACCAAGCTGTTAAACTAACGAGGGGGTATGAACTGTCAATAACCCCAGAATTTATTTTAACACTAGCTTTTCGGTACGTACGAGTAAGTACTCTAGTAGAGCCGTGGTAGCCGGTTGGTTGTGCACTCGTCTCACGTTCATGAGGTCGTGGGTTCAAACCCCGCCCGTACCAATGAGTTTTACGAAACTTAAGCACGGTTTATTTATAATACCACAGGCTTTTCGGTGAAGGAAACCTGCATATGCCGAAGAAGAAATTCTGAGGCGTATGTGAAGTCCACCAAATCGGCTTGGGGCACCGTTGGTGGTCAGGGGTTTGGCACAAAAGATCCTCAAGGGTCGAAGTGTCTCCAGGTCTTCCTGGCCCCCTAAGAAGATAAGATAAGTACTCTAGTGCTTCTTAAATCTCGAAGATAAGTAACCAGATAACATCTGCTAAATGAAACTTGTTTTTAATCCTGATGGTTTACGCTTGAACTCAGTGATGATGAGATCAAAGGTGGAGTGAGCGCGTTTATCCAGAAGATGCCTGTTCATTCTTCCTTTCATCATCGGGTTATTTTTGTCTCCACTGCAGGAGCACAACCCTCTCTCATCTATCGGAGACAGACGGAGGATTTGGCCTACACTCCCCGCGCTGGCCAGACGGGTTGGGGAGGCCTGATTGACGTTTTATAATGTATTCCCTTGGTCGCCTTGTACGACATCCACGGTAAGAGTTGGAGTGGTCCTATTCTACTCTACCGGAAACCACACGGCATCATTCTTCCTTTAAAAAGATCAAATTGTACTTGTCCGGTAATATGACCACCTCGTTGGCGTAGTGACTTGGACTGGAGCGCCAGAGGTCGTGGATTCGATTCCCACCGGGGACAAACAACTTTGTACAATTTGTGTACAAGTTGGTCCCAGTCTGGATGTTATATTTGTGAATTGGCTGGAAGAGATCTCTTTTAAAGATAAATATATTGTAAAAATTTTGTGCAATGTAACGTGAATCTCTTTTAATTTACGTTAATCGCGATTTCAACACAATCGATTCTCGATTCACTTTTAATCGATAATCGGTATCAAGCGTAGAAGCGGCAACCCCTACGCGGCGACGCGAAACGTCACTGACTTCACTCGGATTTTTCAAATCTCGTCAGAAAAACGAACAGCTGTTTCGTGCTGTCAAATTTTAATTTATTCTTTGGTGCCCTAAAACCACCTAAAAAGCTTTAATTACACTGTAAATAGTGTTCCCTATATTGAACATTAAATTCAGTTAATTTAGACCCCCGCTGTTGGGTAAGTGTGAACTGATATTTACATATTTGTTAATTGGGCCTTGTAAAACTCTTTTCATAAATTCTGTTCTGATCTGTGTATGTTTTCCACTTGTTTTCTTTGGTTCTTTATGTCATGTTCTATTTTCACCTTCCTACCACTGTGCTACTCCGTTCCTAATCTCCATGTATCGCCACAATCAAACCACCCATCATGGCCCAGCTTACTTGCAATGGTGTGGAAAGGTGGATGCATGGAGACTCACTGGAAGAGGATCTAATCCCGCTAAATCTTCCAGGGTCGAAGTTAACGTCGAAGTTAACGTCGAAGTTAACGTCGAAGTTAACGTTGAAGTTTTCGTCGAAGCTCGAAGCTCGAAGTCACGTCGAAGTTCTCTTCACTTCACATCTTTGACCTACACTCTCCGCTACACCGTTTGGCCCTAGACCCCTTGGACGAGCTGCGGATACTCGTTGCAGAGCCAGCATCTAGCCCTCATCGGAGACTCCTGCAGTCACCGTCCACACTACAGCAGAGACAGCCAGGCCAGTAGCGGAACACCTCTGAAGCTCGACCAAACCTAGAAACTGCCATCAGGGCGGTCGATCACGACCCATCTATTCCTCTAATAAAACAATCATATTCTTTTGTTCATGTCTTGGATTTTATTAACAACACAGCCCAAGCGTGACAGCAATAAAGAATATAGTCCAATTTTGTTTAATTTCCATAGCACAGGAGAAATCCTAGTTTGGGATTAGACAAGTGTATGTATGTATATGTAGGTACATAATTAATATTGAGTAATACCGAAGCTATTCTGCTGCCGCGGCCGGCCGCGCGCGCGCTGGCGCGACGAGCTCGAGCAGCACGAGGGCCTGGGCGCGCTCTGGACGCGAGTGGCCACCGACAAACTGATGGCCTGGGGAGGGAGGGAGGGGGAGGCCTTTGCCCAGAAATGGGATGACCTATAGACTAAATGAAATGTGTAATTATATGACTAATGTGACATATGATAATTAATAAGTAATATTAATGAAATGACTAATTTAATATTAAGTTTGACCATTAACTAATTTTGCATATTATTAAGATTATAATTTAACGGTACGACATGTATGTAACTAATTAACTAAATTGAATTATTATTATTTTGCCCTACGAGTGACATGTAATTATGTATTCTTGACTATATATGCAATTAATTGTTAATGTAAATGCTTATTCGTATTAATAATGTAATAACCACTATCTATAGGATGCTTAAATAAATAAATACCGAAGCTGGCAGGGAGTTCCATTCCTTAGCATTATGAAAGAGGAAGCAAAACGCTTTACGAAGCGTCTCATCTCTCCCATAGCCAGTATCGGCCATTAATTTGATATCGGCATTTGTATCTAAGCAATCCAGACCGAAACGTAGTCAATTGGTTAAATTGTCTGAAATACCTACTTAACATCGCTCCTGTAAAAGCTTTTGGGTATAAAAAATACGACCAAGTACATTAAACGTGTGTTACAAGGAAGTAGGCTGTGGAGCTAGGGTCCCTACTGAAGGAGAGCGCTTTATTAAATAAACGTGTTATTTGAATAACGAAAATAGAATGATGATAATATATTTTAAAAATGAGATTAATTCTGGACAAACGACGTGGTGGGAAAGGTTGGGTTATGGGACTGGGAAAGTATGGGGAAATAGGAAGGAGAGAAGGAGGGATCTTAATGAAGGATCTTTTCGTCATATTCTTTTCCAAACTTGCAACTTAGTGTCTCATGTTTAATTGCTATTATAGCAAAAAGCGGTTTATTTACGAAAAGACAACCTTATTTTATTTAGAGACTAGATGATACGATATAATAACCTAAACCCAATGATTTCGATGTGATATGCGTAAAGTTGGACTAAGATTACGAAATTTTATTATAACACATCTGCATTGTTAATATTACAGCGCGGACTAAGTCGCAGGCAGCAGCTAGTATACGAATCAGTATATTATGGGTCATAAATATATAAAATTCGTATCACATCGTAATTTACAAGACTTTCTGTGTGGTCTTCAAAATCTGATATAACATTTATTCACGCTATGCAGAATCCTATTTGAAGGGACATTATTTTCTTTCGCCTATGAAAGTACTTTGAGAACTCCGTTACTTATGAATTACGGTCAATGGACCTCCTTTATCACAACTTCCTATTTATTTTTGGATTATATTCGCTTAGGGGTTTTAGCCACAAATCTTTGGTGTGTGTTTTCCCTTTTTAGTTATTTATTATAGTCATATACTTGAAAAATAACTTCCCGGTTAATATTACAGTGTCTTGTAATTTAGGTCATTTTTATTTCAAGCATACGATCACACCCTCACAGGAGCACCAGCCTGTCTATACAAGTTTGGTTGTGTGCGTAAATAATGGTAGGGATACTGCACCTAGACTGCAAACATAGTTGATTGAGAGAGGGACAATGTTATGTCAACAATATAAGTGCTTCTCTTTCTAACTTGTAACATAGATCTCTCGCCGTCGGTCGATAGCGCGCTGGAGTAGTAACTTTGTACTGGCGGCGGCGGCCTAGTAGTGTGTACTGCCAGCCGCTCTCTATTTTGCGGGCAGAGTGAATCTGGTGAAGGGAGGTGAGTGTCGCTTCTTTACGTAAGTACTATTTAGTCTTCTCTGCCACGAGGTTTAATTTCTAACCGACTTCAAAAAAAGAGGAACTTCTCCATTCGACGGTCGGGATGTTTCTTTTTAATCTACTCGTAATATATTACGAGTGGATTATGGACAGACGATATTAAACAAGCGGTTGGCCCACTTTGGACAAGATTGGCCAAGCAAAGGGAAAAAAGGAAGACGCTGGAGGAGGCCTATGTGTCAAAGGACACACTGACTCAGGAGACGGATGTGTAAGATTAAATTTTAAGTTTTATTTTATTTTTATAAGCTGCAGCAGTAAATAAAGGCTTTGATATTGAAATTGAAGTACTAAAATAAAGGAAAGAGGGGAGTGAGATGATCAGTCAGTGAGAAAATGATCCTCGATTTGGATTGATCTAGCTTAGTACTTTTAGTTTTTAATCAATCTAAATAAACGTGAACCTAGAATAGGTACATTTGGGACCTTAATATGAGCATTGTATACACTATTTTAAGCTATAATATTCTAAAGGAACCCTAACCTTTTTTGAAATTGACCCTTAAATCTAGAGCCTTCCTTCCGAAATTAAATTATGGAACCTTCACGAAATTGACCTTTCAAAGGTCGTAGAGCTTCCGGTTCACCTCTTAGAATATCTTGCGGAAGTGTAATCAGTAGCTCGCAACTTTTTCAATCAGGCATTTTCAATAGAGATATCTGTTAGATTTTTGAGATATTGTCGAAGCACGGTAGAGCAGTCCTATAGTGGAGATGAGGCATAGGAAAGCGAACTGTGGAACACCTTTAAATTCTAGCTAGATAATATGGTCTGATGAAGGCGTGGAGAAAAGATTTTCCTTTCGTAAGCTTACCTTTCTTTTCCAAGATTCACATGTTTTTATTGAAAGGATTAGCAAGCTGATTTGGCAGTGGGCGGGCCACATCTGGCGCAGAACCGATGGCTGTTGGGGCAGACGAGTTTTGGAGTGGAGACCGCGGATCGGCACTCGCAGGGTGGGACGCCCCGCCGCCAGGTGGAACGACGACCTGAAGAAGGCGGCCGGAAGCGGCTGGATGCGGAGGGCGGAGGACCGGGAGTGGTGGAGTTCATTGGGGAAGGCCTATATCCAGCAGTGGAAGTCTAAGGGCTGACATGAGGTTATGGGGACAAAGGTAGACATTGAACAGATGTTCGAGGTGGGGCAAAGCGTCTACTAAAATCACTTATTTTGTATATAGTTTATTTTTTATTCCTGATAGATTTACGCTTGACCTCAATCACACCTGATGATTAGTGACCTAAGGCGAAGGCCTAAGGTGGAGCGCGTTTACCCAGAAGATGCCTTTTCACTCTTCCTTTAAAAAGATCCAATTTGTACTTGTCCGGAAATACCTGGCTGGCAGAGAGTTCCATTCCTTAGCTGTTCGCATTATGAAAGAGGAAGCAAAATACTTCGTGTGAGAACGTGGTATGCTTCTACATAAGAATGAAGTCGTTGATGGATGAAGTCCTTCTACACGCCTCGTAGTTCGGTGACGGAACGGAGATGGGGGAATCAAATTGTGCAAAATAGTAAAAGTCGAAATGTGTCGTCGAAAGTGGTAAGGTAGTTGTTGATTATGGCAGATAATACCTAATACTGATTATGGCAGATAATACGTAAAGAATATTGATAGCATGAGCAACCCTCTTAGCTCACAGTCTGAACTGGAAGAAGAAATGGAACACGAAAAAAATAAAACACAACCAAATTTTGTGAATACCCGTAATAAAAGGAAAAGAAGCGAAGATCTGGCACAGGAACTTTCTGATTTTAAAGAAGAGATGAGAATAACATGTGTGTCATATGTAACTAATCAACCAAATTCCTTACTTCCCTAGTCGTGAGGAATGCCAATGATCTGATTTCGATCCATGCAACTTGTAAACGAGGCCAAGGAACGTTTTCAATTGAATGATTAGGAACGGAGCGTGATATGAATGTAAGTACCTCCTTGCTGACTTGAACCATCTTCAAATGGAAGAGGTTATGAATTCGATGTGTACGAATATATGCCTAAACTTCTCCACCAAGGATTCTAACATTCTTATAAAACGCCAATTATAATATAAATATATTAGTATTTAAAACGTCACAAAACTTTCCTTCGCCCGCTTTTCGTCCAGTGATACCATTTGGGGTGACGTGCTGCGAACAACATCGCCGTCATTCATGGGCGATATTAGGTAAATCGCGCAGTGGCGATATATCGTTATTTTCCTACCCCTCCAGGACCGTGGATCGTGTTTCTGAAACTTAGTTTAGTACTTAGTACTTGTATAAGTCCGTAATTTTATTGCCTACCTATTAATAATAAAGTGAATGCTGACACAGCAGAGGATCATTCGAAGCCGTGTGAAATAGTGTTAAATGTAAGTGAAGAATACCACTTAATATCTACAATAGAATTCATAGAAATAAAATAAAATAAGAATATAAAGAAAAATAAACTGGTCACCAAAGAGACATTTCCTACCTGGCCCGAAATATACTACCAGGATACCATAATATGTCAGGAATGCGAACAAACGAAAGTATTTTGCCGCAAATTCTATACGAATTATCAAAAAGTTTGCTGGGTGACATTTGGAAGGCAGTGCGCGAAAAGATAAAGGTACTGTGGAGAGGTTATTAACTGGCGAACAGCAATGCGAGTTAAAAAGTCTCTATTCATAATAATTAAGTGTACTGTGTTACTAATAGCACCTTAAAAATCATCATAAGTTATAATATAACCGGCCGACCATCCTACAGATAAACCCAGTGGTTTCAGTAGGACGGCATAGAAAAAAGATACAAATAAATATTAATTATTACTACCCATTAGGTACGTACTTATCAAACGGACAAATCAATTTTGTGGTTTGTTAGTTATAAAACTTTCAACGTTTAGTAAACTACGTATTGATCAAAATAATTTGTTTTTGTCAAAACAGTTTTCAACTGTAATTGACGTACCTTCATTTTAATGGCAGGATTGTGTTTGTTCCACAAAGTTTTAAAGTCAATCAAATATACAGAAAGTTCAAAATAAAGAGTATTAAAAATTCAAGTTCCGACAAAAATAAGATCGCTGAATGATTTCTAGAATGGATACCGGTTCTAGTAAGTGCAACTTGGATCGACCGATAACTTTGAAGAACTAGAAAGCCAGAGAGATATTACGAGTAGATAGATATGTCCAATCCTAAATATTTGTATTTTTTCACTATTGACCTATTTAACGTTTAAACTACTTACACTCGAACAAAGACGAGAAAAACTAGACATGGGACTATTTTTTGACGTGATACGGAGTCGCATTGACTGCCCCGATCTCCTCGCTTGCATTTCTCTGAATACACCAAAATACCGCACCAGGCACACAACGTTATTCCATGCACCATTTCATTCTACTAATTACGGCAAAAACGCAGTACTAACAAGGATTATCCACACATACAACAATATATTTAAAAGTACTGACCCATGTTGTTGGCTCGAAACGGACATTTTTAAATGAAATTGACTCAATCATTCAAAATCACCTTTAGGTAATAATTAATACAACTAATTCAGTTGAGTTTTATGATAATTAAGTATATACAATTTGCTAAATTATATAAAGTTTATAATCAATGTATTGTTTAGTACTTATTATTTATATTATATTATTTACTTATATACTATTTATTAGCATTTTTAACTATTTATCTATAAATCTATTTATTCATATATCTATCTAAGTATTTCTTATTTATTTATTTTTCCTATACATTTTAATTTATTTGTTTCTAATGGTTGTTTGTCATTTATTCAACGTCATTTATTTATCTGATGACCCAGTATAATATTATGTTTTACTTATTGCCATCTAGATATTAATATTGTTTACAGTGACCTAGCATTATCCCACTCGATTACTATAAAACGTGGATAACTATAATAAGCTTTATGTGTAATAAATTTAAGTTACAATTAATTTTAGAATACAGCTGTTGTTATCCTGAATAAATAAAAATAAACTAGACAATGTTTTGTGAACAAATTTGTTGTTGAATGTCCAATCCTAAATATTTGTATTTTTTCACTATTGACCTATTTAAACTAGACAATGTTTTGTGAACAAATTTGTTACTAGGAAAGCCATATATAAATTTAAAAGTAATCTCACGTATTTATACTAATAAATGTTATTGTCTATTTGATTTCAAATGTCTGAGGTCATTTGGAAGAATACTATGGCATTTTGAAAGCGTCGCACGCCCGCCCGGTAGTGGACTAGTATTGCGAGCTCATCGGCGTTGCCATTTTTTCACTGCAGCTCAGTAATTTAGTTACTCCCTTCCGCGCACTTTGGATTGATAATCACTCAACAGATCTGATTTAATTATAGATCTAAGACTTCGTTACGGACATATTCCATTGAACAAATTTTCATTTCTTATGGGCAAAACACCTTCTCCCAATTGTACAGAATGCGATGTACCAGAGGACGTTTTTCACATTTTGATGGAGTGTGTCCCGAATGAGTCTGTGGCGACTGCCACGCTTAAATTTTGCCGCGCTGAGATCTGCGCGCGCGAACACTAGCTGTCAAGATGACAGTACAGAGATTTTCTCAAAACGAATTATAGAGTTTTTCCAGTGTGCTCCGATTTTTTTTAGTGTTTTGTTATTGTTTACTTACACGAATAAACTATTTAATTAGGTAAAAGGATCGTTTTAATCAAGTACAATGTCTCTGACACCTAAAAGTCTTCTAGAATGCAGATATACAATAATTATAATTTATGGAATGTGGGTCAATGTAACAGTGCATTGACTTTTCCACTATCTATCTAATGCTAAGATTGGAATTAACAGAAGAAAATCTATAAGGCATTAGTCATGTAGATTTCTGTTAACTATGTGGTCACCAATAGAGCGACGTAGTCGCTGAAGCCACAAATAAAGATTTTTTAAAAATGTCACCCTCAGCGTAACCAAAAACACCTTATATTGCAGTTTGAGTAAATAAATATACTTGTACGACCAAATGAAGCGCAAAATTGTTAATTAAAGGTAAGTACACAATGGAGCGTTGCCACTGTCCCCTACTACTTATTTACATACTAATTGGACAATGTTCGCTGCGTGCGTTCCGAAATATGATTACGGACTCTCCTTGCTCTGTCTCTTTCGTACTTATGACTTTCGTAGCTTGGAAGAACGAAAAGGAAAACTGACCGCGCTTCATACTGTGTTCTGTTTGTAAAATGTCGACGCTTGCTGTTGTCGCTTGAATAATTATGAGACCTGTGTCATCGTATGTTTAATCTAAAATCTAGGTTTAACATAAGCTGACCATCAATATACTAAAAAATAGACAATAAAACTATCGAAAATATGTCGAAAGTTGACATATTTATTTATTTTTAGGAAACTTACAGCTATTTATATCTAAGTAAATTACATATAAGTATAATGAAAATGAACCACTTGTAGAAATAAATTAAATAATAATTACCATTCATAATAAACTAATACATAGTTCAAATATATTAAAAATAATACATACATACACAATACAAGCAATAAAACCTCAGTTAGGTTAAACTAAAAGAATAATAAACTACTCGTAAGTTTTATAACAAACGCAACGCTTTTCAGTTCTCTTTAACTCTCGTCTATCTGTTTTCCGATTAAAGTTATAAAGTTCATTATCCAGATAATTTCCATATTTGTCTATACAAACCCATTTTTAAGATTTGCTTACAATATTTTCAAAATTACACCTAATTTATCATTATTTCAAACCAGTTCGTTCAGTTTCTTTTTAGTATTGTAGGATGTAGTATATAGTGGTTTAGTATTATATTTGTTTGCGCAATAAAGTTTATTTTATTGTATTTAATTGATATGGAATGAATTTATGAGTATAATTTTATTTGATGATAATTTTTTTGACATTGTAATGAATTTTTAATTATTTATTAATTTCAAAGAAGATAAGATAAGATAAGATTTATTGTTGAAATTGTGATTTACAAATGTAGGTTTTACAAAAAATAAGTAAATCCTCACAATCTACCCTTTGGGGCATACAATAATTAAAAGTACTATAAAATGTATTCCACAAAATTGTAAAATAATAAAGTGTATTTTCTTCTCACAAGGCAAGTCAGATAAATTAAATTTAGAGCTAATGGCATATTGCACATTTTGCAGTACATTACTAATGCCGTGATTATTGAGTTTACCATTCCTCGGATAAAATAAATTTAGATAATTTAAATTATAGAAAACATCCAATAGAAATATAACATCTAAATATTACCTATAGTTCTACAATAAATATAATTTGATAATTTACGACTGGGCAAGCGTAGTGTGGGACGCCCCCTGGCTCGATGGAGCGACGATCTGCGTAAGGCGGCTGGCAGTGACTGGATGAGAAGAACCGAAGATCGGGTTCAGTGGCGCACCTTGGAAGAGGCCTATGTTTGGACAGTGGACTCTTTCAGGCTGATGATGATGATAATTTTAATATAAATTTTATCATGTTTCAGACGGCTAAACAACACGTAGCTAAAACTAGCCTCTGATATAATCAGAGTAACTCATTTTGGGCACAAATCACGTCCACGATACTAGGCCTCATACAAAGGTCTACTCTACTCGAAGTCACGTGACTCCAAAGCATTAGTTTAATTTTGAACTATGTCGTCGGAAACAAACATACCAACAAATTGCTCTCCTGCGAACGTGGGTCTCGTTTAACGACATCGACGGAGCTACGAAAGTAGAACGAAATAAAATGAACGCGACACTTTTGTACTTTATGCCTCAACTTTTCTACTTTTCAGCTGACATTTGCATTCGAAATGAAAGAAAGTAAAATATAAAGTATCGTGGAGGCGAAAGAAATGATATGAGACTTTAGTAATTTAAAAAGAGAGTGTATATTGATGGATCAGTTAAATGAGCGAGAAACTAAAAAAAATCGTTTTCAATTTTAAATATCCAATACCATATATACCTATATCATGTCATCATCATGTTTATTGGGGAAGGCCTATGTCCAGCAGTGAACGTCTAAGGGCTGATATGATTAGTACACACACACACACACACACACACACACACACACACGAGACACAGACACACCCACCTACACACGCAGAGATAAATACACTTTCTCACACACGAACATATACAACACAATCTTATAGTAAATAAATAATAAAAATATGCAGATGTGACTGTTACTGCCATAGAAGAGCGGGGCCACCTGGCACAAGTATTTTGCAAAATACTCAATAGGTGGCCTCCAACCACTGTATCATAGCTTAAGAACAAATTGTGAACGAAAATAAATATTTGATTTGATTTGATGAAGTATGAACTAATGGGAAGAAAGGCAAGATTAGTGCTTTAGACACATAACCAGAAGAAAAAAAACAGACAGCGGTCACTAGTCTCAGAGTAGAAAATAACGTATGACATAACCTATTTAACCTATTTAACACACAAAAAAAATTGTGAGTTACCAATGCAGAGAGAAATTAACTTAGCTGAGAGATTGATAGGTGAAAATCAGGACACTGAACTGAAGGAGGGCGGAGAATTGAGATATATGGGGACCGACAAGCACGATCCTTCGTCAAAAATCAAAGTGATTATTGACTGGAATTAGAATCACAACGGTTCAGTGATTTTAGAGCAACTCATGAATAAATACATACGCTAATGTGACATTTCAAAAACGAGAGAATAGCAGAACCTCATTTCGATGATCGCCTTCCCCAACCTCATACCTAAATCACACCCCCGGACGATTTAATTGAACCAATTTAATTTTCTACTATTACAGGTGTCGTGTGGTTTCCGGCAGAGTAGAAAAGGACTACTCCAACTCTTCCAGTGGATGTCGTACAAGGCGACTAAGGGAATACATTATAAAACATCAATCAGGCCTCCCCAACCCGTCGTCTGGCCAGCGCGGGGAGTGTAGGCCAAATCCTTCGTCTGTCTCCGCAGATGAGAGAGGTTTGTGCTCCTGCAGTGGAGATAAAAATAACCTGATAATGATGATGATGACAGGAGCCTTTGTTTTTTTTCTGAACGCGGGGAAATGCGTCGTATACTTACTCGTCTCGGGGGACGAGCAGAATATGTCAGGCTCTATACCGACTAAAACCCCGCGGTGGCCATCAAGGGACTCCGGGACCACCAAAGGCACACACTCCCGGTGCCCCTCTCACTCGCCACGCCGCTCGCGCTCGACGGCCCATCTCGGGGGAGATCGAGTCCCCCTAATACCTCTCGGTGCATGCAGCAGCAACGAGGGCATCCCCTTGCTGCCGCCCTCCCCGGGGCGCATGGGTGAGTGCACAGACTGGACTCGCGCCCCCGATGACCCCTTTAGTCGCCTTTTACGATAGGCAGGGGATACCGTGGCTGCATTCTTCGCCCCAGCACACAGGGCACAACTATAAAGCCTCGTATCCACTAGGCAACAATTGGCGCGCAACACGTGGCGTTCAACATGTTCGGCAACGTTGCAAAACAACGCGCGACGTTGTCAGCTCGCGCGCAACATGACGCGCGGCTTGTTGTTGGTTTAGAGAGCATCGTTAGTGTCGCTTCTGTACTTAGTATTCTTTGCCTAAATCGCGGACTAGGGATGCTCGAAATTAGATACGATTAATTTAACACCTGAACATGCCCTGGCATCAGGCGTTGCTAACGCTAGGTAGAAAGACAGAAGGCCTAATAAACAAAGTGGCCTGAAATTCGCAGCTCCTCGCACCCTCATTTGTACTGATTACGCGCAGATGGTAATTAAACGAAAGTTTGCCTTGTTACAGTGTGTTTCGCATAAGGGTTATTAAGCTTGACTGCTCTTACACGTACTAAAGTAATTTAAACCTATTATTTCTGTATCTTCCTTTGTAGTTGAATTAAAGTCTTCAGAATGTCAAGACTCGGCTTTGTTGGTACGTCTTAAGTTGTAACGATTGTTAGTTGCTCGCGACTTCGTCCGCGTGAACAACTTAACATCACATACTAATAATATGTATTTCCCGTAGGAATGAGAGGTTTTTCCGGAAAAAACTATCTTATGTCCTATTCCAAGGCGTAACCTATATATGTGCCAAGTTTCATTCCGTTTCGACGTGGTTGAAGCGTGATTGAGTAACAAACATCCAAACATCCAAATATCCAAACATTCAAAATTTTCCATATTAGTGTGATGGGTAATTTATTTAATTAAAATAATAATTTGTCTGCCACTTTGGTCTAATTATTTGGAAGTTTGCTTTTTGATTTGGAAGCCAGAGGTCGTGGGGGCAGACATCTTTGTAAAACATTGGTCTCCGTCTGGATTTTATAATTGTAAATTGTCCTTTCCTTATATAATTCAATACTAGTTCTGCCCGCGCCTCCTCTCACGTGGACTACACAATAATTCCCGGCTCCCGCTCCCGCTCCCGCTCCAGCTCCCGCTCTAACTGGCTCTGCCACTGTCACCTCTTTTTCTAAACAATTCCAGTATTGACGCAAACAAAACAAAATTTATTCAAATCGGTCGAGTCATTCTCTACTTAGTAATGCTATTTTTTTATATATAGAAGAAAAGGTAGAAAGAAGATATAGATATATACAGATTAAGAAAATCCTAGTGTGGTATTCGACAAGTGTTTGTGATATGTAGGTACTTAAATGTGTTTTTTTTTTTAAATTTAGTTTGTAAATGTAGATGTTTTGTTTCACATTGATGACTAACTTCCGCATCGTTGCTGGATGCGGTGTATTAATTATCTCACAGTAAGTAAATTTAATTATCTTTCCATCTCATTAACTACATGAACGGAAATTCGATATATAGATCCGGTGGGTTGTAGAGGCATAACAGGGGAATACATATATTCATAATATTCAATAATAATCAGATCAGAAACCAATTCTGTTTCTAACTATTCTAAAGCCTATAAATCTGCCAGTATTTTTGCAAATGGCGTCAAATGTCATTATAATTTGACATTTATATTGTAAGTAGACTGATAGAGAATTAATTAACAATAAGCAATGGAGCTATACACACCTGAAGAACGCGGAATTATTGTTACTGCTTATTTGACTTATTTCAGGGCCATGTGATCTCCCGCTTTGGCGATTTGAACTGGCCATCCAGATCGCCAGATCTGACGGCGCCAGAGTTCTTTCTTTGGGGCTTTTAAAATCTCGCGTTTACCACGAAAAGCCACATAAATTGCATGTTTTGAAAGCTGCTGTGAAGAAGAAATTACCAATTTGGAGGCAGATGTCTCGCGAGCAATTATTCAAAATGCCGTAAAACGAGCACGAATGTGCATTAACTTAATGACATCAATTGTACACCTTTAAATAAACTTTTTGCGCATTTGAGCGCATTTTTTTCATTTCTAACAAAATGGCCGTCAATTCACATTATGACTTTACAACTGATTCAGTAGCCGGTCACGTTATTAAGTAGGTGACATCTAAATTACGTTTGAGGTAAAAGTAGTAAGTACCAAGTTGTGGGGTCATTGGTATATTGGCTCCGGTTAGATACTTATAAGTAGCCATTTTTTTCAGTATATCTATTTTGTTTGTTCTCCTATATTAATCATGTCAAAAGATACAGTCATTAAATTTCAAAGTTTTTTAAATTCATTCGACAGATAATTGAAAACTGAGTTTGGGAAGCTAAAATACGCTATTTTAAATGTCCGTCGACGATTATGTTGGTACGATATCTATTACCTAACTGTACTGAATGAATATGCTTTTAGTAGAGATGGAAACGAAAATAAAATACCAATTAAAAGCAGTGATTGCTCTGGTTTCCGATCTGTGATTCCACTCGGAGTTCAGATAAATCGATTAATGGAATTTTTGTACCGTGTCCATCCCTAGAACAAAACGTTCCAAATCACGTGTTATGATTTTAAACGTACCTTTTGGAGTATCGCAAAAGATCGTAATGTTTAGTAAGTGGCATTAGGATAGGTTATTACTAATTAATAATTGTAGAATAGAATAGAATATTTTTTCTTTATTTGGCGAACACAAATACAACACAGGAATTAAAATTGACGACATAAATATGAGAAAAAAAAGCAAACAAATGACATAACCGTTAAAACAAAACAGAAAAAAATATTTTTTAGAAAAAAACAAAAACCGACTTCAAGGCTGTACCTACACGTCCAAACTTAAACTAAAAAGTAGAAAATAATATTTTAATTACTTCAAAGCAAAGAGCATTAAGGGACAATCAACGAAATTATTGATACTTATATACCTATTTACAATTTATAATAAGTTATTTCTGGAGTCGGTGCCAGCCAAGAAGAACAGTTTAATTAACAATTTAAGCAACACGGGGGGATATGCCTGAGTGAAGTGAGGTATCCATTAAGCTTATTTTTGCTTTGGCTGGCACCGACTCCAAAAATAACTTATTATAAATTGTAAATAGGTATATAAGTATCAATAATTTCGTTGATTGTCCCTTAATGCTCTTTGCTTTGAAGTAATTAAAATATTATTTTCTACTTTTTAGTTTAAGTTTGGACGTGTAGGTACAGCCTTGAAGTCGGTTTTTGTTTTTTTCTAAAAAATAATTTTATTTTTTACTTTTTAGTGGGAAGTAAGTGTATTTTGTTTATTTAAAACGCGTTGCTCAAATGAGACAGCGCCGTTAGGAAGACAGTAGTGACGAGAAGAAAGATTGTTTAAAGAAAAGTAGGGAAAGAAATGCTATAAATATTTCAAATGAGAGTTTTGAACAGCGGGCCTATAGACTTTCTTAGACACAAGAACTTATCAAGGCTTAATGAAAGTCCAGAAAGTCATGCTCAACGACTCAGTTTGATTCAAAATGTTTATCAATCGAAACCGAAGAGCAATGTCTTGGCTTGCAACACGAGCATTTATCAAATGAATCCAGATCGACTCGGTTAGTTGCTATGCGGCAAGTTTTTAAATCGACCCCACAGTGAGAAACCTTTAACAAAAATGATACGCTTGTGTAATCTTTTCAACAAATAGGTGGTTTTCTTTAAGAACAAATATTAATGTATAATTATTATGAAGGCTCCTTACAAATACATACAATCTTCTTTGTTCTTAGCTAATGACAGTTAAAAAAATATTGAAATTCCTCATCACAACTTTTGTTGAATGCAAGGATAAAGCAGTAAAACCATGGATGACTCATTATAAGTTGAAACCTGAAATAAATACTTCATACTTGTCATATATATGGCAGCATTTACTGAGAAAAAAAGAGATAAAAATTGGCACGCGCGTCATCTTGAAAGCCGGCGGGCCACCAGTTTTGACGTCTGAAAGCTTTTGGTATACAGCTGAATACCATTTTGGTTGCGTTAGTTTTTCGTAAATTTCGTGATTAATTCGTTAGTTATTATGTTCTGTGTAACCTGCTTTTGTAATAACTATGGCATGTGCTGCTGTGGGCTGTCGAAGCCAAATTGGTGTTTTAACGGAAAACAATTACAAATTATCTTTTCATCGGTAAGTTGATTTAAACAAATATGTCCATAATTTGTTCCAGTAAATACTAAAAAGTTATTTAATGCACTGAAAATGAAGCCTGATGGCGTCTGTTCACGTGGAATCGTGGAAAAGTGGAGACATTCTAATATTTAAACAATACAGATTCAATATACCTATCTCTTTTGTACAATGACCATTATTAAATGTGTGAAGGAGTCGATTACACTTTTTACTTTCAACTTAATATGATGGATCCATAGTTTTAATGCATCATCCTTGGCTGAAGGGAACACCAAATTAGCATGTCGTCTATGTATACTAAGACTATATTTGTGTCTTTGTTGATTTTTCAAAAAGCGCTGAATGAATTTCGATAAAATTTATATGGGACCACCTCTGAAGTATGACCTACCATATAAAATATGAACCATCAAAATCCATTCAGAATTGGCGGAGTAATCGCGTAACAAACATACAAAAAAAAAAAAACATACCGTCGAATTGAGAACCTCCTCCTTTTTTGAAGTCGGTTGAAAATATGACACAGTGTTGTAGTGTGACGCCAAAAGGGTCCCCAGCTCAGCTTATGCTGTAGCAAGAGCTGCGGCGCTGATTTTCAGTGAGGCCACCAAATGACTCACGGACGCAGTTGGTACATCGCAAGCAAGAAATGAAAAGATTTATATACTTATACTTATTAGATTTATATTTATATGTTGTAGGGGGTGGTTACACGCCACATAATCAAAATGTCTGAAATATAATGTTTAAAGTATATAGTCAATCATCATCACTTAAACATGAATAACGTAGTTCCATTGGTCTATCATACATATCTAAAACGAGTCCGTCATCATATCCGATCTTAGGTTTTTCTCACTCTGTCACTGAAAACTTGGAAACCAGGGGCGGCGAGTTCTCGCACTTCTTAAATATAAATCTAGGGTGGAAACCTCTATCTCTATGTACTTACTAGATGGAGCGAACCAAACAATCGCTCTGTTCCACGCAACTGCGGCTCCGGGACTCGTTCACATCCACTTTGACACTTGTGCAGTTACTACGCAGAACATTTAATTATTTACTGAATATTGACGATATTTACCCGTAGCGTTAGTATTTCGTAAATAATTAAATGTTCTGCGTAGTAACTGCACAAGTGTCAAAGTGAATGTGAACGAGTTGCGGCTCCCGGAATCGCAGACTGTTTGGTTCGCTCCATCTAGTAAGTACATAGAGATCGTTGGTGGAAACATAATAATTTTCTCATTATATCAACTACAGTTGGTGTGGATTTCAATATACTGCAAAAACTAACATAGTTATAAGTTTGTATACTAACAAACGGAATAAAAAGTTATATTGTTATAAAGTTTATAATCAAATTGTATTAAACACCCAAAGGAACTGCGTACCTATACATTTTAGCGTTTTGTTAGCACATCCCATTCCTGTTGGGAGGCAATAAAAAGGCGAAAGTTTAACACCCAGAGCGTAAACAACTTGATTGTTTAACTAACAATAAAGTGGGAGTGACTAATTAAAAGTTTCACCTAAAACTTGTAAGCCGCTTAAATTTTAACAATTAATTCACAAAACGGCAGTTTCAATGTGAAATGGCTTTGGTATTATTTTCATCCCATCTATTTGAAAAGGACGACTTGGTTCGCCTCTAAGTGCACCCAAAGGTGGTGTTTTCTGTAAGAAACGTTTAGTGGGCAGTAATGAGTTTTTAATCCTCTTTATAAGTGCGCGGCAAAGAAATCTTAGTGTTCAGCACCAAAGAAATCGAACGCAAACATTGTTTGAATAAAGACTGGCTGGTATGACGGCCCATAGTCGCGCCGCCGGCTGAATAAAAAAAAAACGCGCCCTACTTACGTCAATTTTCAGGGATTGTTGGAAATTCATGGTTTTGTTTTGAAAAATGAGTTCTTCAAGTGACAGTGAAAGTATAGAATTAACTGAGAAAATGTCTCAAATGTAAATATAAGTTTTTAGTTGTTTTATTATTAGATACTATTTAATTTCAATTTCGTTGTTACTCTATGTTTTATTAAATAATAATATTACAATAAAATATGAGGCGCCTTTTATTTTCTCATAGAGGGTGATGAAAAGTAGAGTGCATCACTCGGGTGCAAAATATATTTTTGGCTCGAGCGTATACGTACTTTGAATCCCTCGCTACGTCTAGGATTCTACTAAAGAATCCCTCACTTCACTCTGGATTCAAAATAGCGCTCGCCGTAAAAATATTATTTTGCTCCCTTAAGATACAATCTACTATTTCATACTATAAACAAACTCAGGGTTAAATTTAAAACCGTAATAGTTTTAATAGTAATGCGGGATTTCGTTGTAATTTGACACAAAGTAATTTACTACGTTTTCTATAGCGCGCTTTATAGTTAAACTATTACGAGGAGCTGTTATAGCGAGCTGTTATATAGCTAGCATGGAATACGTTTTTGTTCTCCTCAGGTAGGGTTGCCATCTGTCCGGGCTTCCCCGGATTTGTCCTAGTTTACGGAGCGTCCGGTGAGCGTCCGGGCAGTTTCATTATAGTTCGGGTTTTAAAGTTTTCAAGGAAAAGATGATTTATACCAATTAAAACAATTTTTTTTATTACTGAGTTGACATGTCCAGGTTGTAAGCTCCTAAATCCGGGGTTTTCATGCTTTTTGTCCTGGTTGGCAGATTTTAGAGATGACCCTAAAGGAAACATTCAAATATTTTTAAATTAAAGTAACACTGCATTCAAATATCTTGCACTTCTGGCTTGGTCACTGGACTGGAGTACCAGAGGTCGTGGGTTAAATTTTTTTTTCAGGGGTGTCCGGGTAAAAAACTTGATTTCACCCAAATGTCCGGGGTTTTTTAGTTCTTGTCCGGCGTCGGCAATTTTGGTGATGGCAACCCTACCCGCAGGTAAACATTAGCCTGTGCATGATGCAGGCTATATGTACAATATTTCATATACATCGGTTGATTATGTGTTGGTGCACAGTAAATATATTTGAATTTGAATTCTTTGGCTCAAAGCAACTTATTTAAATTGTGCAAAGTTCCCCAGTGAGAGTCGAACGCGCGACCTATGGGACTTGAGTCGGTTGCCCAAGCTACTGAGGAAACGAGGTGGACAAAACAACAAATTCTATGATTGATTAAGGGAGGAGGCTGTAAAAGATGATAAATTATTAACTAATCAAACTTCAGGAGAGCTGTAATTTACATTTTATAAAAATACTAGCTGTTACCCGCGACTTTGTTCGCGTGAATAAATTAACATAACACATTATTATGAATAATACCACGTAAAAATGTTTTGCAGCAAGTTAAGTATTTTTTCTCTGTATGTTATATATTTTATTATATTAACGCAGGGTGTTAAACACCATCCACCGTTTTGAGGAACACAAAAGAGGAAGCGCCGCGAATAGTAGACAGTAACAATCGTTAATAGCATTCACTGTTACTGGGATGAACAGACCCTACACCCTGCCTAAAGTAGGCTCTGTGTAGACACTTGGAATCCATCCACCAGTTGACCCCGTCGACGTCTATTAAATAAATCTAATGGTTGTATTAGTAGTACGACGCGACGGCAAATCGTCATAAGACTTCTGAAGAAAGCTAAAAGTGTGGTCAGCACAGAGTTTTCAACTCGTTCCCTGAATAATTATAATCCTTGGAATAATTTCTTTTCAGATTTCTCAATTATAATTATCTTTTTATTTCAGTTTTGAAAATCAAAGATCAATTTAGCTGGTTTTAGTAGACCTCTGAAATATACTATCTTTGTACTGCACTAAAGTTTTTGTTGCTGGTTTTTCTATTTCTTGGATAATTATGGAGATTTTTTTATATATTAGGTTATTCCGGGATATACTCGTACACTGTCACTTTACAAAGTTTCGTCAAAATTCGTTCGGCAGTTTATGCGTAATGCCCGTACAAACAAACAAAAAACAATCAAACAAACAAAAATATTAAAAACTGTTCTAACATATTCAGTTACTTATTTTAAGTAGCCATTAAGTAAGTGAGTGTACATTAAATATAATTTACTGTACAGACTTTTTTGCATTTACGATTTTATTATATGTATAGATTTATTTGTCTACCTGTCAGGCTGTATCACTTTAAGTATTTATTTCAAGGGCCCTGTCACACCTTTCTCAGTTTCCCGACTGTCAGTGTATCTTGCCAAGTTTTAAGGGGACCGTAAAAATGTGCTAAAAACTGGAAGTGCCTCTTCTCGTCTGCTTCGGTATTTTATTAAAGTTAACGTGGAATAAAATTACACCTCTCATCTGGTATGAATTATTCACTTGTAGGTAACAAAGTTAAAGTCTATTTTTATAGTTTATTTGACGTAAGTGACCACCGCCCATGGACACGTCAGGTCGAGTCTGCCCGCGTCCGGTAGCATCCGGTAGCGCGTCGGATCGCGTCCGGTTATCCCATCTCATCCCACTAATGTAATATTATAAATGCGAAAGTTTCGATTGTTTTGATGTTTGTTACTTAATCACGCTTCAGCCACTGAACGGATAGGAATGAAACTTTACACACATATAGGTTAAGTCCTGGAATAGGACATAGGATAGTTTTTAACCCCGAAAAAACATCTCAAATTAATCGTTAAAAGCAGGGAAGATAAATATCGAAACCTACACGGATGAAGTCGCGGGCAAAAGCTAGTTTTACATATGTGGAACTTTGTTCAGAAAGAAGATTTTGTTTACAATTCATTGTCTAGTTTAAATATTAGGTCAATGGAAACCCCACGGAAATCCACTATTTTCGATACAGCTGGTCTATTAAATTTCATTAGTCATATCTCAACATGAAATCTCTGATAATCGTCAACAGAAACAATTTATGTGTTTCCGATTTAATCTACCTTCGGGGTCATAGATTAATAAACAGAGGGAGTTTTAGTAGCTGTAAACATAATTATTTATGTTGTTGCACGCAACAAAAGTAGCCGGTGAATATTCGAGCGTTTCCACCGCCTCCACTATCCTCACCTTCAAAAGTTGAAGAGACAATACCTGTTCATCGATTTTATTGAACAATAAGTTTCTAGTCCCAGTTTCTAGTTCTACAGATTCTGCATTGGTCAATCTAATAATTGAAAAAGTAAACTTCGCGTGTCTGTACATTGAAAATATTTGCAAAAAAATTTTAGCGCCTAAGGATATCTATAAAATAGATAGTATATGTAAAATAAGAGCGCATTTCGATTACTTTTGGAATTTTTGTCTGTTTTTGTTTGTGTTCAACACTTAAAAACTACTGAACCGATTTGGATGAGCTTTTTACAGAAACATAAGGATTAATTCGGTGTAACATATAGTCTTTCATCGCAATCGCCTAACTCAATCAGTTATGCGAATTTATAGTTTTCAAAAACTCGCATACACTGGATTATATTATGACGAAGATGTATAGGGTGTATTGCAAGGAGTGAAAACTACATTAAAGAGATAAGTAACCGCTGAGTGGAAGCATAGCTATTATTTAAAATATCGATATTCTTCTTTCTATTCGATCCACCCTAGCAGTTGTAACTTAGCAATTGGTGGTGTTTTCTGTATATTTATAGCTTCAAGGCAGGGTGGGACGCCCCGCCGCCAGATGGACCGACGACCTGACGAAGGTGGCCGTAAGAGGCTGGATGCGGAGGGCGAAGGACCGGGTGTAGTGGCGTTCATTGGGGAAGGATTATGTCCAGCAGTGGGCTTTTAGGGGCTGACATGATGATAGCTTCAGATAGTAAAAAAACTCTTCACATTGATAAAAAATATATTTAGATCCATAACTTCCGGGAAAAATCGGCTTCTACTTTTTGTTTATTATTATTATGCAGGAAGTCGGCTGAGGTTAGAATTTTCCTTAATTTAAGAGGAAAAATAAAACAAGGTGTCTCTTACCTGTCTTGTTTTTGTGAGACACGTTTATCTTTTTTTGACTGTCAGTGAAGCAAGCTCGATAAAAACAATAGAAATAAGGTAAATAAAGGTGTTGATTACGTTTTAAAAATCTCAATTCTTTGGCCGTATTTTGATTTTTGACACGAGTCTAATACGATGTCACATGATTTTAAAAAAGATATTTTTTTGGTTAGATTTGAAGTCTTAGCTTCACGTTTTGCATATCATATAAGCCCTTCGACGTCCACTGCTGGACACAGGCATTTTTCATTAATTACTAAATTGCACGATAAAAATACCAAGATACAATAATAAAGAAACTTACCCATGTAAATGTATGCGGTCTTATCGCTAAAAGCTATTTCTTCCACACAAGCTTTGTAGAGAACAAGAATAGCAGAAAAAGGTAGGTTAAATAAAGGTAGGAGTATAGTTATAACCTACACTAATTTCTACGTGGAACCCAATGTATTTTTTTACATATTTTTTTCCATAATTATGCCATAATAATTGTAATATTTTTTACTAGCTGTGCCCGCGGCTCCGCTCGCGTGGACTACAGGATCCGCCCCCATTCCCACTTTCGCTCCCTATCCCACTTCCACTCAGACTTCAAGTCCAAGTCCAGGTCCAGGTCCAGGTCCAGGTCCAGGTCCAGGTCCAGGTCCAGGTCCAGGTCCAGGTCCAGGTCCAGGTCCAGGTCCAGGTCCAGGTCCAGGTCCAGGTCCAGGTCCAGGTCCAGGTCCAAGTCCAGGTCCAGGTCCAGGTCCAGGTCCAGGTCCAGGTCCAGGTCCAGGTCCAGGTCCAGGTCCAGGTCCAGGTCCAGGTCCAGGTCCAGGTCCAGGTCCAGGTCCAGGTCCAGGTCCAGGTCCAGGTCCAGGTCCAGGTCCAGGTCCAGGACCAGGTCCAGGTCCAGGTCCAGGTCCAGGTCCAGGTCCAGGTCCAGGTCCAGGTCCAGGTCCAGGTCCACGTCCACGTCCAGGTCCAGGTCCAGGTCCATGTCCATGTCCATGTCCATGTCCATGTCCAGGTCCAGAACCAAGGCCAGGTCCAGGTCCAGGTACAGGCCAAGCCCAGACCCAGGTAGAGGTCCAGGTCCAGGTTCAAGTCTGGTCCAGGTCCAGGTCCAGGCCAGGTACAGGCCCAGGCCCAGGCCTAGTTCCAGTCCCAGGCCTAGTTCCAGTCCCAGGTCCAGATCCAGATCCTCAACTCTCCCCTCAACCCCCCCCTCAACCCTCCTCTCAACACTCCTCCCAACCCTTCCCTCAACACTCCCCTCAACCCTCCTCTCAACCCTCCTCTCAACCCTCCTCTCAGCTCTCCTCTCAATCCTGCCCTCAAACCTCTTTCCCTCGTCTCTCCAAATTTAGTTCTCGTAACTAATCCATTGCAGTCCAAATTCCGACCAAAATTACTTTGTTGCATACCTATACCACAAATTCATCGTAATCGGGTAGGTAACTCAGTCAAAAGTTATGCGAATTTTCATACACTCCGATTACACTGGTACCATACCCGCTCCCGCTCCGGTCCAGCTCCGGTTCCGCTCCCGCTCTCGCTCCCGCTCCCCTCCCGCTTCCGCTAGCGCTACCGCTACCGCTTCTGCTTCCGCTACCGCTACCTGTACCGCTTCCGCTCCTGCTCTCAATCCCACCCCCCCACGCCCACGCCCACGCCCACGCCCACGCCCACGACTATGCCCACCCCCACTCCAATTCCTACTCGCAGCTCCAAATGTAATCCAAACTCATCGCAATCTGAATAGTACGGAAATACTACTTTAGGCAATATATTGCATAATAACCTTACCTACTAATGTATTTGAAAACTAAAAATGTCTATAACTTTTGATTGAGTTAGCCGATTGCGATGAAATAAAGACTAAATGTTAAGTTAAGTTAAGCCCCAAGTATTTGTGAAAAGTCCATCAAAATCCGTTCAGTAGTTTTTAAGTGATGCGTGCACAAACTCACAGACAAACAGACAAACAGATAAACAGACAAACAGACAAAAATTTCAAAAATGATCGAAATGTGTTCTGTTGCTTATTCTTAGACCCCCCAATTTTTTTTTTGCAAATATCTTCAATGTACAGACACGCGATGTTTACGATTTTATTTATAAGATGTATCCGTTTTAACGGAACCCTTAAAACCTGTATGGTCTGACAATACCTACACTGAGAAAAAAATAAGTAGCCCAGGAGGGGCCTACTTACATAAGGATAAAAATATACCACTATTACGTAAGTAGCCGCCCCCATTATAAATGGTGTCACCTCCAACTGATTCAGTAGCCGGCCACATTATTACGTAGTGTGGTTACTTTTTTTCTCAGAGTACTCTTAATATTATCAACCTGGGCCATGCGCACTCCTCCTTCAACTCCTAACTTAAGTACGTAGTAAACAAAACTCATTACATTGTTGTAAAGAAACTTATTTAACTCGTAAGTATGTTAAGCCCGTCGTAATGATAAAAAAAACTGGGGAAGATGAAGATTTATACTTACTTCGAGATGAAATTCCAGACGAGTCCATTACAAGGTTTTTGTTTTATGTATTTTAAAAAAAATCTTTTGAAAGTCAATTGCTGAAATTTTTTTCATTAGTTGGTTTAGCCTTTCGGGTAATATTGATTTTAGTAACCGAACAGATATGTTTTAAATGTATTTGTATTTTTTATCAATGGCCTCTGTGGTTTCCAGCTAGGCGAATAGGTTGCTTAGTTCAAGTTGGAACCGTTCGGATCCCATCATGGTTTGGCCCAGTGTCGGTCGGAGGGTTGACATTAACAGACGATGCCGCTCGAGCTGGAAGTCTACCTATATTTTGAGCGCCTCGGTAAAGTCGGTGATCACTTCGGGTATTAATCACGGAGACAACTTGAAATATGTGAATGACAACTGCTCTTGTAATGGAAACATATTCGGCAGACAACAGGACCGAATGCAGGAAACAAAACCCAAAAGACAACTCTGGTGGTCCTTACACGAGCCTATGCTTATTTGGGCCACCACTGACAATCCGCGTGTTCTTTTCTTTTAGATTTGATAACTGTCGTGATGGTAAATAGTGTCCTATAATTTCTAATAAAATAAATACAAAATGCATCACTCACGCCGCGCGGCAAATGACGGCGTCCATGTCTAATAGGTATACATATTTTTTGTATATTGCTTAATTTTAAAATTATTATATTTTTCTTAGTTTACTCCTTTTCCTCTCTTTTGTTTTTTTTTTCTATCTTCTGATCTGTTTTACTTTATTATTGGCCTTATTGTGATGTTTGTTTTCTATCGAAGTGTTTTATGCTGTTTAAGTATTGTGTAAAAAAAAATATAAATTATTTGAAATAGTTTGATTTGATCTGAAGACAGTAGCCGGAAGCAGCTGGATACGGAGGGCTGAGGATATATAAACATAGCTTTACAAACTTCTTAAACTTACAATGTAATTTCAAATTAAATATAACATTACAAAGATTATGAGTTTAGTCTACTTAAAACTATCGTACAATGTACTAAGGTACCAGAACGAACAAAGTAGAGGAAGTATGCAAGACGCGGAACAACATTGATGGTTTGTTCAGATTAAACTATCCCTGGAGGTAAATTGCTAATGGCATAGAGAAGTCTATATTTCTCGTCAGTCCGTCCGTCAAACAAATGACCGGTTTATGAATCCACACCACGTGTCACTAATTTTGCTTCAGTGTATTATGTTTAACACCACTTATTACGACTATTAAGTCATAATAATAATAATATCAATAATAATATTTTAAAATCAAGCAGGAAATTAAAGGACCTATCCTCCATTAAAATCAAATGCACTTTTGCGTTCGCACAAACTATTAAAATAATAACTCTAATTTATTTATTTAACTCTTTATTGCACACACACAGATAAAACAAAAATAATACATTAAAAAAAAACACAAGTACAAAGGGCGAACTTATCTCTGAGAGAGATTTCTTCCAGCAGACCCGCGAGAGAGATAATTGAAATAAGAGAGGCACACATAGTGTGTATGTAAATAAAAAAAACATATACATACATACACTAATATAAAGATGAATCTGAAGATGGTGTTGTAAAAATGGCCGATTGAAATGTTTCCACAGCTTCTTCAACGTCGCAAAACCTCTGACCACGTCACGTATTAAAATCATAGAACTCTGTTCCGGGTTGTACGGAGTATGGGCCGTCATCATCATCTTAAAATCGTATATTGTGGTACCTATACTGGAAGAATTTCACTAGACTAGTTTTTGGCAATAATTACTTTAATTAATCGAACGGCTCAATAAGTAGCCTGCATAAATAAATTTGTTCATAAATGTGTCACCAAAGCCTTGAAAATAAAATACACGTTTTGATTATCCATACGACAACTCCCATTTTTTCAATTTCATTCGGTAATATTTTAAAACAAAGACGAGTAAACTACCGACGATGTTCTAAGCTCTATTTGAGGGGCCCAATGAAATGACTTATTATGATAAATGTACGTATGATAATCATAAGAACAGTAAAACACCAGAAATAGTCATTATCTATGAATACTCTTAACATTTTCGGAGTTTTGGTAAATAAACGTTGAAATAATAAAGACGTGTCTAAAATTTGTTGGTCTTCATCACGCTTTCAAATCAGACACGAGTTTAAACCTTTATCCTTTTGTAAACAGAATTTCGGAGCGTTGATGAATCTTTTAATTACGAGGTATTCCTTTGCGAGGATCAAAGTCATAAAGGAAGATATTATCTTTAATTAAAATCAAATTAACTGCTGAAAGTTTCAACTGGCAATCGACTGTTTTTGTTGTAAATTGAAACGCCACTCCCGGTGCGAACCGTTTAAGAGTAATTAAATCGTTTTACCGGTAATTTATGATTGGACTCTTCAAAATTCTGATAAACTGAGCTATTTTTAGCATTCAATTTATGATTTTGTACTAGACGGCGGCGTACTAGTGACATGGCTGACATCGTACCATCACTTCTCTACTATGATGTTAAACGACCAACGGATCGTCATTGTGAACACCTGCGCGCGGCGTATCGCCCGCCTCGCCGCTTCCCCACTACGACTAAACGCAGCAGGTGCACGCTTGTATAAAAGACAGACTCGCCGCAGCGTACGGGGAGTATGGATTCAGACGGCACGGCGCACGGACCGTTTCTCTATTTATGTTGTAACTATCTATTGATTTTAATCGAAGTGAAATAAAGTAGTAAAGCTGTAGTTTATGTCTTATGATATCACCACCTTCCCCGAATCTACCAAGCGGCCCCCTGAACATATCTCCAGCTCAATAAACCCGACATACTTATTTATTTCAACCAAAAGGTTGTCAATGCCCCAACTTTGAATGGCGCGTTAACGCCAGCCATGTATAAACAAATATGAAACAAAATGTAAACAGAATAGTGCCGACTTCAACAATGCTTTTTTAAAATATGCAGTGATTTTATCTTTAATTTGCAATAAAGTTAAGCAGGCATTATATTTGGTACCGAACCCCAACTAGTACACATGGCTCAATGGTTAAAAAAAATTATTACTACAGCGCAGGGTGGTCCGCGGCGGAGGATCGGTTGTGGTGACGTTCATTGGGGAAGGACTATGTCCAGCAGTGAACATTTAAGAGACGTCTATTATTACATTACAATATAAAAGAAAGTACCGTCTGATATGTCTGTGCGGAGCCGAGGCAGATAGCTAGTGTAATAGTTACAATATAGCACATTTTGAGTGACTACTCACTTGCAACATTGAGCTGAGAGCTCTATTATTCTTCTCCACTGAAAGGCCTCGATATAACTCCATGAAAATAGAGCCTTCACTCACCTCACCCTCTTCTAATGGATTCCACACGTCCTTCTAACAGTGCTCTGCGTTGCCCTATGCTCTCTTTATTGTATACTACGATACAACTTCTATCTTTTGTTAGCATTTTATGGATTTTATGGTGAGTGATGGTAAATGTCGGTGTTTATTTTATTTCCAAACCTGTTAGTATGTTTGGGTGCACAAGTTGCGAAGAATAATGCGAGACCACTACGTGTTGTAATTTAATATTTCAATAACTACCAGAATTTTGACATTGTAGTACATAGACTTTTATGTAGATGATAAACAGGGTTTTCGATTGGCATTAAAAATACTTTATTGGTACTTTTTTATGTTTTTTTAAATTATATTTTTTTCAGCATCAGGCCACCTATATATATAGCTACGAGAATATCAGTTAGAATCTTTGCTGGTGAAACTTTTCTGTTCCAACCTGTATATTTATAAATTATTTATTTTATTATTTCTTTCCTTTCTTTTAAAGTTTTTATGTTTTTATTGTGTGTGCAAATAAAATAAATAAATTGTTTGTCATTCATTTATGCATTAAACTCATACAGTAATATAAATATGAAAATTCGACATAAACATTATTTGAAAATGTGAAGTAGGTGTACAAAATAGACTGAAATCTGGACTTAAAAAATTGTTTAGACATAACTGTCAATTAAGTAGTCATCATAATCATCATCAGGTTATTTTTGTTTCCACTGCAGGAGCACAACCCTCTCTCATCTGCCGGAGACAGACGGAGGATTTGGCCTACACTCCCCGCGCTGGCCAGACGAGTTGGGGAGGCCTGATTGACGTTTTATAATGTATTCCCTTAGTCGCCTTGTACGACATCCACGGGAAGAGTTGGAGTGGTCCTACTCTACTCTACCGGAAACCACACGGAAATAAGTTATCTTAATCCCGTGATAAGTCAATATTAATCTACCGTGCCATATTTTCGAGGCAAGTACATAAATGACTACCTAATTCCAATCCCTGCTTGTGTCATACATATCTTATTTCGCATTGTTTCTAATTTACTTTCCATATTTATTTTCAGAACCTTCTTTACATATTATGCATCGCTCTGTAGCGTCACGAAAAAAATATATATATCTTGTTTTCTTATGCGTGATTCGAGTGAAATATTCCGGAGTCTGGGCCCTTGAGGGATTACCGTATAGGCAAATTTATTTTTTCACCCACTCACTGAATTTGTTTTTGTATATTCATGAATTTTGCAGTTGACATGTCTGAGTATCAGTGCTCCTAGGTAGGTATATACAATATACTTTAGAAGGAAGATTAAATAATGTACCTACGGTTGAAAAAGCGAGTATAGATACTTTTTTTAACGTTATACTAAAGTTTCTGTCTAAACCCGCGACCCTGAGCTTCGCAGGCAGGTGTACTATCGACTAGGCTACGGGGCTGACCGTTTATATATTTATTAAGTATGTCTATCCGTTATCTAGTAACCATAGCACAGGCTCTGCAGTTGGGGACTGGATAATTGGTGTGAATGTCTGAGATATTTATTTATTTATTATAATTATCTGGGGTTCAGCGTCTTTTCTATTAGTAGTGGAGATACGGGACCCAGACCATTCGACGTAGGTTTTTTATTCTGATTTCTATTTGCAATACAATACATTTGCACACTGCACAAACAAATACAGTTACATGTTATAAAAGTTACAATGTACTATTTAGGCGGTCTTAGCGATTTAACCGATTTCTTCCAGACAATCTTTGGTTGGAAGATATTATGGCAGAGAAATTGTAGGTAGGTAGGATATACTTATGCTGACCGTACTGAATGACAGCAATTCGAATATCAAAATTTAGAATGCAACATGCGCAAGAATGTTCTTGTTCTGTTTCATATGTACTAGGTGAGCTACACTATAAAGCAACACGGAGGGAAATGGCAATACTCAGGCGTCCCCTCTGCTAAAATTAGACTATTTCTATGCGTGATATCGATGTGATGATCGATTTGTTACTTGTGTGTTTCGTAACTACAGCGTTATAAGTTTTTATGTGTAATTGGATCCCCCGCAAAAAATGCCATCAGGATTTTTCGCATCAGAAGAAAATGCTATGGGGACTCCCTTCCGAACGTCGATTTGTTATTAGACTAGATGTTTTTTACTTAGGGAAAATAATGTGTTCCCAAGGGAAGTTCTACTAATCAGCAAGACAATAATCATTCAGACCAGATTCAGTATAATCGTTAGTTATAAAACTTTTTTGGAAGCAGCTCTATTTCGAGGTCATCATCATCATCATCAGGTTATTTTTGTCTCCACTGCAGGAGCACAACCATCGCTCATCTGCCGGAGACAGACGGAGGATTTGGCCTATACTCCCCGATCTGGCCAGACGGGTTGGGGAGGCCTGATTGATGTTTTATAATGTATTCCCTCAGTCGCCTTGTACGACATCCACGGGAAGAGTTGGAGTGGTCCGATTCTACTCAACCGAAAACCACACGGCACTTTTGAGGTCACATGAATATTTTCCTAACCCCTCAAGACTGGACAATTTTGCTTTCCGAAGATGTTGTCACTTCTAGCAAACTAGTTGCAAATGCAAAAGCTAGTCTTACATTATTTAACTTCGGCCACGACTGGCGGAAAGTTTTGCAATATGTAAAGCTACAAAATGTATGGAGATTGCCCAAAAATGTGCATGGAGCGTGAGAGAATGAAAGGAAAAAAAGCGGAATGGCCTGCGGCCTGTGAAGCCAAATGGAATAGACGAGTAGCGACGGCGATTGGACGATGCAGGTGCTTGCAGTTTCAAAATGCAGCTACAATGGAAAAAAGCCTTGGGTACAACTGGAATTTAAAATTAATAGACTTTGGTATAGACAATATAGCTCGTTGTAAAGACAAAGAGAGCTAAGTTCTTAGTAGTAGAACAGGCTCTTTAAATTTTTAGTAAATATGTTTAAAATGGTAACATTCCCAATATAATATGATCTGTTAATCCCACAAGTCCAACTGTGCACCTAGTGTGTACCAGTAACCCCATTTCTAAATCTTATCATTTTAGGAGATACAATTGAAAAAATCTTGGGTAAATGTGGAATTTAAAATGGATAGACGTTGATATGGATATTATAAGCTCGTTGTGAAGACAAGTTGTAGAATATGACACTTGAAACTATTTTTAAAAATATTTTAAGAAGTTAGAAAATTATTTTATAGAAACAGTCACCATACAAAATATGGGTCCAAACCCTTGTCCACCAGCGGTGCCCCAAGCCGATTTGGCGGTCTTCACATACTATCTTTGAAATATATAGGTTTCCTTACTGGTAAATACCAAGTTACAGAGCCTCAAACATCGTCGCAGTGTGGCCTGTCTTTCGGTATTCTACAGGTTACATTTTGGGGAGTGTGCCCAGGAATTACATGATTTGATTCCCCCATCCCCTTCCATCACCGGACTACCAGGCGTGTTGAGGGACTTCGTCCTTATGTAGTAGACACACCACGCTCTCGCACGAAGCGTTTTGCTTCCTCGTTCATAATGCGAACTGCTAAGGAATGGAACTCCCTGCCAGCTTAGGTATTTTCGGACAAGTACAATTTTGATCTTTTTAAAGGAAGAGTGAATAGGCATCTTCTGGGTAAGCGCGCTCCACCTTGGGCCTCATCATCATTTACCATCAGGTTAGATTGAGGTCAAGCGCAAACCCATTAGCAATAAAAAAATTAATGTTTTCCTTTACTGAAAAGCCTGTGGTATTTATATAAATTTATATTTATATACTGAAAAGCCTGTGGTATTTATGACCTTGACCGTACTTAAGTTAGGAAAAACTCATAGGTCATGAACATGTACACTTCCAACTAGGCTGCGACGGCTCCTTGTGGTTTCCCAAAAAAAAACAATAATTAATACAAACGTCAAAAGTTATAGTCATACAGACATCAGTAACTGTTCATATGCAAATACGCGGCGAATTTTTAACTTCAGAATCTTGATTTAAATTGCTTGATTATAACATTGATGGAAGTTTTCAAAGTCTAAATAGGTACTTTAAATGTAAATGAAAACAATTCATTCACACAGCCAGCCTAATAAAGACTAGGAAACAATACTTTGACGTTAATAAATAATATACTTTATAGAAAACGAAACTATTGGAACATGAAACCCCTCATTATTGGGTCGGAATTTAAAACAACGTAGGAACTAGAAACTGAAAATTTAATAAACCATTCTGAATTTCTGTTGCCAAATCACTTCTAAAAACCAGAATGAATGTACGGGAGAAATAGTAAATGAATTACGTAGGTACTGAGGCGATTTTCAAATAGATAACATTTCAATATTGGCGAGGACACTATAAAATTATACGAAAAGCGGAGAGGATCTCTTACAAATTGGAACCGGAGATATCAAACGTATTTCCGGTACCTTAGCGATATTATCTGAAACACTCCTTGTAGCCCGTGAATTTTTTGAAGTCATGCCTGATTCATCAAAGTATAGCAATAATTGTTGTCGAATTGTATTTTAGGTTTTTATTTTGTGAATAATGAACTGCTACTATCGATTTGGTGTCTGAATTTCATGTGTACTCGTAAGTAATTATTATTTGAAGTACGGAAAACCCAATTCTTTTGTCTAAAATAATTTTCTTACCACCTTTGATCTACAATAGCAGCATCCTAACATTTATTGATTTATGAATTTTTAATGAGGTGGGTATTAAAGAATAATATTGTAATTTTATTCCAAGAACAAGACACAATTAGCCTAATTTTTTCTTTCTGAGCTCTGTTATCAGTTTTGCTACGGGCTATAAATAATAGTGTTACAGCTAAGTTCGTTTTTGTGCCTCATGTTTCTAAACTATAACTAACTAGCTGTGCCCGCGGCTCCGCTCGCGTGGCCACACGTAAAACCTATTAAGCGACTCCCTCTCCCTTTCCCCTTTTGCAGCGAATGCGATGAAAGACCTTTTACAGCTAATTTGTTTACACCTTGGATTACATTATTGAAGTTTTAGTAGGGATCCCTAATTTTTATAGTAATAAATATAGCCTACTAGCTGACCCGGCGAACTTCGTACCGCCTAACAGTCAATGAATGTCGTGTTACTTTTTAGCTGAACTAATTTAGGCTTTGATGAACGTAAAACAATGATACAAAATAATTAAATTTCTGAACGCACACATGATGTCTTCTGAAAAAAATAAAGTTGTGGCTTAAAGGTCTCAGCAACCAGGCCATAAGCTCCAAAAAAAAAATTGTTGTTACACTATTTGACAGGATTGGACAACAAATGTTTGACATGTAATAAACAAATCAGCATCTATTGAAATGATTAAGTATTCATTACACATATCGAGTTTTCATTGTTTTTAAGATGTATTCTGCTATTCGGGACGGAAACAAATCCAACAAATCAAAAACCATGGCAATCGGTCCAGCCGTTCTCGAGTTATAAGTGTTGTAACAAACACGACTTTCTTTTATATATAGAGAGAAGATATATAGAGAAGAAGAAGATTTAGGTTATCTTTTTAGGGAGCCAGAAAGACTTGGTGACACTGCGATCCTTCAGGATCTGTTTTTGGCATTATTTGTCGTCTTATAAAGTTTTCAAATGACTTCCTAGTAAAGGTAAAGCTTTAGTAAATATCTTTTAATGGCATATATTTCAATTGCCATCTAACTTAAGCTAATCTACATAAAAACGTAGTGATTTGGTTTAAACTGAGTATTTATTTTATGTGCTTTTAAATATGTTTCTTTTTTAATACTGTAAACCAGGGTAGGCATGACTAAATTATTTTGATTTAAATCAAATTTTTTTTTTCAATAAAAATCATTAATTTAGTCAAGTGTCTTTAATTGACGTCTTAGATAGAATTAAACTTAAAAATTAAGGGTCTTAGAATTAGTTAATCACATGTACATTACTCTCTAAATTTCCATCTGCTAAATTAATATCATTATTATAACATCATCATCATTATTATTACAACAACAGCAAAAACACTACTTTTGCAGGTTTTTCGGTTCCCAATTTCTTCCGTAATTTAATGTGAACAATACCAAATGTAGAAAAATTCTTTATTCTGAAGCTGAAGTGGCTATCGCCTCAAATAGTTGCTTCACTATAGGGTTAAAAAATTAAAGTGTTTAATGGAAAAAACCTGATTATTTACGGGTTTTTTTAAGAATACACGAATTATTGGATTTTAAACAAACTATCATAAAATGTAGTAATGGGGTTTTTGAAAAAAAAAAACATGTTTTTTCTCAACCAACCCTGCTGTAAACAGATCTTGTTCGAAGAAAGTAACAAGAGACACAAAAACCTGTGTCAGCCGCTGTACTATTTACAGAGAATATAAATTAACGTATTATTCGGATCGAACGAAGTGGTCGTACTTAATTCCCCTCCAGTGTTCAATCTCCATTTCATACGATTCCCCGGTTTGTACAATTTATTCAAATTCCACATTCGAAATTTAAATTTTCCTCATCATTCGCTCGTTACGATTCCATTTTCTTCTAATACCGGGAAAATATAAAACATCTATTTATACGGATTGAACCAATATAATGACATGTAGGCACTGGTATTTTTCTTCAGATTTGTCCTATATTTCAATTGCTAAGTCCAAGGATTAGCAAACTGAAGTGGCAATGGGCGGGCCATATCTGTTGCAGAACCGACGGCCAGACGAGAGTTGGGGCAGACGAGTTCTGGACTGGAGATCGCGGATCGCCAGCGGTGGGACGCCTCGCCGCCAGGTGGACTGACGACTTGAAAAAGGTGGCCGGAAGAAGCAGATGTTTTTTTCGGGATAAAAACTATCCTATCTTCTATTCCAGGATCTAACCTATATGTGTGCCAAGTTTCATCCCGATCAATCAAGTGGTTGAAGCGTGATTGGGTAACAAACATCCAAACATCCAGATATCCAAACTTTCGCGTTTATAATATTAGTAAGATCTAGTTTGAAAATTCATTATTATTTATGATTTTGAAGTTAAGTTAACACTTATAAATTGCTTTATTATAGAAAATTTTCTAAGCTCTACCTATATATTTATATCGGATCGAACCGTGGTCGACCCAAGAAGCGATGGCTTGATATCGCTGTGGAGGACGTTTTATGAGAGTAACGGAGAGTAACGGAGAGTCCCTTGAGAGTGAGAGGAGGGGGCATGCTAGAGATGAGGCAAAATTTACGAGATTAAGTGAAAAGGCGACCCTGGCTACAGCCCTGATAACCATAGTAGCGTAAAATTAAATCCAGTTATTGTTTTTTGCCGTGTGGTTTCCGGTAGAGTAGAATAGGACCACTCCAACTCTTCCCGTGGATGTCGTACAAGACGACTGAGGGAATACACTATAAAATATCAATTAGGCCTCCCCAACCCGTCTGGCCAGCGCGGGGAGTGTAGGCCAAATCCTCCGTCTGTCTTCGGCAGATGAGAGAGGATTGTGCTCCTGCAGTGGAGACAAAAATAACCTGATGATGATATTTATCTAAGTATTTAAGTTATTTTTTTTTAAATATGCTAATTTTATTTATGAAAGCATAAAAGAAACAAAACAAACCAGCAAGTGCGGGTAGAAAATTCCGTTGAGGTGGTCATACTGGCGCGTTGTGCCCAGAAGACTGGCAACATTCCCTCGGTGTGTGGCCAAGCTTTGTTGGTTGGTTATTTTGCGCGTGTGTGTCCATCTTGGAACTTCAAAATCATAATAACATTTCTTTTAACTTAATTAACTCTTACGAAACTTTGGGATTAAATTCAAAATATGTTAGACATAGAAATTACTACCACTTAAACCATTAAACCATTCTTCAAACAAAAGAAAATCTATTATATTACAAATGTAAATTTCTATAAAAAGTAGCACAGACAAAATATATTTCAAATTTTTATGTAGGCACTTCACCAATTTAGATTTTTTGAATATTGAATAATAAATAAGTACGGTTTTAGTTTCTACATGCCATGCTATAATACTCACGCCTTGGTTCCAAAGGGGTAGATAGAGACGATGTATCGTCACTTTGGGCGATCAATGTCGCAAAGCGACTTTCCTTCGACCGTTACTTTAGTTTCTACAGAACACTAAAGTGAGTAAACGGTGTTCTTACCACGTAAGTTCGTAAATAATTCCTAAGATCACGAACTACGGAGTAATCCTTATATTACCACAACGTTTATCGAGAGGAAAATATCTGAGGAGGAATTAGACAGAGGATTGTGTCAGACAGTGTGGCCTATAGATACTTTCATTTTGTTTTCTTATGTAATGTCAGTGGCAAAAATATGTATACATACAAGGTTAAAATGTCAATTGTGTGCGAAGAATATAAATTAATATCTAAAATAGAATTTAAAAAACGTCCTAGTCACCATAGAGACATCTCATACCTTCCCCGATATGTACAGCCGGGATACAACAATGTGTACGGAAGCCGAACAAATGAATGCATCTTGCCGCAAATTCTAAACGAATTACCAGAAAGTTTGGTGGACGACATGCTGGGGGGCAATGCGCGAAAAGTAAAAGTTGCTATGAAGGGGTACTATCTGGCGAGCAGCAATGCGACCTAGATAGTCTCCATTCATGTTATCAATAGAATAAGATTGTACAAGTAGCGACCACCATCCTACAAATAAACCCAGTGGTTTCAGTAGGATGGCCAAAGAAAAAACATATGTAATATAATATATTTGAAATAAAAATAAAAAAATTTTTTTACCAAAAATATGGAATATAATGAAACAGATGCATTATATTGTAAGTATCTAAAAAGCTCATCATCATCTTTAGCCTAAATACGTCCACTGCTGGACATAGGCCTCCCCAATAGAATACCACTTTTGGTAAGTTGTCCACTGGGGGATATGCCATAATCACCACGCTTGGCAGACGGATTGGTGATCGCAGTAATAATCTTAACATACACACACAGAAGAACGCTGCTGCCCGGCCCTGGTGCATTCCCTTAGTCGCCTTGACGACACCCACGGGAAAGATAGGGGTAGTCCTATTCTAAGCCGGGAACCACACGGCAAAGCTCGACACCACACTAAAAAGATCATGACTTAGTAAACATTATATTTTTGTACGATGTAACAAACATGCTAGATTTTACTACCCTTTTGAAATGTAGTCAAAGCACCTAAAATGTTTGCCGTGTGGTTTCCGGTAGAGTAGAATAGGACCACTCCAACTCTTCCCGTGGATGTCGTACAAGGCGACTAAGGGAATACATTATAAAACATCAATCAGGCCTCCCCAACCCGCCTGGCCAGCGCGGGGACTGTAGGCCAAATCCTCCGTCTGTCTCCGGCAGATGAGAGAGGGTTGTGCTCCTGCAATGGAGACAAAAAAAACCTGATGATGAAAAAGTAAAATGTAATGAAGGACTTATTTAAATTTGACACATTATCAATAAGTCCTTCATTACACTAAAAAATTGCAAGGGGAAACGCAGCCAGCGTTCTGGGCGCCCTACCGCGGGGCCCATTTTTTATCTGTAATTATTTATTGATTTATAAGTGGTTGTACTTATATATAACGTTATTTTTGTGTTAAATAAAGATTAAGTGTTATTAAAAAGATAACTCTGGTGTAAATGGTAAATGTAGGTAGGTATATCATTTTATTGCGGTATATGCATATTTTTGCCGTTGACTGTACGTACTTTAGCAGTAATCTACGTTATCCGCTATTACATCTAGACCGTAAAAAAATAACGTAAATGGGAATACGTATAACTTTTTATTTATAAATACTAATTTCTGTGCAATATGGACGATTACAATGACTCTACGCTGGCAGTTCGACGACAAATTTCAAGTCTCCCCACACTTATCGACACAAAATCGGCTTAACCCGGTATAAAGATAGGGAATACTGTTTAATCTAAACGGAATAAGGTAACTATGATAATATCAGAATTGTTATTTATTATTCCTACCTATTTCATAATTAGCTAGGCTCTGTTCAGTCAGGGAATTAGGTACAGTGAGGTAGGAGGGAAGATCAAACTTCCATACCCCTTTATTAGACATCTTAGTAGACCCCAGTTTATCAAACAGAACGAACTTTATAATTGGCTTATGACAATTTATTATTTTTTATCGTTTTTTCAGTTAGATATTCTGTAAAAATTTAATGAAATAAATATAAAATAATAATTATCGCTCGGGACTGTTACATTTCTTCGATGGTCCTTTAACTAGGTTCCCCATTCTAGTTAAGGGAGGAGGAGGGAGCTAAAAGTAGGAAGGCAGTGTAGGAAGGTGGAAGGAGGTCAAAACAGAACCACCACGTGGTTTATTAAAGCTCACTATCAGCGACTGGACCAAATGGTCATCTATAATGCAGATGCTTAAATGTGCCCCGTACTCCAACCCTATCGGAACCAATCAGGTCTATCTGTTCCCTTGAACTCTTCAAGTTCCCTTTTGGGAACCCAAACAATTGATCTGAATAATATAATAAACCATTTTCGTTATTCATGAATACGTTCCCCTGGGTTTATGTCCATTTGCCTTCGATAGGTTTCTCATATTTTCTAGAGAATTTCCGCCTTACTTATAGGTTTTGTGATAAAAATCTAAAGATAAGACCAAAGAGGCAAAAAATTATACTAAGTCAAAATGAGGAATCTGGAAATAAATAAGACAAGTCAAAACTGATGAATGCATTTATTTTATATCATCATCGGGTTATTTTTGTCTCCACTGCAGGAGCACAACCCTCTCTCATCTGCCGGAGACAGATAGAGGATTTGGCCTACACTCCCCGCGCTGGCCAGACGGGTTGGGGAGGCCTGATTAATGTTTTATAATGTATTCCCTTAGTCGCCTTGTACGACATCCACGGGAAGAGTTGGAGTGGTCCTATTCTACTCTACCGGAAACCACACGGCAAATTTTTTTATATATAGCTTTCAATTTGGTTTGAAGATTTGATCAACCACCAGGGAATTAGGGGTGATGCCAATTTGTCACAGTGGCCTATGAATACCTGTAATTTATGGATTCATGAGAGCAACAGTTCAACGGTCGCCATGTGTTGCATCTCTGAGGACTTGGGTTGGAAGGACTGAGCGTTGAAATGCCTTGTCTAAATACATACATACATAATGCTCACACCTTGGTCCCAGAGGGGTAGGCAGAGACGATGTATCGCCACTTTGCGCAATGTAATATCGGGTTATAGAAATTGGCTGCTAGCTGCACACTTTTTTAGCAGCCAATTTTTTGGCTGCTACTTTTGCCTGCTAACTTCACACCGGTTATTGCAAAATTACTTTCTTTCGTCCGCTTTTCGGCCCGTGATACTCCTTGACGTGATGTGTTGCAAACAACATCACCGCCTTGTTGAGGTACCACGATTAGCTAGGGAAATATTGCGCGATCCTGACACACCTCACCTTTTCATGCACCTTTTTTATTCTTCTCACTGCGGACCCCAGCCTTTTTGAGAACGTTACTAATTTGATCCTTGAACGTCCTCCTAGGACGACCTCTAGCTGTAGTTCCTTCCACATTCGCACTGTAAATTTCTTTAGTCACTCTTCTTTCACTCATACGCTCTTTGGCAAAGGCCTTGTCTACCTGTAATAATTGTACTATTGATTTAAAAAAGGTGATTCTTGAAGTTTGTTGCGCCGTTTCTTTTTACACATACGAAGTACGTATGATGGATACGTTGCTTTTATAATGTAGGCCGTATAATTTTGGTACTAAACGCATTATACCAGTCCTTTCAGTTACTCTAAGGTTGACTGGAAGAGATCCCTGAGCGGGATAAGTCCGCCTTTGTACACAACCTTATTCTTTTATTTATTTCTGTTGTTGTTAATTTTTGTACAATAAAGCGTTTACATACATACATACGAAGCGGTAGTCGCATAAAAATTACGTGTATAGACGTACCAAGTGTACTCATGTGCAATCAACGATCTCTATGTACTACTAGATGGAGCGTTCCAAACAATCGCTCTGTTCCACGCAAGTAGCCACAACTCTTTCACATTCACATTTAAACTTGTGCAGTTACTACGCAGAACATTTAATTATTACTAAATATTGACGCCACGGTTAAATAATGTCAATATTTAGTAAATAATTAAATGTTCTACTTGCGTGGAACAGAGCGATTGTTTGGAACGCTGTTTGGCTCCATTTTTGAAATAAGAGGTGATACAATACAAATAAGTTATACGTATCATAGAATACTTAATAATAAGTATTCCATTGCGATTTTCCTTAAATTGGTATTCTCATCTTAAATGTTTGCTGGAGACTCTTAGAAAAGCTCTCAAGGGTTGTGAAATGGCCCATAAAACGGAGTGGGAGTGTGATAGACGGCAGCATCTTAGCGCGTTTGTACAGAGTGTCACAAAGTGCACTTGATGGAATAATCTGTCTGGAGGTACTTGGCAACTTAATGAAATCAGAACAGGCTTTGAAGTAATGACGTAACTTATCCACTTTGAAACTTAAAAAAAGGGTCTTAAGGTCTAATCGACTGTAATACTATTAGGCAGAGACAATAACAAAGGGCGTATGGGGCAAAATGCTACTCTCATAAAGAGAGGGTATGGAACTGAGGGCTACCTTCATAAAGTGGGCGTATGGGGCAGAGGGCTACCCTCACAAAGAGAACGTAAAGCGCAGAGGGTTACCCTCACAATAAGGGCGTATGGGGCAGAGGGCTACCCCCACAAAGAGAACGTAAAGGGCAGAGGGTTACCCTCACAAAGAGGGCGTATGGGGCAGAGAGCTACCCTCACAAAGAGGGCGTATGGGGCAAAGGGCTTCCCTCACAAAGAGGACGTATGGGGCAGAGGGCTACCCTCACAAAGAGGGCGTATGGGGCAAAGGACTAGCCTCACAAAGAGAAGGTAAGGCGCAGAGGGTTACCCTCACAAAGAGGGCGTAGGGGCCTAGTCTACCATTTTGGATCAATGCAGATTGGTGGACTCCTTACATTTTAATTTTTTTAACAATCTTTTCGTATTTTTAATTTTGTACATATAAAGTGCAGATTTTTCCAATTTACAGAACAAACGATACGATGTCGTCCTTTTGCTGAGAAATAGAAAAAAGAAGTATCATTAAGATCTTGTTAGACAAAAGTGCCTTTTTAGCAATATAGACGATTGGCTTCATTACGTGCCTTTTGAAGGGGATTCTTTAATTCTGCATTTTAGTTGTTATGTATAGAGATAAAAGATATTTAGGTAGTAGGCACTAAAAACTTTATTTACTTAACAAATGTTTAATTTATACCTATGTTAGAAGTCCTCTGGCCTAGAATCACGTCTAAGTACACACGGTGTCCCATATATATGTCGTTCTAACGAAGTGTAGTATGATTGGGGAGATCATTTCCTGTGATTTTGACCCCATATGTACATGTCCGATTATTTATGGTTCAAAAGTATTCATTTTAATTTTCTCATGTAATCGGTCTGCCGTGCCGATGGATGCGTGTCCAGGGGCTAGCCTGGTCGTAAGCGTGTCGACATCCCGGAGAAGGGCTAACTCCGGGCACTATTAGCCTCACCAAATCATGCGAGGCTCTGATGAGGTGGATAATTATTTCCCTAGCTAATCGTGGTACCTCAACAAGGCGGCGATGTTCGCAATACATCACGTCAAACGAGACAGAGTCGCTGGAGTTAATGCTAAGCAATTACATACATACATAATGCTCACGCCTTGGTCCCAGAGGGGTAGGCAGAGACGATGTATCGCCACTTTGCTCAATGTAATATTGCAAAGTAGCTTTCCTTCGTCCGCTTTTCGCCCCGTGATATTCCTTGACGTGATGTGTTGCGAGCAACATCGCCGCCTTGTTGAGGTACCACGATTAGCTAGGGAAAAATTGTCCACCTCATCAGAGCCCTGCATGATTCGGTAAGGCTAATAGCCCCGGAGTGATATTGATTATCACCGGGTAAATTATCTTTGTGTCTCTCTCATGACTGACTTTGGACTTTAGCAGAACTCTTAAAAGAATAGCCACCATTAGAGGACAAATTCAATTATAGGAATTAAGTGAGGTTAATGTAAACAGCGGAGGTCGAAGAAATAGAACTGAGACCCAAATTTAAGAAATAACTCAAACAAAGTTACTAGAAAAGCTTGTTATATGTAAATGCCATTCCAGCAATATACAAGACTAGCTGGTGTCCGCGACTTCGTCTGCGCACGATTAGTATTTCGAGTAGATTTTTTGTGGGACTATTTAAGATAAACATTTCCATCATACATTACATATGTGTAACTCTAGCGGTTTTGGCAGCGCACGCCAGAATAGCTCGCAGATGGTAGATTTTTTCCTACTTACTTGATATTTTGGACAATTCACACAATATATTTATAAATTGTAGTCTATGTGTTATTCTGATATATAAGCTATATTATTGTATAGTTTCATTAAAATTCATTCAATAGTTTTTACGTGAAGGAGTAACAAACATCCATCCACACTTACAAACTTTCGCGTTTTTAATATTAGTAGGATTGGCTTCAAGTAAGTATTCCTTACGAAGCGAATACAGCAACTTAATCTTCTGAACATGTAATTTTAAGCTTTGTGATTGCGATCGTTAGTTCACTACAAAGTGATTTAACGATATTAAGTTACCACTTAAAAGGTATTAACGTCAACAACCAATGTATATTCAATTCCAATTGAAATGGTATACAAAAACAATGCTACGCTCGTAATGCTCGTATCTGAGCTTTGGAAACTAACAATAAACATACATACATTATCACGTTAATTTTGCAGTTCACTTACACACGCACATACAACAGAAAAATAAATAAATAAAAGGAAAAATTAAAGACTGAAAAAGGGGAAAAGGGAAAAAAAGAAGAATGGAAGAAAAACTGCACCACACTTTATGCCGGTTTTGTCATGTTTTTTGCTTATTTATTTAATAACTACCTGTTGCCCGCGACTTCGTTCGCGTGGACAACTTTACATTATTATGTGTTACTAATCCTAAAAGGAATCTATTAATCTGGTTATGTATTGAACATATTTATATACATAAAATTACCGTGCCGGCGGCGGTTCCGCCCGTTGGACCACAGAATAAATGTTTTTTTTTTAAAAGTTGACATTCTTCATGTTTCGAATTCTTCATTCCGCATCCCCTTCCCACTACGTTGAAAACCCCTTCCCCCACCCCTTTGCGCTCCCTATCCCTACCCTTTCTCAGCCATTTACCTTCCCCCTACTTTCGTTTTCTTTTCCCCCTACTTTTCCCTAGTTTCCACTGCTCCCGTCCCTCTGTCCTACCACCTCCCATTCCCGCTAGCCTCGCCCTCATCTTTCCTCTCCTTCTCTTCTTCCGTAACCCCTTCCAACTATCCCTCCTCCTCCCAACATGCCCCCCCCCCCCCTCCCCCTCCCCCCTTCACTCTCATCTTTCCCATCCGACTTCCTTCCTAGGGGATTAGGTCCCCTTCCTTATCCTTGAAACCTATTTTGCATATCCAATTAACTGTACAACAAAATGTCTGTCAAACTGCTGGACATAGGCCTTCCCCAATGAACGCCACCACACCCGGTCTCCTTTCCTACGGATCCAGCCGCTTCCGGCTTTCTTTAGATCGTCGATCCACTTGGCGGCGCGGCGGAGTGTCCCATCCTGCGCGTGGCGATCTGAGGTCTCCACTCTAGAACTCGTCTGCCCCAACGGCCGTCGGTACTGCGACAAATGTGACCCGCCCACTGCCACTTCACCTTACTAATTATTTCGACTATTTCGGTCACCTTCGTTATCTTCGCCGTCAAAATTCGCTTTTCTTTTGTTTTTCTACTGTTTTATTATATGTATAGATTATACTAGATTGTGCTCCGAACTATTAAACAGTGAAAACGCCCTCATATTCTGTTCAGTAGTTCCAAGATCAGACTAAAAATCCAAAAACTTATTGGTACGTGCTCGGGTTAGAACTCTCAAGTGAGCTTGAAAATAATATAATTCAATGACATCAAATAAAATAAGTACTTACCTACATATCACATAAAAAAATCGCGTGCAGACGAATGACGCAAAAGGGTATGACCTTTCCACTTCAAAGCGTAGAATATAGTCATTTATACACAAAACGATGCCGACGAACCATTTACCTCCAAGAAATGGTTTACCCGCACACAATGTGCCCTAATCCCTGGCCGATGTCTCAATAAATTTTGGCTTTTACACAGAGTCGTATCAAGGTTTTGGAGGCCCCCGTTTTAGGTAGAAAAAGTTCCTTTAGCAGATAATAATTGTGGAATGCGTAGTTCAATTAGCATCAGACGCTAATGAAAATTTAGGACAATGGAATTACTAGTGGTACTCTTTGGGTCTACAAAAAGATGTGATCTCTCACAAGCATTTAAAAGAAGAATATTTTGAATCGCTTGAACTCAATCTCACCTGATGGCAACTTACGATGAGGCCAAAGGTGAAGCGTGTACTTGTCCGTAAATACCCAAGTTGGTTCTACTCCTTAGTAGTTCGCATAATGAAAGATGAAAAAAAAAATCATCGTGTGAGAGCATCGTATGACGGAATGGGGATGGGGAATTACATCGCGCAATTCCTGGGCACATACCCCATGTTTATCCTGCAGAAAACCGAAGGAGACGATCTTTGATTCTACTAAGACGAAGGAGAAGAAACGAACAATAAGATATTTAACAAATACCTGAGACAGCTATTGATTTGCAAAAGCTACTACACATTAAATGAATACTTAAACGATAAATTATGATAAAATTAGATAACAAACAACTATGTAACAAATGAAATAAAAAGAATATTTATACAAATAATATATAATACGAGTACATTTATGTACATAATGTATTAAACAACTTGATAACGTCGACAATATTGTTGATCCTCCTCTCTCCTACTTGCTGTGCCCAAATGGGTCCATGAGAAACACCATGGAATGCAATAAAGTTTACTGATACTTTTATGAACTTGGCATAAATACACAAAAGAATCATGTTATAGGATGACAGTGGTAACGTTGTCGTCATTTGATGTTACCGTTTGGAATATCGGCACTCATTTACACGTTCAAATGACCGCAACACAATTATTCGGTCAGCTCTTTACGACCACCTCATCTTGAGGATTGCAGTCTAGAAAAGCGTCGTAAGAAATATATGGAGCACTAAATGGAAAACGCAGAGGCAGAGCTGACTCTAGTCTATTTTTATTTTGCAGGGTGTAGTCATGAACAGAGGAGTTTTATGTCGGAAAGTTAATATTTTCCAGGGCTGTCTCAATCTACACTTTAGGAAATATACCTATGCATAGGGGCCCCGAGGCAAATCGCGTACGACTGTAATTTAGCGATTCAAAGTAACATTGTCTTTATTCTATGCGCGTAGGATTCAATTTAGATTGCATTGTTTTTTTATGGCAAGTTTTTGAGAAATTGAAAGAGGTTCTTAATCTTAATTTTACTATTTCTCACTAGCATATGGTTGACTGGAAGAAATCGCTAAAAGCGCTAAGGCCGCCACTTGTAGATTTCCTGTATATTTCTCCTACATATTTTCTGTAATTTGTGTGCAATAAAGTACATTCATTCATGCTTAGGGAATTCTTGTGTTATTTTGTTGGGTGGGGGGTTAAAGCCCACGACATGACGTGAGGCGAGTACCCAAGCAACTAGGCCATCACGGATTTTCCTTTTACTTAGTGCGTCTCTGATTGCTCATGTTCACTTTCCGTAGTTCAAGGAACCTCCGCCCGCCGATAATTTCAGGAAATATGATTATTTCCATTCATACGGTCTCAATATTGTATCGGATTTTTTCTTTTTGGAAAGCGTCGATAAATACTGTAGGAGAGTGGTTTGCGGGGTTCGCATTCCGATTATACTATAAGTAGGGTTCCTATATTATTACCTACTTTCTCAGTTAGAACTGTTTCGACAAACATTTTATAAGAATTGAGCGTGTTGGGTTTATTTTCCAAACGTTTGTGTTTTCTTAAGTATTACAGTTTGCGGAAATAACAGTAAGACATTGTTTGATTTCTGTAGTCGATTTATTTGTATTGATTGTGTAACTTAGAATCCTGTTGGGTATATTGTGGGTATATGTAGACAGTTCATTGGGGAAGGCCCATGTCCAGCAGTGGACGTCTAACTGTTGATGTGATGATGATGACTGCTGAACTTAATATACCTTCCCATCTAGTGCCACCTTTGGTGGGTTGTCCATTGGGGGATTTGCCATAATCCCCACGCTTGGCAGGCTGATTGGTGATCGCAGTAATGATCTCAATATACACAGGAGAATGCTGCTACTGGTCCCTGGTACAAACCCTTAGTCGTCTTGAAGACACCCACGCGAAGAATGACCATATTCAGAGCCGGGAACCGGGTTTCGATGGCACGATGATGATGATTAATAATAATTATATACCTAATACGCTTGAAACACTGAAAAACAAGCAAAGTATAGTGGTACACAACGAGGTTTTTTTTATATATTTAACATTTAGGAAAAGAGGTTTTCCTGAAAAAAGGCTTCCGGTTAGACGGATCACCGTATAAAGTACGTCCGTGTAAAGAGTCGCCGTCTATTATAAAGTTATCTATAGACAGTTATGCGGTGCTAAAAATGAACTTTATTCTGCGCTAACACTATTTAAATATCTTTATATACTCAACGCGCTACACGCATTTGACAGGTTTTAATATTGTCTGCTACATTTTTATAATTATTTTTAATATTTTATTTCAGACTCATGTCCATATAATTGTTAGTAAAAACTAAAACTACGTTAGTGAAACATATATTAAACGTAAAATATTTAAAAAGGTATATACAACTTTTTTTTTATTTGACAATTGATTTGGCACTGGAGAGGTGAAGCCTCACCCAGTGACTCAGCATAGGACTGTCGAACCTATCGGCCAGGGTGCTCAGGATGCTGTTGGTGCTGTCTCGCACGCGACGCATCAGGGACGCGACTCGTTTGGTGTGGAAGCCGTCCGTGCGGGCCTCGGCGAACATACCCGATGCGCTGCAAAATCGAGGCAGCCCCAAGAGCATCCTGAGTCCGTTGTTATATTGGACACGCAGGGCGCTGTATGCCCTCTTAGTGTAGTTAGCCCACAGGTTGCACGTATAAAGTGATTGGCAATATGCCTGAAATAATGTCAGTTTGACTGGTGTCGTACAACGTGCAAACCTGCGGGCCAACATGTTAGTTTATGTCATCTATAGAGTCGTATAAGAAACTAAAATAAACTAGAAATGTTATACCAATTTTTTGAAACAATATTGTCTTTTACGTCACATTTTGAACTGTACTCGTATAAACGCGCTCCTTACGCGATTTTCTAGAAAAAAAATAAAAAATAAAAAGCGGAAAAAAAAGTTATAACGGATACTTATTAAAATTAAAAAAAAATACCAATCGACGGAGAAAAAATTACTCTATCGCACCGCACAGTATATAAAAGTGATTTTCTAGATTTTGTCCCTTACGTCAGTTGAGATTTCTAACGTCGATATAATATTGGTAGCCCCAGGAAGGTAAAATGCTTTCGAACTTCTGAAAATTTGAATTTTGCAATTAAACTTAAACTTATACTTGTTTCTTGGGGAGACAAAGTTTCTTAGTTATCGGGTAATCATTGTGGGATTAGCTAGGGGTGTACGGATATACGCTTAGTCGAATATATCCGAAGTTGTTGAAAATATTCTATTACTTAAACAGAACAAAAAATTATGAGTATATTTTTAATAATTACCTTACCTAATGTGTAAGGTGTTTGAGTGTTAGTTTTTTATTGGCCTGTTCTCTATGCCCTGTAAAGAAAAACAGCAAGTAATACAATTTACTTTTATTTTTATTATATTTGAGTTAAGATGATCAGTGCGCTAAATTTCAGCTCCGTTGTTATACCACATCTGTAGGACTATGCTACCTTTCTGGAATTTACGACTTAAGATAGACGCAAAATGTGACATATCCTGATTGACAATGATCAATCAATGCAGCTTAGAACCATTGAAATTTTTCGCGGTTGACAATCAACACCGACTGATATGTATATTCCTTATTTACAATTTGGATCATTTTAAAGGAAGAGTGAACAGGAATCTTCTGGGTAAGTGCCTCATGCATAATCCTCACTTACCATCAGGTGAGATTGAGGTGAAGCGTAAACCCATAATTAATAAAAAAAAAAACATTATGATAGATTGTGCATATGGCCGATCTCTGATAGAGATCTCTTTTAACCAACCTCTAAGACACGGCAATTAGAGGAAGGGGTCAGGCACATAGTGCACTTTTTGAGTTACATAGGTACTATCTGGAAAGACCGTTGGAAGTTTATTCCACATCTCCGCGGCTCAAACAGTAAAGAAATTGAAAAAGAATTTGGTGTTTTTGGTATGTATGTATGTATGTATGTATGTATGTATGTATGTATGTATGTATGTATGTATGTATGTATGTATGTATGTATGTATGTATGTATGTATGTATGTATGTATGTATGTATGTATGTATGTATGTATGTATGTATGTATGTATGTATGTATGTATGTATGTATGTATGTATATATGTATGTATGTATGTATGTATGTATGTACTCGTATGTATGTATGTAAACGGTTAATTGTACCAAAAATCACAACAACAACAATAATAAAATAGGAATAAAACTGTGTACAAAGACGGACTTATCCCACTTAGGGATCTCTTCCAGTCAACCTTAGAGTAACCGAAAGGATAAGTATAATGCGTTTAGTACCGAATTTTGATAAAGAAATGTACTTTTAATAAAGTTTGGAAATACATATTACATAAACATAAACGAACAATATATACATAGACGATACACGAATAAATAAATGATACAAATATCTTAATATATATATGTTAATATATAATATTGCAATATATATCCCAATAAATACTTATTAGTAGTGTATAAACTGTAATATAAGTCAGCTCAAAGCTTCGGTATTGAACCTATAGCACTTTTTTAAGTTGTTTTTAAAGGACACCAGGGAGGGGGACTTTCGAACGGAAAGGGGGACTTGGCATATTTACGGATATGTATCCGATGTGTCATTGCGACAGCCCTACAAACATGTAAGTAATGTTCTCGGAACGAACTTTGCACTCTCGCGTCACTGTGACTAATTAATGAGGCGGTGAACAAAAGTTTTGTTTCAATCAAGCGAATTTATCTCTTACGACACGAGAGCGACCCTATCCGAACTGCCTGCTTTATATGCCCGATTTCTCTATGTAAATGAGTGATTTACCAGTAAATCGTAGTTACCAATGTTGGCAATAGATGGTGTTGCATTGATTTCGACGGTCTTGTAAACTCTTGTCTTGAAAACCTCAAGAAGAACGTCGAATTTGGTAGGTAGTTTTTTTAAAGGTTGATTGCATTTATTCACGGACTTTTACAAATATACGCTGAGAAAAAAATAAGTAGCCATCCTACTTACATAAGGATAAAAATATACCACTATTACGTAAGTAGCCGCCCCCATAAAAAATGGTGTCGCCTACAACTGATTCAGTAGCCGGCCACATTATTACGTAATGTGGTTACTTAGTAATGTGGCCGGCTACTGAATCAGTTGTAGGCGACACCAATTATAATGGGGGCAGCTACTTACGTAATAGTGGTATATTTTTATCCTTATGTAAGTAGGAGGGCTACTTATTTTTTTCTCAGAGTACTTACATACTTAGACGTTAGATGAGCAGGGTGCGAATTCTCATAGCAAAACAATAGGGATGGGTCATTGTTGTTCTATCGAGTATTCAGAATATGTAAATTTTTTTAATTAAAACTTTATTGTTTTTCTTGCAAATACTAATATTATAACTGCGAAAGTAACTCTGTGTGTATGTCTGTTACATTGTTACAGATGAACTACAGAACTGATTTTGATGAAATGGTGACTATGGAGAAAACTTGAACCCTAGGGTAGGATTCACTTCAGTACAAGCTACTATTTTTAATTAGACGCAAATTTTAAGCATTTCCCATGACGTGAAGCGTGTCGGTCCACTGTAGATATATAATAGTGTTTTTCAACTTTTGCTACCTAATGGTGTAACCACGTGACTTGATAATCGTATTAATTGTCGCTATTAAAAATAGCATGGTAATAGTTGGAGTGAGTTTCAATTCTAAAATATCAATAGCACAAATACCCGATTATAAAAAGACTTACCCGTACGCTACCTATGATATTTGAATTTTTGCTATGAGATTCCGCACCTTGTTAATATGGTTTTAATCATCATCATCAGGTTATTTTTGTCTCCACTGCAGGAGCACAACCCTCTCTCATCTGCCGGAGACAGACGGAGGATTTGGCCTCCACTCGAATTTATATTGAAGAAGATAAGGAACGACTTGATTTGTTTACAGAAATAATGAAATAGATAACTAATCAAATGACAATTTCCACTATACTTAACCTCTTAAGTGTCCTTAAATCAAAGCTGAGTGATTCAACACAGTATCTGGAGGACGAGAATCTCGTAAACATCTCATCTAATCAATTAGGCATCTAAGGTTTCTCGTAACTTCTCGATCAATGCCTGAATTACCATCATCAGGTTTCACCTTAATAGGCCTTTACTTATTCGAACTACCGTTCAAATCTGAACTCAGCAGTGCAAATTACTGTTTAACGTCAGAAATCAGTAAGAGGTGGTACCCACTCAGGTGGACCTTTATCTGGTACAGTATGCTACATAGCAATTATCAACATCAAACTGTAGACGACCACTGTAAAGCAAAGGCATTCCCTAAGGGTGTAAGGGAGCGGAAAGACATCCGGTACTCCAACTGCCAACCTCACCTGCTGATTGACCAACAAGGCCCTGGTGACCGTCAATGGCGGTATAACCATTCGCTAAGCCAGTAGTTCCCAAAGTAGTCCAGGTGGACCCCCAGGGGAACTCAACCGCAATGCAAACTTTCATAGTTAGATCTAATCTTCACATTTTTTGTCGAGTTTTGGGCATATGGTAGAAATATAGTTGCAGGGGAACAGGGGCAGTTGAGTCTACTGGAACCAGCTAAATTTTGAAAGTGTTCTATGAGAAACAAAGTCTGGGAACCTCTGCACTAGGTCATACGACCGGGGGCGGACAGCAGCGTCACCGGCAAGAGGACAAGTACTGCGATGGACAAAACGTCTGCACAGCGTGACCATTATGAGCGGCAATAGTTCTTATTTTGTGGTGGCGTTCATTAGGGAAGGTCTATGTCCAGTGGTTTTGCTGTGTGGTTTCCGGTAGAGTAGAACAGGACCACTCCAACTCTTCCCGTGGATGTCGTACAAGGCGACTAAGGGAATAAATACATTATAAAACATCAATCAGGCATCCCCAACCCGTCTGGCCAGCGCGGGGAATGTAGGCCAAATCCTCCGTCTGTCTCTGTCAGATGAGAGAGGGTTGTGCTCCTGCAGTGGAGACAAAAATAACCTGATGATGATGTCCAGTAGTGGACGTCTAAGTGCGGGTATGATGATGATTCCCTAATGTGTGTGTTGGACATCAGTCTGCCATTCTCGTCCAGTCACATACTGGCTACTATTTTTAATCCAGAACTCGTTTACATATTATGCTAAGCAGCATTCTGCTACGCCGCTTAGCTCACTGCGTTAAATAGGAGCTATCTATCCGTGGTGGCTAGGATTTGGAGACAAACTCAAATTCCAATCCCCCGTTTGCCCACTTTGGTCTCTTTACTACACTCCCATTTACTATAGGGAAGTGGGACCTTTTTCTCTACTTCTACTCTTTTATTTCCATGGCCCCAGGTCCTACCAGGAGCTCGCCTACATATATTATGTTAGTGTAACTCTGATGATTTGCGCTTAGAGGAGGAGGCGTGGAGGTAGATTTCTGAGGAGGCGGGAATATCCACCGGTCTGTTCTACGGCAGTTTTACTAGTAGATTATTTCGGGTATGTAAATGATCAAAGAGACGTGTTAGTCTAGTTATTGAGTATTCATAATACCACAGGCTATTCAAAAAAGGAAATTCTAAGGCTTATGTGAAGTCTAGCAAATCGGCTGGGGGCAAAGAGTCGCCAGGTCTTTCTGCCTCCTAAGAAGGTAATATAAGATGTAGATGATCAACGTCTTCGGATGTCTTCAGTAGCGGTGGGTATCGTTATCACATGCTTGTACATTGTCTGTTAGAGAATTAAGTGTAAACATTTTCTTGATGGCATAAGTTTTTGATTCTGCCAGTGCGAGGCGCGGGAGCGTGTGTGTTTTAATGACTTTTGTTCCACAACTTTGGACAGCTCTAATGAATGGGGCTTCCTTTTGGCATTAACTGGTGACGTCAGCCGTACAGCGGGTGCTTTTTATTGCGGAATAGAACCGCAGGAAGAGAAAGGAGCATTCAGTGCTATCTAACCGCAGCTGAATTAATTATTCAGCGCTTTACAGGGTGTCGCAAAAAGTAATAAATCAATAGAAAGTTCTTTGCTGCAGAGAATTCGTGTGATATAAATGCTGTGATATGTGGACTGTTGTTGCCGCATGCTCACTTCTACTTCAGCTAACGATGCTATCTTCTTCATCATCAGCCTAAATACGTCCACTGCTGGACATAGGCCTCCCCAATAGAATACCACTTTTGGTTAGATGCCCATTGGGGGATTTGCCATTCACTACGCTTGGAAGAAGATTGGTGATCGCAGTAATGATCTTAACATACACACACAGGAGAAAGCTGCTGCCCGTTTCTGGTGCAATCCCTTAGACGCCTTGACGACACCCATGGGACAGATAATGTTGGCCCTATTCTAAGCCGGGAACCACACGGCTATCTTCTTATTTCAGTTTAAAAGTCTCGCACGATGTCATCAAAGTGCAGATCGTGCGAGTTCTGTATTTCTGGAGTATATCTAAAAATATTTTGTTTTTTTCACAATTGCCAAAAAAATTAAAATACATATTCGTTGGTTACAAGTGTTCATCACCAAACTCTACAATGATAGAAAATAATACTTTAATGCATAATAGATGATTCGTACCTTGACATTTGTATGCATGGTTCAAAAGCTATGTAAATCGGAGTTTGTTAACACTTTTATCCTCGGTCCAATAGTTTTAGAGTGACAGATACAGACGGACAAACAAGCTTAACGCATGAGCATGAAAGCTTAGGTTTTCATATCTTAGTAGAAAATACAAGTTTTTCGAGTTCACACGTAAGCACGTATGTACATGATACATGGTGGAGTGTGTGTTTTTTATATGTACGTCCTCTTGGGGCATCAGGACCCCCGTATGGTTATTTTATTCTTTTACAGGCGCACAAAAACGTGGAATTTTGTTTTTTTTTTTAATCTACATTAAATTTCCTGATTGTTCTTCCGCACTATAATATAAAGACGAACCCGTAGCCTAGTCGGTAGTACGCCTGCCTGGCGAAGCTCGGGTCGCGGGTTCGAATCCCGCCCAGGACAAACATTCGTGTGATGAGCACTTGTGTTTACCTTGTGACTGGATGATATTTAAATATTATATTATGTATTTATGTATGTATATCAGCTGCCTGATACCCATATTACAGGCTCTGCCTAGTAGGTAGCCGTGTGTGAAATGTCCCCACATATTTATTTATTTATTTATATAATTATTAGGCCTAAAGGGTTTCCATTTCACGCAGACGGAGAAACAGCTAATATTGAACACAAACACAACCTCCACAGTTCATTGGGGAAGTTTGTGAATGATCGCGAAAAACATTTCTGTAATCTGCAATGTCGAGCGTCGAAGATATTTCCTTTGAATTCCAATTTTTCATCCCATCTCTGTAACTTCTTTCTGAAAGTGTTCTGAATGGAAACTTAAAATGGATTTCTATATTCCGGACCAGTAGCGTCGGGAAATGAACGTGGACGAAGTGTGCTGAAGTAATTTCCAGGTATGACAGGTTGGCGTAGACGCGTTCTCGAGTGGAGACCGCGACTGGGCAAGCGTAGTGTGGGATGCACACTGGCTAGATGGAACGACGTTTTGCGTAAGGCCTTTTGCACATTATAAGACACAGATAAGAAACACCAGATAAGTAAAATTTCTATGCGCGTGTCTGATCCGACATAAGAAAAAATGTCTTATAATGTGTATGGTCTCATATAACAACCAATGCGACTGGATTTCTTATAAGACACAAGAATTTTTTTTATAATGTGCAAAAGGGCTAAGTCAGCTGGCAGTGACTGGATGAGAAGAACCGAGGATCGGGTTCAGTGGCGCGCCTTGGATGTGGCCTATGTCCAGCAGTCGACTCTTGCAGGCTGATGATGTTGAAACAGCATACACATTTCAGATTATAAAATCTGTGCCACGACTTTAAAAAAACTAATATTAAAAAAGGTTAAATTAAATACTGTACCATAACGATAATGACCAAAATCCGGAATCTTCATAACGAAAAGTAAAATGCAAAGGGATTGAAAGTTGTAATCTATCGACTTTCTGAGGTATCGATGATATTCTGTTACTATTAAGAGAACAAAACGACAATAAAATTATACTTATATTAACTAGCTGTTGTCCTTGATATCACAAATTATTATGTATTTTCCGTTGGAATGGGCTGTTTTTTCGGGATAAAAACAATCCTATGTCTATTCCAGGAAATTACCTATATGTGTGCTAAGTTTCATCACGATCCATCTAATGGTTGAAGCGTGTTTGAGTAACAAACATCCAAATATTCAAATATCCAAACATGCAAACTTTCGCATTTATAATATTAGTAGGATATAAATTAAGGATTAATATTATTTATTTATTAACCAATAAAAACAGACTTTACATCTTTCCAGTGCAACAAAACCAGACTTGGTTTGTCTGTGCACCGCGACTACTTACAAACTAAAATTTAACAGTCAAATTACATGCTAAGTATTTATTGAAACATAAAAGAGCTTTTCTATAAAACAAAAACCAAATTAAATCTAATTTTGGTTATTTACATATCAAACAAACAAAACAATTTAACTTGTCGTGGCTTTGTCAATTTTATTTTTAAAACTTATCTAGTATTAATAATAAAAAAAAACAGTTACTTTAATTTTTTTGGAAAGTATAATCATATTTTCATGTAGGTGTACTCTAATGAATAACATCGATAACTTCGAAAGTGGATAGACTACAACATTAAATGCCTAAGCATATTACTTTTCGCTATGAAAGTTCTGGACCCTGATAATGACTGTATCAATTTAGATGACGCTTGATAATTAATTGTCGTCAAACAAACAGTCACAAAGAAATATATCAGAACAAAAAGACTTAAAGTACCATATAACTTGAAATTACTTATTATATAACTTTTAGAAACTTACCCGGCCCTTTTAAGAACTCGTCATTGTCATGATTTCTCGAAACGAAGATTATTTTGTCTATGGTTGTATGTCAATGTTTCTAATGGATATAAAATCGAGTCTTGACTAAATAATACCTTTTATTCAGAAAACTTGAAAAGGAACCGCACGCTGATTGGCCCAGTCAAGAACTCATCATCATCAATCATCAGGTTATTTTTGTCTCCACTGCAGGAGCACAACCCTCTCTCATCTGCCGGAGACAGACGGAGGATTCGGCCTACACTCCCCGCGCTGGCCAGACGGGTTGGGGAGGCCTGATTGATGTTTTATAATTAAAATAAAAATTAATTAAAAATAAAAATAAAATTTAAATAAAAATTAAATTCCATTAGTCGCCTTGTACGACATCCACGGGAAGAGTTGGAGTGGTCCTATTCTACTCTACTGGAAACCACACGGCAAAGTCAAGAACTCGTCATGTCACTATTGGTCGAAACTTAAGATTATGTTGTGTGCGATTTTATAAGTCTGGTGTTTCAGAAGTATTTGCATGCATTGCATTTGCCTTGCGTTAGGCGTGTATGTATGTACTTATTGTTGGATGTTCATAATAGATAAGAAAAATAGCTCTTGACTAAATCTTGCTTCGCATATCTGTGTTTATGCGAATAAGGTCACCGCAATTTCGACTCAATCAGTCCAGTCGTATTCGAGTCATCCTCCGAACCGACAGATGGACAAGAAAGCTTGGACGAATCTCCAAAAATTATAAACAAATCTTACAAATGTTCCTTTTTCTATAACTGAATTAAATCTTTGGAACGGATAGCTCTATCAGCTCGAAATTGAATTAATTTCTGAGTGGAACTTCTCTAATAAGGTTTCCGTTACGACCGGACCCTAAAATTATGTAAAATGAGTGGAAAATCTGAGTAAAAATAAAGAGAAAGTTAGCGCATCAGCATAACTCGCGAGCCCTCACGGTGCTTTTGACGTTTTCGGGAAGTTTCAAATTAATTTTAAACCCCAACAAATTTTGAAACAGAATAAAGGTAAGGTTATATAAACGCAGGTGCAGACGACAAGCTTACATGACCTAACAGCAACGATCTCTATGTACTACTAGATGGAGCGTTCCAAACAATCGCTCTGTTCCACGCAAGTAGCCACAACTCTTTCACATTCACAATGAAACTTGTGCAGTTACTACGCAGAACATTTAATTATTACTAAATATAGACGCTAAAATAATGTCAATATTTAGTAAATAATTAAATGTTCTGAGTAGTAACTGCATAAGTTTCAAAGTGAATGTGAAATGGTTGTGGCTACTTGCATGGAACAGAGCGATTATTTGGAACGCTCCATCTAGTAGTACATAGAGATCGTTGCCTAACAGGTGAATATTTCTGTACCACAGGGGTACATTTATGCCTCCTCACCAATCTCCCCCCGCAGAACCTCCAAGCGAGGACCAGCAGAGGTACACTAACATATACCGCCTACCGGTGAAGCCTATACCTTACCAACGCTAAAGCAGTCACATTCACTCACTTTGAGGAACAAAGAGAAGCCACTGAAGGTGTTCTTATTGCAAATTTCAGCTCATTTGTCATCACGATCTTTTACGCTGAAGTCATTCTGGCGTTTCATTTAGGAATCAAAGTTCAATTTATAATATAGGTACATATTTTTATACATACTCGTATATACTTTTTTTTTCATACAGGTTACGTATCAGTCAGCGATTGGTGCCAGGTCTTCCCTGGCCGATGCTGAAGGACAAACTCGTACTACAAAGGTAGCGCATACCTCGGGCCCCAGGTAAATTAGATTAAAGAAGTAGTGAAAGAGGTCCCACTTGTCTAGCAAATGAGAGTGTAGCAATAAAATGATAACCTAAGTGGGCAAACGGGGAATACGGTCGCGGTCGTTAATTTAGGATCAATTCCCTAGAAAAGTTCTTAGGACACTCCTTTTTATATGTAATAAATTAAAGTACACGCTATAATAAAAAAAAAAACAACAAAGAAAAGAAAATTATACAAAAGGTTGAGCTTATTTATAAAGAAATTTCTTCCAGGTGTCTCTTCGAGTTATCGACAATGTTGCACTATTTACTTAAAGCCAACGATCAGAGACAACGATCTCTATGTACTTACTAGATGGAGTGAACCAAACAATCGCTCTATTCCATGCAACTGCGGCTCTGGGAGCCGAACCCCGTTACCATTCACTTTGACACTTGTGCAGTTACTACGCAGAACATTTAATACTAAATATTTGCGCTATGGGTAAATTGCGTCATCATCATCATCATCAGCCTAAATACGTCCACTGCTGGACGCAGGCCTCCCCAATTGGGGGATTTGCCATAATCACCACGCTTGGCAGGCGGATTGGTGATCGCAGTAATGATCTTAACATACACACTCAGGAGAACGCTGCTGCCCGTCAATATTTAGTAAATAATTAAATGTTCTGTGTAGTGACTGCAGAAGTGTCAAACGTGTGTGTCATTCTGTGTCGACAAGTAGACCGATGGGAAAAATTGACAGTTTGGGAAAGTAGACCGCTGGGGAAAGTGGACCGATCGGGAATTAGACGAATGGGGAAAAAGCGTGGACAGTTAAGGAAAGTTGACCATTTGGACAAGTAGACCGATGAGGAAAGTAGACCGGTGGGGAAAGTGGACCGATCGGGAATTAGACGAATGGGGAAAAACCAGTGGACAGTTAAGGTAAGCTGACAATTTGGACAAGTAGACCAATGGGGAAAGTAGACCGGTGGGGAAAGTAGACCGATCGCTCCTGAGGGAAATCGTTGATCACAGGATTTAGTTAGGTGTGCAATGGAAAACAACATGAATTCCTTATCTCAGTCAGTGAGTCAAAGTAATTCAAGTTCAAGAATCATTCACTTATCCTTATCAGTTAATAACTCAGCGCCAGAGTCGCCTATTTTGCCCCTATCCTTATAAATAAGTATCGACTCTGCTTGTAACCATCCATAACCATCGTAGTATCTTTTTTCTGTAGAACCAATAAGGTTTTATGCTTTTTTCGTATAAATTATTACACGTGTGTGATTTTTTTAAGAACTTTGCTCCTTTGTCTGAGACTGTCTCAGAGTGCCTCAGTCCAAGGCTAGTTCTGACATAGTCCTCGTCACAGTGACCGATTCCCTTACTAATATTGATAGTTAACTTTAGATTTAGATAGGTTTGAGGTTAGGAAGAAGATCGACTTATTTTTTTTATGTTCCCTTTATATAATGTACACACGCACAGACATTTTTTACATAATATACTATCACTACTAAACACCAAAGTCAGAAGTATACATTATTTTGGAAAAAAAATATGCACAACAAACTGTTCTCCAAAAACAATCTCACCAATATGTGTAACCATGATTTTGCAGTTGGTTATCTTATCATCAGATCATACTGTCTTTCTATGCACATTGAATTACTTTAATATGTTTCACTTCGATATCGATGATTATGTTATTGCGATGAAATCAACGATCTATACGGGAGAACGACCAGGATAGTTACTGATAGAAGATTAGATGTGAAAGGGCCACGTGAAGACCGTTTCAGTTAGATAGACAGAAGAATAGGATTAGTCACATTATAGTACATAATAAGTAAGTTACTTTAAATAAAGACACAACAGTGCCATTTCAAATATCAATGGTGTTTCCTTTATTCAAGTCCTCCAGTAGGTTATAGAATTCCAAACAGCCCTCAGTACTCAAACATATAAGGGAATGTAAGTTTAAGAATGTAAAATTAAAATTTGCACGCCATGAATGGCAGAATATGTGAAACTGTTTTCATTGTATACCATATCATTTTTACCATATTCTAGTAAATAAATATTTCATTCATTCATTAGTGCAACGAAAGCATCGCCGCGGACCTGGGGATGCTCTGTTACAAAGTATTTAGATGGCAATTACTAGTCTCTGCCATTTGTTAACCGTAGTACACCCGATAGAACCATTAGTGGTGCCACGGTTAGTTTTACCTATCCTCAGTACCGCCAACCGGCTGCCAGTGATGCCAGGGTTAGTTTTACCTATCCTCAGTACCGCCAACCGGCTGCCAATGGTACCAGGGTTAGTTTTACCTATCCTCAGTACCGCCAACCGGCTGCCAATGGTACCAGGGTTAGTTTTACCTATCCTCAGTACCGCCAACCGGCTGCCAATGGTACCAGGGTTAGTTTTACCTATCCTCAGTACCGCCAACCGGCTGCCAATGGTACCAGGGTTAGTTTTACCTATCCTCAGTACCGCCAACCGGCTGCCAGTGGTGCCAAGGTTAGTTTTACCTATCCTCAGTACCGCCAACCGGCTGCCAGTGGTGCCACGGTTAGTTTTACCTATCCCCAGTACCGCCAACCGGCTGCCAGTGGTGCCACGGTTAGTTTTACCTATCCTCAGTATCGCCAACCGGCTACCAGTGGTGCCACGGTTAGTTTTACCTATCCTCAGTATCGCCAACCGGCTACCAGTGGCGCCACGGTTAGTTTTACCTATCCTCAGTACCGCCAACCGGCTGCCAGTGGTGCCACGGTTAGTTTTACCTATCCTCAGTACCGCCAACCGGCTGCCAGTGGCGCCACGGTTAGTTTTATCTATCCTCAGTACCGCTAACCGGCTGCCAATGGTACCAGGGTTAGTTTTACCTATCCTCAGTACCGCCAACCGGCTGACAGTGGTACCAGGGTTAGTTTTACCTATCCTCAGTACCGCTAACCGGCTGCCAATGGTACCAGGGTTAGTTTTACTTATCCTCAGTACCACTTATCGGCTGCCAGTGGTACCAGGGTTGGTTTTACCTATCTTTAGTACCGCCAAGCCCATTTGTTAACCGTAGTATACACAGCCGGGCCGATGTGGAGGGAAATGGCTCGGGGAAAATACGAATGGAAAGGGCTAGAGGAGGCCCTTGCCAACAGACACACTGACAAATGAAGAATTAATCTGACATCAAGTAGTAATGGAAATAATTAATAAATTTAAAAATTATTTTTTTAATTGATGCACTAGTCCAGAATAAAAGGCTTTTTTATTTATATAATAATTGCAATCTCAACTTATCTTCTTACATTCTGCATAAAAGGTGGAATTAGAAAGGTTCTATTTCCAGCAGTGGACGTCTATGACGGTGGTGATAGAAGATATTCAACAGGGCATCAAAGCCACATTGAATTCTTTAGAATCTTTTAGCGAGATAAGTAGCGTCATGAAAATGAAAGCTGTTAGCTTTAACATAAAAAATAATTGGATTACTTTGCTTTCTCATTGTAAAATACCCACTGAAAGGTTAAACAAAATGATTGCTATTCAAAAGGCGTATAAAAATTCTTGAAACAAAATTCGTTTCTTAGTTAGGAGTGCGATCGAAATGTCGAGCGTTCCAACCTGGGCTCGGACAAATGAGTTGATTGAAATTTTATTATATACCTAAATAAATAAAGAGTAGTTCCAACTTTAGGATTTCGCACCAGACACATTCCATCTAAAAATAGATTTTCTTGTAAGGAAAACTGAAATACCAAATTGTCCTGGAAATTATGTCATAGAGGATGTATAGGTGGAATGTGTCCAAAGCGAGGCCCATAGAATTATGATGCTGCGTCTGCCTATTAATAAAATTGGGGTTTAAAACAGAATCCTGGTCAACCTAGACCATCCAGGCCAATCTTTGCTGAGGAGGCCGGAAAGCTGTGTATAAATTTGGTATCAGGCAAATTTCAAATATTATTTTTCTATAGGAGTGACATAGTTAGAAATGACTAAATTCCTACTCCTAATAATGATGATAAAAACGTTACTATGTTACTATCTTAAAGTACCTTATTATTAACATATCATAGGTTTATAAGGATCTGTTCTGTGGACTGGGACGAGCGACGACATACATTGAAACTTTGTATAATTAAAAAAATAAATTTAAAGTCTGTTTTTTGGAATGGTGCCCCCCCCCCCCCCATCCCGAACGGGTCACGTAGTATGGGTACGTTCCCATACATGAAAGCACTAGCAGCAAAAACAAGTTTGTATTACCACGTGAACTTTTCAGTCCACTTAGAAACACCATCTACTGTTTATTTTGTTTCCTACATGCAAATGCGTTTGTTTTGTCGTGAACTATGGTCCGAATCACTATGTCCTCGTTGTGAATAGGTAGCTTTGCCCAACAATGGGATGTCTGAAAATTGTTGGTTAACTTGATAATTATTTCTGATGAACGGTAAAGTACCGTTATCAAGCAGTAATAAATATGATCAACAAATTCTAGTTACATGTGTTATAAATATATTGATTAACTAGAGAATGTAGTTAATCAATAATTTTATACAGCGATGCTTTAAAAATAGAGATTACTTTTATTAGTAATATATTTCCACGTAAATAAATAATGTTTTTTTTGTGTGCTGATAAAACTTAACATATAATGTCGCCGAGGCTGTTTGCGTACATTTCCATCGCCCTGATATGTCACGATATGTCCACGTCCAGGTAAACAACACAGATAAACTATTGTTTGTCGGAAATAAAGTGCTCGAATCCGATTGTTTGTTCTGTAATCAGAATCAGGGTTTCCGATGTATGGAATTGGTTTTGCAATATCCGGAACTGAATAGGATTGGCAATCGTTCATAGTTAATGATCCGTTAATAAATAATAAGGCAATTGTTTCTGTTGCAAGTAGGTAGTATTGTAGGTACTCGTACTTGTCGATCTAACATGTCATTAGTATGAGCGCATAACGTAATTAGTTGACGAGTTGGGAAAGTAGAATGAGTAAGGAAAGTAGATGAGTTCGAACATGAACGTGTTGGGAAAGTGGATGAGTAAGGAAAGTAGACGAGTAAGGAAGTAGACGAGTAAGGAAAGTAGACGAGTGAGGAAAGTCGACAAGTTAGAACATGGATAAATTAGGAAGTGTAGGAGTTAGGAAGTGGACGAGTTAGGAAGTGGACGAGTTAGGAAGTGGACGAGTTAGGAAGTGGACGAGTTAGGAAGTGGACGAGTTAGGATGTGAACGAATTAGGATGTGGACGAGTTAGGAAGTGGACGAGTTAGGAAAGTAATTTTGTTTTCTGTTACACATTACTAAACTCTGTGATCGTTGGCTAACTTGAAAAGACAATAAAATACAAAGTTCCATCTCCATGATATTGGTATTCCTGACACTAAACCTGTCTAAAGCTCTATCTCTGTAAGTCTGGACCTCGACCGTTCATATCTACGCTGAACCGTGCGTTCCCTGGCGCGCAACCAAGACCACATATTTATACTGAATGAATGAAGATTTAACTAGTGTAAACTATACGTCGCTAGGAAGGCAAAAAGTTCCAAAGTATACTAGGATTTTCCAATACGTAAAAATAAAACAATTTATTGAACGTTTTTGTAATTTTTTTTATTTTTTATTTATTTATTTGTAATACAATTACAGTGCCATTACAGGTAACCTAATTTGGCACCGTAAGCAACCACTTTTAAATATTTAGATTTTATATCTAGGTAAGTACTTAGTATTTATGCACAATATATAGGTATTTGTCACTTCCTTACACTTTGTGAATTTTGGCTGTACAGAGACGATTTAAGTATCTCTATATTTTCTCTCACTCTATAGTTCATTACTAGGGAACCCTATTATGAATCCAATTCGATCTTCCTTTTCCTCTCTAGAATTGTACTCTTTATTGCAAAGAATCGGGATTATATTCTGCAACGCGTTTTCTCCCTTGCAAATTACGAGGGGAGGGGGAAAAATAGTTTCATAAACAAAAAGTAAACGGGGGTGAATGGTTGGTCTCAGAATAATATTCGTGGGAAAACAACGTCGATTAAGATTATGAGTAAATTATGAAGTTTTAGTATTGAAAAGGTTTTTTGGTTCTAAATGCGCACATATACATACATATGACACTACTAGTTGAACAAAATTAAACAAAGTAGAAAATTAGTGTTACTTATTAGTATTATATATTAGTAGAACTTAGTGTTAAGTCCCTTCCCCCTTCTCTTCCGCCGCCCCCTCTCGCTCCCGCTCCCGGTCCCGCTCTTGCTCCCGCTCATTGAAATCAAACTCATAACTTCTGATCTGAGATTTATCATAAATTATCAAGTCGACGAAGCGGTTAATAAGTATTCTATGTTATTTGTTTCATACTCATGCGGTAACTAGGTATACAACTAAACTGATGGTTAGCGGCCACTGTCATCATGACATGGAACCCATAGATCTTTAAAAAATCAGGAATGTCCACACAGTTACAGTGATTGAGTTGAAGGGATGTAAGGGTGAAAGGGGGTGGAAAACCAGTTAACCACTCCAACGTCAACCTCACTTGCAAGCGCACCCTGCTGATACACGGACGAGGCACTGACGACCGACAGATGGCGGTATAACCATCTACAATAGTCTGGCCGGTGACAGGTAGCAGCGTCACCGAAATGCTTGACACTGCGATTGCCAACCCGCTTGCCCGGCGTGACGAGTATAGCATTTTCCTAACATGTATAGCGCCAATTCAGGGGTGCGCCTTAGGAGATGCCTATGTTCAGCAGTGGACTCTTGCAAGCTGCAGATGATGAAGAATCCTTTAACCCCCCCCCCCCCCCTCCCCCCCGTGAGTACCTACTCTTCAAAGTATCCAATTTCCAAAATATTAGCTTCCGAAAGCGTCCCCATTCCCAAAGCTTCAAATATTTATGGGGCTTTTTCCATCCCCTGTGTTTTACTATCTCACACTCAAGCACCTAATCCAGGATTATGGCTTCAGGGGCCAAGTAACTTAACAACAGGTATGTTATTTTGGGTTAAGCACCCAATTTACTTGAAATGTTACTTAGGTTCCCCTGGGTTCTTATTATAATTATAGCACGATGTTAGGTATCACTTAATTATGAGTTTATAACTTATTTAGTGATTCTATAATTCAAGGAAAGTACTTCATTATTTTATTTATAATTACTAATTTTACTCTACTTAATAGTAAAATCTTTTTTTTTTATTAAGTATATTTTTTTTAAATGTAAATATAACTTTATAATTCTTATTTTTTCTTCTTATTTCTTTGATTATATTTATAGCATATATAGAGATTTTAAGATTGGAATTGTTATATATGTTAACTATGATATCATTATCATTATTATAGTTAAGGATCTATCGACGTCTACTGTTAGGCTATTACCAAACCAATCGATCGATGCCATCGATCGGCAGTAGAATGAGATTAGACGACGTCGATCGAATTTCCTACTACACTAAATTGATCTGCACGATCAATTTGTTATCGAACGATGATCGATCGAGGAACGATTGATGATCAACCGAGAATCGATGACAGAATGACTCTCGCGTGGCGATTTCCTACACAACAGTCACATCAAATTTTAAAAGATGCTAGAATGGAAAATGCCATGGGAAAACCCAGTGCACTGTATGAATTACAAAATAAATATCGATTGTAGACGTGGAACGATTGTTGATCGACCGTAGATCTACCTTCGATCGACAGTCGATTCTTCACCGATAGATTATCGATCAATCATCGGTCGACAGTCGATTGACGGTCGTTCGGTTGGTATGGTAACACCCTTAGACATATACTTACTTTCTACAAAGCGACGAACTACACCTGATACTCTGCCTCTTTCAGCTATTTGTTTGATAAGGGAGCGTACCACGTGACCCGTTAGGGGGGGGGGGGGGGGGTGGTTCTTCAAAATACCATCTTGGTCACGAGGTGGGGGGGTAGATTTTCGTCACGTAGTCAAAGGGAAATCTCGCGCTTTTTCGAGCTTTACTCAGCGCAGTTTTTAGCGCTTTTTAAACTCACAGGTGGCAACACGGACGTCAGCTGGTTGAAGACTGACAGTTTTTTTAAAACTATATACGTGAAAACTAGAGGGGGTGTCTTGGTATATAATAGGGTTGGTCACAAAAGGGTGGGAGAGATTAAAAAATTGTCAGAAATGGGTCACGTAATTTGGGTACGTTCCCTAAGTTGTACACACCATAATTTTTCTTCCCAGATTTGTTTACCATGAATAAAGTATGTAGTTAACTTACTTAGAACGCATCATAATGTCACTTTTATTGTTTTTCTACGTAAAATAAACGGTAGAGTACAAAGGAAGGCGACAGAGAGAAAATGGTAAGAAATTTCTCTTGTGTTTTTCCTCGAAGATTTATTACTATCAAGAATTGTACATCGTAGGTATACCGAGAGGTAGTATTGACATAGTTCTGAGTTCCTCTCTTCTGGGAACGCAATTACTGGTAAACACTCAACAGGACAACAAAGGGTTAAAGGCATGTGTAGATTCTTTACTAAAGTCGCTCTTATAACGAAATGAGTTTATCTGTTAGAAGTTATTTCTAACTAGCTTATAGCCGAGACTTTGTCCAAGAGAGAATATATACTGTGAATCATCAAGACCGGTCAGTATAGGGATTTCAGAAACTATAAGAGATGTATAAGGTAACCATGACGTAGATTATAAAATATTTTTATAAAATAAATATAATTGCAGCATTTTATTTTAATTGTGGACACAAGGTTCCATTTATCCCTTACAATCCACACTATAAATTTTCGTGATAAAAAAACATAGTTTTTTTTTAAATTGGAAAAGGTCCGGGTCCGACTTCCGAGTTGAGTTATTATGAACAGTAAGAATGCAGATTTTCTTATCTCTAAAATCAATGTCATATAGTTCCTTAGAACAAATGATTCTACCTATCTCTTATAGTTTCTGACTTCCCCATACTGACATTCACTTTATATATTCCCGCATGGAGGAAGTCTCGGATAATATAAAATACATACATATTACATAATGTCCATACCCTGGTCCAAGAGGGGTAAGCAGAGACGATATATCACCACTTTGCGCGATCTAACGTTGCAAAGCGACTTACCTACGTCCACTTTTCGCTCCGTGATACCGCTTAGCGTTGTGGACACATTTGGTATCACGGTTAGCTAGGGAAATGCTTGTCCACCTCATCAGAGTCCCGCATGATTCGGTAAGGCTAATAGTGCCCGGAGTTCGCCCAGCTCCGGGATGTCGGATAATATTAGCTACCTAGTTAGAAATAACTTCAAACAGATAAACTAATTTTATTTTAAGAGCCACTTTAGTAAATCTATAGCTTTCGACTTCCCCATAATGTGTATCCTGACCGGTGACTTAGTATACTGACTAGTGTTGATAATATAAGTAGGTATGTTGGTATCTTCTCCACTAATTGGAAAATCGCTCCTACAAAGGTGTCCTGCAACTTTTTTAGCTTAATTCAAGAAAAAATACAGATAGATGGAGGGATGTATAAGTAAAATTTGGAACTAATAAACTGAAAGATCCGATTTCCTAAATGCTATTTTCAGAGTTATTCACGATTTTCTATAAAATGTTACAACAGGGGACTGTTTAAATTGATCAAATGATAAATATGTGTAAAATAACATATATATTAGAGATATATTATAGTTTTATTTAACTTTTCTCGTTAAAATTATTTATTAATTCACATTTTATTAAAAAGATTTATCAAAACTAGATTTTTGGAATAGGGACATACCAGGGTACTGTTAAGAGTATAACAAAAAAATTGCAATTAATTTGATCAAGCAGTTCCCTTACGAAAGACATCAGGTTTCTCTTGCATATTACCTTTCAATTTAGGGAGAAAAATAAAATTTATTAGCTAAAACTATGCAGGGACACCGATTTTCCAATTAGTAGAGAAGTACCCATATACGAGTACCTACATATAATCATATCAACATCAGCCTATTGACATCCTGCTTGAGGCGTAATAGTAGTACAAAAGTACTTGGACATTATTCAGCATGTGTATATGATTATTCTTATAAAGTGAACTACACGAGTAATGTTTAAAAAAATGTTACCTCGCGTTTCAAGTTTTAGGCATAATTATAACGGTGTCACGCGATGATTATAGTGATACAAACGAAGTAGGTATAGACCTTCTAACTTAAAATAATGCCTCTTTAACAGGCCATTTAACACGGTCGTGGACAGTACGTCGTTAGACGTCATACGGTGTATCATCATCAGGTTATTTTTGTCTCCACTGCAGGAGCACAACCCTCTCTCGTCTGCCAGAGACAGACGGAGGATTTGGCCTACACTCCCCGCGCTGGCCAGACGGGTTGGGGAGGCCTGATTGATGTTTTATAATGTATTCCCTTAGTCACCTTGTACGACATCCACGGGAAGAGTTGGAGTGGTCCTATTCTACTCTACCGGAAACCACACGGCAATTTTTTTTTAATAATTATAATTAATAAGTAATAAAGAATTTAATATTGAAGTTGTAACATCGTAAAGTTAATACCTACGATCTGTTCTTATAATAAAACACAAAAGATTACACAAAATAATGTTTTAACACGTTGAAATGAAACCAGTGATGCAGTACCGCGTCCGGAATTGTCAATTTCATCGGAACGCCGCCGATCGGCGTCCTATGACTAACTTCTAACGCCAGATTTTGAATTTGGCAAGGGCCCTGTACAGCGGAGCCGCACTTTGACGACCTCCGGTCCAATATATACAGTAGCCTATTGTTTGCAAATAAATAAATACAATTATATATATGTGTTAAAGTAGAGATGTGGTGTACCTCGACGTGAGAATATGTAATCAGATAATAAAATGTCGTTTCTGTAGACAAATCTCACACAAGTTCGACTTTGCATCCAGTGTTTACCAAGTGACCCCACAGTGGGAGCATGGACTCCTACCAAGCGGTAGAGTGGTCTACTCACCAATGGACTTACCTGAACTGTGAACGTGTTCAATTCAATTCAAATATACTTTATTGTGCAGCAATACATATACAGTTTATTAATAATACAAACAAAAATCACATAGAAGGATGAATTGTGTACAACGGCGGCATTATCGTTTTCAGCGATTTCTTCCAGGTAACCTTTGGGTGGTGGCGAACTTTTGATAAGTGGAAATACTGGATGCAAAGAGTGGAGACTTTTTAGAATAGTAAAAATTATTTATTGAGTAGTAACACAATTCTTAACCCTTTACAATATGAAGGATTTGCATTGAATTCGTCTTCCTATAGTTTTAGTCTGGTAGTCTATTTTTTCCATAGGGAAAATAAAGTTTACCGTGGGAATTTATAAGCGCAGAAACAACGGAATATTTAAACTTTCTGTAGGAAATTTAGTTAAAGGATAAAGAAGAGTATAAGTATATTGTTGTTTAATATTAATATTTAAAATACTTTTTCTTTAAGGTAAATAATAATTCTTTTCTAAGTTAAAAAGTATTAAAGCGCTTTTGCTTTTGAAGTTAAGTTCTAATGATCATGTCGTCTTAAAAATATTTGGTATCGGAACCTTATTAAATTTAAATATTTTAAAACTAAATCAAACTACTACATACCTTAGCTGCAACAGCTTCAAACTGCAAAAAGTTTAATTTCAAAACCAATTTCTTCCGACACAAGAATCAAAACCACTTAAACCTAAGTTTTCACTTACATCTGAAGTGGCATGTACTTTTCTCAAACTTTTTATTCGATTTATATTTATTTACGAGACCAAGATTTTTGAGAGCGTCATGCGCCCTGCTATACAGGGGGTGGTTCCGAACACAACTGAAGTTCAGATGGTTCAAAGGGCGGACTCAGAGCAAAGCCTTTGCAGCGCACAGGCGCACAAGTCGCTAGATTCCAATTATTACGTACCTATCGTTTTGTAGTTTGACTGTACGTGGAGATTGTTAGTCGATTGCTGTAAGAACACTACTGAATTAGTTACATTATTCCAACGATCTCTATGTACTACTAGATGGAGCGTTCCAAACAATCGCTCTGTTCTACGCAAGTAGCCACAACTCTTTCACATTCACAATGAAACTTGTGCAGTTACTAAGCAGAACATTTAATTATTACTAAATATTGACGCTACGGTTAATAAATAGGGTCAATATTTAGTAAATAATTAAATATTCTGAGTAGTACCTGCACAAGTTTCAAAGTGAATGTGAAAGAGTTGTGGCTACTTGCGTGGAACAGAGCGATTATTCGGAACGCTCCATCTAGTAGTACATAGAGATCGTTGCATTATTCTAGATTTTTGTTACGGAATAAACTGGCAAACTGTCAATGAAATTAAGTTTACAAAACAGGGGCGTGCAAATGTCATCTGCCAGCGTTGGACCGTTTTTGACATTGCTATACATATTTGAATTGCCGTGTGGTTTCCGGTAGAGTAGAATAAGACCACTCCAACTCTTCCCATGGATGTCGTACAAGGCGACTAAGGAAATACATTATAAAACATCAATCAGGCCTCCCCAACCCGTCTGGACAGCGCGGGGAGTGTAGGCCAAATCCTCTATCTGTCTCCGGCAGATGAGAGAGGGTTGTGCTCCTGCAGTGGAGACAAAAATAACCTAATGATGATGATGATAATGAAACATACTTGTACATAATTCTCACGCCTTGGTCCCAGATGGGTAGGCAGACTTTGAGCGATCCTGACAAACTTCGCAAAGTCCTTTGCCCGCTTTTCACCCCCGTGATACCACTTGGTGTGATGTTTGGTGTACAATATCGCCACATTCGTGTTGAGACATATTTTGGTACAACGGTGAGTGTTGAAAATAATAACATTTCTATATGGACGCGTTGCGACAAAAAAGTGGAAACGCTGTAGTCCATACCGATGTAATTTTTTTGTTATAGCAAATTCGGAATCATCCTACTTTGTAGTATGGATCTAGTTTGTAAGTATGGATGGATGTTTGTTACTCTTTCACGTATAAACTATTGAATGGATTCTAATGAAACTTTACAATAATATAGCTTATACATCAGAATAACACATAGGCTACAATTTATGAAGATATTGTGTGAATTGTCCAAAACGCTTGACCATTTAACATGGTGAAAAGGGGGCAGAGATTTTAACCCTTAGGAACCAAAATCCTACTTCCTACTAATATTATAAATGCGAAAGTTTGGATATTTGGATGTTTGTTACTTAATCACGCTTCAACCACAGGACGGATCATTATGAAACATGGCACACATATAGGTTAGGTCCTGGAATAGGACATAGGATAGTTTTTAGCCCGAAAAACCATCCCATTTCTACGGGAAATACATAATAATTTGTGATGTTTAGTTGTCCACGCGGACGAAGTCGCGGGCAGCAGCTAGTTATTTATAAGGTATGAATAATTTATACACATATAGGGTATACTGTGTATATTATATGCCATTCAAGTACCCTGAATATTAAATGTAGCCATTTTTACTGAAAGGAAACATTTTCTTATTTTTATAGACATACCACGTACTCACGCTTCGTGTTTTGCTTCCTCTTTCACTGCTAAGGAATGGAACTCCCTGTCAGCTTCGGTATTTCCGGAGAAGTAGAATTTTGATATTTTTAAAGAAAAAGTTAATAGGCATCTTCTGGGTAATCGCGCTCCACCTTAGGCCGTCACTTACCAGGAATATTTATAATATTATCAGGAATAAAAATAATAATTAAAATTGCATTCTAAAAAAAATTAATAGTCTGTACAAACTAGCGAAAGTAGTTAATCAAAGTGCGGTTCTAGCAGCATACCATGGCTTTGTTGCATCCACCTTGCGATACGGGATTATATTCTGGGGAAACGCTTCTGACAAAGACGTAGTGTTTAGGGCACAAAAAAGGTGTGTAAGAGCCATTTGCAACATTCGCAGATTAGACAGTTGCAAACTGCATTTTCAGAGTTTGAAGCTGCTAACCGTTCCCTCATTGTATATATATGAGTGTGTAACTTTTGTGCGAACTAACTTAAACTTATTTGCGCAAGTAGAAAGTCAGCGTCGATGTCATACCCTGAGACTTGTGCAATGCAGCACAGCACTATTCCACAAAAATGTAATTGAAATGGCACCGAAATTATACAATAAACTACCAACAAGTATTATAAAATCTGACAATGTTAAGACATTTAAAAAACAAATATTTAAATTTCTAAGTGATAAAGCATATTATTCCGTCTCCGAATTCTTTAATGATACATTTTGAAATAACTAATCAATGATCCGAGTTACTAATGCGTTACGTTTTTCTATGATTTCATGACATTTTGATTTGAATTACGTTCCCACTTATTTGACTGTTTTATTTTATTTTGTGTAAAGCATATTGTATGCCATTAGGCAGATTATAGATTTAGGACAATATTAACACATTAAGAACTGTATTATGAATAACCTATAATCAACAATAAAATATTTCATTTCATTTCAGAAATCCAACCGACAGGAATATAATGTAAGCCCAATTACGTCCACTGCTGAACTTAAGTCTCCCCAACAGAACGCCACTTTTTGTGGGCTGTCCATTGGGGGATTTGCCATAATTTTATAATTGTTGTACTTACAATTGATCATAATATATACTTAAACTGTTATCTTAAATATATCGTTCTAGGGCCTGCACTTCGTTGATAATACGAGGAAACTGGAGTTTATCAAACTAAATTTATTGCCATGTCCGGATAGTGTCGTAAACTACAAAGGTTCTAGGAATTATGAATAAATTTTGAAAATGAAAAGGGGTCATTTATTATTTAGGGTAGTTTAAACTACCACTAACTACACTTCTTTTACACATTTCATATAATTACAAGTATTTAGTATCTGCAACCTTTACGCCTCTAGTGACCTCCGTAGACCGAGTCTTCGGACAGCAAATGTCAAGAATCTGGCAGAAACAATTGCTAATCGTTGGGACCGTCCACTAACCAAAGTGATGGGCTGGTTGAGAGCACGAATTATTATCTCTATTATACGAGCCACGAGTATGTGCATTCGCGGCACTCGCCACAAATGGATGCCCGCTGCCAAACTCTTCGGTTTCGATGATGGAGCAGCACTACCACACATCAATTAGTTCTTCCTTAACGTAACGTAGATTGGACGCGTATCAGTAATGCAATGTTTTTTTTTTTATTATTGATGGGTTTGCGCTTGATCCCAATCTCATCTGATGGTAAGTGGTGATCAGGTCTAAGGTGTAGCGCGCTTACTCAAAAGATGCCTATTCACTCTTCCTTTAAAAAGATCCAGATTGTACTTGTCCGGAAATACTCAAGCTGGCAGGGAGTTCCATTCCTTAGCAGTTCGCATTATTAACGAGAAAGCAAAACGCTTCGTGCGAGAGCGTGGTATGTCTACTACATAAGGACGAAGTCCCTCACTACGCCTGGTAGTCCGGTGATGGAAGGGGGATGGAGGAATCAAATCGTGTAATTCCTGGGCACACTCCCCAAAATGTATCGTGTAGAAAACCGAAAGAGAGGCCGCACTGCGACGATGTTTAAGGCTCTGTAATTTGGTATTTACCAGAGCATCGTCACCAATGAGCCTTCTATTGCATTTCGTAGCCAGTTAAGAAATTAGTTACTAAATGGGATGACGGAGTCCCATTCTGTAACTGGCTTCGAACTGGGAATTCCCATTTCCCATTTCGTAGCGATTAAAAAATTAGTAACTAAATGGGACGAAGGAGTCCCATTCCGTAACTGGCTTCGAACTGGGAAATTACATTTCCCATTTCGTAGCCAGTTACGAAATCTGGTTACGAAATGGGACGAAAGGGTAATTTTAATTTAAAATGTCTTCTCTTGTTTTATCTCTATGCACTGTCAATGTTATTGTCGTATGATTGCCAATGAATCACAGATAACGAATAACAAGTATTGTAAATGCGGCACTTCTCACTTTTTATCAACTTATCTTTTAAATCTGATAACCTACTAAGGAAGGGAAAAACATGATACTACTTAAGGGTATATAACAAGTTACTTTTAACTGGTAGGTCGTCATTATTTATTATTTATATGTGAAGAACGGTGCCTAAAATCGTTAAAAATGAAATGTAAGTGTCATAATTATTCCTTAACTAGCTGTTTGTTGCCCGCGACTTCGTCCGCGTGGACAACTTAACATCACAAATTATTATGTATTTCCCGTAGGAATGGGAGGTTTTTAGGGATAAATACTATCCTATGTCCTATTCCAGGACCTAACCTATATGTGTGCCAAGTTTCATCCCGATCCGTCCTGTGGTTGAAGCGTGATTGAGTAACAAACATTCAAAGATTTTTTCCTACTTACTTACGATATTTTGGACAATTCACACAATATCTTTATAAATTATAGCCTATGTGTTATTCTGATGTATAAGCTACATTATTGTAAAGTTTCATTAAAATCCATTCAGTAGTTTTTACGTGAAAGAGTAACAAACATCCATCCCTACTTACAAACTTTCGAGTTTATTAGTAGGATTAATTAAAACATTCTTTATTGCACATTTTAAAACTGAACTATATTCAGTTTAATTTTGAGTTCAAATCCGAGCTTATCTCAAAGAGATCTCTTTCAAACATCTTTTCACAACGGTTCTCTGGAATTCCCCCCTGTACAAATAAAATGCATATAACCGATTTGTTACGAATTTGTTTTAATTGATCCTGGTTCAAAGGTTATCCCTGGCCATTCAACGTGGCAACGCTGCCAGCGTCATGGGCACCTTTGAGCCAGATACGATTCACGGGGGCATCTTCGATTAGTTAAGTTTTGAGATATACATTTCTATATTATTTTAATTGATTATTATTTTATTTGAAGCTGTTCATTGTTCATAGTAGACTTATAGTAGATTATATTCCAACAGGGATTCATTTCTGCATATTTATTAAATTGTTAACCTTAGTAATATTATGCTTTTCAGAATTATTTATCGTCGGAAGCTAAACATCTATCAAGTCTCAATTTGTAGCTCTAGCCACCTCGTTCCCTTATATATTTAAACATAGTTGCTTGTTTCTTGTTACAGTGGAAGCCTTGCTGATATTTGCGATTACTCTACTGGTCAAATCCACCATTGCTGGAAACAGCGATCCCAGTCAAGCAGAGGCTATCTGCGCTGAGCTGGGCTCGAACAATATACTTGTTGCTCATGAGCATTGCAGTAAATTTTACAAGTGTTTCCATGGCAAACCTGTGGCCATCGACTGTCCAGATAACCTCAATTATAACCCTGATAAAGAGTACTGCGACTGGCCTGAAAACGTTAAATGCCTAGATAGACCTGTTCCAGGAGTTGGTGAGGTTAAAGACAATGTAGACAGTGAGAGAGACAACAGTGACCCTAGTCAAGCCTCAGTCATTTGTGCTGCGGAAGGATCTGACAGTATTCTAGTTGCTCACGAGGATTGTACTAAATTCTACAAGTGTTTCCAAGGAAGACCTGTGGCCATCGACTGTCCAGAAAGCCTCTATTATAACCCTGATAAGGAGTACTGCGACTGGCCTGAAAACGTTAAATGCCTAGATAGACCTGTTCCAGGAGTTGGTGAGTTTAAAAGCAACGAAGATAGTGAGAGAGACAACAGTGACCCGAGTCAAGCCTCAGTCATTTGTGCTGCGGAAGGATCTGACAGTATTCTAGTTGCTCACGAGGATTGTAGTAAATTCTACAAGTGTTTCCAAGGAAAACCTGTTGCCATCGACTGTCCAGAAAACCTCTATTATAACCCTGATAAAGAGTACTGCGACTGGCCTGAAAACGTTAAGTGCCTAGATAGACCTGTTCCAGGAGTTGGTGAGGTTAAAAGCAATGAAAACATTGAGAGAGACAACAGTGACCCTAGTCAAGCCCTAGCCATTTGTGCTGCGGAGGGATCTGACAGTATTCTAGTTGCTCACGAGGATTGCAGTAAATTTTACAAGTGTTTCCAAGGAAAACCTGTGGCCATCGACTGTCCAGAAAACCTCTATTATAACCCTGATAAGGAGTACTGCGACTGGCCTGAAAACGTTAAATGCAACCGAATCTAATATTAATCAAATTGTGAAAATGACTTTGAATAAGCTAACGTTAAGACTTATGAAGAAAGTATTCTTGTGTAACTAAGTGCCATCTTGCAAGAAAGTAACCTCGAGTGAAAGATACTTTAAAACTCTTAGCAAGAAAACCAATTTCCTAGATTATGTAAAGCTATTGCTTGTTTTTGTACCTTTTCAAATTTTATAATAAATAAAATAAAATTGTAATGACGAAAAAGTGTGTTTATTTCAGCCTGCTCCCGAAGATTTATAAGTAATTTCATGACAGAATAAACATTGAATCTTAATAGGGAGAAATGATGGAGAGTTTTATTATTATTAGGAAAACATTAGATGACGCCAGCTTTTGAAAAACATAGTTTGTAATATTTCCTAAATTTAATCTGGCACGAAGTATCCAATCATTTAGGAAATGAATTTATAAGCACCAATCAATAGTATTCAGAAATGTTTGTGTGTTTGGAGTGAAATAGATTTTTATCACAAATTGTGACCAGGTAAGTTTAGAAATAATTAGAAACTATGGACTATGGGCTCACTCACGGCTTACTGCGCTCTCACGGGCTCCCGACGTAGACAAGAGAACAATAGAAGTTATCTTGTGTCTTGTTGGGTGCCGCGAAGCGTTTTGTTTGTCTATGAAATGTGTTTTCATTTCTTTGTGTTGTATCAGTAAATAAATCAATTTTTCTGACTACTAGCGCCACCTAGTGTTACTCAACTTGTGAACAACCTTAAAAAGACCCGAATTCAAATTTCACAAATAGGACCGTGCCGGTGTAGTTCCCGGCTTAGAATAGGGTTAGTTCCAATCTTCCCGTTGGTGGGTGTCGTCGACTAAGGGATCGCACCAGGGACAGTCAGCAGCGGTCTCCTGTGTAGGTATATTAAGATCATTACTGCTATCACCAATCCGCCTGCCAAGCGTGGTGGTTATGGTAAATCCGCTAATGGACAGCAAATCAAAAGTGGCATTCTATTGGGGATTATTTTGGCTGATGATAAAGCGCTATGTTTATTTAAGAAATATTTGTATTTTTTTTTATTTGTTCCGACTACTAGCGCCACCTAGTGTTACCCAACCATAAAGACACCTGAATTCGATTCGAGTTTCACAATAAGACCGCTGTTGACACGCTCGCAACGCGTGCACTGCCTGTGGCCACGTGTATCATCCATTTTATTCGATGTAAAGGAGTCCTAGTGATAGAAAAGGGAGGGATCACGTCCCGTTTCGTCAACAGAACGTGCCGGCCGTTGTTTATTGCCTATATATCCAGACGTTAATGAAGGTCTTACAACGCGAGTGTTATTTGATCATTACAATGAATGTAAAAAGTAAACAGTTGATACAATTATTGCAACCTTGAAGCCGCGTCTCCTGCGCGTATTTTACACAAAAAAAAACATTTGTTTTCATACACAAAACGTAAAAAAAGAACATCAAAATGAATTCTGCTGAGGAATATACGTATACTTCCTTAGCGATTGTAGGTCATATCACGGATAAAACAGATCTCAGAGTTAGATCCCAGTTACAACTTTGACATTTTAAATTTATCAATTGAGAATAGAAGATTTATTTGGATTAAAAAAAACCGTGTCTCTGATACCGATTTTAAAGAACTCTAGTTTTAACAGACCCGACAAGCGCGGGGAATATTTTTCACCCTCAAAACATTGCGTAAGCAAAGACAAATGTGTGTGGCCTCCAATGTTTCGATGTCTCTGTGTAATATTTCGAAAAACAAGCTCAGGAGATGGGAAAATTCACACATGTGCAGAACTTGAACTTGCGACCGACCTATCAGGGCTCTTAAAACTGATCTATTACATCTATGCGTCGTGGTCTAATTATTCCAAACAGATAATACGTCTAAAAATTTTCTTCGATTAATTAATCCTCAATCAATTGTGCTGCAAATATTTGCAACGTAGAGCGGTGACTGGATGAGAAGAACCGAGGATCGGGTTCAGTGGGGCATCTTGGAAGAGGCCTGTGTCCAACAGTGGATTGTTTTAGGCTGATGATGATGATGATTTTCAATGTACAGACATGTAAAGTTCACAGTTTTATTTAATAAAAGATCGATGTAATAATTTTTTTAAATCTTAATCGTTATACACCTGTACGGATTTTATTCTCTTTCATTATAAAGTCGCTGAAGGTTCTTAGATATATAATATTCTGGAGAATCAGACCCTAGGGTTTTATCTGAGCTTGCATGTCATTAATAATTAAAAGGACTGCGGTTGTGGGTAGATGAATCCCTTGAACCTTGGTTTTGTTGTAATTTGAATATTTTTCGTACAGATAAAATTTTCACCAGACTATGGAACTACAGAGAAAATATATATGCATAATACTTAGATACATTCTATGGAAAAAAACTGTAAGGAATTGTGGCAGAGAATATGTAATACAGTTCAAATTCTCAAAAAATTACTTACAAAACCCTAAAAATATATTTATTTACATCCTTAACCACCTATAGTTCATCTACCGTTATTAATTGTTGGAATCCGGAGTTGATAAGGACCTTGACAATGGGTTAGGTGAAAGAGCCTCATCGCCTGAGGTAAACACATTAACCACCGTCTCGAGTGACCCATAAACTTTGGAGCGAGAGCCAATTTATTTTGGTTTAACCCCATAGCTTCTCGCATACTGGCGCGATGAGGTGCAGCAGCGGCAAGAGTCTCAGGATGAACACACATTGACGGGTAGACAGATGAATGATAGGTAGATGTTTATTCAGACACATCACAAATTCACGTTCAAATAAAATAAAAAACCTTATATAATTCTTCTCGGGCACCCAACTAGACACATTGGAACTTCTATTGTTGTCTTGTTTACAAGACGCGTGGAGCCGTGTGTGCACCCGTGTGTGCCAGTGGAAAGGCTCTGACGCAGCATGTGTCACTGCTGGACTGCGACGCTGGTAGTTCTGCCAAAGCTTGATGCAACCACCCCGAACAGTGCAAACAGTGTGGTAAAATTCCTACAGTAAAAGCAATCTCTTCTTCGTAACGTAGTGACGTCCTCACTGCTGAGGATCGCGACCGTATATAGCGGTTATTGGCCAGCCGCACTGCTTCATAAAAAGATCCGCCAGCCACCGGATCTGACCATCTCGCAGGAGCTCGCCATTTGGCATGCCTATGTCCTTCACTTGTCTTAGAATGAAATGCTCTTAGAGCTAAGTTGCCGTTCCGCTGCCGTGTCGCTTGCCGCGTTAGTGCGCGATAATCTTAAAGCCTGTTTTAATGTCCGACTCGTCACTAGCTCGTAATGTGGGACATTTTAATGTGTATAGGTGAGAAGCTAACGGTCACAAATTGACGACTATTTTAGAACGCAAGTTGATAGAAACAACTAATATTAAGAAGTAGCAGCTGTTGCCTGTGACTTTGTTCACGAGGAATTTCAAACCCTATGCAAAATCTCAAGTTTCTAGATAATATATAATTATTTCATACATATCTATTCTCAAACTATGATTTTCTTTCAAATCAATTCGGTTAATCTTTATTGCACGACAAACAAATACACAGATAGCTACAGTACAATGCAATACGATAAGATAAGATGAGATAAGATAAGATATGATATGATATGCTACGATAAGATAAGATACAATACGATACATTACAATATAATAGAATACGATACAATACAATACACTTTATTGCACAAACAAATACAGTTACAAGTTATAAAAGTAATAAAGTGACGCAGTAAAATTAAGATAAATTGTATTATTTTAACTTCTAAAGTTGTAAAGTTAAATATGTAACTATATTGTACCTATATTAGTACATCTAACCGGTCATATCGCTGAAAGCGATTTCTTCTAAACAATCTTATTTATATGATAGAAGTTAGACAAGGATACATCAATTCACAAATATAACATCCAGACGGAACCAACTTGTATACAGTTGTCTGTATCTAGTAGGAATGGAATCCACGGCCTTTCACGCTCGAGCCCAATGACCAAGAAACTAGGCCAACGAGCAGTTATTCATCATCAATCATTTCTTCTGTATATGTATATCATCATCATCATATCAGCCTTAGACGTCCACTGGTGGACATAGGCCTTCCTCAATGCATGCCACCACACCCGGTCCTCCGCCTTCGGCATCCAGCCGCTTCCGGACCCCTTCTTCAGGTCGTCGGTCCATCTGGCGGCGGGGCGTCCCACCCTGCGAGTGCCAATAAATAATACACATCCAGGCAAAATGTAGGTACACTCAATTATATATCTATATATTTCGTTCCCCAATAATTAGAGTTATCTGTTAAATACTATTAATTATTTTAATTAATAGAATATTTACAGACAAACATAATATTTACAAATAAAGTATATGTAATATCCGGTCAGGTCCTGCGTGGTCGGAAGGGAGCCTAATACACTAGATGAACTGCCCCGCGAGCCCTCGACGAGGCGCTGCGATAGCTCCCGAAAGAGAGCCTGAGCGTCTGGTCCCCACGGCCCCGAGGTTTCCACCCCAAACGGCGCAAAAATGTAGTCTCCGTTGAGGCTGGCATATTTGCGCCGCTTGAGGTTTTCCGCTGACGCCGCCGCCGCGGATCTGTTAAATATATTGAGCCTTGTACGGACATCAGCTCCGACAAATATATAAAATTTCCCCCGATGTATGTATTTTAAGTTTACCTTTGTGAATATTTTTTTCATTTTACTTATATTCTTATTTGTTCCAGTATAAATATGTCAGAAGTAACAGCACCTAATGTACAGCTGGTATCTCTGAAACTACACCCATGGTGCAAATTTCGGTGATTTCTGACGCAACAGGGACAAATCCGTGTTCCCTACGAGTTTTATTGTGTAGCATTACAATACCTGGTCTTGTCATTTGTACTAAAGGGCCAGGGCCAGGGCCAGTTATAATAAAGAGGTAAAGCTTATTGCTTTTAGTTGAGTAGAACTATGTTCTACTTCGAATTATTATTCAGACTCTTTTGCTGTTACAGCGGTCCACTTAAGAAATTCTCTTCCAAGTGAGATTCGTCAATCTAAATCATTGCGTGTGTTTAAAGATCGCCTTAAAAAGCATTTTCTCTCACAATAGTTGTGCCTAATTTAATATAGTATATTACGTACGGTATATGTATTGTATTATAAACTATATATGTATGCATAGGTATGTATTTAAGTATATTTGTATGTAAATTCAATTGTGTAATATTGTTACTAAGTATTTACCATGTTCTAAAATTATAAATTTCTCTTTTTTCACCTGCAATACTCTGTCGCTATGTCTTTCTTATTTTTCTTCAGAAAGGTTACCTAGAAGAGATCGCTTTAAGCGATAAGGCCGCCTTTGTACACTTTCCAAAAATCTGTACCTATTTTATTGTTATCCTTAATTTGTGTGCAATAAAGAGTTTATCTATCTATCTATCTAACTATGAAACTAATAAAAAAAATATTTTACAATTTAATGCCATTGTCTTCATCATCATGTCAGCCCTTAGACGTTCACTGCTGGACATAGGCCTTCCTCAATGAACGCCATCACACTCGATCCACACGTTTAATTTCATGATATGTATGTATTTTGATCAAAAATAAAGAACCGATTAAAATGTTCCTGCCAGCATCTTCCCGTGGATTGCACCAGGGATGGGCAGCAGCGTTCTCCTGTGTATATTGGGATCATTGCTGCGATTACGGTGGTGATTATGGCAAATCCCCCAATGGAAAGTCCGCCAAAGGAGGCATTCTATTGGCGAGGCTTATGTTCAACAGTGGACATATATAGACTGATGATGATTAAAATCATCATCATCATCAGGTTATTTTTGTCTCCACTGCAGGAGCACGACCCTGTCTCATCTGCCGGAGACAGACGGAGGATTTGGCCTACACTCCCCGCGCTGGCCAGACGGGTTGGGGAGGCCTGATTGATGTTTTATAATGTATTTCCCTTAGTCGCCTTGTACGACATCCACGGGAAGAGTTGGAGTGGTCCTATTCTACTCTACCGGAAACCACACGGCCATATATACATTATTATATATAAGTACCCACTGTAATCTGAAAGAAATATGTATTTATAAGTTATTTGAAAAATAATAGATGAAGTGAGTAGATGAAGAGTTTTAGTGGTCCTATTCTACTCTATCGGAAACCACACGGCAAATGATTAAAATGTTCACCAATTATTACAGAGTTAAGTCTAATTCTTAGTATGGAACTATAACTGGCTTTCGATAAAAGGAACTAAGTACTTCATAGTACCAAGGCCTGGATGGTTGAATGGCGTGATACAAATTACTTTTAGATCTAACTGTAGGCGTTGATAACCTTGAGTCACTGAATTTTCGATTAAGCTAAATAACTGACCTCGCTGGTGATATAAAAGGAAATTACTAGTTTCGTAAAGTCGTGAGTTTTGTTAACAAGGGTACAGTGGGTAGATTAACAGTGATAAGGTACTAATTGCTATTATATGAAGGACCAAAATCGTTCGTTGCTTTTATTTAACTGAAATACATCTTTGATTATAAAATCGGGGATTTGAAACCTTATTTCTAAAGCTATTTCTGAAGAATGAATTAATAAAAAAAACATAGACATTATATCCGAGATAATATTAGAAAAAGTTTTCAACCAGTGCGCCCTACCTGTTATGACCTAGGGCGCCAAAACGTGGACCCTGACAGTGGGACTAGTCCGAAAACTCAAGGTCGCTCAGCGGGCTATGGAAATAGCTATGCTCGAAGTTTCTCTAAGGAACAGTATGCAAAATGAGGTGATCCGCCAGAGAACTAAAGTTTTTGAAATAACTTAAAAAGTTAGTGCGTTGAAGTAACAGTTGGATGGTCATATATCGTCCCTCGCATGACTAAGTGTCGTAAGTAGCTTCAAGCAAATGTTGCAGAGCAAGGCATTTTCGGTTTTACACTTCACATTCTATTGTCTTGGAAGATACGATACTTGTTCATTGTCAATAAATATATTACAGCAACTGATACGGATACGACGATTAACGGAGTTTGATCGCCACAAAAATTTAAATAGGTCCGTGTTAAAACTCATTTAGACCAACAAATTACAGTTATAACAGTTAGTCATGCGAGGGACGATATGTCGGAGAACCGATTACCGCTGTGGTAAACCATGTCTCGAGATACCGCGTCTGGGCAGACGTAGTGTGGGACACCCCCTGGTTAGATGGAGCGACGATCTGTGTAAGGCGGCTGGCAGTGACTGGATGAGAAGAACCGAGGATCGGGTTCAGTGGCGCGCCTTGAGGGAGGCCTATGCCCAGAAGAATTGCAGTCTGATGATGATGACTCTGGATCAAAATATTTGTACACCGTTCACTTGTTTCTACTCTACTCTACTTAGACTTTCAGGGACATTTTTCAATCATCATGATCAGGTTATTTTTGTTTCCACTGCAGGAGCACAACCCTCTCTCATCTGCCGGAGACAGACGGAGGATTTGGCCTACACTCCCCGCGCTGGCCAGACGGGTTGGGGAGGCCTGATTGATGTTTTATAATTTATTCCCTCAGTCGCCTTGTACGACATCCACGGGAAGAATTGGAGTGCTCCTATTCTACTCTACCGGAAACCACACGGCAAAAAAAAACGATTTTTCAATCAAATGACAACAAAATATTCAAAAATCTTACAAATAAACTTATTTACATTTTCGGAACAAGACAATGTGTTCCGCTCCCCATAGAGAGAGGGAGTTGAAACTAATTACAGTTTTAAACAATGTTGCATCGTTCTAACCTCGCCGTTGAGGCAACAAAGTTTTCGAAATGCATCAGTGTTAAGGGACGTGCGTATTGGATTAGAATGTGTGTGTGTGTGTGTGCGTGCGTCATTATGTGAGGTAGATTCTCTTGCGTTTGTTTTATTAAAACACTAGCTGTGCCCGCGGCTCCGCTCGCGTGGTCTACAGGATCCGCTCCAATTCCCTCTTCCGCTTTCTATCCCACTTCCACTCAGACTTTAAATTCAAATCCAGGTCCGGGTCCGGATCCGGGTCCGGGTCTGGGTCCGGGTCCGGGTCCGGGTCCGGGTCCGGGTCCGGGTCCGGGTCCGGGTCCAGGTCCAGGCCCAGACCCAGGTCCAGATCCTCAACTCTCCCCTCAACCCTCCCCTCAACCCTCCCCTCAACCCACCTCTCAACCCTCCCCTCAACCCTCCCCTCTACACTCCTCTCAACCCTCCCCTCTATACTCCTCTCAACGCTCCCCTCAACCCTCCCCTCTACACTCCTCTCAACCCTCTCCTCAACCCTCCCCTCAGCTCTCCCCTCAACTCTCCCCTCAAACCTCTTTCCCTCGTCTCTCCAAATGTAGTCCTCGTAACTAATCCCTCGCAATCCAAATTCCGACCAACATTACTTTGTTGCATACGTATACCACAAATTCATCGTAATCGGTTAACTCAGTCAAAAGTTAAGCGAATTTTCGAACACTCAAATTACACTGGTACCATACCCGCTCCCGCTACCTCTCACGAATTCAGTCGAACATTTACACCCTACAATCTTCGCAGTGTATCGTCCAGGTCTAGGTCCAGGTGACCTCGGCTCGCGTGAACTACAGAACCGCTCCCATTCCCACTCCCGCTCCCGCTTCAGCTTCCGCTTCAGTTTCCGCTCCCGCTCCGGTCCCGCTCCCGCTCCCCTCCCGCTCCCGCTTCCGCTTCAGATTCCGCTTCCGCTCCCACACCAACTCCCCTTTTCCCACGCCCACGCCCACGCCCACGCCCACGCCCACGCCCACGCCCACGCCCACTCCCACTCCAATTCCCACTCCAATTCCCACTCGCAGTTCCAAATGTAGTCCAAACTCATCGCAATCTGAATAGTTCCGAAGTACTATTATGTGCAATATATTGCATACTAACCTTACCTACTAATGTATTTGAAAACTAAAAATGTCTATAACTTTTGATTGAGTTAGCCGATTGCGATGAAATAAAGCCTATATGTTACACCAAATTCAAAAGTCCATTAAAGCCGATCAGTCGTTTTTAAGTGATGCGTGCACAAACTCACAGACAAACAGACAAACAGACAAACAGACCAACAGATAAACAGACAAACAGACAAACAGACAAAATTTTCAAAAATGATCGAAATGTGTTCTGTTGCTTATCCTTAGACCCCACAATTTTTTTTTTGCAAATATCCTCAATGTACAGACACGCGATGTTTACGATTTTATTTATTAGATTAAAAAAAATATATATGTCAGACATTCACACCAATTATCCAGTCCCAAACTAGGCAGAGCCTGTGGTATGGTTACTGGATAACGGATACACATACTTAAATAAATATATAAACATCCAAGACTTGGGTACAAACATTCATATTCATCATACGAACATTTGCCCCTAGCGGTATTCGAACACGCAACCTCCGGCGTGGCAGTCCGAGAGCTACCCGTTCCACCACTGAGGTCGTCATTAGACAAAAACAAGGCGACTAAGGGATTGCACCAGGGACGGGCTAATCATTTATGGCGATCACCAACCCGCCTGACAAGTGTTGTCATTATGGCAAATCCTCCAATGGACAGCCCACCAAAAATTATTACTATAAAACATCTTCACTTTACTCTCTACATGAGGATAGTTTAGAAAAAATCGCTTAAAGTAATAAAACCACCTTCACCTTCAAAATAACAACAGAACTCATTTTGTTCATAAATATTTTTGTAGTAACTAAGATATAGATCGTTCAGTTCACGACGGCATGCCAATATCTCTAAAGCTTACATTTCATTGTAAGCATTATAATTGTCACTGTGTTAGTTCTATCGTTACGCAGTAATCATCAATGTGTGCATTAAGTACCTGGGCACCACGCGCGCAGCCCTCGCGAAATGTAGAGAGTGCCATTATGAATTGAACTATCTATAACATTTTCTCGGCAATCCGCTGGCAATGTTCGTGTACCAAAATCTAGTCGCATCAAATATTTGCATGTATCAAAGATGCATTGCAGTACAGTGCAAAATATCGCTCCAATACACTCCGGCACCGTCTCGCACCGAGCTGGAGGAATTCCATTTCAAATACACGCGATAGTATAAGCAAATAGAACGATCTGCGACTAGAATTTACTTGCATACTGATGTTAAGGTCTTTGTCTGTTATTTACACTGTGTAACATATATTCAGCAGCCAGGTTCTCGGCTTAGAATAGGACCACCACCAATCTTTCCGTGGGTGTCGTCAGGGCGACTAAGGGACGGGCAGCAGCGTTCCATCGTGTCTATTAAGATCATTACTGCGATCACAAATCTGCCTGCCAAGCGTGGTGATTATGACAAATCCCCCAATGAAGAGCCTACCAAAAGTGACATTCTATTGGGGGGAGAGTTATGTTCAGCAGTGGACGTATTTCGGCTGATAATGATTCGTGGAGGAGAAATCGGCTGTACAATTTAATAACCTAGTTTGCACACACTAGTCATAATTAAGGACTAACGTCTGCCAAGTACAAATGTTGGCTTTTAATTATGTTTTATAATTGTCTTTTGTAATATTATTTAGTATTTAGTATTACAATATATTGTACTAATTGTAACTTTAAGGGTTTTTAATCTGAAACACTAAATCTGAAATGACTCCAATCTTAAAGAGCTCAATATAACAAAACGGCTCTCCACTATCTGCAATGAAAGGACTCTAAGCTTCTTCGATCACATTGTGCGATCTCCCAAGCACAATCTGGAGAAGCTCATCATTCTGGGACAAGTGGAGGGCAGGCGTGCCAGAGGACGAGCTCCGAAGAGGTGGTCAGACCCGGTGAGGAGGTTGGCTGGCGGATCCTTATATGAAGCAGTGCGGCTGGCCAATGACCGCTATGCGTGGAGGCGCATTTTATACGGTCGCAATCCTCAGCAGTGAGGGAACGACAGAGAAGAAGCGAGCTCTAGAGCTACTAGGAGGTCAGACCCGGTGAGTAGGTTGGCTGGTGGATCCTTATATGAAGCAGTGCGGCTGGCCAATGACCGCTATGCGTGGAGGCACATTTTATACGGTCGCGATCCTCAGCAGTGAGGGAACGACAGAGAAGAAGCGAGCTCTAGAGCTACTAGGAGGTCAGACCCGGTGAGGAGGTTGGCTGGTGGATCCTTATATGAAGCAGTGCGGCTAGCCAATTTTTATACGGGCGCGATCCTCAGCAGTGAGGGAACGACAGAAAAGAAGCGAGCTCTAGAGCTACTAGGAGGTCAGACCCGGTGAGGAGGTTGGCTGGTGGATCCTTATATGAAGCAGTGCGGCTTGGCAATTTTTATACGGGCGTGATCCTCAGCAGTGAGGGAACGACAGAGAAGAAGCGAGCTCTAGAGCTACTAGGAGGTCAGACCCGGTGAGGAGGTTGGCTGGTGGATCCTTATATGAAGCAGTGCGGCTGGCCAATGACCGCTATGCCTGGAGGCGCATTTTATACGGTCGCGATCCTCAGCAGTAAGGGGAACGACAGAGAAGAAGAAGAATCTGAAACACAGAGTTATTATTATTTATTTTTATCTTGGTTTACACCATTTTACGTTTGAAAACTAAAATGCACAATCAAGGGTTCTGGCTATGCGATCTGGAAATGCATAAAACGCAAGCCTGGCCAAGCTAAACACGTTTTTACTGGTATGACCTTTACTTAAGTAATGGGAAAACGTAAAAATATTATAGGTTTTACCTTGGTTGGGTTGTTTTAAGACCTTTAAACTAGGTACGGAAAACGTTTAAGGAAAGTGCTTCGAGATTTTACCTCTAAAGACAGTGGTCGTGAATTCTATTTGAAATTGGTAGGAGGAAACACATTTTACTTATAGCAAGCAGGTGGACCACAGAAATTCTATCAAGATAGAACGGTTACCACTTGTTTACCTCAGTCTCGCGCGTGCCGATTTTCGGGCCAAGCTTGCCCCTCCCGCGCACTATTTATGCCTCGCGGTCACATTTCTAGTGACGAGATTAGTTATGCAGTTAGAAATCGCGCAATATGGTACTTTGCAGGTGTTTTGTTGTTGTTTACCCGAACTTGAATCACTAAAACCGGGCCGGGCATGGATTTCATTCCATGGCCGTTATGCCAATTAAGGCGGGAGAATAATTATTTAAAGCTAGAGTAATAAAATAACCACTTACCGATATCCGGCTGGATCGGGATGAAGCACTTAATAAACCAATTATTGTAGTGTAGTGTTGTAGGAGTGAGAATCTGTGTGAATCGTGAGTGTATGCGGAGATTTATTAAAATAAAAAAAAATGTAATTAGACAGGCAGAGCTGTATGCGAATGCGGCGATGACGGTTGGAAGAGAGGGAGAAACGAGTAAGCGTTTGATAGTTTTGCAACAACCATTGTTGGCACGCGGGTCGCGCCTCCTTCACCATTCCATCTTGATAGGATTTCTATGAATGTGACAGTTATCTGATAGTGCTTAGCGATACGTACGGTTAAGTTCTCTCCCACCACACCGCACCTCTTTCCCCTAAACTCTTTAACTAGGTCCCCCACAGCAAGTACCAAGACTTTATCTGTGGAAAGGAAATTGTCACCACAACGGAGGATGTTAAACGGATTAAAATGTAAAGCCCTTTGTATTTAATTAAGTCTATTTGAGCCAGGTTAACAAAAACGAAGTCTACAACTGAGATTAAGATAGTTGACGGAAACAGCAAAACCACTTTATAATATTCTAAATTCTCTAAAGAGAATTAGTTTATAACCAACGATCTCAATTGTACTACCAGATGGAGCGTTCCAAACAATCGCTCTGTTCCACGCAAGTAGTCACAATTCTTTCACATTCACTTTGAAACTTGTGCAGTTACTAAGCAGAACATTTAATTATTACTAAATATTGACGCTACGGTTAAATAATGTCAATATTTAGTAAATAATTAAAAGCTCTGCGTAGTAACTGCACAAGTTTCATTGTGAATGTGAAAGAGTTGCGACTACTTGTGTGGAACAGAGCGATTGTTTGGAACGCTCCATGTGGTAGTACATAGAGATCGTTGTTTATAACGGATATACTGTCTTGATATTCAAGAAGGCTGCAAAGCGTATTGGCAAAAAACTTCGGGGCAAACTGGTTTTCTACATTTCTATGATTGATGAATTCTAATTCAGCAATCTAGTATTTTTCATAAAATTTAAATTTGTAGGTATAAAAAACAGGTTACAGTCATCATAAGTAGTATGCATAAATTAACGTTTTGATTCTGGGTAGATACACAAGATTGTATGGGGGGGTGGGAAGTGGTTCAAATCTGTTTGAACTTGATCATTAAAATAAAAATAAGGAAAATTCAACTGATGGATTATTAACGCCATTGAAGTCGCGGGGCGAGTTGGTTACCAAAGATAAACTGGTTTTATATGTGCGTGTGTGTGTTTTAAAGTAGGATTTGTTTAAAACTAGAAATGGATTTAAGAAATGACAATTTAAAATGATATTCAGTTTATTTTTATTTTATTTATTTATTAGATACACAAACAGAATATGATTATTGACTACAAAATACATATCAATTATAATATAACATAAGATAATAACAATTATATGTTTATACAAACATCAAAGCTTTCAGTTACATTTTCAAGAATTTAAACATCGTTGGCATAGGCTTGGACTTCTTTGGACTCTAGCGCAAGAGGTCGTGGGTTCGATTGGGATTGACAACTCCGTACAATTTGTACAAGTTGGACGCGACCTGGATGTTACATTTATGAATTGTCCAATCCTTGTTTAATTACATAGCACAAGAGAAAAATCCTAGTTTGGGATTAAACAAGTGTATCTACTTATATGAATATTATGGAACATTTATGTAATGTAATAATATATATCTATACAAAATAAAAATAATAATGACAAAAAAGGACAATAATATATCTATACTTATAATAAAACTGTATCTGGTCTATGTCTGTACATGAGAGATATTTAATAAAAAATTGTATGAGAGGTATTTATAGGGCCAATAGAAGCTAAAACAATTTTTTTTAAATTTTTGTTTGTCTGTCTGTCTGTCTGTCTGTATGTATGTTTATTACCGCATCACGCAAAAACTACTGAATGAAATTTGATGCAGTTTTCTCAGTTGTCTTGCTGGTGGTCTAACTTAAAATCTGGTGCATGTTTCATCTTGAACCTGAGATATTAATAAAGTAAATTTTGCCAAAAGCCATTATATCGGATGACAATAAAACGACTGTTAATATTTTTTCCAGGAACTCAGTATCACATTTAGAAATCTTTAATGAAAAAAACATCTCTTTTTTAATAAAATTTCTATAAAATAATGCAATATTTCTCGAACGGCGAAACGGCGCGGCGTGTATGCAATTGAGTTAAATTTAGTTTTTGGGGATATGGATGGGGTTGAGGTTGGGGTTGGGTTATTGAGAGTCTCGAGTCTGAGTGGGAGTGGAAGTAGAAGTGGGAAGATAACGGGAGCGGAAGTGGGAACGGGGGCGGTATCTGTAGTTCACGCGAGCGGAGCCGCGGGCACAGCTAGTAATATATATCTATACAATAATAAAAATAATAATGACAAAAAAGGACAATAATATATAATATCTAAAATTACCAGTGCGAATAGATATCTGAGTCACATTTTTTAAGTTTACCATAGTTTAAAGTGCACAGTGGCGATACACCGTCTCTGCCTACCCCTCTGGGACCAGAGCGTGAGCATTGTGTGTGTTTCAAAGTTATAATTAAATAGATCTATGCTGTTATTCACCGTTGCTTTTGTACACTTGGAGAGTAAATGGTTTGGGCACACGCGTTCGGAAATTAACATTATAAAACATCAATCAGGCCTCCCCAACCCGTCTGGCCAGCGTGGGGAGTGTAGACCAAATCCTCCGTCTGTCTCCGGCAGATGAGAGAGGGTTGTGCTCCTGCAGTGGAGACAAAAAAACCTGATGATGTATGTATGATGTTCGGAAGTACTGAAGTTACCTAGGTATGCTGAATAATGCTCAATAGTAGATATACGGTGTTCATTCATTCATTATGAAGCATGCGGCACACCTCACAAGTCCTCGTAAAACTGCAGTATACTACCGAATTTTGCATTTTTATGGGCCTACCCTCGGGTGCACACGACGCGAGATTAAAATACGTGCCTTACCGTCACTGCGCAAAACATAAAAATGCCCTCGGACACTTATTTCGTCGTTACTCCCCGAGTTTCCCCGTGTGGAAATTTGAAGACGACAAGTTGAGAACGAATGAACTTAATAAATGAATTTAATCTACGGATGCGGCTTGATGCAGAGAGCGGAGGACTTGGTGTGGGGGCGTTCATTGGGGAAGGCCTATGTCCAACAGTGGACGTCTAAAGGCTGATATGATGATGATGATGATTGGACCCGGATTGGAATCCTAGACCTCGTTTTTCAGTTTATTACCTAGGCTGTATTTTTGTTGTCTGCTTTCCACTTTAGAAGTATTCACCCTTTTTAAAACATAACTCTAACGACTAATTAAATAAATAACGTTCCATTTCAATTAGCATTTTAATTAAGCACCTACTCTCCCTTCCGTAGTAATAAAGCCTTTTTTCCTTCAACTACGTCTTTACTGATTTTTTAATCTCAGTAACTCCACGGAGACAAATCTTTTTATTTAAATTCGACCCACTTATACGGAATAGACTTGGAATTTAGACAGAAGTTACTTTATTCCGACAGTATTTTTTTTATAACATTAATAAGACAATGCATCACACTTCTTATCTAATTTACAAATAATAAGCCTCTTGCGTTTGTCCTGTGTGCGGTGAGGCCGCTCGATCACAGCAGGCTAACGTTGGCTGTACTTGTAATAACCCGCTGAGCGACCTTCAGGTTTCGGACAAGTCTTTTAATCCTGTCTACATAATTACACACAGTAATTGTGTGCCCATTTATAGACTAAATTGATCGTTTATAGAATTTATGCTGTTGTAATGCAACTGTTGGTCGTATGGTTTCCGGTAGAGTAGAACAGGACCACTCCAACTCTTCCCATGGATGTCGTACAAGGCGACTAAGGGAATACATTATAAAGCATCAATCAGGCCTCCCCAACCCGACTGGCCAGCGCGGGGAGTGTAGGCCAAATCATCCGTCTGTCTCCGGCAGATGAGAGAGGGTTGTGCTCCCGCAGTGGAGACAAAAATAACCTGATGATGAATGCGACTGTTTATTTTTATTTATTCGTTTAAATTGTTAGAAAAGTGTGAACGAATCGTCCGCTTTTCTAAGCCTGTCGTAAATTACGAATATCCTTTCGCAAGTGGTACTTTTCAAAGCTCAAGGAAATCACTAATAAATTATATTGGAATAGGTAACGTTTAAATACACCTCTAAGAATGATAATTTTGTATTTAATAGACCATGAAGGTAAAAACTATTTGATGGGTGCCTGCCTTCACGGAATAAACACACTAATACGCATGGACCATAGAGATCTGGAGTGGTTTTGAGAACTTTTATACTTTTACACTCTCTTCTCGCTATCTTTTTAGAAAGAAAGAAAGAAAAATTACTTATTCACTAAACACAGCACATTATGCATTACATTACATGAAAGGTATTTGTTTTGGTGCTGCGTCACATATCATCTTTAAATTGTAGTTTGTGAAACTGTTTTGTATATTTATTTCTAATGTATGTTTGTGTCGGAGCTATGAATAAATGCATTATTCTATTCTATACATATTAATAAAAATATTTCTTATGCTAAATAACTTTCGTCGCTTTTTATAAGTAGAGAAAACCACGGCGCTAAACGGGCTACGTGTGCTACGCCGTAGCGGTAAAACTGCTACGGCTAGACTTATTTTGTTATGTCGAGTTAGATCACTCAGGCAAAGTGATTTAAGTGCACTAATTGTACTATATTGGATAATATATATATTATATATATTCTTTACTGCACAAATTTTAAAAGTAAATACAGTTACAAATTTTGTGTACAAAGGCGAGCTTATCTCTAAAAGAGATCTCTTCCAGGCTGTGAGAAAAGGCACTAAGAGCGAGGGGGCATAAAGTGCATAATATACTACATAATAACTAAATACCGAAACTACTTTACATATTATATATATATATAAATACTTATAATAAATAATAATAAACATACATAAATACATACATATCATATTAAACTGAGTGAGACAGATAGTGCTCTTTTAGTTTAGTTTTAAAGGATGTCACCGATTTCTTATAGGAATTAGATACAAAATTACGTGTGTTTTCTCCATATAATGATTTTTGCCCATGTCTTTCTTGTGGATGTCGTATAGTAAGGATAGTTTTAAGTGATGAGCAGCAGCATTGTATGTGTAAAGGAGAATGCCCAAAACTGGGCCTGAGATGCGTCTTCATCATTTATGTATCAAAAATTATGGTCTGAATTATGAATTCCTTAAAATTTTTTTGAAGCCAATTGAATAGGTTGTTTAAAAATAACATACAATAATAACGTTGATTGATTTCCGCCAGCCGACCTTGTCAACTAGAGTTGAGATAGCAGAATTAAAATATTTGATACTGTCTTTCAGTTACTGCATCCACCTATTAAGTTTTTCATTAACTGACTGGAAACACTTTTTATAATAATCTTAGTACTTTGCTATATATTAAACATATTAAATGAATCTTGATATAAAATAGGTTACTGTAGAATATTTCCTGCGAAAGAAAATTGAAAGACCCTTTTCTAGAGGCCTTCTGGCAAATACGTCATCTATACAAAGTGTCGTACCATAACTCATATCTCTAAAACCGTCGGAAAATTTATTGAAGTATGAAATTACGACAAAAGGGTAGGTTCCATTGCCTACGTACTATTAGGCCTGTCTCACTTCGCAATTTAGGTATAGAAATATAAATAAGCGGAACAGCCCCGACTGCCGGGGCCAGTATCTCCACTGCAGGAGCACAACCCTCTCTCATCTGCCGGAGACAGACGGAGGATTTGGCCTACACTCCCCGCGCTGGCCAGACGGGTTGGGGAGGCCTGACTGATGTTTTATAATGTATTCCCTCAGTCGCCTTGTACGACATCCACGGGAAGAGTTGGAGTGGTCCTATTCTACTCTACCGGAAACCACACGGCATGATCAGGGTCGCGAGAGCGATATGACGTATTTGAGTAAATTGCGCTCTACAATCTGAAATTGTAGATACTAGCCCTAGGCGAATAGTGACCCTGACCGATATGATATATGTATACACACTTTTCTAATGTCAAATTAGAATTTTCTCTTGTGCTATGGAAATTAAACAAGGATTGGACAATTTACAAATATAGCATCTAGACCGGGGCCAACTTGTACAAATTGTACAAAGTTGTCTGTCCACAGGGTGGGACGCCCCGCCGCCAGATGGACCGACGACTTGAAGAAGGTATATAGCCGGGTGGATGCGGAGGGCGAAGGACCTGGTGTGGTGGCGTTCATTGGGGATGACCTATGTCCAATAGTGGACGTATCAGGGCTGATATGATAATATGATGATGATGATACATCATATCCACAGATCCCCAGTGGGAATCAAACCCACGATTTCTGCCGCTCGAGTCCCATGACCAAGCCACTAGGCGATCAAGTATATAACTGGCCTGCAACTCTTTATATAGACGCCTATATTGAGATACTTATATAAAAACTGTTACAAAATCGAAACCCAAATGCAAAAGTTTTTACATTTATGTAATTGTCCACTTACTTTTTAACCCCTAAAAAGGAATGGGCCGTTATTTAAGCCTGCACTTAGAAGGGGTCGGAGGGCACGCAAAAGGACTATTAAGGAGTATTAGGACATGAGTCGAAGTGTTCAAGTTAATGCTCTTATAAACGCCAAATCTATTAAGGTCTTCTTTAACGAATACACTGAGAGAAATGTACTCCTTGATTTAAAAGGAATTTTAAACCATTTATCAGGTAACTATAATCATAATAATATTTGCATGCCGTTTGAAATGGCTGTGCAACTAGTTTTATGGTTTATGCCTTTTTTTGTACCCTGTTCAGCAGCAAATAAATAATCTTTTCATAATCAATTTTATTGGTAATTATTAAATTACATGTCAAAAATAAAATAAGAACTACAATCCATTGCACTGTAGTAAATAAAATAATAATAAATTAATAACAATGTCAAGTAAATAAAAATAAACAATTTCTATAGTAAATCATGCCAGTCTAAATTATTACTCTTTATTATACCTCCTAGGCATCCAAATGTAGGTTTTAAGGTTCATTCTGATATATCAGTGCAACCTCAGTCTTAAGTCAGTCTTTTTAGTTATGTGTCATATTTCAAATGCAGATGCTATCGATTCGTCATGCGTCCGAATTCCGACAATTATGCGTCAGTGGTCCTTCAGTGCCCTGTCAGTTAAATTCCTTAAAATTTAAGAAACTTCTCTAAAATATACCTTATGCCATCGCATCAGGAGCTAAATTAGCATGTATTCATTGTTCATATTTTCCTTTGGCACTTCTAAAAAACACTGAGACAACGAATTCGATACTGTGAATGCGCTGTTGGTTGCGAATGAACTTTACAGAAATCTGATACCTACAAAGTCATGTACTAACTGAAGTTTCTTGGATGATGTATTACTAGATTCTCACAATGAACCAGCATGGTAATGGGTAACACAGTATATAATTCAGGGACAAGATCAGCGTCCTGATGAATTATTAGTAACAAATAATAATAAATATATTTGCCGTGTGGTTTCCGGTAGAGTAGAATAGGACCACTCCAATTCTTCCCGTGGATTTCGTACAAGGCGACAAAGGGTATACATTATAAAACATCAATCAGGCCTCCCCAACCCGTCTGGCCTACGCGGGGAGTGTAGGCCAAATCCTCCGTCTGTCTCCAGCAGATGAGAGAGGGCTGTGCTCCTGCAGTGGAGACAAAAATAATCTGATGATGATGATGATGAATAATAAATATGTCAGACAACACACCAATTATCCAGTCCCAAACTAGGCAGAGCCTGTGCTATGGTTGCTAGATAACGGATACACATACTTAAATAAATATATAAACATCCAAGACTTGGGTACAAACATTCATATTCATCATATACGAACATTTGCCCCTAGCGGGATCGAACCCGCAAACTCCGTCGTGGCAGTCCGATAATGTAGAACTTACAGTTCCATGGTAGAACTTACAGTTTATAGTGAACACCGATCTAATGTTAGCGATAATTTTGCATTACGGTTAAATGCCTAAAAAAGCGGTTTTCTAAACACTGAGAAGCGAATAAAGGAAACGGAAAGAATAACAATAATTCATTTTTCAACGTTATTCAGTTTTTTTAACGGTGTATTCAACAAAAATGTTGGCTCTTGAATATGCCATAACGAGTCTTGATTGTTTTTAGGGTTCCGTTAAAATGAAAAACGTTTTAGCGTAATTTTTTGTTCATTTGTTAGGTTCTATTAAAAGAATATAATGAAATACCTACTCATTTTCAATAAACACTGATTTTCTGCTGAGACCTAACAGTGTCGGATAACCGAAGATTTAGAACAGAGGGGTACTTTTAATATACAGTTTCGAGTACAATTTAAATTATAGTTGTGATAGTATGCATTTTAAAATATATTTAAATTAATAGTCTAATGGATTCAATGAATGTATTCATATTTAAGTCTCAATGTATTGTATTATTGTATGTATGCTGACTTGTAAATTTGATTTGATTTTGAATTTAAAAGAGAAATAAAAAATATATTGTTTGGAACCCCAAGTGTGGGGAGTGACTTTATCCGTATATACCACACTCTCGCACGAAGCGTTTCGTTGCTTTCTCTTTCACAATGCGAATTGCTAAGAAATGGAACTTCCTGCCGCCTTCGAGTACTATTTTTAAAATCCAAAATGCTATTCGCGTAGTATGTTTTTAGTAAAAAATCAGATGTAGATTTTGTCTATTACTGTAAACATATGAAAGATTTTGTGTCCACACTGGTGAAAATTTTTCTATAAAAATTAAAGACTGTGATTACTTAATTAGTTATTTGTTTTATACAGTAAAAAATAAGATGTATTAGGTATTTCTGGAATTTTTTTCCAAATATCCCCTTTGCGTTTCCTTTGAGCATCGGCAGGGGATTTTTGGAATAAGCCATATACAAGCCACAATCATCATCATCCTCAGCCTAAATACGTCAACTGCTGGACATAGGCCTACCCAATAGAATATCACTTTTGGTTAGATGTCCACTGGGGAATTTGCCATAATCACCACGCTTGGCAGGCGGATTGGTGAGCGCAGTAATGATCTAAGATACACAAACAGGAGAACGCTGCTGCCCGTCCCTGTTGCAATCCCTTAGTCGCCATGACGACACCCATGGTAAAGATAGTCGTGGCCTTATTCTAAGCCTGGAACCACACGGCAAGTTATTATTATTTAACGATTATTTAAAAAAATTAACGTCCACAGAAATCCAGCGCTATTTCCAGCTAAGTACCCAGAGCTCTCACACATTAAAATACTATATTACTATGTAAAATACGTACTTGAAAAAAAGAGGAGGGAGCGGTAAAATGTTGCCAAAAAGGTATCACGTAGTTCCCTAAGCTATGTGAGAACGTTCCGCACTAATTTCTCCCGAGACTGTCGCCTAGACCGTGAATACGAGCCTCGGACTTTCAAATTTATCGCTGCGCTAGTCCGTGCCGCGCCGTCACTCGCATTTCGACCCTCCCAAGGGAATATGCGGCAAATAAAGTATAATGTTTGGTACAAAATCTTATGGTTGACAATGAAGTCATGGCCCAGTTAGTTTGAATGGTTTGAACCACCTTTGTTCCATCGTCAAAGCGTCGTCTTAGCTCCTGTGTAGGTGAGATTGGCCTTTGAAGTACTAGATGCTCCTTATTTTGTTTCTTAAGGTTTTATTAGATAGTACAAAATGATTTCTTGGTTCGTCGGATATTAGCCGAAATGATTATGGGGTAGGCCTCTGGTCACTTAGTTACAAATTTGACGGTAAATAAAATGAAATAAAATAAAATACACTTTTTTATATTGTTGATGGGTTTGCGCTTGACCTCAATCTCACCTGATGGTAAGTGACGATGACGCCTAAGGTGGAGCGCTCCTATATGTCTCTCAGAAGATGCCTATTTACTCTTCCTTTATAAACATCCAAATTGTACTTATTCGGAAATACCGAAGCTGGTAGGAAGTTCCATTTCTTATGAAAGAGCGTGGTATGTCTATTACACAAGGAGGAAGTCCTCACCACGCCTGGTAATCCGGTGATGGAAAGGGGATGTGGGATTCAGATCGTGCAAAACCTGGGCACACTCCCGAAAATGTAACCTGTGGAAAACCGAAAGACAGGCCCCATTGCGACGATGTTTGAGGCTCTGTAACTTGGTATTAAGCCACCAATGATCGAGCTTTCGGGCACAACGCTCAGCTGCGTCCAGAGCTGCCAGCTGATACTTGGCAGGGCCGTCCCAAAGGTAACTGTAGTACTCCATACATGACCGCACTTGTGCTTGGTAAGGTTGAGAAGCTGTGCCGGTGAGAAGTACCGCTTACCGCTCAATATATACGCTTCTACACCAAACTACCAGAGGAAATCTTAAATATGACGGACAGAAAGTTTAAGATACACATTAAAAAACAACTTTGTAAGAAAGCCTATTATAAAATAAACGATTATCTGAATGACAAAGATGCCTGGTACTAATGTTAATCCAGCTTCGCAAAATATTTATTAATTGTATGCAAACTTGATTTTTAAAAGATGTGTTGCGTGAAGTTTGTTGCGCCGTTTCTTCTTCACAGCGCTAACACCTAGGAAGCGGTAGTCGATAAAAAAATGACGTGTATAAATGCCCTCAATGCCCTGCGTGTTTAATATAATAATGGGTTCAGGATGCTGTTGGGGCTGCCACGTTACTGTAGCGCGTCAGGTATGTTCGCCGAGGCGCGTGTGGATGGATTCCACGCCATCCTGCGCAACAGAATTGCCTCCCTGATGCGCCGGGTGCGGGGCAGCCCTAACAGCTTCCTGACCACTATACGGGAGAAGGTGGATAGTCCAATACTCAGGCACTGGGTGACTATCCACCTTCACAAACAAAAGCAATTTTAATTTAATTTTATTTTATTGTCCGCTTTCTAACATAGACTTAAGTTTTATTTATACTAACAACATTTTATGGACTAACGTCTGACTTAATAAATGATTTGATTTGATAAATATACCGAGTGTACTCATATGCAATAAATGATTTTGACTTTTACCCTTGAAAAGAATACCAAGTTTTACCGCTGCAGTTTTGGCTTTAGACGTGATGAAGGACAAGGTCTCCTTAGAGTTTTTTAGGCACGATTGTCAGTCACAGTTGAGATCATTGCAATGTCATCCATTAGCAATTAAATCTAGTACTTACCTGTTGGAAAATCGCTCATTACTAGGAATATTTCAACACTCAGTAAGAACTCATTAAACTTGACGTAATCCGTTGGCAGTCCAATTATCGGCTTACACCATCATTATAACGAGTCGTTAAATCCGCTCCGGATATCGTTTTTCAATGACAGACACATTGCATAGTAAGGTTTTTTTTATTTTTTATTTAAAATATATTATATTACATATGTTTTTTCTTAGGCCATCCTACTGAAACCACTGGGTTTATTTGTAGGATGGTGGTCGCTACTTGTACAATCTTAATTCTATTAATACCTGAATGGAGACTATCCAGGTCGCATTGCTGCTCGCCAGATAGTACCCCTTCATAGCAACATTTTAGTGCAGTACTAAGTATCAGGCCAGCTCCTAATATAATAATAATAGAGTGTAAATTGGAACGAACTCAAACTTTTATGGAAAACTGTCGTATACTGCTGACGAAGCAGAAATCATTTTAAAATTAAATGTGAAATCGTTATTTAGAGCTGTTCTTGCTCTGTGACTGTTGTGGGAATAGTTTGGACATGAAGTTATATAATTATGAGATTAATCCATAGAACCGCCGTGTGGTTTCCAGTAGAGTAGAATAGGACCACTCCAACTCTTCCCGTGGATGTCGTACAAGGCGACTAAGGGAATACACTATAAAACATCAATTAGGCCTCCCCAACCCGTCTGGCCAGCGCGGGGAGTGTAGGCCAAATCCTCCGTCTGTCTCCAGCAGATGAGAGAGGGTGGTGCCCCTGCAGTGGACACAAAAATAACCTGATGATGATGAATCCATAGAAATCCTATCAAGATAGAATGGTGAGTCGACGCGACACGCGTGCCAAAAATTTGTAGAAATGAACAAACGATTACTTGTTTCGCTCCTAGTCAAGGTAAGAATCTACCAAAAATCTGCAAAAGAGCCATACTGTACGGTTTCTAACTGCAAAACTGTATCTCCTCATTAGAAACGTGACAGTGAGGCATAAAGGGCATGAGGGGCGCGCTGTGGCCGAAATCGGCACGCGCGAGACTGAATTAAACAAATGGCTATAACCATTCTATCTTGATAGGACAAATCATTATATTATTTATTACTAATAAAGAAAGATTCCGTGTGGTTCTCGGCTTAGAATAGGGCCACCCCTATCTTTCCCGTGGGTGTCGTCAAGGCGAATAAGGGATTGCATCAGTGACGGGCAGCAGCGTTATCCTGTGTGTGTATGTTAAGATCATTACTGCGATCACCAATCCGCCTGCCAAGCGTGGTGATTATGACGAATCCCCCAATGGACAACTAACCAAAAGTGGTATTCTATTGGAGAGGCCTATGTCCAGCAGTGGACGTATTTAGGCAGATGATGAATAAAGTAAGCTCCTAATAATGATGTCTAGTTCCTATTTAATTCGTTTTAAAATACATATTTTCTAAGATTTGAAAAATAACCGACGCGCATTTTTTTATTAACTCAATTAATTTGAGAATTCGAGTTCCCTTCATGGGAATCACCAAATCGAAGCCGGATACCTAGAGGCACCTTGCCTTGAGGGTACTTATATTAAAATAGGGGAAAAGATTATAAAGGTAGGTCAAGAACGGCAAAGATTTTCTACGGGATGTCAGAAAGAAAACGATTTTAGCTATAAGATTAATATTATACTGGCTATTGCCCGCGACTTCGTCCGCGTGTACAACTTAATATCACAAATTATTATGTATTTCCCGTAGGAATGAGACGTTTATATAAAAAAATAATGGGATAAAATAAAGGGATAAAAAGTATCCTATGTCCTATTCCAGGACCTAACATATATGTGTGCCAAGTTTCATTACGATGCGTCCAGTGGTTGAAGCGTGAACAAACATCCAAATATCCAAGAATACAAATATCCAAATTTTCGCATTTATAATATTAGTAGGAGGATCTGTGTATTTTTTCTCGTGCAATAAATAGGAATTGAATTGAAATTTACTTATTTAGCACAAATTTAAAACTTAAGTAGTCCCAAAATTATTATTAGTTGGATGTTGTCAACAAAAACAAACGTTGGCAACGATATATGCAAAACAAAGAATATTTGATTTGAATGATAGAAGTAAATTAGATTTTACCAAACGTTGCAACCAACTTTATATAAAATACATTGTAATTCTTATGCAGGTATAGAGTAAGGACTTTTTCAGATTGATCGCACGAAAGCAGAGCGACGGAGTTCGTTTATTTTAAGGTACGAATTGAACTGCGACGTGCAGCTGCGACCCTAAGTCACATGCGACCGTTTCCTATGTAAATTGCATATTTGTTCTAAACTCGGGAGACCGCGAGTTGGTTTCGGTGGCTGCGATAAATATTCACGACTAGCTGTGCCCGCGGCTCCACTCGCGTGGAATACAGAACTATTGTAAAAGCCTAGGTATTTTCGTTTATATTATTTTTTATTGTATTTATTTACACAATACTTAACAGCACAAAACACCTAGATAGAAAACAAACATCACAATATAAATAAGGCCAATAACAAAGTAAAACAGATCACAAGATAGAGAAAACAAAAGAGAGGAAAACGAATAAACTAAAAGGAACGGGTAAGGTATTTATTATTATTATTAAAATGTTATGATAATTTAAAAATTAAAGAAAAAATAAAAATAATTAAGTATGTAAGAATAATCATTTGCGCAAATGAAGTGTGTATGAGTGTTTGTGTGTGTATAGGGGGTGAACCCCTACATACATGCATATACCCACCTGTGGGTTAAAATATGGAGGGGGGTTTATTAGGGAGTGATGTATCTTTAAGTAACTATAAAGTGATTTGTGTCCGTGGCCGTTTTATAAATAAATAAATATGTCAGACATTCACACCAATTATCCAGTTCCAAACTAGGCAGAGCCTGTGGTATAGTTACTAGATAACGGATACACATACTTAAATAAATATATAAACATCCAAGACTTGGGTACAAACATTCATATTTATCATACGAACATTTGCCCCTAGCGGGATTCGAACCCGCAACCTCCGGCGTGGCAGTCCGAGAGCTACCCGTTCCGCCACGGAGGTCGTCGTTTTGTAGGTAGTCTGTACTTTTTGGCCGTCGGATCCTTGGGTTCGTCACTTCTGCAACGTGCTGTCTGTCTGTAACAGACCTTAGGAAATTTTGATTCAGTAGCAACAGCAAAGCAACATTGTTATTGACGAGACTGAGCATTGCGGGGAGAAACGTGTTTGATCTGAGTCAGACAATGTACCAAACGAGTTACTCGAAGAAGAGTAAAATCTTCCTCTTTGTTGCTTCTGTACTTTATTCGTTTTGTGTTACGCTGTTAATGTGAATACTGAAAAGAGTACTAAATCTAAATCTACTACGTGAAGAAGCGATACTATCTAGTGATGGTAAATTCCCGAGAACATTCTCCTGGCCGAGAATTTATGAGAACTTAAAAAGTGAAGCCAATTTTCCCTGCGATTACCTACCAATAAGTTGCAATGCAACTCGTAATCGGTAATCGTAAGGAAAAGTGGCTTCGCATTTTAAGTTCTCATGATTTCTCGGCCAGGAGAATGTTCTCGGGAATTTACTATCACTATATGTGAATGTCGCTTCTTTATTTAGTAGATTATTAGTGTACTAGTATATATTATATAGACTAGAGCAGGGATTCCCAAAATATTTTGTGCAAGAGACCCCTTTTCCAAAATGAACTGATACCTCAGACCCCCATAAGCCAAATTACTTTAAAAATCCTGTCTCTAGTTTTTCTCCTATTAGGTATACACAATTCATACCAATTTATCATTTTTTCATCAAAATTTAACAAAATAAATAGACACTAAATAAATATCAAGTTCAGTAAATATCAAGTGTAATTAATAATTATTAATACAAATTACGTTTAAATACTTAAGTAGTTTTTTTTAAGTATGTACAACAATGATACTCCCTACTAAAATATTAGGCATTCAAGTTGGTACACGTAACACAACTTATACAGTATCTTGAAAGTTTCAATCAAGAACTTGTGTGAATTAATAGGGGTCGATTTTTAGACCTCTTCTCAAAATCAGTTTTCGTTTATGTCGACCTCTGGGAAACCAATTTCGACCCCAAGGGGTTGGTATCGACCACTTTGGGAGACCCTGGACTAGAGTATGCACTAATCGAATAATGAATGACAGAAAAATATTTAACTAGTGATACTCAACCCTGTGAGTGACCATCTTCTTATTATTAACTTATGCCAGAAATACATCTATGGTTTTTGTTAAAGTCCCAACTATGTTATTAAACGTATTAACTAAAGTATTTTATTCTTACAGGTAGATTCCAACAGTCCCATACTATTATATATTATATTATATTATATTATATTATATTATATTATATTATATTATATTATATTATATTATATTATATTATATTATATTATATTATATTATATTATATTATATTATATTATATTATATTATATTATATTATATTATATTATATTATATATAAGGTTGGCTGGAAGAGATCTCTTTTAGAGATAAGCTCGCCTTTGTACAGAAATTTTGTAACTGTATTTACTTTTAAAATTTGTACTTACATTGATGAGGCTTGATTGATGTTTATAACATCAATCAAGCCTCCCCAACCCGTCTGGCCAGCGCGGGGAGTGTAGGCCAAATCCTCCGTCTGTCTCCGGCAGATGAGAGAGGGTTGTGTTCCTGCAGTGGAGACGAAAATAACCTGATGACGAAGATGATAAAAAAAAATTATCTGTAAGTATATATTATAAATTGTATATATTATAAATCTCTCAAAGTCTGTGTGATTAATTTTGAATGACCTTATAATATAATATCGTAGAATTAGAATGTGCTGTCTTCGCATAAATAAAGTACTACACTCTAGTATATATTATCTTTGGTACTACCTACGTAATATATTTGAAAGTTATTAAAATTCTGGTCACACTGTAGCACTTTCAAGTTAGAGGGTTGAATAAAGCAATTTAAAAACTTTTACGCTGTATCACCTTCTGCTAAAGTAGTGATTTCCATAATTATCCTTATTTCACTAGGTGGGTTGGTTGGTAGTGGCTAAAAATAAGACCAGTAGCGACATCTAGAGCATTTATGGGTAAGAAAACACTCTAGTCGTGTAAGTTCAGCTATTTATCGATAGATGTCTATGGAGCTGTTGCTACTCTGCAACAGATGGTGCTTAAATAATATATATTTTTGTGGGAAAGTATTTTCATAGACTGTTTGCAAATGCAACAAAATAATGTCGTCGTATGAATGTATTATTATATAACATTATAATTATAACGTCTTAGGGTGGAATTTCATAAAACCCTTTCCTAGTGCATGTCTTCGTCGTGTAGTTACGTGTTAGCGCTGTGAAGAAGAAACGGCGCAACAAACTTTCAGCACACACGGTAAGGTGGACTAGAAGATATATCTTTTAGAGATAAGCTCGCATTTGTACAAAAAGTTATATCTGTATTTATTTTTAAAATTGTGCAATAAAGAATATATACAAATCATATATAATCAGTCTGGCCAGCGCGGGGAGTGTAGGCCAGATTCTCCGTCTGTCTCCGGCAGATGAGTGAGGGTTGTGCTTCTGCAGTGGAGACAAAAATAACCTGATGATGATAAATCATAAAATATGTTTGTTTTTATGCCATATTCAGGCATTCCTATATGCTGAAGGTACAAGTCAAGTTAGTCATGCTAGGAAAAGACGATGTACCACAATTTTGGGAGATCCAAAGTCGCAAAGCGACTTTCCTTCGTTCGCTTTTCGCCCCGTGATACCATTTGCATTTGGCATGATGTGTGGCGAACACAGAAATAATACCAAGATAGAACGGTAATAGCCACTGAAATGAATGAAATCAAATGAATCTTTATTGTGTATGAAGTTCAGGTAATTTTAAGATATTAGATATTTAGTACAAGTACCACTAAACCTTTGCAGGTGTATACACAGAATATAAATACAAGTTAAATTAAAAGTAAAAACTGTCAAGAATAAAATGTCAAGAGGAATACAAATGTCAAAGTATCAATTCCACTAATAATGTCACTACAAATTATAATTTATCTCATTATTTTTTAAAAATAATTAAATTTCGATTATTTATAATTGCAATATTCGTGTACGCTATAAAAACATCTGTCCTCAAGCCATAATTTTGTGAACTTATTGAATTTGGTTATGTTCATCTGTTTAAAGGAGTGGGCATGTATTTTTTACTTCTGGCTCGCGCGTGCCGATTTTCGGACCACGCGCCCGTCACACGCACCCTTTACGCCTCGCGGTCACGTTTCTAGTGAGGAGATATAGTTATGCGGTTAGAAACCGCTCAATATGGCACTTTTGCAGATCTTTTGTCGGTGTCCGATCTTGACTCAAAGCGAAATGAGAAAGCGTATGACAGTTTTGCAATATATTGCAGATTGTTGGCACGCGTGTTGCACTTACATGACCATTCTATCTTGATGATGGGATTTCTATGGTGGCGAACAACATGACCGTAAATAGACATAGATACAGGACTCTATTATATATTATCTTTGGTAAAGGTAAAGAGCTTATGTACCTACTTTCTTCGTATCTGAGTTAATAATTTACTTTAACGTCAGAAATATCTTTTGATCTTCTATTTAACATTTTGTTTCTTAAAACAACATTTAATGAAACTTTTTTTAATTAAGCAACAGATGTCTTAACGAACTGCTTCGTCGTAAAAAAGCTGACTGAACATAAATTAGGACCACAGTGACACCACGAAAACTGTGGATTGTAGTTACTATCCAAAATTGTTTCCCAGAACAATAATGTGTACACCTCATACCATGAAGCAAAATAATTTTTCGTAGCTCATAGTTTCGCCTCAAAGTTTTTTCCTTCAGGATTGACACTAATTGGTTATTAAATTAGATAACATATGATTTTAATGTGCATCTGTTATCTAATTTAATTACCAATTAGTGTCAATCATGAAGGTAAAAACTTTGAGGTGAAACTATGAGCTACGAAAAATTATTTTGCTTCATGGTATGTGGTGTAGGTAGAATGAGCTATGAATTGAAAACAAAAAATAATGTAGGCATATATACTTACCTACTCTTCTTCCGGTATGACTATTTCTTGCTGTTAAAAAGAGAAAACTAATTATACTCTGACTAGTACAGTAGCCTTAGAAGATAGAAATCGGCGCACATCTTTTCCTTCAATAACAAATACGTAGAACTGAGAAAAATATATACATTCCCTCTTCTTCATATATCACGCGAATCCTGCAAAATATCAGATGGTTACATACCATGTGTGTGATACCTTCAGATATACTATAATATATTTACATATATGTGCACTGAAAAATAAAAAAATAAATAGTTGTTGATTTCAACAAGATTTTGTTAAGCGTGAATAGCCATCTTACCTCCATACGAGGGCAACAAGATCTTATTCCCTTGCACTGACTTAACTTCATCACGATCATAAAAATGAATACTTTAGCTAACTTTAACAATAAAGACTTAGATAAAAAAAAAACGGAGTAAAATATCGTAAGTTAAAATATTATCGTATCTTCGTCGTGTGTGACGCGCTTTTAGTCAGGCGAAATATGCTCCAGGCTTTACTTTAAAATTGCCCTAAGTTCACAGTTCAAGAAGCCACCCCTCGGGTTTTGCGTAAGGGGTAACAAAGCGAATAATGAGCGTTTAGTCTCGCCCAATTTGGGGGTAAAAATGCCGAGTGAACCACTAAGGAGGGGTAAATATCTGAACTCATTTGCAGCATCTGCTTGCCCTCTTGTTTTCACTATATTGTATACTAGCTGTGCGCGCGGCTCCGCTCGCGTGAACCACAGCATCCGTCCTCATCCCCACTCCCGCTCCCGCTCCCGCTCCCTACTATAATACTATTATTTGCAATATATTGCATATTAACCTTATCTACTAATGTATTTGAAAACTAAAAATGTCCATAATTTTTGATCGAGTTAACCGATTGAGATGTAATAAAGACTAAATGTTAAGCTAAGTTAAGCCTCATGTTTCTGTGAAAAGTCCATCAAACTCACAAACAGATAAACAGACAAAAATTTAAAAAAATATCGTAATGTTTCTATTGCTTATCCTCAGACCCCCCTTTTTTTGCAAATATTTTCAATGTATATTTATTAGATAAATTACTCAAGAATCACGTAAGAATTACATTTATAGTAAAACTTCATAACGAATCCTACGATTGGTCAGTGAAACTGGGAGTTAGCCTAGGCTGAAATTTATACATAATTTTTTATAGAAATTCGTTATCAAAATCAAAAACAGGACCTACCCCATAAGCACGTCGGATAATAACTTCATGTCACATAGACATAGATATAGTTATGAATAATTTTATTCATAACTTCTGTTATAGGTCAATTACAACATCGAATCAGGTGAATTACAAAAAATAAAATGAAAACATATTCAAACTGAATTCCAACCTACATACCTACAATACATACCTTTATTAAAAGTAGGTACATTTTCAAATCAAATTTGGTACTAAACGCATTATACTTGTCCTTTCGGTTACTCTAAGGTTGACTGGAAGAGATCCCTAAGTGGGATAAGTCAGCCTTTGTACACAGTTTAATTCCTATTTTATTATTGTTGTTGTTATTTTTGGTACAATAAAGCGTTTACATACATACATACATACCTACTGTGATCGACCTATCGTAGTTATATGCCAAACGATTATTAGAATATATCACGTGACTGGATAGAAAGTACAAAATGTCCAACGATCTCTATGTTTTTTTTTTTTTATTTATTTATTATACAATTTAAAACACATTATTCTTACATTCTTACTGGTACCGGTAAACCATTATTTGGTTTGTCGTAGTACCAGACCTCGCTGTCGCAGTCGATGTACTACTAGATGGAGCGTTCCAAACAATCGCTATGTTCCACGCAAGTAGCCACAACTCTTTCACATTCACTTTAAAAATTGGGCAGTTACTACTCATAACATTTAATTATTTACTAAATATTGACATTATTTAACCGTAGCGTCAATATTTAGTAATAATTAAATGTTCTGCGTAGTAACTGCACAAGTTTCATTGTGAATGTGAAAGAGTTGTGGCTACTTGCGTGGAACAGAGCGATTGTTTGGAACGCTCCATCTAGTAGTACATAGAGATCGTTGAAAATGTCATTTTAGTTCGACGAATATTGTCCGCAGTATTACGGACCAGGCCCGCAGTTTTTTTTAGCATTTATGGACTAGCAAATTTGTATATTCATGCTTCCATCAGCTAAGTCAAGTAGCTCCTGAAACATACTAATCAGCGAGTTGTGAGATTCTAGACAATTTTACAGGTTGTTTTTAAAATTTTCTTCACGAGTGAAGTAGTGTCTAATTAGTGACTTTTTAAGGAAGGAATAAAATATTATAAGCGAATAGACGCACAATTTTTTAATGATATATTTTTAAAAACATTTTGTTAATAATCATACTTGCATGATTTGTAAATGCCGTGTTGTTCCCGGCCTAGAATAGGGACTTCTCGAATCTTCCCTGGGTGTCGTAAAGGCGACTAAGGGATTGCAACTGGGACGGGCAACAGCGTTCTCCCGTGTATAATTAAGATCATTACTGCGATCACCAATCCGCCTGCCAAGCGTGGTGATTATGGCAAATCCCCCAATAGACATGTGGCATTCTATGTAAGTGGATGGTGACCATGAGAGGTTTTGCACTAAAAGTCACCCAAATAAAAGGATTTCTAGATATTAATCAAACTATGTATGTAATATAGATACGATTTTTGTATATCTCCAACGACCTCTATGTACTTACTAGATAGAGCGAACCAAGCAATCGCTCTGTTCCACGCAACTGCGGCTCCGGGAGCCGCACCCCGTTCACATTGACTTTGACACCTGTGCAGTTACTACACAGAAAATTTAATTATTACTGATATATTGACTCTACGGGTAAATAGGATCAATATTTAGTAAATAATCAAATGTTCTGCGTAGTAACTGCACAAGTGTCAAAGTTAATGTGAACGAGTTGCGACTCCCGGAGTTGCAGTTGTGTGGAACAGAGCGATGGTTTGGTCCGCTCCATCTAGAAAGTACATAGAGATCGTTGTATATCTCCCTCTCTGTATTTAAAAGTATCTTTGGGAGGCTTAGTTCCGCAGTGGACGTGTTTCGGTTTTTATTCGTTCGTGAATTTGTGTTGTGTCAGTGAATGAATGTCTATCTATCTATCCATCGATCGCTCTCGGATCTCATGATCTTATGTAAAACGAGGGCAAATCCGCTTGAACGGAGGCCGCCTTCATGTGGGAACTGTTGGATAATATTGGCAAATATGGCATCCGAAGTTCGCGAAGCAACCCGCTTATTAGAGAAGTTAGCATACCACCCGCGCCGAGCTTCGTAGTTCGCAACTTGCTTCAACATCCCTGTTCTTTCTATACAGGCGGAAGTTGTTTATTTAAAAATATATTCAGAGCTAGCTGTGCCCGCGGCTCCGCTCGCATGAACTACAGAATCCGCCCCCGTTCCCACTTCCGCTCCCGTTCTTTTCCCACTTCTACTTCCACTCCCACTCAGACTCGAGACTCTCAATACCCCAATCCCAACCTCAACCTCAACCCCATTCCTATCCCCAAAAACTAAATTTCACTCAATCCCATACGCGCCGCGCCATTCACCGCGCCGCGGCCGTTGACCTCGCCCATATGATGAACATACTCGTACATTCAAGAAATATTGCATTTTTTTTATCAAAATTTTCGTAAAAAAGAGAGGTATTTCTTATGAATGATTTCTAAATGTGATACTGAGTTACTGGAAGAAATATTAACAGTCGTTTTATTATTATCGGATATAAAGGATTCTAGAAAAATTTACTTTATTAATATCTCAGGTTCTAAGTGGCGTATCAAGATGAAACATGCACCAGATTTTAAGTTAGACCACCAGAAAGACAACTGTGAAAACTGCATCAAATTTAATTCAGTAGTTTTTGTGTGATGCGGTAACAAACTTATATACAGACAGACAAAAAATCTAAAATAAAATGTTTTAGCTTCTATTGGCCCTATAAAGACCCCTCATATATATTTAATATCTCTCATGTACAGACATAGACCAGTTACAGTTTTATTATAAGTATAGATTGTTCGTTTTTCAGTTTTGTGTACAGCAGGTATTAAAAGGGTTAATACCTATTCGCTATTTCACGTTGCGCCATATAGCGCGTAAGTTCGAGTGGGATACAAGCTCGTAGGCGGTTGTTGGGCGCTGTGCGGCGTGTGTAGCTTAACCGCAGTACCAAGGAATACTTCGTACGTATAAGGAAGCAATACTCACAACCCCCAGTCAGTTTTATGTCGCAGTAAAGGAGAGTATGGCTGGGAGTACAAGCTACAGGGCTGCCACCGTTAGCTGCGTTCGTGTGAGATTTGTATTTTGATGACTGATGTTTTATTATGAGTTATATTAATATATTCATATTGAAGAATATTAAGGAAAAAATTGCCGTGTGGTTTCCGGTAGAGTAGAATAGGACCACTCCAACTCATCCCTTGGATGTCGTACAAGACGACTGAGGGAATACATTATAAAACATCAGTCAGGCCTCCCCAACCCGTCTGGCCAGCGCGGGGAGTGTAGGCCAAATCCTCAGTCTGTCTCCGGCAGATGAGAGAGGGTTGTGCTCCTGAAGTGGAGACAAAAATAACCTGATGATGATGATGAAGGAAAAACAGTAGGTATGGTTTGTTATTGTGCTGTTTACGAATGCTTAGACAGCAATAAAACCAATAATAATTGGATATTTTTCGAGCCGAGATCTCGTCGTCAGAAGCTAGACAGTCAGGTGCTTCCACCTGACGTATGATCTCGATCTACTATACTCGCACGTTCGCTGCTTACATTTCTAAAGTAATTTACGCACACTCACAAACGTTACGAACCCTGGCAATAGTTGTAGCAAGGCTATATTCCATCAAATTGCCTACATCTAAATACTTATATACTTTTATTATTTTTTACATGCTGGGAGTGGGGGGTGCCTCTCCTCCTTGAGAAATAGAAATGCCTAGAATGTAAAAAATAATTAAAGTCTCTGGATCCGCGCCTGGGCACACGTCCTAACGTCCCCCCCACTAGAATAGGTTCCAGGGCAAAATACTGCTCTCGACTAGGTGGAATCTTAATAAACAATAGTTTAAAATTGACCCATATTTAAGTAGGTATGCATTCGAGTCACTCTGAGTTAGATCATTTACAGAAAAGAGGAATTAGGGCCAAAGGACGGCGAGCGCTAAAGTTGGCAATTTGATTTAGATTGGAATTTATTTGATTTTCACTCGAAAATAAACTCCGAATTGGAATCTCATTATACAGTCGGCGCACGTATCCGGTTCCTTTTTCAACGTAGTAGCGCCAGGATTCCGTCACTCTGTCGAACCTACCGCGATAAATACCTACATATTCGCGCCGCCCCGGCGTGGTTCGCGCTTCGCCCGTACGGAGTAATAACAACGCTAAGTCGAGTGCCTTAGACACATTTGTGCCCGCTGCGTGGCTTATCAAACGCTTGTATGTGTAATGTCTAAAGAGGTATTTTCTTTTAATAGGGAGTAAGTCAACGATCTCTATGTACTACCAGATGGAGCGTTCCAAACAATCGCTCTGTTCCACGCAAGTAGCCACAACTATTTCATTCCATTTGCGTCTCTGAACCCAAAATATGATGTTCCTACATGAACCGCAAAGTTTACATAGAAATGCAAACTTGTGTTTGCTATTGGTGAGCCTTTCATGTACATGTTACTGAGACGCAAATAGTGTTGGTTATCGTACGTCTGTTGGTTTGAAATGAAATATACTTACTTCGTAACTAACTACCTACTTACTTAGTTTTTATAGTCTAATTTTATTTTCCTTCATCATGTCAGCCTTTAGGCGTCCACTGCTGGACATAGGCCTTACCCAATGAACGCCACCACACCCGGTCCTCCGCCCTCCGCATCCAGCCGCTTCCCGCCACCTTCTTTAGGTCGTCGGCCCATCTGGCATTTTATTTTCCTTACAAAAATGTAAACCTTCTAAATATAAGGAAGGTGCATATTTAACATTCAATTAACCTTCCCCCCCCCCCCCTCGCCACATAGGGCAGGCAAAAATTCTGAAGGAAAATTAAACCAATAACCTCAAGAAGACTAAACAGTAACAAAGTGACATTTTTGTCTCCATTTCAAAGGTCGGGCGAATAATTTGTACAGGTGAAGTTTATTAAATTTCACCTTTAATACTAAATATATTCATTTTCGTGACGTCACACTTCATAACTTTTACCTTACAATTAAGAATACAATTAAACTTTGTTAATTTCGAAGGAAATTGGAAAGAAAAAGCTTCTTCAGTTTACTTAAGGTAAAATTTTAGGAAATCTGTACCTATAATAAAACTGTAGCTGGTCTATGTCTGTTCATGGGAGATATTGTAGAAAAATGTGTATGAGGGGTCTTTATAGGGCCAATAGAAGCCAAAAGAATTGTTTTTAGATTTTTTCTCTATTCGTCTGTATGTATGTTTGTTACCTCATCACGCAATAACTACTGAATAAAATTTGATGCAGTTTTCACATTTGTCTTGCTGGAGGTCTAACTTAAAACCTGGTGCATGTTTCATCTAGATACGCCACTTAGAACCTGAGATATTAATAAAGTAAAATTTTCTAGAAGCCATTATCATTCAGAAATTGTTGAAAGGTGTGAGACAAGGTTGGAGGGAGACTTTTAAGCTATTTTGAGCGTATTTACCTATAATTAAACTGTAAAAAACTGGTCTATGTCTGTACATGGGAGATATTTTTTTCCGATATAAAAAATCAAAATATGAATTAGTTGGGCTAGTCGATAATTTAAAATAAAATAAAAAACAATAAGTCTGTAGTCCAGCCGAGCAAAGCCGCGGGCACAGCTAGTAGAATATAAGGTAATAAAATTCGTCATGTGGTTCCCGGCTTCGAATAGGGCGAACCCCCAATCTTCCCGTGGGTATCGTCAATCATCTTCACGTCAAAGTCCACTGCTTAACATAAGCCATCCCCAACAGAATGTCAGTTATGGTAGAATGTCCATTGGGGGATTTGCCATAATCACAACGCTTGGCAAGCAAATTGATGATCGTAGTAATGATCTTAATATACACAGGAGAACGCGACTAAGGGATTGACCGTCCCCGGTGCAATCCCTTAGTTTAGTCGCCTTCGACACCCGCGGAAAGATTGAGGGGTGGCCAGACGGTTATAATAATACTATACCAAACCATTTCACTATATGCCACTCTACAACAGCAGATAAAATATTTGTTTATTGATATTTGACATTTAAAACTGACATTCGAAACTGACATTAATTATTATTTTTACAGTTAGTTTTACAGAACCTCTTTCGGACGAAGCCCCTTTACAGTTTCAGCATCTTACAAACTGACATATTTATAAAAAAAAATTAGCAGCGGCTGGTAATGCTTATGTATGATAGTTATTACTTACTAGCTGTTGCCCGCGACTTCGTCCGCGTGGAGAACTTAACATCACAAATTAATATGTATTTCCCGTAGGAATGGGATGTTTTTCGGGATAAAAACTATCCTATATCCTCTTCCAGGATCTAACCTAAATGTGTGCCAAGTTTCATCCCGATCCGTCCAGTGGTTGAAACGTGATTGGGTAACACACATCCAAACTTTCGCATTTATAATATTAGTAGGATTATTTCATTTTATGTAAGTATTTGACAGTGCCATTTTACTGCAGCTTAATTTTTTAAATTTTTATAACGTAGAAGCTGGTCGCTCTTTGCCTTGTATTTCTAAACTTTGCGCTAACGCTTACCATGTATGAAATAAATGTAAAACAAAACGTACACAGAATAATATTGCCTTACCTAGTCTAGACTTCTCAATGTCCCAAAAAGTTGAAAAGAATAAGTATTAAAATTCTAAACTTGAATTGTTGAAAAGCACCTCCACCTATTGACGTGTGAAGAGGCTGTCAAATCTTTCAGCTATCTTTTTCAGGGTGCTGTTAGAGCTCCCGCGAACTCTGTTCAAAGTGAAAATGACGAAAACCTGTTATGAAGAAGAATTTGTCTAAAAATTTAGATGTTTCAAATGTACCAAGGAAACCTCAATTAAACTTATTGCGTCAAATATTTTGCTTTGTGGATGTAATACTTCTTTTTGTCACGTTTTCAATTAAAAAACTGAGAACTTAATTGTTCTTCCATTAAATAAGTCAAATAAGAAGTCGTAAAGTTGTATGCAAATATTGTTAGGGTCTTGTCAAGTTGAGAATTTTCTAAACGAATAATAATTTATATTTTCAATGTTTACTTATCTCGTGGTATCGATTGGACAAGTTGGATCGATTCTACAGGTTGGTCCCGGTCTGGTTATGTTTGTAAATTCCTATTCTCGTTTAATTTCTACAGTACAGTATGTCCGGGAACCGATTACCGCTGGGGTAAACGAGTTCTCGAGTGGAGACCGCGACTGGGCAGACGTAGTGTGGGACACCCCCTGGCTAGATGGAGCGACGATATGTGTATGGCAGAGACTGGATGAGAAGAACCGAAGATCGGGTTCAGTGACCACCTTGGAAGATACCTATGTCCAACAGTGGACTATTTCAGGCTGATGATGGTGATGATCATAATACAATACTCAATTAAGAACAGATTATTTTTAATTATTAAATTTTATTTTACGGGTAAGCGGGAGGCAGAAGAAGAATTATAGATTTCTAGCTTTTTTTCGCGAATTCGTCCGCGTAGGTTTTGATATTTACACATCTTGAATTTCAAAATAGATATCATTTTCTTAATCAACGTCCCTAAAAACTTATTATTTTTTGTTACTTAATCACGTTTGTTACTTAATCACGCTTCAATCACTGGACGGATCGTGATAAAACTTGGCACACATATAGTTTAGGTCCTGGAATAAGACATAGGATAGTTTTTATTCCGTAAAACATCCCATTCCGGGAAATACATAATAATTTGTGATTTTAAGTCCACGCGGGCAACAGCTACCTAGTATTGATATAGCATAAACATTTCGACTCAAGCGAGTCATGCGGGGCAATGATGTGGTGTGATGGTGGACAATTATTTCATTACTAGTAAAATGCGGGCGAAGGAAATTCGAAGTTGATAGCGTAAGGTTGTGATACATCGTCTCTGCCTACCCCAATGGGACAAAGGCGTGACACTACCTGATTCCGCTTCCCGGTGATGATTTACCCAATAGTTAAAATGGTCCTGGAGCACTTAGCTCTTTTGCTGAGCTTCCGAAGTCGCCAACGAAAGCTTGTAGATAATATAAACGTCAAACATGGCAAATAAAATGTATGTACTCAACAGAGAACCGATCAAACAGCGCGGCATTATCCACCCAACGTTATTCCCTACTTTTATTCCGCTGTAAGTCCCCAATACACGCCTCACCAAGTGTCATTAAATGGGAAGCGATACCGTTTGGGAAACTTTTAAAGGGATCTCTATTTTCACGGTTTCGGGTCGCGGAACCCTTGGGAATATTTCTTTTTGTTAAAGGGAATTCGCTGACGAGCGCAGCGGGTTTCGTAGGTACCTAATAGTAATAACAATCTTTTAAATTACAGTCGTTTTGTTTCATAGAGGAACTTGTTGCGGAAGAAATCCTTAAGGCACAATCTGCTACTTTTTCAGGAGCACCAGCCTGTCCGTATACATTTGTCATCATCATCATCATCTTCATCAGCCCGAAAGAGTCCACTGTTGGACATAGGCCTCTCCCAAGGTGCGCCACTGAACCCGATCCTCGGTTCTTCTCATCCAGTCACTGCCAGCCGCCCTACGCAGATCGTCGCTCCATCTAGCCAGGAGGCGTCCCACAAAACGTTTGCCTTATACATTTGTGTACATTTGTATACATTTGTGTGTGTGTGTAATTATGGTAGGGCTACTGCACCCAGCGCGCGAAGATAGTTGATCGAGAAATGGACAAGTTATACTTATGTTTCCGAGACGCAAATGTTCTCGTATGTCATTGCGGAACAAACGGATGTCTAGATATGTATGTGCCTGCTATAAATATAGGGGTTATTAATTTCAGTATAAAAGTCGGCATAAGCCTTTAATATGCGTAGTGCTGTCAATAAAAACGTAACCTTATATTCAAAGCTTGAAACTTAGATTTGCGTGCAATTCTTTCTGTCAGGCTTTCGGTCATGGAAAGAGGATGGATGATGAAGGATGGAAATCCTACTGATATTATAAATGTGAAATGTGTGTTTAATTATTTAAGTTTAGACATTTGGATGTTTGGATATTTGGATGTTTGGACGTTTGTTACTCAATCACGCTTCAACCACTGGACGGATCGTGATGAAACTTGGCACACATATAGGTTAGGTCCTGGAATAGGACATAGGATAGTTTTTATCCCAAAAAAACATCCCATTCCTACGGGAAATACATAATGATTTGTTATGTTAAGTTGTCCATGCGGACGATTTCGCGGGTAACAGCTAGTGTATTATAAATGCGAAAGTTTGAATGTTTGGAGGTTGGTTACTCAATCATGCTTCGACCACTAGACGGATCGGAATGAAACTAGGCACACATATAAATTAGGTCCTAGAATAGGAGACAGGTTAGTTTTTATCCCAAATTATCTCATGCTTACGGGAAACCAAATTAATCGTTAAAATCAGTGAAGATTTGTAAATATCTAAACCTACGCGGACGAAGTCGCGGGCAAAATCTAGTAGGAAATAAAACTAGACTGTACCATACTTTTAAAATATTGCATAAACTATACTCCTACTATTAACTGTACAACCTACTTTTCTCTGCTTACAGGTTGTTTAAAAGAAATCGCTTTTAGTGATAATGCCACCCATATGTGCTAATGTGACCTACTTTCTCTACTTTCTTTTTGTAATCCTCCGTCTGTCTCCGGCAGATGAGAGAGGGTTGTGCTCCTCCAGTGGAGACAAAAACAACCTGATGATGATGATGATGAATCTACTTTATTATTGTATCGTGTATTTTTTATCGTGCAGTAAAGAGTTCCCAAACTAGGATTAAATAAATAAATAAATATGTCAGATATTCACACCAATTATCCAGTCCCAAACTAGGCAGAGCCTGTGGTATGGTTACTAGATAACGGATAGACATACTTAAATAAATATATAAACATCAAAGACTTGGGTACAAACCTTCATATACATCATACGAACATTTGCCCCTAGCGGGATTCGAACCCGCAACCTCCGGCGTTTATCCTGTACGACGGAAATTATATAAAGTAACTACTCACAAATATACCTACTTAAACTCCAGACCGCGACTAAGTTGCAAAATGGTATAAAGTTGAGCATCGAACCCACGACCTCTTCGACCGAGTTATTAGGCCGAGCCGTTGTAGTTCATGAGCTCGTGGGTTCAAACCCCGCCAGTACCAATGAGTTTTCCAAATTGAAGTGCGTCCTCATCATCATCAGTCTGAAATGGTCCACTGCTGGACATAGACCTCTCCCAAATTTAAGTACGGTTTATTTATAATACCATAGGCTTTTCGTGTGAACGACAAAATCGTAAAAAAACCTGCATATGCCAAAGAAGAACTTGCCGATGTGAAGTCCACCAAGTTAGCTTGGGGCACAGTTGGTGGACAGGGGTTTGGCACAAACGATCCTTAAGGGTCGAAGTATCGTTAGGTCTCTTGAGAAGAGAACTCACTCGGCCGACGAGTCGGTCAACCTTACTTGAGTTTTAATAAGTCTGTATTGTACTTAATACAATAAATTTTGTTTACAAAGGCGAGCTTCTCTCTAAAAGAGATATCTTAAAGCCAACCTTACAGGGTGTGACACGAGGCATTTTGAGCGAGGGGCTAAAATCAGTGCAAAATAGACTCCATACTAATAACAAAATCCCTATTATAATATAATTGGGTATTAAATTAGATAACTTATGCACATTAAAATCATCTGTTATCTAATTTAATAACCAATTAGTGTCAATTCTGAAGGAAAAAACTTTGAGGTGAAACTATGAGCTACGAAAAATTATTTTTCTTCATGGTATGAGGAGTAAACTACTTTAATACATGAAACGAAATGATTTATTGGAATAACTTTCAGTTAATATAGTATTGAAATGTAAGGAACTCTTTTTAAGTAAATTAATACCTGTATTAGGGGTTCTCGCTCTTCCAAAGTACATAGCTACATAATGATTTGGTCCCAGGGGGTAGGCAGAGACGATGTTAATTAATAACCTCTTAAAAAGGGAGGTTGGCAATTTATTAAACATATTATTATTTTCCATGATCTTTATAATAATGTGTGGTCCTAATACGACAGGGGAAACGAAATTATTACCTCATTATTAGGATAATAGGGCAGGCTATAACAAGGGTAAAATCCATAAATTACCTGGTAAGAATTTATAATATACCTTGTGTAAAGTGGGGTCGCCAATGTTGCCAGATCCAGCGGTTTTGCTCGAAAACAGGGGGATTTTCGCACCCTTTGTTCTAGAATTTATAATGGACATTAGTGAGGTTTTCGTAAGCTTCGAGGAGTTTAAATCTACTTCTACTAGTTGAGAGTGCTAGTGAAATTCGACGTCATAATTCTTATTTTAGAGTTCTTGGCATAGTAGGCTTTGGTTTAAATTGTTTCTTCTTTATTAAGGGGTTAGAATAGGTATTTATTTATGTTTGAGTTGCTTGAAACATATTACCAGCTATCGGGACTATGTACCTGTCATTAAGTATTTGCAACCGATTGCAATTAAATAAAGCCCATATATTACACCGAATTAAGCACTGTGGTTCTGAAAAGCCTATCAATGATGCGTGCATCAACAAACAGATATACAGACAAACAGACAGACAAAAATTCCAAAAATGATCGAATTGTGTTCAATTATTTTTTTGCAAATATCTTCAATGTTCTGTACGGATGATTATACGCTTTTATTTATTAGATATCATTCTCAATCCAACTTTAATTACGACTATACACGACGCCCATGCCCACGCCCACGCCCACGCCCACGCCCACGCCCACGCCCACGCCCACGCCCATGCCCACGCTCTCGCTCCCGCTCCCGCTCCCGCTCCCGCTCCCGCTCCCACTCCCGCTCCCGCTCCCGCTCCCACTCCCACTCCCACTAAACATTAACAGACTTTCGTGATCAATTTATAGGGAAAACCAAATATTATCAGGTAACTCTAGATCCCTCAAAAATATTTGCCATATAAAGGGTTCCCTAAGCGTATTTTCAGTTCATAATTTTTAATAACATTTTATTAGCTCTGTTTCGGGTTTGAGCGTCTTCCCTCTACTGCACCCCTATACTCCGCAAGAAAACTGACGTTGATTATACTCCTCAATAGATGTCGCCGTATAAAATAAATTGCGCTAATACTTTGTTCTTCGGAATGTTATAAACAATTTTCCGTGTCCATCGAACGAAGAGATAAATTTTTTTTTAGGAATTTGGGCATGTGTATATTTTTTATCGTTAGAAAAACGTTCACCTTAGACATAGGTTTCTGTCATGCGGGTGTAATTATAAAAGCTTTGAATTCGTTTGGGCAATAAAAGTATATCATCATATCAGCCTTTAGACGTCCCACTCGGTCTTCCGCCTCCGAATCCGGACACCTTATTCAGGTCGTTGGTCCATCTGGCGGCGGGGCGTGCCACCCAGCGCGTGCCGATCCGCGGTCTTCACTCTAGAACTCGTCTGCCCCAATTGCCGTCGAGGTGCTGCGACAGATGTGGCCCGCCCACTGCACGATGGAGAAAGCCTATAACCGAAAATCAGGGGCTTCATAATCAGAGTCTATAATGAATACAAAATTACAATAAACAACACAATAATTGTTTGTTTCTGCCAAATGATGTACCTACAGAATACCCTTAACACATTCCAAATATACCTATACAAAAAAACATCTAGGTAGCAAAGAAAATAACTATATTTTAACTATGGACATCATCATCATCAGGTTATTTTTGTCTCCACTGCAGGAGCACAACCCTCTCTCATCTGCCGGAGACAGATGGAGGATTTGGCCTACACTCCCCGCGCTGGCCAGACGGGCCAGCCAAACTATGGACATAAATGTACCTAAGCTATGTGATTGTGAACCATTTAGGGGGTGAAACGTACTATGTTTGGATAAATTAAAAACATTTATAACTTATTCGTTGCGAACTGGTCTTCTAGAGATAAACCTTCATTTTGGTTTTTGTTAGAAGAATCTAGATATAATAAATACCAACGATCTCTATGTACTACTAGATGGAGCGTCCCAAACAATCGCTCTGTTCCACGCTCTGTAACTCTAAATATTGACGCTATTTATTTACTCGTAGCGCAATATTTAGTAATAATTAAATGTTTTGCATAGTAACTGCACAAGTTTCATTGTGAATGTACCCGAGTTGCGGCTCCCGGAGCCGCAGTTGCATGGAACAGAGAGATTATTTGGAACACTCCATCTAGTAGTACATTGAGATAGTCGATAAATACCATATTATGTTACGATCAAACGGAATAAAAATATATATCTATATATACTTAATAAGTACTAATAAAATGTAAATTAGAATTTATTTTATTTTATTTAAATTTTAATATTAGTATAGATACTCGTAGACTATGACGATGCAGTGATAAAATACTTATTATCCTCTCCTACCGAATGGATCGGATTGGAAGGAGTGGGAAGGGGGAAAGGGGAAGGGGGAAGGGGGAAACTTACTTCATACGTCTCCGGTCATTACCAGAATTTACTGCAAAGATCCAGCGAGCAGCTGTCGCAGACTATCACGCCTTCTGGTTAAGCCGTAGAAATGCATTTTCCATTTTCATAGACTTTATAGAGAGCTACTTAAGTTCAAGTTGCGGAAACATCGGATTGGAATTCTGAAGGGATTGCGTCCGCATTCGTATTTTTAAATCCTTTTCAGCATTAAATAAAATTGTACTTACTTTCAAATTCCTTGAAAAAATTACAATCACACAGAGGTTAGCCGTGTGGTTCCCGGCTTAGAATAGGGCCACTCTTAATGTCCCCGTGGGTGTCGTCAATGCAACTAAGGTATTGTACTTGAAACGGGCAGCAGCGTTAACCTGTGTACATTAACCTTTTACAAAAACCTTTTCAATACCTAAATCTTATTTTTGTCAACAACAATAAAAAAGCAGTTGGTTTATAATATTGTGCACCTTGTGTAGGAACTCTTTCTTCGCACTCTAGAAGTAAATCAAGAGCTTCTGTACGTAGTAATATATTATATATATAAAAGGAAAGTGTGTGTATGTATATCCAGCGTTTTCTCCATAACCACCCGCTGCCACCCACCTATGGTTGCAGCGGTAGATAGTCCTTGGACTGCACTCGCAAGTAAGGGGATTTGATTACGGTGGGTCGAAGTGGGTAGGTGCGTGTGGTAAAAATGTGTGATGGGATACTTCTATCCTTTTCTAACACATTGTACGGCTTATAAACACGAGATTTTGCCGAATGGCGTTAAGTGCGTTTGTGAGTGACAATATTGAGAACTTTTCTAGAATATTCCAGATTTTTCCAGAAAGTTCTAGAATATTTTTAATTGTTTTAAATGAACTATGAAAATGTGTGACTGTAATTGGTCCACAATGTTCTAGATTGTTCTCAAAATGTCAAGAATGATCTGGGAATTTCTGTTTAGAAAAGCGACGATTTGTGAAAGCTGTCAATTGTCATGTCGGCTATCTGCGGCTCCTTAAAATTCTCACCATACGTATTGTCCACGCGAACGAAGTGGCAATAGCTAGTATGTAGTATTAATTCTTTGCCGAAGGCTCAGAAATATCTGACGCTGGCTGCATCAACTTTTACATGTGACAACAAATGAATTAATGTTCTTCAAACACTCAATTAAATTTGACTCTCTATTCTTACCCTGTACGAGAGCATAATGACGTCATCCCATTAAATTAAAGTCTTTGACATCGTAATAAGTGCGAAATTAAATTTTAATTACGGCTAATTTATTTTGGGAACGTCGTTGTTAAGTTGCGAGGGTAATTCGTGAACGAGTTATAGAACTTGAGACTCAGAGAAAGAATTACAAGTTTTCAAATGACACTGGATTGGTCAGAGTAAAAGGTCAAAAACCCTGATGACTTTAATCTTCAATTGATATTAAACTCAATTATAAAAATTATTTATTTTTAAATTCTAATTTAACAAGTATTTATTATTATTATTGAATAAAAAATTCTATCTAGTTTTGTATAATATCTCTATTTATTATCGGAGCCGAAATACGTAGACTGCTGAAGATAAATAAAAATTTAAAAAAAACCATTCTTGATATGAATGCTATGTCAAAATTAAAATGAGAATAATAAACATGAAATTTCTGTATCTTTGACGAGGTGGACGCGGGTCCAGTGCTGCATAATAGCACTGTCCACGTCCAGTCTCGCCGCCACAGTCTGCAGGAGGCTGTTGGAGCTGCTCCTCACCCGTTGGATCAGGGAAGAGTACGCTTTCTAATAATAGAAGAGAAGCTATCTATTCCAGCTTCTGCCAGCATCCCTGACGCACTGCAGTGACGTCGCAGCCCCACCAGCCCCCTGAAGGCATTGTACTGAGTGCGCAGGGCTCTGTACGCTGCTTGGGTGTAATGCGTCCACAGGCTACACGTATACAGAGAGTTACAATAAGCTTTGAAAAGTGTAACTTGTTTGGTACAATGTACAAACCTGCGTAATAAATAAGCCTCCCCAATAGAACTTAAAGGTTGTCTGGAAATTAAATGAAATGAAATTTATTTGCCTAGAATATGGTGTTAAAATTGATGACATATTAAGGGTAATGTTTCCTACATATTCTGGGGAACAACAGCGTGCAAATATTAATAACACATAGATACTATACAATAACACTATTCGGGTTACCGTCCAGAACTAAAAGGTAATCTGTTCTGTATGTCTAATAAATAAAATAAAAGATTAGAATTGAAATACAAATATAAAGAAAGTAAGCGGTAAGATCGCTAAGATGTACAAAAAGCTACTTTAATTTTTTTATCTGTGTATTTTAATATGATGCAATAAAGAGTACTTGAATTGAATTGCATTTAGTTTATTTTCAGGCAATATCCATCCATCCATTTAGTTTTTAGTAATGAAAAAGGTTTCACTTTTTTTTTAGGTTTAAGTACCGTATTTTATTAACACCGTGCCTCCTACGTTAGTACTGGTGCAGAACTAGTTAGTATAGGTGTCCTATTAACAATACATGCTAATTATCAACGTCGATAGAAAAAATTCAAATGCTTCAAGCACTAATTAACGTCATACCTTTGCCATGAAATGCACGATATGATAGGTTTTCATTATTATTCTATTCAGTTATTTCTAAATTATTATATTATTACTAGCTGTTGCCCGCGTATTCGTCCGCGTGGACAACTTAACATCACAAATTATTATGTATTTTTACTTACTTGATATTTTGGACAATTCACACAATGGGCTCGATTCTGAAGGCATAACGTTTAAATTTGACAGCACTAAAACTGTTGCTATCCTTGTCACACAGTATTATAAAGATAAAGACGAAACCAATTTTAGCGCTGTCAAATTTTAAATGTGTGCCTTCAGAATCGAGCCCATTATCTATATAAATTGTAGTATATGTATTATTCTGATGTATAAGCTATGTTATTGTAAAGTTTCATTAAAATCCGTTCAGTAGTTTTTACGTGAAAGAGTAACAAACATCCGTCTATAATTACAAACTTTCGCGTTTATAATATTATATAGCAGGATATGATAGGATTATATTATATTTATTAATACAGTTTCATTAGGTATGGGTCTTTTGCATGAATGAACAAAGTTATTATTTAGGAATTCTAAATTAATGTCTCGCTGGTTTAATGCATTTTTTGAATTTATGTTTTAATTTTCAACGTCAAATTAATTCTTAAATATACTTTCAAGCTTCGTCTGGCCATTTTAATATTGCTCATGAGCAACGAATCTCGAATTAAAGATCTAAGAATTAATTTTACGTTAGAAATTAAAATATCAATTTAGAAAATGCATATTTTAAAATAACTTTATATCTTGTACAGGTTGTACAAATATATCCACGGCCGGATTGTATATCGTAAGTCTTACAAAATCCCACTAATATTATAAACGCGAAAGTTTATAATATGTTTGTTACTCAATCACGCTTCAACCACTGGACGGGTCGGGATGAAACTTGGCACACATATAAGTTAGATCCTGGAATAGGACATAGGTTTTTATCCCGAAAAAGAAAAAACAAAAACATCTCATTCCTACGGGAAATACATAATAATTTGTGATAAGTTGTCCACTCAGACGAAGTTGCGGGCAACAGATAGTTAGGATATAATTTTATGGGGAATTAAAATATTAAACAATTTAAAGTCAACTTGGCAACATTTAAAACACAGAGAGTGTTTTTATTTAATTTAGAATTACAATACAACATAGTATCGACACTCCATATAACAGATTTAATCACCTACTACCATTACAGGCGCACCAGCCAACAGTAAACTATCGAGAGAGAGACAAGATACTACGTCAACGCATAAGTGCTTCTCTTTCTAAATGAAAGCGTCGATCCTAATACTATTCAGTATTCAAAATCAAAATCAAAATATTTATTTTCAAAATTGGAATACATTATTCTCTTTTTGACGTCAAATTCTGCCTAAAACTGCTCCACTTCCACCTATATAACCGAGGGGAAGAAGTGGCAACAAACCCAACGGCACAGGGCCCTACCATTGATTTATCTTATTCATTACAATCATTAAGTCTACCTATGCTGAGCCATGAAGCACTCCGGTATTCTCAGGTTACTAACTCTGTAAAACCGTTACTAAAATCTTTAAAGCAGTTTTTACACAAACCATTTCAATACCTAAACCTTATTTTTGTCAACAACAATAACGAAGTAGTTGGTTTATAATATTGTGCACCTTGTGTAGAAGATGTGTAGGAACTCTTTCTTCACACTCTCGAGAAGTTCATAACTAGTTCTCGTCAGGTAGATTTCGAGAGGCAAAACTAATTAGAGCGAAACTTGACTAATTACGTAAGAGCCAAGGATTCGTTAAATATGGAATTCTGAACGTAGAGCAGATGCGACGTTTTGTAAGTTTGCCAAACATTTAAAAATAAACATCATTGTTTTGAAAGATGCACGCAAAATCTCAACTACAATAGAAATAATAAATTTAGTTTTTTAAATATCTCTCTCGCGGGTCTGCTGGAAGAAATCTCTCTCAGAGATAAGTTCGCCCTTTGTACTTGTGTTTCTTTTAATGTATTATTTTTTATTTTATCTGTGTGTGTGAAATAAAGAGTTAACATAAATAAATAAATATAAAAATAAACGTCATTGTTTTGAAAGATGCACGCAAAATCTCAACTACAATAGAAATAATAAACATTCAATTAATATAAATATTAACTGATGATGATATGTAAGAAACATAATACATATGTACCTTTATGATTCTTACAAACCATCATCATGTCAGCCCCTAGACGTCCACTGCTGGACCTATGTATCTACTATTTAGATTTTTTAATTTAATTAATGAAATTTTTTTACTTACATAATTGACACTAATTGGATGTTAAATTAGATAACAGATGACCATTTCATATCTAATTTAATAACCAATTCGTGTCAATCATGTAGGTAAAAACTTTAAAGTAACACATGAGGAGCGAAAAACTATTTTGCTTCGTGGTATGACTTGTAGTTAAATAAATTTGCATATTTGATGAAAAAGGTAGCTTTGACCTTCGCCCCTAAGTGAGGACGTAACTACAATATATTTTGACGGAATGTTTTCCGAATAAGCTCTTAATACAACAGGTTTATAATATGTGGTGGATTGTAATCAGCATATTTATATAATTACCTACTTAGTTTGTAATTTGTCTGTAAGACAATTACAATTTGGGTCTTTTTAAAGGAAGAATGAATAGACATGGTCTGGGTAAGCGCGCTCCACCAAGGGCATCATCGCCACTTACAGCCAGGTGAGATTGTGGTCAAGCAGGTTTAGTACTGCGGGTAATCAGGAATAAAAAAAGCCTTCTAAAAAAAATAAAAAATAGTATCTTGACTTTTCGTCTATTGGAGGAAGCTAAATTGTTTTACACACTAATAACCATGGAAAACTCGGAAAAATCCTAAAAAATAATACACTTTTAGGAATCAGAAGCGGATTCAGTTTTTTAAAAAGGATTTAATAGTATATATTATCTTTGATTTAATTTACTTAACACTGAATTTGAACAAAACTAGGAAAGAGGTACTTTCAAGTAACAGAATATAACAATGTCGCACACAAGCACACGTACACCTCGCGCAACGACTAGCAGCAGAATAGGGGCGATCCTTTTTTTTTTTTCGAATTGACGTTGCTATTGGCCCTGAAGGCCTTCACAGCTTCACCGGAGGGAGAGCAATCGCAAGCGCGCTCGGCTCAGTGTGTTAGCTGGCGCAGAGGGCGCTCAGCACTAATTTTAGGGGGGTGCAACTGGCCTAAGGGCGCCCTTTGGTTCGCGCTTATATAGCCTACCCACTATTTTAAACTTTAAAATGTCCAACAATAATTTTTTTATTTATTTGTAATAAATATCCTCTGCGGCATTGCTAAACCGATTTTAAACTATTTTTTTACTTTGGCGAGTGGGTGTGTTGGGTTCAGCAGAGTAGGTCTTTGTTTTAGGTGCGGAGATGAAATAATAGCTCCAGCTTCGAGAAAGATCTTTACCAGTTATGATGTGACAGGATATTACACTGGCAACTAATAAAAATAGAATTAGGTTTCGGCTTGATGCAAATCAAACTATGGCGGCTACAAGAGAGCGAGACAAAACATATCCAAAACTGACTGAAAGCTATTTCATTCACACAAGCGCTCAGGGGGCTTTCTGATACGCTGAGGCCGTGACGCGGCGGCTAGCGGGCGCAAAACGCTTGCGCGGGACGGAGCGGCGCGGCTCTGATTGGCTTTAGACCCTGATGTACAGGCAACACTGCCCCACAGTGTTGCCAATGTTAGTAGCAACGGGCGTTATATTACTATTTCATCCCATCTATTTGAAAAGGACGACTTGGTTCGCCTTTAAGTGCACCCAAAGGTGGTGTTTTCTATAAGAAACGTGTAGCGGGCAGTAACGAGTTTTTAATCCTCTTTATAAGTGCATTTTTGAATCTGGAACATCTTAGTGTTCAGCGCCAAAGAAATCGAACGCAAATATTGTTTGAATAAAGACTGGCTGGTATGACGGCCCATAGTAGCGCCGCCGGCTGAATAAAAAAATATGCGCGAACTACAGCCCGCGTTTTCGTCAATTTTCACGGATTGTTAGAAATTTATTTTCTCATAGAGGGTGATGAAAAGTAGAGTGTATCACTCGGGCGTAAATATATTTTTGGCTCGGGCAACGTACTTTGAATTCCTCGCTACGTTCAGGATTCTACTGCTCGCTGCTCTACGCCCTCGCCGTAAAAATATTATTTTGCTCCCTTATGATACAATCTACTATTATTAAACTGATTTGTATTAGATAACAAATACATTTTTACCTAGGTAAATCCCATAGTTAAGTAACAGTTATAGACACTCGCAAAGTCTTCTAAGGTTAATGTTTCTTTAAATGTCCTAAGTAGTAAACAAACCACTCACCTCTACAAAATCTCAAATTTGCGAGCCAATCACACAATAAAACTGACCCAAAATCCTCATATACCTCAAACAAGCACTTGCACGATATCCACTCACAAAACTAATAGAATTAATCATCGTAAACCTTAGTTTTTAGCAAAATTATCAACAAATCGCTTTAACCTTAAATCATATTGAGACGGGTTATCTCTATATTGTCTTTGGATTTTAGAGATGGGGTATGTCACGCATTCAATTACGCAATTCAATTATTCATTCGGAATACTTGTAACTAATTGAATCCATAGAAATAAGTAGGCGAGGAGAAAAAAGGATTAGACAAATAAGTTGGACATCCACTGAACCAAAAAAGATAGACAATTGATATTCTATTAATTTTAACGGAATATTGGCACAGATAATCGTAATCGGCATCGCATCGGTAAAATCGATGTTTGTTACTCATTATCGTTTGCACTTTTCTAAAATATTAAGTTTGATGCCGGTGCATTGTTTTATACATACTTAATATTATTGTTATTACAATGATTTGTATTTTGTACCTTAAAGAATAAAAATGTTTCTGCAATATGTTGTATTTATTTTTGAAACTTTGATGGATATATGTTCCCTTAGACATGTAAGAGTCCAAAAACCAAAAACTAAACAATGTGCTTGCGTGTCCGTTTGTCTGCAGTCGTATGCTAGGTCCAAAGTAATGATCCGATGTGGATGAAATTTTGTATTTCGATACAGAATATCCATGGGAGTAACCAATAAATAAATAAATATTCCTAAACTTATAATCACTGAGAATAATATAGAATTAATCACAAATTCAATTGAATCAATTAATTCTATTATTTGACAACACTATTTTATATCTATGGTCACCTTGGCGCCATGTTTGTTTATCAAATTAGACATGTAAAGAAAAACACACCTTAGATGAGGTTCATCTAGAAGATTTTTGCCACATCTACCTATATCTTTTAAGAACCTTGTATGGCAGTAAAAAAGTACACTGAAGTAATATTTTACACCTTTTCTATAAGTACCTCATCGCTTTGTAAGTTCCCCTTCCTACATCTCACTAAAGCAAAGTTTGAACAAATCACCTTTAAGAGAGAAATAGATGAGTTTTGTTGCGAAACTAAGAATTTTCGTACCTCCTAGTACTGCTTCGAAGAATGTTTTATTGTTTTTTTATAAAAGACTAGCTGTTGCCCGCGACTTCGTCCGCGTGGACAACTTAACATTACACATTCGTATTACGTGTATTACTAAATCCTCAAAGAAATCTATTAATCTGGTTATGCATTAAAAATATTAATATACTTACATAAAAAAACATACTATCCAATTGAGAACCTCCTTTTTTGAAGTCGGGTAAAAATTAGCGTTCCGGCGGCGGTTTCGCCCGTTGGACCACAGTTTTTTAGGTTTCTGTAGCTAAATGGCAAAAAACGGAACCCTTATGGATTCGTCATGTCTGTCTGTCCGTCCGTATGTCACAGCCACTTTATTCCGAAACTATAAGAACTTACTATTGAAACTTGGTAAGTGGATGTATTCTGTGAACCGCATTAAGATTTTCACACAAAAATAGAAAAAAAAAACATTAAATTTTGGGGGTTCCCCATACTTAGCACTGAAACTCAAATTTTTTTTTTCATCAAACCCATACGTGTGGATTGATCTTAAAAAATGATATTGAATAGTTTGCGAGAGAGACACTTCCAAAGTGGTAAAATGTGTCCCCCCCCCCCTGTAACTTCTAAAATAAGAGAATGATAAAACTAAAAAATATATATGATGTACATTGCCATGCAAACTTCCACCGAAAATTGGTTTGAAAGAGATTATTAAAGTAGTTTTTTTTTATAAGTCATAAATCGTAAACCACAATACTATTATTAAAACATCGATCAAAGTTACAACGAACTACAATAACTTTTATATTATGTTACTTGCTGCTACGGAACCCTTCATGGGCGAGTCCGACTCGCACTTGGCCGCTTTTTTTTTTAAATAAAGTTGACATTTACATTTATCATGAATTAAAAGATTATCATATAATCAATATAAAAAAATATATTTTAATATTGTGCAAATTAGGTGATATTTCCTTCCCCACCCCCCCCCCCTCCAATTTGTCCTTTCCATACCCTTTCTTTCTTTCCTTCTTCATCCCCTTCCCACAACGTTGAAAACCCTTTCCCCCACCCCTTCCCTCTCCCTACTCCTACCTCTCCACCTTCCCTTAACCCACCCCTTCCTACGCCCTTTATTTACCACTGCCCCCTCATTTTTCCTCTCCTATCCTAATCCCTCTCTTCTTTCCCATCCGACTTCCTTCCCCTCCTATTCCCTTCCTATTTTGCAGTCAAACTGCTGGTCATAGGCCTTCCCCAATGAATGCCACAACGCTCTACAGATCCAGACGCTTCCGGCCACCATCTTCAGGTCGTCCATCCACCTGGCGGCAGGGCGTCCCATCCTGCGCGTGGTGGATGGTGCGTGCGACGTCTCGCGTCCCACTCTAGAACCCGTCTGCCCCAACGTCCGTTCGGTACTACGATAGATGTGACCTGCCATTTCAGCTTACTAATTCTTTCGGCTATGTCGGTCACCTTCGTTATTCATAGGATCTCCTCATTACGAATCATATCCCTCATAGAGACCCCGAGCATTGCCCTCTCTATAGCTCGCAGAGCCACTTGAATCTTGTGGATCAGGCCCACCATCAGTGTCCACGTCTCCTGTAATCATGACAGGCAGGACGCACTGATTAAAGATAGCAGCAGATTGCCCACCCTAACTGGATTCTTCTGTCAGCTTTTGAAATTGATCCTACCCAACTATATTGTCTGTCCTAGGCAGACGTACTCCTGAACAGCTTCGATATTGACATTGTCGACGATCACCGGTCTAATACAGGGCCACTAATTATCGAATAGCGAACTTTTTGTATCGAGACTTGTGGAAATACATCAGCTAAAATAAATCTATAAATGAGCTTTAAAACATCTCTGTCACTTTCTGTTAAGTTCTTGCATCGACCAGTAATGTTGAACTACACTTTCATACAAATGATATGAAATGAGAGGTCAACTTGTATATCATCATCCTGACATTTTATTGAGATATGATTTATACCAGTATGAGGCCCGAACTCAAAGCTATTAAACAGTGAAAATGCCGTCAAATTCTGTTCAGCAGTTTCCAAGATTAGCCCGTACATACATACATACATACATACAGACAGATAAGAATTTTTTTAATTATATTTTTGGACTCTACTGGTCTTCAGTAATGTCCGGGCAGTGAATTTTTTTTTTTAACTTCAATGTACAGATTCGCTTTTCTTTTGTTTTTTCTACTCTTTTATTATATGTATAGATAAGATGTTATTCCGGGATTATACACTATCACTGTAGTAACAATCTAATAAATAAAATCGTAAACATCGCATGTCTGTACATTGAAGATATTTGCAAAAAAAAAATTGAGGGGTCTAAGGATAAGTAATAGAACACATTTCAATCATTTTTGAAATTTTTGTTTGTTTATCTGTTTGTCTGCGAGTCTGTGCACGCATCACATAAAAACTACTGAACAGATTTTGATGGACTTTTCACAAAAACATGGGGCTTAACTCAACATTTAGTCTTTATTTCATCGCAATTGGCTAACTCAATCAAAAGTAATAGACATTTTTAGTTTTCAAATACATTAGTAGGTAAGGTTAGTATGCAATATATTGCTCATAATAGTATTTCCGTACTATTCAGATTGCGATGAGTGGATTACATTTGGAGCTGCGAGTAGGAGTTGGAATGGGAGTGGGCGTGGGCGTGGGAAAAGGGGAGTGGGTGTGGGAGTAGAAGCGGGAGCGGGAGCAGGAGCAGGAGGGGAGGGGGAGCGAGAGAGGGAGCGGAAGCGGGAGCGAGAGCGGGAGCGGAAGCGGAAGCGGGAGCGAGAGCGGGAGCGGAAGCGGGAGCGAGAGCGGGAGCGGAAGTGGGAGCGGGAGTGGGAATAGGAGTGGGAGTGGGCGTGGGCGTAGGAAAAGGGGAGTGGATGTGGGAGAGGAAGAGGGAGCGGAAGCGAGAGCGGAAGCGGGAGAGGCTCGGGAGCGGGAGCGGAAGCGGAAGCGCCAGCGGAAGCGAGAGCGGGAGTGGGAATGGGAGCGGATTATCTGTAGTTCACGCGAGCGGAGCCGCGGGCACAGCTATTCGTTAATAAATACCATTCACTGTTACTGTGATGAACAGTGTACACCCTGCCTAAAGTCGCCCGTCGACGTCGATTAAATAAACCTGATAGTTGTATAAGTAGCGCGGCAACTCGTCATACGACTTCTGAAGAACGCTAGAAGTGTGGTCTGCATAGAGTTTTCTACATGTTCCCTGAATAAATACTTTTCCTCGGAATAATCTCTTTTCAGATTTCTCAATTATTATTTTCTTTTTATATCAGTTTTGAAAATCAAAGATCAGTTTAGCTGGTTTTAGTAGACCTCTGAAATTTATTATCTTTGTACTGCACTAAAGTTTTAGTTGCTGGTTATCTATTTCTTGGATAATTATGGAGATTTTTTTTATATATTATGTTATTCCGGAATATACACTGTCACTTTGCAAAGTTTCGTCAAAATCCGTTCGGCAGTTTATGCGTGATGCCCTAACAAACATACAAACAAACAAACAAACAAAAAAATTTTAAACTGTTTTAACATGTTCAGTTACTCATTTTAAGTCGCCCTGGTTGGTTTTTTTCCGAATATATTCAATGTACAGACTTTTTTGCATTTACGATTTTATTATATGTATAGATGGATTGGGCTGCTTCAGTTTATAGATCTTTTTTTAGACTAACTGTAAGGTTAAAGGTTAATAATCTGCAGGTAATGCCAATGTTCGCTGTATCTGAAACACTAACAATAATAAAATAATAATCATCATCACCATTCTTTTAAATAGATTAAAAAATATATATAGTCAACTTCCATTGGCAAGGAAGCAGCTATATGACATACCTACAATACAAACTACAGCGAACTCAAAGGGTACGTCACAGCTTCTTTGTTGTTCAGCAGGGTGCACCCAGCCATTTACATCCAACTTCCTGTGTCGTTGCCGACATCTGCACCGAGGACGCGACGGTCTGATAAAAAGCATTTGTATTTTAAACTCACGCCCCTTTACACCATGCCGAGCTGTGCTGTTGTTGACATGGTTTTTGAATTTACGCTCTCACGCTATTTTCTATTTCATGGCCTAAGTGTTTTATTGTAAGACAAAAGTTATGTAATGTAATGTTAAAGAAGATACGACATTATTTTTACGTTTTTAGAGTTCCGTCAGAGGTGACAAGTTATAGTGAGACATCGTTATCTTTCGCTTATTTTAGTAGCATTGTAAGGTTAGCAGAAATACATGGAATCAAATATGATACTGGGCCCGATTCTGAAGGCCCACATTTAAAATTTGACAGCGCTAAAATTGGTTTCGTCTTTATCTTCATAATACTGTGTGACAAGGATAGCAACAGTTTTAGTACTGTCAAATTTTAACGTTGTGTCTTCAGAATCTAGCCCACTCTGTCATAAATCATAAACAAATGAATGTTAGATTTATCAATTCAGTTTAATCACTTTTTATTGCAAAATAAAAATACACAGATTAAATAATAAATTCATATTTATTGCACAATGTTTAAAACTAAATACAAGTTACAAATTGTGTGTACAAAGGGGAGCTTATCCAAGAGATGAGAGTGAGAAAATTTGTCAAATTCTACTTCAAAACGGTAGTAATTGTGGTTAATTGATGACGAGATCAGTAATACTTTTAGTATTTTAAATAAATAAAGTATTTCACTATAAAACATAATACTTAAAAAAACATTTTAAATTTTATTTTATTAAAAAAATTAAGAGTATTATAAATAAATAAAAAAATTGTAATACCATAAATATGTTGCAAATGCTACCGATTTGAACCACGGATAACGATCTCTACTTATAACAAACGTGTGTCCGTCTGTCTTTCTAAAACTAGTACAACAAGTACTGTACATATGTACTCACAAGTCCGTATGTATGAAATTATATCATTATTTCTACGTTAAGTCTTTTCATCGAAACATCGGCGTCTCACATGCATAACACTTCCGGAAAATCATGTTATACCCACCTTAAATATAAATAGCCTGTAAGTTTTAACCATTTCGTTTGATAGCACCTCTTAAGTCCACGATTTCTTCCCGATGGCATCATCCATATAGATGGTCTACATCTTGTAAGCTGCAGCTGCAGGCTGCACAGCGCTACACACCGCTGATATTGGCAGACAATTGCATCTTTTATTCATGAAACAGATAAGGGGGCCATCTTGAAATTCTGCTTCGGTTAGGATAGTTATTGGGTCGCAAGCGATGTTCAAGACTAGATATTATAAGCTTAAATAATCAACGCTTGCAAATACGTGGCCAAACGCTTAACTATGAAACTATCTTAAAAGAATGAATTGAAAACATGTAAGTTTTTTTAAATGACATTTAATGAATATTTTGGTATGTAATAAGAAAAAAAATAGTTTTACAATTCATTGATTTGACATAAATAATTGTATTTAATTGTATCTATTTTAAGAGTATTAGTCAATTTTATTATATAATAATTTTGTATAAGTATTGTATGCCTGGAAAGTCAAGTCAATCTGTATCTAATTCTATGTCTAATGCTATATGTCTTTCTTATTTTCCTTCAGCAAGGTTGCCTGGAAGAGATCGCTTTAAGCGATAAGGCCGCCTTTGTACACTTTCCAAAAATCTGTACCTATTTTATTGTTATCCTTAATTTGTGTGCAATAAAGAGTTTATCTATCTATCTAATTGTCTATTTAATTCAAGGCTTTTGATAGCTTTCTTATAAAGCTGTTTTCTAACGTGATTCTTAAACTTTCTGACCATCACCTTTAAGATTGCCTCTGGTATTTTGTGAAGAATTTGATGCTTGAGACTTTTTATCTTATCTTATCTTCTTAGGGGGCCAGGAAGACCTGGCGACACTTCGACCCTTCAGGATCTTTTGTGCCAAACCCCTGACCACCAACGGTGCCCCAAGCTGATTTGGTGGACTTCACATACGCCTCAGAATTTCTTCTTTGGCATATGCAGGTTTCCTCACGATGTTTTCCTTCACCGAAAAGCCTGTGGTGTTATAAATAAACCGTACTTAAGTTTCGTACAACGCATTGGTACGGGCGGGGTTTGTACCAGGACCTCATGAACGTAAGGCGAGTGCCCAACGAACCGGCTACCACGGCTCATGCTTGAGACATAATCTTAAATCTTTCGATGTTACATATTATTAATACGGGAGATTTGTTGAGGTTGAGTTTGGATAGGAATTTGTAAGAGCCCCGATGCACCTCTCATCATTCTATATATCACGTACCTACCGCATCAATCAAGCAGTCACCCTGTGAACACAGGTCATTAAGCAAAGATTCTCTTTAACAGCTCACTGGCGCCATCTATCAACACAGGCTTGTGAGATTAAAGTTATCAAAGTTCAGATTACGGGCGGAATTCTTTTTCTTTGCACGACACACAATTTCCTGAGAAGGGAAATCAAAAAGAGAGATGAGATTGTTAGAAGAATTGCAAAAGTGTACGTCTTAAAGTGGTTCGTTAGTGAACAAGGGGCCTACTCCTTAAGTATATCGGATAATATCCGACGAATTAAATAGCTATTAAAAGTTATGTTTATCTTTTTTGCTTAAAGCAAAACGGAGGGGAGACGTCATATTCAGACACAGTCACCGAAATAGAGTACATACTGATAATGTGAGAGATTGATGTATACGATTAGTTATTAATGTGTTATTAGATTTGTTGCGTGTGTGTTTCGATGCGAAAGTTTAGATGTTTGTTCCTCAATCACACTTCAACCACTGGACGGATCGGAATGAAACTTGACACACATATAGGTCCTGGAATAGGACATAGGACATTTTTTATCCCGAAAAAACATCTTATTCTACGGGAAACCAAATTAATGTCAATTTATGTCATTTTTTAGGTTTTTAGGGTCGTTGTTTACGAAAATGATTACTATTTTGAAATTCAAGATGTGTAAATATCGAAACCTACGCGGAAGAAGTCGCGGGAAAAAGCTAGCTCAGCGTTACTTCAGCTTGGCACCATCTTTTTAATATTTTGTACAGACTTAACTTTAAAAGTGTACTTTTGTGCAATTAAGAATTTTGACTTTGGTTTGTTATATTAATATCTTTATTGCTTCAGAAGAAAAGTATTTTTTCACAAGTAACTCATTGCGGACTCCACTTCAACGCCTTTACAAGGTTCTGCGCCGAGTTACATAAGAAGTTGTTTCGACGTCAGTTGTCTCTATTTTCCGTTGGTCATCCTATTTTAGATTTCCCAGCTTTTGTAATGTTGCCAAAGCTTTGCTAAATCAGGTTAGACTTTGCAGTTCGTTATTTCTTTGCGGAACGTTCCGTGATGGGAATTGTAAATAGAAAAGTACCTGTGTGTAAATAAATTAAATATGTTCAGGAAAGGTACAAAAATCTGAAACTAGGAATTTCATTAGTTGGAATAATAATATATAATAATGCTGGAGGAATATTTAATTATTTGTATGTAAAAGCAAAGATCTCTATATACTACCAGATGGAGCGTTCCAAACAATCGCTCTGTTCCACGCAAGTAGCCACAAGTCTTTCACATTCACTTTGAAACTTGTGCAGTTACTACTCAGAACATTTAATTATTTACTGAATATTGACCGTATTGACCGTTAAAATTTAACCGTAGCGTCAATATTTAGTAATAATTAAATGTTTTCGTATAACTGCACAAGTTCCATTGTGAATGTGAAAGAGTTGTGGCTACTTGCGTGGAACAGAGCGATGGTTTGGAATGCTTCATCTAGTAGTATATAGAGATCGTTGTATATAAGTAGGTAGTTTCACAAGAGCTGGCACGAATGGAATTAACGAACGCATTTTAGGTATAAAAATATACAAACGCGGCGCGGTCCCGACTGCCGGGGCACATATAATCGCGTACCTCATGGCGTGCTTAATTTTGCGGTTCAGTTTAACACTTCTTTCTATGCGCGTAGGATTAAACTTAGCTTGCATTGAATTTTGTACTAACGGTAATGAGAAATTGAACAAGCTTTCTTAGGGAATGCGCCTTCTGTTCTTGTGCTATTACGTATTCTGTGGTTACTGTCTGTCTGATGTCCTTACATTTTGAAAACTACTGTACTTTTAAGTGGTTTAATGTAAAATGAATAAATTCGTAAACTGAGTGAAGAGATCAGAGATAATTTGACATACATACATACGTAATAAAACATCAATCAGGCCTCCCCAACCCGTCTGGCCAGCGCGGGGAGTGTATGCCAAATCCTCCGTCTGTCTTCGGCAGATGAGAGAGGGTTGTGCTCCTGCAGTGGAGACAAAAATAACCTGATGATAATGTAAGTAGGTACATAGGTTTTTTATAATTTTAATCTAGATTATATAAAAGTTGGTGTAGATTTCATTTTTATATGAGTAGAATTCAATTCCTCTAACTTCCCACTAATATTATAAATGCGAAAGTTTGGCTGTTTGGATATTTGGATGTTTGACTCAATCACGCTCCAACCACTGTATGGATCGGTATGAAACTTGGCACACATATAGGTTAGGTCCTGAAGTAGAATATAGCATAGTTTTTTTGTCCGAAAAAACATCACATTCCGACAGAGAATACATAATAATTTGTGTTGTTAAGTTGTCATAAAATCCTAAAACAATTAAGTATAAATTCACTCCCAAGATTTCCGTTATTTTAATACGGACTGCTCTTCGTCATAAAAATATGCAGTTTACAAAGTACAGAAAACGTTCCTAATCGTCCACGGGTCAAACTGAGTAATAAAACTAATTTGTCCAACAGGAATTATTTTTCCAGATGGCCGGAGACAGACGGAGGATTTGGCCCACACTCCCCGCGCTGGCCAGACGGGTTGGGGAAGCCTGATTGATGTTTTATAAGGAGTTCCAACTCTTCCCGTGGATGTCGTACAAGGCGACTAAGGGAATACATTATAAAACAACTACTTACATCCACAAATAAAATCGTATAGACCTATTTGAGCGAAAATGTTATTAAAAAATCTAAAATACTTCAGCAATTTACTTCCTTATGAAACTCATAGTGACCTAGGTTACTTACGCCGTTGTTCAGCAATCTAAAGTGGATCTTGGCGTCCGCTACAAGAAGACGCTATCGCTTTATCTCCTTATCTGCAAGATCTCGTGCAAGTCTGCGGTTTGTAGTTCACCCATCTTAAAAAAAGTCATATAAGCTAGGGTGAAAGTAAAAAGAAAAAATAATCTTAGAAAATGGGTCAAGCACTAGAACACCAGGCCTGTTATCACTCCGCATTTTAGCTATAGAAGTATACTTAGGCAGCGCGGCCCCGATTTCGGGGCCAATCGGCCGGTTGTCACGAGAGCGATGTGACGCATTTGAGTAAACGGACTCGCCACTCCACAATAAGAAGCGTAGGTACCAGCCCTAGTACGAATCGCGTACGACTGTCAATCTGTGCGTGATTTAGCGGTTCAGCGTAACATTGACTTTCTTCCATACACGTAGGGTTCAATTTGGCTTGCGTTGAATTTTGTACGTACGTTTATAAGAAACTGAACTTATACTGTTATTTACTTGTAGCGTCAATATTTAGTAGTAATTAAATGTTCTGCGTAGTAACTGCACAAGTTGCATTTTGAATGTAACCGAGATGCGGCTCCTTGCGTGGAACAGAGCGATTGTTTTAAACGTTCCATCTAGTAGTACATATAGAGATCGTTGATACTATTACCTATTGGGTTAGTCTAACCAGTCCTACTGTCAGTTCTACTAGTAGGACTGGTTCTGTACTAATGTCACCTATTAAGTAAACAAATGTAATTCTTGCTAAGATAACATAGTTATCTTGTACTGCTTTTTTACAACTCTTTACCTACATAAGTTAAGCTAAGTGTACAGAGTTAAGTGCGCCTTTGTACATCATATTTTTAAATGAGTCGTGTGCCTTGTATTTGTGTACAATAAAGTATAAATAAATAAATAAATAAAAATAGGAATAATAATTCTTAGTAACAAATATTTTGATCCCATGTTTGTTGTTATCCACGTTAAGTTTAAGTACACTAGGTATGTAATATTTGTACATTTATGGTCAAACAAACAAACAAATAAACAATGTCACCCATTACTATCTGTGTAAGTGCTTATCATTCAAACATATGTGATTTGTTCCCTTAAAAATGAACCCGCAGGGTAGAAGTGGCTCTAGTATTATGATACTAGAGCCACTTGTAGTGTATGTGTAGGGTATGACCCTGGCACTACTACTACAAGCGCACCAGCCTGTCTATATACACGTTTGAATGTGTGCGTAAATTATTGTAGGGCTACTGCACCTAGTGCGCGAACATAGTCGATCGAAAGAGAGACAATGTTATATGTCAACAACATAAATGCTTCTCTTTCTAACTTATAGTGTCGATCTCTCGGCGCTGGTCGATAGCGCGCTGGCGTAGTTACTTTGTATGGACGGTGGAGAGTGTCGCGTATTTATGTAGTAACGTTGAGTATTCTCTGCTAGTCTATTTCAGTAGTACAGTGTGATCATTTGCCGTGTGGTTTCCGGTAGAGTAGAATAGGACCACTCCAACTCTTCCCGTGGATGTCGTACAAGGCGACTAAGGGAATACATTATAAACATCAATCAGGCCTCCCCAACCCGTCTGGCCAGCGCGGGGAGTGTAGCCCAGATCCTCCGTCTGTATCGCGCAGATGAGAGAGGGTTGTGCTCCTACAGTGGAGACAAAAATAACCTGATAACGAGTGTGAGCATGCGTGCGTGAGAGGAGAGGTGGAGCGATGATGCAATGTAAGCAAAGGTTTGCATAGCAAATAAATTTTAATTAAGTTTTAAATTAAAATTAAGTTAATTAAAATTTTCTAATTTGTAAAATTTAAGTTGTAGTAATATCAATGTAATTAGTAATTATTCTAATTATATTAAAAGAGACGAAGTCAGAGTTTACCCGTTTTGACCGGAGCGCGGCAAATGTGGTTACAAAATGGCTGACCCAAAAGCTAACAAAACTTCTCGCGGTCACGGGACATGCGTTATTTTACCGCTTTTATTCATTTGTGTGTAAAATCTGATACGTCATAATCAAAATATAAACTAGTTCTTTGACCCGAGGCGTCGTCGTCTGTAATTTCGTCGTCTGTTTATTTTTTCACAATGAAACTTGTGCACTACTACGCAGAACTTAATTATTCGTTATTATCACCCTGTATTTTTTCCTTTCTATGAAGTCTTTAAATATATATCTCTTTACATAGGTAACCTAATTTATTATTTTAATATTTTAAGTTTAGTTTGGATCTTTTTAAAGGAAGAGTGAAAAGGCATCTTCTGGGTAAGCGCGCTCCAGCTTAGGCCTTATCATCACTTATCATCAGGTGAGATTGAGGTTAAGCGCAAACCAATCAACAATAAATAAAAAAATATCTTTAAAAGACCGGGAAAAGGCAATGGTGGAACCAAGATCTAGTTTAGTTAAGAGAAAATAGACATTCAGGGAAACTGACGTTCGCGGACGCAGACATTCGTGGAAGTAGACAACATAAGGACGAGTAGATGTTCGAGACAACGAACCGATTTCAAAGTAAATGTAGAGAACAGAAAATCAGTTTTTACTAGTTGTTTGAATTTTTAGACATTTCATTGAAATTTATACAGAAAATATTAACCTCATTCAACAACATCAGTTATTGCATAAGATAAACTTACAAAAGTACATACGCCCCCCCCCCCCCCTTTGCTACATAGGTACCAGGCAGATCTGGGTCTCTTTAAAAGCTCAAGTAAGGGCCCAAGTGGCATTCGGGGTTCTATATAAGATGTATATAGTGGTTCACATGTACTCCACAAGCTGTGTAAGTCAGCTGTATACAGCTGTATACAGCAAGCTATACAGCTCTTATAGAACCAGTTTGGGCACAAATTAGACAGCCTTAAGTTCACTATGGCTGTACATTAGCGTTATATTAGCAGTTTAAGTAGTAACATCGGGCTTAAAGGCTGACTTACGGCGCTATAATGGGACACATGTGAACCATACAACGTCCATGAGCGTAATAAAGAGTAACAAGTGGCTAAATACACAGCCTTCACAGTTATAAAATCCCACAAAAGTACTCCAGTGCTACCTAAAGTTCACGTGTGTCCTAAATTATTTCTTTTATTTATTAATTTTCCTCATTTAGTTTGGTTTTGTGTGTACGCCCGGCCATCAGAAACATTAACTCCGGCGGATATCAATTGGATAAAAATTTATGATAACACGCGGTAAGTATACCTGTTTTAAATACTTAATAATGTTAAATGCCATGGGAATGCAACTTTATCGTGAAATGTATACATATTTACAGCTAAAATATTCACGCGCCTCTGTAAAAACGCGATATTCATTTTAAAATATTTAAAACTGGCTGAGAGGAAATCTACAATTTTCAGTTTTTGATATTATATTGGCATTATAATTATACTACGGTAATTAATTAAAACATGAAACCAAAACTCAATCGCTCTATCTGCGTATTTTGTGATAAATCTGCATGATAATTTTGGAGATTTATATGGTAAATATTTTAGGTTACGTGAACAAAATGGTGGAAATGAAATACGGCTAGAGCGTATATAGGTTCACATGTGTTCTGTTAGAATGCTGTTGGCTATATGAAGTCCCACATTTGTACCACTACAGAACCAATGTCTATAAATGTATTCTAATGTGAACTTATGTACAGCTTTAAGATGTAATTCAGGTCAATTGTGATCATCGTTTTATTCTTTCATATACTGAAATTTTAGAGATCCGCAATAATAATTATTGTCCTTTAAATCGCCTAGCCCAGGTACTAAGTCAAGTATGAATACCTAAAGTACAAATTTTGTAACAAACTAACAAAAAACACTTTTTGTTTTCGTGTGAGCCACAGTTTGGTGTCAGAGTATTTACACTTACAAAGACACTACGTTGTTCAAGGAGGTATTTAAAAGAATGGAAACAAACTAGATAAAGAGGGACGAATTTGCGAATATTCTTTTGCAATTTTTCTTCTTATTCCACCGGTTCTCGCTCTTATTTTCCAAGATTTTTTATTCATTTTCACAAATTTTTGCACGCGACGTAATAAACACAATACACGTCAGCTTGTGGGATAAGTGTAATAGAATATCACATTCACATTCATGTTCAGCTTACAGCAAATAAGAGTAGTACTTGTGGACAAATAAACTGCTATTGAAGTTAATGGACAACACATGTAGTCCTTTTAACAGCCTACATGTGAACCATTTAAACACTTCTATAAAGATAGTAAAAAAGGTTATTTTAATGACCACAAACAACTCCTAGTACAGCTACTAGCTGTATAACAGTCTAAAACAAGTAAACATAACAGCCTTTGGCTGTATAAATGACCACGTGTGTTCTATTAATATGCTAGCTGTATAACATCGTACAAGTAGACCGTTAAACAGCGATTGCCGTATCTCTACCCTCCTATAATGCTCTTAGTCAGACGGCTGACTAAAGGACAGTTGTTAGAGTATTATAACACCAACAACCGTATAAAAGTATAACTCTACACTCCTATAAGTCGCTTAGACAGGTATAGGTGGTGTTAATCGCAATAATGCAGCTTATACATCACGAGTGAACTGTAATAATGCTTTAAGTTCACATGGGAACTAAATGTGTACTCTTAAATGGAGTAAAATGCTACTTGGGGGGCGCAGAAAAAAATGGTCTACAACAACGATCTCTATGTACTACTAGATGGAGCGTTCCAAACAATCGCTCTGTTCCACGCAAGAAGCCACTACTCTTTCACATTCACAATGAAACTTGTGCAGTTACTACGCAGAACATTTAATTATGACTAAATATTGACGCTACGGTTAAATAATGTCAATGTTTAGTAAATAATTAAATGTTCTGAGTAGTAACTGCACAAGTTTCATTGTGAATGTGAAAGAGTTGTGGCTACTTGCGTGGAACAGAGCGATTGTTTGGAACGCTTCATCTAGTAGTACATAGAGATCGTTGGTCTACATAAAAGTTGTTGGCCATGATGCCTTCTGTCTAATGCTCTCTAATTTTTTTTGTGTCAGAATGACACCCCCCTTGATGTATAGGTAGCAATGGCATGTCCATACTATGAGAGCATGATGCAAGTAGCAAAAAGCTCTACCTACTCCGAGCATGCGCGGTGGTTAGTATCTACATCATATATTGCTGTTGGTTATCTAATAAAAAAAATACGTAAACTTCGCGTGTCTGTACCTTGAAGACATTTATAAAAAGAAATTGAGGGTCTAAGGATAAGTAATAGAACACATTTCAATATTCTTTTAAATTTTTGTCTGTTTATCAGTTTGTCTGTTAGTTTTGTGCACGCATAACTTAAAAACTACTGAACCTATTTTGATGGACTTTTCACAGTAACATAGGGCTTAACTCGGAGTAACACAGGATTTAATTTCACCGCAATCAGTTTACTCAATCAAAAGTAATGGACATTTTTAATTTTCAAATACATTAGTAGGTAAGGAAGTATAATTTTAATGTCCGGTACTATTCAGATTGCGATGAGTTTGGACTACATTTGGAACTGTAGTGGGCATGGACGTGGGCGTGGGTGTGGGCGTGGGAGTTGGAGCAGGAGCGAGAGCGGAAGTGGGAAGGGGAGAGGATTCTGTAGTCCACGCGAGCGGAGCCACGGGCACAGATGGTTTAGAAATAATTTTGTAAAGTAACTTCACAGGTGCAGCAAATAGGGTTCATCTGATGATACAGCCTTATCATCAGGTGGTTGGTTAATCTGCCCATTTGTCGTCGCTTTCATTTAAACATATATGAGGAAAGGGTCGAGAGTGTCATAAATTTTGAGAGGTTTGACATTTTATGTTTGGGGCAGTAATATCTTGTCCCCTAATGGGATGTTGTGGGGCAGTTTTCCGTAATAAACAAATATGATTATTTTTAACCAGAAATGTAATATTATGAGACGTAATTGCCACTTGGCGAGAAATTTCTACGCTTTTGTCTCCCTTTTTAGGAAAAAAATTTTTTTGAGTGCCAAATGGCGTGTTTGTCGCTTTTTGTAAATATTTTATTTATAGCTAAAGGATATATGAGTAACTGAAAGCTTTGCCTCTGTTATCCCTATGACAATTCGATTTGTAGACGTCATATTTGTGATGGCAGAGGCGCAGCAGGATCTTGAGGATATGCTGAGCAGCCTCAACTTTTCTACCAGACGAGTAGTTCTTACGATGAACGTGGACAGGACGAAATTTATGTCTGTGTATCTATGTTTATGTATTTAAACGGGCATCCCTTTAGAAAGTATACTGTGTTTGTAGTTCGACTTAAAATATCCAAAGCGGACTGGTTTTATGTCGACATGTTCTTTTTTTTTTCATTTAATCATCAAGAAGTACATTTCAAATACCGTTTTAAAAGCTTAAAATATTACAATTTTGGCGGTTTTATCGCTCTAGGCGATTTCTTTCAGATAACCTTTGGGTAGAAAGTATTATACATTATTAAACATACATACTATTATCATATACTATTACAACATACAACAAAAGCGGATTTAGAAATGCCGCGTTCGTACTCGCAAATTACCAGTTCCTGGCACCGACACTGACCAGTTGGCCGTGTCGCAGGATGTCAGTGACAACAATCCGTCGGATGGGGAAATGAAACACTTATACTAGTTGTAAGTGTTACAATAAAATATCAATAGAAAGTATTACACTAATATAAAATATAATAACATTAAAGAAAAATATAAACTAAAAAAAAAAAAATTGTACTATTAAAAAAATGTGACATGTTCTGATAAGCATTTGCCCTTTAACGATCATAGTTAAACTCCAAGCCTATCAGTATAGAATATGTCCTACATAATGACAATACAATACGTACGATATACGTAAAGACCTACGGCGGTGAAACGCGGACACTGACAGTGGGACTAGTCCGAAAACGCAAGGAAAACGAGTTGATCTGCCAGAGAATTACAGTTTTCAACAGCTCAAAAAGTTAGTACGTTGAAGAGGGCAGTCACAGGGCTGGTCATAACTGTCAGAGAGCCGATTACCGCCGGGGTAAACGAGTTCTCGAGTGGAGACCGCGACTGGGCAAGTGTAGCGTGGGACGCCCCGTTGCTAGATGGAGCGACCATCTGAATAAGGCGGCTGGCAGTGACTGGATGAGAAGAACCGAAGATCGGGTTCAGTAGCTGCCTATGTCCAACAGGCTCTTTCAGGCTGATGATGATGACGATTCATATGTCATGATAAGTTCGGGAGTATGTATACAAATGCTTTTTAGTTCATATATTACTCGAAGTGCTTACGGAGTAAACCTCCAGCTCACTAACAACAATAACAACATACATAATGCTCAAGCCTTGGTCTCAGAGGGGTAGATGTATCGCCACTTTGCGCAATCTAATGTCGCAAACTGCCTTTCCTTCGCCCGCTTTTCGCCCCGTGATACCCCTTGACGTGATGTGTTGCGAACATCATCGCCGCATACAACCATAACAAATTCACAATAAATATGTATACCTATCTAGTACCTCTAGTATACACAGAATATTGTGTACAGCAGCTGTGCATCTGTTAGACGACAAAAACATACCTCTACGAAAAGGATTATTTTAAGAAGGCTGTGAAGCAACAAGTTATTAACTTATGAACTGTTTTGTTACAATAAAATTGTTACCACAGACATGTGAAAGACAGCGCTACAGACGCCTTCAAAATAATAGGGTAAATTAAAAAAAATATATATAAAACTAGCTGTTGCCCGCGACTTCGTCCGCGTGGACTACTTAACATAACTAATTATTACGTATTTATAGTTAATGAGATGTTTTTTCCGGGATAAAAACTATCCTATGTCCTATTCCAGGACCTAACCTATAGTATATGTGTGCCAAGTTTCATCACGATCCGTCGAGTGATTGAAGCGTGATCAAATAACAAATATCCAAACTTTCGCATTTATAATATTAGTAGGAAGGATGGTATCGCAACGATATTGATGTCTAAATATTAGCTTTTGAAACTATTTAGAGAACAACATTTTCACAAAACAAAAAAATATAAATTCAAGTTATGTCGTCATCGGAAAGTAAAATTCCTGAAGCGCCAAAGCAGGATATTAAAGTGGAATTATTGAAAAAAACATATCATATATTTTTATCAAAACATCCGATTTTGATAAAAACAAATTGTAGGTGTTATCAAAACAGGATATTTAGATAAAGTGTAGAATTGTAATATATTTTTAAAACTCGACTGCTAAAACCTTTTTTATGCTTCAGTAATTTCGCAGTTCCAGCGACGTTATAATATTATATCTAAACATGTTTTATCCATAATTCGCACAGCATAACTCCTACAGCTACTTAACAATGGTTTATAATCCTAATAATATATAGTAATATAATGCGAAAGTTTGGATGTTTGGATACTTAGATGTCTGTTACTCAATCACGCTTCAACCACTGGACGGATCGGGATGAAACTTGGCGCAAATACAGGTTAGGTCCTGGAATAGGACATAGGATAGTTTTTATGCCGAAAAAACATCTTATTCCTACGGGAAATACGTAATCATTTGTGATGTTAAGTCGTCCACGCTGACGAAGTCGCGAGCAACAGCTAGTACAATATAAAAATCATAAAAATCATCATTTAGCAACGATATCTATGTACTACCAGATGGAGCGTTCCAAACAATCGCTCTGTTCCACGCAAGTAGCCACAACTCTTTCACATTCACAATGAAACTTGTGCAGTTACTACTCATAACATTTAATTATTTACTAAATATGGACGCTATTTACCCGTAGTGTACATATTTAGTAATAATTAAATGTTCTGCGTAGTAACTGCACAAGTTTCATTGTGAATGTGAAAGAGTTGTGGCTACTTGCGTGGAACAGAGCGATTGTTTGGAACGCTCCATCTAGTAGTACATAGAGATCGTTGTCATTTAGAGAAAATTTTAAAACCTACCTAAAATTATTATTTCATCAATCTAATTAGGTATTCATAAGATATTCTGTTGCTAGTTCAATAGTATGAAAAGAGGCAAGGTATACATTATATTAAATATGGACCTTTACTTGCCAGATATAAATGTCTGGCAAGTAATCTTTCATCGGTACCTCTTTCTCTCTGTTTATAGATATGACAACAATAGAGTAGCGACAATGAGAGGCGAGACTACGAAATCGTGACTTTTGTTAAGCAACAGCAGCCTTAAGCGTAACAATGATGAGATTTAGAGGGACGAAAATGATGAATTTGCAAGGACGAAACTCTGCGAACACCTGGCGCTTACTCAGGTACGCATGCGCGAAAACTTAGGGCCAACGCGTGGTATCTCAGTTTCAGGCAGTTCAGTTTCCGAGCGGATCCTGAAAGAATCCAACGCTTTGATCGAACATTCGGAACTCCGGGTTTAAGACACTCGCGCGAAGCTTTTATTTTTTTTCGAAAATCATCGTGAGTGTGACTTGGTGTTTGTTTGTGGATGATTTGAATTTTGTGGGCTGCAAATGGCGGTGAAACTTGATTTGAATTAAGGTGAGATTAATGTTTATAAATTGAACATTTCATATATAGGTAATTTATTGCTTCGTGATATAACCACTGTTAAGATCATATAAGTACTTTGATATTGCGTATGTGTAGACATATTTTTTTCTTAATATTTTTCGCATATATATTTTATTAAATTAATTTTTTCTAGCATTTAAAAGTAATATATTTAAAAGTATTTCGAACCTTTTGTTTGATCGGATACTAAAGCAAATTATCTTAGCCACAAATATGCAAAATTATAGGTTATTTATTCGAGAAAAAACTTTCGTTGTTCAAGTTGATTAAGAATTAACAAATCGTCGCTGACAATGCATGACTAACAAAATATGGATTTATTTGTCTGAAAATGAACAAAAAAAAATTATTATTATTAATGGAGACTAATTAAAAAAAATTTAGAGAAATATTTCTCTAAACATAATCTAGGTCCTGTTTCTAACAAAATGAACATTATAACGTTACATTAAGTTTTATTGAACAGTTAATTTTTAAATTAAATCCTAAGCTTAACAATTGATTTAATTTAAAAGAAGTCTGCATCCTCAGTAACGAAATGACAGTTTTAAATTATATTGTTAAAGCTATATTTACTTAAATTTGTATCAAATATACTTACCTAAATTTAATGTACAACAATATTATTGTATCTAATTAAAATATTTGTATTTAAGTAGGTATTTAAAAGAGTTGAAATCGGTTCATCAATAAAAATGAATGGTAAGAAATTATATTGACAAAATTGGGAACAGTATTGTTTACTTACATTTATTTACTGTCTGAGTAACAAGGGTACACAAACCCAATAATTCTTGTGATCCAATATGTCTTATCGAGGGTTCCGAACATTCTTTGAGCTTACCGAGAGCAAGTGGAAATACTGAAAACTTTTCATAGACGGCACGAGCTTAGATAAATAAAACTGGCATAATTGTTATGTAGGTTTTAGGTGAAATAGATACGCTTTATTAGGGTAAGAAAATACGGTTCAACTACTTGAAACTTAATATTGGAACTTATTATGGAAGATTCCTTAGTGAACTTTTCTTCTAATTTTCATTGTAAAAAATATATATCCAAATTTTTATCTCGTCTCAGACGAAAAAATCGCGCCTAACATCCTTGTATCTAATAACCAGGGATCGGAATAAGGTATTATCGTTTATGTACTTGCGACGAAATATGTATGTTAATATGGATATTTCAAGATTTATTTAAAAAATAGTTTCAGAATCCCGGGATATAATAAATATATATTACATAATATACGTATATGTTCATACACTTGTCTAACCCCAAATTAGGATTTTCTCTCCTGTGCTATGGAAATGAAACAAATATAGGACAATATCGTATTGTACACTCATTTACGCACTAAACTCATACAGTAACCTTGTTCTTCTGTCCTTTTTCTGTTATTCTTATCCTCTACCCAAAGGTTGTCTGGAATAAATCGCTTTTAGCGATAAGACCGCCTAGATGTAAGTTAATAAATAAATAAAATAAATAAATATGTCAGACATTCACACCAATTATCCAGTCCCAAACTAGGCAGAGCCTGTGCTATGGTTACTAGATAGCGGATAGACATACTTAACTAAATATAAAAACATCCAAGACTTGGGTACAAACATTCATATTCATCATACGAACATTTGCCCCTAGCGGGATTCGAACCCGCAACCTCCGGCGTGGCAGTCCGAGAGCTACCCGTTCCGCCACGGAGGTCGTCAAGTTACTTTGTTATTGTATCTTTTTGATTTTTTACGTGCAATAAAGAGTAATTGAATGGTATTAATATAAATATTGACTTTGACAATCTACAACTCCCGGATTAAAATTCGTTGTAAAGGTGAAGTAAGTTAAGAGCTGTATAAAGGAAAGGAACTTTTATTCAAGCCGCGTCAAAGCTTTGGCGTTAGGATATACGGTCACAGGTTACAACAATAAAATCTCGTGAAAAGAAATGTCCATATCAATCTGCCGTGATATATTTTCATCGCAAGTACATAAAAGACACTACCTGATTCCAATCCCTGGTAATATCATTTATATATCAAATTATATATATTTGGTTAGTTTTCCTTTAGTCTTACCGTGGGATGAAAAGTCCGAACCCAAATCTTTAAACTAATCTTCGTATATGGATATAATAATGCGCAAGTTTAAAAATTTCCTTACATATTTGTTACTTAAATAACGTCCGATTAAAAAAAAAACCTGTCTGCACTGACTGATGGCATAATATAGTTTTTAACGCTGAATTAAAAAAATATGATTTATATAACAACAAATTTAAAAACTTTTTTTGTTAATTGATTTAGATTAATTATATGTATCAAGTAAGCCTGTTCACATACAAATGGGCTTCCATTTCTATGGACTTTACTGTTAAAGATATAAATTTGAGTTTTAAGCTTCAGCTTTGAGCTTAGCGTTAATAGATCTTAAGGATTCTTTTATAAAATACTAAATCCATTGTCTTTCAGTAATATGCGGGACGCAAAGATAGTTCTGTACATATATGTGTACAAGAGATATTCTATATAGATATTTGATTTGCCTAAGCATATGTTTACCAAGGTTTCGATTGTACTAAATCTACCTCAGGCAGGTAAACATAGTATGTAGGACAAATAAATTGGTTGAATCCCAATTCCTCGCGCCGTTACTCGAAAACAATATTCATTTCCAATATTCTGCCCTGCCACCAAATAAATCCGCTAAGTGATTTTGGCAATCGGAAAGAGGTCAAACTGGGTTTCTAGAATTCTATGATTGATGAAAAATCTCTAGTAATTTTAATAGAATTCTAGATATCCAGGTTGAGCCCTTTCTAGCAGGTTTTTTATTAAGTCATTTTATTGTTTGTCTGTCGTTCCGGGTGTGAAATATTGCAACTCAAATTTTAAGCAATTCCCGATTAGCTAACTGGCTGAATCTTTCAGCGTAGCTGACAATTCGATGACAATGCATTATAAATCCATTTATTATCATGCAATGCCGACTTAACCTAAATTGAAACAAAAAAGAACAAAATATTTAATGTTGATTAAAAAATATATCCAAAACCACCTTTTATGCGCCTTAGAGGGAATAAAGTAACCCTCCCAAGAGGACATACACACAAAAACACACACACACTACCACCACATACAGGTGAACTTAAGAAACAAGAGATTAATTTTTAATCTACATTAAATATTGTCAATTTCTAAATAACTGCTTAGAAATAACTTAGACTTCTTTAGTAGCTCGGCAGTATTATATTTAAGCTGTTGGGTAACGCCTGAAATATACAGGGTTACAGGAAAAGTCGTGCTAGATCCCTTAAGGGTGTGGAGCACCCATCATTTCTGACTTATTTCACTATGAAACACCCTACCCTAAACTTAACCCTTTTCGAGATATTCGACTTTTAATTTTTTTATTGAAAATTGCTGATTTTTAGGCTACTACATTTATTTTTGTTTATTTTGTGTATCTTATTATTATTATTATTGCATTTTTACATGTGTAGTAAGATGCTTTAGGACGTCAATCATTAAAATAGTGCACAAGTTATTTGAATAGACCGTAGTAGACAAGTGAAAGAAAAGAAATAAAAAACATATTAGAAAGTTTATTTTTCTCTAAGGGATATCTAAAAAAAATATTATGGTAATTGTTCGGCAGATGTTTTTTAAAATATCTACGGTTCATCAGCTATCTAACGAGGTATAATAATGTAGGGTTTTATTCAAATGCATTCAAAAAAATTTAGTTTCATAGGCGACAGTGGAGAAGAAAATGTATACTTAGCCCTAAAAAGTAAAATAAAACAATAGGTAAGCATGAAATGCCATTTATTAAAGGTTTTCTCACAACTTTTTCTTTTTCTACAGTTCATGTTCAACATGGCCGCCTCTATTTCTAATACATTGTCGCATCCTTCTACGGAGACCGGTCTTCACTACGCCAGTGGTCAATGTGGTCCTCATTTTATTTGCTGCATCCACAATCCTTTCTCTTAAGTCTTCCACAGACGAAACTGGATTCGGCTCGCTGTACACGAGACTTTTCATGCAGCCCCACACATGAAAATCCATGGGGGTTAGGTCCGGACTTCTTGCTGGCCATGGCAATGGCCCACCTCGTCCAATCCATTTGTTTGGATAATTTGTGCCAAGCCAGTCTCTGACACTTCTCCTGAAATGGGCAGGGCAGCCATCGTGTTGGAACCACATGTCCCTGATCAGGTTGAGTGGCAGATCATCCAGCAAATCACTCAAGTCTGCTCTCAGGAAATTTTCGTAGCTTTCCCCGTTTAGATTATCCGGGAGAAAGTAAGGTCCAATCAAATGATTGGAGATAATGCCCATCCACACATTCACGCTGAATCTTCGTTGGGACCCCTTCACTCTTTTCTTATTGGGATTCCTTAGTTCTTTTAGGGCCCAGTAATGGGCGTTGTGATAGTTAGTTATGCCATCTTTATCAAATTTGGACTCATCCGTCCACAAGATATTTCTTAAAAAATCTGGGTCTTCTACATCAGCATTTAGCATAAATCTGCAAAAGTCCAATCTTCTCGCGGGGTCAGTAGTCACAAATCAGAAGAAATAGTCCAGAATCACAGCCAAGTCGAGAAAAAGAGCAAAACGATATCGCATCTACTATGTACGAAGCACAAAAGCAGACTGACAACCAAAACAATGTTTCCGGTTGTATTCCCAGTCCTAGCCGGTGTCTACACATTTTTTCTTTCATTCGTACCTACATAAATCGTCACTTGTCTCGCTCGCACGGTGCGTCTTAACTTGAAGGACAATAGGCGTGGGACCGTTAGAACTGCTACCTGGAGCGTCCCAACTACTTTTTTTCCACGAAATGTAATACAAACCCTAGATTGTTACACCTCGTTAGATAGCTGATGAAACGTAAATATTTTAAAAAACATCTGCCGAACAATTACCATAACATTTTTTTTAGGTATCCCTTAGAGAAAAATAAACTTTCTAATATGTTTTTTATTTCTTTTCTTTCACTTGTCTACTACAGTCTATTCAATTAACTTGTGCACTATTTTAATGATTGACGTCCTAAAGCATCTTACTACACATGTAAAAATGCAATAATAATAATAATAAGATACACAAAATAAACAAAAATAAATGTAGTAGCCTAAAAATCAGCAATTTTCAATAAAAAAATTAAAAGTTGAATATCTCGAAAAGGGTTAAGTTTAGGGTAGGGTGTTTCATAGTGAAATAAGTCAGAAATGATGGGTGCTCCACACCCTTAAGGGATCTAGCACGACTTTTCCTGTAACCCTGTATATATATATATATATTGTATACACTAGCGTGCAAAATAAGCGGTGTGAAAAATATTACAACTCCCTACCAAATATTATTTAGTAAGGAACGATTGTTAGTTACTTAGTATTTGGAGAACCTTCCGTGCCCTTCTCAGAAGTCCTGTAATACAGAAAATTGGAAATAACTCCAACAAGGGAGTTCCTCAATTTATTCCGACCCCGTTCAGCTAATTGATTCAACTCAGATTAAACCTTCGCTGAATGAATGAAATGAATTAGGCAATAGGTACTTCTGAAATACTTTGTATGCAAACGTGAACTTACGGCAGGCTGATGTTCGAATACTGGAACGGTCTTTAAATTCTGTCTCTTGTCGTCTTTATCTCAAGATCGTGTTAGGAAGGTTATGCCCGTTTCGGCATAAGTTTGTGCATGTTAAATTTTTGTCTTTCTTTCCTGACCAGTCTGCCGTAGTAAGTTCTGGTAGTAAGGAAGTATTTGAATAAGCTGTTGGCGTCTAACTCGCGTATTTACACGTCAAACTCTTATCAAAATATATCATAACCCGTTATAGAGTACAAAATTGGTGTTTAGTTCGACGGATATTCCCCGAAATGCTCACGCGGTAGACCCTCAGGGGGCTGTCGTTTTCCCGAAGTATTTCGTTGTTGTTTTTTAAAGTTTGTTCTGGACAATTTTACATAGATACAATATATTACAAAAAATGTCGTAATCGATTCAGTAGTTTTTGAGATATCCGGCGGACAGACTAAAGAAAAAATCTCGCTCTGATTATTGAACTTATATAGTTCAAATGCTTGCCGAGTCCGAGCTTCAACTATTGCAAATGGTTCCGTAACAACAGTCGCGTTGGACTAAAAAATCGGTGCTTAAAAGTGTCGGTTTTGTCAAAGTTGTTTGTAAGTTAAAATAATTCGAGAATACATTTATTTACATTCAAACTTCTATCTTCGCATTTAAATATACTAAATGACTTATTTCTTTATATTCTGTAATTTACGAATATTCTATTTTCTTCAAAAAAAAATTTCATACCTACTCGTAGATTGAGCGCGATTATCTAGAGCAAAATGAGAGACGTTTCCCCATTTCAGAAATTAGTTACTGATCCTAATCCTAATGAAGAAGTCACATTTTGTAACTGATTTAGAACAGGGGAATTACATTTTCCATGATGTAGCCAGTTACGAAATTTGGTTACCAAATGGGACGAAAGGGAAAGCTTTGCTATAAGGGTATCCGGTTTCACGGAGACCTAAAAATTAACTTATTTTATTATATTAAATAGGTTAAAAACCGATTAATGTTAGGATTGAGTGTAGTACCTAGCCAGTAGCATACATAACACTTTTGTTTTTATAGGTTTTTATTAGCACAGGCTATTTAAACAAAAGGTTAAAATAAATAACTATAGTTGTAAAGGTATTTCCTCAAAAGTCCCTACCTTTAGGCTTCCCTTCTTCCCCCCCCCCCCCCCCCCCCCCCATTAATGTGTACCTAATCGTGTTTTTTTAATTTCCACAAAAACTATTAGAACAAGAAAAACCGTCAATCACAAAAAAAACCCATCAAATTAGGTTATTTATTCAAGGTTAATCTCTATTCTGCCCATACTATATCTTCTAAAGATTTTACGAATTGCATGATTTCGACATTTACATCCTACGTAGTACATAATATTTGCCTATCCATGTATTTATCGAGTAATTTATTACACACGGAAACGGCTTGCTTGGAAATATGTGCACGACTCCCTTTACCGCTTTGGGCTGTCGCTTACGTCATAGTTAGATCACGTTACATTGTCCGATCAGATATCCGTTGGATCCGATAAATATGGGTATATTTATATAGAATAGAATAGGTCATTTATTCATAGCTACGACACACACATACATGAGAAATAAACAGAACAGAATTAATAAATTACAATTAAAAAATAATCAAGGTACCTATGTGTCGCAGCAACAAAATGGCGCTGACTCAGCATAATGCTGCATCACGCTACGTGAACTCCAGCGCTGTAAGTGGCAATTGCAATTCATTTGTTGATGAAATATAATATTACATGTCAAAAATGTAGACTAAATTATATAAATTATTCTGTCATTACAAGTTATTATAAATGGATGTTGACATATCTATCTATAATAATCAAAGTACCTATATCGGACTCCGCCAACTATCGTTCAATACAGATTTATCTGTCATATCTATGATAATTATAATATCAGCTTATCGACATTCATTGCTAGATAATAATAATGATGTTTGTTCGTTGTTTCAAGTTGACGGGTCCGATAATGTCCTCATATAAATATTATGGCGATCGAACGCCATCACCTTTTTCGACACGATATCGTGGGCACAGCCCACGTGATGTGATTCCGTGATGCGGCACTAGACAGCGAAACAACACGAAGTACGTATTTGTAGTGTCACGGTACGAGCCACCGGTATAACGTCTGGTGACGTAGCGTTCACGAACGTGTTAGTGACTACGTACGTGCTACGCACTGGTTTGGCATATGTGAGAGCGAGACAGCAAATAAACTGACAAATCGTTCCGATATCGGAATAGTGAAATAGTAGCCTGATTTACAGTTTGGGCGTCGTGACTAGATATCGTATCGGACAATGTAAAAACGCCCTTACATGTGATAGTTTGATATCACGTAACGTTATACAGGGAGCAGTGTTGAGACGTGATATCAGTGTTGCCTGCGATGAAAAATAAGTCGCCGAGTCTGAAGATAAATTACCATAAATCGCCAATATCGCGTGTTTCAATACCAAAACAAAGTTTGTACGGAATTCTCTCTGTGAAACGGTGTTGCAAAGCATGTTTATTCTGAACTCAATTGCAGTAGAACACGGCAACACTGTAGCATCTTTGTAGAAGGGATTATTCGGCGGGCTTTTACCTAAATTGGTTGGGCTGTTGTTTTTATGTTTTGTAAATTTATTTATCGTGGATCTTGTTGCGTAACTAATGTTGTTTTATGTAATGTGTCTGTAATAATGGGGAATAATGTGAAGAGAGTGAAATGTCCTGAGTGTTATACTATTGTTTCATCTCAGGGTATTGCAACCAACTGAATTAAATGATTACCTTATCTTAAATAGGCATCTTCTGTGTAAGCGCGCTCCACCTAGACCTCATCGTCACCTACCATCAGGTGTGATTGAGGTCAAGCGTAAACCCATGGGAATAAAAAAAACAAATAAGATTATTCCTTATTCATCGCCTTTTTAATAAGTCAAAAAGGCGATGATTTTACAGCACAACATCGAATCTGCAGACCAAGCTGCCTTAAAACATCTTAAGCATTTGTAAAGTGTCTAAAATCATGCTCCGAGCTGCGACGTTACTTTACAAAGCGATAAAATCCTAAACAGTACTAAGTGTGTACATTGTTAAATCCCTCAAAAGGGTTTTAGTGTCATTATGTGTTAGCATTAAAAAGATAATGGGGATCAATGTTGAAGTAATTAAAACGAACGGTGGCCGTTTCTCTTTTATTATGTTTCTTTTTTGTGCAAGATTAAAGCCTGATGAAGAATTAACTCGGACGCTTTTAATTTGTAGCGGTTATTAAAACAACGGAGGATATCTGGGCGAATTTGTTGAGTTGAAATAAAAATGTTATCTCTAAAACTTTTTCTTTGCGTCGTTGCGTACGCCACAGACCCGGAACTCCTTACAAGCGAACACAGGAGCTTGTTGGTACGTGTTTGTGTGTGTGCGTAAATTATTGTAGAGCTACTCCACCCAGCGCGCGAGCATAGTCGATAGAGAGACGGACAACGTTATATAATACGTCAAAAACATAAGGGCTTCTCTTTCTAACTTATAGCGTCGATCTCTCGATGCTGCAGGTCTACTTCGTAAGCATTTCGGGTAATATCCGTCTTACTAATAAATTTTAACTCCCTAACGGATCCGTTGATATATTCGGATAATCGGTTGGCGTGTAACAACGATAGATGCCAAACGTTTACAAAATACGTCACTTGACCCATAAGATAGTACAAAATTAGACCGCCTCATTGGTCTGGTGGCTTGGTTATTAGGCTCGATAGCCAGAGGTCGTGGGTTCGGTTTCCACTAGGGACAGACAACTTTGTACAGATTGTAAAAGTTGGTTGTACAACCACAAGCCGTATGGTTTCCGGTAGAGTAGAATATGACCACTCCAACTCTTCCCGTGGATGTCGTACAAGGCGACTAAGGGAATACATTATAAAACATCAATCAGGCCTCCCCAACCCGTCTGGTCAGCGCGGGGAGTGTAGGCCAAATCCTCCGTCTGTCTCCGGCAGATTGTGCTCCTGCAGTGGAGACAAAAATAATCTGATGATGATGATGATAATGTACAAGTTGGTCCCGATCTGGATGTTATATTTGTGAATTGCCCAATTACTTCCCATAGCACAAGAGAAAATCCTAGTTTGGTATTAGATAAGTGTATCTATATAAGTCGGAGCAAACACCAGCTTGCTTATAAGGCGTTCCAGGGATCAGAAATGCGCAAGCAACGGTCGAAGGAACATCTCTTGCGCCTGCGTATTCTGCAAAAGCATAATTTTTTGTCCAATCTGTTCTATCTAGAACTAACAGTATGACTAAGTTGGACTAAAACCATTTCAATGAGGAAGATGACTGTAAGTACTCGTATCTATTTTATGATCTAAAAAAATTAAACTTAAAATCAGAAAAATATTGGTGAAAGAATTATCGCGATATCTTAAAAACGGTATTTTTTAAAAAATTTCAAAATTCAATGAGCCAATGGGCGATGTCACGTCCCATCGTCCATTGGTTCTTACCGAGCAGGCGTAAGCAGTTTTCAGAAGTGGCTAAATTGATTTAATTGAAAAAAAAAAAACAGTTTTCAAGATATCGCCATGATTTTTTCGCGGTTGTTATTATAATTACTTAAAGATTTTTTTAAGATTAAGAAATCGCGGTTATTTTTCATTTGCATCTTCCTCATTTAAATGATACCTACTTAATGTAATGAAAATTATAGAGACCTACAAGAAACCGTAAACATTGACAACTATGTGATGTATGACAGACAACAAACGGTTTCTTATGACCGGAATATCGAAAACGGAATTCGATTACTTCACATAAAATACGACGAAATACACATCGTGATTAAAATCAGCATTACATTACCATATTTCCAAAGGCTCCACCATTCGAACGGTTGTCGAAATGTTTCTCATTAATAATGCAAATTCAACCCTTTTAAAGGGATTTTGCCTGTGACACGAAAACGAATGTTTGTATGTAAATTAAATGATGACATTCAGTAAAGCGCATCTCGGGCGATTTCTGTTCTTTTTTTTATTTTACAAAATATTGTACATACATAATGCTCACGTCGTTCCAGAGGGGAAGGCAGAGACGATGCACTGACACACCTCACTAGCCTCACTCACATTCATCAACATTTTCATGCACCTCCTTTTATTCTTTTCACCGCGAACCCCAGCCTGTTTGAGGACGTAAGGTACTAATTTGATCCTTGAACTTCCTCGTAAGACGACCTCTAGCTGTAGTTCTTTCCACATTCGCACTGTACATTTCATTTGTCACTCAAACGCTCTAAATGTCCAAACTTAATCTTATCGTTCTTTAGCATCTGGTCATGTGTAATCTTTTTCTAGCAGACAATAATGCAAAAAATGCGCCCCCACACCCAATCTTCAGCCCGCATCCAGCCACTTATTTAAAGTAGTCCGCGATCTTCTCTCTAGAAAGTCTCCCGACCGTCTCTTAGATTCTAGGTACGACAAATATGGCGTGGCATCATCAGATTAAAGACAATTTGGGAAGCTATCTAATACAGCATACGAAATATCCCAAGCAATTACATGTAAGGTTTCTCTGTTCAACCATTAAATTGCAACTTCACACCCTTTAACAAATAAAGTTATATGTAGTTAAATTGTCTTGCCGCGCTTGCCGCTATGTAAACAAATTTATAATCAACTTCGGATGCCAAATGACAAACACATCCATTCCAAATAATACCCCTTGCCCCTTACCAGAGTTTGATTGTTCCACAAAGATAGGAACTGAATTAATTGGACAAGTTTGATACATTTGTAAACATTTGTGTATTATAAATTTGGTATTATTGTAAATTAGGCAAAGTTGTAATTTAAGCTTAAATAAGTATTTTGATTCTGTTGATTCTGATTGCCTTATGGCTTTTATATCCTATCTACTCGTATATATTTATGTTAAACGTTTGAAGACCGTTGGGGCAGACGAGTTCTGGAGTAGAGACCGCGGCCCGGCACGCGCAGGGTGGGACGCAGAGAAGAAGGTGACCGGAAGCGGCAGGATGCGGAGAGGCGGAGGACCGGGTGTGTTGTCGTTCATTGAGGATGGCCTATGTCCAACAGTGGACGTCTAAGGGCTGATATGATGATGATGATGATGTTAACGTAATTACTAAGAGCAGAATGTTTCTCTGCCTCCAGTGACAAAGGATCTAACTTAGAAACTGATAATTTCAGGAGACCAAATAAATTATTTTTAGTTTTTTTTTTTTTTGAAAACGGTTCAGTGGTTTCTATGGAATTTGACATGAATATGATGTTCAAATACAATGTTCCTCACATTGAACCATTTTTGAAGAAAAAATTTCAAAACATTACTGAAAAGTAGTCGACCGTTCCCAGTCGTCTTACCGAATAGTCTCTAAGTCATATAGATCCTTTAGACGTCTCTAAGACAGGAATTACAGAAACATTCTGCTCTTAGTAATAACAGTTGTACTACATGGGGATTTTCGTTCCAGTTGACTGTCTATAAAAATTTGTGGGAAATTTGTTCTCTAACTCTCGACTTACCAAAATAGTTTATAAGATCTCCTGAAAAGTAGCATTTTCTAAACCAGATCATTTTTAACTGAAGGGAAAAATTTATACCTTAAATACTTAAGGGAGAGACACTATTCAACAAAATACTTAAGATGAGCCTAACCAATTTTTTTTTGGTTCCGCATACGTAACGTTTATCCTTTGACATACATGGGACATTTTTATGCGCTCTTTGCCAGTCAATAATGCGCTGTTGTGGCTGCTGCGCTTCTGTACTGCATCGGCAATATTCTCTGAGGCGCACACAGACGGCTTCCACGCCTTCTGGCGCAAGAAAACTGCCTCATTATTAAGCAGATTGCGCGGGAGCAGCAACAGCATCTTGAAAATGACAGCAGACAGACTGGATAGTCCTTTGGTGTGGATACTCACCCTGAGGACTAAATCACTTTTTGTTGTTAAGTACTAACGTATCTTAAGACTCTACTAACACTAATGGACCCCATTATCTTGTAAAAAATACGAGTATAAATAAAAATAAATAAAATAAAAAAAAAAACTCTTATACTGTATATTTATGTAATGTATTATACAATATATGTAACGGCACGTCGATTCTCGAGCTCGTATAGCATTCTATAAGAAACTGGAACTATAGAGCAAAGCGTTCATGTTTTTTTTTTGGTATGTACGAGTAGCATTTCATCATCATCATCAGGTTACTTTTGTCTCCACTGCAGGAGCACAATGCTCTCTCATCTGCCGGAGACAGACGGAGGATTTGGCCTACACTCCCCGCGCTGGCCAGACGGATTGGGGAGGCATTTAGATATTTATTTTTGTGTATTCCATTTCAATTAATATATATTTTTAAGCATACATTTTACATTACATTACATTCACATAATACATTATAAAATATTACATTAGTTACTAACACGTTGACATATCGGACGTACGGTATCCTGTAGCAATGGCCGATCGTATGGGCCGGAATGAACTGTCCTAAAACGTGTTAAAATATAATACAATTGTTTCAACAACTGTTTCTTGATAGATTTGCACATAATTTTGTGTGAAAACAGTGCAAAATGGTTGGGAACAAAACAAATACAGTTTAGAGGAAGAAATAGTTAACACGTTGGAGGACGGTGACGCTGGAAGGCGCCCTGTAGCAATGGCCAATCGTATAGGCCGGAGTGAACTGTCCTCCAACGTGTTAAAATATAATACAATTGTTTCAATAACTGTTTCTTGACAGATTTGCACATGCTTTTGTGTGAAAACGGTGCAAAATGGTTGGGAACAAAGCAAATATAGTTTAAAGGAAGAAACAGTTAACACGTTGGAGGACAATGACACAGTAAGGCGCCCTGTAGCAATGGCAAATCGTATGGGCCAAGTAAGCAGACGAGTTCTGGAGTGGAAACCGAGGACCGGCACGCGTAGAGTGGGACGCAAGTGGACCGACGACCTGAAGAAGGTGGCCGGAGGAAGCTAGATGAAAGAGGGAGCTGGAAGAGGAGTGGACGTATAGCGGTTGACATGGATGGGCCCAAATGGACTGTACTTCAGCGTATTAAGAGGACGATTTCGCCCGGTGGGTGGTCTAATTTTGACCGAATGGTTTAAAACTTCACGGGGCCAGAGCCACAAAGCTTCACTAGTATAAATAAGTTTTAAAATTTCAGCAATTAATTAATTCAGTTATCACTTTATTGGAAGTGGTTCGACAAACGTGATAAGTTTCTTAATTAAAACCAAATATTTCCGGCGAGAAACGAATTTAGGCGAACAGGAAATTGAGAAAGTAAGTTATTTATTGGTTCGAGTTTTAGAATTAATTTAGAATATTAGATAAAATCTTTTTAAATCACAATCCATCTACATTACATTAAACAAATGGTACCGCACAACTTTCTCACTGATCGACTTAACCAACTTAACCAGGAAACATTTGTTTCATTAAAACATAAACAAAGCTTAGATATCCAAAATACTAAATGTTAAAATTTAAAAAAAAATTAAAAAATTCTTTAGCTATTTTATAATTTTCTGATCGTTTATTATCAAGTGACTAATAAACATCTAGGAAGACGTTTTGCCTCAGTTACAGTTTATCCTCTAGAATATTTCACACTAGATAATAAATTTTATACGAACTACATAAAATTAGATTTTAATTGACGACCAAACAAGTTAGAAGCACAGATCGGACAACGAAACTTGACTAAGACCGAGACACTTCGACTCAGACTTGAACTGACGGTAGTTGAAGTTGGTAACTTAAAATACGATAGCTCTGCTTAATAATAACTTAGTCGAAGCTCGCTTCTGTTTCATATTGCTCTAAGTTCATGTATATAGACTGGTTTAAATGAAAACAAGACTAGAATAAGGTACTTATTTGTATTTAGAAACTGTATCTATATTTCCTTACGTATTACACGTATATTTCGTTCCATACCATCATTAGTTATACAAAAACCAAAGGACCTGATCCACAAGTTTCTAGTAGCTCAGCGAGCTATGGGGAGGGTTATGCTCGGGGTTTCTTTGAAGGATATGATAAGTAATGAGGAGATCCGACGAAGAACGAAGGTGACCGACATAGCCGAAAGGATTAGCAAGCTGAAGTGGCAGTGGGCGGGCCACATCTATCGCAGAACCGACGGCCGTTGGAGCAGACGAGAGACTGCGGATCGGCACGCGCAGGGTGGGACACCCCGCTACCAGATGGACCGGCGACCTGAAGAAGGTGGCCGGAAGCGGCTGGATGCGAAGGGCGGAGGAAATGGTGTGGTGGCGTTCATTGGGGAAGGCCTATGTCCAACAGTGGACGTCTAAGGGCTGATATATGATTTCCTTACCTATTACATGTATATTTCTCTCCATAACAATGGTCATACAAAAATCAAATGCTTGTGTCTGGGTAGCAAGTATACGAAAGGGACACCATAGCAGCAAAAGAAATATCTTAAAACTTTGCGGTCCACTTCTAAACACCATCTACTATCTGTTTTGTTTTCGAAACGCAAATGCGTTTCTTTTCATATAACTACTGATTTGTTATGAAAAAATTAAGTACTCAGTTTCGTTATTAGGTACTTTTATAATCTTGAGAGACACTTGGCGCCCACCCCTCACACCCCGACATACTATGTGAACAGTGAACAAATTTAATCATCTAATACAAACTATCATGAGAGGGACAACAACGTTATACGTTAACACATAAGTGCTTCTCTTTCTAACTGGCTGCCCGACGCCGTGATTTATTTCGAAAGCGATGATAGGTTAGGTTAGGTTATGAGTGTCGCTTTCTACCCTCTACGTGGTAATATCTAGTATTCTCTGCTTGGCGCTTGAATGTGCTTCAAATAGCCTAATAAAACTATCGCAAAGCACGAGCTTTGGCCTTCATTAACACCAGGTACCCATTTTGATTAATCTCGATAATACGGTAGGACCCTTATCCGCGGATCAATTTTCATCCCATTTTACTGCGCCAGCATTACGGTAAGCCTTCCGTGTGAGACACGGGCATTAATTAAGAACCGTGTGTAGTGTGCATCTGGCCTTAATGAACACAATACAAGCGAACGTCAAAGAGGCACTGGGTTTCAATATTCCCCAGTATTGAAGCCCAGTGCCTGCCTCTTTGACGCTGGCAATATTAGGATATTTAATTAGAAATGAAACAGGTAGTTATATTTGAAGGTCTTTCGTACTAGCTATTGCTGAATAAGTACTTTGCATGCATCATCATCATCATCATCAGGTTATTTTGTCTCCACTGCAGGAGCACAACCCTCTCTCATCTGCCGGAGACAGACGGAGGATTTGGCCTTTGCATGCATATTACATTGCATTAATATTGTTTTTTAAGGCGAAAGACACACAGCAGAGACGTCGGGCAGGACGAGAAGACGCGGCGCTTTGCTAATCTACTTTCATAAAAAATTTATAAATGGAAGCGTATTGATGCGCTTTGACAGTTACATACTCGTACAGGCTGTGTGGGGTGCGTGCGGATAAGGCGCAAGCGCATCGGGGGTGCGAACGGGGTGCGCGGTGCCGGCGTCGGGGCGTCACGCTCGCTGCGGCAGTCTGTCTTTTGACAGTTGACACAAAAAAAGCTAGAGGTCGAAAACCGACAGATTGACGTTATAAGTTAGAAAGAGAAGCGCTTATGTTGTTTACGTATACGTTGGCCTTCTCTCGCTCGATCAACAATGCGCCTTTAATTTACGCGAATACACAAAAGTGTAAGGACAGGCTGGTGTTCCTGTAGTTTTAGTAGGTAATTAAATCTGTTTGCTTAAATGGAGTGTTGGGGGTAAAGCTGAATTGTGATGTTAAACCCACAACAATGGCACGTCCGCGCCCTTGCTCCTTATATACAGGATGTAAGGGACAGCCTTCCGAAAACTTTAACCACGTGTAACGTTTTCTGGGTTTAGGTAGTGGGTTTGAAAAGACTTAAAGATTTATAGAATTAAAAAGTTTATTGCCAATAAATTGCACTCCCCGAAACTCATTCACAGGGTAGGTAGATTAGGGTGCACTGGCCTCAGACTCCTGGCGGCGGCAGACCGACGACCCGGAGATGAGCTCGTCCAGTTACAGATAGGTAGGCTGCTGGTAGCGTGCAGCAGCAGAAGTGCAGAAGGTGTAAAAAATAGGTCCGGTCCTCAGATACAGTCTCCTGGATCAGGTCCTCAGTAGGCGGAATGATGTAGGTAGGAATAGATCCTCAACCACGTCTTTGGATCAGGTTCTCAGCCAGGTCTTGGATCCCTAGAGGGATACACTAGATTTCACTATTAAAATATAGAAAATAGTCGTTTAAAAATGTTAACATCGGCGGGCAGCAACCGCACTTTGACGTTGTACAATTTCGAATGCCGACGGTTAAGTTTTCCAAGCATCGACTCGCATTCGGTTTGAAGTTGACTCCTCTCGTAACCATCTTCATAGTGGTTTTACTGACTTGGGTTTAGGGGCCCGTAATCGATAATGTAAAACGTTAGTTTTTTAATTAGAAAATAAGTTAGTTTAATATTTTTAGTTAGGTATCTATTTTAGTTTTAGTTTTTTATTAGTGTTTACTTACTTTTCTACATCTAAGTAATGTGCAACGTTACAGTACCCCGCCTGTTAGAGCAGGATTTTGCCTAGGTAAGCAAAATCCGGCTGCTTAACACCGAAGGACTCTCGCTATCTTTAACTTTCATAATTCAACTTTCATACTTCATTCTTACATACTTCATAACACAATTTGTCTAAAATTCTAAATTTCTAACTTTAGACCCTTTCATATAGAGTATGAACATAATTTTTAGTTCCACACTCAAGATAGCGAGGTTAGAGACGAGTTGTAATATTAAGAAAAAACTAGTCATACTTTATTATTAAGTTGGGTACTGTAATACTTAGCATATTTAATTATAGTTAGTTTATTTTATTTGTAGTGGTTTAATTTTAGATCTTTTATATGCCATGTACCGATCAGTTGTCCGCTCATGTCTGCTAGATCATAAACCAAGGGTGACTTTTTAGCTATCACTGTACACTTTGTAAATTTAGGTGCAAGTTTTTTGTTGAAATATTTGTCTTTGTCACTTTGGTAGAAAGTTCTTTTCCACACAATATCACCCACTTCAAACTCCGCAGGACGACGGCGCAGGTTGTACGATTGGCAGTTTCTACTATGTGCTTGTAATAGTGCAGCTTGCACTTTATTAAATATATTAGATAGAGTACCTATGTTCTCAGCGTAGGGGTCACGGGGTTGGAAAACAATCTCATCCTCATCTGTGTCCAGATAGTGTGAGCCACAGACTACCAACTCCCGACCGTACACTAGAAAAGCTGGGGTGTATCCAGTCACTTCATTAACCGAGTTGTTCATAGCGAACTGTATTTTTGGAATATTTAGGTCCCATACGCGATGATCATTTTCAATATACGAAGATACAGCAGTCATAATAGTTTTATTGTACCTCTCAACCGTGTTAACGTGTGGTGTATACTTAGGGGTGTAGTGTATTTGGGGTATTTTGTATTTAGAAAATAACTGTTTCAGAGTGGCACTAATTAGTTGCCTACCATTATCTAAAATTATTGTAGATGGCACGCCATGCACAAGAAATACATCTTCCTCCATAATCCTAGCTATGATTTCCGCGGTAGCGCGTTTAATAGGAAACAGTAAACAATATTTAGAGAAACAGCATGTTACGACAAAAATATAACAATTCTGCTTCCTAGTTATAGGTAGGGGTCCAATTAGGTCAATACTAATAACCTGGAATGGCCTAGAACATTTTTTAGGTCGTCCCATTTCACCTAGCGTCGAATGATTTTGATGTTTGTGCGATATGCAGATATCACACGAGGTCACAACTTTCACTACATCACGGTGCATACCGGGCCAGTAGTATTTGAGAGCTAGGCGTTTAAATGTTTTAAATATGCCGAAATGACCTGAAATCGGTTCAGCGTGATTTTCGTTAATAATAGTTGTCCTTATCTCTAGGGGAACAACTTCCTTCCACTCAAATTCTTCAGTGAGACAGCATTTAGACTTCATTAGGCGATACAAGCGATTATTTTTGACAATGTAGTTTGGAAAAGAGGTTGGGGAAGACTGACAGCCATTGTAGATATTTAAGTACCACTGGTCAGCTGTATTAGTGCTATTAAGGGAAGTATCGATAGCTGAAATAGGAACTGCACGCGATAGTGCGTCGGGTATCACATTATCAACTCCCCGGCGGTGCTTAATTTCAAAGTTGAAGGCGGACAGACGTACACCCCAGCGAGCTAGTCGTCCTGTAGGGTTGCTCAAGTTTATGAACCATTTTAGTGCTGCATGATCCGTGTAGACAGTGAATTTTTTCCCATTTTCTAAATAGCAGCGCCAGTGTTCCAACGCGATTAGAACTGCCAAGGCTTCGCGCTCCGTAATGCTGTAGTTACGCTCCTGTGCTGTTAATGACCTACTCATATAGGCTATAGCCATCTCCGATCCATTTACAGACTGACTCAACAAAGCACCAGCTCCGTAGTCTGAAGCATCGGTATGGACTTGAAAAGGTAAGTCATAATTAGGACAAGTTAAAATTGGAGCAGAAATAAGACATTCCTTCAGTTTAGTAAATGCGTTATCAGCCTCTTTAGTCCAGGTAAAAGGTGTAGCCTTTTTACCGGTGGTAGTCAGCTTATTTAGTGGGCCAGCAATAGTACTAAAGTTAGGTACAAAGCGTCGGTACCAGGATGCAGTACCTAGAAATCTTTTAACTTCCTTGCGGGTAGTCGGCACAGGAATATTTAGAATTGCTTCTACTTTAGAAGGGTCCACATGTAAACCATTAGAATTTACAACATAGCCCAAATACTTTAGTTCGTTGCGAAAAAACTGAGATTTCTCAAAATTGATAGTTAGGTTGGCTTGTTTAAGTTTTTCTAGAACACGTAGTAGCAAGGAGATATGACCTTCAAAGGAATCACTTACAATAGCGATGTCATCCATAAAGCATACAACAGAATTTTCAAATTCAGGACCGTAGAAAAGTTTATCCACTAACCTTTGTTGCGTGGCGGGCGCGTTAGTCAACCCAAAGGGTGTAGTAATAAAACGATAAGTGCCGCGAGTAGGTATGTAAAAAGATGTCTTATTTCTGTCGGACTCCTCTATCGGAATCTGCCAAAAACTTTTAGACAGGTCAATACTACTTAGGTATTTAGCATTACTTAGGCCATCTAAAATTTCAGAGATGTACGGTAGATTATAAGCATCTTTTTTAGTGACAGAATTTAGTTTACGGCTGTCTAGACAGAACCGTAACTGGCCATTTTTTTTAGGTACGAGTAGAACAGGTGAAGACCAGGGGCTCTCGCATGGCTCAACTACTCCTAGCTTTAGCATTTCGTCTAACTCTTCGCCTAAAATACGCTGCTTTTCAGGGGACATCCTGTAGTATCGTTGTCGAATAGGTAGTGAGTCGCCGGTGTCAATACGGTGTGTTATTAAGCTAGTGCGCCCTAAACCACACTGTTCCGCAGAGATGTTCCTAAACTGAGTAATAATATTATCGGCCGTCACGCGCTGTGTCTCCGTTAGCTCATCGTAGCAGTGCAAGTGTTTTTTAGTTTCGGTGCCAATTTCAGAAATACCTAGGTCTGTAGTCGGACCTAAAGAAATGGAGCTTAGATATTTAGGACAAATATTAAATTTTTGCCAAAAATCTATACCTAGTATTAAGTTTGTATTAATGTTTGGTATGACATAAGCTTTGAGAATATGTAGATTATTCTCAAAAGAGATAGGTAGGCTCACATAACCTATTGGAGACATTTGTTGCCCTCCAGCAGCAACAAACAATAAGGAGTTATCATTTTTACTCATGTGGAAGCCTTGGGATAGTAAAGACATATGTGAATTATTACCAAGAATTGTTACTGCCGAACCAGAGTCGAGCAATCCACAAATTGACAGATTATTGACTTTTACTGTAACATAGGGACGTTTGTCATTCACAGGTTTAGTATCAAGGATTGACGCTATAGAATAGCATGAGAAGAACTTTTTGATGGTTAGTAACCACTCTTGCCACTCTTTGTCGTTAAAATTATTAGTTTTAGTACCTAAGCGCCGATCCTTATCTATTAGTTTTTTGGACTAGTGCCCTTTTGACATACATCGCAGTTAGGATAGGTTGTATTTTTCTTTCCGCATTTAAAACAAATAGGAAAGCGTTCCTGTTTACATTGGGACAGGCTATGATCTTGCGAGCGACAGCGCGGGCAGAAAACCGGTTTGTTATCAGCTGTCCCGTAGACCGCGGCCACTGGCAGTGTCTGGCCGGTCGAGTAGGTATAGAAATTATTAGGCTTATTCGAATGAGATGGCGTGTTCTTGTAGGTATTTGTGTTATTAGAAGTGTATTTATTCTGAGCTAAGCTGTATTTTTGTTGTACATAGTTTTGATTTTTATGTTGATTAGGGTAGTTATTGTAATTTTTATGTGTATAGTTATAGTTTTGATTTTTATTTTGATTTGAATAATTGGTTTTTTTATTAAACGCTAGATCAGGTGCTAGTGTGGCATGAGACACTGTTGGAGGTTCGTGAAACTGAGAGGATAGGCACTGAATTTTTTCGTAATTACGACAGAGTGTACGTAGTTTTTCTATTGAATTGATGTCGGTAGAATTGGAAGCCAACACATTAGCATAACAGGGACGGATGTTGTGTAGCAACACGTCTAGTTTCTCAGCTTCAGACAACTGTTTAGACAACCTTGAGAAAAGTTCAGACATAATAGCAATATACACTACAATGTTTTCAGAATCTCCCTGAGTTCGGCAGCGAATCTCTGACATTAAGCGGTAGTCATAGTCAAACTTACTAAAATCAGCAATTAGTAGTTGAGTTAATTCGTCCCAATCAGTCACACTATCTTTCACACTTCGAAACCAATGCAATGCATTCTCGGTAAAAATCTCCGTAGCATACCTTAACAGTTTATCCGAGGGTATATTTCTGGAAATGCTAAACTCATTAACTTTCTGTATAAATGTACGAACGCATGAGTTACCATTGAATTTAATTTTGTTTAATTCATTAACAAATGATCGTTCGCACGACATGTTCACAATAGGCACGACATTGCTTGTAGATGGTGAATGTACCTTATCAACGTCGGATGTGGCATTTTCGGTAGGTATCGGTTTAGATTTAATTTGAAATTGGCCTAGTCTAGTTGACAGGCTGTTGTAGTGTCCAGTTAAAGCATTATACGATTTAGTTAGCTCCTCCGTTTCAGGTTTCATTCTTTTTAGTCTATGGTAGATATGATTTTTTAGAGCGATAGTGCGTTTTAATGCACTATCCTCACATTTAGTTTCCAAGTTAGCAACACGCACAGACAGGTCTTTAAGGGACGCGGTCGTACCTTCCAAGTCAGTAACAATATCAATTCCGGATTCTTGCATATCATCAGGTGAATACAGAGAGGTCAACTTAACAATTTGTTTGCGCAAACCCAATACTGTTGATGATGGCTCCTCCCCTCGAATTGTAACTTCGTAAGAAAGTTCGTTTTTATTTAGAAGAAAATAGGTAATAGGGTGAGTTCCCATAGCTTTAGACGTTCAAAATTGATAGATAAAATATGGCAAAATAAGCATACTACAATAGCATAAATTATATAAATGATTTCTATTTGTACAGTGAACTATAAGAACAATTTACTTTAGAAAAACAATTTTGAAATTACCTATGTCGGTATTATGAAATAATTCGATAGTGTTGAACGAAAGCCAAGGTTATTTGCTGTTCTGTTACAATAATTTACTATACGAAAGTGGTGATGGAATAGAATGATTATGAGAACTAATGTAGGTAGTTAATAAATATGCCGCAATTACGCGCTAAGCATATACCAAGCACACAATTAAGTCGAAAATGATAGATAAATAGTGAACTGGTAGGTTTTTAAGAATAGCTATATTTCAAGTTAGATTTAACAATATTAAATTTTAGAAATCAGGACTAAACAAGTATATAGGTAGATATTAGGTACTAGTTAAGTGAATATTCTATGTAGACACCAGTTCACTATGTATAGCATAAAACACCAATTCGTTTACAAGAAAAATAGCACAATTCAAGCTGCAAGAGTTATTTACCTGCGAAGGAACTATGGGTAGTGCAATTCACCACGTAAATCGGGCGCCACTGTAACGTTTTCTGGGTTTAGGTAGTGGGTTTGAAAAGACTTAAAGATTTATAGAATTAAAAAGTTTATTGCCAATAAATTGCACTCCCCGAAACTCATTCACAGGGTAGGTAGATTAGGGTGCACTGGCCTCAGACTCCTGGCGGCGGCAGACCGACGACCCGGAGATGAGCTCGTCCAGTTACAGATAGGTAGGCTGCTGGTAGCGTGCAGCAGCAGAAGTGCAGAAGGTGTAAAAAATAGGTCCGGTCCTCAGATACAGTCTCCTGGATCAGGTCCTCAGTAGGCGGAATGATGTAGGAATAGATCCTCAACCACGTCTTTGGATCAGGTTCTCAGCCAGGTCTTGGATCCCTAGAGGGATACACTAGATTTCACTATTAAAATATAGAAAATAGTCGTTTAAAAATGTTAACATCGGCGGGCAGCAACCGCACTTTGACGTTGTACAATTTCGAATGCCGACGGTTAAGTTTTCCAAGCATCGACTCGCATTCGGTTTGAAGTTGACTCCTCTCGTAACCATCTTCATAGTGGTTTTACTGACTTGGGTTTAGGGGCCCGTAATCGATAATGTAAAACGTTAGTTTTTTAATTAGAAAATAAGTTAGTTTAATATTTTTAGTTAGGTATCTATTTTAGTTTTAGTTTTTTATTAGTGTTTACTTACTTTTCTACATCTAAGTAATGTGCAACGTTACACACGGCTTCAGACCATCACCCTGAACAACGTACAGCAAGAATTTTTCGCCGGAAATAAAAAAAAATTTCGGACTCACCATACAAATTTTACAAATGACATGCCAGATTTGTATGAAGAAGTCGATTTTTTTTTTATTTCCGGCGAAAAATTCTTGCTGTACGATGTTCAGGGTGATGGTCTGAAGCCATGGTTAAAGTTTTCGGAAGACCGTCCCTTACACCCTGTATAGTTTGGAAAGTCGCGTGTTCGCCACATCGTCGGCCGACGCATCTTCTATATGTCTTGCGTCTATTTTTTATGTAAATAAATAGCTTTTCCAGAAGCTTCAATCACGTTATCTAAGAAATAAGGTAAATTATGTATTCACTATTGTTTTGAGTCATTGAAATTGGGCGTATGCGTTTTTGTATGAAGAACTGACAGATGTGGTATGTAATAGTATGTATAATTTGTTAAATTTACACGTAATTTTTATTAAATACTATATTTAACATATACTCTTTGTGTTTTTACATTAATACATTTAAATTGAATTAAATCGGATTTGTTTTGGACCTATTAGCCCATAGAAAACATTTAAAAAATTACAAAATTAGAATAAATAAATAAAAAAAACTTACTATTTTAAAATTAGTATTTACAGTCATTCATTTTGAAATTATTTATACATGTACTAGACCTTATGTCAGTGAGTACGTCAGTTTATTATTCAGCAGGTATACTAAAGACTACATATACGAGTATGTAATATAATATTGTACTATACATAGAATACATGAGTAGGTATAGCTATTGATATATACTAATATAAGTTACTAAGTAGTCTCCACTATCTGCAATGAAAGGACTCCAAGCTTCTTCGGTCACATTTTGCGATGTCCCAAGCACGACCTGGAGAAGCTCATCATTCTGGGACAAGTGGAGGGCAGGCGTGCCAGAGGACGAGCTCCGACGAGGTGGTCAGACCTGGTGAGGAGGGTGGCTGGCGGATCCTTATATGAAGCAGTGCGGCTGGCCAATGACCGCTATGCGTGGAGGCCCATTTTATACGGTCGCGATCCTCAGCAGTGATAGATAAGAAGAAGAAGAATATAATATAGTAAGGATTTTAATTGGTACTACCTAAAAAACGTAGAATCAAGTACCTATAGGTAACGTCGACGGAAATTTTAATTGACGTAATGAACAAAATGCCAAAATGGATTCTTTAGCTTCCCAACTCTGTTTTCAGTTCTCTATAGAATGGCATATTTAAAAAGCTTTGATATTCAATTACTCTATCCTTTTTTAATAAATAAATATTACATATATATTTGTCTAATCCCTGTTATTTTCTCCTGTGCTATGGGAATTAAACAAGCATTGTATAATTCACAAATATAACATATACCTACACACCGGGACCAACTTGTACAAATTGTGTAAAGTTGTCTGTCCCTGGTAGGAATCGAACCCACGAGCTGGCCTGACCTTTGACAAGATGCACAAACAAAATTGTCAGTCACAAAGAGAAAGAAAGCAACGTTTGACGACCTCCGTGGCGGAATGGGTAGCTCTCGGACTGCCACGCCAGATGTTGCGGGTTCGAATCCCGCTAGGGGCAAATGTTCGTATGATGAATATGAATGTTTGTATCAAAGTCTTGGATGTTTATATATTTATTTAAGTATGTCTGTCCGTTATCTAGTAACCATAGCACAGGCTCTGCCTAGTTTGGGACTGGATAATTGGTGTGAATGTCTGAAATATTTATTTATTATTGTTTTGCTTCTTGTATGCGTGATTGTTTATGTATAGGAATTATAGTTTTAATAAGCAACGAACACATAAAAAATTAAAACTTTGTGTATGCCTGGAAAGGCAGGTTTACGATGAAACTAATGTATGTAGCAAATTAAGCCGCAAAATGTACCTTTTTCCATGCATTAAAGATGTTCCATGTGGTCTCCGGTAGAGTAGAATAGGACCACTCCAACTCTTCCCGTGGATGTCGTACAAGGCGACTAAGGGAATACATTACAAAACATCAATCAGGCCTCCCCAACCCGGCTGGCCAGCGCGGGGAGTGTAGGTCAAATCCTCCGTCTGTCTCCGGCAGATGGGAGAGGGTTGTGCTCCTACAGTGGAGACAAAAATAACCTGATGATGAAAGGTATTCTATTCTATCCTTAAAAGTAGTGGTTTGTTCCTTACGTCAATTTAAATTTCCGTCAACGAAATAGTAATCTTTACACCTGGCTAAAGTTGAATGTCGTCTTAAAATGCCTTAACTTTTATCATTAGGATTTTGTAAAGTTTTATGGCAAGGAAGTTTGGTGACAAAATCTTTTGCACCTTTTTTCGCTTTTCACGGTAAATGGGTGGCACAAAGGAAGGTTAGGGAAATTTGACGGTCAGGTCAAGAGCGGGGAAGTTGAGATAGGACGTTTCTTAATCAAAATTCCCGTGGTCGCTTGATAATCAATGATTACATGATTAAATCATGAACAGGGTTCGAAATTAGGTAGTGTAATTTATGTACTTGTGACAAAAATATGGCACGGAAAATTTATTCAACATCCAATTTTTTTTTATTTCAGACTGTCCATATTGTTGTCAGTAGAATCTTAAATAAACTATGTTAGAAGATTTTAAAATTATAATTACAAATAAAAACTATTTAAAAACTATAATAACAAAATAAAATAAAAATTAAATTGAAAATTGGACACTAATTATGAGTAACCGAATCGAGTGCCACAATATGGGGCAGCGACTTGGATCGCTATAACGCGTAGGATGCTGTTAGTGCGGCCGTGGTCACGGCTTAGCATCGAGGCGGCTCTCTTCCTCAAGATGCTTGGACCTATTAACCTGGACGAGTAATATTAACCTTCTCGCCTGTACCCCCGCTGTCACGAACCAAGAACTTTTGCCCTGGCGATTATTTATTTTTGTCAGTCTGACGCAGACGCTCGGCGAGACAATATATGTGAAAAAATGGGTAAATGCGCATTAATGTGGTGCACATCTTAAGTGGCAAAACAGGCAATCTGTCTTTTCACTTGTAAGTATAATTTTATTTCCTTTACATAGCTACTTTTATCGAAAGTCAAAATTATTGAAACAACTGAACTAATACTAACCAGAACATAGGAAATTGTAATTCATTCATTCGTTCTCGATACCAAGTTTTCTACTGTGTCAAGCACTAGTTTTATCACTCATTTTATCTATGTAAAGTATAAAAAAAATTACAGTGGGGGTAGTTAGACAGTGACAACGCTCTATATCAAAGTAGTGCAACAATAGATCACACAACAATGAAACGTCGTGTGTGCGATATACTGAACAAGGCTAATATGATAGTGTGTATTAATTACGTAAAGTTAGCGTTGTGTGAAGTTCTTTCCCCCCTCGGACAGTTGGTTGAACGTGATTCCATACTTCGACGAGCTCTTATCGTGTCTGGAGGTTAATAGGTCCAACTCAAGATTCCATTAAAATCATCGACTCGAGCTTCATCAAGCATGCCTGATGCGCTGCAGTGTCTTGGCAGTCCGAACAACAGCCTGAGCGCATTATTGTACTGAACGCGCTTTGGATATTCCTTTTCTCCGGATTTTTCAAACTGTTTTAATGAAAATCCCGGGATTCTTATAATTAAAATGTATGTTATATCCAATTAAGAAAATATCATTTCATATTATTATTATTTAATTTAATTAGTAAGCAGGAGGCGAAAGAAGAATTATAAGATGGGTGAAATGTCCATATTTATTACTGTAAGAATTTGAGATCTTAGAAAAAATCTAAGAATATCCGTATTGTATAAACATTTCGTCGCAAGTACTTACATAAATGATGTACCTAATTCAGATTCCTAATGCAATCGGTTTACTCAGTCAAAAGTTATGGACATTTTTAGTTTTCAAATACATTGCATATAAAAGTATTTCCGTACTATTCAGATTGCGATGAGTTTGGACTACATTTAGAGCTTGGGAATAGGGGAGGGGGAGCAGGAGTGGGAGCGGATTCTGTAGTTCACGCGAGCGGAGCCGCGGGCACAGCTAGTAAAGAATATATACTATGCTATACGAATTAATTATAAATAGTTATAAAATATTACATATACATACATCATACGCATGTAAATGGGTATATACACTTGTCTAACCCCAAACTAGGATTTTCTCCTGTGCTATGGGAATTAAACAAGGATAGGATAATCAACAAACATAACACCCAGACAGGGATCAACTAGTACAAATTGTACAAAGTTTTCGGTCCCCGGTGGGAATCCAACCCACGACCTCTGGCCCTTCAGTTCAGTGACCAAGCTACTAATGCCAACGAGGCGGTCAACCTTTAGAAGGAATATGTTTACTATTTAATAATATGGCAGCTCCAAACTCATTATTTAAAGTATTGGTTTTAACAAAGAAAAGTTAGTGCATCCTAAAACAAGGCTACAGAAAGTGATGAAACAAGGAATTTACACGAAAATAATAATGTACAATAAGTTGCCACTATATATCACAAAATTACCGATGCTAGAGTTCAAACGGAAGCTTAAATTGTTTTTTGAAGGCCATGCATTCTATTCACTAAATGATTTCATGGAAATATCATTAGAGGAATATTCATTTTCTGATAGCTGAGCTTAAGTTGTAATTAAAATTAATTAAATTATTTTGTAACTAAAATTGACATATAAATAACATTGTACTGTCCAGCCAATGCAACGTACTCAGTTGCAGGGGTGAATAAATTGATTTAATTTCATTTTTGTTTTAAATTTCTTTGAGGAAATGAAAATGCGCCTACATTATTTTATTCAATACAACTCAGTATGACGTCGTAATATTTCATGTCTTTCTTCAGTAAAGTGATAGTATCTTTAATGACGTCACTTAAGACGTAATCGTTCTATCCTATAACGAGATCTTTTTGCGTGAACTTTTTACGACGCGAACGTAATAAGTTTTCATTTTTTAATTCAGAACGTTTCTAATAGGACCTATGGGACCAAGGTTATCTTCAATCATCATCCGAGGTTATTAGTCTCTAGATTTAACTTACTCAGATCAGAGAATTAAAATATTCTTTCTTGTGCAGGAATACATATAAATTATACATGTATAAAAAAAAATTGTGTACAAGGCGGCCTTATCGCTTTCAGCAATTTCCTCCAGGCAACCTTGGAAGTGGGGGGGGGGGGGCGTGGCGAATAGAGAATCGTAAATAATACTACGTAAAGAAGCGTCATTCGACGATTGTTCCCAAATTGATAACACTGGAACCTTTAACCATAGACTTAGAATTAGTTATATTACCGATCTCAATTAAATCTCTTTGCTAGAGCTGCAATTTGATAGACAATTTCAACCTTATTGCATATGAGTGTTCTGAGAACTTGTCTAGACAATGGGTCCCAAATTAACGTTAGCGAGTGTACAGGATATGACTGGTATCGAATTCGGACTTCTTAGAACAGATTTAATCACCTACTACAGACGCAGCAGCCTCTATGTACGCGAGTGTATACGTGTGTGTATACGTATGTATACGAATATCTTGAGAAATAATTGTCCACCTCGTCAGAGCCACACATGGCTTGGTAACACACTAGCAATCCGCCGCCAGGCGCCCGATAGGAACACCGCACCGACATACCGAAATTTTTATTTTAATATTATATACTGACATAGATAGTATGTTATATACTATGACATTATTTAAATTGGTGACATTGTAATTTATATTTTGTACATTATTTTATTTTATGACGATCCCTTTTACCATATTAGAATGACATGTAAAATTGAATTTTTAAGATGTAAAAGTGAAATAAATAAATCTAATCTAATCTACCCCACTTCCACTCCAGTCGCTTCTCTCCGACTATCCAAAATCACAGCACAGTCCTAAGCCGAGGTCCGTGCCCTTAGGCCAGTTGCACCTCCCTAAAGTTAGAGCTGAGCGCCCTCTGCGCCAGCTACCATATTGAGCCGGGCGCACTTGCGATCGCTCTCCCTCCGGTGAGGCTGTGAATCAGGGCCAATATCAATGTCAAAAAAAGACTTGGTATGTCTAATAATGCCCGGAGTATGACCGCGTCCCGCCAGTCGTCTCCCGTCGCGCGTTTCATCCGGTAGCAATTTTTTCCTCTATTAACGTCTAGCACTACAAAGGTCACTGAAAGGTGAAATTATTAGAAACACTTCTGTTAAACACACTTTACTATTTATTCTTTACACAGCCATCACTGTTGGCAGTTCCGAACTAACTGCCCAACCGACCAAAAACCTCCCGGCCTGCAGTCATGTTGGCGGGGATAAAAAACCCAGCCCTCTGATTGGTTAGTGCCATATTCCATTATCAAATCGCAAAAGTTAGAGTCGAACCATGCGATGGGTCGGCTGTCAAAAAGTTGCCTACTCTAAAATGTTGCCAGCACATAGTTCAAAATATTAAATAATCGATTACTGAATCTACTTGATTACGAAAATAGATTTAAACCCTAACAAACGCGTCACATTGTTTTTTAAAGTAATAACTGTATTCTTTTTCAAAATTATGTCGAGTCACAAGCAAATGGGACTATATCCCAGTTATGTCTGATTTGTTTCAACTGTTAATGTCCATTTAATGAGCCACAAAATATTGTCAAAGTCATGCGGTATAGTGCTGACCGAAAATTTGGCGTTAAGAAATGTTTTTTAATTAATTATCAGTAGTTATTTTAAAAACTTTGATGTGTCACCGGTCAATAACAGAATACGGTGTATGATGTGGGCATATATTATTCACCAGAAACAATGTAGTTTTAGATTGTAACGTTTTAGAAACGTCAGTTAAGTCAGTAAAAATGTAAGAGCTCTCTTAAAGCACTTATGTAACTTTAAAGGCAATATACTTATATATTAAACCCATAATGAACCCTTATTATTTCTCCAACTCTTCCCGTGGATGTCGTACAAGACGACAAAGGGAGTACATTATATATAAAACATCAATCAGGCCTCCCCAACCCGTCTGGCCAGCGCTGGTTGTATTGGCCAAATCCTCCGTTTGTCTCCGGCAGATGAGAGAGTGTTGTGCTCCTGCAGTGGAGACTAAAATAACCTGATGATGATTATTTCTCACCTTCGTCCAAAGTGCAACTTCTTTAGGACTCAGACGTGCATACATATTTGACCTCAAACATAATAGAAATCTAACCTAATTAGGAAGTACCTACACCTCATACCATCAAGCAAAATAATTTTTCGTAGCTCATAGTTTCACCTCAAAGTCTTTACTTTCGTGATTGACACTAATTGGTTATTAAATTAGATAACAGATGCACATTTTAAAATCATCTGTTATCTAATTTAGTAACCAATTAGTGTCAATTCTGAAGGAAAAACCTTTGAGGTGAAACTAGGAGCTACGAAAAATTATTTTGCTTCATGGTATGAGATACCTAAAAAACTATGGAATGCATTACATTACTGAATTACGCCACTGACCCTCTTCATTAGGTAATTCCTCCATTTCCCTTTCGCTGATCTACCGGGCTTGTTGTGGGATTGCATTCTTATGTAGTCGATCTACCGCTCATTCGCACAAAGCTTTTCGCTTCATTATTCATTATGGGGACGGTAATGAATGGAATTTTTTCCCGGCTTTCATGTTACCGGACACACTACTCCTATCTCTCTAAAGGAATTGTTAATAGGAATCTTCTTCATGAACGTGTCTTATCGTCCATAAAATAGAACTAAATAATTTATCATCAGATAAGAATGAGTGAAAAGCGGACGAAGGAAAGTCGCTTTCCGACATTTGTTAGGATCGCGCCAAGTGTCGGTAATTCGTCTCTGCCTACCCCTCTGAGACCAAGTCGTGAACATTATATAATGTAAGAATAAGGTCAAGGGTTATCAAATTTTAAAAAGCAAAGTGTATATATTGTAAATAATGAGTGGTTTCCGTAATTTCTTTACCTTGCGTATCTATACATATAATAAAACAGTGGAAAAACAAAAGAAAAGCGAATCTGTAAATTGTAGTAAAAAAAAATTTCACTTCCCGGAAATTACTTAAGACCAGAAGAGTCCAAAAATATAATTAAAAAATTTCGTGTCTGTCTGTATGTATGTATGCATGCATGTATATACGGGATAATCTTGTAAACATTCAAGAGCATTGTCAATGTGAAGTGAGTTCTTTTTTCACTTCACTTCGAATGGAATGCTATGGAATGATTACAGAATTTGGGTTTAGGTTTCAAAGTGAATGAAGCCACAGTTGAGAGATGACTTCCGGGCGTGCGTCGCCTCAAAGTGCTAAAGTATTCTTCAAAATGACCTAGAAAATTATAGAAAATGAATGTACGTAAATATGATTACTTTTATATTTAAACATGCAGAACTTTGGACATTTCACTAAACTAAACTAAATAAACTAAATCTGTGAGGTCACTTGACCTGGTGCTGACAGAATACCAGCGCTGGAGTTCGCGTAGCGTGCTGCAGCATTATGCTGAGTCAGCGCCATTTTGTTGCTGCGACACATAGGTACCTTGATTATTTTTAAATTGTCATTTATTAATTCTGTTTTGTTTATTTCTCATGTATGTGTGTGTCGTAGCTATGAATAAATGACCTATTCTATTTCCTATGGAAGGTATTATTAAGAATTCTTGTCAAGTTTTAAAAAGATTAAAATTAAATATTTCACTCAGTTCGCCAATAATTGAATTTTTATCAGGCTGAGACTTTGGTATTAAATGAAAATAAATACAATTTTTATTGAAGAGGTTCTCAGCTATTTCACATTCCTTGCCATCACGCCTCTCCTTCGAGGTCTTCCGGCCATGAGCTATAAGGTTTTATTGTCGCTCTTTTTTAATTTCCAATTTCATTTTATTGGTACTTGCGACCGGAGGCGAGCGTCTACTGTACTCATCTGTCGACAGACAAAGCAATTACGAACTAACTAAGTTGTGTCGGCGAGCTGTCGATATTCTATCGATTGTCGATACTATTCCACATTCACTCGTACATACTTCATCATCAGTTGAAATACGTCCACTGCTAAACATAAGCCTTTAAGAATGCCACTGTTGGTGGGCTGTTCATTGGGGGATTTGGCATAATCACCACGCTTGGCAGGCGGATTGGTAATCGCAGTATTGATAGATAGATAAACTCTTTATTGCACACAAATAAGAAAGTAACAAGTAGGTACAGAATTATGCCAACTGGAAGAGAATGCCATATTGGATTATGTTCGTCTTTTGTACTTTCTGTGCAATAAAGCTTTTAAATAAATAAATTATGGAAAGCATACTAAGACGGCCTTATCACTTAAAACGATATCTTCAGGCAACTTTTGCAGGCAAAATTAAAATTTTAGAATATACTAAAGATACTTACTTAAATTATAAATAAACCTACAACTTTTAAACGGCTGAAGTACAAATTCTAATTTTCGAGTACAAAATAGTACATTTCCAGGACAAATTTTCTGCATGGTCAGATTTCAAATCAGAGACTGTGGCTCTGCCAAAATGACGCAAGCACATAAAAGTCAAAATCATTTATTGCATATGAGTGCACTTGGTACATTTAAACACATCATTTTATTTATCGACGACCGCTTCGTAGATGTTAGCGCTGTGAAGAAAATACATACCTACATAATTAAATAATAATTATATTAATATACACAGGAGAACGCTGTTACCCGTCCCTGGTGCAATCCTTTAGTCGCCTAGACGATACTCACGGGAAGATTGGGGGTGACCCTTTTCTAAGTCGGGAACTACAGGGCACAGAGTTGTTTTCAAAAACTTAAATAGGTATCGATCAATTTTCACCGCCAATTATCGTTTGAGAAGCTTTAAGCACTATCATTAAATTTTTAATCCCCTGTGCACTCGTTGATACTTAAAGCTTTTAAGCTACTTGTCTTTTATCGATAACGACAGTAGAACTATCGACTATCGATAGTTCTGCTCTAGTGTTAGCGATTGCAAGGATGGTCAGGCGTTGGAATGTGTGAAAGCAATTTGCGATCCAATAGGATTAGTCACTGTGTGTCTTAAGGCTGAATCTGCGGAAGCGATGGTGTATACTAATATAGATTATGTAAGGCAAAACTGGCAAACGGTCATTAACTTATACAACTTTACACTTTTAGGAGTGGTTGGCATTTTTAGCACTAGATATTGCTGGATATCAACGAACATACAAAATGGTATAAAATCCAGCTCGAAGGACCATAAAAAGAGGTGGTAATTACGCCAGCTATTGTAGCTCATCCTTACAGTAACATGACAGCAAAATGAAACATATTTACTTATCATTACGTTACTGTTTGTTTCGCTCGAAACGATAGCCGTTTTATCCTTTAATTTTACCCGACAGTGTTGCCAACCCTAATTTTACCTTTCACTTGCTTATTAAGTATTATATTTGCCTACTGAGTGGGTAAATTAGCTCTACCTCCTGCCTTACGGTAAATATTTACTGAGGATAATATTCAGGGACTTGGTTTCTAAGAAAAAAATAAGGAATAAACACTTTCCAATTTCCATATACATATTGGAATGAACGAACGGCCCCTGGAATGGAAAGTGTAATATAAATAAGTTTCCTTATTGGAAAAACTTATTTTTTAAAGTAAATAAAACTGCATTCAAAATATTCTTTAAAGTTGTTTGCCTCTCCCGGGAATCGAACCACATCGAATCGATACAAACTGAAAATAATAAATACCGCCAGATAGATCGACGACCTGAAGACGGTGGCCTGAAGCGGCTGGATGCGGAGAGCGAAGGAACGGGTGTAGTGGCGTTCGTTGGAGAAGGCCTATGTCCAGCAGTGGACGTCTAAGGTTGATATGAAGATGATTATGATATACTTTTATGACACAAAACGAAGCCAAGGCTTTTATAGTTACTCCCGCATGACAGAAACCTATGTCCAGCAGTGAACGTTGGATTCTGGCGATCAAGTTTATACACAGGGCCTTCGTCAAAAAATTCCCGAGTTTATGTAATTTATTATCGTTCGACTGGCACGGAAATTTATGTTACTATATACAATTTCGAAGCACAGTGCTAGTGTGTTTTAATATCATACAGCGACATCTAATTGAGGAATATAATCAACCTGATTCCTTGCTGAGTATATGGGAGCGAGTTGGATGGATTCATATTATCCTTCCTACTAATATTATAAATGCGAAAGTTTGGATATATTTGGGTGTTTGTTACTCAATCACGCTTCAAGTACTGGACGGATCGGGATGAATCTTGGCACACATATAGGTTACGTCCTGAAATAGGAGATAGGATAGTTTTTACTCCGAAGAAATATCTTATTCCTAAGGGAAATCAAATTAGTAGTTAAAAGTAGTGAATATATGTAAATAGTTATTCTGCTATTCGGGGCGAAGACGAATTCAAAAATCAGATATCATTAAAATCGGTCCAACCGTTCTTGAGTTGTAGTGTAACTAACCCATCATGTCAGCCCCTAGAAATCCACTGCTGGACATAGGCCTTCCCCAACGAACGCCACCATACCCGGTCCCCCGCCCTCCGCATCCAGCCGCCACCGGCCACCCTCTTCAGGTCGTCGGTCCACCTGGCGGCGGGGCGTCCCATCCTGCGAGTGCCGATCCGCGGTCTCACTCCAGAACTCGTCTAACCCGATTTTGTTTTATTTATTAGATATATACTCGTATAGTAAATGGGGTCCGATACTTCAAAATCATTGATATCCTTGTCACAGATAATAGTATGAAGATAACATACATACATAATGCTCACGCCTTGGTCCCAGAGGGGTAGGCAGAGACGATGGATGAAGATAAAGACGAAGCTTATTTAAGTGCTGTCAAATTTTAAATATACTCCTTCAGAATAGGGGCTAATATCTGCAATATTGGTGTAGGAAATGTGTAATTGAATTACAAAATATAATGTGTAGGTAATTATTTTAACTTCTAACTTCTCACTTCCCACATTAACGCTTATGTAAACGAAGAATTTTCTTCATTAAATATATTGAACACTAATACCCACTTCGAAAACTAAAGTTAGCTCGAAGAAGATTGATGGAGCAATCATTTTAAACTTTAAACAAACTTGAAGATTGTACGTCATTATGCCACGAGATGATTACGTCAATTAAGTTCTTTATGATTTGTTCTTTGTTTTTTTCTATCATGAGTTTAAGTCATGCTTACATGAAATAAAATGATATTATTTTATTAATTAAGTAAATTCAAAATTTCGATAAAATAATTTGAATTATACCAGGTAGGTATTTAGCATTTCATCTAAGCTACTTTAAGAGATGTTCGTTGGTTACATCGACGTTCGTTATACGTTAGAAAAAGAAGCAATATTGTACTGATGTTAACCCTCTCTCGATCGACTATTTTTTGACCTATTTCACATATCCCTACTGGTCTGTCCTCTCATAATGAAGAAGTTTGCATACTTTTAGAATATAATAATTATAATAAACAAAACACGAGCAAAAGACTTATACATTTTCAATGTGATGATACTCGTACCGATTTCCTGAATTATTAGAAGAGTGGAGATAAATGGAAAAGTATCCCCCCTAGTAGAAAAAAGTGGAAAAAAATTCCGTTCTTCCCTACTAGAAGTGACAGACCAGTAGGGATATGTGGAATAGGCCTATTTTTGTGCGCTAGGTAGGAGCAGTTGCCGTACAGTAATTTACGCACACACGCGCACGTGTACGGACAGGCTGATGCGCCTGTAGTAGTAGTAGGTAATCTGCTCGCTTGTATGGAGTGCCGAGGGTGTGCCCTAACCATAGTTTCACTATACTATATCCATGAATATTATTTCATAAATGAATTTTCTAAAAAATTAAATTGGTGGGCCCTCTGACATTTAATTTTTATTTGTGATAATTTAATACCAAGTGTGTTTTGAATTTTTTTGTACATTATTTTATTTTATGACGATCCCTTTTACCATATTAGGATGACTTGTAAAATTGAATTTTTAAGATGTAAAAGTGAAATAAATAAATCTAATCTAATCATATTCAAATGATTAGCATATGATACGAGTATATATGTCCATACATAAATTATTTAAAAGGTGAAGCTAACATAAGTTTTGCATGAAGCCATCGGCTTTTTTGTATGTTATTCACATTAGGTGTTTGTTACTGTTATAAGGTCTAAAACAGATCAATCTGTCTTCATCATGTCAGTCCCTAGACGTCCACTCTGGTCCCACACCCGGTCCTCTGCCCTCCACATCCAGTCGCTACCGGCCACCTTCTTCAGGTCGTCGGTCCACCTGCCGGCGGGGCGTCCCACCCTGCGAGTGCCGATCCGCGGTCTCCACTTCAGAACTCGTCTGCCCCAACGGCCATCGGTTCTGCGGCATATGTGGCCCGCCCACTGCCACGTCAGCTTGCTAATCCTTTCGGCTATGTCGGTCACCCTCGTTCTTCGTCGGATCTCCTCATTACGAATTATATCAAAGTCAAAGTCAAAATCATTTATTGCATATGAGTACACTTAGTACATTTATATACTTCATTTTTTTATCGACTATAATCCTTAAAGAAAACCCGAGCATAGCCCTCTCCATAGCTCGCTGAGCGACTTCAAACTTGTGGATCAGGCCCACCGTCATTGTCCACGTCTCCGCGCCTCAGGTCATAAATACATATCGGAATAAACCCCGGAATATCAATATTAACATAAACATTTATTCTCAACTACATAAATGACTACCTACATCCGATCCCTGGCTATAGCTTATAAATAACCTTATAACTTACTAGCTGTGCCCGCGGAGCACGCGTGGACTACAGAATCCACTCCCGTTCCCTTTCCCACTTCCACTTCCACTGCCACTCAGACTCTCAACCTCCCAATTCCAATCCCACTCCCACTCCCAAATTCTAATGTTAGTCCTAATGTCATCGTAATCTGAATGCCGAGCATGTTATACTTTATTATTTTGTGTATGTATACCTACTCATGTACACCTTCCCCCTGCCCTCACCCCCTTCCCCACCACTCACCATCCACTTTACTCACTACTTTCCCCTACACTTTCATGACCCACCTATCTAGAAAATGTAGTTCTCACTCATTACAATACGAATTCCGTTCCACCCTACACTTTGTTGTATACTAATGCAGTTTATGCGAGTTTTCGAAAACTATAAATTCGCATAACTTTTGATTGACTGCACTGATTACAATGAAATAAAGCCATATAGGTACACCGAATTAAGCACCATGTTTCTGTGAAAAGTCCATCAACATCTTTTCAGTCGTTTTTAAGTGATGCGCTCACAAACAAACAGATAAACATTTCAAAAATTATCGAAATTATTTATCTTTACTATTACTTATCCTTAGACCCCCAATTTTATTTTTGCAAATATCTTCAATGTACATACATGCGTAGTTTACGATTTTATTTATTAGATAATAATATAAGGTGGTATGGTAAGGTAGGTTGTATTTACCTTGGTTACGCAGAGGTCTTGTCTAATTTTAAGGTACCTACTGGGTACTAAGATAAGGTGTTTTTTACTAACTTTCGCCAGCGACTTCGTCCGCGTAGGTTTCGATATTTACACATCTTAAATTTCAAAATAGATATCATTTTCGCATTCAAATGTTTTAAATAAAAATTATCCGATGTCCAATGCAGGACCTAACCTACGAGTATATGTGTCCTAAGTTTCACCACGATCGTCCATCGGTTGAAGCGTGATTCAGTAACAAACTTCCAAACTTTCGCATGTAAGATATTAGTGGAATGGGATTTACTTCAAAGATTTTTTTTTTTAAAGAAAGTAAGTTATTTCAAGTTCCATGGAGAGAGAGCAGAGACCAACCCGCGCTTTATAGGGCCCACCTACTACCAAAATCTCCCTGGTGACCTATAGAACGAAACGAATGATGAAACGTTTAGTCGCCGACTGAAAAACCTTTTATTGGATAAAGAATTATACTCTGTCAAAGAATTTATGGACATACAATTTTTGAATTTAAACTAGGACATAGTTTATGAAAATTGAAATTTTTTATTTTTATATACATTGTTATATTATGTACATTAAGTTATGACATTGTTATAAATCTCAAACACGAGTTGTGTAGAATTGACATTTTGTATACTATATTATTGATTATTTTTGACGATCACATTAATTCTGACCTTTTACGTAAGTTAATCTATGTATTAAAATTTGTAATGTGAAATAAAGAAATCTAATCTAATCTAATCATAAAACGATTGCCTCCGAATGCCTCCGCTTCCCAGAAAGTTGTTTTATTTTCATAGAAACGTGTTTAAAACAGTTTAAATTTCGTTTTCCGTCTAAATTTACTTGTACTAGTTTTAAAGGGTACCTTTAAAGGGATTCAAAGTTTCTTCCCGACACATGTCGGCCAAGTTACGAGTACGGTGCGAGTGTATTTGCCAGGTGTGCTCAACTCCGGCCCGCTAAGTTTCACGGCCCAGTGGTCCCGCGACCCTTTGATTTTCCGCCTGATGCGCCCCGCTTCAAATAGACCAGACATTATAGTAGAAAAGGACGGACATCTACAGTCGATGGAGACAGAGAGAGGATTCGTTTTATCTTGTACTTACTTGCCTGTTTTTACTGAAATCAGGTGGAGTGAGTTCGTTAGGATCCGAATACTGGAAGGTCGTTAACTTTAAGTATAATCCGTTTGCCGTCACCGGTATCACTGTTTATGTGAGACTGTCACTTCTATACTTCCGGTATTAGGATGTTAGATTTCTGAAAGGTGCCTGGCCACCCGTGGGCATCGTCAAGGCCACTAAGAGATTGCACCAGGGACGAGAGGTTCTCCTGTGTATTATTAAAATATTATATGCATATTTTCTTGCCGTATGGTTTCCGGTAGAGTAGAATAGGACCACTCCAACTCTTCCCGTGGATGTCGTACAAGGCGACTGAGGGAATACATTATAAAACATCAATCAGGCTCCCCAACCCGTCTGGCCAGCGCGGGGAGTGTAGGCCAAATCCTCCGTCTGTCTCCGGCAGATGAGAGAGGGTTGTGCTCCTGCAGTGGAGATAAAAATAACCTGATGATGCATTTTTTAATGTAAGTGTATATTTGATCGATACGTTTCTTTCATAATTTTGCTAATAAATGCATTTACCAGTCCTTTCAGTTACTCTAAGGTTGACTGGAAGAGATCCCTGAGTGGGATAAGTCAGCCTTTGTACACAACTTTGTTTTTTTGTTGTTTAATTTTTAGTTGTTAATTTTGGTACAATAAAGCGTTTACATTACAGACATCAATACTGCGATCACTGATCGGCCTGTCCAGCGTGACTATTATGGCAAATCCCCCAATGGACAGCCCACCAAAAGAGGCATTCTATTGGGGAGGCTTATTTTCAGCAGTGTACGTATTTCCTTTCCTTTGACCGACGACCTAAAAAAGGTGGCCGGAAGCGGCTGGATGCGGAGGGCGGAGGACCGGGTGTGGTGGCGTTCATTGGGGAAGGCCTATGTCCAGCAGTGGACGTCTAAAGGCTGACCTGATGATGGATCTTAGGATGTTTGTATTACTATTTCACTCATCATTATTATATGAAAGTACATATAACCGAATATGGACGCGAAAAAGCAGCAGAAACGCTGTAACCCACACTGATGTAGAAAATTTGCTGTGATGTGTCCCTCCCTCCCTACCTGACCTCCATCCCCCCTCTAATTCCCCTTCTTCTGGGTAATCGCGCTCCACCTTAGGCTTCATCATCACTTACCATCAGGTGAGATTGAGGTCAAGCGCAAACGAATCAACATAAAAAAAAATTGTTTGCATTATATATTATATTTACAGTCGTACGCGTTCGCCTAGGTGCCCCGGCAATCGGGGCCGCGCCGCGTTGGTATATTTTTACAATTATGCCTTAAACAAGGAAAATGTTATTGCCCACAATGTAGCCCTCGTTACCCTATACCCTCCTTGTGGGTAAACAACTCAAAATTACATTTCAAAGTCATTTATTATCCTACACGTTAATTAAGGAGTAATACAATACTTATGTTCATTACTGTAATTACATGGATTACAGCCTTTAAAGCCTATGTAATAAGCGCGTAATTGGCTTAAACGGACTATTCGGCGTCACATTGAGTTTATGTCTTCGTTTCCTGATTTATTCACTTGAATTCTGTTTTATTGCAAAGACTGCAATCCAGTTTAATAGCAGTACGATAACAAGATTATCACTAAGTTAGGATTGGAATCCATATCTTATATGTATTTTATGAATATTTGTATATTATTATTATTATTTAATAATATATATTATATTTATATATATTTACCGTGTAGTTTATAATCTATTTAAGTGGGTATATAGTTTATATTAGTGTATGTATGTATATGTTTTTTTTTATTTACGTACACACTATGTCTGCCTTTATTATTTCAAATATCTCTCTCGCGGGTCTGCTGGAAGAAATCTCTCTCAGAGATAAGTTCGCCCTTTGTACTTGTGTTTCTTTTAATGTATTATTTTTTATTTTATCTGTGTGTGTGCAATAAAGAGTTAAATAAAATAAATAAAATAAATAAGATTTAACTTTTTTTGTATGTATGTATAGGGATGTTTGTGGAGGGGAAGAAGGGGGGAGGGTGGAGGGGGTTCGTCGTAATTCTTGATCAATTAATATATAAATCTTACAAAAAAGTATAACGTAAACGTGTACAAAGGTGGACTTATCTCTGTAAGAGATCAAATTAGTTAACATTATCAAAATAATGATGGATCAATTAAATGAACATTTACAATATGCATAGGGCTTTTCGGACAAGATGAACTTTTAAAATCCCGTTAGTCCGATAGCGCGATACTTGTAGTCCAAGACTTTGAAAGGTCCTTATTATCCGATCAATCGAACCAACAGAAAAAAAAATCGTGGCCCGATCGATCGGACAAGCCGATCGGACTACGTGGCCTTAGGCTTATTTTCGCTCAAGAAAATAAATAGACCATACACGAATTAGTAAATGATACAAATATCTATATTTATTATATATACATATGTTCATATATATACTATTACATTATATATCCCAATAAATACTTATTGGGCCCGATTCTAAAGGCACACATTTAAAATTTGACAGCGCTAAAATTGGTTTCGTCTTTATATTCATAATACTGTGTGACAAGGATAGCAACAGTTTTAGTGCTGTCAAATTTTAACGTTGTGCCTTCAGAATCAAGGCAATTGTTAGTTTATATAGTGTAATATAAGTCGGCTCAAAGCTTCGGTATTGAACCCATAGTAATTTTTTAAGTTGTTTTTAAATGACACCAGGCAGGGGGACCGTTCCAAAGCCTTGCTGGTATCCGAGGACCTCAAATACATTCCTTTATCTAATTCCAGTTTCTCAAAGGTTCATTTGTTTGTCCCTCAATCACGCCCTTCGCCACGGCTCAACGAATTTTGATTAAATTTTGCACAAACGTAGTTCATTCGCTCGATTAACACTTGGAGTTACTATTGTCATATTATACGTAATGATATGTAATCAAATATATTATTGAAATAAATAATAATAATAATACACATCCTATCCTACTATCCTTCCTACTAATATTATAAATGCGAAAGTTTGGATATTTGGATGTTTGTTACTCTCAACCACGCTTCAACCACTGGACGGATCGGGATGAAACTTGACACACATATGGGTTAGATCCTGGTTTTTATCCCGAAAAACTTTTTATTCCTACGGGAAAATTTTAATAATTTGTAATGTTAAGTTGTCCACGCGGACGAAGTCGCGGTCAATAGCTAGTTTATTATAATTTTCTCCTGTGCTATGGGAATTAAATAAAGATAGGACAATTCGCAAATATAACATCCAGACCGGGACCAACTTGTACAAAGTTGTCTGTCCCAGTGGGAACCGAACAAATGACCTCTAGCGTTCGAGTCCACCGATCAATATACTAGGCCAACGAAGCGGTTTGACGAGTTTATATTAACAAAGTAACCGAGGTAGAGAATACTAAATATTGGGCTCGATTCTGAAGGCACAACGTTAAAGTTTGACAGCACTAAAAGTGTTGCTATCCTTGTCACACAGTATTATGAAGATAAAGACGAAACCAATTTTAGCGCTGTCAAATTTTAAATGTGTGCCTTCAGAATCGGGCCCATTATCTACGTACAGAAGCGACACTCACCTCCCAAAATAGAGCACGTCTGGCAGCTCACATACACAAACGTGTACGGACAGGCTGGTGCGCCTGGGGTAATCTCCGAGGTGTCCGTCTCCGATTTAATTGACTTTAGGATATAATAATAATAATAATAAATAATAAATATCTCACACATTCACACCAATTATAATAAACAAAATCTCAGAACAAAGTGGGTTTAGTCCGTTTTTAATAGTTTGAAGGTTGATTGTTCTTACTAAACATGAATAAAGCCAGCTATACAAGGTACTTATCACTTATTTTTTTAAATTCTCTACAACATATCTTTGACGACCTCCTTGGCGGAACGGGTAACTCTCGGACTGCCACGCCGGAGGTTGCGGGTTCAAATCCCGCTAGGGGCAAATGTTCGTATGATGAATATGAATGTTTGTACCCAAGTCTTGGATGTTTATATATTTATATAAGTATGTCTATCCGTTATCTAGTAACCATACCACAGACTCTGCCTAGTTTGGGACTGGATAATCGGTGTGAATTTCTGAGATATTTATTTATTTAATGAGATGTTTCACTTGCTAAATGAGCCATCAAGACCTCACTTCCCTATTAACTCATGCACATGTCTATTTCATAACCAAATAAAGCATGAAACGTATGCCTAATCTATGTAAATCCCCTCTTTGAGTTTGCATACACAGCGTGTTCCAAAGAGGTCATTTTACCTATGGTTGCCAACATTTTTTAAATCAGGACAGGATAATAAGTATAAATACGAGTTTATGAATAAAAATAAATGCAAGCGGTAATTGATTGGTGACTGATTTCAAGTGATCAATGATCACTTAAAAACCTTTTGGTTAGAATATAATAAAGGTGTATTATTCATAGTGCCCGCTTTTGTACTCTAACCCCTATATTTTACATTTCAAAATGCTTTATTCTGATTTAAATTCAATGTCAATTACATTATATAATTGAAAAGTAAAAATAATGAATTAAAAATAATACTAAATCCCCGCCCAGAGTCGTACCCGGCTGGAAAGTACCCATCACGCTGGCGGCGTTTCCACGCTGTCACTTAAAATCATAATCGGTAAGCAAAGTAATTATTATGTTGGAAAACACCTTTTCCTTATTTATTTATTTATTTATTTATTTAATAGTTTATTGTACACACAAATTTACAAAGAACAACACAAAGAAAAGAAAATTATACAAAAGGATAAGCTTATTTCTAAAGAAATTTCTTCCAGCTAACCTGCGGTGAAGACAAGGGATTATGGAGATATATAGCATATTATACCTTCGGCATATTAAAGCATTAACAACTATAGGTTTTATAAAACTTGCACATAGATATATAAAACTTATTGCCCTGTTAAACAACAGTCAATAAATATACCGAAAAACGGGACAAAAGGTGTTCCCATAGGATTATATACCGGAGTCGCTGAGAAGGGTCCTCACAATCAATCATTGGATTGAATTCCGCCACAAGTGTACACCCAACTCCAAGAGTGGGTAAACAAATAGCGGGACGTCAGGAGAGGACATTGTGCTGAAATCGGGACACCTGGCAACATACAAATATATAATCGTGGCACAACCCTATTCCCTCTATCTTGTTTATCCAGGTTGCATTCAGCGGCCTTTATGAGAGTATCTCTAAATTCACAGAAATGAGAAATTTCCCGCAAAGTTTCAGAGTTCCAAGTTCACAACAAAATTGTTACTTCAAAGTGACGTCAAAAGCGAAGCGATACTTCGAACGCTCGAATACAATATCGAAGTAAGAACTTCGGAACAATTTCGGAAAATTCTACGAGTACATATGATAGCAAGTTAATTCAACACAGGGGTGTCTATGTCGTAGTTTGAGTATAATCAGCTGTTTTACAAAACCACTAGTGGTTTTGCGAAAGCGTTTCATTATGTAAGACAATAATGCTACCCACGTTTAGACGTAATGTAAAAAAAAACAAAAAATCAAATAAAATCAATTTATTCACCCCTGCAACTGAGTACGTTGCATTGGGCAGGTCACAGTACAATGTTATTTTTATGTCAATTTTAGTTACAAAATAATTTAATCAATTTTAATTACAACTTAGCTCAGCTATCAGAAAATGAATATTCATCTAATGATATTTCCATGAAATCATTTGGTGAATAGAATGCATGGCCTTCAAAAACAATTTAAGCTTCCGCTTGAGCTCTAGCATCGGTAATTTGGTGATATATAGTGGCAACTTATTGTACATTATTATTTTCGTGTAAATTCCTTGTTTCACCACTTTCTGTAGCCTTGTTTTTGGATGCACTAACTTTTCTTTGTTTCTTATGTTGTAGGTGTGCCCGTTCATTCTCTTATTTAAATTTCCATTTTCTTGATCAGTGTGAATTTCTAACAAACTATTATATATATAGAGTGATATCACAGTCATTATCCTATTTTTGTAAAAAACGGTTGTGCCGATTGGCGCTTAGGAACTCCATTTATAATTCTGAGAGATCTTTTTTGACACTTAAGAACTTTCTTTATATCGGATGCATTTCCCCAAACAGTAATAGCGTAACTTAAAATGACTTATGTGGAACCATAACAAGCGTTCGGCGTAGGGCGACCATGTTGAAAAAAAAAGTAATCAACGTACCAAAAATAAATATAATTAACTGTAATAGTAGTAATATCTAACTTCCCGCGTAATTCGCCCGTCCACAGGGCAGTCACAACGTACGAGAATCAATTCGCTGGGGTCGACATCTTCCATCTCAGTAGACCCCAGTTTATCAAACAGATAACTGATACACATTTGACATTTATTTATTTAAATTATGAAACATTACAGATTATTATTCCATTGCGTTTCAATATTTTTTATGCTATCGACGAAACAGGCATTCCTCTCTCTAGCGTTCCCTTACATTCCGTCATCAGCCGTCCTATGCCGTGTACACTAGTGGCCTCGCTATAAACTTACACACACATTTACTCTCCAACTTACACTCTTTTATACAAATACCACATCTCAAACACTTATACACTGTATTTCTTAATTATTTGTTACTAGCTTTCTTGCCTTATTGATTTAGTTATGTAAAAAGACGAACTTAATAATTGGCTTAATATATGTTATTTTGTATTGTATTTTTTTTTCAATTAGACATGTTGTTAAGTTCGCATAAAAAAACAGATTTCTTTTTATTAAAATTGACCTTAAAATCGCTGTTTTTACCTAATATAAATTAATCATCATCAGCCCGAAAGAGTCCACTGTTGGACATAGGCCTCTCCCAACGTGCGCCACTGAACCCGATCCTCGGTTCTTCTCATCCAGTCATATAAATTAATGTAAAATAGTAAATAACACAGGAGATCATTTTTTTCAGGCACTGAATTTAAAATAGTTTTAGTGTGTTGAATACGAAGAGAATATTAGATTTGCTTAATTGGATCTGTTGTTTTAAGATAAAACAAGTTACTCGAATATTATTGTAAGTTATCTAATAAGAAATTATAATCTATTATTACATATAATAAAAGAGTAGAAAAAACAAAAGAAAAGCGAATCTGTACATTAAAGTTAAAAAAAAAATTTCACTGCCCGGACGTTACTGAAGATCAGTAGAGTCCAAAAATATAATTACAAAATTTCTTATCTGTCTGTATGTATGTATGTATGTACGGGCTAATCTTGGAAACTGCTGAACAGAATTTGACGGCGTTTTCACTGTTTAATAGCTTTGAGTTCGGGCCTCATACTGGTATAAGTCATATCTCAATAAAATGTCAGGATGCTGATATACAAGTTAACCTCTCATTTCATATCATTTGTATGAAAGTGTAGTTCAACATTACTGGTCTTTGCAAGAACTTGACAGAAAGTGACAGAGATGTTTTAAAGCCCATTTATAGATTTATTTTAGCTGATGTATTTCAGGTATTTCCACAAGTCTCGATACAAAAAGTTCGCTATTCAATAATTAGTGGCCCTGTATTAGACCGGTGATCGTCGACAATGTCAATATCGAAGCTGTTCAGGAGTACGTCTGCCTAGGACATACAATATAGTTGGGTAGGATCAATTTCAAAAGCTGACAGAAGAATCCAGTTAGAGTGGACAGTATTCGGAAAACTGCGTCAAGTCTTTACGTCACCTATTCCACAATGTTTAAAGACAAAAATCTTTAATCAGTGCGTCCTGCCTGTCATGATTACAGCGCGGAGACGTGGACACTGATGGTGGGCCTGATCCACAAGATTCAAGTGGCTCTGCGAGCTATAGAGAGGGCAATGCTCGGGGTCTCTATGAGGGATATGATTCGTAATGAGGAGATCCTATGAATAACGAAGGTGACCGACATAGCCGAAAGAATTACTAAGCTGAAATGGCAGGTCACATCTGTCGTAGTACCGAACGGCCGTTGGGGCAGACGGGTTCTAGAGTGGGACGCGACGTCCCACGCGCAGGGTGGGACGCCCTGCCGCCAGGTGTATGGACGACCTGAAGATGGTAGCCGGAAGTGGCTGGATCTGTAGGGCGTTGTGGCATTCATTGGGGAAGGCATGTCCAGCAGTTTGACAGACATTTTGTTTTACAGTTAATTGGATATGCAACATAGGAAGGGAATAGGAGGGGAAGGAAGTCGGATGGAAAAGAATAGAGAGATTAGGGTAAGAGAGGAAAGATGAGGGGGCAGTGGTAAATAAAGAGTGTAGGAAGGGGTGGGTTAAGGGAAGGGGGAGAGGTAGGAGTAGGGAGAAGGAAGGGGTGGGAGAAAGGGTTTTCAACGTTGTGGGAAGGGGATGGAGAAGGAAAGAAAGAAAGGGTATGGAAAGGACAAATTGGAGGGGGGGGGGGGAAGGAAATATCACCTAATTTAATTAAAATATTTTTTTTTTATTGATTATATGATAATCTTTTAATTCATGATAAATGTAAATGTCAACTTTATTTTAAAAAAAGCGGCCAATTGCGAGTCGGACTTGCCCATGAAGGGTTCCGTAGCAGCAAGTAACATAATATAAAAGTTATTGTAGTTCGTTGTAACTTTGATCGATGTTTTAATAATAGTATTGTTGTTTACGATTTATGACGTATTAAAAAAAAACTTTTTACTAGATCTCTTTCAAACTAATTTTCGGTGGAAGTTTGCATGGCAATGTACATCATATATTTTTTTTAGTTTTATCATTCTCTTACAGGGGGACACACATTTTACCACTTTGGAAGTGTCTCTCGCGCAAACTATTCAGTTTAGAAAAAAATGATATTAGAAACCTCAATATCATTTTTGAAGACCTATCCACACGTATGGGTTTGATGAAAAAAAAATCTGAGTTCCAGTTCTAAGTATGGGGAACCCCCAAAATTTAATGTTTTTTTTTCTATTTTTGTGTGAAAATTTTAATGCGGTTCACAGAATACATCCACTTACCAAGTTTCAATAGTAAATATTTTATAGTTTCGGAATAAAGTGGCTGTGACATACGGACGGACAGACAGACAGATATGACGAATCCATAAGGGTTCCGTTTTTCGCCATTTGGCTACGGAAACCTAAAAAACTGTGGTCCAACGGGCGAAACCGCCGCCGGAACGCTAATTTTTACCCGACTTCAAAAAAGGAGGTTCTCAATTGGATAGTATGTTTTTTTATGTATATTAATATTTTTAAAGCATAACCAGATTAATAGATTTCTTTTAGGATTTAGTAACACGTAATTCATAAGAATGTGTAATGTTAAGTTGTCCACGCGGACGAAGTCGCGGGCAACAGCTAGTAATAAATATAATAATAATAAGCTTATACCAGCAAAGATGTCGATGGTACCAGCCCTTGCGAATCGTGTACTACTGTCAATGTGTGCGTGATTTAGCGGTTCAGCGTAACATTAACCTTCTTTCATGCTCATAGGATTCAATTTGGCTTGCTGTGAACTTTGTAGGCAAGTTCTTGAAAAATTTAACAAGCTTTTCTTAGGGATTGCGCCTTCTGTACTTGGTATTATTTATTCTGTGGTTAGGTATGAAATTGTTGCCGGTTAACATTACGATTTAAAGAGAAAATCTACACACTGTCACTTGCGTTGTTATACCTGAACAGTCTCGATATAATTATATATTATATATTCTTTATTGCACAAATTTTGTGTACAAAAGCGATAATATTATTTATAGTGTAAGTTTTTTTTATTTTCTACAAATCTATTAATATTTATTGTATAACTAATCTTGTTTAGATAACTGAACAGAACATACTATTTATAAATAAATAAAAATAAAACTATATACTTACTCTACAAATAAAAATCTTGCCTCAGTTCGTCCCCCGCTGGCATAGTACCCAGGAGGCTGGCGGCATTGCCTCGCTGGATTGCAAGGCTTACGCGCTGGGCAAAGTAACCGCCCGCCCTGGAGTACCGGGTATTCTCCACCAGTCTTTTCGAGATGTCCTTGAAAAGGTGGTGGGCACCGGAACCCCACGCACCCTGGGTCTTGACCCCAAACGCCTAGTGTAAGTAGTATTATAACTTTAACTTAGAATTACTTAAGAAAGATACCGGTGTAAGTCTTACACCAGTAATTCCAAGTTTTAACGACAGCTGAACAACTGCCATACATCTGCCATGTAGAATTCAACCCACTTTGCTGCTCGTGTAAACTTCCCTTCATTATTAACTAGATTCGATTGTTCGACTGTAGCTGACAAAGTATAACATTGGATCATTCTCAAAGTACCTAGTGTGGGGTTTGGCATCAACCACTCACTGGTTGTACTCGAGAGCAAGTATCTGCTTGATTGAATTAAATATACGGTAAAAGTACAAGTAAAAGCCTTGTCGCTTTTAGCTATTTCTTCCAGGCGGTTGCCTGATTGTACTAGGGGAAATCTTAAGGGAGAATTTAGACACGGGTGCAAAGAAAATTGTTAGATATACTTACGATATTTATGATATTTAGGGATATACTCGTATATACACATTATATGATACGTAATGAGGAGATCCGACATAGCCGAAAGGATTAGAAAGCTGAAATGACAGTGGGCGGGCCACTTATGCCGCAGAACTGACGGCCGTTGGGGCAGATGAGTTCTGGAGTGGAGACCGCGGATCGGAACTCGCAGATGGACCGACGACCTGAAGAAGGTGGCCGGTAGCGGCTGGATGCGGAGGGCGGAGGACCGGGTGTGGTGGCGTTCATTGGGGAAGGCCTATGTCCAGCAGTGGACTTCTAGGGGCTGACATGATGATGATGATGATATATACATATATTTGGATTGGGACTTCTTTACTTATTTCTGCCGCCAAAAACTGTCATCATTTGCCGAATTACGTCTACTTCTGACATATGCCTCCCCAATAGAATGCCACTTTGGAGCTGTCCACTGTGAGATTTGCCATTATCACCACGCTTGGCAGGCGGATTGGTGATCGCAGTAGTGATCTTAATAAACATAGGAGATTGCTGCTGTCCATCCCTTAGTCCTTGACGACACCCACGGGAAGATCATACAATAAAGTTTGCAGTCCTTTTTGATGTAAAGGATGTCAGTACAATACATTATTAGATACTAAATATTGATGCTACGGTTAAATAATGTCAATATTTAGTAAATATTTAAATGTTCTGAGTAGTAGGTAACTGCACAAGTTTCAAAGTGAATGTGAAAGAGTTGTGGCTACTTGCGTGGAACAGAGCGATTGTTTGGAACGCTCCATCTAGTAGTACATAGAGATCGTTGTTTAAAATAGAATAGAAATAAATTATTTACAATATACGAGTACAATTAGTAAAAAACCATAATCAAGCGTTCAACCTAGATATTTTATTAAGTGGCTAACTTTACATTCCACTGCGACATACATTAAGTACCGCAGCGTGTGCCCACACTAAACTTGAAGTTATAGATCATTCATCATTCCTTTTGTAATATCGAGGAATAACTTCAATTGGCTCTTGGGTGTACTTCTGTATAACATAACAGCGGAACAGGTGCAGTGGGGACCAGCCTTTTGGGCACGCTCTCAGCGGTATGGAGCCTATGAGATTTTTTTACCTTTGGTTTTATATTTTTAGCAGACATTCTAGTTTTAATTTTTGGAAAATGTGTAGTATTTATTAAAAATACCTTACATTCATACATAATGCTCACGCCTGAGTCCCAGAGGGGTAGGCAGAGACGATGGATCGCCACTTTGCGCGATCCTGACACACCTCACTAGCCTCACTCACATTTATCAACCTTTTCATGCACCTCCTTTTATTCTTCTCACTGCGGACCCCAGCCTTTTTGAGGACGTTACTAATTCGATCCTTGAATGTTCTCCTAGGACGACCTCTAGCTATAGTTCCTTCCACATTCGCACTGTATATTTCATTTCAACCACTGAACAGATCGTGATGAAACTTGGCACACATGTAGGTTAGGTCCTGGAATAGGATATAGGATAGTTTTATCCGGAAAAAAAAAACATTCCATTCCTACGGGAAATACATGATAGTTTGTGATGTTGAGTTGTCCACGCGGACGAAGTCGCGGTCATTAGCTAGTTTATTTATATATCCATGTACATTGGGCCAACTTAATTTCTGACTCAAAAAAACATTCTATACCTATTGTTATCTCATATAAACACCAAGTGTATTTTTATCATATCAAATACCAATATTATTAATAATATTTTTAAAAAAGTCTGGAAAATTTACAAAATAAGTAATTTAGAATTTTCATAATCTGTAACACTGACTATTTTTCAGAAGAAGAAATAAATAAACCAATAAGACTCCATAAAAATAATATTGTAATGGCATACTCACATCGTGCCAAAATAGGACAAACTCTTAGAGGTAAGAAATTAAATTTGTTGACGGTACGTTTCAGGAAAATGTTTTTATTTATACTACTAGCTGTCTGCCCGCGACTTCGTCCGCGTGGACGACGGAACTTTATAAATTATATAGCATATGACACATGTAGATTTTTTCCTACTTACTTGATATTTTGGACAATTCACACAATATCTTTATAAATTGTAGCCTATGTGTTATTCTGATATATAAGCTATATTATTGTAAAGTTTCATTAAAATCCATTCAGTAGTTTTTACGTGAAAGAGTAACAAACATCCATCCATACTTACAAACTTTCGCGTTTATAATATTAGTAGGAAGTAGGATAACAAGTAGCATGTGAAAATAAATAAAATAATAACTCACAAAGTCGGTACTTATTTATAATGGGTTTGTATTACTCGGCCAACAATTTACGAATACAAACACAAGGAGAAAATTCCGTGAACTTTCCCAAGGCCCAGGGAAACAATTTTGGAAGTCCTCCTGCCGGATAAGCATTTTCTTGGACGCATTTGAAAATACTTCCACGATCGAATCTTGTTTTTGGAAAATGAATTTGTTTGAAATACAATTTACTGAAAGGAGCTTCCGTGATACGGATTTATAAATTACAAGGGATAACAAAGTTATTTGCAAGGAGTTGATTTGATTTCAGAACGGAAAAATGGAGATTCGTGAAATTATTTATGATGCTTTTTAAATAAAAACAACTTACTTCTGCTCGCTTTAATGTGAATCTATATTACATTTCATAATCCCAGTGCTCGGTGCCTTATATCTTACCTAAACCTGTTCGGCCTGACCTTGCGTTAACTTAGGACGTAATGGATCACTTAATCTAAGGTTTCGTTGATTCCAAAACAAACAAAACCGTTTATGTTGACTGGTACTTGTAATTAAACGGTATACCTATCTTTTACTGATTCTGAAACACGTTAATGCACGAACTGCTGTCTAAACTTTTAAAAACTTTCCAGCCACTGGTTCTTTACAGTAATAACACCAGTAATTCGAGATTAGCCTTTTATAAACCACCTCGAAATAAAATAGCTTTGGTGTTTGTAAAACTTAAAAGAATGTAATTACCGAGAATTAAAACGAAATAAACAGCTGCACTAGGGAATATGCAGCTCTTTTATAACTTAATAGGTATATAGTAGGGGTATATCGGTGTTATATGTACTATTACCGACATACCGCCACTATGCACCTATTTTATAGCTTCTGGCTGCTTATTTCGCCAGTGTCATATTTGGGATGTAGCACGACGCGCTAAAATAAGCTCTATAAGAGATAAAAATGAGTGTTACTGTAGATTCCATAATCAGATCTAAGAACTAGCCTGTAGGGTACTAAACCCCCTAAGCGAACCATTCTTATAGCATCTTAAGGTTTCAGTTGATATACAATAGAGATAGAAAGGCAGTGTTAGGGACTCGTATAAGAGCTCTATAGTAGCCGTATGTAGCACCATAGGGTGGTAGTAATTTATGAATGTAAGAACTACCTCTAAGAGGTAGCTATGCAATTATAAGAAATGATTAATTTCGTAAACGTATCACGTAACCGAAATACACACACATAATTATCTACGAGGAAATCTCATTTGGGGTGTATAATGTCGAACCAACTTCGCCATGGAATTTTGAAATCTAATTTATTTGGACTCTCTAAATTGGATTTTAACTATTAACGACGTATATAACAAGAGCTAATGTAAGGTTATTCAAACAAATCCAGTTCTACTGTGCTGCGAGCTCTGGAAAATACAATGAAATAGGTTAAAATTTACTTTTAAAGTGCAGCTGTTTCCAAACTGTTGTGTATTTTGTCAATTGCTACGAACGAGTCGATGCACTGTCACAATATAGTTATGATAGAAATAATATTACACTTGTTTTAGTAAGGTCAGTAAATCGTTCACGGGGCAATGTATATGCTTTCACAATAAACTATCGGAGAAAATCTTAAATATTACGAATAGGAAGTCTAAAAATCACAATTTGAAAGAAAGACGACGCATTCGCCTTCTAAATTATTTATTTATTTTATTTTATTTATTTTCACAAAATCCACAGCACTTAGTATACAGTAGTATTATTCTAATTTATAGTTCTTACTGCCAATAACGGATTTACAATATATTCATATTACAGTCTAGTGATTCTGTGTGTGTGTCGGTGTGGGTGTGTGTTTGTGTGTGTGGGTGTATGTGTATATATATTATTGTATGATCTGGAAATCCCTGTATTAATTGTTTATTATGTACATATATTTTTTGATTATGGTTTTATTTCCTTGTTACAAGATTATCTAGTTTAATTCATGTTTATAATTTAATTTTCATTCAATAAATATACAATAAACATTACAGTCAAATAACTCTAATTTTCTAATATTTTTTTAACATGTACCACGTAGTTATTTCAACTGTAGTTATTTTAGGATTTTATTATCCAGTACCTTAAGAAAGACTATTATAAAATATACGATTATTTGAATTACAAAGATGTCTGGTACGAATCTTGCATTAGCTTTGCACAATCTTTATTTTATTGTACACAAACTTGGTTTTAAAATATGTGTTGTTGGAAGTTTGTTGCGCCGTTTCTTCTTCGCAAAGCTAACACCTAGGAAGTTGTAATCGGTAACGTGTATAATGTAGGAATGAGCTTATTTTTCCCAGTGTTTGGAAGTGTTGCGTAAATAAGAGAAATGAAATTGGAAATAGGGGAAAAAACAAGACTTACATGAAATTTCTGGAGCTAACGACTTTTTTCGTGGCGATCACTTTGACGGTTCATTTGCAAGTGTTTTTCTTTTGGTCTGAGCGTCGCACACACTTCGCACGAGTCGCGATCGCGTGTCCTGTCTTTTTTGGATAGGTGGGAATGGGATAGATAGATACACATCATAATGTAGTAAATACTTGTAAGTAAGTTATGTGATGTGTGTAACGTAATTAATAGATGGCGTTAACAGGAAGGACCGAAAACTGACCTTTGACTGCCTCGCGCATCCGGACTCAGGGATTAGCGTCGAGCGTTCGCACAGTAAAGTTCTATCCACATTGAGACAGGCCGTGCAGAGAATATAATACTTCGACTGACAACTGCCGTCCACTCCGTCCATCCCCCGCCCATGCTCCTAACGTTATATTCTCTACTAGTATAAAATGTGGTTTATTTGTATTACCAAGGGATATTCGATGAAGGAAAGCATCGTAAGGAAACCTGTGCATATGTTAAAGAAGAAATTTTAAGGTATTTGTGAAGTACACCAAGTCGGCTTAGGGCAACGTTGGAGGATAGGGGTTTGGCGCAAAAGTTTCCAGAGAGTCGAAGTATCGCCAGGTCTTCCCGGCCCCCTAAGAAGTTAAGATACTATTATATAGAGTAAGGATTTTTACACATTAGAATTTTGCGCTCGTTCGTGAATGGACCGTCCTAATACGGGTGCAAAGAAAATGGTTTGATATATTGTGCTATTTAGGGATATACATATATGTCTTGCTGTGTGGTTCCCAGCTTAGAATAGGGCCACCCCCATCTTTCCAGTGGGTGTCGTCAAGGCGACTAAGGGATGGCACCAGGGACGGGCAGCAGGGTTCTCCTGTGTGTGTATGTTAAGATCATTACTGCGATCACCAATCCGCCTGCCAAGCGTGGTGATTATGGCAAAGCCCCCAACGGACAACTTATCAAAAGTGGTATTGTATTGGGGAGGCCTATGTCCAGCAGTGGACGTATTTAGGCTGATGATGATATATGTATATGTCGGCGAAATAATAAAAGAGGAGGTAATTTGAAGGCACAGCGCGTGTTCGGCGCGCCGTTCGGCATTGTTCGGCCTTCGTCGCGAGCACGCGCTGACGGAACGTCGGGTATAACTGGCGCAGCCGCAGAACCGAGACAGGCTTCGATGGAAAGGCGTGCGGTGCGCAGGCGTTACGCTGACGGATCGTCTGCCTTCTAAAATCGTTACTTGTTGATGTAGTGTAATTTCATGTAGTGTCATTGAAGTTAATAAATGTGTTAACTTTGTAACGGCGTTATACTCAATTTGGGAGCCCACACTTTCGGGGGTAACAGGAACCTACGACATCAGAAGTGGATTTGGGCTACACTCCCCGCGCTGGCCAGACTGGTTGAGGAGGCCTGATTGATGTTTGATAATGTATTCCCTTAGTCGTCTTGTACGACATCCACGGGAAGAGTTGGAGTGGTCCTATTCTACTCTACCGGAAACCACACGGCAATATTCCAATATTTTTCCATTAAAGCTGGTCAATTTTATATTAAACAGCTGTTGCCTGCGACTTCGTCCGCGTCGACAACTTAATATTTCCCGTATGAATAAAGTTTTTTTTTCGAGATAAAAAGTATCCTATGTCCTATTCCAGGTGCCAAGTGAATAAGTGTGTCAAGTTTCATTATAATCCATCTAGTGATTGAAGCGTGATTCAGTAACAAACATCCAAACACCCAAATATCCAAACTTTCGCATTTATAATATTAGTAGGATTTACCAATTTCCCACAAACAGCTCTGGTCGTGGTGTCGAGACAATGTAACGTTGAAATAAGGCAATAATACATTTGAATTTCATTATGCTTGTATCTTAAAATGTAATTTCCCAAATGGTATACTTACTAGTTGGTGGCAAATTTATTCTCTCTACCATGCAATCTCACGACCATGCAATCTCACGACCATGCAACAGCAAAGTTTGGGAGCCATTGATGTGAATTATATAATTTCACACTGTAAATTCGTATGCCATAATGAAGAATGTGACACACTAAGCATTTAAAACTTCAACAATTCCTCTGAACTCAAAATTCTTTGTGTTGTTTTTTTTATCGTGTGGTTTTTTTTGGATGTTTTTTGTATATTTGTTTTATGTGCCTGTCCTTGCAATTTATGCTTGTATTACTAACACTTAGCTTAAGTTTCTTACTAACAATATATGGATGAATATCTGAAATAAAAATATTTGCTGTGTAGTTTCCGGTAGAGTAGAATAGGAGCACTCCAACTCTTCCAGTCTACCTAGGTGTTAGATCTGTGAAGAAGAAACGGCGCAACAAACTTCACGCAACACATGTTTAAAATCAAGTTTGTGTACAATAATATAAAGATTTTGCAAAGTTGAAGCAACATTAGTACCAGTCATCTTTGTCATTCAAATAATCGTATGTTTACAGAAGACTTTTTACAATGTTGATTTATTAAAATTTACCGAAATTTCATGTATTTTAATCACCATAACACTACGATTTACGAGTAGAATGCGTCATTATTGAAATGCTATTTATTAATGACGCCTGTCGTAATAGAAACATTATATAGTTAAATTACAAAACTGCTCAGTGTATATCAGACTCTAATCCACAGGATTACAGAGTGATATATTAAATTTTAACTGTTTGTAACATCATTTGCGAGTTGAGTGTAACACAGAGAGGGAAAATGTTTGCTTTGCAGGCTGTTAACAAGTACACACAAATATGACAATTTACTGTTACAAAGTTAATGTTTTTACCCGTGACTAAATTGAAAATTTAATAAAGACCCGACGAACTACAATAGTGTTAACTTCGTCATCATAATCAGCTTATGGTAATCTACTACTGGACATAGGCTTATTCTATTCTGAAAGCTGTTAATATATAACCAAATAATAACTTTAAAACAAACTAAGGGACTAGCGACTGGTCCTCGCCTCTGGAGACACCCAGCGAGGTAACGCCGCCAGTGTTCTGGGAACCATGCCGTACTCAGACGAGCTGGACGACGTGTACATACATAATGCTCAAGCCTTGGTGCCAGAGGGGTAGGCAGAGACGATTTGTCGCCACTTTGCGCAATCTAATGTCGCAAAGTGACTTCTCTTCACCCGTTTCTTGCCCCGTGATACCTCTTGAAGTGATGTGTTGCGAACAACATCGTTTTTTTAATTATTAGTTTTTATATAGTATATAGTTGTTTAGTACAACAATTTACATGTAAATATCTTCATCAGGTTATTTCTGTCTCCACTACAGGAGCACAACCCTCTCTCATCTACCGGAGACAGACGGAGGATTTGGCCTACACTCCCCGCGCTGGCCAAACGGGTTGGGGAGGCCTGATTGATGTTTTATAATGTTATTCTCTTAGTCGCCTTGTACGACATCCACGGGAAGAGTTGGAGTGGTCCTATTCTACTCTACAGGAAACCACACGGCAAATGTAAATGTACATGTAAATATAATAAATTTATATACTCGTAGATTATATTATCAAAAGACTGGAATACCATAAAAAATCAGCAAGAGCATCATAATCGCCCCAGTCGCTCCGTGATATCAGGAGATTGCCAGAAGAGGTCGTGCACATCCTCTGCTCTCTAACTTTCCCCAGAAGTACTATTTTCCTGGTCATCATCACACCCACAAACGAGTATTTAAACAAAACTGTAAAGCCAACAATTAGAGTACAATGCCAATAGTGAATTGCCAACTCAACGGAATAACGAAACTGCTACGACGATTTCTAAAACGCTACGCGATTAAGTTGTTACTGCTATAAAGTGACAAACTAACAGTAATATTTTCCAAGTCATCATCACACGATCAAGACAACTAGTATGGGAGCAGCACCGTAAAGCCAAAAAGTGGAATACAATCTATCATCAACTCAGCGGCTACACAAAACTGCTACGACGTCTACAAGAACGCTATGCAATTAAGTTTCTAAGCTTCTAGTAAAAACCCAACAGTATTTTTTGCCTAATCATAATTACACGCTTAAGACAACAAGTATAGAAACAGAACTGTAACAAAAATTTGAGTACAATGCAAAAAATTAAATGTCAACTCAGCGGCATTATGAAACTGCTACGGTGTCTACGAGATCGCTACGCGATTAAGTTCCAAGTTTGTAGTACAGAAAACGTTAACAATATAATAAGCCTAATGAATATGTATGAACCAGAATTATGTAACAGAGAGATTTTGAGCTATCACTTACTTCTTATCTCCGGAAAATATATTGTACCCACGGGAAATTCGAATATAAACGGAGAGAGATCACCGAAGACATTCCGAGATGTTTTTTTATGTACACATAATGCTTTTTTATTAGTATTCCTGAAGCAAAGGCCCTGAAAGTTACCGATGTACGTTTCCAACGGCGGAAAATGTATAAATCGGCCACTTTGAAATCGCTATCCCTCACTAATTGCGGACCAGTGGGCCGATGTGAGCGGAATTGTGAATGAGGCGGTGACCGTAGTTTTAGGGGACTTAGTTTTTTATAGTGGGTTTGCTTGAGATTCTCTATAGAGTATTGCTTGAGGCTTTTTATAGACGAATTGTTTGATACTTTTTACAGCAGGATTGTTTGAATCTTTTTATAGCGGGATTGCTTGAGACTTTTTATACCGGTATTGCTTGAGACTTTTTATGGCGAGTTTGCTTAAGATTTTTTTATAGTGGGATTGATTGAGACTTTTTATAGCGGTATTGCTTGACACTTTCTATAGCGTTATTGCTTGAGACTTTTTATGGCGAGTTTGGTTAAGATTTTTTTATAGTGGAATTGATTGAGATTTTTTATAGCGGTATTGCTTGAGACTTTCTATAGCGTTATTGCTTCAGACTTTCTATGGCGTTATTGCTTGAGACTTTTTATGGCGAGTTTGCTTAAGATTTTTTATAGTGGGATTGCTTGAGACTTTTTATAGCGTTATTGCTTGAGACTTTTTATGGCAAGTTTGGTTAAGATTTTTTTTATAGCGTGACTGTTGAGACTTTTTATAGCGGGATTGATTGAGACTTTTTATGGCGAGTTGGCTTAAGATTTTTTTTATAGTGGAATTGATTGAGACTTTTTATAGCGGTATTGCTTGAGACTTTCTATAGCGTTATTGATTGAGACTTTTTATGGCGAGTTTGCTTAAGTTTTTTTTAGCGGGATTGATTGAAACTTTTTATAGCGGGATTGATTGAGACTTTTTATAGCGGTATTGCTTGAGACTTTTTATAGATTAGACTTTTTAGCGGGTTTCCTTAAGACTTTTTATAGTGGGTTTCCTTGAGAATTGTTGTAGTGTATTTCCTTGAGACTCTTAATAGCGGGATTGTTTGAGACTTTTATAGCTGGTTTGCTTAAGACTATATATAATAATAATAATTGCTGCTGCTGCTGCTGCTTGAAAACTGACAGTTTTTTCTTCTTGATAATATTGTTTGTAAAAATTGCTTGAAAAAAAAAAGTATTGACGGATGACGGATGTCATTTTGGAAAAAATTCTATTATTTTATTTATTTGCCAAAATTTGCTGTACAATCAAACGCTTATTTAATATTTAACGTGTTTTAAGAAATTAACAAGTTGTAATTAAAAGTTATCGGTTTATACGATAAGACGGAAAGGAAACCGGACAGGTTTTTTTTGTCGCAGTGACTTTCCTAACGGTGTGGTGCAGCTCGTCCCAGGAGAAAAGTCGCCAGAGAAGTCCTTTCCCATCTGCACTCCGAGGAACTTCCCCAACGCGATGGAACACACGCAGCAGTGAGCGAGGGACGAGTTTTAGATGCTGTTCCGTCAGGCTTTGGACCAAGCGCCGCAATACGAGTACCTCACTTTCTTGTAGCACGCACCGCAGCTACCCGGCATCGGCACCAGCCGATAGCGAGAGCGTCCAGGCCGCTCAGCGCCGCCACCGGTGCAGCGTGACGTCGGCGTGGCCCTACCCACTTCCTACTTCCCCCCCCCCCCCTTTTTTTTTTTTTTTTTTTTTTTTGCTACCTATACCTCTCATGTCAGGCAATTCTCCGTGTATTTGTGGTATCCATGTTTTCACTTCGGATAGCACCGGCATCTTGTGCAACGGCTGCAGTATATGGTTTCACCTCAGTTGCCAAAATCTGCCTTCAGATTTTCTTTCCAAACAGGCTTCCAATGTTGATAGTTGGCTGTGTCTGTCGTGCTCGCAATTTCCGCCATCCCAGTCTCAAAACATAGTCGCACTTGCAAGCACGGCAAATTCCGTAACATGTAGTTTTTGTGAAAATAAATTCAAAAATATCAAGGGTCTTCGGATTCATCATGCACGTAAGCATAAGGATGCTGAATTTACATCTTCGGTTTTACTTAGTAATTTATTACCAAATTCGCATATCCCCGTTAACCCTATACCTTTTTCGGATTTCATGTCTTCTCATAGACATGACGTAAAAGCTTTGAAAAGGATTCCCAAGGGCGCGCGCCACTGTACAGCTTCCAAACTTGCCAGCCTGATCGGCAAATGCACCGACGGTAATACCCTTCCTGATTGGGAGAATTTATTTTTATTTTCGTACGTTTGTCTTCAAGTCCCCGTCAAATCGAAAAAAAGTCTCACTTCAGCGATTAAAGACAATATTTCAAACACTTCGTTTTTTCCAGATTGCGCTTCGGGACACCACAAAAACAACACATACAAGCTGTCGAATACAATTTCAACTAAATTATCAGATGGGGACGTGAGAGGCGCCATTCGTTTGCTTATGTCCAATGATGTCTTTGCACCTAAGGATGAACCAACCCTGTTATCTTTACGCTCTAAGCACCCTGCACCCTCCCGTCCACTTATTTTTCCTAATCCTCCGCCACAAGGTGAAACTCCTTTAAGAGCACACCCAAAAGAGATCATAGCCGCGATCCGGAGTTTCCCTAACGGCTCTGCCGGTGGTTTAGACGGTATTCGGCCTCAAATTCTTAAGGACCTCATTTCTTTCTCAGCCGGTGATGCGGCTCCTAAGTTGGTTGATGCTCTTTGCGGTTTAACAAACCTTTTACTGTCTGGATCAGTAAATAACAACTTTTCGAAATTTCTTTTCGGAGCATCGCTTTGCGCTTTGAAGAAAAAAGACGGCGGTATACGCCCGATCGCGGTCGGCAGCGTTTTCAGAAGAATTGCCTCTAAAATTGCCTGTCGTAATATCTCGGAAACATTGAGCTCCTACCTTCTGCCTTCCCAGGTCGGTTTCGCCGTCCGCAATGGCTGTGAGGCCGCGGTACACTCTACACGGTCATTTTTACATGCTCGTCATGATTCGAACAATGTACTTCTTAAAATTGACTTCAAAAATGCATTCAACTCGGTGGAGAGAGATGCAATGCTCGAACAAATCAAACTGCAATGTCCTTCGGTTTATCCATATATGTGGCAAAGCTATTCCAAAACGTCTTCACTTTTCTATGGTGATAAAATCATTGACTCAGTCGTTGGTTGTCAGCAAGGCGACCCCATGGGTCCTGCTGCCTTTGCGGTCACGATCCAACCAATTATAAAAGCTTTACGTTCCGACCTTAATGTCTGGTATTTGGATGATGGCACCATCGGGGGAGATCCCCAATCAGTGCTGGCAGATTTCAATAAGATTATCACGGACTCGAAAGCACTAGGCCTCGAAATTAATGCCGACAAGTGCGAAATATTTTTCCTTTCCGATTCCCCCGACCCTAATGTCATGTACTCATTTAACAACCTGGCGCCTGGCATTAGAGTGCTGTCGCCGTCCGATCTTTCGCTCCTCGGCGCCCCTCTCACTGATGAGTGCATTCCATCAATTATTGAAAAGAAAATAAGCTCCCTGAAAATAGCCAGCGAGAGATTAGGCGAACTAGATCCGCACGCCAGTTTCTTCTTGCTTAAAAATTGTCTGTCTTCACCTCGATTGACTTATTTTCTCCGTTCAGCACCTACCTGGGATGTTCAACACCTATTTGATATCGACAGTATTCTTAAAACCACCCTCGAAAATATTTTAAATGTCCACATGAATAACTCGCAGTTCCAACAAGCTTCACTACCTATTTCATTATCTGGTCTGGGCGTAAGAAAGGCCACTGACCTCGCTATACCTGCCTACCTCAGTTCCTTGCACTGCGCAAAAGAACTCTGCGGGAGAATTCTCTCCAAAATCTCAAATTACGACTTCCACAGAGAAGATGAAGCCTTCAAATTCTGGAAGCTATTGTCCGTAGGCGCCGACCCGCCCCAATCTGTTTTCCAGCGCGATTGGGATCGCCCCATAGCTAAATGCATTTTTGACAAACTCCCCAGACATTCAATTACCGACAATGCTCGCCTCCTAGCATCTTGCGAAAGCGAGTCAGGTTCTTGGTTACGTGCTTTACCCTCTTCCAATACGGGCACGCACCTGGATCCGCACTGTCTACGAATCGCAGTTTCTCTCAGGCTTGGTTTACAGGTTTATAGGCCGCACTCTTGCGTATGTGGTGTTGTAACGGATTCCCAAGGTTTACATGGGTTGTCATGCGTTAAAAGCGCAGGTCGCTTTTCCCGGCATCATAATATTAATTTTATTATTAAGAGCGCACTGTGTACAGCCCGTATCCCATCAGTCCTCGAGCCCCTGGGAATCCTTCGCTCTGATGGCCGAAGACCTGACGGCATGTCACTCGTCCCTTACAAACAAGGACGTTCACTTGTCTGGGACGCTACCTGTACCGACACCCTTTGCTCCTCCAGGACTGCGGGGACCACAATTAGAGCAGGTTCTGCAGCCGAAGCCGCCGCAAACGCGAAATCCCGCAAATACACGGAGATTTGCCGCACCTACCATTTTCTACCATTCGCAGTTGAGACGTTGGGCCCCTGGTGCCAGGCCGCAAAGTCTTTTGTACAAGACTTGGCTGCAAAGCTGAGGGAGGCCACGGGCGAACCTCTGTGCAAGGAATACCTTGCTCAGAGGATCAGCCTGGCCATCCAACGAGGCAATGCAGCCAGTGTCCTTGGCACGATGGGCCCAATGTACAACCCAGCTGGGGACAATAGTTTACATTTTATTTATTAGTTTTAAGTTTTACAAAAAAAATTGTTCCGTATTATAATTGTTTTCTATTATTTAAATAAATATATTGCTGTGATAATAATAATAAATCGTTTATTATCAGGCAACTTGGCCCATAAATTACCTTAACCTAGAAATACATACATTATTATAACCTTATATATATAGCGGCGTTGTTTAAGACTTTTTATAATGGGTTTCGTTGAGACTTTTAATATGAGGATTGCTTGAAAGATTTTATAGCGGGATCGCTTTACTGATATATTTTTAAATATAAGCAATTGAACCTTTATATCTTTGAATTATTAGAATCTTTTTTTTTCCATAAAATAGCAAACCAGTTTCTATATAGAACCCTCTTCATTCCAAGCAAAAAAAAACAGTACTCATAAATGTAATAATTAAATATTTTTAAGCTTATATAACAAACAGACAGATTTTCAACTGTCCAAGAACTTAGGAATAGGATACGCGAGCGCTGCTAAACAAAAAGTCGTAGAGGGAAATTGGTACTGCGGACGTGATATATCCGACTTTCTGTACAAGCCTTTAAAATACGAATTTGAATAGTTTGTCCTAGTGACGTTATAGAACTAAGAAATTAATGCCAAGAAATGATATCGCGATTGTTCATCCAAAAGGATTAGCAAGTTCTAGAGTAGGTACCGCAGATCAACACGCACTAGTTGGGACGCAGCGCTGCCAGATAGACCGACGACCTGAAGAAGGTGACCGGAAGCGAATGGATGCGGAGGGCGGTGGTAGAAATAAATAATAATTACTTTGTCAAAAATATATTAATTTTTTTTTATTTCGCTTATCTACGATAGAAGCGCGGTGCCCGGTAATTTGCGGTGTGGCACAGTGCTGCATCTGTCAGTCAACTAACAGAATGCGAATCCGTATATGTACCTGAACCCTTTTAATGATAGCTCACACGTACTTTATTTCGCTAACGGGGGAAGAAGGTTCAGTTTTTAAAGCCCCCCCCATTTGGGAGTGTTCCGCAAGTCTCTAACGTGTAGATAAATAAACTTCTACATGGTATCGCTATTCAGTGAAATTAGCATTATATTTTATCATATCAGTCCTTAGACGTTCACTGTTGGACATAGGCCTTCCCCAATGAACGCCATCACACCCCGTCCTCCGCCCGCTCCAGCCGCTTCCGGCCACCTTCTCCAGGTCGTCGGTCCATCGGGCGGCGGGGCGTCCCACCCTGAGCGTGCCGATTCGCATTATATTTAGCAGCAATTTAATAGCATTACCACCAATTTTATTGGTCCAATTAATTAGTTTGCTAATTAGCAAGTTTTATGAGATTTTATCTGTGCAAGAGAAAGTTTTTGTGGACAATATTTCACGATAATTGTCAACAAAGTTGGAGTAGTTAGTGTAACTTCGAGCTTTAACTTCGAAGTTCCGACCCGTATCATTGGAAAAAGCAAATCGAGTCTAATTTTGTAATAAGAAGAGTAGGGTAAATAAATGTTCAAACTTTTTGGATTTCTGTGCATTTCAAATTGTTTAATACATTTATTTTATGGAACGAAACGTTCACGGACAGTACGTCAATAGACATCAGATCGGTGGCTCCTACCGCGGTACGTCTATGGACGTCGGACGACGCGGTGAGCTATGTTAACCTGAAGCCTAGCTGCCCCAAGTTTTAGCACCCTTAGGACTAAGTTTGCGATGCCTCGTCAGCCGAAATACGTCCACTGCTGAACATAAGTCTCCCCAATAGAATGCCACTTTTGGTGGGCTGTCCATTAGTGGACTTGCAATAATCACCACGCTTGGCAGACGGATTAGTGATCGCAGTAATTATCGTAATATACACAGGAGAACGCGATTGCACGTCCGTGCTGCAATCCCTTAGTCGCCTTTACGATACCCACGGGTAGATTGGGGGTGGCCTTATTCTAAGCCAGGAACCACAGGGCACAGAGTTGTTTTCAAAAACTATTGTATGTAAACGCTTTATTGTACCAAAAATAACAACAACAACAATAATAAAATAGGAATTAAACTGTGTACAAAGGCGGACTTATCCCACTTAGGGATCTCTTCCAGTTAAATAGGTGTCTATTAAATAGGACTATTAAATAGGTGTCGATAAATTTTCAACGCCAATTATCGTTTGAGAGCTTTAAGCACTATCATTAAATTTTAGCCGGGTTATTGAATTGAATAGAGTAAATTTTATTTCAAACATAATCCAAATGTGTTAGTAACAAAGTTCTTATTAACCAATGTTAGTATTTTACAATATGTTATTGTATGCACCAATATAAACATTACAGGTATACTCTTTATTGCCTTGTGGTTCCCGGCTTAGAATAGGGCCACCCCTATCTTTCCCGTGGGTGTCGTCCAGGCGACTAAGGGACCACCAGGGACGGCAAGCAGCGTTCTCCTGTGTGTGTATGTTAAGATCATTACTGCGATCACCAATCCATCTACCAAGCGTGGTGATTATGGCAAATCCCCCAATGGACATCTAACCAAAAGTGGTAATCTATTGGGGAGGCCTATGTCCAGCAGTGGACGTATTTAGGCTGATGATGAGGTATACTCTTAGTAAGCGAATTACTTTCATTCAGATAATCTCCTGCAAGAACTATTTGATAATTTCCTCTCTGCCGCATACGTGATTAAATTTCGTAACTGGTTCATCATCATCATCATGTCAGCCTTTAGACGTCCACTGCTGGACATAGGCCTTCACCAATGAACGCCAACATACCCGGTACTCCGCCCTCCGCATCCAGCCGCTTCCGGCCACCTTCTTTAGGTCGTCGGTCCATCTGGCGGCGGGGCGTCCCACCTGGTTACGGCAGAACAATCATTATTCTTCGTCGGTAACTGGTTTCGGGTTAATTCTAAATTTACAATTTTCGTCTAATGTTTCACTCGAATCAGTTAGAAGTAGGGGCCGTAGAGAGCCAGTTTCACATAATGTAAGATAATGGTCTTAAGAGAGACATTTATCATTGTGAACTGCGACTATTATGAGAGTGCGAATGGTAAATTAACCTCTTAAAGTCAAATAAGGCGCCTAAAAGTTTAAAGTAGGCAAGTACACTTCAAAACACGAATAAAGGGGCAAACAGCCTAATAAAAATTATGAATTACGTATTAAAAGAAAAATAAAGACTAGAAAATTCTTATTTACTTGCATAACATACGAGTAATAATTGTATAAACCACAGAGATGGATATAGGAAGAAGGGGTACATCACTTGTATACTTCAGTCTCGCGCGTGTCGATTTCGGACGCAGCGCGCCCCTTCCGCGCACTTTTTTTGCCTCGTGGTCACATTTCGAGTGAGGAGATACAGTTATGCAGTTTGAAAAGGGGCAATATGGCACTTTTAAATTTTTTGTCGGTGTTTACCCGACCTTGACTCGACGCGAAACGAAGTTTGTGCAATTGCATATTGTTGGCACGCGCGCGCGCTTACTTCGTATAGGACCACTCCAGCTCTTCCCGTGGATGTCGTACAAGGCGACTAAGGGAATACATTATAAAACATCAATCAGGCCTCCCCAACCCGTCTGGCCAGCGCGGGGAGTGTAGGACAAATCCTCCGTCTGTCTCCGGCAGATGAGAGAGTGTTGTGCTCCTGCAGTGGAGACAAAAATAACCTGATGATGATGAATGAATGGTTTATATAGGAACAGTGAGCGATACACATTTACATGTTATAACGGATTACGCGGGCGGCGGACGGGGAACGACTACCGGGGCTAACTATCAAACTATGGCTACGCTCCGTCTGATGGACATTGCGCTTAGTCAGCGTTCCCCTTGCCGCTACAACTTTATATAATCACTGACTGTGCCCGCGGCTCCGCTCGCGTAGACAACAGAATCCGCTCCCCTTCTCACTTCCGCTCCCGCTTTTTTACACCTCGGGTTACATTATTGACGTTTTAGTAGGATCTCAAATTTTTTATAGTAATAAATATAGCCTGTGTTACGCAAGGATAATGTAGCATTCTAATGGTGAAAGAATTTTTGAAATCGGCACAGTAGTTTTTGAGTTTATTCGTTACAAACATACAAACCTATCCTCTTTATAATATTATCAGTGTAGATATATTTCCTTGTCTGAAAATTATTGTCTCTGACATCCTGTGAGACTGCCAACAGGTTACCAGCATCCAAGACAGGATATCCTGCCAGGAAATGCTAAATTGCATATAAGGCCAATTATTTTGACGACCTCCGTGGCGGAACGGGTAGCTCTCGGACTGCCACGCCGGAGGTTGCGGGTTCGAATCCCGCTAGGGGCAAATGTTCGTATGATGAATATGAATGTTTGTACCCAAGTCTTGGATGTTTATATATTTATTTAAGTATGTCTATCCGTTATCTAGTAACCATAACTCAGGCTCTGCCTAGTTTGGGACTGGATAATTGGTGTGAATGAGAAAAAAAGAAAAAAAAAGAAAAAAAAATTTCTTTCTTTATATTGGCAGGGGGAGTTGATTGTCGCTTCTTTTCGCAGTAATAATTAGTATTCCGTACCACTATTACCAGTTTGCCTGTGGGGTCGAAGGTGATTAAAGATTAAATCCAGGTGAATGACAACAGTAATCTCTATATTCTGAGATCACCATATCCGCCTATACAGTGATATCGTCTCCATCCATTGGCCGTTGCTTTTATTGTGACATCGAACAAATATCTTCAGATGTACCATAACATCACGAGCCATAATCTCACCAGGACATTCTTGAAATATAAGCGAATTTCAGCGATAAAATGACTTTGCATTTTGTTAATATAATGGCAATTCATGCCAAAGAACCAAAGCTCGGAACCGGTTTTTGTAATATTGATCTTAAAACCGGTTAATTTAAGATTTGCACCTCACTGAGTTTTGAAACTTATGAAAACCTAAACGGTTTAACCGTCATCGAATGTCGGAGTTAGAGCTGCGTCGCGCGCCACTGGTGCCCGCCCCGTGTTCTATCTAGTTCTGGCACACGCAGGCTTGACTGTTTCGTTTGTTCATATTTTCATGATATAGGTACCTACAATTCAATTCAATTATTCTTTATTGCACGATAAAAATACACAAATACAATAATAATGTAGGTTACATTGTGTTGTTAAAATAAATGTATATTATGTATAAGTGTAATTATTTTTTGTCAGCGCGCAGAGAGTTTGCATGTAGAGTCTACGTCTAACCGGTTAATTTACCATCAACTAACGGAATAGACGTGAGATCTGTTAATTTTATTGGTGTATATTTAATTGAACATCTAATTTTTCTTAACCTACATAAAATAATACAGATTTGCACATCAAAGGCGCATCATGTGCAATCAGTAGTATTGCTCAAGAATTTACCCAAAACCGGTATGAAATTTCAACCGGTTTCCGAGCCCTTTTATAGAACCTTGAAAATGCCGTGGCATGAACCGTCACCTAACGTGCCACGACGTCACAATTCATCTCACCACTCTGTCACATTCCACGCACGCAATATAAAAGTGCGGATAAACTAGGGTCTGCACTATGAATTCCTATGAAAGGACCCTTCCATAAGCTAGTACGTACCATTTGATTTCATATATATATATCCTTATATCAAAACTAACCGTTGCCAGCGACTTCGTCCGCGTGGAACTTTAACCCCTAGGGGATATTTGTGACTCCTTTGCATTAGTTATTAGGCTTTTTCCTGGAGGAAAAGTGTTTTAAATATGGAAGATAGTAAATTTTATTCAAAGGGAACTATTACAGACAAAGAGACTGTATGACCTGACTGACTGGCCACTTGACTTACTGGCTGGTTGGTGACGGTGACAGGGACGATGATGACAGACTAGGGGAGATCAGACAAGACGGAAATAAAAGTACATAATCCGAGACGAGGGCTTTATTTTTTGCCAATAGAGTGGTATGTATGTATGTATGTAAACGCTTTATTGTACCAAAAATAACAACAACAATAATAATAAAATAGGAATTAAACTGTGTACAAAGGCGGACTTATCCCACTTAGGGATCTCTTCCAGTCAACCTTAGAGTAACCGAAAGGAAAAGTATAGTGGTATTTAGATTCCTACAGGAACATTCCTTTATTTTTAAAAGTAACTAAAGCTGCATTCTAAATGGTTTGATAAGTCGCTTGCCTCAACTGGGAAACCAACACAAATTCGAAAAAAAATAACACTGTACTTTTATGGCACCGGCACCAATTGATAGAGCCAATCGTGATGATCAAATCTCTCTAACTTATTATGACAAATATCTCAAATAATAAATAATTTCTGCCTCCTCCCCGCCCTCCCATCCAACCCCTTTTATCTCCAAAATCTGAAATAATTAGAATTGATAGAGATTTATGTAAATATTACAGGAAAAATAAAACGATGCCTGTAACTACAATTTTTTTTTTTATAAATTAGAAAAAATCCTTTACAAACAAACGTAGTTATTCGATCCTAAAAATGAACTTTATTGATATAATATGAAAAAAAAAATATGCTACATAATTTTATATTATCCATATAAATGTCGGAAAAATCATTCTGAAGTAAATAACAGAGTACACATCACGCTAATGACTTACACCTGCTCCCTCGATTTACATACGAGTACCTACTCCCTTTGATCATGAATATCGTGAGGGAAAAGAAAATCCGAAATTAATTTCTTTCATTTCCTACACGAATTCGCATAGAAATGAATCGAAAAAATGTCATCTTTATTAAAAACAAAAGGAATGCCGATAAAAATAAGAAACGTGAACAGTTAAATGACGTCTTTATTGGATGGATTTGTTGAAAGACATTTTGTGTCAGATCATAGATAACTGTGATTTTCATTTGTTTTAAGACTTTGGCAAGAATGCTAATAGTCTAATCACGATATCGTTTATTTTCTACTAGTTGTTGCCCGCGACTTCGTTTGCGTGGACAACTTAACATCACAAATTATTATGTATTTCCCGTACGAATGGGTTGTTTTTCGGGTTAAAAACTATCCTATGTCCTATTCCAGGACCTAACCTATATGTGTGCCAATTTTCATCAAGATCCGTCTAGTGGTTGAAGCGTGATTGAGTAACAAACATCCAAATATCCAAACTTTCGCATTTATAATATTAGTAGGATACAATCCGTAGAACGCATTGCCGAGTGATGTATGACAGCTGTCAAAAAGGTTCATCGCTGCCCGATCCTTGCAGTTAATTAACATAGTTAATTAACAATAAAAGATTTATTGGGACGTTTCATCCTAACTGAAAACCCCGACAGTTCGTTTTAACTACCCACCAATAAATGATACACCAGGTCTAAACTTCATACCATGAAGCAAAATAATTTTTCGTAGCTCCTAGTTTCACCCCAAAGTGTTTTCCTTCATGATTGACACTAATTGGTTATTAAATTATATAACAGATGATTTTAAAATGTGCATCTGTTATCTAATTTAATAACTAATTATTGTCAATCATGAAGGAAAACACTTTGAGGTGAAACTATTATTAGGCAGGTCTTAATGACTATAAATAATTTTGAATTTTAACAAATATTGACTTTAAGAACCACAGATGCTGGGAAGAAAATAGCAAGATAAACGCTAAAAGCACAATCTTGAAAGGACTAATCTTCGAGATTAAAAAAAATATAACTTATAATAACAATAATTTATTTAATTATCATTTAAGTTCCCAAATCACTGAAATCTACCTTTTGCTCTTGTATACTATTTTCTACCCAAAGGTTGTCTGAAAGAAATCGCTTCAAGCGATAAGACAGCCTAAATTATAATATTTTTTCTTTTAAAACTTGTAGCTGTATTTATTTGTGCAATAAAGTGTATTGTATTGTAATTTTCTTATACATTATTTGTTCATTTGTTCGAAAGGATTACTAAGCCCAATTCACATTACGTCGATCGAACCCCTTACTTTATCAAAATGTTTTTAGCTATCTGTTATTTCATTAAAATCTAGATTTAGTCAGATTACAGCGCAGAATGAAAGAAGAATTTATTTGATGTGCGTTCTAAAAAACAACACCTTAACAGAAACCTCAACGAGTTTTATTACAGTTTCAGAGCGAGCCAAGCGAGCTGTACGAGTACAATAAGCGAAATTGGTATTGGGTAAAATAAAAATATTACCAAACAATTCTTTCAGCCAAACAAAATTGCGCAAATCATTTTTTTGAAATAAAGAAAATACAATCATCGATACACATACTGCCAAACCTTACATTTATTACATGTACTAGCTGTGCCCGCGGCTCCGCACGCGTCAATTACAGTTTTTTTTTTCAAATAAGTTGAAATTTACTTATTGTCAATTCTGTTCCCCCTCCCCTTCCTCCCTCCTTCAACATACCCCTCCTCCTTGTTCCTCTCTCTAAATATCACTGCCAAGCCACCGTTGTCGCAATCTGAATTCCACCGAGCATTATATTTCCTGGAGTGAGTTATTTTAAAAATATTACTTCTCATGACTTTTGATTGTGTAAGTCGATTACCATGAAATAAAGACTAAATGTTAACAAAAATTTACCTCTATGTTTTTCTGAAAGTTTCATTAGAATTGGTTTATTCCAAAAATGATCTTTCTTTGATCACCCTTCATACCACGCGAAGTTTAGGTATTTATTTATAAGACAAGTTGTGCCCGCGGCATCGCTCGTGTGACTACACAACTATTTACTGACTCGTTTATCAACTCCGATCCACGCCGCCACAGCTCCAAATGTAGTCCTAAAGTCCAAACTCACAGCAAGCAGAATTGCACCGAACATTATAATTCTTTGTTATATTGCATACCTATTAATGTATTTGAAAACTAAAAATTCTCATAACTTTTGATTGAGTAAGCTGATTGCGATGAAATAAAGTACTAACAGACAAACAGATAAACTGACAAAAATTCATTTCTTTTTTTCCATATAATTTCAGTTTAAAGCGAATCCTATTAATATTATAAACGCGAAAGTTTGTAAGTATGGATGGATGTTTGTTACTTTTTCACGTAAAAACTACTGAATGGATTTTAATGAAACTTTACAACAATATAGCTTATACATCAGAATAACACATAGGCTTTTTTGATATTTTGGACAATTCACACAATATCTTTATAAATTGTATAAAGATGTTGTGTGAATTGTCTAAAATATCAAACAAGTAGGAAAAAATCTACCATCTGCGAGCTATTCTGGTGTGCGCTGCCAAAACCCCTAGAGTTACACATCCTACTAATATTATAAATGCGATATTATATTATTTATAATCACGCTTCAACCACTGGACGGATCGGGATGAAACATGGCACACATATAGGTTAGGTCCTGGAACAGGACATAGGATAGTTTTATCCCGAAAAAACATCTCATTCCTACGGGAAACACATAATAATTTGTGATGTTAAGTTGTCCACGCGGACGAAGTCGCGGGCAACAGCTAGTAGTATGAATAGTTGGACTAACCCAGTAACGCAAAGTTTACGTTTTTATTCATAAGGTTATCTCAAATATAACTTTAGATTGAAATATAGCTTAAGTGTTTGATAAATTGTTGTTAATCTTATTTAGGGAGTACATACATTACTGCTTCGAGGAACTAAGGAAATGTGACCATCGATTAGCAGCTTAGTGAAGGTTCAGTGACTAAACAACCTTTGTTCTCAGCCTACTGTGGAAGGTGTGTAATAGGATACTAACGGACGTATACTGGGCCATTCGTTAACGTTTAATTGAACCCTGATCCCTTATAATAGGGTGGGTCCTTGTATGAAATACTTCAAGAGGTATATATAAGTTTGTGTGATTATAAATATATCTATAGTATTATATATTTAATTAAACCGCTGGAAAATCAATGTTACCAGGATATTAATTATGATAGCTGTATCGTTTTCTTTTTATTTTAACTAGCTGTTGCCCGCGACTTCGTCTGCGTGGACAACTTAATATCACAAATTATTGTGTTTGCACTACCTACTTATAAAATCACATGAAAATAAAACATTTGTTCTACTAAATTCTAAAATGAAACTAATTAAACTCGTTACGCATTTTAAAGATTTATTTACATATTATTTATATATTATTTACGAATTATTTACAAATTGTTTACAGATAATTACATACACAACAAATAACCAATTATTTACACTATATTTACAAATTTTCTCTGTACACAATGTTCGCGGTCTGATGATCGGGGGCAAGTAAATAAAGTCGCTCGGAGCTCGTTCATAATAATAATAAAATCATTTATTTTCAGGTAACTTGGCCCATTGATAGTCCGTAACTGACAAGGTAAGCACTTTCCCTATAGCGTCGAAACACTACTCATTCGGGCCAGAAGTCGGGACTGAAGAATACACGCTGGTGCTTCGTAGAAAGTCTGAGTCTACTCTGAGACTCCAGGAAGGCACATTCGGCCGTGATGCTTTCTCCAGTCCACAAGCTGATGTTAAAGGCAGTATGGCTATTTGCAAGTATCCTGGATGAAAATTGAAAATCAAAATGTCGAAATCGGTTTATTTATTTTCCAGACACAGTTTTCTATCTCTATCGGATGGTATATTAAAAACGTTGAAATCCAATGTGTCTGTCCTTTGACACGATTAATAATAGCTGCATAAAATAGTTACAGTCACAAAGAAAATAAAACAAAGTTCAGCGTCTTCAAAAGAGTAGTGGCTTGTCCTTTACGCCAATTTAAATTTATGTCGACGATATGTTTTATGTCAATAACACTTTGTATTCGTAAATTCTTCGTATTGGTATGTATGTCAAGTTTATTCAAGTTGGTTCGAGGTAACAGACGAGCAGATTAATTTATAATAAAAATCGGGCGTTAAAAATTATTATTAGATTTTCAAACGGTCTTTTTAGTTACCTAACTGTAAAGATATTTTCAAACGGTTTTATTAGGTACCTGACTGTAAAGATATTTTCAAACGGTCTTTTTAGTTACCTAACTGTAAAGATATTTTCAAACGGTCTTATTAGTTACCTAACTGTAAAGATATTTTCAAACGGTCTTATTAGTTACCTAACTGTAAAGATATTTTCAAACGGTCTTTTTAGTCACCTAACTGTAAAGATATTTTCAAACGGTCTTTTTAGTTAATTAACTGTAAAGATATTTTCAAACGGTCTTTTTAGTTACCTAACTGTAAAGATATTTTCAACCGGTCTTATTAGTTACCTAACTGTAAAGATATTTTCAACCGGTCTTATTAGTTACCTAACTGTAAAGATATTTTCAAACGGTCTTTTTAGTCACTTAACTGTAAAGATATTTTCAACCGGTCTTATTAGTTACCTAACTGTAAAGATATTTTCAAACGGTCTTTTTAGTTACTTAACTGTAAAGATATTTTCAACCGGTCTTTTTAGTTACCTGCCAGTAAAGATATTTTCAAACGGTCATTTAAGTTACCTAACTGTAAAGATATTTCTTTTTATACATGACATGTTGTCAGTAAAAAAGTGTTTAAGACGCTCGACTTAGAGTTGTTATTATTAAGTAAGTACTTATCGCGGTAGTTTCGTTCAAGTAACGGAGACCATTAGTGCTATTCTCTAAAATACAAACTCATCTGCGAGTCTCACTCAAGTGACTTCACTCACTTTGAAATTTATTCCATTGGCATTGTGTAAACATTCCAGAGCACTATCGAAGTGAAGTGAACTCTTTCACTTCACACTTTCAAGTGAGTGAAGTAACTTGAATGAGACTCGCACATGAGTTTGTATTTTAGAGAATAGCACTACTGGTTGGGGTCCTTAATTCTGAACTTCAATACTTTCCGACTGAGATATGAAACCAAATAAAAGGGGTTTATTGTTTGCCCTCCAGTCGACGTATAGGATATTTTCCTTTATTATGTCATCAATACGGCATTGCATACATTTTTTACGCCGATCCTTTCATATTAACGGGGATATTTTATGACCCTTTTTGGATCTGAATTGTGTTTTGTTTTACAGATTGATTTTATCCTTTTTTTATTTATTTGGCGTGTGAGAGGGTGGAGTTTTTTTCTGTTTTATGTTATTTTAATCGATCCCCTGTAATACTGAGTGCGGGGATCTACACACGAAAACAAATCTAACAACCTATTCAAAAAATAGGGTGTTTATCTTTGCTTTGAGTAGTGACGCTGAAATTATCGACTTCTGAGATATCAATAATGATTTCAGTCCTAATTGTTAAGGCCTATCTCCAGCACTGGGCGCTATGAATCTGTCTGTTCCCAAATTAGGGTTCTCTCAAGTACGCTAGGTCTAATACCTATTTATTTATTCGGTTCCGTTTTATGAGTCAAACTGTAAATATTTATTCTATGAAGGATACATTTTATAACACCTTGAAAGTTATAATAACACTAGATATACCCGCGGCTCCGCTCGCGTGGATTACCTCACACCGTGAAGCAAAATAATTTTTCGTAGCTCATAGTTTCACCTCAAAGTGTTTTCTTTCATGATTGACACGGCCTTTGTACACTTTCCATAAATCTGTGCCTACTTGTTATTTTTAATTTGTGTGCAATATATAATTTATCTATCTATTTAAAAACACGTAAATCGGATAAGATGGTTATCTAGTTATAAGCACACTGATGGACAGTGTGAGCGAGGTTGCGTTTTATAATATATATCGATCTAGGACAGTCATAGGCCATTCTACCACCAGCTCAGTTTCATAAAGATATCAACTATGGAGAATGAAGCTTGAAGTAACCTACAAATATTTTATTGTTGTTTTTTTTTGTCACAAAATTTTAATCTGTGTTGAAACTAAATTTAAAGAACAATTTAGACCATGCATGCTAAAGCTGATAATATAAATCTTTATTAAGTTTTCTTTATTACGGAGGAAATAAATTTTAACAGCCACGCGAGTTAGTTGAGTAAACATACGGTTAGCTATTGCAGACTGTCCCTGTCTTGCTTGTCGTAATACCGCTCATGAATGCAATAATAGAATAAACAAACGAAAAGAAACAGGTTTTAGCGGAAGTTCGTGGGTATGCAAAATTATTCAGTGTATTTTCATAAACGACTTGTATCCTACGTAACTTATTGGGAAGGGTACTGGGTGCCAAAAAGCTGTCTATTCACTTGTCCGATTCTAAATTAGAATTTTCCTGTTTTTTTTTTTGGAAATTGTACAGGAAATTAGAAGTTTCCTGAACAATTTACAAATCTAACATCCAGACCGGGATGAAATCGCACAAATTGTACAAAGTTTTCTGTCTTTAGTTGGGAATCGTACTCACAACTATTGACGCACGAGTCCAACATATCTCGTATATACGAAAATACACAATACATAAGTACTTCCATTTGAACAACCTAAGAGGATTAAAATAACCTCCGCTGGTGACTACAACATATTTCCCCGTATGTTTATTCATTACTAAAAAGAAATTTGTAATTAATTATTAAACATGATACGGGGTTTTCATGGTTAGTTGCTGATAATAACTTACGTCCACTTCAATTATCTAACAAATAAAATCGTAAACATCGCGTGTCTGTACATTGAAAATATTTGCAATTGGGGGTCTAAGGATAAGTAATAGAACACATTTCGATCATTTTGTCTGTTTGTCTATTTGTGTATTTGTCTGTTTATTTATTTGTTTGTGCACGCATCACTTAAGAACTACTGAACGGATTTCGATGGACTTTTCACAGAAACATAGTGATGTTTCTTCATACAAATAGACAAACAGAATTAACACCGAATTAAGCTCGTAATTCGGTGTAACATATAGGCTTTATTTCATTGCAATCGGAGTTTGGATACAACAAAGAAGTGTAGGGTGTCAATGCTCGACGGAATTCGTGAGCGGTAGCGGGAGCGGGTATGGTACCAGTGTAATGTATGTAAGTTTTTGAAAACTATAATAATAATAAAATCATTTATTTGCAGGCAACTTAGCCCATAGACAAATACCTTAGCCTAGAAATACATACATTATGCAACCTTACACTAAATACACACTATTTCAGGGATTTTAGAGTTTTCGCCTCCCTGTAGCGTCTAAACACGACTCCCTCGGGCCAGAAGTCGGGACTGAGGAATACACCCCGGTGCTTAGTGGGAACCCGGAGCCTACAGGCCCTAAAGTTATTAGAAATAGTAGACTCCAGGATCGCACATTCGACCGAGATGCTTTCCCTAGTCCGACCTCTAAGCCTCGCCCGGATGTGCTGCATTACATCTTCTAATGGAAATTTCTTCGCATAAGTTTTGATTGATGAGTTGGATCTGGATCTGAAGCTGGATCTGGACCTGGACCTGAAGCGGAAGTGAGTGAGATTGAGAGTCTGAGTGGGAGTGGAAGTGGGATAGGGAGCGGAAGTGGGAAGGGGAGCGGATCCTGTAGTCCACGCGAGTCCTTGACGACAACCACGGGAAGATTTGGAGTGGCCCTACTCTAAGCCGGAAACCACACAGATTGATCTCATTAAAATCTGTTATTTTGATTTTATATTTAAATTTTTCCCGTTCCGTTTACTAAAACGGATCTGGCAACGCTACTTTCCAATATCAATATGCGTCAATTTGGATAGAAAAGTAAATTAGTAAGGCTTTAAAGCTACCTCCGGCGCAGTGGCGGCCAGTTGTGATAAATAGGATTGTATGCAGGATAAACTGACACAGGCAAATACTGTAGTAAAATATGGAACCTATTCTGTGCCTTCATCGCAAGCGCTTTATCCAGTGGTGACTGATAGTCAGCTAAATGACACTAGAAACAGTAAAGCATTGTCAGTAAGTTTTAAGTTACTGTACAAAATCATTCGCCACCTGAATCTCCAATTTTGGAGAGGCCAGCGGTTAATTGGGCACTGGACTTGTATATAACGCGATGTGTTCGTAGCTCTGTTTTTCTTCCGTTGTAGTACAGAGGTTTCTCAGAAAATTTATGTTGCAGCACGTGTATTGCATCGTGTGCGTCGCGATAACATGATGTCGCGGTTACGTCATGTTGCGGTAACGTGATGTCGCGGTAACGTGTGGTGCAGTAACGTTTCGTTGCAACACTTACGTTATATAATCCACATTCAAAGTTGTTTTTCCAGCAATTCTCCTTTTAAATCGGTAATTCACATTTGTCCTATTTATAAGTTAAAGATCGACCCTGGTTTTGTAGGGGAAACCAGGGCCGGATTAAGCTATGTAGAGGCCTCTATGCATTGCAAGTCTCGAGACCCCTCTCCTCTTATACAGGTAAGTCTCTAGGTAGGTATTTCGTATTTCAACCTTAGACAAATACTTTATTGATAATTTTCATTACATGTCAATTTAAAAATTAAAATATTAAAATATGTTAGATGTCGTCATGTAAATTAAATTACAACAAAAATAATATTACAACAAAAAATTGGTGTCATTGAGTTTATTTTAGTTAAAAAAAACAAGTATCCATCTATTATTAAACTGGTTTTAGGTTTATTTTTTAAAGGACAAACAGTTCGACAACAACCCAACTGGTTTTTCCTTTAAAAAATAAACCTAAAACCTTTACGAAACGAATACGAAAGCATAAAATTAAAACTACTGTGACTTACTTTTCTCACGGGCCGCGGAGCGCTCTAGGCGGCCCCGGGCCCATAGGCAGTTACCTATATTGCTCATATGGATTATCCGGGACTGAGAAAAACACATGAAACACACAAAACAATCAATACTTGACCCATGTGTACGAAACAAACAGGTATGTCTGCGTGTTTAAGCGAGTTTCCTTAACCATTAGTTTTTCTAAGTCCAACTAAACCCTTGAGACGATTTATAGCGATCGGATAACAAAATACGGCAGTTTTTTTTATGAGAAAATATGTGTTAGGGTTACGTCAAAACGGATACCCTTGGCTTACCCCCGGCACTCTACACAAGTGACTAACTCTTAGAAACATCATCAGCAGAAATACTTCCACTGCTGAACTAAGCCTCCCCAATAGAATGCCACTTTTGGTGGGCTGTCCATTGGGGGATTTGCCATAGATTAGATTAGATTAGATTTATTTATTTCACTTTTACATCTTAAAAATTCAATTTTACATGTCGGTAAAAGGGATCGTCATAAAATAAAATAATGTATAAATTACAATGTCAACAATTTAAATAATGGCATAGTATATAACATACTATCTATAATATTAAAATAAAAATTTAAAAATACACTTGGTATTAAATTATCACAAATTAACTTAAACGTCAGAGGGTCCACCAATTTCATTTTTTAGAAAATTCATTTATGGAATAATATTCATTTTCCAACAAAAGGTTTGCAAGCGGATCTTATCCTGATCTTATAATGATCTCATATTGAGATAACGCTATCCGTCCCTGGTGAAATCCTTGACGACTCCTACAGGATATTTGGAGATGGTCCTATTCTAATCCGGGAACAACACTTAGAAACAAATATGAGATTTCCCCAAAATTACCATTGCAAGCGTCTAAGTAAGAGAAATAAGGTTTTATTTACACCGTCTTTGTTCATGCGAAGTTTTTAATAATATAACTTGAAAGTGCTTTCTTTTTCCTCTCGGATCGTAGTTACTCACCAACATGACCGATTTGCATGCATGGAGGTCCAGAATTCAGGACTTTATGACCCCCCTTGCATTTAAGAGAACGAAATTTGAGAACAGTTCTCGGCTTAGAACAGGGCCACCCCCAATCTTAACATGGGTGTCGTCAACGCGGCTAAGGGATTGCACCAGGGACAGGCAGCAGCGTATATTAAGATCATTACTGCCATTACCAATCCGCATGCCATGCATGGTGATTTGACAAATCGAATAGACAGCCTACCAAAGTGGCATTCTATTGGGGAGCAGTGGACGTATTTTGGATTATGATTCTCACATATTCCTTATACCTAAATGATGGCGATATTTCTATTATAGCTGTTGTAATTTAGTTTCGGTTCGAATTTAATAAAAAATACATATTAAGTATGTTGGCGTATTTCATATTTTTTACTGCACACATAAAAGTAACAAGAAATTACATAAAAAGCAAACAGTATAATAATTAAGATTTAACTCTATCCTACTATAATATTATAAATGCGAAAGTTTGTAAGTATGGATGGATGTTTGTTACTCATTCACGCTTCAACCACTAGATGGATCGTGATGAAACTTGGTACACATATAGGTTAGGTTCTGGAATATGACATAGGATAGTTTTTATCCCGAAAAATATCTTGTAATTATATCTTATAATTTGTGATTTTAAGTTGTCCACGCTGACGAAGTCGCGGGCAACAGCTAGTAAAAGATATTTTTCAGTTAACCCTTACTGTAGAAGAAATTAAATAATACAGGAGATAAAGATTCTACTTCCGTATACAAGGATTTCAAAACTCCAAAAAAGTATACCTATCCATTACACTGAACTACCAGTAATTATATCAGATCATTTTTAAACTTTATTTTAGAGTAAATAAATACTAAATTAACCTAATCTATCATATGACCCCCCACATCCTGTCTCTGTACATCCCTGATACGACAGGTGTGGGGAAAAATATGGTAATTCTATTTCTGAGACGAAAGTATTCATGAAATTTTCAAACCATACACGCGAAATCAACGTAAGATATACTGACGGTCACATTAAAATGAAAAGCTGCAGTATATCATCTTCTTGAAATTTTAGGGCACTGTTTCTTGAACTTAGGAATAAGGAAAAATTAAAAGATATTCCTAGTGGTTCCCGACTTAAAATAGGGCCCCTAATAATCCCGTGGGTGTCGTCAATGCATTTCACCAGGGACGGGCAGCAGCGTTCTCCTGTGTATATTAACATCATTACTGCGATCACCAATCCACATGCCAAGTGTGGTGATTATGGAAAATACTTCAATGGACAGCCCACCAAAAGTGGCATTCAATTGTGGAGGCTTATGTATTTCTGCTGCTGCGGATTGGAGTGCGATACAGCTAGAGAAAGTGGTCATTTTGGGAAAGTGGACATTCAAGGAAAGTAGACCACTTGCTTCCGAAGAAAAATAAGGACTTCTGTATACGACGCTCAAACAATAATAGGCGACATTAGTTTCATACATTACATTAGTGCCAGCCCTTAGAAAACTACCTTTAGTAAGTTAAGTTAGTAGCAGGGTTGAAAAAAAATCATGATTTTTTCCAAAAACTAAATAAATCACATATTTTTCAAAAAATCGTAATTAATCATGGTTTTTATGATTTTTTCATTTTATGAAAATATTTTTTTAACAATAATAGGTGACATTAGTTTCATATATTATATTAGTGCCAGCCCTTGGTAAACTACCTTCAGTAGGTTACATTAGTAGCAGGGTTGGAAAAAATCATGATTTTTTCAAAAAATCGTAATTAATCATGGTTTATATGATTTTTTCATTTTATGAAAATATTTTTTTAACAATAATAGGTGACATTAGTTTCATATATTACATTAGTGCCAGCCCTTGGTAAACTACCTTCAGTAGGTTACATTAGTAGCAGGGTTGGAAAAAATCATGATTTTTTCAAAAAATCGTAATTAATCATGGTTTTTATGATTTTTTCATTTTATGAAAATATTTTTTTAACAATAATAGGTGACATTAGTTTCATATATTATATTAGTGCCAGCCCTTGGTAAACTACCTTCAGTAGGTTACATTAGTAGCAGGGTTGGAAAAAATCATGATTTTTTCAAAAAATCGTAATTAATCATGGTTTATATGATTTTTTCATTTTATGAAAATATTTTTTTAACAATAATAGGTGACATTAGTTTCATATATTACATTAGTGCCAGCCCTTGGTAAACTACCTTCAGTAGGTTACATTAGTAGCAGGGTTGGAAAAAATCATGATTTTGTCAAAAAATCGTAATTAATCATGGTTTTTATGATTTTTTCATTTTATGAAAATAGTTTGATTTTTTATCCTATAGTGACGCAACTATTTGGGGTGATAGTCTCTTCAGCTTCAGCTGAAAGAGTTTTTTTCTACATTTGGCATTTGTTCACACTAAATTACAAAATAGATTGGGAAAGAAAAAAACTGGAAAATTAATGTTATTATTTAAATATTTATATAAAATGATATTTATTAAGCAGATGCAGATTTAGAGAGTTACGTACATGTTATTTACTTATTCTAAGACCCTTAATTTTTAGCTATCTAAGACGTAATTTAAAAAATTAAAAAAATCATGACAACCCTGGTTAGTAGTAACTTACGTAAAAGTAAAGTTTCTTTCGTATAACGTGAGGGTATGTCACAAATGCTTGAGCAATTCTAAATAAATGCAAATTTTGATAAGAAATACCAGCTTACTGCATTGGAATTACCATAAGGTCGGCTGTTTTGTCAACGCGTCTTTGCGCATTCGCATTCGAAAGCTTTCGTGAATTCTCTGCATTTACTTACCTGATATTTAAAAACTGATTGTAAGAGTAAAAAAAAGTGACAAAGGAAATCTACAGTGCGAATATGCTAGAGGTCGTCAAAGAATCAAATTAGTAACGACCTCAAAAAGGCTGGGGTTCACAGTGATAAGAATAAAAGCAGGTGCATAAAATGGTTGATGAATGTGAGCGAGGCTAGTGATGTGTGTCAGGATCGCGCAAAGTGGCGATCCAACGTCTCTACCTACCCCTGGGACTAAGGCGTGAGCATTATGTATATATGTAAGATATTTTTAATTAATACTACACATTTTCCATAAATTAAAACTAGAATGACTACTAAAAATATAAAACCAAAGGTAAAAGAAATCTCCTGGGCTTCATACCACTGAGAGCATGCCCAAAAGACTGTAGGTATGCATCATTTCGCATCAAAGTCAAAGTCAAAATCATTTTATTGCATATATCATAATTTTTTTTGTTATTGACTTATTTTTGAGGTCATTTAAAAGCATACTAGGTGCGAATAAGCTTACCTTAATATTGGGCCCAATTCCAAAGGCACACATTTAAAATTTGACAGCACTAAAATTAGTTTCGTCTTTATCTTCATAATACTGTGTGACAAGGATATCAACTGTTTTAATGCTGTCAAATTTTAACCTTGTGACTTTAGAATCGGGCCCACTGTGAGCTCAATTTGATTATTTGTTTTCTCACTGAAGATTAAGAAATCTACTCGTAGTAACATAGAACAACATTGGTTAATAGCAAACACGATGTTGTTTAAAAGAGGTATGAGCTGTAGCACAGTGAGCTCATTTATTAGCATCTATATTTCATTCCTAACCAATAGTCTTACGAAAACCAACACTATTTACGTCTCGGTAACATCTACATGAAAGGGTCATCAGCAGCAAAAACAGGTTTGTATTACCATGTACGCTTTGCGGTCCACTTAGGAACACCATCAATTATTTATTTTGTGTTCGAGACGCAAATACATTTGTTTTTTCATATGACTATTGATTTGGAATGAAATATACGTGTTCTAACTGCAGATTTTAGTAACAATAGAACAACATTGGTTCTCTAAGGAACATCGACGTTGTTTAAAAAAGTTGAGCTGCTGCACGTAAATACAAGCTTCTGTTTTATGTTTTACTAAAGAGATGTGACGTTGCTTGCGTCATTGTTCACTCTGAACAAAAACTGTATGACAATTGAGCGTTAGTGTACTCCGGACAGGCTTAGTAAAGTCCAGAAGCAAACTGTTGGCTACTCTAGCTTCGTATCTAGGTACTTTTGTTAAGCGAGTAATGGAGCGAAACATTTCGTACTTTCAGTGGAATAATTATGTGATTGCAATTAAATTGTACTTCAATATAGTACTTTTATTATAACCCTGTTATTTGAAAATAGGTCCCAAGTTTCGACTAAAATTTATTATATTCTTTATTGCAATAATTTTAAAAGTAAATACAGTTACAAATTTTGTGTACAAAGGCGAGCTCATCTCTAAAAGCATGCATAATATACTACATAATACCGAAACTACGTTACACATACACACTCACACACACACACACACACACCCCCACACACCCACACACATCTTAATAAAAATATACCCTGACTGATCTATCAATTCATCATCAGACTGCTCAAGTCCACCGCTGGACTGATTTACTACCTCATTTCGAAATACGTTTGATCGAATAACAATTCATCGATGACACTTCGTCAAAACTGAGTCTGAAAACTCCATTAGGAGGAATTGGTTCAGTAGTTTTCACGTGCACGAACAAACAGGTAAACAGACAAAAAATTCAAAAATGCTCTTTAAATATTTAAAAACTTATCCTTCGATTTTCCTCCATACACTTTAAATGCACAGACGCGCGAAGTTTGAGTTTTTAATTATTAGATTTATTCATGTTACTTCGCGAGTGGCGAATATTTTTAATTTAAATCATCGAGATCAATATCTCGCCGATTGGCCAAGGCTTACCCTACCTCTTACTATCTGCAGGACTCAAAGTTCAACTTGTATAGAAGCTACATCACGTTCGCCATTTGTATACAATTCATTTGGTAATGTAGACGTGTTCACATTGCCCTCGGGGCGATGTGACGTGAACACATATATACAACGTGCCGATGCATGATTCAATACAAGCATGAGTGCAGCAAAGCGATTGTCTGTGCAACCATTTTACGCAGAGCAATGTACAACGGCAGTTCAACTTCTTACTTACCGAGGTGTATAACAAGCTCCCGGGGAACATAACGGGGGCGTCCGCAGACGCAATTTTTAAAAATAACCTAAAGTCGTGGCTTGTCGAGCAGGCGTTCTACAAGTATAATGACCTTGTATGTAAAATCACATAAAATGTAAGATCGACATTATGGTTAAATTAATTATTTAAATATTATTATTATTATTTTTTGACATTTCTTTGATTTGTATTTTATTTTAATTTTTTTTATGCTTACAATTGGTATTTTTAAGTTAATGACATGTAATGAATATTATTAATAAATTATGTCTATGTCAACTCACTGAGAAAATAATAAGTAGCCCACCTACTTACATAAGGATAAAAATATACCACTATTACGTAAGTAGCTGCCCCCATTATAAATGGTGTCCCCTACAACTGTTTCAGTAGCCGGCCACATTATTACGTAGTGTGGTTACTTAGTGATCACCGGTGATTCTAACTCCGTTAGTAGCCGTGAAGTAGAACTTCATCGTTGTGGTGAAAAATAAGTTCTAGCGAACTTTAGAAATTTATAAAACAAAATTCTTTAATATTCGATTTTATCTTAAGTTGAGGATTAGCAAGCTGAAGTGGCAGTGGGCGGATCACATCGGTCGCAGAACCGACGGCGGTTGGGGCAGACGAGTTCTAGAGTGGAGACCGCGGATTGGCATTCGCAGGGCGGGACGCCCCGCCGCCATGGTGCGGAAGGCGGAGGACCGTGTGTGGTGGCGTTCATTGAGGAAGGCCTATGTCCAGCAGTGGACGTCTCAGGGCTGATATGATGACACTTGTGATACGCCTTGCATAAACATTGACGCCATAATCACGAAATTTGTGTAACTGTTTTATATGTACTGTAGCGCGAGCCAGCGGCACGGAACTGATTCTAAAGAGAATTGCTTTGTGAGCGCCGCCATGTAATATATGAAACACCCTCTATAGCGGCCGTGACGCGCGTATTAACTGGCTGCTTTATTACGTATAATGACATTATATGCGGTGTAAAGATAAAAAAGGAGCACCCCTAGCTGGAAATGTGAATAGCATTTCTTTTTTTAACACAAAGAGGAGTGGAAATTAAATTAGAGAGCATATATGACGTGAAAATCCATACTGATATATATGGAAATGTAAATATGTGTGTAAGGGTGTATAGATCGCACAATTCACGACGGCGCACCCCACTCTTCATCTAAATCGCTTTCATGTCATTGTATGCGTTATATTGTCACTGTGTTAGTTCTATCGTTACGCACTAATCATCAATGTGTCAATGTGCATACATATTCTAAGAAACTGACATTCCGTGCTCTGCGCTCACGAAAAGTAGGGGGGCCTGCCGTCGTGAATTGTACAATCTATACACACATCCCTAGCACAACCCTCTCTCATCTCTCTGCCGGAGACAGACGGAGGATTTGGCCTACACTCCCCGCGCTGGCCAGACGGGTTGGGGAGGCCTGATTTATGTTTTATAATGTATTCCCTTAGTCGCCTTGTACGACATCCACGGGAAGAGTTGGAGTGGTCCTATTCTACCTATATATTCTCTTGATTATGCAAATGAACGAACTATGAATTATTTGTGTCAGTTAATAAAATTGTGGTCGTGGTAGACTAATTCTAACTACCTAACTCAATAAGGTTGATAGTACAAAATCGGGACTACTAATTAATTATTTGGAACTTATGTACCTATCTACGATTTATCATTAGCCTAAATACGTCTATTGCTGAAAATAAGCCTCTCCAATATAATGTCTTTTGCAACTTGTTGAACTGTCCATTGAGGGATTTGCCAAAATCACCACGCTTGGCAGACGGATTGGTAATTGCAGCAATCTTAATATGTGAAAACCAGTTAATGGCTAATAGCTTTATATATTTGTAATATTATCTTTGTACTATAGCTGTAAGTTTTCCGAATAAAATAAAATAAAAATAAATAAAATAATCTTAATATGCACAGATCCTCCTGTGTACTTTAAGAACATTAATGCAACCACCAATCCGTCTGCCAAGCGTGGTGATTTTGGCAAATCCCTCAATGGACAGTCCACCAAGAGAGATGAACCGAAGTAAAGGACCGTCATCGCCTTAGGAATGTGGCAGCTCTGCAATTGAAAGGCTGACATTAGGTATTCTATTCTCTCATACCCCTATCATTTCGGCCCCCTACTGTACCTTAAGAATTTAGGACCCAACTCTTATCAACTCAAGTCGCAGCGAAAGGGGAATTTTCCTTTGCAATTTCTGTGACCGAGTCTCGGCTGTATTGTTATACTTTTGGTAACAAATTTTCTTCCACGCAATGCGTGCCGCGAGTCGCAATGAACCGGAAGACGGAGATAGGGAAAGTTTGATCCACTCCTTCTTGTACTTTTGAAAGAAATAGACATTTGAATTTCGCATGAAACTATTTGATGCGAAGTTTTTGACACTTTCTGTATCAACTACATAGAGATGTTACCAATCATACTATAGGCAGATTAACGTTTAATCGATTATTCTAAACGTTATTCGAAACTGGCGCAAAACGTATTGGTCTAAATAATTTGCATTTATTAAATAATCCTTCCTACTAATATTATAAACGCGAAAGTTTGTAAGTATGGATGGATGTTTGTTACTCTTTCACGTAAAAACTACTGAATGGATTTTAATGAAACTTTACAATAATATAGCTTATACATCAGAATAACACATAGACTACAATTTATGAAGATATTGTGTGAATTGTCCAAAATATCAAGTAAGTAAGAAAAAATCTACCATCACAGAGCTATTCTGGCGTGCGCTGCCAAAACCGCTAGAGTTACACATATGTAATGTATGATGTTTATCTTAAATAGTCCTACAAAAAATCCCACCACAGTATATATCTATATATTATGTGTAAGCGATTATAGCCAAAATAGTGAACCATCGTGATGAAACTTGGCACACATATAGGTTAGGTCCTGGAACAGGACATAGAATAGTTTTTATCCCGAAATAACATCCCATTCGTACGGGAAATACATAATAATTTGTGATGTTAAGTTGTCCACGCGGACAAAGTCGCGGGCAACAGCTAGTAAAAAATAAATGCTAACTTTTAACTTAGTACTAAGGTTATATGGTTCGTTGGACGATCATAGTAACAGTTTCATATCGACATAAAAACTAGACACATAAAATTTATATCGACATTTTTTTTATTGCAATACTAATTTTTATATGCATATATTTAAATGAACATCTAACTTAACCTAACCCACATAAAATTATGCTGATTTGCACGCCAAATGCGCACTCTGAGGTGCCGTCAGTATATTTGGTTTAAATTCAGTATTTATTTGATGTACGTTTAAATATCTCTCATATTTATTTAATAAAATATTGCTCTCATTGGTTGTTATTAATGACTAGCTGTTGCCCGCGACTACGTCCGCGTGGACAACTTAACATCACAAATTATTATGTATTTCCTGTATGAACGGGATGTTATTTCGGAATAAAAACTATCCTATATCCTATTCCAGGACTTAATCTATATGTGTACCAAGTTTCACCACGATCCGTCCAGTGGTTGATGCGTGATTGAGTAACAAACATCCAAACATACAATTATCCAAACATACAAACTTTCGCATTTATAATATTTGAAGGATAGGATTACATAAAGAAATTAATAATAGAGATATTCGTCGGCAAGATTCCATCTAATAACTAGTCACTTATAAAATGTACATCGATAATACTTAGCATCTATTATCGGTATAACATTTTATAAGTGACTAGTTTTTATGTCGATATGAATCTGTTAATGATCGTCCAACGAACCATAGAACTTTGGATTAATTATCTAAGACTGCATAGAACCATCAAACGGAAGGAGAATCAAACTGTTGGATGATTATTTCTTTGAAACCGTTTTGAAGGAACTTAATGTATCAACTATTTCTTATATCTATAGTCATTTATAATTGACTTTAAGTGACTAGTTTTTAGAATAAATCATGCGGACATTAGTTTCTCTATGAAACGGTTTGAAAAAAATATCATCAACTGTCTAACGATAGCCATTTTATAGACACCTCGTTTCAATATAATTACAAGTCTCTCGAAGTATGCCGGTGATTAAATCGCCACTCTGTAGAGTATCTAAGTACTCTGATGTAATACCATTACACCATAAATAAAGTGTAGCCAGCGACATCGCTAAATGGGGCCGGACGGGCCGGCGATGTGAACACGTAGGGGTGGCTCTTAGCTAAAATTAGCATCTGCACATTTGTGACGTGTCCTGCCCATTTTCGGGTACAAAACCGAAGGCTTCTTAAGTGTGTGAAGGGTTTGGCTAGTTCGCCCTCCCGTCTTCGCCCGATGAGGTCGATAGTACGTAAAGTATACCTATTAACATTTATACCAATAGTCTTGCTTTAAGCAATAAGGCCGCCTTTGTACACTTTCCAAAAATCTGTACCTATTTTATTGTTATCCTTAATTTGTGTGCAATAAAGAGTTTATCTATCTATCTATCTTGTTACTGATTGATTGGCTTCACGTTTTTTTGTAGAACTCCATCCTACAGTTTTATTAAAACTTTCCTTTGATTACTTTCATGATTCTGTGCCTACAGTAAGGCATCTAACTTATAAACTTCTACTTTTCAGGCGACCAAATAGATTATATTTAAAAATGCGGTTTTTTATGGAATTCGATATGAACGAAGGAATATTTTTATTTGGGACTGGATAATTGGTGTGAATGTGTAAGATATTTGTGTTTATATTTTTATTTTAGTTATTAAATACACAAATATAATATAATTATTGACTACAAATCAAATTAAGATACTAAATTATACTTCAATAATATGTGTATACAAATTTCAAACCTTTAACCGTATAAAAGAAAATAGTTAGAACATAATAAAAAAAAACATTTGGTCTCCTGAAAGTATCAATTCCTAAGTTAGATCCTTTTCACTGAAGGCACATAATTAATAATTATGGAACTAAATTACAACGAATTGGTTTAAAAATACTGTATTTCCTGGAAAGAATATCCAGCTACAACAGATAGCTGATAGACCCAGAGGAACATGTCCGACTAAAGTCAGTGAAATAAGTTTAAAAAATATTATTTGCGACAACCCTTAAAATGTCTGAGATAAGAACGAAGCGAGAAGAACCGTTTAAGTCTCCATTCATTATAAGGCTGCACTGTAATTTGTATGTCTTTTATATTAAACTTCGAGTTCAAGTGATTTAAGTGGTGGCAAAGTGGTCGAATTTAACTTTGAGGGGAGTTGGTGAAATGACGCGTTTTAAGCTGTTTCCACACGAAATATAATATGCTTGCGACTGGTAGCAAGTTCAGGTACTACTCTTATCAGCTTTACGATAGCTTAAATCTGCTCAGCTTTAAGATAAACAACTGTAACGGTATTTTTTGTGCAATTGTGTTGTGTTGTTTTATTGTGTATTGTGTTGTGTTGTTTTATTGTGTATTGTGTTGTGTTGTTTTATTGTGTATTGTGTTGTGTTGTTTTATTGTGTATTGTGTTGTGTTGTTTTATTGTGTATTGTGTTGTGTTGTTTTATTGTGTATTGTGTTGTGTTGTTTTATTGTGTATTGTGTTGTGTTGTTTTATTGTGTATTGTGTTGTGCTTTGTTGTATTATGTTGTATTATATTGTGTCGAAATCGGTTGCATTTCCTCTGTGTAGAAGCAGCTTTAGAGGCTTGTTAAGATCGCGTGTAGATATCGTAGTTTCATCCATTAGCAGCAGCGGGGTGAAGCAAGGCTGCAATAATTTTCTTGTAAAATTACGTATAATAAAGCACTATACAGGGGAATGGGGTAGTAAGGGGGCACTAAAACTTCAAGTTCATCCCGGACTTGAAGGGTAAGAGAGCAAGTGTAATTACGGTCTCACGAGGTATTCTAACATGGTGCAAGCAGACCACATATCAAACTGTGCAAGCTATGAATAAATAATTCTTAAAAGCTATTTAACCTATCCACACATTAAAAGGCTGATGATGGACGTGGATAAGTTGATTTTGCCTATATACGAGCAGGACATCGAGACAACATCAAAGACTAACCCAAAAGGCAACGATTGGTTTTCTGCCAGTATGACATTACTTAGATTTAACGCTTCGTTATTTATAGTGGTTCGAGAGTTTATTTTTGAACGCTAGAGGCAGTTGGTGAAATTTACACAACTTTTTAGAGTTGGCTTTGTTCTGGGTGTCATAATGGTAATTCCCATTGTCCTGGAATTCTACTTAGCCATGTGGTTCCCGGCTTAGAATAGGGCCGCCCTGAATCTTTCCGTAGGTGTCATCAAGGCGACTAAAGGATTGCACCAGGGACGAGCAGGAGCGTTCTCCTGTGTATATTAAGACATTTGTCTTAGGTTTAGCTTCTTGATTATTGGAGTCGAGCGCCAGACCGATTATGTATCCTATCCTACTAATGTTATAAACGCGAAAGCTTGTAAGTATGGATGGATGTTTGTTACTCTTTCACGTAAAAACTACTGAATGGATTTTAATGAAACTTTACAATAATATAGCTTATACATCAGAATAACACATAGGCTACAATTTATATAGATATTGTGTGAATTGTCCCAAATATCAAGTAAGTAGGAAAAATCTACCATCTGCGAGCTATTCTGGCGTGCGCTATAAAATTATAATTTTAATGTCATAATTTTAGTTCTTTTCTACGCCACGCTAATATAAGCTACTCGAAATACTAATCCTGCGCAGACGAAGTCGCGGGCACCAGCTTGTTTGTTATATATTGGGAAACTAAGGATGAAACAATCAAAGACGCCAGCTTGTCAGTTGCATACTGGTTTATTCACAAGGTACGAGGTGGGGTCGCAGTCACCACATCACGTGACAATAAACATGGGTACCCACGTATTGATGTATGGATGAAATAGTAACATGTAATTTATTTATTTTTAATCATTTAAAACGTCACCAGATATTCGAAAACGACACTTGACACTTTAAGCGCGTCGTTAACAGAGGGAATTCATAATTTTCGCAATCCGACAGATATAAATTTCAAGGGTAGAGACGCTTTGAGCTGGGCAATGGTTGTCATTTGTCAATGTAGGCTTATGGTACCGGATGCTGATAGGGTATTAGGGTTTTCGCTGGATGTCCATCGTCCATCTTCTATACAATGACAAGAATTATAGCTTGAGTTTCAGGCGTTGCTTTTCTCTCACCTTCACTGAAAGAACAATTGTTGGTTTGAACAAGATCTTACACAGAGACAAATATATCCTAGGCATACCTTTAAATAAGGGTTAGTCCAACTAGTTATAATAATTAGTATGATATCATCATCATTATCAGCTTAAATACGTCCACTGCTGGACATAGGCCTCCTCAATAGAATACCACTTTTGGTTAGATGTCAGTTGGGGGGATTTGCCATAATCACCACGCTTGGCAGGTGGATTGGTGATCGCAGTAATGATCTTAACATGGAGACCGCTACTGCCCGTCCCTGGTGCAATCCCTCAGTCGCTTGGACGACACCCACGGGAAAGATAGGGGTGGTAATATTCTAAGCCGGTGGCCTTATTCTATTCTAAGGAAAAACCGCTTAACTACATTGGCGTTATTTAAATATATACAAGAAATATTGAATATTGTAAATGATAAAAAATATGCTATCGGGATGCTACTCGATATGAGCAAAGCTTAGGATACAGTCTCTTATAAAATATTAGTAGATAAACTATACGGAATTGGTGAAGGGGTAATCGTCTATTAATACAAATAATCATCCTTTTTTTATTGTTCATGCGTTAGCGCTTGACCGCGTAAAGGTTGAGAAGCTGTGCCGGTGAGAAGTACCGATTAACCTTGAAGAGAATGCCCAGTTTTTTCGCTGCAGTTTAAGCTTTGGACTCGATCGTGCGTCCGAAGTTTAGGCCAGAAGTTAGTTCCTAATCGTAGTATCTAGTCGTTCTATTGCGGGGAATAAGTGTAAATTTTTAACCAGGGGGCGCTCTAGTGGTTTCTACCTCCCAGTATCGATGTACACTTAAAAGAACAAGTGAAATGAAATGAAATGAATCTTTATTGTGTATGAAGTTCAGGTAATTTTAAGATATTAGATATTTAGTACAAGTACCACTAAACCCTACCTTTGCAGGTGTATACACAGAATATAAATTTTATACAAGTTAAATTAAAAGTAAAAACTGTCAAGAATAAAATGTCAAGAAGAATACAAAGTGTTGATTTGAACAAGATTTTCTTAACGCTGAACAATCATCTTAACTCATACGAGCGCACCAAGATCTTGTTCCGTTGAACTAACTCTTGTCCCCTTGCACTGACTCAACTTGTTACCTTGATCATAACCTTGTTTCAAAGGATTATTTAAAAAAAAAATTTATAATAATGATTACTTTAGCTCACATACACAACACATTTTTTTAAATGTTTTTCAATATTGCGTCCTTCATAGGAAACTAGAAGATAAGAACGATGACCTGGTGTTGTTTCTCCGACTTTTGAAGGTGACGGTAATGACGACGCTCGAATATTTACAGTTTGAAGAGCAACAGAGATCCCCCAACTCCCAACGTACGTAACGTTTTTGCATGATCGTTGATGCATACGTTGATGTGCGAATAAAATAAAATAATAGTGCGAATATGCCAAATAGTCGTTTTTCATTCTATTGTAAAATAGGCTAATTCGCCGATTAGGATATTCGCTTCTTCTGTCAAAAGACAGACGATATATGTAACGCCTTTTCTTTATAACTCTAGAACTGCGGAAAACATTTCGAGTTTTCATTCTTGATTGTCAGAGTTTATTGAGGAACGTTTCCATGTACAAACCTTTAAGATATGATATAAAGTCTAATGATTTTTTTATATAATAGGGCTCATACCCTGGGATTTCTTCTATTCCTTTCTTCTTGACATTTTTCTATCTGGTAATATTGGAGGCTATCATGGCAAAAATCTCTGCTGGAGGTAGAGAAAGTTTGTGCTATTCCAGAACCATTCTTATTTATGGAAGAAATAACGCTGCATTTGGACACTTTCTATAAATCTGTACCTAACTTATTATTGTTAATCTGTGTACAGTAGCTATAAAAAGTCGTGGTAGCCGTGTTGGTTGTGCACTCGCCTCACGTTCATGAGGTCCTGGTACAAACCCCGCCCGTACCAATGGGTTTTTCTAAACTTAAGTACGGTTTATTTATAATACCACAGGCTTTTCGGTGAAGGAAAACATCGTAAGGAAACCTGCATATGTCAAAGAAGAAACTCTGAGGCGTATGTGAAGTCCACCAAGTCGGCTTGGGGTACCGTTGGTGGTCAGGGGTTTGGCACAAAAGATCCTGAAGGGTCGAAGTGTCGCCAGGTCTTTCTGGCTCCCTAAGAGGATAAGATAAGAAGATTATTAATGTATCTATTCTTTTCTCTTTCTAATTCTTTGTCTTTTGTCAGGACGTACGCGAATATAGGATTACATTTGGGAAAGAGGGGGGCAAAGGAGGGATTTTGTGTGATTTTACCTATTTTCCAGAAACACAGTTAATCGACCGATGTAATCATCCCCTTCGGTAGTAATGAGTTAATAATGATTCTTGTAACAATTCTTATGACGATTTCAAACACTTTGAAAATGGTCAAAGTGCTATGGTCGTGATTAGTGAGTCAGGGAGTGGAGGCAATTACACCCATTCTACCTCCTCGCCCCCCCCCCCTCCTTCTACCGGTTTGACTTCTACCCTTCTATCATTTCTTGCATCATTAATAGAGTCGACAATTTACCGCATTCTAGAGCCATATTAACGCCTAATTTTATCCGAAGTTTAAATTATTGCACTGTACCTTAAATGCGGTTGCCAGTTTCACGATAATCTCGGTTCGTTAAATCGGCATTAATGCGAGACTCTGCATAAAATTCTCACTAAATTACAAGGCGGAAGAAATGTCAGAAAAATGGTTGGTCGTTAAAAATCCGACGGCCCGTATAAACCTTGTTTATATTAAAATGCATGTTTTTTTTTCATGAAAATTCGCAACAACGTTTTAACAAATTATGTGATGATGCTTTTAAAAGTACTTTAGCGGGCCTTTACTGTTTTTATCTGACTAGAACAGCGCAGAGCGAATTCATATGTCAATTACAGGACGTTGATAGACTGAACGACAGACAGTACCATCGGATAAACTGAAGAAAAAAAAACTCTATTCAATTAAGGAACATTTTGTCTTTTGTTTGCTAAAGTAATCATTTGTACCATTATTTGAAACCAAACCATGGTCAAGTTAACAAGTTGAGTTAGTGCAAGGGGACAAGAGTTAGTTCAAGGGAACAATAAATGCAAGAGTTAGTTCAAGGGAACGAGGATTTAGTGCCAGGGGACAAGCAAGAGTTAGTTCAAGGGAACAAGTAGTTAGTGCCAGGGGACAAGCAAGAGTTAGTTCAAGGGAACAAGTAGTTAGTGCCAGGGGACAAGCAAGAGTTAGTTCAAGGGAACAAGTAGTTAGTGCCAGGGGACAAGCAAGAGTTAGTTCAAGGGAACAAGTAGTTAGTGCCAGGGGACAAGCAAGAGTTAGTTCAAGGGAACAAGGAGTTAGTACCAGAGGATAAACAACAGTTAGTTCAAGGGAACAGGGAGTTAGTGCCAGGGGACAAGCAAAAGTTAGTTCAAGGGAGCCAGGAGTTAGTGCCAGGGGACAAGCAAGAGTTACAAACGGATTTTAGGTAAACGTCAGGCATTTAATTGGAAACTTTGTATACATAAATACTTGTTACAATGAATCTGGAAAGTGACCGGCATCTCTACCTATTAACCCCGAACAAAGGCAGGTTAAGTCATTAGCCAAATTAGTTAAACAGATAACAAAATAACCCAATAATTGTCGGCGATTCAGCGAAACAGCGGCAATATTTAAACGACTAAATGAAACTTCATGAATTATTAACGAAATCTTTGAAACAGAATTGGATAAATGGACCCTTCCTACCGTGCTGAAATTTATAGCCCTCATTGTGGGCCCTCTTCGGGTTAAGAAGAATTGCTTTGCATAAATAAATACACAGGTACACAGGCGATCAGAAACTACTAGAGTATAAAACTCTGGTGCCACGGACAGCTTTCAAAACATTACCTTTTTAAAAACAAGAGGTTATCGATTCAAAGCAAAAAAATATACAAACGAACTATCCAAAATCACCTTAACACTTAAACGAATTAATCAAGGAACGCGAAACACGCTGAACGCGAAACACGCTGAACGCGAAACACGCTGAACGCGAAACACGCTGAACGCTGCGCTCGCAATTGTGCAGAGCGATTGAGAATCGCAAGAGACTTACTCGCTGCCGAAAATAGATGGCAGCACAGTACAGGATGCAGTTATAGTTAGGTGCCCGTAAGCCGTACTTCCCTTCTGCAATAAAACTTATTAGAATTGAATGAAAAGGCCTTGTGCTAGCAATAAATATATACATATCACTAGATATAAGGAACAGTATAAATTCGTAATAAATAATTTTACGGACATATCTGCAGTAGGTGCTACCATAACTAACAGGTGCGAGAGAACTCAATAGATAAATCTTGTCGGTAACCAACTCTACTGATTTATGGTAAAAGTTCCTTCAGCCTTTTCTGACTTTTGCTCACTGGAATATCGGCATAGAGTGTCTTCTTAGCGTCTAGAAAGTTAATAATGCATTAGATAATTATTAGACTCACTAAGGCTTTTATTTATAATTTATAAAAAAATTATATTTTGTTGTACAGTCGCAAACCTTAATTTAAGAGCGATTCCATAAAACACGGACGTAGCAATAAGGTCGATTTTTTATAAGTCTATGGTAAATAACTCCAATTTCGTTAAATCGGAAAAAATAATTTACTCGTAATAGAAAAAGATAAAACTATTATATTATTGTAAATAGTCTTGTCAGTTAGATTAGCATATGTAACACTATATTTCATTCCAGATTAATAATCCTATGAAAACAAACGCATTTGCGTCTCGAAAACAAAATACACAATAGATGGTGTTCCTAAGTGGACTGCAAAGTTTACATGGTAATACAAACCTGTTTTTACTGCTGGTGACCCTTTCATGTATATGTTACCGAGACGTAAATAGCGTTGGTTTTCATAGGACTATGAATCTGGAATGAAATATAGATTGAGATATTTCGTCTTTGCGAATAGATCTATCAATAAGACGTCATTTTCGGTGTGAGAGATAAAGGTCCAAGTTTGCGACCCATAAGTAAGGCTTGTTAGTATGCAAGTGTCCATCACTTTTTTCTTTAGCGATAAGACCATACAGACGTACAAACAATGTGATTCAAATTCAAATAGTTTATTATTTAAAATTACTAAATTCATAGATTATTACAGTCATCCTTCAAATTATTATTAATTGAGTACGATTAAAACATTAAAATTAACAGGAAAATGCATATTAGAGCTCCTACACTAGACCATGCAGTCTGTATCGGGGAGCCTGAGATTACAGGGGGGCAATTCTACTATTTTCAACATTTATCGTTCGTTTAAACATAAGTTACGTTTAAGTTACAGTTTTTAACAGACGCTATTTTGACAGCAATGCGTTTCGTCTTTACCTGAGACAACTGTCAAAATGTAGAAAAACGTTCGTTCCATCAAAGATAATACTAGAGGTTCCATCAACGTCTGACGTTTGTTTAAACGTTAGCTACAGCTGAAACACAGCTGAAGCACGAACGTTGTGCGCAGCGGAGTACGAATAGTGTTAAAACATGCATTTCAGCTGCAGTTGAATTGCGTTTTATGCGAAAATGCGTTAGTAGAATTGGCCCCCAGGTTACATTACAAAATGTGGGACAGAATAGATATTGTTAGAAGGAAAAAAATTATAATATTATTAGGATGGTGAGAGTTTGATGGGAGTGTGATTGTGGGTGGTAGTGTGAAGAATGTGAGTGTAATTGTATGTGATATCCTATGATGGTTCCGTTTTTTTCATTTCCAGGTACGGTACCCAAAAAACATTAACCTTTATACCAATAAGAGTTAAATAGCTTAATCTGAAACGTACGTGTGTCGTCCGTATGTTCACCCGGTCCGGTCGTGACCCGGGTGTCACGTGCTGTGTTATAAATAATTATATAGATTCAGGCTTTTAAGACAGGCATCCCTAATTAGGGTCGTCGAATGCCCAGCCATTTATTTATTACTTTCGCACGTGGCGTTTCACTGGTGTGGGTAATGCTACGTCACAATCCACCATAGCTTTTCCGTCGCGAACGTGTGTTCGCTTACTATTGACGACCTCCATGGCCAAACGGGTAGCTCTCGGACTGCCACGCCGGAGGTTGCGGGTTCGAACCCCGCTAAGGGCAAATGTTCGTATGATGAATATGAATGTTTGTACCCAAGTCTTGGATGTTTATATATTTATTTAAGTATGTCTATCCGTTATCTAGTAACCATACCACAGGCTCTGCCTAGTTTGGGACTGGATAATTGGTGTGAATGTCTGAGATATTTATTTATTTATTGAAAGCTCGAGAGCTTCAGTTTCTTGTCTAGCTGCGCGTGCCGATCAGAACCCGTCTGCCCCAACGGCCGTCGGTTCTGCGACATATGTGGCCCACCCACTGTCCCTTCAGCTTGCTAATTCTTTCAGTTATATCGGACATCTTCGTTTTTCGGCGGATTATGAATTACAAATCATATCCTTTAAAGAAAATTCGAGCATAGTTTCGTTGAGCGACTTGAAACTTGTGGATCAGGCTAGATGGACCGACGACCTGAATAAGGTGGCCGGACGAGGCTGGATGCGCTAACCGTCAGGTGTGATTAAGGTCAAACTTAAACCCATCAAGAACTTTTATTCTATTTTATGTTTATTCATAATTTTTTCTTATAATAAAAAAAATAACTTTGTTACGTAAAAAAATTAGAAAAAAAATTATTAAATTTTTTCATCACGCTATAAAAAAAATGTTGCAACTAAATTTTTTTATACTAAATACATTTTAATTATTTAATTAACTTAGAGACAGTTTATATCTCATCCAATCCTTCATACAAGCCACCAATTAAAGAGACAAATGATTATGCTACCTATTTTTTTATTGTTTTTTTAATAGTTGTTAGCAGGAATGTGCCCTTCCTCCCCCTCCCCCCCCCTCCCCCCTCCCCACCCCACTCCCCTCCCCCTCCCCCTCCCCCTCCCCCTCCCCCTCCCCTCCCCTCCCCCTCCCCCTCCCCCTCCCCCTCCTCCATCCCCCCTCCTCCCTCCCCCCGCATCCACCCAAAAGCTACTCGTACGTGTCCAGGTAAACAGAGTAAAATAGTGTAAAGAAAGATCCAATATCGGGAAAAACAAGAGTACGTTTTCTAACATTCAATAAAATAAAAGGGAAGGTTCCGCAGAAACAAACGCTTTAATTCTCGTGCCTAGTGGAGCGCATCTTAATAAATATAAGACCGGCTTGTTGCTCTAGTGGTTCTGCCATTTACCTGTAAACACCAGACGTCGTGAATTCGATTCCCAAACGGAGACAGACAACTGTCTCCGTTTGGTTACGGTCTCGGTGTAAATTCATCATCATCAGGTTATTTTTGTCTCCACTACAGGAGCACAACCCTCTCTCATCTGCCGGAGACAGACAGAGGATTTGGCCTACACTCCCCGCGCTGGCCAGACGGGTTGGGGAGGCCTGATTGATGTTTTATAATGTGTAAATTGAAATCGCTTTAAGATAAGCCATTATGTTGACTCTAAGGTTGATTGGAAGAGATCCCTAAGTGGGATAAGACCGCCTTTGTACACAGTTTAATTCCTATTTTATTGTTGTTGTGATTTTTGGTACAATAAGCGTTTACATACATACATACATACATACATACATACATACATACATACATACATACATACATACATACATACATACATACATACATACATACATACATACATACATACATACATACATACATACATACATACATACATACATACATACATACATACATACATACATACATACATACATACATACATACATACATACAAACATACATACATACATATGTTGTTGATGTTAGATTTTTTTTGTTTAAATTGCAACATTAAAGATTTTAAATAATCCATTGCGGTACAATCATTTCTTATGCTATAGACGAAACAGGCATTCCTCTCTCTAGCATTCCCTTGTCATCAGTTGTCCCATGCCGTCCACGAACACTTCACAGTGCGGTGCCTCGGCGAGCAGGGAGCCGAACAGCTGCAGCGCGCGCGACGGGCGATTGGCGGTAGAGGTTGTGGCGGGCGGTATGAACAGCGGGTGACTCCGCGCTCTTAGGTACCACTCGGGCACGTACTGTTTTAGTACCCTTCCGACAAGATCCACACAATCAATTTTATTTTATTTATTATAGTCACATAAGTACCTATTTATCATTTAAATTTCCTAATCAGCGCAACCTACAATTTCTCTGGTATAATATTTTCTACCCAAAGGTTGTCTGGAAGAAATCGCTTAAAGCGATAAGACCGCCTAAATTGTACTATTTGTAACTTCTATAACGTGTAACTGTATTTGTTTGTGCAATAAAGTGTATTGTATTGTATTGTATCAATCTTGTTTTTGATTACGTTTAAGACGAACCGTACCAGAGTCAACTTTCTTCTCAGTTCGAGTGAGTCGTAACCTGTAACGTTGTATGACGTTCTCCCTTTCTCAATCGACTATACTCGCGCGCTGGGTGGAGCAGCCCATTAATTACATACAATAATTTACGCGTACATACAAACGTATACGGACACGCTTGGTGCTTCTCTAGTAGTAGGTAATTAAATCTGCTCGCTTGTACAAAGTGCCGCGGGTGTGCAAAAGTACCGCCCCGCTAGAATGTTCCTGAAATAAAATTGATCCCATTTTGCCGCCCGCATGGACTGCTGGCACATAATGATGATGGAAACCGCTAAATTACTCCCTTTCCTTCTTAAATAATGGCTTCATTACTGTAATCGGATTCGGTTGCTACTAACGAGTGAGTCCAATTACATTTCTTTCGTCAATGTAATAAATATATAAATTACAATACAAATTGAGCTATTTCATCATCATCATCATCAGCCTAAATATCTCCACCGCTGGACATAGGCCCCCCCAATAGAATACCACTTTTAGTAGGCTATCCATTGGGGGATTTGCCATAATCACCACGCTTGGCAGGCGGATTGGTGATCGCAGTAATCATCTTAACATACATACGAAGGAGAACGCTGCTGCCCGTCCTTGATGCAATACCTTAGTCACCTTGACGACACCCGCGGGAAAGATTGGGGTGGCCCTATTCTAAGCCGGGAACCACATGGCTTAATGAGCTATTTGTTATATAATTTAGTATGGAGAGATAAAGAAAAAAAAAACCATATCAAAACATTTGGTCTATGAACAAAATAAAGTACGTCACATTGAATATTAACTTTTATTTTTCATGCACATATTGACCATACTAATATCAGAGAATGCTTACTAATACTACGTAAATAAGCGACACTCACCTTCCTCCGCCAGTTTAATGTCGTTTCCCGCAAAATAGAGTACGGCTGGTAGTACGCACTACTGGGCTGCCGCCGTCGTTCGCCGGTACAAAGTTACAACGCCGAGATCGACGCTATAAGTTAGAAATATAACCACTTATTACGTTGTCGTCTAACGTTGTCTCTCTCTAGATCGACTATGTTCGCTCGCTCGATACAGTCAGCCCTACATTAATTTACGCACATATACAAACGGACAAGCTGGTGCTCCTGTAGCAGTAGAGTAGGTAATTTAATCTGTTCGCTTGTTTGGAGTGTCGGGTCTGTGATAATATATAGGCACTTATAGTAACCCGTCTGGCCAGCGCGGGGAGTGTAGGCCAAATCCTCCGTCTGTCTCCGGCAGATGAGAGAGGGTTGTGCTCCTGCAGTGGAGACAAGAATAACCTGATGATGATGATGATTTATAGTTATTAGAAGGTATATAAAGGCCGATCCGGATGTAGTGGCGCTCATTGCGATAGATCAAAAGTGGACGTCAATAGGCCAATGATATGACGAGAAGTTAGAAGAATAAAAAAAAGTTATCTATAGAATCTTCCCATCACAAGAAAACTTAAGGGGTCATTTTTAGGGTTCCGTAGCCAAATGGCATAAAACGGAACCCTTATGGATTCGTCATGTCTGTCTGTCTGTCTGTACGGACGGACGTCCATATGTCACAGCCACTTTATTCCGAAACTATAAGAACTATACTGTCGAAACTTGATAAGTAGATAAACTCTGTGAACCGCATTAAGATTTTCACAAAAAATAGAAAAAAAAAACAAATTTTGGGGGTTCCCCATACTTAGAACTGAAACTCAAATTTTTTTTTTCATCAAACCCATTCGTGTGTCCATATCTATGGATAGGTCTTCAAAAATGATATTGAGGTTTCTAATATCATTTTTTTCTAAACTGAATAGTTTGCGCGAGAGACACTTCCAAAGTGGTAAAATGTGTCTCCCCCCCCCCTGTAACTTCTAAAATAAGAGAATGATAAGACTAAAAAAAATATATGATGTACATTGCCATGCAAACTTCCACCGAAAATTGGTTTGAACGAGATCTAGTAAGTAGTTTTTTTTAAATAATTTTTATATTATGTTACTTGCTGCTACGGAACCCTTCATGGGCGAGTCCGACTCGCACTTGGTCGCTTTTTTTCATACATTTAGGGTAATTTTGAGCAACTGGGTTTCTACTCGGATCGATTTGGGTGAGATCTGATGCTGGTTGTATGGATGGAGGAGATCCAGAACACCAAACATACCTTTGTTCAGCCAAGCCAACACCAGAGCCTATTTGACGACGTCACGCCCCCTGCTTTTCGCGAGGGGTAAATCGGAAATCAGTATCTTAGTATACACATTGATGATTAATGCGTAACGATAGAACCAACACATTAATATGACGCATACAATGAAATGAAAGCGATTTAGAGAGGGAGTGGGGCATGCCGTCGTGAACTTTACGATCTTATAAACACTCAAACGTCCACAAGTGCATTGGCACTCAACGAGAGGAAAATATTTCACAAATTCTCCGTAAAAATGAATTTCTCGGCAAAATGCCACAAGCACTTTAGAACCCATAAAATGCCATTCGCTATCCCAATACCAGATAGTCTTTTATAAGGGTTACCAATGGTGGAACTAGACTTTAGTTTATTTAGCGTACTTTATTGAACAAGACGCCGTTTGGTTTCCGGTAGAGTAGAAAAGGACCACTCCAACTCTTCCCGTGGATGTCGTACAAGGCGACTAAGGGAATACATTATAAAACATCGATCAGGCCTCCCCAACCCGTCTGGCCAGCGCGGGGAGTGTAGGCCAAATCCTCCGTCTGTCTCCGGCAGATGAGAGAGGGTTGTGCTCCTGCAGTGGATACAAAAATAACCTGATGATGACGATGATGATTGATCAAGACTACTTGGTATACCATGGACAGCCATGAGAACAAATGACTCCATTCTTAAAGAGCTCAATATAACAAAACGGCTCTCCACTATCTGCAATGAAAGGACTCTAAGCTTCTTCGGTCACATTGTGCGATCTCCCAAGCACGACCTGGAGAAGCTCATCATTCTGGGACAAGTGGAGGGCAGGCGTGCCAGAGGACGAGCTGGTCAGACCCGGTGAGGAGGGTGGCTGGCGGATCCTTATATGAAGCAGTGCGGCTGGCCAATGACCGCTATGCGTGGAGGCGCATTTTATACGGTCGCGATCCTCAGCAGTGAGGGAACGACAAAGAAGAAGATTGATCAAGAATCGCTCTTTAAAATCTAACATCTCTTTGATTTTTTTACATATAGCCAAAATAAACATAGTCAAAATACTTCCACTGCTTGTGTTCTCCTCCCCAATAGAATGCCACTCTTGTTGGACTGTCCATTGGGAGATTTGCCCTAATCACCACGCCCGGCAGGCGGATTGATGATCGCAGTAATGATCATAATGTATGATGTTATGACGCTTCTATAAGAGAGAACTCCTGCTACCTACGTGCGGAACAGCGAACAGCCAAATTCAATGAGGTTATAGGGTGTACAATAAGTCGGTCTGTTGCCCGAAAATATAACGTCGCTTCAAGATAAAAAGTTTTTTATTAAAGTTAAAATCCTTAACTTATGCCCGTACAGTATTGACGAGTTTTTGAAGTAGCCTTAATTAAATACTCAGTATCGTCCTTAATATTTTGGTATACCTAGTCGAAAAATGTGACATAGGTACTCTATACTAGGTAAGGTAGTAGGTAAGGTAGTAGGTAAGGTGGTAAATATCATAACCTATATTTTCTTTTATTATTATTTTGATGGTTGATATATAGTTAGTTTTAAGCTGCTACACCCGAATAAATTGTATGTATATTTTTGCAAGGAACTTTTTATAATGTTAAACTTTTGTACTTACACCTACAATTTATGGCAATAAATGAAATGGAATGAAATTTTAACATTTCTAAAAAACATGCGACTGGACAAAACATCGCGCGCGCGCGGAGTTAGATGACCGGCTGCACCACCGCTTTCCCCGCCAAACTTCTCCGCTACCCGCCGTTCCCTGCCGTCAAGTAGTGAGAATACGTTTGAGAAATAAGCAATTTAATCTTAAAAAAAAATTCAAAAATTAAAAAAAATATATTTTTACGATTGATCTCTAAATGTGATAGGTACTGTGTTACTGGAAAAAATATTAACAGTAATTTTACTACTAGCCAGTATTTAATTATACGTACATAGAAATAACGCCCGCACTATGCATTTTGTGTGATGAATAGAGTTTAAAATTGTATAGCTGGTGGACCTTTCCTATAACACATTTTTATAGGTAGTGTGCTTTTGTCTGTCAGTAGCGACAATAAAGTTTTTATTCGGAGGTTTACGACATACAATGCGGCACTTTGCAGGTATAACGTCTTCAGAGCTGTAACACTTTCATATATTATTAATAGAAATAAAATCATCTTGCCACTTCGCTGCCGTTAGGTAAAGCATAATTCTGTGACTAGTGGCAAAGGATCTTACTTACAAAGTGCTACTTTTCAGGAGATCAAATAATTTATTTTTAATAATTAAAGGTAGGTTAAGTCCTGGAATTAGGACATCGGATAGTTTTTATCCCGAAAAAACAGCATTCCTATGGGAAATATATAATGATTTGTGAAGTTTTTCACGCGGACGAAGTCGCGGGCAACAGCCAGTTTTATATATATATATATTCTTTATTGCACAGTTTTAAAACTAAATACAGTTAGAAATTTTGTGTACAAAGGCGAGCTTTTATCCAATTTGTGAAATCTTACTTTAAAATGGTATTAAGTGTGGATGAGCAATAATGGCGAGATTAGTAAGAAATTGTCTCACCATATAATGTATTCCCTCAGTCGCCTTGTACGACATCCACGGGAAGAGTTGGAGTGCTCCTATTCTACTCTACCGGAAACGACACAGTGTAATATGTAAATTATAAAACATCAATCAGGTCTCCCCAACCCGTCTGGCCAGCGCGGGGAGTGTAGGCCAAATGCTCCGTCTGTCTCCGGCAGATGAGAGAGGGTTGGTTATGCTCCTGTAGTGGAGACAAAAATAACCTGAAGATGAATCAATGTCTCACCATGAAACTTCTTTCATTTATTTTATTAAAAAATAATAATTGTAAAACCTTACGCTGCTGATTCCCCAGATGCTACCAATTTGAGCCACTGATAACAATCTCTACATAAGAATTATTTACAAGGCAAGAACACAGAACACCCAAACATTAAAAATATTAGGTCGAGGAGTCAAATATTTGCAAAATGCAGTCCGTATATTACAAACTACCCCAAGTTATACAGTGAAAACAAGTACCTAACAAACTTTGGTTGCAGAGATCGGTGTCAGCAGTGTCGGCAACTATCGCAACTAGTGTCGACAAGTCTAACCATACTCTGATTAGAAAAGTACGATGCTTTTCTTCCTGCAACTTGTTTTAAGTCGACTGAAGTTGAGAGTATAAAGGAAATAGGATACAAGAAAGTTGTCTGACTGAAAGTTAGGTAGGTTTTGGTGTATTGTTTAATAAATGAATTAATTAATTAATTGCATCGTGACCATCAGTAGCAGTCTGAAATAGTCCACTGTTGGACATAGGCCTCTACCAAGCTCGGTTCTTCTCATCCAGTTTCTGCCAGCCGCCTTTACACAGATCGTCGCTCCATCTAGCTAGGGGGCGTCCTACAAAACGATTGCATACCAGTAATATAATACACAGAATATATTAAAAATAGTTTCAAAATAACTGTAGTTACATAATTTATTTTATAATACAGAGTTTATAACATATACTTAATCATCATCATCAGCCTAAATACGTCCACTGCTGGACATAGGCCTCCCCAGTAGAATACCACTTTTGGTAATTTGTCAATTGGGGGATTTGCCATAATCACCACGCTTGGCAGGATTGGTGATCGCAGTAATGATACACACATAGGAGAACGCTGCGGCCCGTCCCTGGTGCAATTCCTTAGTCACCTTGACGATATAATGAAATAGGCTAATTGCTTAAAACAGAAATAACTGTATTAGCAGAAAATACTAAATCATAATCATCAGGTTATTTTTCTCTCCACTGCAGGAGCACAAACCTCTCTCATCCATCAGCCGGAGATAGACGGAGGATTTGGCCTGCACTCCCCGCGCTGGCTAGACGGGTTGGGGAGACCTGATTGATGTTTTATAATGTATTCCCTCAGTCGCCTTTTAATGTTTTATAATGTATTCCCTCAGTCGCCTTTTACGACATCCACGGGAAGAGTTGGAGTGGTCCTATTCTACTCTACCGGAAACCACACGGCAAATACTAAATATTACTTTGTAAAGAAGCGACATTCACCTCCCCGCCGGTTTAACTTCGCCCGCAAAATAGCGCACGGCCGCGCCGTCGCCGCCGGTACAAAGTTACTACGCCAGCAGGTTTGCGTATAATAGTAGTAGGTGATTAAATTTGTTCACTTGTGTCGGTGGTTATGACATTAGTACGAGATGCTAAAAAAAGGGGGGATGGGGGGGGATTCTTTATCATTAATTTATATAAAGCCTTTGTTATTAAGCTTATAATCTCTTAATCCAGAAGGTCTAATAACAGAATAACCTTTGTTAATAGTACAATTCAAAATTTTCAACTATTTCTGCCGATTCTCTCTATTCCGGTCTTCTGAAAATATAAAAAGAGTTTTTTGCTTGCATAGGCAGAACGCGTTCGTTACTTGTGCCCCACGATGACAGGTGGCGGCAAACTCACGCGTGACACGCCGCATGCTGCGGCGCATGTTTTAAAATTAGAACCTTTCACGTGGACGTGTGGCGAATTTGAAATTGAAAGCTTTCCGTTTCGTTTTGTTATTTATTACCAGTATTTTCTGCTTTGCCAGCAACTGACAGAGTTGAGGTGAACTGTTACACACGCAACGACATAGATGACAAAAAAGGTAGTAATGTACGAATTAATGAATGAATCATCATCAGGTTATTTTTGTCTCCACTGAGGAGCACAACCCTCTCTCATCTGCCGGAGACAGACGGAGGATTTGGCCTACACTCCCCGAGCTGGCCAGACGGATTGGGGAGGCCTGATTGATGTTTTATAATTCATTCCCTTAGTCGCCTTGTACGACATCCACGGGAAGGAGTAGTCCTATTCTACTCTACCGGAAACCACACGGCCAAATGCATGAATGAATGAATGTAATTTTAAATTTTATTTTTTTGGTACAAGCTGTTTGGATTTTATTACGCAATTGGTCCAAAAAATAACAGTGATTTGAAATGTGTGCTGAAATCACATGAAATTACGTAGTGTTTGATCTCTGTTGCTGGTGATGTTTATATGAAAAAAGCAATTAGCAAATTTAACCAGCTATGTGCATTGCGCTTGCGCCTATTCATTCTGAGAAGGTATATCGTTACCATCCTCCCCAATACTTCATTAATAATTTCGGATAAAACCATTTTATACTTTCTATCGGCTCATGTGACATATTATTACGGAGAAGCCCCTTGAATCCGATTTTCAGTTTTCCGCATACAGTTACTGTCAGTTGTCTTAAATATCATCGCTGCGTCTCCATGACGTCATCAGAAATGGAATAACCCTTGAGTATGACTTACTCGTAGTAAGGTCAGTAAATCGAGGGAAATGTATATATTCTACAACAAACTAGATGAAATCTTATATATAAAGGACAGAAAGTTTAAGAATCACATTAAAAAACTACTTTGCCTCTTAAAAAATTAAACGATTATTTGAATGACAAATATGCTTGGTACTAATGTTGCTTCAGTTTCGCACAATTTTTATATAATTATATACAAACTTGATTTTAAAAGATGTTTTGCTTGATGTTTGTTGGGTCGTTTCTTCTTCACAGCACTAACATTTCCATGTTAGTGCTGTGAAGAAGAAGAAGGAAGCGGTGGTCGATAAAAAATTACGTGTACCAAGTGTACTCATATGCAATAAATGATTTCGACTCTGATTTTTTAATATAAAAAATAATATTTATCCTACTTGAACACGACGACCTCCGTGGCGGAACGGGGTAGCTCTTGGACTGCCACGTCGGAGGTTGCAGGTTCGAATCCCGCTAGGGGCAAATGTTCGTATGATGAATATGAATGTTTGTACCCAAGTCTTGTTTATAAGTATGTCTATCCGTTATCTAGTAACCATACCACAGGCTCTGCCTAGTTTGGGACTAGATGATTGTGTGAATGTCTGAGATATTTCTTAAAAAAAAAGAAACAATAACCTATTGTGCTTTTATCCAAAACAAAATGTTCGAATCATATCTTATCGTAACCGATGACGAAGTATTTTAATAACTGGGGTGAAAGAAATTCTTCACAGTAAATTTTTATCGTAAATTCTTTCCGCAGCCCGAGGGGCGGAATATGTTATCCCTAGGGGCCGATTCTTATATCAATTAAATTTCCAATATCTTAAGTGCCTTATGATTGGTGAATTTTATTTGCGGAGTCTGTAATAAGGAAACGCCTGGGGCTAATTAATAGCTGCTTCACTATGCCTTACTGGAAATAACGTTATAGCAAAAAAAATATGAGTGTATATGTTTTTATGATGAACTGGTTATTTTTGGGCCCAAAACGCCTAATAGAAAGATAAACTAGATACCTATTTTTAGGGCAAATATGACTCTTAATATATATCATAAAATATAATTCACGACGGCACCCCCCACTACTTTTCGCGAGAGGTGAGCGCTGGACACGGGGAGCTAATTCGAACGTGATTATTTTAATGTACATATTATAGAATAATGAAATAAAAAGATAAACTATTTGTTAGTTACCCTATAATACATCACGTAAATAATTTGAATTTCAAGAAAAGACACCAAAGGATTTAGAAATAAAATGCGACCATGTCGTTCCTCGCAAAAAAAACCATCTTCTCATGTCAATGTCAATTCCCTCCTCTTTTAAGATCCTTCTTTTTAATTTCAAATCATATACAGCCGCGCTAAGTATGTCTACAGAGATGTTAAATTTTTTTAAAACAAATAGATTATGTAGCGTTACGCTACAATATGCATAAATTGATGACTAGTGCGTAACGATAGAACTAACACAGTAGCAATATAACGCATACAATGACATGTATGATATTTAGAGGAGTGGGGCGCGTCGTCTTGAACTGTACGGTCTATATCACTGCGGTGGTTAAATAAGTGTAAGATATAAGTGGTATTGAAGTATCTAATGAAAGTTTAATTTTATATCAATGTATTTTTAAGTTTTATTAAGTTTTTATAAAGACGCAGTTAATCACATAAATCAAGAAATGGATATGGCACGTAACTTCTGTGACGGAAGGTGAATGCGATCAAATTATCAAATTATTGGATTCAAAAACTACTACAAGTAGACCTTATACCTTAGGTAAATGAATTGAATTCGATAGTTTGGTTTAAATTTGATTTACTATATACCAAAAATAAATGATAATGAGCTATCAACATAAATTTTCTAATGCAACAGCCTTTTCTCATCACATACAAGTCCATTTATAAGTTCAAAAAAGGGGTACACCGGGAAAAAATATTTTAACGACTTGCAACTTATAGTCGAGCCAAATGAAACAAAACTTTGTTGTTTATGGGTACTTCTCATTGACACTAAATTTTTATGGTCACACAGTTATATTTCCTAAACAGTATAAGTTAAAAACATAACTTGTGGATTGGTAGATAAAACATCTATTTGGTCACAAAATAAATAAAACTGGCCGTAATTGAAGCAAAAATATTATAAATAATTAACACGAACGATCAAAAACGGGGCCATTTTTCGTATTCTCATCGTGTCACACTTCCCGTTGCAGTAAAACATTTGGTTACTGCTTTACCAAATTTCAGTGTATTTGTATGTTATATATACCAAAGTCATCGTAATTAAATACACTTTACATACGTTGGTGTAAAAAAAAACTTTTCGTCATTATTTTGAATTGGGAACACAATATGTGTCGGTCACACGATTTTAGGTACTTAAGATTTGAGTAGTAATAAAGGCTTGCTGTTGAATACAACAGCAGCAACTAATCACAGAGTTCGATTCGGTCATCGTCAGTCGTGTTCCTGCTTCGCAGAAGTGGGACGAGCGACTCATCGTTCCGTGAGTAAAAAATATTGGTAAGTTTATATTTATTCGTAGGTGTACCGATCACTTGCGTGGACAACATATTTGTGCATTGTATTTTGGTAATGGAAATTAAAGTTAGCTCATCGAAACTCCAAAATGTTCGAGATATTTATGTAGTATTTGATTTAAAACAATACACCTAAACTTTGCAGGAATTTATAAAAAAGGGATATTTTCGTCACCTTCGTGGCATCACCTTCGTGGCGTTTTACCCACGAAGGTGATTTTTTGCCACGAAAGTGATTTTTTGCATTGTTTTATTTCGAAATATTGCGACTGGTGTATACGTATTTACAAAATCAACTAGTTTGATATATTTTGAATACATAAGTAAGTATATTTACATGATAAATTAACAACTACACTGTTAATTGATAACTAATTAAACATGAAGTATGGGTAGGTACTAATTAAAGTAAGTAAGTAAGTATATTAACGTTGTTTTTAGGGTTTCGAACCAAGATGGTAAAATTCATTACAAATTCTACCCTCAACACCAACGTAGCTTCTGGTCTGATGATGATCCAGATTCGAGTTACAATATATTTGATTTACGCAAACGTAACGTTCTGATATTTTCTTTTATTGTTCGAAGATGTTACCGTCTTCTTGTAATGAGATTTTTTTATAGAATAACGTTTTTGTTTTTGAAAAGTAAAAGTGCTGCCTAACAACGTGTAACGTTTCGTTTTTATTTTTTGAGAGATTTAGCCTTTCTTAAGTTCAGACTAAAAGTAGTATCTAAGTTCTAAAGACTTATTTGATTCATCATTAGGAAATAGTTTATATTACAACTAATTAGGTTAAGTTTTTGATTATTTTTTATCACCGGAGACTGATTATTTGTGAATGTCACAAATTAGCAGTGATATTATAATTAAAGTATACTCAAATTATGCACAATTGTTATAAGTTTAGATACATTAGGTATGTTATTATGTTATCACATGTATAAAGAGGGTATTTTAGAGTAAAACTATCCGCCGAAATATAAGTACCTGATTAATAAAACCACAGTAAAGTTTCTATTTATTTCCTACGTTAATAATGTTCTATAATAAGAACTTTTCACTAAAATTATGTAGTTTTAAATGACATAGCATATCAGTAATAATAGGAACCTATTTCGTAGGATGACCGAACCTAAGACCGAACTGGTAACTCTCTCTGCGCTTGATTGAACATCATGTATTTGCCTGTTTAATTATGAAAATAAGATTAAGTTGTTATTTCATGAACATTTAGTCTCATAACCAGTAGTCAATTCTGAGAAAATAATGGCTGTAAAGTTACTGAGTCACTTTCGTGGATCATCGCGTCACTTTCGTGGCATCTAGAACTTCAAAACATTATTACTTCCAACCGAGACTCACGATTTGATTAATTTACTTATAAATTTACTCGTATTATCAAGCGCTATTAGATTTTTGATAAAAATAGTTTATATAAGCAAAAAATAGAATTTACCACGAAGGTGACGATGAGAATCGTGGCGATGAGAATTAGCCTTATACCAAAATAATTTTGAACACAACTATTTGAATTATTAATAATACTAGAAATAGAAAAAAATCTAGGACACAATAATGTTGGACGTAATTAACTATATTTGTAATTTAATTACAATGAAACTACTTGTACCTTAGTTGAATTACATGTAGATGAATTGATCTTAATGCGTAATGTCAAATACGCATCAAATCCTATACGCAAATTGTCCAAATTGCGTAAATTTTCGCATTTATTCAACACGTCAAAGCAGGTGCAGTATATCTACTAAACTGACGATTGTCGAGCGCGATCTAAAAAACGCGTGCGAAAAAGATATTGGAGAATGCTCAGTAAACAAAAAACACGAGAGAAGAAACGTTTTGATGGATGATAATATATTGCCGAGTGGAAAACTGGCATCGAGTGTAGTGTAGAGAATAAAGCCACATAGAAGAGACATCGCGCGCTGACGCGACTTTCCTAACTGGGACGGGGCGCGGATATCGGACATGTCATTGAAAATTTTAAATTGACACCTAACTGTCAAAAGATGTCGCATACCATCTGATCGCAGAATGACATTGAAATTTTTTAATCGGCACCTAACTGTCAAAACACCTCGCATACCATCTGACTGCAGAGAATTTAGAGATGGGCGCGGTGGTGGCTGCGTTTCGGTCACTGCTGAAGATGGGTAATCAGTTTGCTCGGTTTAAAACCCACAAGTTGGTTAAAACGCAGTTATCACCCATTTCATTCTACTCAATAGGTGGTACGTGCGGGTGAAAACACCCTGCGGGTGGAATTAAATTGGTGATAACTGGGTTTCCGTAGGTTTCAACCCGAAATGCCGACGGCACCCTTATTGCGCCCGTGCCCTATCCGCACCTCGTCGCCTGTGTGTGTTTTGCTTGCCAGGATCTGTACATCGTCGCCTCTGTATGATTTTCATCGCGACGCTGTTATACAATTCGGATGAAAGTACTTTTGCCACTTATGTCTTATGTGTGGCTTGCGCCTAAGGTTTGTTATTTCCTACATGACGACTAAAATTCAATGATGAACATGTACCATACTTCGTGTATTAAAGTTTATATACTTACTTAAATTTAATTACGTGCTTTAGTGAAGTGTACCTATTTCAAAAAGAGACTGTGCGCCTGGCCTGTAAAGCAGGCATTTTATTGCTATGAAGAGTTCTTTCAGAACGCATTAACTTAATTTATTTAGTTTTAAGAATTTTATTTTATTTTTATATTTATGTTAGTTATTGATGTTTTTATATTTAATTGTGTTTAATTTGCCTTTATAATTTGATTTTATTTAACTTGTGTATAATTTTTATTTGACCTGTAACGGAAGTTATCAATAAAGTATGTCTATGTCTATAAACCTCTTAATATTTTCGGAAAGGCTTAGTCTAATAACGGACTTATTAAATGTAGACTTATTCTTGAAACAATAAGCTCTGTTATTTTAGTACAATGCATGGGATAATCCTCGGACAGAATTAATAATGTATAAAAGACTACTTTTGTCAGCATCTGTGTTGCTCTTAAAATGGGTACGACAGGCCGTCCGACCCTTGCAGGGGAGGGTTCATGTCAAATGTTATTACATTTGACGTTAGTATAGTGCAGGCGTGGCGAGGTACTGCCCACGGGCCAGCTTCCGCAAGTTGTTTCAATCCGGAACCACCGATATTCTTCCTAAAATATATGGCTTGCGAAAAGGGCTGTAATATTTTATCATGAAGCCTGGCATACCTACTGTTACGGCTACTACTACGGCATTTTTGAAAAATTCTTCAAATCACGGCCACTAATCAAACCTTGAAATATCGACAGAGGACTTCAATACAAACAAAAAACGTGACATAGTCAAGTCTATTAAAGGTCAAAGACATCAAGATATGACCATCTTCATCATTCGTGTTAGGTTGGTCCTTGTACCTACTTTGCAAATATGTTTTAGTTAACTGGCATATTCAATATAATTTAGGGCCACATCACCATCATCATATCACCTATCACCATCATCATATCAGCTTATGGACGTCCACTGTTGGAAATAGGTATCTTTAAAAAAAAAAAATTGTCGTGATGGTTTCCGGTAGAGTAGAATAGGACCACTCCAACTCTTCCCGTGGATGTCGTACAAGGCGACTAAGGAATACATTATAAAACATCAGTCAGGCCTCCCCAACCCGTCTGGCCAGCGCGGGGAGTGTAGGCCAAATCCTCTGCCTGCAGAAGTGGGATCTCTCTTCCTACTTTTGACTCTTTACTTCTTTAATTTTATTTGCCTGGGGCCCAAGGTAGCATAAATTCAGTCCTTGGGACTCGCCCTACCTTCACTGGTAAGTGTTATGTGTTAGCGTACCTCCGTTGATCCTCGCTTAGAGGAGTTGCGGGGGGAGCAGGCGTGGAGGTGGGAAAATGTCTCCTGCAGATGAGAGAGGGTTGTGCTCCTGCAGTGGAGACAAAAATAACCTGATGATGAAAAAAAAACATCAGAATGGATTGTAATATGTATTTGTTACAACCATATGCAAAATCGAAATACATATATATAGATATAGATAACACATATAGTTTTAAGTATAGTACTTTAAAACTGTCAACTTTAGGCATACATACACGCGCCCTAACTGCCCTATTGTCTTAATGCATACATACACGTGACAGTTGGATAAGCGGTAAGTTAACTCTAACCCCGCGAACGAGAGGACGAGCCAATTAGCAAAGTTCTTTTGTTCGTCCGTTCATCGTCCGCCTCATGTTCAGAGCATAGCGGCTCAATAATTGGCATGCCATCTAAATCCGACAAAGCCCGACTACGGCGCTGCCTGCCTATAACCCTCGTCATACGAGGCGATTAGCCGCTGCTACTTCAATAGCCATGAATGAAATCGCAGACATATTGATACCGGAAACATCAATTAGGATAAGGGACAAAATGTCAAGATTGAGTTATATAAAAAATCGCTTTTTTATTCATTTACTTGCTGTGCCCGCGGCTCCGCTCGCATAGACTAAAGAACCCGCTCCCCTTCCCACTTCCGCTCTCATCCCCGCTCCCGCTCCGCTCTCGCTCTCGTTCTCGCTCTCGCTCTCGCTCTGGCTCTCGCTCCCAATCCCACCACAGCTCCAATTAAAGTCCAAACTCATCGCAATCTGAATAGTACCTAACATTAAAATTATATTTCTTTGTTATATTGCGTACTATCTTTACCTTCTGATGTATTTAAAAACTAAAAATGTCCATAACTTTTGATTGAGTAAACCAGTTGCGATGAAGTAAAGCCTATATGTTACTCCGAGTTAAGCCCTGTTTTTGTGAAATGTCCATCTAAATCGGTTCAGTAGTTTTTAGGTGATGCGTTCACAAACAGACATTTTAAAAAAATATTGAAATGTGTTCTATTACTTATCCTTAGACACCCCAATTCTTTTTTTTGCAAATATCTTCAATGTACAGACTAACGATGTTTACGATTTTATTTATTAGATGTTGAACTAGCTAGCGTGGACAAATTATAATTAAATTATATGAAATTAGGAAAATTTATAATTTTTTTTACTTTATTGCACAGATTTTACAAAAGGCGATTATTAATCGAAAGGTATAAGACCGACGACCTGAAGAAGTTGGCCGGTAGCGGGTGGATGCGAAGGGCGGAGGACCAGGTGTGGTAGCGTTGATTGGGGAAGGCCCTATATCCAGCAGTGGACGTCAAGAGGCTGACATGATGATAATGATGATGACTGTAGCAACACTTATGGCAGTTGATACAGTCAACGTGAATAGTATCTTAGGATATAAACTTACCAAGATAATTGAAGTTAAAAACGTCATGAGTGACGCCAGAATTTGTCTAAAGTACATGATCATTTCATCATCATCATGTCAGCCTTTAGACGTCCACTGCTGGACATAGGCCTTCCCAATGAACGCCACTACACCCGGTCCTCCGCCCTCCGCATCCAGCCGCTACCGGCCACGTTCTTTAGGTCGTCGGTCCATCTGGCGGCGGGGCGTCCAACCGTCCCCGTCCCACCCTGATTTAAATTTTCTAAATTACCTAATGTTTCCTTTCAACAGTGAGACAATATAATGGAGTTTACAAAAGAATTGCATTGTAGAACATTTCAAAATGTATCTGAATTTGGAATGAAAGTCTTTCATCAAACACAATCATATTGAAATGAATTCTATTTTCTTTTAAACGTTGTACTTTCGTAGCGTTGACATGGACAAATATCAAAAGATTGATTTTTCTCGTTTTTAAGGTTCCGTACCTACCTCAATAGGAAAAAAAGAACCCTTATAGGATCACTTCGTTGTCTGTCTGTCTATCAAGACCATTTTTCTCAGGAACGCAAGCATTTGATATCAAGTTGAAATTAACATCAAATACTCAGGTCTGCAATAATAATAGTAATCATGTTTTTTATTAAAGGCACAAAAAACTCATAGAACAGACAATACAAAAATAAAACAAACAATTACAATTAAAATAAAACATTACATAAAATGCCTACTAAAATGTGTAGGTGGTCAATAAGTCAAAATTGACTATTTCCTATTCACGCTCCGATGAACGTCTAGCCAGTACCTATAGATCGGTCTATCCATGTCACAGCAGACGGCTTTAAGTATGTTGTTATGAGAGCAACGTAGCCTTTCCCAAAAGGAAGCCACGCGCGCTCTCATAACTGCATGGACATCAGGCACTCGAGTCTCGGCGAACATGCTCGACGCGCTGCAGTAACGCGGCAGTCGCATGAGGGTGCGAAATGCGTCATTGTATTGCACCCTCATGGTACTATATGATTTCCTAGTGAAATCAGCCCAGAGTTGGCAAGTGTGAGCTTAGAGCTAAGAAAAAATAAAACTTCTAAGTCAGCGTAATCAAAAGATACGGCCGTTTATGTCGCATATTTTGACACTCGCAAGGGAATCCGTCGGGAAGGGGCTTCGTCACCTGGCTGTCCAGTCAGTGTCAATCGAGTCATGTAAAGTCAGTTAAATAAACAAATAAATATCGCCTTGACGCCCATTGTTTTCTTCCCTTCTCGCTCCTTTTTTTAAATAAATAAATAGATAAATAAGCTCTCTCTCTCTCTCTCTCCTATCGTCCATCTCAAACATGATTAAGAACAGTACTTGAAATTAGTCTTTATTCAGCTACTTCTGACGCTGTACCAGAAGACAGCGTAGATGAACCGAAGGCTTTTGAAAGTATAGCCGGAAGTAGCGGAGGAAGGTAATGGTCAGTTTATGTTCTAAAGTTGACAACGAAAGGCTGGCAAAGGAAATGGCGTGGTCACATCTGTCGGAGAACGGATTACCGTTGGGGTAAACGAGTTCGAAAGTGAAAACCGCCACTGGGCAGGCGTAATTTGGGACGGGCGGGCGCCCTGGAGACGATCTGCGTAAGGCAGCTGGCAGTGACTGTATGAGAAGAACCGTGGATCGGGTGCAGTGGCGCGTCTTACAACAGGGGAACCGTGAAACTGGACTACTTTGCCCTTGGCGGGTAATTTTGCCCAAAACCAAAAAATAACTAAAACCTTGACCAGTAAAGTAATTTAAGGATAAATCATCATTTTGTAGATTGTTTAGTAATATTAGACAATACCTGGTTACATAAATTACTGTTTACGTTCCTAAATAAAATTTTCAGCCAAGCGGCGCTCAAAGTCAGACGTTCGCAAATGGTGCAAAAATCTTAGTTTTTTTTAAATTAAACTGTAGGTGTTAATGTCTCCCAAGTATGTAATATTAAATTTTGAGATAATAGATTAACTACTGCACATTTATTTGCTATAATGAGCTGTATCCTACTAATATTATAAATGTGAAAGTTTGGATATTTGGATGTTTGGATATTTGTTACTCAATCACGCTTCAACCACTGGACGGATCCTAATGAAACTTGGCACACATATAGGTTAGGTCCTGGAATAGGACATAGGATGGTTTTTACCCCGAAAAACCTCCCATTCCTATGGGAAATACACAATAATTTGTGATGTTAAGTTGTCCACGCGGACGAAGTCGCGGGCAACAGCTAGTAGATGCATAAATCTTGAAGATAATAAATTGGGCAATGTTTTATGCCACAGAGTGGCTCTTGCAGGCTGATGATTATGTAAGGTAAGTCGTAATGATCCTTGTGTCAACCGTTAAAGAGCTTACAATAGAAGCAAGTACTTATACGAATCGGTATGAAGAAGTAGATAGTTTAATCAGTGGGGGCAAATATTATATCACGCTATGTCAACGGAAGGGCTCAGTATTGGCTTTGGTACAGTAGGTCGCACGATCGTGGTTCATAATAGGTTTGATTTTTCTTTGTTTTATAGTAGGTATATGAAAAATAAATGTTTTTAATATTATTGTACTCGTGAATATCTGAATGCTATAGAATGCTATGTGCCCAGGCATTGTACGATTTGATTCCCCAATCTCCGTTTTACCACGGGACTACCAGGCGTGGAGAGGGACTTCATCCCTATGTAGTCCACGTTCTCGCAAGAAGTGTTTTGCTTCCTATTTTACTCGTATAATGCGATCTGCTACTCACAGCCAGGTATTTCCGGACAAGTACAATTTGGATCATTTTAAAGGAACAGTGAATAGGCATCTTCTGGGTAAGCGCGCTTAACCTTAGGCCTCATCGTTACTTACCATCAGATGAGATTGAGGTTAAGTGTAAATCCATTAGAAATAAAAAAAAACGGTATTCTGTAATATACCAGTAATCTGAAAGCGTTCATAATAGTCATGTTTGCTTTAATAATAATAATATTAATATCTTAGACATTCACACCAATAATCCAGTCCCAAACTAGGCCTCTGCCTAGTTTGGGACTGGATAACGGATAGACATACTTAAATAAATATATAAACATCCAAGACTTGGCTACAAACATTCATATTCATCATACGAACATTTGCCCCTAGCGGTTTTCGAACCCGTAACCAACGGCGTGGCAGTCCGCGAGCTACCCGTTCCGCCACGGAGGTCGTTTTATTTGCGTTGTTTGGTATATGGAGTTGCCGTCCTGTGCCTCCTTATACCACATGTCACTAGGGATCCAGTCGACGACATCTCAAAGCCTTGAGTGTCAGTCGCGTCAAAGAGGCAGATCCGCTATAATTATAAGTTATTAATGGTCTCTTATGCTATGAGGATTCACAGAGCGCGAAACTCGTGTGTGAGGACTTAGAGGAAATGTCAATTACTATATTTTATCTTCATTTCATGTCGTAAATTCCTTATAAAGAAAATATAAACCGGGAGATATGACATTATGATCTCAACCCGTAGCTAATACATTCATAATCGACGTGTAGGCAATTCTTTTTAAATACTTTTGATAGGAATACAGCACCGGCATTTTCCTATGTTGTTTTCTTTGACATTTTTAAAAAATCATGCTGTCGAATTGAGAACCTCCTCCTTTTAGAAGTCGTTTAAAAATAACGTGTTTGCCGTGTCGTTTCCGGTAGAGTAGAATAGGACCACTCCAACTATTCCCGTGGATGTCGTACAAGGCGACTAAGGGAATGCATTATAAAACATCAATCAGGCCTCCCCAACCCGTCTGCCAGCGCGGGGAGTTTAGGCCAGATCCTCCGTCTGTCTCCGGCAGATGAGAGAGGGTTGTGCTCCTGCAGTGGAGACAAAAATAACCTGATGATGATGAAAAAGAACGTATATAGGGAAGTAACCTATAAGTAACCTACTGCCTATATTGCTTAGTTTAGATTAGGACATACCCAGTTTCGTTTTCAAGAAGTTATTAATAATAAATTATTAACTAATGAGTAAAAAATTGTACTGAACCTTTTAAATGAAAGAACAAAACGAGCGAGATCACTTACTGGTAGTAGTATTTAGTAGTATATTATATTATAACCATAAGCAAACATATTTATTTTTGTAACTGGCGTGCCCGCGGCTCTGTGAACTACAGAATCCGCCCCCGTTCACACTTCCGCTCCCGTTCTCTTCCCTCTTCTACTTCCACTCCCACTCAGACTCGAGACTCTCAATATCCCAATCCCAACCCCAACCTCAACCCCATCCCTATCCCTATCCCCAAAAACTAAATTTCACTCAATCCCATACGCACCGTGCCGTTCGCCGCGCTGCGGCCGTTGACCTCGTCTATATGATGAACATATTCGTACGTTCCATAAATCTGCACCTTACTTGTTATTATTAATCTGTGTGTAATAAAGAGTTTATCTATCCTACTAATATTATAAATGCGAAACTTTGGGATATTTGGATATTTGAATGTTTGGATGTTTGTTACTCAATCACGCTTCAACCGCTAGACGCGTAATGAAACTTGGCACACATATAGGTTAGGTCCGGGAATAGGACATAGGATAGTTTTGATCCCGAAAAAACAGTCCATTCCTACGGAAAATACATAATAGTTTGTGATGTTAAGTTGTCCACGCAGACGAAGTCGCGGGCAACAGCTAGTCTATCTATAAGCCTAGAAATTTATGAGTTACCCTTTAGACAAACGGATACATACACTTCGCTATAAGGGTATAAACAATCCGTGACTTGTATTAAGTTAGTCTTGCTCATAGGTAGGTAATGAATTGTATATGCTTCTGCTCGAAGTGACATAAGTAATTCATTAATAATCTCTCGACAGACCTCGCTCACTTCCTTGGCGTGACACGAAGCGAGATAGGTAGGTTATTCATATTAGTGATGGGACATTAAAATATATACTTTTATTCGGTTTCAAAATCCGAAACGTGACAGTGATATCATATGGTATTTTTTTTCCCGAGTGACTGTCCTTCAACATGTTAATATGATTTTATTACCGAGAGTTAATAGAGCGGAGAGTCCAGCTGAATGTATAAAAATAAATAATAAATAAATATTACATAATTATTCACTTGCCGTGTGGTTTCCGGTAGAGTAGAATAGGACCAGTCCAACTCTTCCCGTGGATGTCGTACAAGGCGACTAATGAAATACATTATAAAACGTCAATCAGGCCTCCCCAAGCCGTCTGGCCAGCGCGGGGAGTGTAGGCCAAATCCTCCGTCTGTCTCCGGCAGATGAGAGAGGGTTGTGCTCCTGCAGTGGAGACAAAAATAACCTGATGATGATACACTTGTCTAATCCCAAATAAGGATTTTCTCCTGTTATATAGATTAAACAAGGATAGGATATTTCACAAACATGCCATCCAGACTGGGACCAACTTGTACAAATTGTACAAAGTTGTATGCTGATAATAATTGTTTACCGTAAACCTATAATGTTACTCAGTGTAAATAATACAGAAGAGTGAGCAATTGTAATGCATAGCAATCAGAATGGAATGGAAGTAAATTTTGAAATTGTCATTTCAGAATAAAACGAAAGTTGAAGTCAAAATCATTTAATACATACTAGCTGTTGCCCGTGACTTCGTCTGCGTGGACAACTTAACATCACAAATTATTATGTATTTTCCCTAGGAATGAGTGGTTTTTACGGGATAAAAAGTATCCTATGTCCTATTCCAGGACCTAACCTATATGTGTGTCAAGTTCATCCCGATCCGTCCAGTGGTTGAAGCGTAATTGAGTACCTAACAAACATCCAAATATCCATACAACCAAATATCTAAACATCCAAACTTTCGTATTTATAATATTAGTGGGATGAGTTTACTTGGTACATTTATACACGTTAATTTTTTATCGACTACTGATGATGATTATAATTTTATCTATTAGCTAATAATATATGGAACTTTAAGGTTATCTATCACTTATCAATGCATGCATATGACCTAGACAGGAAATTTTGTTACGCACGCTACAATCTTGCCTCAGTTCTGAAAGTTATAAGCCCCTTCTAATATTTAACGGGTAACAAATATCACCTGGGTGTCATTATTACTCAAACTATTAGTGTACACCGTTTCTTAAATATTTAAAAAAATCTCTTATGCTGTAATAGGATCTATAGAGCTTTGAAACTTTTGACTATTTATTAAGACATCAGTCCGTCAAATAACTGATTAAATATTCGAAATTGTTTTACGGATACTGAAGTTCTATCCGCAAGTTTGGTCGCGGATATCGAGCTCGATTACATCCCTAGCTAAGCACCGCGGCAGTTCTAACCATTTCTCGTGGAATGTACTGAATTAAACACAGTCATGTCTTCATGTTCAATGTCTTATGTTACACAATACAATGGTTGTTAGACTTAATATATTTAATAACTAGCTGTGCTCGCGGCTCCGCTCGCGTGAACTACAAAATCCGCTCCCATTCCCGCTCCCGCTACCGCTGCCGCAGCCGCCTCCGCCTCCGCAACCTTCAGTAGTTTTTAAGTGATGCCTGCACAAATTCACAGACAAACAGACCAAAATTCCAAAAATGATTGAAATGTGTTCTATTACTTACTTATCCTTAGACCCCAATTTTTTTGCAAATGTCTTCAATGTACAGACACGCGATGTTTACGATTTTATTTATTAGATTGAAACTAGGTATTACTTGATATTAATATCTATGGATTGATTGCCGTGTGGTTTCCGGTAGAGTAGAATAGGAGCACTCTAACCCTTCCCGTGGATGTCGTACAAGGCGACTAAGGGAATACATTATAAAACATAAATCAGGCCTCCACAACCCGTCTGGCCAGCGCGGGGAGTGTAGGCCGAATCCTCCGTCTGTCTCCAGCAGATGAGAGTGGGTTGTGCTCCTGCAGTGGAGACAAAAATAACCTGATGATGAACATCTATGGATTTCAAAAAGGAAATGTCAAATGGAAATTCACCGAGTTAAGGGACCGTCGTCGGTGCAATGTGACAGTTATCTAACAGTGCTGTGCGATACCTACGTTTATTTGACGTTCCCTTGTACCTCACACCACCTCATTCCCCGAACCCCAATAGTTTTATTAAATTTAAATCTTTATTTAACTATAAGATACACGTAAGATATTAATTATAATATCCTTGCCGTGTGGTTTCGGTAGAGCAGACTCCAACTCTTTCCGTGGATGTCGTACAAGGCGACTAAGGGAATACATTATAAAACATCAATCAGGCCTCCCCAACCCATCTGGCCAGCGCGGGGAGTGTAGGCCAAATCTTCTGTCTGTCTCCCGCAGATGAGAGAGGGTTGTGCTTCTGCAGTGGAGACAAAAATAACCTGATGATGAAGATATTAATTTATTTTATTTTACGATTCTTATCATCATCATCAGGCTGAAAGAGTCCAATGCTGGATATAGGTCTCTCCCAAGGTTCGCCACTGAACCCGATCTTCGGTTCTTAAATTCTCATCCAGTAACTGCCAGCCGCCTTACGCAGATCGTTGCTCCATCTAGCCCCATCTAGCGTCCCACACTACGCTTGCCCAGTCGCGGTCTCCACTCGTTTACTCCAGCGGTAATCGGTTCTCCGACAGACCTGACCTACCCACTGCCACTTCAACGTATTAACTTTTTGAGCTGTGTCGAAGACTTAGTCATCTGGCAGATCACCTCATTTCGATTCCCAGAAACATTATTTTACAATTCTAGATTTTTTAGGAAACTAGGAATATTAATATTGTTATAACGTACGAAAAGTATATAAAATAACTGTCCTAATGCATATCAAATATTCTGCTCTGCTCATTATTTACTATAATTAACAGTGAAATAGTTTTATTTTGACTTAATTACCTTTATAGTAATTAAGCCTGTTTATAAGATTTCACCTGTCCTTTTCATTATCAAAATGTCTGTAGATAGATCATCTATCAAGGTGCTTTCACGGCGTGTCCCGCTGATAGCCGAGATTCTACGGGACTGTCCTGGACCTGGTCCCGTTAATTACTTTACCCGAAAGTGTATTTTAATGGCCATTACTGACGATTCGGGGGAGAAATTTAGCCGGTTAATTAGAATATTTTCAGTAGCGTTTAATTTGAAAGCAATTTCATAATAGCCTTTCTTTTAATATAAAGGCCGCTCGCGGCGTTGTTCGCGGGTTTCTAATTATCCGGTGTAGCTTCTGTTTGCTTCTGAGACATTCTCTGAAAGATTGTTTTGTATACTTCTAGCTCTAAAGATGGAAGATGAGCTATTTGCTTCGCTTCCATGAAAAGCATTATTCTAACACAATTTCACGAAATATGGTGCTATCGGCGTGTGAACGAGAACTATACATGTTATAAACAAGGAGTGTTTTATCTTCACGTCATTGAATCTTTTTTAAATAGCAGTTAAAATGAGAGTTTTCTGCAAGCTGAAAATAAGTGACGAACAACTACATATCTTATGTTGATCGGCTTATTGTATTTTAGCTGCATATTCGAAGTAATGCTGGCAGTTCATATTCTACTGAAGTTTGACAAATATTTTAGTAGTTTGTACTCGAATATTGAGCTTATCTTTTTTGACTAAAATATACAACGGCAGGATAATAAAGTATTTTTCTTGTATATTAGATTTCTTTCCTCTAATAAGAAACATTGAGATGAAAATGAAATGTTCTTAAATAAGCTAATTAAAAATAAACTACACAAAAATTATTTTATAAATCGTGTATTTATAACATTTATATAAATAATTCTTTTATTTCTGTGCCTCTAGTGATAAAGGATCTAACTTTTAAAAAAATTCTACGTTTTCGGGCCAAAATAAATAATTTACATAATGTTCTGTTTTTTATTCGGAAACTTTTAACTAAAATAACTATGTCACCTTAGCATATAATATATCTCATTACTTGAACACTATATATTTTAATGAAATTAATAGTCCTATTTTATTATTTTTCTCATACACTCTTTTTTTTAATCAAAATCTAAATATTTATTTTCAAAATTGGAATACATTATTCTCTTTTTGACGTCAAATTCTGCCTAAAACTACTCCACTTCCACTTGTATAACCGAGCCCTACCACAGGGCCCTACTTTTGATTTATCTTATTCATTACAATCATTAAGTCTACCTATGCTGAGCCATCAAGCACTCCATGGACTTTTATCATTTAAGTAGTCATCTAACTTATAGTAGGCTTTCTTGCACAGATTTGATTTGATTTGATTGTTACGTCAAAGTTTGTGTAGTTATTTTTGACTTACCCATCATCTTTTGTCCTTGTTATTTAGAAGTCGAGTAACAGAGAGACGCAAGGTTGATTGCTCAGATCTAGGCCAGTTGCACAACTAATGGGCTTTCATGTGAGATAGTGCCGTTATCTTTTGCCAGTGGTCGCTGTTAGCAGTAACGATGCCTTGATAGCTACTGCCACGGAGTACTACTATAATTAAAATGTCGTTTACAGACGCCACCAACGCGTAGTAGGAAAATCACGGCACCGAAAGGGAAACAGCTTTTTAACGGATACCAACGAGTTATAAACGGGGCATCACTAGTGTGATGTTCAGAGTTTGAGAGATTTTTTTTAGAAGATTGTTGGCTGATGTACACCACAACAGACATAGCCTGATCCACAAGTTCTTAGGTTTCATAGTATTTACGTAGTCAAATTTATTTTACAACGTATTAACTTTTAATCATAAAGAAGCTGTATCCGTTAAGTACCTTGACTCTGACGGCTGTTTGGACCTATTTATACTGATTACAATGGATTATAGGTACCTAATCTATTACTTTAATGCCTGTCACGACCTACGGCGCAGAAACGTGGACACTGACGGTGGGCCTGATCCACAAGTTTCAAGTCGTTCAGCGAGCTATGGAGAGGGCTATGCTCGGGGTTTCTTTGAATGATATGATTCGCAATGAAGATGTCTGACGAAGAACGGAGGTGACCCACATAGCTGAAAGGATTAGCAAGCTGAAGTGGGCGGGTCACATCTGTCGGAGGTGGGTGGTCGTGGAACTGTAAGGGAAGGTAAGAGGATGGAAGATAGGAGGAGTGTAAGCGAGGGAGGGGAAAAAAAAAAGGAGATGAGTGAGGGAAGTGGATGAGGCAGAGGGAAGGGAGCCACGTATTTCAGAGGCCACATCAAGTACTTTAATATGTTAGGTAATATTCTGAAGAATACATTTAATAATTAAATAATGACTGAATGCGGAGAACTGACATTGGGTTAATCAGTTAATCCACAGGTTCTCAAACTTATTTTGCCCATACCGCCCTCTTTGATAATCATTACTTTTCTAGAGCCTCCAAAATGATTGAATTTACCATCTGTTGCTCATTTTAAAAACAGCTACTGCTGTTATTATTTTTAACTTGATTGCTATAAACACGGCTATAAGAAAGTCGTGGTAAATGAACCAAAAACCGTGTAGGAATAAAAACGAAATGATAATGATATAGGTATAATTTTGGTTTGAAAAGTTTTAAATATGAGGCAAACATAATTTTTCCCTTTTTTTTAAACCTTTTAGTACCTTCATCGCCTTCACGCCTTCCAATTTTCTCTGGGCATGCTACCTGCAGGCCTCCAGCGCAAACAAGGGAGCGTTATCGCCCACTTTGAGAAAGGCTGGGTAAGCCCAACTAGTTATGGGTTAGTCCGAAAATTGGGTTTATTGGCGTGCCTTAAGAAAGGTCTAAGTCCTGAAGTGGCCCCGACACAAATCTTGCCTATACGGAAACGTGTTCTGTAATAATAAAAAACATAAATGCCGCTATAAATAACCCTTTCCTTCCTATAGGGCTGCGGTCATCAGATTGCGTATTACATGTGATTTATTAGGCAATAGAGACCGCCTGCGGCTTCAATCGACTAAATTTTCAGCAAATTTTTACGATCACGAAAATCTTTTCCACGAGCGACCAATGTAGAGGTGCCTTTACTTACCAGCGGTTTTTCGAAACTTACTCATAAAAGGGCAATAATAACATTGAAACAAACAGCCACCATGCTAAAGGGGCTATGCTCGGGGTTTCTTTGAAGCTTAAGATTCGTAACGAAGAGATCCGACGAAGAACGAAGGTAACCGACTTAGCTGAAAAGATTAGTGGCAGTTGGAGCAGACAAGCTCTGGAGTGAAGATCGCGGATAGGCACACGCAGGGCGAGATACCCCGCTGCTAGACGGACCGGGTGATGTTCGTTGGGGATAGCCTATGTCCAGCAGTGGACGTCTATGGGCTGATATGATGGTGATAAAACAGCCAAAAGTAAAAATTCCATTATACCAAAGTGATTCTATGTAATTAGTATCTTTGAATAAGAAAATAAAAACTCCTTGGTTTTGTTATTTTAACAGTCTTGGTTTTAAATTGCTGGCAGCTTATTAAATTAAAACTAAACTACTAGATAAATAATGCACGTGTGTATAATGACTAATGAATCTATTATATATATATATATATAAAAGGAAAGTGTGTGTATGTATGTCCAGCCATTTCTACATAACCACCCACTGCCACCCACTCATGGTTGCAGTGGTAGATAGCCCTTGGTCTGCACTTGCAAGTAAGGGAGTTTGGTTATGGTGGGTGGCTGTAGGTGGTAAAAATGTGTGATGGGATACTTCTATCCTTTTCTAACACATTGTACGGCTCATTTAAACTCGAGATTTTGCTGAATGGCGTTACGAGTAAGTGCGTTTGTCAGTGATAATATTGAGAACTTTTCTAGATTATTCCAGATTTTTCCAGTTTGTTTTATTATCATGTCGGCTATCTGCGGGTCCTCAACGAAGTCGCGGGCAACAGCTAGTAACGTTATAATAATACAGATAACAGCTATCCCAACGAGAACACTGGCGAAATATGCAGCCATAAGCTATGATACAGGTTCATAGTGGGGTTATATAGGTGTTAGTGCACCCTTATACCCCCACTATGGAACTATTAAGCTATATAACTACTGCATACTTCGTCAGTGTGCTAATAGGTACTTATCAGAGCATTTGCGAGCAAGTGTATTGAAATAATGTTTAATAACCTTCCATTGGCATTAGTGGAAATATTCTTTTTTATTTTTTTTTATTTAGGAAAACCAACAGCATAACAGTATTAGGTAGGTACAAGGTTCATTATAACATTTTTAGTGTGGCTATTAACAGGTTTCCACATAAGACGTACAAAGAACAGATATGTTTCTGATTTAAATATACATATAAAGAGATATAAAATAGTTAATTCTGGTTAATTCTGACAATGTCACACCGATTAACATCTGCCGGAATGAATAATATGTACCTACTCGTAATATAGATAAATTTTATTCCTAATTAAAATTGATCCTCACTAATTAAGGCGCAGTGATGAGATGTGGATAATTTATCATCCAGAACTTCTATCAATCATTTTAAATTGACTTGGAAAATTAAAGGAAACCGTAACATCGTCGTAACTTGAGTGATGTCTTAATAGATCACGTTTTGTACTAGATGGTACAGGTAATAGCTAGAGTATTATATATAAGTGAAGAGTCACTTTTAAACGTCATACCTTTCGATTTGTAATATTTGCGGGTTCGAATCTCGCTAGGGGCAAATGTTCGTATAATGAATATGAATGCTTGTACCCAAGTCTTCGATGTTTATATATTTATTTAAGTATATCTATCCGATAACTAGTAACCATACCACAGGCTCTGCCTAGTTTGGGACTGGATAATTGGTGTGAACGTCTGAGATATTTATTTATTATTATAAGATTTATTCCGCCCACTTCAGCTTGCTGATCCACGACATGGACGCTTTAAGATATGGACCTCTTATGATCTGAACAAAATGTAGACACTGAACATTTTACGACTTTGACATAACACTCCCAATCGCCCTTCGGATATATTAGTAATCTAGGTTCTACAATTACATTATAGTTATACAATACAATCACCATATCAACCTTAGACGTCCACTGCTAGACATAGGCCTTCCGAAATGAATGCCACCATTCCGGCTCTCGCTTCAGCCAGGAATTGTTAAGGCAGCTGGGAACTGGCAGCCGTGGTTTTTGGTTGCAGCTTATTAATATGGAGTTTTGTCCATAAGGGCCACGCTGAGCAGGCGTGTTGGTCATCGCAATACCTAGGTCTCGCACGAGTGACCTTGCTACTCGCCACCGGTATTTATGGCCTTGTGAATTGTTGAACTTGCCGTGTGGTTTCCGGTAGAGTAGAATAGGACCACTCCAACTCTTCCCGTGGATGTCGTACAAGGCGACTAAGGGAATACATACTAAAACATCAATCAGGCCTCCCCAACCCGTCTGGCCAGCGCGGGGAGTGTAGGCCAAATCCTACGTCTGTCTCCGGCAGATGAGAGAAGGTTGTGCTCCTGCAGTGGAGACAAAAATAACCTGATGATGATGAATTGTTCAATGGTTATACCGCCATTGGTGCACCGCTTACAGGTGAGTTTGGCATTTGGAGCACATGATATATTTGCGCTCCCTTGCACTACAGAAATTATCAACACAATACTAAAACCTATTTCTCAAAACTTTTGTTCAATTCGGTAAAAAAATTATTGTCACACTCAGCACTTACGAAAGTTCGAAACTTGCCAGTGGCCATAGACCACAACTTTTACAAACAAACGTTTATTATCTCAAAATTCATTGATATGGTAGCTAATAAACGATGGAAAGTCGAGGAAAAATGACCTTCTAGGTTCAAAGCATCCTTGTTACTTCCCTGACGGGAAAAAGGCTTTGGTTAAAAATGAATTTTGATTGATGAAGGAATCGATGATTTGAAAGATTCATGATTTCATTATGATGCCGCAGGTGTGAGATCAACAAAGACTCAGTGATTTAAGTACAGATCATTAATTAAGATATTTGTTGTAGTTAAGTCGATAAATATTCGAGCTTTCTGGCCGCCATCCAGAGTTACCCGTCACATTCAATAGTTGAATTTTAAACTAGTTAGGCTTTTATACAATAAGTTTCTGGTCCGTGCACAGATTCTGCATTTACTTTTGGGGTTATGGTAATGATAGCGGTTGAAACGCTTAAATATTTACCCAAGTATTTTACGATGTTAGTTTTCCCATCCCACTAATATTATAAATGCCAAAGTTTGGATGTTTGGATACTTATTTGGATATTTGGATGTTTGTTACTCAATCACGCTTCAACCACAGGACGGATCGGGATGAAACTTGGTACTAGGTTAAGGCTTGGAATAGAACATAGGATAGTTTTTATCCCGAAGAAACATCTAATTCCCACGGGAAATACTATCTATTGTGATTTTAAGTTGTCTACGCAGACGAAGTCACGTGCAACAGCTAGTAATTTATAAATTATCATTCCTAATATTATTGCCTTATTCTATAAAGAAATGTTCTCTGAAAAACTTGTGATTACCTTTCTATATTGAATGCACAATAAAAATTAGCATGTCTAAGTTACTTAGTTTCCAAAAGAGCAAATTTCTCAACTTGAAATTATATTTAAACTCTTTTGTTTCAGATAATGGTGAACAGCGGAAGAGAATAAGCGCAACAGTGCTTGTCCAAAAATGATGAACCAAATATTAAATAATGAAGCAAACTTCACCTAGTGTACCAAACATAAAACGAATTATGCCTTACATTGCACATTCGCCAAACTATTACAAAACAGCACATCACAGTTCATCAGCATATCTCTATTTATCAAAAAGACCTCCCGATTCAACGGGAGCGAAAAACAGATTACTTAACAAAACAAGGAAAGAATACCAAAAGTTTAACTTAAAAAATAGTACCCATAACTCGAATTTCATGATGCTAGTCGAAGATTTCAGTGATTACTTCTACGGAAATAGTAGTAACGACGTATTTAGTGAACAAAGTGGTACGATAGATGTAGCCAATGAGTTGTATGATTATGCAAATTGCTCTGCAAATGGTACATTTAACGTATCGTGTTTCGGCAGAGCCGAACCGATGGCAGAATACAATTTCTGGGCATTATTGTTGTTAATATTTCCATTTTTTACTCTATTTGGCAATGTGTTAGTGATTATGAGCGTTGTGAGGGAGAGGACATTACAAACTGTGACAAATTACTTCATAGTGAGTTTGGCTGTGGCGGATTTACTTGTTGCAGTCGTGGTCATGCCGTTTGGAGTTTACTATTTGGTAAGTTTTTACTCAAATGTCATTATTTCAAACTGTAAATTTTCTTTGTTATGTGTGTCATTCTAATTACAGCTTAATTACCATTTCATAGAAGAGTGAACATCATTGGTGTTATGCCAGAGTCATAAGTCATTCTATAGTGGAACAATTAACACAAATGTTAATTTATTGGCTTCTGATCTGACAGTATCATTCAATTTATAGCCTAATAATCTGCCATTGTATGCAGCGATGATGTAAATCCGAGGAACTCTACTGAAGATAGATTTAATGTCGACGGTGGATACTTTGACTTGCCTTATAAAATGTGTTTACCTGCTTAGCATTAACGCAGTTTTAGCGTTGAATTTTGTATCTTTCGCATTTGGTGACAGCGTCTATAGTTGTCAATTCCAACTATATTCCATTCCACCAACGTAAATAATAGTTTATTAACAACCAATTTGACAGGAGATTTAGGTTTAGCAATATTTCCAAGATCGATTACAAAACTATTTAATTCATCAATAATCCACATTACACTATTATAATAACTTATATACTGATTATTGTGGTATTCGTACTTTAAAAAATTGAATATAGTCATCATTGTCCGAAAATGGACATCTTGTACCTTAACGGTGACGTAACCCTGATGTATTTGAAATTTTTAGAAAGTTTAAGATTCACATTAAAAAACAACTTGGTAAGAAAGCCTATTAAAAAATAAACGATTATTTGAATGACAAAGATGCCTGGTCCTAATGTTAATTCAGCGTCGCAAAATCTTTATTAATTGTATGCAAACTTGATTTTTAAAAGATGTGTTGCGTGAAGTTAGTTGCGCCGTTTCTTCTTCACAGCGCTAACACCTAGGAAGCGGTAGTCGATAAAAAAATGACGTGTATAAATGTACCAAGTGTACTCATATGCAATAAATGATTTTGACTTTGACTTTGATTTACGAGATTTATCATAGTATGTTGAACTTCTAAGATCAAAGGCCAACATAAGTCTCCAAGTAAAGCTCTGTCCAAACGTGGCACTGAACTGACCGTTCGAACTTATCAGCCTAAACTGTTTGGAAACTAACGTAGTTTTAGTTAAACTCAGTTTAGTTTTCACTAGTTACTGAACAAATAGACTATTAACATAAATTGATCCTTCTGTTTGCGACAAAATAGTAGTTCATGTAAGAAACTGTATAGAATTTTAGTCGGAGTTGCTCTCGAGATTGAATGAAATTCCTTAACTCTTGGTTCATGCTGTTGGGGTTTTACAAACTACGTTACATGCGATTAATGATAATGGAAGACTTCGAAATTCCTAGAATGTTTTCGAAGTCACAAAATAATAATAATAATAATACGTCAGACATTCACACCAATTATCCAGTCCCAAATTAGGCGGAGCCTGTGTTATGGTTACTAGATAACGGATAAACATACTTAAATAAATATATAAACATCCAAGACTTGGGTACAAACATTCATATTTATCATACGAACATTTGCCCCTAGCGGGATTCGAACCCTCCGGCATGGCAGTCCGAGAGCTACCCGTTCCGCCACGGAGGCCGTCAAATAAATAGCAGCGGACGAAGGAAAGTCGCTTGTCAGGATCGCGTAAAGTGACGATACGTCATCTCTGCCTACCCCTCTGGGACTAAGGCGTGAGCCTTATGTATGTATGTAAACTCGATATAAAGGACTGGTTTATCCTTGCAACATTTCAGTTGGTTTTCGTGCATTGATCTTAATAGTAGAATAGTACCATGAATTACAATATTTGGTTGTCAATCGACACTCTATGCTAGTTTAACAATTTAGGTCAACGTAACTAAGACGTTTTGTTGCCGTGTGGTTTCCGGTAGAGTAGAATAGGACCACTCCAACTCTTCCCGTGGATGTCGTACAAGGCGACTAAGGGAATACATTATAAAACATCAATCAGGCCTCCCTAACCCAGCGCCAGCGCGGGGAGTGTAGGCCAAATCCTCCGTCTGTCTCCGGCAGATGAGAGAGGGTTGTGCTCCTGCAGTGGAGACAAAAATAACCTGATGATGAACTAAGACGTTAAAACAACATAACTACCATCTTTTGATAGTGTCGATACAATATAACTGTAGCCAAGTTCTTACGCATGATCTGCTTTATTGCTCAATGCCTAAGTCCGATACAAGGGAATGCCGTAAAACTTTTAGGGGGCCCAGGAATTCCTTGCCATAAAAATATTTGTAATAAAATTATATTTCCCGAAAAGATATATTATAGTGTCCCTACAGAATTTCTCGGATTCCTTTTTTGATAGGTTTGAGAACAAATTTTATTACAGACTAGCTCGGTATTATAGAATTTGGTCTTCGGTTATTACTTTTTTATTGATTTGACATTTTACGCCCGCGGTTCTTCTATTTTGGCGTCGAAGTGATTGAGTTATAAAATGTCAATAAAAATATATCTTCTTGTCATAAACAATACACTCGACGGCTTCTGTTTCAACATATTACAAATGGTCGCGTATTTTATAAATAACCGTTATACCTACAACTCGTATATTGAATGTATTGTCTATTACAAGATATATTTTTGTAATGTAGATTTTATCAAAATTTTGCATACAACAGAAAACTATTTTCTATTTTAAGATAAATTTTGTTTGAAGCTATGTATTAAATTAATATTAACAAAAATATATAGGGCGTGTCATTGTATATATAACTGTATTTATATAAGACGCAAACATTTGTAATGTGTTGAAACAGATGATTCATTGTATTCTAATTAATCAAAATTTTCACAATTTAGTGGCTGTAAAAAAATATAGAATATGTGGAAGATTTCTTGTAAAAAAATGTATTTGAATTTCCATTTTAATGTTGACTAATAATACATTTTTATTTATTTGTTAAAAAAATTTAAAATAAATAATTATGAATAATTTAAATTAAACTTTAATAAATGAAAATACATTTCTTTACTGACGTAATCAATTATCTACATCGGGGAAAATATGTAGTAATGAGTAATGGCTCGCTGATCTGTGTCTTAGTTCGCGTGGGCAAAGTAGGAAATTTTAGTGAGAATTTTTAGGTCTCGCACATGGCCGACATGAGACAGTTTTTACAAATAGTTATTTGTTCAGTTGACTTTGTAAACAAATGTTAATATCAGATTTGGATCTCCCAAAAACCTAGAAAATTAAACCCATGTGTAAAGAAAAGTCTGTCTAGTCTAATAATGAATAATGTAAATAAATTTGACATTATACATACATATAAAGGTTAATTTTATAATAAAACGGGTACATTACCGTTAAAAAATTCGGGCCCGATTAAATCTTTTGTTAACTTCTACAATGATTGCCGTCATCGCTGACCTTGCAGCTTGTTGATGTAGCTGTTTAATAAATTGAATATATAATGTAAGTATGTAATTATTTTATTTTGTTTGAGTTATGAATAACTATTATTTACATTTATATTACATACAATTAGTTAGATATACCGTACTCTTTTCCTTGAAAAGTAGGCACTGAAATATATTAAATACTAGCTTTTACCCGCGACTTCGTTCGATTTGCTAATGGCGCCCGCCTGCACAACTGGATTCTTCTGTCGGCCTCCTTATCGAAGTGGTTCCTACCCAACTGAATGATCTGTCTTGGGTGGACGTGATCCTGGACAACGTCGACGATCAGCAGTCGACCTGCACATTTGATGTCTTGTCTTGTCGAAGTTCATCCTAATTCCTAGGCTTTTGGAAGAATTGTTGAGATTGTTAAGCGTTTTATTGTGATCCTGCATCAACTCAGGCATCATCAAAATATCGTCTGCAAAACGAATGAGGGAAATGTACTCGCCGTTTACTCCAGTTCAGTTTGCGTCTTCCAGTGCCCCGTACATAGTTGTATCCCCTGTTTATTCCACCATCGCAACTGAATATACTTCATCTGCTGGTTCTCTAGATATCTTATCACTTCAATATAGCATACCAATCGATCACACGGACTCTAGATCAGGCCGGGTTACGTTGACGTCATGGTATACGGTGCTGTAGTCTTTGCGAGGTCCAGCCTGCTCCATAAGATTAACGTCGTAAATTCTTCAGACGAATTTTCTTACTTGATCTTTGCCATTCACACCTTACGTCGTTGTGTTACGAGAATCCTACTTCCTACTAATATTATAAATGCGAAATTTGGATATTTGGATGTATAGATATTTGGATGTTTGTTACTCAATCACGCTTCAACCACTTGACGGAGCGTGATGAAAATTGGCACACATATAGATTAGGTCCTGGAATAGGACATAGGATAGTGTATATCCTGAGAAAACGTCCCATTCCTACGGTAAATTACCTGATGATGATATTTAGAGTGGACGTATTTCAGCTCAAAATACACGTAAATCAGAGATCTTCTCTTCTCTTCATGTCTGAAGTCATTTAAGTTAACCTACCTATGTCATTTTGCGAATGAGAATGCCTTAGTAATTATAGCACTTTGTTATTAGCTTTCGTTTAGCCATGTAGTTATTTTTGTCTCCACTGCAGGAGCACAACCCTCTCTCATCTGCCGGAGACAGACGGAGGATTAGGCCTACACTCACCGCGCTGGCCAGACGGCTGACGGGGAAGCCTGATTGATGTTTTGTAATGTATTCCCTTAGTCCACCTTAGTCCACCTTACATCCACGGGAAGAGTTGGAGTGGTCCTATTCTACTCTACCGGAAACCACACGGCAAACTATGAACATAAGCCACCCCAATAGAATGACATTTTTGGTGGGCTGTCATTGGGGGGCGCCGCTGCGCCGCTTAGCAGGCGGATTAGTAATAGCAGTAGTGATCTTAATATACACATAATAACGCTGCTGCCCGTCCTTAGTCGCCTTAACAACACCCACGCGAAGATTGGGAATGGCCTTATTCTAAGCCGGAAATCACACGGCTATGTTTCAATGGAAATACAATACAATTTTAAAGCCAACTTGCCCTTAACATCTAACAAATAAAATCTTAAACTTCGCATGTCTATTACATTGAAGATATTAGCATAAAAAATTGGGGGTCTAAGGATATTTAATAGAACATATTTCAATCATTTTTGGAATTTTGTCTGTTTGTCTGTGAGTTTGTGCACGCATCACTTAAAAACTACTGAACGGATTTTCATGACTTTTCACAGAAACATGGGCCTTAACTTAACTCAACATTTAGCCTTTATTTCATCGCAATCGGCTTACTCAATCAAAAGTTATGGGAAATTTCAGTTTTCTAATACATTACTTAGTAGGTATATGCAATGAACAAAGAAGTAAAATTATTATGTTCGATATAATTCAGATGGCGAATGGTTTGGACTACATTTGGAGCTGGAGTGGGATTGGGAATAGGAACGGGATTGGGAATGGGAATCGGAATGGGAGTGGGCGTGGGCGTGGGCGACGGTGTCGGGGTCGGGGTTTGAGTCGTACCGAGAGTGAGTAGTCCACGCGAGCGGACATATATTAGTTGTATGCAATATAACAAAGAAGCATAATTAATGTTCGGTGCAATTCAGACTGCAATGAGTTAGGACTACATTTGGATTGGCATTGGGATTGGATTGGGAGTCTGGGTGGGAATGGAAGTACGATAGGGAGCGGAAGTGGGAACGGGGGCGAAAGTGGGAACGGGAGCGGAAGTGGGAACGGGAGCAGATTCTGTAGTCCATGCGAGCGGAGCCGCGGGCACAGCTAGTATAACATATAAATATAGACATACATATCGATAGATAAACTTCTAAAATACCTAGATTCTACACTTGTCGAATCCCAAATTACGATTTTAAACAGAAATGAGAGAAAGCTGGAAATATTTCTAGACATAACAACAACCAGATCAGGACCAACTTATATCTATATAATGGTCTGCTTAGTAGCAATCGAACTCACGTCTTCTGGCGCTCGAGTCTAACATTAAGGAACTATAAAGGAAAGAAAAGGAAAAACTAATTGTACAGACAAATATCACGATTTTACTATATAAGATAAATAAATATATAGTTAAGTATGTACCTATCTGCGCTTATATAAAACGTCATTTCTCCAATTTTAATTTTTAAGAATATTGAAATTACTTATAAGTATCAGTAGTTTATAGACTGTGCAAACTCTTTTATTTATTCAAGTGCAATAATATGCATTTAAACTGTTTCAGTTAAATATTTCAATAAATCCGAAGTGGCCAAAATGACAGGCATAGCCATCATTTATATAAGTTGTGTATTGTTGATATCTGTAAGTGAAGGGGCCAAGATACTAGCATACTTCCCGATGCCTTCAATTAGTCATCAAAAAGTATTCAGCACTTTAACTCATGAATTGGCATTACGAGGACATGAAGTACTCGTGCTTACTTCTAACCCTGTGTACCTCAAAGATCAATCACCAAAAAATATCAGTGAAATAGACCTGAACAAAGTATCGTACGATGTGTTAAATGAAGAATTTACTAAACACGTGGGTAGTAAGAAATCTGCGTGTGATCAAGTGGGATATCTTTTCAAAGCGATGAAGTCAGTCATTGTTGCGCAACTCAAGGCGCAAGAAGTACAAGATATAATTGAAAGATTTCAACGCACTCATTTTGATCTAATCATAACTGAGGCTATCATACAAGGGGCTATGATACTGTCACATATATTCAAAGCTCCTGTTATTGAATTCAGTTCTTGTGGAGCTCTACCATTTAACGAACGAGTACATGGCATCTCATCCCACGTAATATATTACCCTGAACTTCTAAAACAGAAAGTTTACAATTTAACATTATGGGACAAAATTTACAGCTTACTGCATTTCATTTTGAAGGAAAAAATGGTATTCGATACAGAGAGGACATACGACGAAGGATTTAAAATGTTACTAGGACCAGCCACACCGAGTATAAAAGAACTAGAAAATAATTCACACATGTTGTTTATAAATTCTGATCTCATGTGGAATGATAATCGTCCTGTTCCACCAAATGTTCTATATTTACATGGCATGCATCTAAAGGTGAATCTACTAACGTTGCCAGAGGTAAGTTTTTTGCTTTCATTTTAGAAGAAATAATGTATAGGTACTTCATTACCTGGTAAAAGAAGGAAGTCAGAAACGAAATCGATAGACTGTATTATATACTATACTATCAAGTATATCATAACCACCGCCGCGTGGTTTCCGGTAGAGTAGAATAGGACCACTCCTACTCTTCCCGTGGATGTCGTACAAGGCGACTAAGGGAATACATTATAAAACATCAATCAGGCCAGTGTAGAGTGTAGGCCAGATCCTCCGTCTGTCTCCGGCAGATGAGAGAGGGTTGTGCTCCTGCAGTGGAGACAAAAATAACCTGATGATGATGATGATATCATAACCAAAATAAAGTAAGCTTTCTTAATTTATTCAATTAAAGCATAAGGTGCATAGGTTTAAGTAGCATTTTCTAATTAAAGGACAGTGAAACTTATTTGAATTCTTCAGTCAGAGGAGTTATCTACATGAGTTTTGGTACAAGTGTCAGTCCGTCTCAAATGCCAATAGAGAAGTTTGACATGTTCATGAATGTATTCTCAGAGCTTCCTTATGATATACTTTGCCAATGGAACAGAAGAGAAGTACTTAAAACACCGAACAATGTTAAATTGTTTAAATGGTTGCCACAGGAAAGTGTTCTGAGTAAGTATTTCGCATCTATTCTTCACCTGTTAAATCCCACTGAGAAGTTATCAGTGATAATATTACTGTACCAGGGAAAAAACACTTTTAGAAAATAAATAATGCTGTATTATTGGTACAGAAATGTTATCAGTGTTGAGCACAGATCATTATACAGTTAATATAGACATAATCAATAATTAATGACAGGATAATTTCAGGACATCCAAATATAAAACTTTTTATATCTCAAGGAGGGTTGCAATCAACTGACGAAGCCATAGCAGCAGCAGTGCCTCTTATAGGCATTCCTATAATGACTGACCAGTTTTACAATGTTGAGAAATATGTATTTTATGGAATCGGTTTGCGGATTGATATTAATTCTTTAAATAATGATACGTTGACGAAAGCTATAAGGACTGTAATTGATAATTCGAGGTGAGTTTCATCAATACTTTAAGGGAAAACAAGACGGGAGAAAATAACTAATGAATGATGCATGAATGGGTTTTAAAGGTAATCGGTTTGCGGATTGATATTAATTCATTAAATAATGATACGTTGACGAAAGCTATAAGAACTGTGATTGAAGATTCGAGGTGAGTTTTATGAAATACTTACAGTGAAACATTGTAAATGGGCATTCTATAAATGTGCCTCATTAATAATTACATCATTAGTCACAAGATAGTGCTGATCGAGCAAAGGTTGCTCTGCCATACGCAGAAGCACGTGTGTTATTCCAGGATATGCAAATACCAATACCAACTTTTATAGCGTGACAAGCTAAAAAACATGTAAATCAACAAACACATTCAGACTTTTGCATTTAGTATTACATTAGTTCAATTGACCTTGCCTATAATTACCGATTTGTTTCCGGTAGAGTAGAATAGGACCACTCCAACTCTTCCCGTGGACGTCGTACAAGGCGACTGAGGGAAATACATTATAAAACGTCAATCAGGCCTCCCCAACCCGTCTGGCCAGCGCGGGGAGTGTAGGCCAAATCCTCCGTCTGTCTCCGGCAGATGAGAGAGGGTTGTGCTCCTGCAGTGGAGACAAAAATAACCAGATGATGATAATTACAGTTACAAGGAGAACATAAAACGCCTGCGCTCTCAAATTCAAGATTGTCCTCAATCAGCTCTTGAGCGCGCCGTGTGGTGGACGGAGTACGTGATACGTCATGGAGCAGCGAAGCATCTTCATTCTCCATTGGCTCACGTGACGTGGACTGAATATTTCATGCTCGATGTGCTGGGACTGCTTGTTGGGATGATAGTTGCTGTTATTGTCACTATGAAGATGTTAGTTATTGCGTTTACGTTGTAAAGTGGTTCTTGAAAAACAAATGCTTAAAAGTTTAAGTAGGTAGGTATTTTCTTTCATTTCAACAATTTAATTCACTCACGAAATGGCCAGTACAATTATAAATAGGTAAGGTGATTTTCATTGAGTACCCACATGTTCAATAGAGTTGTCCGGAACATAAAGGTCTACGTATGTGTTTCATATTTTTCTGAAATGCAATGGATTTGTAATTTTAGTTGATGTTGTTGTCACAGTGTACAATATAAATTCATTATATGTGTTACGTATCAGGATTTAACAGATCACAAGTACTGCTTCGATTCAAAGTCAAAGTCAAAATCATTTATTGCATGTGAGTACACTTGGTACATTTATACACGTCATTTTTTTATTGACTACCGCTTCCTAGGTGTTAGCGCTGTGAAGAAGAAACGGCGCAACAAACTTCACGCAACACATCTTTTAAAAATCAAGTTTGCATACAATTAATAAAGATTTTGCGAAGCTGGATTAACATTAGTACCAGGCATCTTTGTCATTCAAATAATCGTTTACTTTATAATAGGCTTTCTTACAAAGTTGTTTTTTAATGTGAATCTTAAACTTTCTGTCCGTCATATTTAAGATTTCCTCTGGTAGTTTGTTGTAGAAGCATATACATTGCCCCGTGAACGATTTACTGACCTTACTTAGTCTTAAACCTGGTAAAACAAGTTTATTTTTATTTCTTGTATTATAACTATTATTGTCACAGTGCCTCAAAAAGAGAGATACATTTTTTTCTGACATATAAAATATTATCTAAAATTGACCAGCTACTGTTAATATGCTTATTTCTTTAAACTTTTCTCTTAATGAGTCTCTACAACGCAGATTATAGATTGCCCTAACTGCTCTTTTTTGCAAGATAAAAATGGTCTCTATATCTGCTGCTTGACCCCACAGTAGGATACCGTATGCCATGATACTGTGGAAGTAGCTAAAGTACACTAACCTCGCGGTAGCAACATCGGTTAATTGTCTGATTTTCCTTACGGCGTAGGCGGCTGAACTTAATCTGCCAGCTAATGAAGTTATGTGGGGTCCCCATTGTAAAGATGAATCTATAGTTATACCCAGGAACACAGTACTTTTAATAAATTCTAGTGTGTCATTACCTAATGTCACATTGTTTTCTACATTTCTTACATTTGGTAGAGAGAATTTAATACATTTAGTTTTCTTTGTATTTAAAGCAAGGTTATTTACACTAAACCAGTTAAAAATTTGCGTGAGAGTATTATTTACCTCAGCAAGTTCACAATCTTTTCTGCTAATTTTAAAAATCAGCGAAGTGTCATCGGCAAATAAAACTATATTGGACATGTTTTGTATTAAAAAGGGCAAGTCATTTATATATACAAGAAAAAGAAATGGGCCCAGAACTGAACCCTGGGGTACCCCCATTTTCACGAATGACCCAGATGACCGAATTCCGTTTATATCTACTTTTTGTACTCTATTTTCTAAGTAAGATTTAAGTAATTCGAATGCTCTGTCTTTAACGCCATAATGTTTCAGTTTAAGTAGCAAAGTTTCGTGATCAACACAATCAAATGCCTTGGAGAGGTCGCAGAAGACGCCTATTGCATCATGGAAGTCTTCCCAAGCATCATGGATATGCTTAACAAGCATGACTGCTGCGTCGGTTGTGGAACGTCCCTTAGTAAAACCGAACTGACGATCGTGAAGGAGTAGTTTAAGATTGAAATGACAAAGCAATTGATTGAGTATGATCTTCTCGAATATCTTGCTAAGCACAGGCAGAACTGACACTGGTCTAAAATTACTGGGATCTTGTTTGTCACCAGATTTAAAAAGTGGTATGATTTTACTGTGCTTCATAAGATCAGGGAAAACCCCTTGATCAATACTCATGTTAAATATAAAAGCTAGGTAAGGCGCAAGAACCGTAAGAACTGAATTTATGACTTTAACGGACATTCCCCATAGATCTTCAGAGGATTTTAGTTTTAATGACTTAAATGCCTTAATAATTTCTACTGAATTAACGTGTCTAAAGTGAAAGTCTGTTTCGCATTTTGTAACATTATTATTAAGTAAAGTCTCGGCAAGAATAGGCGATGAATGCATAGCTTCGGTGGTTTTCATGGGGATCTTAGTGAAAAAGGTTTCAAACAACTCGGCTACCTCCGTTTTGGAACTAGTTACTTCACCGTTACTTTTGATAGTGTACTTATTATCTCGCGACTTAGTTTTGGCAGTTTCGTTATTTATGACCTTCCATACGGCCTTTACTTTATTTTCCGAAGATTTAATTTTGTTACTTATTTAATTTGATTTGGCTACTTTGCAAACTTTCCTAAAAATTATTGAATAATTTTTGACATATTCATGGAACCTGTTGTCAAATCTGTAGGTCCTTTCACTGTACAGATCATACAACCTGGTCCTACTTTTACGGATACCGGTGGTTGCCCAATCACTAAATTTAAACTGGTTATTTATATTAATTTTCCTAGTTTTAAAAATATTGGCAAATTCTCGAGACAGTGTCATGAAGAAATCGACATAGAAATCGTTTAATTCCACCTGCTCAGTATCAGGATTCGGCAATTTCATTATAAGAGCATCTTTATATCTCTCTATTCGACTAACTGTGACGGGCCTAGTACATATCTCGGTGGTTGTATGCTTTATATTACCCGGAAATGTAACAATTTGCCCACTGTGATCTGATTTTAAACAATTTATAATAGACTTTTCTAAAAAACCACAATTGCTATAGAAATTATCTAAACACGTAGCTGTGGTACGTGTGATCCTTGTTGGTTCAAGAAATACATTTATTAAATAAACACTTTATTTATTAGGCAACAATTTACTATATTACTTTAAAAATAATAAATATATTTAATTAATATAAACTTAACATTACAAAACAAACAAAAAAAATATAAAACATAACCTAACTATTATACACTACAAATAAAAAATTGACCCCAGTTCGTCCCCTGCTGGCAGAGTACCCAGGAGACTGGCGGCATTGCCTCGCTGGATTGCGAGGCTTACGCGCTGGGCAAAGTAGCCGCCAGCTCTGGGGTCCCGGGTATTCTCCACCAGTCTTTTCGAGATGTCCCTGAAAAGATGGTGGGCACCGGAACCCCACGCGCCCTGGGTCTCGACCCCAAACGCCTCAAAGATGAGGTCTCCACTGAGGCACTCATATTTGCGGCGCTTGAGGTTCTCCGCGTTGGAAGCAGCTGCGCCAGCTCTCACGGAGGTACATGGAAGATGGGACGGCGCAAGTGTATCTACGCATGTAGCGTCCCACACAAGCGCTCGTCCCATCTTCCAGGGAACTAGAGTCATTCCGTCCGGTCTCTTGCCATCGTCGCGCGCCAGTCCGGAGGGTTCCAATATGGCTGGCGCACCGGCGGTGGCAAGTGCACGGCGAATGACGTCGTTCAGTGAGTGGTGGCGAGGGATACGGCCAGCGCTCCTTACACAGGAGAGCCCATGGTGGCCGAGGCTATCAACGGCTGCTCCGCAACGGCAGCGATGGGGGATGTTGCTGGGGGCACCAACGCGCAGGGCCGAGGCAATACGGAAGGTGGTGCGATCCAACAGGGTCCCAATGTTAGCCGACGGCACTGCCTGTAGCCACAAACCTGACTCCCATTCCCCAACAGCCAAGAGGCGAGCACGCTCTGCAGAACTGGTTGACGTATCAACAAGGTTATTCCGTACCAGTCTACAGAGGGGCCCGTCCCATGATCGCTGGGAAACAGGGTCCGTTGGGAGGTCAGTATTGGGGCAACAGGCAATCCAGGCGCTCTTGGCCTCGTCCAGAAGGGAAGTTGTAGGTGTGGCGGTCTGCTCGAGCACCTTCGCTACAAGCGGCTGGGTAGCATGGATGGAGGACAAGAACGCCGGGAGTGATACGTCGGCCGTTTTTCGTATACCTAGTCCACCGAACCTTATTGGTAGGGTTGCTTGTGTCCAGGAACGATCGTCGAAAATGATATTAAAAACCGAGGTGATCGTATGTTGTACGGTGTTGTCTAAGTTGGATAAAAGGTTTGGAAATTTCCAGAGCTGACAACACCGTAAAACATAGGTAAATTTTGGTACAAATAGGCAATATCGGATAATAAAATAGGCCATGTGGCAATTGATTTTAAGTAATCGATCGGAAGTTTCGGTAAATTTTTGAATATTCTCGGTTACAAATTCTGGCAGCGACTCGTCGCAGATCGGGGAACCCAGGAGGCGAAGGGATTGCTTATCCACCAGAGTTATTTTAGGAGCTAGGGACTTGAATTCTGCTATCGTGGCATCTCTGTTCGCGCAGCTGTCCTGGACGAACAGTTCACACTTAGCAAAATTCAAATCCAGGCCTATGCTACTGAACTCTTGTATTAGCACCCTAAGATCCGATAGGACGGTATGTGCGTCGCCTCCGAGGGTCCCGTCATCCAGGTACCACACGTTAAATTTAGAATTTAGTTGTTCGATGACTGGGTGTATTGCCAGGCTAAAAATTGCTGGCCCGAGAGGGTCACCCTGTTGGCACCCGACCGCAGAAGACAAGAGGTTGTTTCTATATAATTTATTATTATTATTAAATTAAAGGACTTAAATAAGCTAATTAATCTGACCGAAAAAGTGTCAGTTACTAGTAAATCTACATTAAAATCTCCACAAATTATGATATGTTTCTTACTTTTGATAACTATTTTCATGACATCTTCCATTACAGTTTCAAAAGTAGAAAAATTAGAAGCACGGGGGGGTCTGTATACACACACTACAACATATTTCTCCAGCTCAACACAAGACAATTCGATAGACCATTCAACCGAAAGTCCAACAATGTCTTTGCGTTCCTTCGCCTTAATGTTATTTCTAACAAATATTAGTGAACCTCCTTGTTGTATGAGCTTTCGGTTGAATGAACTGATAACATTATAATTTTCATAGTTGAACATCATTTCATGCGCTTTAAGGTGATGCTCGGTAATACATAATAAGTCAATATTTGACTGACTTTCTAAAAACAGTTCTACTTCTAATATCTTGCCAGAAAAGCTCTGCATATTTTGATGAACAATTTTAAGTGCATTTGGCTTCTCCTTTGTCTGCTTATTTAGTTTAAAGACTGACTAAAGTGTCTCGTCAATGCTGGTGATTGAGTCACCTGTGTGGTACCGTGTGTAAAGATAGGTGAACCAATGTCTTTCCCACAGGGACTCTCCATTGTCATGGTATGTAAATTGTCCATTATACTATGTATAACTGGGTCATATATATTATAAGCTAACAATCTAGCTAAATGTTTTTTATAAAAATTTGATAGATACAATGTATCTGTAGTCAACTTAAAATTGTTAATAAACTTATTAACATCAAAACAAAAAATTTTGTCACTTTGACGACATGTCATATTGTACAATAATTGGTTAAGTCTGTAGATAACTTTGTTTTGCTTTTCTGACAGTGTATTTGAGTAAGGAAAAGCACATATTATTAACTTATAAAGTTTATGCTCTAGTGAAGAAAACAAATGAATTAAGTCTCTTTTTCTGACTCCTAGGCTATTTCCTACGAACAATATTACAGTTGTGTTTTCATTGTAACTACTATTTAATAATTGGTCTACAATTTGGCTGAAAGTAGCACCAGGCATGCACACATTTGTAACCTGTTGCCTCAGACAGTTATTTAACATTTTACCAAATCCTACTCCTATTTGGTCTGTAAATAGTAATGTTTTTCATTACACAATCGAATGTAACCGGGCAATTATAACTTGATGTACCCAATGATTTTGCACTTCAATAGTGGTAGTGAAAAGATAATTATCAGCAAGATCAAATTAGAGTAAGAATTATTTATTAAATTACTAATTAATTTATATTTCACTAGCTGTGCCCGCGGCTCCGCTCACGTGGTCTACAGAACTAAATAAAGTTGAAACTTATTAAGCGTTAATTCCCGTCCACCGTCCTCGGTCTCCCGTCCCCGGTCCCCCTTCCTCCTCCCGCTTCCGTTCCATCAGCTCCTACAAATATTTTCAATGTACAGACACGCGAAGGTTCTATCATCAATAGTTTCCGCAGCGCATGCGATGAAAGACATTGTATGGCTCATTTTTTTACACCTCGGGTTACATTATTGAAGTCTTAGTAGGGATGCCTAATTTTTTATAGTAATAAGTATAGCCTATGTTATTCAGGGATAATGAAGCATTCTAATAGTGAACGAATGTTTTAAATCTGTCCAGTAGTTTTTGAGTTTATTCGTTACAAACATACAAATCTTTCCTTTTTATAATATTACTAGCTGACCCGTGCCCACTTCGTTGGGCGATAAACATTTCGCGTATTTGATATTTTACATTATCTGTTAAACTATGCAACCAAACTGTAAGTAACGAATTCTATCTAAATAAAATTTCCTTGGCGATATAGCAATTATTTTCTAAATAAATAGATTGACGTCATCATCATCATGTCAGCCTTTAGACGTCCACTATTGGACATAATTGGTCTTAATGAACTACAAAATAATGCACACATGTTGTTTATAAACTCTGACCTGATGTGGAATGATAATCGTCCTACTCCACCAAATGCTCTATATTTTCATGGCATGCATCTAAAACCGATTACACCACCGATGTCGGAGGTAAGAACTTTTTAGCTATTATCATCCAAAATTGTTTTTCTTGGTTAGGGATGCATTAATAATTCAGAAGATACCAATAATGCTGTTATCAAGATTGACTGGTGTCTGTATTAGTTAATTAATAAATAATAGGCAATTTGTCTCTGAAATGTTTCCACATGATTATTATGATATTATTTTTGTAAAAGAATTTATACATTGAAAGTAATAAAAGTCTGATAGTGGTATTTAACAATATAAATTGAATACATGTACATATAATAATAAATAAAAAAGTTTTCTTTATTTAGTCAACCAGAAGTTTCAGTCGCATTTTGTATTTTAAGGACATTGAAGCTTTCTTGAATTCTTCAGCGAGTGGAGTTATCTACATGAGTTTTGGCACAAGTGTCAGTCCGTCCAAGTTGCCAATAGGGAAGTTTGAAATTTTCATGGATGTGTTTTCGACGCTTCCTTATAACATACTTTGCCAATGGAACAGTAGAGAAGTACTTAAAACCCCGAAAAATGTTAAATTATTTAAGTGGTTGCCGCAGGAAAGTGTTCTGAGTAAGTTTCTCGCATCTCAAATACACAACGAAGAAAACACAGCATTATTAGGAATCAAACAGTGCTGTGTTCGTGCCCCTGGTACAAAAGTGTTATGGCCACTAGCACGAATCAGCAAAAGTAATCAGTGCGATACAAGTTAAACATTAAATTAACATAATCAATTAATGAAAAGGTGATTTCAGGACATCCAAATATAAAACTTTTTATATCTCAAGGAGGATTGCAGTCAACAGACGAGGCCATAGCAGCAGCAGTACCTCTTATAGGTATTCCTGTAATGACTGACCAGTTTTACAATGTTGAGAAATATGTATTTTATGGAATCGGTTTGCGGATTGATATTCATTCGTTAAATAATGATACGTTGACGAAAGCTATAAGAACTGTAATTGAAGATCCGAGGTGAGTTTCATCAATACTCTAAGTGAAATACCATAAGGGAGAAAATAAGTGAACGATGCATGAATGGGTTTTAAGGGTAATGTTAACCTAAAAGTCTGGTTTTATTATTTTGCAATGTCGGATTGGGCGTTCATCCGTTTTGAAATAAAGAGAACTATCTTTATCTTCAATTATATACTTATTGTTAAATAGAATTTATATTATTATCCAAGTTTGAATTATCATAAGATGCTAGAGGTTTCGATCCCAGAATCAGTCAAGTATCCGGTATAAGTAAAAGCAAGGATATTATGTGTGTGTACTAAAATTGGCTGTTATAGCATGATCGAGCTTTGAGCATGAACATCTAATCCAACAAACAAACACATTCACAATTTCGCATTTTTATTATATCAGTACATTTGACCTTGCTCATAATTACAGTTACAAGGAGAACATTAAACGCCTGCGCTCTCAAATTCAAGATCGTCCTCAATCAGCTCTTGAGCGCGCCGTGTGGTGGACGGAGTACGTGATACGTCATGGAGCAGCGAAACATCTTCATTCTCCATTGGCTCACGTGACGTGGACTGAATATTTCATGCTCGATGTGCTGGGGCTGCTTGTTGGGATTGTAGTTGCTGTTATTGTCACGTTTTTCATGTTACTGCGTTTAATTTTGAATGTGTTTATTGAAATTGAAAAACAGATGCTAAAAAAAGTGAAGTAGGTAGTTTTTTCGGTTGTGCGTTTTTTAATCCATAAATTTAATTCAATCGTGAAATCGCCAGCACAATTTATAAGATTCTTTATTGGTTTTTTACATATTCTATTAGATTGATCCTATTGGTACTCTTATACTCGGATCCTAGTTTATAATATAATATTTATTCTCCAATCAATTTTATATTTGTATCTTTTCATTATTGTACTCGTAGAATGTTTAGTGTAGTTTAAGCTGGCTCGTCGGTTTGCTCGTTGTACGGAACAAGTAAAGATTACCCTTTTCAAGGCGTACTGTCAATCATTCTACACGAGCAGCCTATGGGTGAGATATACGCAGAAGGCATACAGCGCTCTACGAGTCCAGTACAACAACGCCTTCAGGATGTTGTTGGGGCTGCCGCGCTTCTGCAGCGCGTCAGGTATGTTCGCCGAGGCGCGCACTGACGGATTCCACGCGATCATGCGCAAGAAAGTGGCCTCGCTGATGAGTAGAGTGTGCGGCAGCTCGAACAGCATCTTGAGGGTGGTGGGGGGGGAGGCACGAGTGTCCTATTGCCAGCCACTGGACAGCGCTTTTGATAGGTTAGTTTGTTTTTGACATTTTAAATTTGTATTCTATTTTAATGGGTATTGAATGTTAACATTTTAAATTGAATTTATTTTTACAATTTTTTATTAATTCTGTATTTTTAACTGACATTTTATAATTCACTGATTTTCTATTGTACAATTGACGAAAAAAAAAATATGACTCCCTACTAACCTAGTTTAAGACCTACTAATTATATATGGAAATATCTTTCTGAAATAAATAAATAATTTCAAATAAGCTCAAATTGTATTTATAAACTTACTAGCTATTGCCCGCGACTTTTTCCGCGTAGATAACTTAACATTACAAATTATATAAAATTTCCCGTAATAATAAGATATTTTTGCGGGATAAAAACAATCCTATGTCTTATTCCAGGACCTAAACTATATGTGTGCGAAGTTTCATCCCGATCCGTGCAGTGGTTGAAGCGTGATTGAGTAACAAACATCCAAATATCCAAACTTTCTTATTTATGATATTAGTAGGATGTCAAATTAACAATGTTAAGGGTGTAGACTTACCTTATTGTCTATGGTTAGGGATTTTATGTAATTGTTATCTATATCTCTTGTTTCTCCAATAAACTAAAATAAAATTTTGTAGCGGTATTATGGTACGTGTGTTTGATATTTTGCAACCCCCAACACATTGTCTTTGGCGATTTTATTATTTATATAATTTATCAAGTATTTAAGTTATTTTGGTCCATATATTGTTATGATTATGATTGTGTTCGGAACGAACTAAAGTTGAAGATTTTATAATCTGTATTGTATTTAACGATTCATTCATTCAAACCCTTTTTACAACATCGTTCGTGTGGGATACACGTCAATTATAGTTTAATTTAAAATATACGTGAAACTGCCGAAATATTCTTTTATTTATGTTTTATAACAACAATTGTAAAGAGTTCGACACCGTCATCTTTGTTTATATTTATCCTAAATTGAAAATATAACTGACCCAAGGGTTTACATGGACAAAAATGTCATTTGATCGCCCATAGTCAGGCTAATGACGTCATTTAGCATGACAAACGATGGCCATTCGACCGCACCAAACTGGAATCTGCGGTCAGGTCAGAGTCAGACACGCGAACGCTACAATGTCATGTATACCGCAACCACAGAATTATACAAGTATAGTATGTGTGGTATTATCTCCTTACCTATGTCCCAATACATATGTACAACCGGGATACATTAATGTGTACGGAATGCGAAGTAATTAAAATATCTTGAAAAGATCCTACTAATATTAGCTCACTATATAAGGGTAGCTCTCGGCCTGCCACGCCGGAGGTTGCGGGTTCGAATCCCGCTAGGGGCAAATGTTCGTATGATGAATATGTATGTTTGTACCCAAGTCTTGGATGTTTATATATTTATTTAAGTATGTTTATCCGTTATCTAGTAACCATAACACAGGCTCCGCCTAATTTGGGACTGGATAATTGGTGTGAATGTCTGACATATAATTATTATTAATATTATAAACGCGAAAGTTTGTAAGTATGGATGGATGTTTGTTACTCTTTCACGTAAAAACTACTGAATGGATTTTAATGAAACCTTACAATAATATAGCTTATACATCAGTATAACACATAGACTACAATTTATAAAGATATTGTGTGAATTGTCCAAAATATCAAGTAAGTAGGAAAAAATCTACCATCTGCGAGCTATTCTGGCGTGCGCTGCCAAAACCGCTAGAGTTACACATATGTAATGTATGATGGAAATGTTTATCTTAAATAGTCCTACAAAAAAGCTACTCGAAATACTAATCGTGCGCAGATGAAGTCACGGGCACCAGCTATTTGCAAATAAATTACCAAAAATTGGGTAAATGACAAGATGAGGGTCAGTGGGCGAAAAGTAAAATCTTGCCAAAAGCAATGGGAGTTAGATAGTCTTCCTTCATAGTATTTGTAACTGTATGAATTTACTCGTAACTCCTACAAACTATCGTAAGTTAGGTATAAGCAGCGACCACCATCCTACAAATAAACCCAATGGTTTCAGTAGGAAGCCTTAGAAATACAGTAATATTAAGAGTGATATAAATAAATTAATTAAACAAAACATTAAAAAAACGTATTCTTGTAAGTTATGCCCTTTACGATTCTTCACAGGATCATCAAAGTTAGCCGCTATAAGTTCCTGCCGAGTAAATTCCTGACTATATATATACTACAGCAAACCATCGTCAATAAATGACGCATCCGCAACTTCCCGCAAAATTACAAGATGTATTACATATTTCTAAATGAATTTGGTAATGGAAAGTAGCATATGAAATGAAATGAAAGTTTATTAATTCGGAAAACAATGATCCATAAATTGTTAGTAAGCACGTAAGAAAAATAAAATAAAGTAAAATGAAATAAAAACATGTTAGTATTAATACAATCTAATAAATAAAATCGTTAATATCGCGTGTCTGTACATTGAAGATATTTGCAACAAAAAAAAATTGGGGGGGTCTAAGGATAAGCAACAGAACACATTTCGTTCATTTTTGAAATTTTTGTCTGTTTGTCTGTGAGTTTGTGCACGCCTCACTTAAAAACGACTGGTCGGACTTTGATGGACTTTTCACAGAAACATGGGGCTTAATTTAGTGTAACATATAGGCTTTATTTCATCGCAATCGGCTAACTCAATCAAAAGTTATAGACATTTTTAGATTTCAAATAGATTAGTACGGCTTCTCCTCCCGCTTCCGCTCCCACATCCACTCCCTTTTCCCAGTTCTCGAACTAATTCAAATTAAAAAATTATGATGTCACGTTTATTCAATTTTGCTGTGTAAATCTCAATTTCTACCTAGGTACCTTCAAGTTTTCAAAAAAATTTTAATCCCATCATTTTCATTTCATCACTGCGCCGTGACTGTCGTGTCCTTTCATCACTGCGCCGTGACTGTCCTTCAACGTGTTAATATTACAACAGAATAAAAATAAAATTGCAGCATAATAATTCAGCGCGGCAACTGTACGTATTCTGAACTGATGGATGGAAATAAAGACAGTAATTAAATCCATTGATATGAAAAGTTTCGAAACAATTTACAAGTATTAACAAGGACTCAAAACTTCGCCTCTTGAGACTTCTACTCACAAATGTCAAATAGATTTAAATTTTACTCAGTTGAGTCATCCATTACCTTCATCTTCACGAATACACCTTACAGAAAAGTTTCTTTAAATTTCTTTTAAAGTTTATTAATATTAATTATGTATATATTGATATCGGAGTTTCTCTAAGGGACAGGATCCGAAATGAGGTGGGTCACCAGAGAACTAAAGACTTCGACATAATTCAAAAAGGTAGTGCGTGGAAGTGGCTGAAGGCTGGTCACTTCTATCGGAGAACCGATAACAGTTGCTGTAAACGAGTTCTCGAGTGGAGACACTACAATATATCATTTAAAAATACATATACAATTAATTTACAGTTTATTATTATCTGTCTCACTAATCTATGTATCTAATCTATTCTTAAATTGTACATATTCTGTTTCCTAGTAAACGTTTTCTGCGAAGAATTCGTCTGTTTTGTCGTAACTATTTTTTAAAACAATACTATGTTTTTTTATAATAACATCGTGCATGCATCAAACTAAACTCTCCGATCATACGTGCCTAACATGGTAATCACAGAGTGCTGATACGTTACACCCATTATGATCTTAGGAGATGAATTTTCCAGCAGCGGACTTTTAATGACTTTTAATTGATCTTTGTTATAATCTGGGATTCGGAATTAGGTAGTGTCATTTATAACTGTAATCAGTTATAGTTATAACTGAAGCGTGATGGTTTCGATGAGAATGTCTTCTCATTACGTTCGTGTGGTCAAGTACGAGTAAACTTATTCAAAAGCGTAATCGTTATACTTACGTGGTGAGAGGACGTACCCTTCCTATTATTATGTTGGAAAAGGCATTGTCCAGCAGTGGATTTATTAAACTGATAATTGATATTTATTATAATTAAAGCGTGATGTCTTCGTTGACAGTGCGTGTTGTCAGGTGAAATCATACCATAGGTAGTTATATTATAAACTGTTAGCTGATTACTTTTTCGGAACAAAAGTAGTAATATAAACTTTTATGATACTAAGAGGAATTCTGTCCTTTGCATTCCTTAATATCAAAATTATAAAATAAGGAGAATGTAATTTATAAATATTTCTGGTCGACATTAAGCTAACACTGAAAATTTGGTGGGCTCTTCAAACAGTTAAAAGTTTGCTTAAGCAAAAACTTAAAGTCATAATAATTAAAACTTACTAAAGTACTGTCTGTGATGAGCGATAGAGGCGTGGTTCGAGCGTGAGCGGTTTCATTAACGCTGTTCCTAACTAAGACGTTGTTGGGATTCTTACTTATTTTTTTTACTTTAGAGCGTAGCGAGAGTGAATTTTTATTTATTTTTATTTGACTTAAAATGTGTTTTATGTGTTTGTACATCTCAAATAATAAGTTACTCAAAAATTACCGTCCGGCCGGCTCCGATGGTCCGTTCATCACGCTTTGCCTAGCGGCTATACCATGGTCTGGTTTACACACGTTTTGAACTTTAGAGTTGAAGGCTAATTTATCCGAGGATTCTTAGTGGTCTCCCGTTAGCACTCATTTTATCATGCAACAAAAAAGTTAATGTTGTTGTCAAAAACTGTTTTTTGATGAAACTGTTCATGTTCTAGAATCTCCTTAGGGCAGTAACCATTGATCTGTCAAAATTCAAGCCAAGGCAAGTTTCATTTCAATTCACGTGGTTATCTCGAAAGAGTAGCAAAGAAAATGCACCGCGTAGTAAAAGAGTAAGAAAATAAATCAGTTCGGAACGCTCACCTCTCGTACTAAGACCCAACACCAAAATTCAAATTACGTAAAAGTTGAAATCATTCAGCAATTTTAACTGGCTGTAGGCCCTTAAGAACCATTAAGTTAAACACCCCTGCAAGGTTGTGCCTAATTTGTACTTTTAGGTTATGTATTCACTCGTTCTTGACTTTCTTTTTTCCTTCCTAATTACTTAATGAAACTTAAAATATCTAGGTGCCGTTTTTACGACGAGCAGCGCTTCAATCTCGTTTCATAACTTGTTTGATATCTTATCCTCTTTAACACGTCGAAGGACAGTCACTCGGACCCCACAGTGCCTCAAAAAATATAGTAAAATGTCATTCATCTCTTTTTGTAAGCTAATACATACCGTTAATGTATCATCATCATCAGGTTATTTTTGTCTCCACTGCAGGAGCACAACCCTCTCTCGTCTGCCGGAGACAGACGGAGGATTTGGCCTACACTCCCCGCGCTGGCCGGACGGATTGGGGAGGCCTGATTGACGTTTTATAATGTATAAATAACGTTAATATTAGTACCAATTTCGCGTCAGAAGTTATTCAGTTAATAGGAGGACGCCGCTTAGCGTTGAGTTCAAACTGACAGTTTCTACAGGACGCGCTACGGCGTGACTGTCTTTCAACGTATTAAAACAAAGTTATCTGTGAATGAGCATAAAGAGTTAACTAAAGATAACAGCCAACTTAATGTATTTAACTCTAAACTAACAACTTTCAAGAGATCCGTTCAAATAGTCCACTCTTTTCCAAATAATAATGACTGTATCCTTGGCCTAGTGACTTGGTCATTGGACTCGAGCACCAGAGACCGTGGGTTCGATTCCCACTGGGGACAGACAACTTTGTTCAAGTTGGTCCCGGTCTTGATTTTATCTTTTGTCAAATGTCCTATCCTTGTTCAATTTCCATATCACAGGAGAATTTCCTAGTTTTGGATTAGACAAGTGAACGTAATAATCATCATCATCATCATCATCATCAGGTTATTGTTGTCTCCACTACAGGAGCACAACCCTCTCTCATCTGCCGGAGATAGACGGAGGATTTGGCCTACACTCCCCGCGCTGGCCAGACGGGTTGGAGTAGCCTGATTGATGTTTTATAATGTATTCCCTTAGTCGCCTTGTACGACATCCACGGTAGAAGTTGAAGTGGTCCTATTCTACTCTACCGGAAACCACACGGCAATGTATATGTAATATATGTCATATTTATTATATACTAGCTGTTGCCCGCGACTTCGTCCGCGTGGACAACTTAACATTACACTTTCTTATGTATTACGTGTTACTAAATCCTAAAAGAAATCTATTAATCTGGTTATGCATTAAAAATATTAATATACATAAAAAACATACTATCCAATTGAGAACCTCCTTTTTTGAAGTCGGGTAAAAATTAGCGTTCCGGCAGCGGTCCGTAGCCAAATGGCAAAAAACGGAACCCTTATGGATTCGTCATATCTGTCTGTCTGTCCGTCCGTATGTCACAGCCACTTTATCCGAAACTATAAGAACTTACTATTGAAACTTGGTAAGTGGATGTATTCTGTGAACCGCATTAAGATTTTCACACAAAAATAGAAAAAAAAAACATTTAATTTTGGGGGTTCCCCATGCTTAGAACTGAAACTCAACATTTTTTTTTTCATCAAACCCATACGTGTGGATAGGTCTTCAAAAATGATATTGAGGTTTCTAATATAATTTTTTTCTAAACTGAATAGTTTGCGCGAGAGACACTTTCAAAGTGGTAAAATGTGTGTCCCCCCCCCCCCCTGTAAGAGAATGATAAAACTAAAAAAAATATATGATGTACATTGCCATGCAAACTTCCACCGAAAATTGGTTTGAAACAGATCTAGTAAAAAGTTTTTTTAATACGTCATAAATCGTAAACCACAATACTATTATTAAAACATCGATCAAAGTTACAACGAACTACAATAACTTTTATATTATGTTACTTGCTGCTACGGAACCCTTCATGGGCGAGTCCGACTCGCACTTGGCCGCTTTTTTTAAATAAAGTTGACATTTACATTTATCATGAATTAAAAGATTATCATATAATCAATAAAAAAATATATATTTTAATATTGTCGAAATTAGGTGATATTTCCTTCCTCCCCCCTCCCTTTGAAAACCCTTTCTCCCACCCCTTACCTCTCCCTACTCCTACCTCTCCCCCTTCCCTTAACCCACTCCTTCCTACACCCTTTATTTACCACTGCCCCCTCATCTTTCCTCTCTTACCCTAATCCCTCTATTCTTTTCCATCAGACTTCCTTCCCCTCCTATTCCCTTCCTATGTTGCATATCCAATTAACTGAACAACAAAATGTCTGTCAAACTGCTGGACATGCCTTCCCCAATGAATGCCACAACGCCCTACAGATCCAGCCGCTTCCGGCCACCATCTTCAGGTCGTCCATACACCTGGCGGCAGGGCGTCCCACCCTGCGCGTGGGACGTCGCGTCCCACTCTAGAACCCGTCTGCCCCAACGGCCGTTCGGTACTACGACAGATGTGACCTGCCATTTCAGCTTACTAATTCTTTCGGCTATGTCGGTCACCTTTGTTATTCATAGGATCTCCTCATTACGAATCATATCCCTCATAGAGACCCCGAGCATTGCAATCTCTATAGCTCGCAGAGCCACTTGAATCTTGTGGATCAGGCCCACCATCAGTGTCCACGTCTCCGCGCTGTAATCATGACAGACAGGACGCACTGATTAAAGATTTTTGTCTTTAAACATTGTGGAATAGGTGACGTAAAGACTTGACGCAGTTTTCCAATACTGCCCACCCTAACTGGATTCTTCTGTCAGCTTTTGAAATGGATCCTACCCAACTATATTGTCTGTCCTAGGCAGACGTACTCTTGAACAGCTTCGATATTGACATTGTCGACGATCACCGGTCTAATACAGGGCCACTAATTATCAAATAGCGAACTTATTGTATCGAGACTTGTGGAAATACCTGAAATACATCAGCTAAAATAAATCTATAAATGAGCTTTAAAACATCTCTGTCACTTTCTGTCAAGTTCTTGCTACGTCCAGTAATGTTGAACTACACTTTCATACAAATGATATGAAATGAGAGGTCAACTTGTATATCAGCATCCTGACATTTTATTGAGATATGACTTATACCAGTATGAGGCCCGAACTCAAAGCTATTAAACAGTGAAAACGCCGTCAAATTCTGTTCAGCAGTTTCCAAGATTAGCCCGTACATACATACATACATACAGACAGATAAGAAATTTTTTAATTATATTCTTGGACTCTACTGGTCTTCAGTAACGTCCGGGCAGTGAAATTTTTTTTTTAACTTCAATGTACAGATTCGCTTTTCTTTTGTTTTTTCTACTCTTTTATTATATGTATAGATTTATATATATTCTCTTTTTATATTTATTCGAGTAGTAGTAATTGTACTTCAGCTGCATTACACGTATAACTCCAATCCTTCAACTATAATATCTATTTTGTAATGAATGGAATGACTTGTTTAAGTGCCTAATAAATAATTAAATATAAAATCTGGAATCATCTTGGAATCACTTCCTGGAATTCTGGGTTGTGGAACTAGATTTTTCTTTCCTTTTAGATTACTGGATATCAAACAAAATTATACGCGGCTAAAATGCATTAATGAAAATGCTACAGCTATGGTGAAAATGAATGACAATCCAGCGGTATATAGCGTCTTAAATACTCAAAAGATACAGGTAGAATTACTTATCATGTTTGTGGGCTTACATATTAATTACTCCTTAATATTCCATTAATTCCCACTCATTCCATGAATTTTTAAAATTCTTAGGTTTGTTCGTAATGAAAATTTCAAATGCTTATACTGCTGTAAGTGCAAACGCAGCTTAAGTAGATGAAAAATTAAAATGTTTTTCCATAATGTAGGTAGTTTAGTATTCCATTCAGGTCTTGAAAATGTCAACATTGCCTACGCTTTGTGGAAACCTAATTATATTATCAAGCATGACAGATTGTTAAAAGGAAATGTTGGGTTAACGAATAAACCTACAGAGAAAATGGCTTTTCAACGGCGATATATCGCATTGAGGCAAAAGATAAAAAAAACGCTAAAGCACGTTAATTAATAGAGGAATTCATTCGCGTCGTGGTTTCCTACCGCTATGGAGAAAACCGGTTAAAAAAAAACATCGGTTTGAAATGTCTACTGATAGATAAATCAGTCAGATAAGTAGATAGATACACATACATACATAATGCTCACGCCTTGGTCCCAGAGGGGTAGTCAGAGATGATGGATTGCCACTGCGCGATCCTGACACGCCTCACTAGCCTCACTAACTATCATCAACCTTTTCATGCACCTCTTTTTATTCTTCTCACTGCGGACCCCAGCCTTTTTGAGGACATCACTAATTTGATCCTTGAACGTCCTCCTAGGACTACCTCTAGCTATCGTTCCTTCCACATTCGCGCATTATTCATAGACTTAGATTTTAAATTGTCCAAAAAAGTTATATCCAACCAACGATCTCTATGTACTACCAGATGGAGCGTTCCAAACAATCGCTATGTTCCACGCAAGTAGCCACAACTCTTTCACATTCACTTTGAAACTTGTGCAGTTACTACTCAGAACATTTAATTATTTACTAAATATTGACATTATTTAACCGTTGCGTCAATATTTAGTAATAATTAAATGTTCTGCGTAGTAACTGCACAAGTTTCATTGTGAATGTGAGAGTTGTGGCTACTTGCGTGGAACAGAGCGATTGTTTGGAACGCTCCATCTAGTAGTACATAGAGATCGTTGTATTAACGGATACTCGTAACATTTATCACCGAGTTGCTGCTTATAAAAGTACTTCATTTGCAGTCGGCCCGTACGTAGTTGTAAAATCCCGTGCAAAACGTCCATCATAAACTTCAGTGCTGAAATTAACATCCAGCTTTTACGGGGGTAAATCAAAGTCGAAGAGCCAATAATCTGATAAAGCAAATAAATCGGCTGGAAGGACCAGAGAGCCCGATACGCCGCAGTACTATAAATACAAACGGTCATTTCCATTTGTATCGGGAACTCGTTTACGATTGGGTTGCGGTCTAAACATTACTTCTCCAAGGACTAGTTCTTGTGTTTTAAGAACTAAACTTTTGCGAGTAGTATTATGAACCTTACATAAACATCAATAACTATACTCCCTCTACTCAGTGATAGACAATAAGACATGATATCAGTTAGGTCCTACAATTATGTGAATTGAGCCATTATGTTTATTAGACGCCACCCTCTTCTATATGTCATCATCATCAGGTTATTTTTGTCTCCACTGCAGGAGCACAACCCTCTCTCATCTGCCGGAGACAGACGGAGGATTTGGCCTACACTCCCCGCGCTGGCCAGACGTGTTGGGAGGCCTGATTAATGTTTTATTATATTGTATTCCCTTAGTCGCCTTGTACGACATACACGGGAAGAGTTGGAGTGGTCCTATTCTACTCTACCGGAAACCACACGGCATGTAATTAACCATAATATTACCGTTTAAAGAATATTCTTTAATATATCACAAATTGATAGATATATAATGATAATTAATACATTATATTTCGTAGTATATTAATAATAATAATATCATAATTCATAACAGTGACAATTGTAAATCTAAATATATAATTTACTTTAAGTAAACATCCCAAACCGTTAATGTTTGAACAATGATAATACTTTATTTATTATAAAAATATCAACTTATTGTAGAAGACTGAACTCACGGTAAAAATAGTTAGTACGTTGAAGTGGCAGCAGGCTGGTCACATCTGTCGAAGAACCGATAACCGTTGGGGCAAACGAGTTCTCGAGTGGAGACCGCGACTCGGCAAGCGTAGTGTGGGACTCCCCCTGGCTAGATGGAGCGACGATCTGCGTAGGGTGGCTGGCAGAGACTGGATGAGAAGAACTGAGGATCGGGTTCAGTGGCGCGCCTTAGGAAAGGCCTATGTCCAGCAGTGGGCTCTTACAGGCTGATGATGATGATACTCACGGTAAATATATGTGAATACTCAATTCAGTTCTGTAATCTGTGTACGTCTAAAATTAGGATATGTACAATAAGACAATGAACTGTATCATATCACATGCGACAATTTAACAATATAGGGTACCGTGTGGTTCACGGCTTAGAATAGGGCTACCTCCAATCTTCCCGTGGGTGTCGTCAAGGTGACTTTGCACCAGGGACCGGTAGTAGCGTTCTCTTATGTGTATATTTAGATCTTTACAATCCGCCTGCCAAGCGTGATGATTGTACCAAATCCCCCAATGGACAGCCCACCAAAAGTGCCATTCTATTGGGGAGGCTTATGTTCGGAAGTGGACGTATTTCCGCTGATGATGATGGTAGACTGGGGTAGAACAGACTTGTTGCATTTTATATTTTTAGTAACCAAATGAAATATTATTATTTTAAATAATTATTAGCACTATTGCGGAACTTAAATCAAATTAGTCAAGTGAAACTTGCAAATATATAATTCAAATGCAGACAGTGAAATTGTAAAAAGGTAATTGAAACGCTATTTAATTTTTAAATGCATAGATATAAAGGAAAAGAAGCACTTAGCAGGAACAACTTACGCATAGTAGTGAGAGTTCTCACAGGACATTGTAGCCTGAACAAACACATGTTCAACCTCAAGCTGCGAACCACAGGAGCGTGTAGGCTCTGTGAGGAAGCAGAGGAAACCCCCATGCACCTCCTGTGCGAGTGTGGACCCATGATGCGTAAAAGAAATATACACCTAGGTAACTACTTGCTTCACCCTGACGAAGTAAAACAACTCAGTGCTAAAAGCATTGTGCAGTTTCTAACTGCTGCAAGGCTTAACACGGAACTATAGCATGGTGACGATCACAATAGATAAGAAATGGTCGCAGTGATACAAGGTCTAGACTGAGATCTTGATATAGCCCCAACTCGAATAATAATAATACCTATAAAGGAAACTGAATCGCTTTAACCTACATTTTAAACGGCATTTCCAATAAGCTGCACGAAACCGTAGTGAGATGCTATGCAATGAGCGTTAAGTTGTATCGCGTGCACATTTGAAATTCCTAATAGCTTCAAATAGAGTTTAGAACGAATTCATACGTTTATGGCAATACTAAAAAGTATTTGTTCTTAAAGTTGGAATACACTACCTATGTGATTTCAATTATGAGGTGTTTACAGAGTTTGAAGCAGAGTAATTAGGTGTTTCAGACCTTAAACGAGAAGACAGACTACTTGATGGTAAGACCACTATCTCTGGTCCATGATGGTCAAACCTCTGATAGTGACAATTGATAAAGACACTCAAAAACTGAACAATACTGAATAATAATATTCTGAGTAAGATCTTGAGGCACTAAGTTGAGTCTAATACCCATAGAAATCTTTCATTTGCATAATATAAACGCAGAACGAAATGTAGTTCACATATTCGTAAAAAATTATAGAGTTATTTCTGCCAACAAAATGTATAATACGGTTTGACGGATTCAATGTAAACAATATAATTCATGTTTTTAAGAATAAAAGATTTTATTTGTTTTATTTTATGAAATAGTGTATAAAAAGTTAAAAACTTTTAGCTTCGCGTCGGATGTATCAAAGTTTGTTCCGTTATACCTATTCAATATGACCTCGAATATTTTTCAGTATTGGAAATCCTAAAAAGACTAAAAAAGGAAAGATTTATTCACGTTTGGCGTCAGGCTTCCCCGTTTGCCCCAAAACCCGGGACCTCGAAACGTGCTATCGTTTCCTGAACATGGAACGTGTATGGAACTCGTTAATTACCATCCGAAACGTGGCCATATTTCAGTTCTCTTTCCTATGTGCCCTAAGGGTGATATTTCAATGAATCAAGGCACAACAATGTTTCAGATGAACGAGTTTAATATTGACGCTGCGGTTAATAATGTCAATATTTAGTAAATAATTAAATGTTCTGAGTAGTAACTGCACAAGTTTCAAAGTGAATGTAAAAGAGTTGTGGCTACTTGCATGGAACAGAGCGATTGTTTGGAACGCTCCATCTAGCAGTACATAGAGATCATTGTATCCAACGGATACTCGTAACATTTATCACCGAGTTGCTGCTTATAAAAGTACTTTATATATATAAACTAATACTATAACTACTTTAACTACTAACCCTTGAACTATATTAGACATAGTGCCAAACTACGATTTCTCCTGTGCTATGGGAATTAAACAAGGATAGGACAATTCACAAATATGAAATCCAGACCGGAACCAACTTGCACAAATTGTATAAAGTCGTCTGTCCCCGGTAAGAAACAAACCCACGACATCTGGCGTCAAGTAGGCAGTCAACCTTAGACCAACTTTTAAGAGCGTTCAGCACCAATTTTTTATAACAGAAAGTAATTAGTTCAAGAGAACAAGCGCTTGTATGGAGTTATATCCACAGTTACAAGACGTTGTTTTTGTTTAAGTGTCGATTTTGGTAACGGAAACCCACTGACAATCTGCCTTTGGGGTTAATTATGCTAACCAAATATAATATCGTGTTGGTGCTCTGAAGTATGGAAGTGGTTAGAATGTGATTATCGTTTCACACTTTGATAATGGAGATTAGTAGATTCCTGTAGCACCAGTAAATGTAATTATACGTAGAGGGCTCTACGAGAAATGCTTTGCTTATATCGAAAGAACTGTTTCTCGAAGGATATCGTCCAAGATTGTCATATGAGATTACTCGTATAGTTACGAGATTAACGGTGTCGAGGTTGCGAGATTTTTCACTGCCGGCAATATTTACAAGAACAAACGATCCGTTTAAAGGAGATTTTTATTTTATTTTATTTATTTACACAATACTTAACTCACTCACCTTCCACCCGTATGTAATGTAACAGTAACTTTACATTTTACTTAACAGCACTTATTGTTTTTAATAAAAAAAATGGAAACAATAATAGAAGTCACACTATGTCACCGACATCGCCGAAAGGATTAGCAAGCTGAAGTGGCAGTGGGCGGGCCACATCTGTCGCAGAACCGACGGCCGTTGGGGCAGTTTTGGAGTGGAGACCACAGATTGGCACGCGCAGGGTGGGACGCCCCGCCGTCAGGTGGACCGACGACCTAAAGAGGGTGGCCGGTGGCGGCTGGATGCGGAGGGCGGAGGACCGGGTGTAGTGGCGTTCATTGGGGAAGGCCTATGTCCAGCAGTGGACGTCTTAAGGCTGACATGACGCGATGTTAGAAAGTTATTTGTGTCAAATTATTAAGATAATGACGCAGTGTGAATATCATTAAAAAGTTTTGCTATACTACCTTTTAAACCACAAAACAACTCGAGTGACATCCTTTATCATTTTATACATAATATCCTAAATTAAATCATATATCCATGGTTAGGCAATTCGTTGTAGGTTATATTCTAGAGATTCGTAGCCCAAGCAGTCTGCCCCAGAAGTAGGGACTCAAACTATCCCTGTGCGACCATCCTGGCAAAGTTGTATATGAGAAAGAAGTTTCGACATCTGACAACCCTGATATCATCCGAAATGAGAACATCCGACAATGTACTAAGGTCATTGACATATTTAGCCCAAAGTAAAAGTAAGCTGTTGTGACGGTGGACAGGTCACATGTTATATCGCAGAACTAAAGAAGTTGAAGGAGGGTATGTCCAACCTCGCGTGCGACTGTCTCCAAGTCCTACAAAGTGATGAATTTATGAGAAAAGTATCGCGCTATTCCCGTTTCTATTCGGCTTCTTTACAGCTGGATTTTGCCACGTGGCGTGAGTTAGTTATGCGGTAATAGACGACGAAACATGACGTAATACGACGTCCATAGACGTCGTGAGGAGTCACCAGTATGATATCTGTCGATAAAGTGTATACCAATGTTTAAAACAACGATCTCTATGTACTACTAGGTGGAGCTTTCCAAACAATGGCTCTGTCCCACGCAACTGCGGCTCCTCGTGCCGCAACTCTTTCGCATTCACTTTGAAACTTGTGCAGTAACATTTAATTATTTACAAAATATTGACGCTATTTACCCGTAGCGTCAATATTTAGTAATAATTAAATGTTGGGCGTAGTAACTGAATAAGTTTCATAGCGAATGTAACCGAGTTACTGCTCCCGGAGCCGCAGTTGCGTGGAGCAGAGCGATTGTTTAGAACACTCCATCTAGTAGTACATAGAGATCGTTGATATAAGATCATGATGTGTTAAATGGAAAAGCAGCTTGCTTCCATATCAGTAGTCGACTTGGTTATTTTCTTTTAAGAAATTGTCTATATACCTAGTCTATTCTTAAATATGTTTTTTGATGTGACAGTTCTTTCACAATTTACTTTAATATTAGTTCTGCTAGTTATATTAACAAAATCATCTAAAGACAAATCTAGGTCAATTTTCACCCTAAAAACAGGATAATGGGCAGTACAAGGCACTCGGCAAATGTTCAGATATTAATATCAATTCTTATGGCATTAATAAGTTTAAATAACTGTCCTCACTTCCGCAACAAATGGTATAATTTCCCATGTAACATCTTACATTTAATTTCCAAATAAAAAAATTTGACTATCATTGTTTAAATTTTATTTCTGTTTAATTTTAATGTTTTAATTACTATTTTTGAGTGCATCTCTTTGAATATGTAATTTATTCATATTAAAAAAACTAATTTTAATTTAACCATTTAACCACCAGGCAACTGTCGTTGCCTATAATTAGGGTGGCATCTAGCGAATGTACATTTGTAAGTTCCCCTAAGCAATAATTTATGTATCTTATCTTCTCAGGGGGCCAGGAAGACCTGACACTTCGACCCTTCAGGATCTTTTGTGCCAAACCCCTGTTCACCAACGGTGCCCCAAGCCGATTTGGTGGACTTCACCATACGCCTTTAGAATTTCTTCTTTGGCATATGCAGGTTTCCTGACGATGTTTTCCTTCACCGAAAAGCCTGTGGTATTATAAATAAACCGTACTTAAATTTCGATAAACTCATTGGTACGGGCGGGGTTTGAACCCACGACCTCATGAACGTGAGGCGAGTGCACAACTAACCAGGCTACCACGGCTCTACGAGGGGCGTTCAAAATATTCTCGGTATTGATATCTTACAACCTCTTTTTGAATTTGTTTTGTTACTGGCTGTAAGGTTCATTCGTTGACTAAAAAAAAAGTATAATTCAAACCGAGATGTTCTTTTGTTTTTCTGCAATTTCTGAACAAACATGAACACTATGAGTGAATTAACAATGTTAACGAAATTAGAACATCGTTCCGTCATAAAATTCTTGACAAAACAGGGTAAAAATCAAAAAACCATAAAAGAGGAAATGGATTGTGTTTACCGTGAGTCTGCTCCTTCTTTATCTACCATTCAAAAGTGGTCAAGCGAATTCAAACGTGGCAGGGAGAGTATTAAAGATGACCCTAGACCTGGCCGGCCTGTAGTAGCTACTTCACAAGAAAATATTGATCAGGTGGAAAACCTTATATTGGAAGATGGTCGAGTGAAGATAAAATCAATAGCTCAAGTAACCAATCTTTCTATTGGTACCGTACATGATATTATCCATGACCATCTTAATATGTCAAAAGTGAGTGCAAGATGGGTTCCGCGAATGCTGACTCGGCTTCAAAAAGATATGCGTGCAGCTTGTTGTTCCGATTTTATTGACCTGTGTGGCGAAAATCCTGATGAGGTGCTGCAAAAGATAGTTACTGGAGATGAAACCTTGGTTCATCATTATGACCCAGAGAGTAAACAGGAGTCCATGCAGTGGCACATTAAGGGTTCAGCTCATCCCAAGAAGTTCAAGGTCGTCCCTTCCGCTGGCAAGGTTATGGCAACAATATTTTGGGATTGTGAAGGAGTATTGTTAATCGATTATAAAGAAAAAGGTGTAAATATCACAGGACAGTACTACGCAAACATTCTACGTCAATTAAGGGATGCAATCAAAGAAAAGAGGCGAGGAAAGTTAACCAAAGGTGTTCTGCTTCTGCATGACAACGCCCCTGTCCATACTGCTCATATTGCCAAGGCAGCTATTGCTGAATGTGGGTTTGGAACTATAACTCATCCACCGTATAGTCCGGACTTAGCCCCCAGCGACTTCTTTTTGTTCCCCAATCTCAAAAAGGATCTGCATGGAAATCGATTTTCTGACGATGAAGCGTTGAAGGCGGCAGTGGACGAGCATTTTTACACCAAGGATAAAAAATATTATTATGAGGGATTAAAATAAAAATTGATCGATCTTTTAAGTGTATTAACATAGGGAGTATATTGAAAAATAAAAATATCAAACTTTTCGTACTTGTTTGTCTTCATTCGAATACCGAGAATATTTTGAATGCACCTCGTAATAATGTATGTATGTATGTAAACGCTTTATTGTACCAAAAATAACAACAACAACAATAATAAAATAAGAATTAAACTGTGTACAAAGGCGGACTTATCCCACTTAGGGATCTCTTCCAGTCAACCTTAGAGTAACCGAAAGGACAAGTAATAATTTAAGTTACTACACTATGTTGGTGACCTAATAATTAAAATAAATCTTTATCCTAGCTTAAACCAGACCTAGTGGGATGAAGTATTACATAGTTCTAAATCTTGAGCTGCTTGCCATAAAAATCTCTTTCGACGAGCCGAGGAAAGACGTGGCTCACGTCGCGGCGAGTGGCTCAATATGATTTATATCGTGCCGCGACAAGTGACGAGCGATACATCACGCTATAAATGACAGACTACTCACCAGTCCCAAGTTTCCATTTTACGACTATCGAAGTGTATTGTGTTTGTGAATTATATCCTCTTGATGTACTCGTAGAAACAAGGCACCACTCGGCACACATCCATTAGGAGCCGTGACGTTACGTCACGCTCTACTTAGGGAGGAAACAGCGGTATTAGGATATTTAAGGTTTAATTTACGTTGAAAAGAGCAATCAGCTACGGTAAATAGTCGCCATAAAAATTACATGTCAATGTAGTACCAGACAATCCTATCCTACTCATATTATAAATGCGAAAGTTTGGATATTTGGATGTTTGTTACTCAATCACGCTTCAACCACTAGACCAGAGGTTCCCAGACGTTTTTCTCATAGATCACTTTAAAAATTTAGCTAGTTCCGGTGGACCCCCTGCAGCTACATTTCTACCATATTCCCAAGACTCGACAAAAAATGTGAAGATTAGACGCCAACGTAGACCCCCGTCGAGTCTCCCGTAGACACCTGGGGGTCCACCTGGACCACTTTGGAAACTACTGCACTAGACGGATCTTGATGAAACTTGGCACACATATAGGTTAGGTCCTGGAATAGGACATAGGATAGTTTTTATCCCGAAAAACATCTCATTCCTACGGGAAATACATAATAATTTGTGATGTTAAATTTTTACACTCGGACGAATTCGCGGGCAAAAGCTAGTACCAAATATTACTACGTACTCCTCCTACCTCCTCTCGCCATCAAAACAGAGCAAGGCTGGCAGTACGCACTATAGGGTTGCCTACGCCTGAGTTGATGTATGTACAACGTTGTCTCTTGATTACGCTGAGTAGGCAGAGGGTGTGGTAATGCTTGGCTTATAACTATCAGTAAATCAAAAGACTATTATATTATGCATTATTAAAGGTTTTTCGTCAGCGCCAAGAATGTCTTTAAGTCCTGCATTTCGACAAAAGAATACGGAAAATCCAGCTTCGATATCACAAACCGAAACAGAAAGTGGGATATTGGTGTAAATTATTTACTAAAAGTATTTCTAAATATCCTACCTTGGTTTGAAACAATAATTTTTATGTTTATAAATTAGAAATCTGTAAATGGCTAATGTTTAATTTATAATATACTGTATTATATATTTTTGTAAACTAGCTGTAGTTTTTCAGAATGAATAAATAAAATAAAACACTGTCGTGTTTCATGTTACGTCATTTGTCAGTTTGATACACTATCACTGCTCTTATAAATACAGTTTAAAATCTATAAGGGCACATTGGCTTTCCTTATTCCGCTACGGCCTTTCATGCGTCCGAAATCGCTGGCAACGGCTAGTTAAAAAACTGAAAGCACACAATTCGGAACTCAATTGTATCCAGATGCTTGATAAAGCCGAGCCATCACAAATTCACATTTGCGACAGACCCTGTTAGAAAATTACTTTGATGTCAGTTAATGTATTTTCGAGTACCCAGTCCTTGTGAAGGTAAGTGGGAGCTTACATGGTTGCGAATAATTCTGAATCGACTCTATAAATTCAATTTATTGTGGCCGACGGCCGTTGGGACAGACGAGCTTTGGAGTGGAGACCGCGGATCGGCACTCGCAGGGTGAGACTCCCCGCCGCCAGGTGGACCGACGACCTGAAGAAGGTGGCCGGTAGCTACTGGATGCCGAGGGCGGAGGATCGGGTATGGTGGCGTTCATTGGGGAAGGCAATGGCCTTCTGACATGATGACGATGATTGTGGACGAAGCTGCAATTGACCTATACAGTGAGGGACCTAGTTAAAGGACCGCAGGAGGAATGTTACAGTTATGTATAGCAGCACCGCAATTGGATGTATAACGTAATAAGTACTCTGGTACCTTACTGCACCTCATGTCCTTAGTTACCTACTGTATATTGCTTGTCGCAATTGCCCAATAACTCCTAATTCTACAAAGGAACTCTGTCAATGTTCTGAGGTGTGCGGGCCGAGGGAACTGCACGCCGATTAGCCCCTTGAAAGTCGCGCTGGCATGATTGGTCAGAGTTAAGGTAACGTCATGCGCGATTGGTGAGCGGCTTGTGTAAGTCATATGAAGCTAATGTGTTATTAGAAGTGTTGAGCTTATTAGTCGATGAACCCGAGACAACTATCCAAAAACGGTACCTATGTACATGGAAGCAACTGGAGAAGACCAGGTATTAAAGGAAGACCTTTGCTACACGTTAAGGTCGATAGGCTAGCAATTGTATAATAGAACAGAGTAAGAAGAAGTGCAATTATGCATCGCTCATTATGGTACGGACCTTGGCTTAAAAATAAGGAGGGGCTAATTTTAAAGTACTTTATACAGTACATAGTGTACTGTGTGCTGCTTGAAAACTTTACCACAATGTTGTATTGAAGGTCTATAGAGTAATTATTTGGATGCCAGAATGTTTTAACAATGACCCATTTCGGATGATGTTTTCAAACTTCATAGGGCTAAATTTGAGATAAAATTTAGTTTTTATTTCATCACAATCGGCACACTCAATTGTAGAAGATATGCGAATTTTCTCAAATGTCCTAAAAGGTTGAAATAAAGAAGTATGAATATAATGGGTTCTTAAATTCACTTACGTTGCATTAGTACAACAAAGAAGTTACGATACTCGAAGTTCGGATTGTAATGAGCTAGGGTGGGAGGGAGATATGAAAGAAGGTAAGGGGGAAGGTGAGGCAGGGTCCTTCTCTCCCTTACACATTTGTGGTTTTAGCTTTCCTACAACCTACCTATCTTTTTATTGACTTTCATTTTTTCCACTTTGTTCCAAGAATGTCCAAGGCTTGAAGCATAACTATAACAATGACAACTGTATGTATTTCAGTGGTTTGTCGAATTCTCGGACACAGATAGTTCACCATAAAACGGCATGCATTTAACGAGCAAACACCTTGTGGGTCCTCATAATCAGCCGAAATATGTCCACTGCTAAACATTAGCCACCCTAATAGAAGCCGCTCTTGGTGGGCTGTCCATTTCGGGGGACCAAGCTCTTGGCAGGCGGATTGGTGGTCGCAATAATGATCAGAACGCTACTTCCCGTCTCTGGATATATAAAGGATTTACCATATAACAGATTCCAAATATCTCTTATTCATTGGCTTTTGGTTCACACATTTTATTCTGTAAAATAATTCTTAGAGCATAGGGTCGGATGACGTTTGGCAATACTTAAATTATTTATTTTGACTGTACTTTTTAACTTTGACATTTCAGTGTTGTTAATGTTTATTGTTATGAATAATTGTATAAATTTGCATGCTATTGATAATGGCTGAATTGGTGTTATTTTAACATCTGGCATTTGTACCAATTTAAGAGCATTTATTTCTTTCTTTCTTTCTGGTGCAATCCCTCAGTCGCCTTGACGACACCCACAGGAGAATTGGGGGCGGTTCTATTCTAAGCCAGGACATACATTGCGAATTTCTGAACTATGTAAGCATATTTGTAACAAAATCTAATCAATCGGGCAGTCGTATCTGTCTGCAGTTACCTTCAGGATGCTGTTACGGCTGCTCCAAGGACGTAATTTTCTTTTTTAAGATAGCGTGAAATTGAAATAATAATGTCTACTCGTCATGTCAGCCTTTAGACGTCCACTGCTGGACATAGGCCTTCCCCAACGAACGCCACCACACCCGGTCCTCCGCCCTCCGCATCCAGCCGCTTCCGGCCACCTTCTTCCGCGTCTGCGTCCCACCCTGCGCGTGCCATTCAGTGGTCTCCACTCCAGAACTCGTCTGCCCCAACGGCCGTTGGTTCTACGACAGATGTGGCCCGCCCACTGCCACTTCAGCCTGCTCATAATGTCTACTCATGAGAGTTAAACTGACCGACTTCACGTATACACGGAAAACGTCCTAAATATTGTTGCTGACTATTTCTTCTCTGTGTCATCTACAGGTTGATGTAGAATTGTCTGTACAATTACGATAACGGTTGACAAGGTGCTAGAGCATTTGTGTGAATTCTCGGTTTCCCTGAATAAAGCATTTAATTTATCATTAACTGTAGCCAAAAGTATAACAGGTTCTTCTAGTTAAGAATGCTTTCAAAATAATTAACCCCTACGTACAGATGTGTTCAGCAGGGATTTAAATAAATAAGGCACATAAATAATTCATCGCCAAAGGTCTGTTCATTACATAAACCATTTGGTGCGCAAATCGAGCCTGTCGACTCAGGAGTCCTCAACTTGTTAGGGGACCCAGAGGGTTAAATATATATGCTGTGAAACCATTTAATTATACGCACCTTAAATTTTATAAAAATCTGTCACGTCAATATGTAGTTTAATTATTTTTTTGATATAAATTGACGTTCACATTTTTTTTTTTTTTATCTCTGACATTCACACTAATTATTCAGTCCCAAACTAGGCAGAGCCCGTGGTATGGTTACTAGATAACGGATACACATACTTAAATAAATATATAAACATCCAAGACTTGGGTACAAACATTCATATTCATCATACGAACATTTGCCCCTAGCGGGATTCGAACCCGCAACCTACGGCGTGGCAGTCCGAGAGTTACCCGTTCCGCCACGGAGGTCGTCGACATTGTACTTATATATGTACTGATTGTGGCTGATGTGATGATGATGACAATTGTCACACTCATATTTAAATTATTTCTTAATATTTAAATTATACGAGTTTGACAATCATCATCATGATCATATCTGCCTTAAACGTCCACTGGTGTGCATAGGCCTCCCAAATGAACGCCCTCGGCATCCAGCCGCTTCTGAGAACGAAAAGATGTTATGTAACCTGAAATATGTTTTTACAGAAATTAATAAAATGAAATAAATCGGCACTCGCATGGTGGGACGCCCCGCCGCCAGGTGGACCGACGACCTGAAGAAGGTGGCCGGTAGCGGCTGGATGCGGAGGGCAGAGGACCGGGTGTGGTGGCGTTCATTGGGGAAGGCCTATGTCCAGCAGTGGACTTCTAGGGGCTGATGTGATGAATAAAATAGACGTGTACTCGTACTGTCACCGTAGGAGCCACAGGTATGATAACTATTGACGTATTGTCCACCAATGTGTTAAGATAACTTTTATCCGTAATAGTGAGTTTCCGTTATAGGACAGAAATAATGATAAACAGTGAAGTAAAGAATGATTGTATAGTTAACATATCGTACGCAATATGCGGGTTACTTAAATTTTTTTCAGTATCTCGGAAAATATAATCTTTCCTAATCCAAAATTCTCCCACCATTTCCAGGAAATTTTACATACTTATATGATATATGTTTTTTGGCTCAACCAGTTCTGAGGTTTTTGTCTTATCCCCGGAACAGACAGAGAGATAAAAAAGCTATGCTGAGGGTGTCAGTTAAAAAATATTTACTTGACTGCCTCGTTAACTTAAGAGCGTTTACCTTGAACTATAGAGGTCATGGTTTCCATTCCCAAGGGATCAAAGGGAAAGTTAGAGCTGTTTTGGGTGTTAAAATTTTCTTAGTTTTCCACTGCTGAACATAACTCTCCCCCCAATAGAATGTCAATTTTGGTGGGCTGACCATTGGGGGATTGGCCATAATCACCATTCTTGGCACGGAGATTGGTGATCGCAGTAATGATCTTAAAGTACGCAGGAAAACGCTACTGCCCGTTCCTGGCGCAATCCCTAAATATCATTATGTAAATAGAAACATTATAATTTTCAATTATGTATAATTTTGTAAAATACAACTACTGAATTTTCTTTACTAAATGACATTGTACAAGTACATACAATAGATTTGATAAAAGTTTGCATAAAAAAATTACTTTGACAATTTTTTTTAATAGAATACACTTTTTTTAAATCAAAGAATCGGATAAAATGTATATAATTTTTTACACTACATCAATTCAATTCACTTTCAAGCCCATATCCTCAGATGTATTCTTACTCTAACAAAGTACTACGGAACCACGCAGAAGAGAAAACATCGCATAAACAATATCTGACCCATGTCAGAGGTTAACAACATGCGGAACAAAATAAAAATATATGATTTGTGATGTCCTTGTCTAATATGTAAATATATCAACATTCGTTAATTCTACAGAGAATCAAAAATGTACTTTCAAAATTCAACGTGTCCTGGACATTCTACAGTAATTTTTGTGACACGTGTTAACACGTTGAATGATAGTGACGTCATACTGTGTCCAGTGACTGTCCTTCAACATGTTAAATTGCAAAAGGGTAGATATACCCTTCAGTAATCAGTAAACTTTATTGCATTCCATGGTGTTAACAGATAATAAAAAGAGATAATTACTCTAAATCTAATGTAGTATGGGACCCTGACTAAATGGAGCGACGATCTGATTGAAGACTGGATGGAAGAACCGAGGATAGGGCCTTGAGAGATACCTATGTCCAGCAGGGTACTTGCAGACTGATGATGACGATGACGTTAATCTAAAGCTAAGTTCTCACAAGGATCATTTTTCGTCGAGGACGTAGCTTTGGGACTCATGTATTTGCAAGTACATACATACACTTCAAAACGTAACGTAGAAATTTGATTAAACAAAATTTTGCAAGCACCTCGAAGATTTTAATTATACTAATGGATATGTAAACAAAAAATGTCTAGTCAAGTGTTCAAAAAGTATAAAATAAACACGTCTTTAAAAAGCTGCTAACCTCAAAAATGTTTCAAAAAGTGTTTGTTAAGGGCTCCCCAAGCTCAATTAAATTACGGTTGGTTGGTTACCTCTGTTCCTCGGTATGCGGACTACACATGATCCGAATGTCGGACGGATTTTTTATGAATAAGCCGAATTGTAAAGAGACTTGGTCGGACTTGTGCAGGTGCAAAGAATATCAGACCTATCGACAGACTTTACCTAACGCGTCTTAATGATGGGAGCGTTGGATTCGAACGTGATTATCTTATCATAAATAAATATTTCACACACTTATCTAATTCCAAATTACGTATTTTACTTGCACAATGGGAATTATACAAGTTTAGGATAATTCACAAATATAATATCCAGATCGGGACCCCTTGCTGAATCTGTACACTGATGTCTGTCCCTAATGAAAATCTAACACACGATCTCTGGCACTCGAGTTTAAAGACCAATCATTAGAACAACGTGGTTATATGATAACATGACAGATAATCCTATTTTGGGATCGTTTTGAACATGATTATTATCGGTTATACAGGTGGAAGTGGAGTAGTTTTAGGCAGAATTTGACGTCAAAAAGAGAATAATGTATTCCAATTTTGAAAAAATAAATATTTTGATTTTATGCATCCGATTTGATCTGTCAGATCAGATCTGATGGTGTGTAGTGCCTAGTATGCTATCGACGACGTGCCGTCTCTGTGCAAATGGTGCACAATTTGCAATTCAAACACCTTGATGTGTATTTAAAATACAACCTTTGTTAAGCAACTTTTAATTTTGCATGAAGTTCCAGGCTGTAACAGCGGTCGGCCGTTGTTAGGGATCGGTGAATTACGGAAGCGCTGTTCGAATTAACTTCGGCGAGTTTTACTAATATTTTAATCTTTCGGTCCTTCATAGCTAGCAATAGTGTGTCTGTGTATTTTGGCTGCTTTTAAGAAAAAAGAAATACATTCTAAATTTACTTATAGAGCAATGATTTCTATCTGTCCTTTTTTTATCTAGAATTTTAATTTTAATTTAATTTATACATATTTAGAAATCTTGCAGCACACAATTTTAAATTATGATAAGTTTGATTAAGAAATCTGAAGGCCAAAAAGAGATTTTACATTCAATCATTAAGTACAGCAAAAATATTAAGTAAACTAAACATAACTACAAATATTATAAAACCACTGCGAGTGCGTGCATGTGGGGGTGTGAGTGCGTGTGTGTGTGTGTGTGTGTGTGTGTGTGTGTGTGTGTGTGTGTGTAAATAATGAGTAGGGGTGTGTTTACATAGTTGGAATTAATGCACTAAAGCTGAAGGGTCTTTTTTGCTTCAAGCAATTGCTTTTTGAAAGCATGATATTTTATATAAAACAAACAAATTTAATGTGTAAAATTAATATTGTGTAATTTCAGCCCCTAAAGGTTCACTGCTGGACACAGACTTTCCACAATGAATACCACCACACCGGCCTCCGCCTTCCGTATCCAGCCGCTTAAGGCCATGTTCCTCAAGTCTTCCGTCGGCTATGTCTAGGCTTTCGGCTATGTCGGTGACCTTTGTCTTTCGTCAGATCTTTTCATTATGAATCATATACTTAAAGGAAACCACGACCATAGCCCTCTCTCCATAGCTTGCTGAGTGACTTGCTTCTGGATCGGCCCACCGTCACTGTCAGGACACACGTTAAATCTTTATTTATTATACTTTCTTGCAAAAGCTAAATTTCATAAATGCAAGATCGATATAGGGATGGTGTCTTTAAGAGGTTCCTATTTGAAGATAAATTAACAAATAAATTATTGTTTATCTTCATATTGTTCTTATATTAGTGTAAAGCATGGGTCCTTAGGCAAACATCATCTTCAATTTAATATTCTTCCACTCATACAACGATTGTGTACAATTATTATATAAAAGCATTTATTAGAGTAATATAACGTATCTATTAAGCGTGTGTTTCTTAACGTTGTACCATAATAAAACTGGCTAATAGACCTATAAATTAAGTTATAGCTTTAATAGTGAAGAGGACGCCCTCCTACATGCTATCTCATCATAATACTTGATCGTTATGTAATAGAAATTAATTAACTCTCTAATTTATTAAGTAGTTTCGCCCAAAAACAGTATAATTATTTGGCTCCTAGATTCTACAACATTGTGCATAATAAAACGAATGTCAAAGACCTAACCAACTCTCAAGTTAAAAATAAAGTCGCTGATTTTCTTCTTGGAGTGGATAGAAAAGATGTGGAAAACTTCCTGGTACCTCTCACTTAATAAAAAAAAACAACACACACACACACACACACACTCACACTCACACACACACACACACACACACACACACACACACACACACACACTCACACTCACACACACATCCACACACTCACATACACACGTACACACATCACACCCTTTTTCTTCTGTTTATATGTTTGTATTAAGTTAAAAATTTATTTTTAATTGTTAATTTTTCTAAATTGTAACTCTTTGCTCTACTATAGGTTAGTATTACTTCAACTTAGCCGTTATGGGGAGGACACTGACTCCTGAAATACAGTTTACCTAGTTTGGGAGTCAGGGCTTCATAAATAATGTATCATTTGAAATGAAATGAATAAAAAATTCCAAAGTTGTGTCAGATTCTGTCTCATTATGTATCTTTCTGTGTTCTTCACCAAGCGCAATCCCGCGCGATTACGCTCAGCAAAGAACGCGCGCAATCGCGAGCGACTACTGTAAGTTTAAATTTTTAAGCGATTGACTCGCGATCGACCATGCCATGTTAAGAGATGCTAAGAGTGCATGATTTCGTGCGCGACGCAAGGATAATGCTTTTTCTTATTCGAGCGCGCAATCACGCATGTTGGTCTATTTTCGCGCGATTGCACGTGTATTACCTATTAACAGACTGACACCAAAGAATCATCATTATTAGAGCCTTTCCACGTTCTGTGCTAGATATAGGCCTTCCCCAATGAACACCACCACACCTGATTTTCCGTCATCCTCATGTCATTGTGTCCCCCCTTTTCCTTGCTATAATAGCAATTAGACATCAGATACTAAGTTACAAGTTTGAAAAAGAATATGGAAATTTCGAAAATATCCTTTATTAAGCTCCCCCGCCCCATTACCCAATTTGCAATGGCATACAAAGATAACATACATAATAAAATAAACAGGGGTAGCCCCCCCTTCTACGACGACCGCTTTATGATCGACCCTGGGTGACAATGACATCTCAGGTCAAAGTTCAATTATTCCAATTGACCTTTAAAGACAAACTTACAAGACAAAGAAATAAACAAATGGAACTTTACCCATAGCTCCAAATAAAAGTTTTCAAATCAAATAGGCATGGCTTAGTTCATAAACTATGTGGTCGAATGAAAAACCTTCGCTGTTTTTTATTTTATAAACTTTTCAGTACTTTTGTATAAAAAAAGGTCTGACAACCGAATAACACATTAAAAATGTCATTATGGACATGACATTGTACTGTGAAAATATTCCATGGGAACTTAGATTATTAACTACATAATCTAAGCATGGGAATATTTCAAGCCATAAGTTTTTTTTACATTTTAAGACTCTTCCTTAGTGGTTACAAAATTGAATTTTTAGTAAGTATATCTACAGACAACATGGGGTAAATATGAATATACAAGATTAATATACACTTCAACTTATATTGTTATAATAAACAATTACTAATATTTTATTTATCATTTGATTTCACCTGTAAAGGAATTTATTAATAAAGTATATCTATGTCTATTTGTTTGCTATGTTGGTCTGTCAGTTGCCGTTAACACGGCCAAGGGAACTTTCTCCTCTCAAACTAACTAAACTGAATGAAATTTTGTGGGTGTGTAAAGCAGGTTATTCTGAACAACACCACATACTTATTATCACATATAATAATAAATAAATAAACTCCCTGATAAAACTAAAAAAAAAAAGTATAGTAGTACTCTGTGACTTCAGGGGTGCCACGGTGAATAAGGCAAAACAGGTAGTACTAGAATTCCTACTCTCAATGACATACTCACAAACAGAAAGCCTAATTAAGCAACTCATTTAATCATACACCACACACACACACACACACACACACACACACACACACACACACAAATACACACATACATTATTCTCATAATCTACACAGTACCACTCACAATCACACTCTCTCACCCTCCTAATAATATTATAACTATTTATATTTATTCTGTCCCACAGTTTTCAATGTAAACTGTAAACTCAGGCTCCCCGATACAGACTGCATGGTCTAGTGGGGGAGCTCTAATATGCATTGTCCTGTCAATTTTTATATTTTAATCGTACTCAATTGATGTAATCATACAATTTTAAGGATGACGGTAAAAATCTATGTATCTGTTAATTTTTAATAAACTATTAATAATAATAATAATAATAATAAACTTTGTAGGAATGTACAGTAGGTTATTCTAAACACAACTTAATAATTCTTTCGTGCTGAATGAAAATCTATGATGGAAAAATATCATTTAAAAATCTACCTCCATCCATGTAACGTTTCGTCCATTCCAGAGAGTTAAAGTTAGAAAGTTTCCATTTAGCAAATTTTATTTTCCCTTTTTTAGGCTTTGGACTATTCATGCTAGCCTCGAAAAACATATAATATTTAACGTTACATAGACTTCAGACAGCGCTTAGCGAAATAGTATATTTTTCTCGCTTCACTGGAACTTGGATCATTTAATTTAAGGTTTATGTCAGCATAATGTCCAAAATTGACGCTGAATAAACGCCTGTCTTTCAGTCGCCGACCGAGCACACTCCACCAGCAAAAGACAAACATCATCAGTTGTCGGCAATAGCTACATAGTGATGATGATGCTATCAGATGATAAAATCCAGATAAATAAAAACTCTGTACTTGCATGCACTTTACTTATTTTTCCAAAAGTGCAGATTTCCTTTCGTCCCATTTGGTAACCAAATTTCATTACGGGCTACAAAATGGGAAATGTAATTTCCCTGTTCGAAGCCAGTTACAAGATGTAACTCCTTCATCCCGTTTTTGTAACTTGTTTTTTTACTAAAATGAAATGAATGATAAATGTAATTTCCCTGTTCGAAGTCAGTTACAAAATGTGACTCCTTTATCCAGTTTAGGCAAATTTTATACAGACACAGTTGTATTCATAGCTCCAGGCATCTGGCTACACTAAGGCCAATATTTCAACGCCCAGTTCAAAACTCGTTTGCCAACCGAAACGGTTTTGATTGAAAAAGTTGTAATCCTCGCATCACACCCTAATGAGGGGCTTGTCTTAATTAATTGTTTATGGCTGCCTCTTCTCAAGTTTTGTTTTGGAATTTATGTTTTAATCTTGACACGGTGCTCGTTAAACGTTTTTGTTGGTTGTATTTGTGTGTCGTGCTAAAATATACAGTTGTATACAGTTGTTCGAAGTCACGCATTCATTAAATTACGTTTCTGTGACACCATTTTGTTAAGTACTTTTTAATTTTTCTGTGCGTTTAATTCCATGGCTTGGTATTCCTTATTTGAATGCAGTTATCCTAAAATATAGGTCTGATTCATAGCTATGACAGGTAATGGATATCTGTCAATTATACATATATTTAGTAGAGAAGAATAGGACCACTCCAACTCTTCCCGTGGATGTCGTACAAGGCGACTGAGGGAATACATTATAAAACGTTAATCAGGCCTCCCCAACCCGTCTGGCCAGCGCGGGGAGTGTAGGCCAAATCCTCCGTCTGTCTCCGGCAGATGAGAGAGGGTTGTGCTCCTGCAGTGGAGACAAAAATCACCTGATGATGATGATACATATATTTACAGTCCAATAATTGGGCTGTAAATATACATAGGAATTATATCTATAGCCAGTTATAAAATTTGATTATCAAATGGAACGATGCAATTCCCATACCGTAGACGTCACGAAATTTGGTTACCAAATGGGTGGAAAAGATTTTTACTTACTTTTATTTATTGTGCACAACTAATATACAATTATAATAATTAAAGAGAAACCATGTTAGGTATTGTAAATATTTCTTTTTAAATGACAAAAGACCACAACTGCGGAGTATATTGAATTTCCTAGTGTACAGGTTTCATAATTGGTTATACAATACAATATAAAAAAAATACAAAAATGTTTATTACAGAAACTTAGGGGGTTACAGAGGATGGGGCCCTCTTTTAGACATAAAAATGTCTGTGCCAGAGGACCTCGCTCTTCCATACTTATATCTTATTATATATAAAGTAGGTTATACCTGCAGAAATTCCTCGCTGACCCCACAATCTTGAAGCTCCTCTTAATCATGATCATATTTGGTTTGCACCACGTTAAGGGTCTCAGGTTGTGTGACGGTAGCGACCTGTTTTTTTTATTTTGTGAGTAAACCTATCCTCGTCGCCACTGATATTACGATGAGTAACACAGCCACTTAGTGCAAGAGCTGGTCTATTACTAGTTCGTTCATACATCATTTTTACAGGCTGTATTGTCTAGATGGATTAGACATAAATACCACTAGCATTGCCACCCTTAAATCATGGATTTTTAATAATCTGAACGTTCTGACGAGGCCAATCTCCCTTTAAGGCATTTTCGTATCATAAACATTTATCGTAAAACATTATGAAAGCTAAGAAAGGCAGAAAAACACATGAAGAAAAATGTTATATTATTATTTATTATAAGCGTTTGTTTTCCAAACATGTTTCCGTGTTAAAAGAAGCGTTGAGGTATTACATTAGTAGGAACATTTATTATCAACTTCTTGCCAGAGCAGGATGTCTGTGTAGGAAATAAAGTGGCAGTGAAATATAGCAGTGAATATTAAGTATCAGCGAGTAAGTAGGCATTCTGTAGGTGTTTAGTGAAACAGATTGCTTTACGGGAGACTTGATGTCATTTTTAATGAGCTTGGTTTTTTTATAATTCTGCATTTTTATTCATAGTACATACATACATAATGCTCACGCCTTGGTCCCAGAGGGGTAGGCGGAGACGATGCGCAATCTAATGTCGTAAAGCGGCTTTCCTTCGCCCACTTTTCGTCCCGTGATGTGTTGCGAACAATTTCGCCGCCTTGTTGAGGTACCACGATAGTAATAAATAATAAAAGAGATAGAAATGTTTTATATATTTGTTTAACTATCCGAGTGTAGGTAACATTTTAAATTCGGTAAACTTGATTACTTGTTATATTTGAATCTTTATAATGTTTTAAAAACTCTATCGTCCAATTTGGTAGCAAATTTTGTAACTGACTACCCAATGGATAACAGAATGGGACTTCCAACAGATATAAAAAAAAATATGAATTTTATTTTTAAACTAGCTGTGCCCGCAGCTTCGCTCGCGTGAACTACAGAATCCGCTTCCGCTCCCACTCCCACTCCCCTTTTCCCACGCCCACGTCTACGTCCAGTCCCAGTCCCGAAAATACTATCATTTGCAATATATTGCATACTAACCTTACCTACTAATGTATTTGAAAACTAAAAATGTCTATAACTTTTAATTGAGTTAGTCGATTGCGATGAAATAAAGACTAAATGTTAAGTTAAGTTAAGCCCCATGTTTTTGTGAAATGTCCATCAAAATCCGTTGAGTAGTTTTTAAGTGATGCGTGCACAAACTCACAGACAAGTAGACAAAAATTCCAAAAATTATTGAAATGTGTTCTATTACTTATCCTTAGACCCCTCAATTTTTTTGCAAATATCTTCAATGTACAGACACGCGATGTTTACGATTTTATTTATTTACAAGCTGTGCCCGCGGCTCCGCTCGCGTGGACTACAGGATTCGCTCCCATTCCCACTTCCGTTCCCTATTCCACTTCCAGATCCAGGTCCAGGTCCAGGTCCAGGTCCAGGTCCAGGTCCAGGTCCAGGTCCAGGTCCAGGTCCAGGTCCTGGTCCAGGTCCAGGTCCAGGTCCAGGTCCAGGTCCAGGTCCAGGTCCAGGTCCAGGTCCAGGTCCAGGTCCAGGTCCAGGTCCAGGTCCAGGTCCAGGTCCAGGTCCAGGTCCAGGTCCAGGTCCAGGTCCAGGTCCAGGTCCAGGTCCAGGTCCAGGTCCAGGTCCAGGTCCAGGTCCAGGTCCAGGTCCAGGTCCAGGTCCAGGTCCAGGTCCAGGTCCAGGTCCAGGTCCAGGTCCAGGTCCAGGTCCAGGTCCAGGTCCAGGTCCAGGTCCAGGTCCAGATCCAGATCCAGGTCCAGGTCCAGGTCCAGGTCCAGGTACTCAATCTCCCCTCAACACTCCTCTCAAACCTTCGATCAACCCTCCGTTCAACCCTCCTCTCAACTCTCCCCTCAGCTCTCCCCTCAACTCTCCCCTGAAACCTCTTTCCCTCGTCTCTCCAAATGTAGTCCTCGTAACTAATCCATCGCAATCCAAATTCCGACCAACAGTTTTGTCGTTTTCGGAAACTATAAATTCGCATAACTTTTGATTGATTGTACCGATTGCAATGAAATAAAGCCTATATGTTACACCAAATTAAGCCCCATGTTTATGTGAAAAGTCCATCAAAGTCCGATCAGTAGTTTTTAAGTGATGCGTGCACAAACTCACAGACAAACAGACAAACAGACAAACAGACAAACAGACAAACAGACAAACAGACAAACAGACAAACAGACAAACAGACAAACAGACAAACAGACAAACAGACAAACAGACAAACAGACAAACAGACAAACAGACAAACAGACAAACAGACAAACAGACAAACAGACAAACAGACAAACAGACAAACAGACAAACAGACAAACAGACAAACAGACAAACAGACAAACAGACAAACAGACAAACAGACAAACAGACAAACAGACAAACAGACAAACAGACAAACAGACAAACAGACAAACAGACAAACATACAAACAGACAAACAGACAAACAGACAAACAGACAAACAGACAAACAGATAAACAGAAAAAAATTTCAAAAATGATCGAAATGTGTTCTGTTGCTTATCCTTAGACGCCCCAATTTTTTTTTTGCAAATATCTTTAATGTACAGACACGCCAAGTTTACGATTTTATTTATTAGATTGAATTTATTTGGATGAAGTAACGAAGGTATGTTGCATTGGTTTGGACATTTAGAGCGTATGAGGGAAATAAGAGTGACAAAAGAGATTTACAGTGCGAATTTGGAAGGAACTACTGCTAGAGGTGGTCCTAGGATCAAATTGGTGACGTTCTCAAAAAGGCTGGGGTCCGCAGAGAGATGATTAGAAACATCCGTGCATGAAAAGGTTAGTCAGCTGTGTCAGGATTGCTCAGAGTAGCGATATATTGTCTTTGACTACCACTTTGGGACCAGGTCGTGAGCATTATGAATGTGTGTATTTATTACAAACCATAAAAGGTAAAATTACACACTACACTGACATACCAGTACTGAACAAAACCACTAATAACTTGTTCGCTTGAAGAGTTCCGAATTGTTCGCTTCAGAAAACGAAACTGTCTCCGGTGCATCCGACGGTATTATTCACTGGAACGTTCTAGGCGCACGACGTTATTTCGTTGTTCCATAGAGCTCTGTGTGGAACCACTCTCAAGCGCACAGGAGCTATGCACTATATATCTCTCTTTCTTGCATTCAGTACAACAAAAAATACATCATCATCATCTCTGTATTTTATTTTGTTACGAATTAAAGATTAAATTAATTTGATTTATTTATGTAGCTAATTATATTTAATCTTACTATTTATTGTATATGGGATTATTAGGAGAAAGGGGCGAAGGGGGGGGGGGGGGGCGGGGGGGGGAGGTTGGGGGGGGGAGGTTGGGCTGGGGCCACAAAGCGATCTCGCACCACCTGAAAAACTTGCTACGACCGTCCCTGATTTAGGGTCCAACTCCATAAGCATTTCGGTTAATATCCGTCAAACTACAACGACATTTTGTACGCTCTAACGAGTCACGTGACATATTCTGATAAGTGTTTGGCATCTAACTACTACAGATAGATCCCTGAGCTATAATTCAATGCCGGCAAATGTATGATCAGCAAAACAACTGGCACTTCTGTAACATACTTTTAAACTTTGATTAGGGTGCGTTTGCCAGTTGAGCTGAAAACTTGGTACATGTTCAGATAGTTTCAGTTAACAACCGACTGAGTGGTTTACACGTCTCTATTAACGTCCCTTTCCAACGATCTCTATATACTACTAGATGGAGCGTTCCAAACAATCGCTCTATTCCACGCAACTGCAGCTTCGGGAGGCGCAACTCGTTCACATTCACTTTGAAACGTGCAGTTACTACGCAAAACATTTTATTTAGTTACTAAATATTGACACTATTTACCCGTAGCGGCAAAATTTAGTAATAATTAAATGTTCTCTGTAGTAACTGCACAAGTTGCGGCTCTTAGAAAAGGTTGGCAGCATCACCTCGCTGTATAATAAGAATAAAGAATATATTATAAGTAATTATTAATACATAATCCACCGATTTTTCAGGTGATTTGATGTAATCAGTAACTGGATATCAGCGATCGCTCGTTCAGTTATATAAAATGGAAGGAAGAGAATTAAAAAGGAAGAAAGAAGTGAACCCTCGTCCCATTACCCCCGTATTATATACTAGCTGTTGCCCGCGACTTCGTCCGCGTGGATATTCTAACATTCTTTATTCATTATTTGTGTACATAGTATAATGTAATCTAATGTAGATTGAGATATGACTTATACCAGATTGTGTCCGGAACTCAAAGCTATTACACATTGAAAACGCTGTCAAATTCTGTTCAGCAGTTTCCAAGATTAGCTCGTACATACATACATACATACATACATACATACATACATACATACATACATACATACATACATACATACATACATACATACATACATACATACATACATACATACATACATACATACATACATACATACATACATACATACATACATACATACATACATACATACATACAGAAAGACACGAAGTCTTAAGTAATGTCCGGGGAGTGAAATTTATTTTTATATTTAATATACAGATTCGCTTTTCTTTTGTTTTTCTACTGTTTTATTATATGTAGAGATAAAAAAAATCTCATAATCTTGACGGTAATTCAAAAAGTATTACTTTGATTACACGACGTTTATGGCGCCACCCGACAACGAGAACGGCTGTAATTTGTTAATAAAAACTTTGGCAATTTTAATAAAATAACGATTCGCTCGATTTGCATATACTTTGTTGCTGTTTGACATTATACTTTTGTCATTTATTTAGTTAACTATGAGTAGTTTGTTAATTCGTTCGTTTTTAAAATTCCGTACCAAAATGGTAAAAAATTGAACCGTTTCCATCCGTCTGCAATAGCTACTTATTTAAGCAACTACTAATATTTTTATTTATTTTAAATAAATAGTGCACATCAATTGTTGCATAACGGAATCTTACAAGTCTACATTTGCCGTGTGGTTTCCGGTAGAGTAGAATAGGACAACTCCAACTCTTCCCGTGGATGTCGTACAAGGCGACTAAGGGTATATACGTTATAAAACATCAATCAGGCCTCCCCAACCCGTCTGGCCAGCGCGGGGAGTGTATGCCAAATCCTCCGTCTGTCTCCGGCAGATGAGAGAGGGTTGTGCTCCTGCAGTGGAGACAAAAATAACCTGATGATGATGACAAGTCTACATTGGCTAGATGTCAACCCTAATTATAGACAACGACAGCATGCGTTGTTTGTGTTATATTAATTATAATTATGATAATACTAGTCTAACATTATATTTACCTACTTACTTATATATATTTTAAATTTAAGTTAAGATTTTTAAAATAATAATAATTACGTACCTAATCAAAGAATTACACAGTAAAAAAATTTAAAATTAGTCATTAAAATGAAAAATTTTTTTTTTAAATAATACTTTCTAACTTTATCTAGTCTTAGAAATAGTGTTTATGCTTCACGGTGGTTGACATAAAAAAGGGGGGCACTGACTTTGAATTGTTGAAAATGCAATCTAGACTTAAAAATGGTTTAGACATTAATTAATTATTACTACTGATTGAAGAGTCCCGGGATTTTCATTGCAACAATTAATAATATGACATGAAAAGGAAGGTCCATATTAATCCTCCGTGCCATATTTCATCGTAAGTACCTACATAAATAAGTAGGTACTTATTATGATTGTAATCTGTTTTGTATACCTAATAAATAAAATAAATAAATAATGACACTACATTATTTCGATTCGTGATTATTATGTTCACGTTCAATTCCTTTTATCTACACTTAATATTATAAAGAGGAAATATTTGTATGTTTCTAACAAATAAACTCGAAAACTACTGGAACGATTTCAAAAATTCTTTCACCATTAGAATGCTACATTATCCCTGAGTAACATAGGCTATATTTATTACTATAAAAAATTAGGGATCCTTACTAAAACTTCAATAATGTAACCCAAGGTAGAACTATGCAATATAACAAAAAAGGATAGTTATTATATTCAGTACAATTCATATGGCGATTGGTTTGTACTACAGTTGGAGCGGGAGTGGGAGGGGGGTAGGGTCGGAATTGGGATTGAGAGTCTGAGTAGGAGTGGGATAGGGAGCGAGAGTGCCGCGGGTACACCTATTAAAAATAATTGTAAAGTCCACGTGAGCGGAGCCGCGGGCACAGCTAGTTTATTATAATTGTATTGTTTTATATGTTATCGTATTATGGATCTGAAGCTTCAATAAATAAAGACTATTATTACTTATTACCTACACCATGCATAAATTCACCGACGAAGGTCAAGGAGACCCTTAGAAGTATGCACGAGTCTAGTCTAGGTACACAGCGCGCTGCAAACCTGCCTATTAATTTTCTTTACAACCCGTCGGTTAGTTTAGGGGACGTACCTATACTACGGGAAAGGAGGGGGCTTCCCAAAAAATATTCCGTTACGGTAAATTTCACGGGAGCTGTAATTTTTTTAAAATAAAAACAAGGACGTGTCGCTCAAATCATTCATTATAACAGTTCTATTAAAATATATTTTAAAACGTATGAAATAGGTACTAATGTTATTTCTCAGTTGTAATTTAAAAGATAACTACGAAACAGTTTAATTCGTTTTCCTTTTGTACAATAAATAATTGTTTAATAATCAAATATGGTATGAAAACATTAATATATCAAGTATGCAACCAACGAAAATATCCATTATAAACATAAATGAATAAACATCCTACTAATATTATAAATGTGGAAGTTTGGATATTTGGATGTTTGTTATTCAATCGCACTTCAACCACTAGACGGATCGTGATGAAACTTGGCACACCTATAGCTTAGGTCCTGGAATAGGACATAGGATAGTTTTTAACCCGAAAAACATCCCATTCCTACGGGAAATACATAATAATTTGTGTTGTTAAGTTGTCCAAGCGGACGAAGCCGCGGGCAACGGCTAGTAGTCTATAAAAATAACAATGATCCGTTCCTATGGCCTTTGAACAGCTAGTAAATAATATATAAAAGATTTCGTATATTAACACTTATCTATTCCAAAACTTGGATTTTCTCCTGTATGATGGGATTTAGACAAGGACAAATTCACAAATATAACTCCCAGACTGGGACTAACTTGTACAAGTTGTATGGTACTCATGGGAATCAAGCCCTCTGGCGACCAAGCGTCGCAATATTTCTGGTGTTTGAATTGTAAGAAAGAAAACCAAACAGGGAGGTGTTTCCTCCGTGGTTTTATTGTGGCAACGATTGAAAATTTTAAAATTACTATGTAAAATACTACATGACAGCAGGAGGGATGAACGGGGTTTTGATATATACTACAGGTAATCACAGGGGGTCAAAAGTAGCCAAAAATGGGTCACGTAGTTTGGGTATGTACCCTCAGCTCTACCCCCGTTACGTGGTTCACCTGCTAATTATTCTAAAAAGTGGGTAAACTGAGTCCGAAGGCCTTTACCATAAAGGAAGCAAGTTTCAACATAAATCTGCCCCAACACTTTATTGCACGCCTGTACAACACTATGGCATGTTGAGGTACAGTCACGGACGTTAATTACTTTGTTACTTTCTATATTGTTTATTTTCAGCTTAATTTGTGCGTACAAGTTGAACTTTTGTGAGCAACTGTTTTAGAACATGATTTCGCTTTTATAAGCTACTCTTGTAGGCTGCAATAAATTTCGTAAAAAAAAATAACAGTGAAATATTTACGAAATCAAAAAAATTTCTCCATTTCTCAAAAAAAAATCTATGTGTATGCATGCTAGTGGCACGCCCCGACACTCCATAGAAGCGAACAGATTTTCATCATCATCATCAGGTTATTTTTGTCTCCACTGCAGGAGCACAACCCTCTCTCATCTGCCGGATACAGACGGAGGATCTGGCCTACACTCCCCGCGCTGGCCAGACGGGTTGGGGAGGCCTGATTGATGTTTTGTAATGTATTCCCTTAGTCGCCTTGTACGACATCCACGGGAAGAGTTGGAGTGGTCCTATTCTACTCTACCGGAAACCACACGGCATTTGAACAGATTTAATTATCTACTACTACCACAAGCACACCAGTCTGTCCGTACACGTAAATTATGGTAGGGCTACTACCCCCTAACGCGCGAACATAGTCGATTGAGAGAGGGAAAACGTTATACGTCAACAACATCAGTGCTTCTCTTTCTTACTTATAGCGTCGGTCTCTCGGCGTACGCGACCCTGAACATTACAGCTGACCTTTTTTCCGTACCATAGGTGAATACCGGGATGATACATTGCTTGAATGTTTCGATCTTCGGGGTAGTGGGTAGCCAATGGCGTAACAGGAGCGGTACCAGCGGATCTCGGGCATACCGGCATGATGATACATTGCTCTTCAGGGTAGTGGGTAGCCAATGACGTAACTAGAGCGGTACCAGCGCTTTCCAGGCGCAAAAATGATCCAGGTGGATATTTTTCAAGGGCTCATTTATAGCTTGCACCGGGCGCAAAAGACTTGTGATGGCACTAGGGTGGTAGCTTGCCTCGTAGTATTTCCTTGTTGGCATCGAATGCGACCCAGGCTTTCGAGGAGTGAGGTTGGAAGTATGCCGTTCGGTTTTCAGTACCCAGTTTAATTTTACTTCCAAAATAATGTTCTACTGGTAGTATTCGTTAAGCCTTCAGTTTATTATATCTTGCTGATATTAATCTTTAAACCGACTTTTACAGTTTTTTTTAAAACTAATATATATTTTATCAAAATAAAACCGTGTCTCGCAGCAAATTGGACTGATTGAAGTGCGAAGCAAATTTTCGTGTTTGCACTCTGCGCCGATCTCTTACTCTATTTAATTTGCTGTCGATACTCGCGCTCGGTTGCGCTTCCGTACTACTTAGCATGCAGACTAATGACTGGGAATGCATAGAATCTGTACATTTTTTAAAATCGATTTTCAAGTTTTTTTTTAAAATCGTTTTTTACGCACATTTTCTCTTCTGATTATATTGGTTAGAAATTTTGTGCGGTGTCTGCTTTTAAAACTATTTTCGACAGATATTAGAAATACATATGATTAGAGATCATCATCGCGCAGGAGGGTAGTATTATAAAAAAAAATTAAAGTAGTTTTATGGTGACACACTTTGTTTTTTAAAACTACTAAAAGTAGGTATACTTACTATTACTGATCTCGTCACTTATTAGCTCAACCACAGTTGATACCATTTTGAAGTAGGGTTTGACAAATTGACGTCTCATTTCCTATATACAACTTACTTCAATAGTAAATCTGTGTATGTATTTTTTTTGCCGTGTGGTTTCCGGTAGAGTATAATAGGACCACTCCAATTCTTCCCGTGGATATCGTACAAGGCGACTAAGGGAATACATTATAAAACATCAATCAGGCCTCCCCAACCCGTCTGGTCAGCGCGGGGAGTGTGGGCCAAATCCTCCGTTTGTCTCCGGCAGATGAGAGAGGGTGGTGCTCCTGCAGTGGAGACAAAAATAACCTGATGATGATGATGTATGTATTTTTATTATGCCATAAAAAGTAAATGAATTGAATTGATAAATCGCGCGGATTACACATGTGAAAATTGCGTACATCGAAGGGAAACTATTGGTAGTGACCTGTAGTGAATTTGCTGAACAACTTACTTTCAGAACCAATCTTATCTTATCTTCTTAGGGGGCCAGGAAGACCCGGCGACACTTCAACCATTCAGGATCTTTTGTGCCAAACCCCTGACCACCAACGGTGCCCCAAGCCGATTTGATGGACTTCACATACACCTCAGAATATGCAGGTTTCCTTACGATGTTTTCCTTCACCGAAAAGCCTGTGGTATTATAAATAAACCGTACTTAAGTTTCGTAAAACTCATTGGTACGGGCGGGGTTTGAACCCACGACCTCATGAACGTGAGGCGAGTGCACAACCAACCGGCTACCACGGCTCAGAATGGTAATTAAGCAAACAATAAAGCAACAGTACTCAATAATAATACTCTCGTGTACTTTTACAATTACAAGTTCAACTTTTGGTTAACTCACTTTCCATATTAAAATTCTGCCCCTCAAGTATCGTTACATTTTAATTTTCGCCGAATTTCGTTGTTAAAATATTGATACCTCTGTTAATGATTGCTCTATGTACAAACATTTTACTAACTCTCCCGGGCAGGTGGAGCTCGATCGTAAATTTTAACTTTCAGCGTTATTTAAACTGCGGATTAAAATACGATGGTGTTTTCCTATACGAAGGGGTTGGCTCGCTGCGAACATTTTTCACATAAAAAAAAGCGCTGTATTTTTTATAAAAAATGGTCTTTTGTTAAATCCTGGTATAGTCGAACGTTTACGTTCTCGAATATATACAAACTTCTTTTTTTCTTACATTAACAAATGAAGAATAAATTATGATGAAGGATCGACGACCTGTGGAAGGTGGTCGGTGTGGTAGCGTTCATTGGGAAGGCCTATGTCCAGCAGTGGACGTCTAAAACACACCCACACACACAAACATACATACCCACACACTCACACCCCACATGCACGCACTCGCAGTGGTTTTATAATATTTGTAGTTATGTTTAGTTTACTTAATATTTTAGCTGTACTTAATGATTTAATGTAAAATGTGAAATCTCTTTTTGGCCTTCAATCAAACTTTATATAATTTAAAATTGTGTGCTGTAAGATTTCTAAATATATAAATTAAATTAATATGATGATAGTAATGAAAGTGTAAAGTAAATTCAATTGCAATCGCTAATACCCAGGAAGCGGTAGTCTATAAAAAATTACGTGTATAAATGTGCTAAGTGTACCTACTCAAGGGTTTTGACTTTTTTACAATAATTAAATGTAAACTTTATTTTAAAAAAAAACACTGTAGTCCACGCGTGCGGAGCCGCGGGCACAGCCAGTTACTAATATTTTAAAAACATTTGCAAAGCAAATTGACTTTCCTTACAAAATTAAGTAACCGTATAGCGATCGGGTTAGGTAAATTTGTTTGGGAAGGAAGTCGAAAAACTTTTGGCCGAGTTTCCTACAGTTTGATACTCAATCAAATTCCCCGCTAACGATCTACGTAGAGGTAGATATACGATACTTTCTTTATTAGGCCGTGTAGTTGTATCTCATTCATCATCCTCATGTAAGCGTTTCTCCCCCCTTCTGGTGGAGAAGGTGCTCCCTCTTATAACCTTCCTTCATCTCGTTATACCTGGTCTAAATTTTCAGTATTTTAAACATTTATACTGTTAAATGTGTTTTTTATGGTTTTAATTTAACTTTAAATTATATCATATTATGGACTTGTTAAAAAATATTGAGTGGTAATAGTTTAAAAATAATGACTTGTATCCTTATAATATTTAAAAAAAAAACTTGTAATCAAATGATTATTAATAAAATATGTCTATATCTAAACGCTGTATGCCAAAAATTCTCTACCAAATTCAGTTATAAAATTAGAAAAATTAGCGTCACCCCCAATCGTCCCGTCGGTGTCGTAAAGGCGACTAAGGATTTCATCAGAGACGTTTATTGTTTATTGTTTATTGTTTATTGTTGTTTATTGTATAAGGTACAGGTTTATACATTGTGCAGCTTACATTGCTAATTTGCTAGTTTCACTGTGCCCTTACCTTTCCAGGCATATACAAATACAATTATTACTACTAGACTACAAATACAAATTACCTATCAAAATTTAAAAAATAGATATACATATACAACATAACATTAAAACCATACATTAGACCAATTCAAGTAAAATTAAATGGCATTTGAGATTAAAATTAAAGCATGTCAAATACAAAATACAAATAGAATAAATTAAATTGAATAAATTAAAATGAATAAATTAAGTAACTATCTCAAATGAACGTCAAACAGAATGGGAAATATGTCAAGATTTTTCAATTCATTATGTCCTGCTAAAACTCTTAATCCTAATATGTCACTCTTTATAGGCTAAAAACTCTTTAACACTATAAAAACATCGTTCTGAAAGCCAATTTTTTAATGTATCCTTAAACTTATTGCTTTTTAAACCCTTCAACCTATCGGGCAACTTATTATATATTTGTATGCTCATTATGTAACTGTTATTTGATACTACTGCTAACTTTGTAGGTGGTTTATATAACGTGTATATGACGTACGGCAGCAGCGTTCTCCTATGTGTATTAGGATCATTACTGCGATCACCAATCCGTCTGCCAAACGTGCCCACCAAAAATGGCATTCAGCAGTGAACGTATTTCAGCTGATGATGATGATGAGTCACTGCAGTTGTTAGGTGATGGATGATTTAGTTTATAATACTTTATAAAAACTATCATACTCGCAGTTATAAATGTTTGTACTAATAAAATTTGATCGTGTTGTCTAAATAAAAGATAATATATAATTATTTGTACCTTACACCTTAAACTTAATGCCCTACGTCTTCACTCTACGTTAAGGTAGACAGCTTATGTTCACTACACGTAAATTGATTTCAAGCCTGAAACTTAGTTTCCGTACTTAAGCTCCAGCTTAACTTGTTTAACGTAAGGTACTGCTCAGATTAGGGGATGATTTTCACCCCTTTTCACCACCTGACATGGATGACTTCAAAGTCAGGTTTATAACTGTGGATTATATAACTACGAGTAATCTTTTTTATCTATCTGCCTCATGGGCACTTAAGAGGTAACTAATTATTGATGAATTAGTGGCTTGGACATTGGAGTCGAACGCTAGAGGTCGTGGGTTCGAGTTCCATTGAGGACAAACCTTTACAGTAAACAATGATTAACTGCATACACCTTTGTAAAATTTATACAAGATGTTATATTTGTGAATCGTCTTATTCTTGTTTAATTCTCATTGCACAGGAGAAATCCTAATTTGGGATTAGACAACTGTATGTATATTATGTAATATATTATTATTTTACTATAACTAAATGACTGGAGATTAAGACTTGAGTATTTAAGACTCACGGATTGTCCCGGGAGATTTTTTTTATCTACAACGCTTCATTAAATTCGAATCCCGCTAGGGGCAAATGTTCGTATGATGAATATGAATGTTTGTACTCAAGTCTTGGATGTTGATATATTTATTTAAGTATGTATATCCTTTAACCATACCACAGGCTCTGCCTAGTTTGGGACTGGATAATTGGTGTGAATGTCTGACATATTTATTTATTAAATAAGCCACTTACATGACCTAAATAAAACCTACCTTATTTGTATTGTCTTGTACTTACTGTTTCAGAAAAACCGAGAAAATCAATGTCTATTTATTAAACTTTCACAAAATCTAATCGGTTGAAATTCTTCAGTCTAAAATTGAAACTAGTCCTTCGAGCCGTATTAAGTGTCCGGTCTCTTAATAAACCTTAGATATTATTAAACCAAGGAGAAACTCATAATTTGGTTTTCTTAATAACATAGTTGCAAAAATATACAGTCTACAGCAATACACACCGATTAGAACAAAGAAACGAATGACCTAAATGAAAGTAATTTCAATTTTTATTTATTTATTTTAGCCCTTATATGCTTGAAAATTATTATTCATGGAATTCGTCACTTCACTGGTATTAGCCTGTAAATAATTAATTAGTTAATGTTTTTATTTTCAGGTAAGTCCTTCGTCACTACAGATAATCCCATTTTGGGAAAAACCTCCCCCAGCCTCCGCCAGGTAAGTTTTTTCTAGTTAGCCGTGTCCAGAGTGCTTCGATGCTGTTGAAGTCTTCAAGTCGCGCCAGTATACCGAGGGCATGACACCGTGCCCTCTCTCCATTCTCCCTCTGTTTGATTTCCACTTCAGACTCTTTGCATATTGGATAACATCAATAAGCTTCGTCTTCTTCGTGAGATCTAAGTTGGTGGTTTTATAATAGAATAGAAAAGAAAAGAAAAAATATTGATTAAAGCAACCAGGGCTCACTCTGTTACTATGACTTAATACTGGGCTCGATTCTGAAGGCACAATGTTAAAATTTGTCAGCACTAAAACTGTTGCTATCCTTGTCACACAGTATTATGAAGATAGAGACGAAACCAATTTTAGAGCTGTCAAATTTTAAATGTGTGCCTTCAGAATCGGGCCCAGTATTTTAGTAAAAATATAAAAACTTACATAAATTAATTTTTATTCTGTACGTGAATCACTTCCGCGCCAACCCATTCGATATGGCACAGCAATGATTCACGTACTTGCAGTCCAGCCTGCTCGCGGTCATATTCGTTCCTAGTTTCACCTCAAAGCTTTTTCCTTCAGTATTGACACTAATTGGTTATTAAATTAGATAACAGTGCACATTAAAATCATCTGTTATCAAATTTAATAACCAATTATTGTCAATCCTGAAGGAAAAAACTTTGAGGTGAAACTATGAGCTACGAAAAATTATTTTGCTTCATTGTATGAGGTGTAGTTATAAATGAACGCCCTGTGTCTCTGTGTGGTGTAACCTGTAAAGTTAACAAGAAACCTCGTTAACCTGCGAGGCTTCCTGCGATTAACGTCCGCATTATCGTGGACAGGCCGATGTTCTTATATTGGACGCAGTGACGTGTAGGAGAGTTATCGATAGGTATATAGTTATTAGCATCATCCGAAATACTTCCACTGCTGAACATGAGCCTCCCCAATAGAATGATGATCTTTCGGTGGGCTGTCCAGTGGGGAAATGCCATAGTCACCACTCATAATATCATCATCATCAGGTTATTTTTGTCTCCACTGCAGGAGCACAACCCTCTCTCATCTGCCGGAGATAGACGGAGGATTTGGCTTACACTCCCCGCGCTGGCCAGACGGGTTGGGGAGGCCTGATTGATGTTTTATAATGTATAATAAGTAGTATTTTAATTCTTTGCAGTTTAATGACGGAGGTCTAATGACTATCTTGACTGCATGGTTCTAAAATTATGTGAACACTAGCTGTGTCCGCGGCTCCGTTCGCGTGGACTAAATACTCTCAATCCGACTTAGACTACGACTCCGACCCCGACCCCGAAGTCCACTCCGTTCCCACTCTCGCGCCCACGCCCACTACAGCTCCAAATGTAATTCTAACTCATCACAATCTGAATTGCATCGAACCTTATAATTATACTTTATTGTTATGCTACTTTCCACCTTACTAATGTATTTGAAAACTAAAAATTCCCATAACTTTTGATTGGGTAACCCAATTGCTATTAAATAAAGACTAAATGGTACTCTGAGTTAAGTCCTATGTTTCTGTGAAAAGTTTATCAAAATCAGTTCAGTAGGTTTTACGTGATGCGTACCAGACTAACATACAACTTTTTTAAATTATTATAATTGTGTTCTATTACTTATCCTTAGACGCCCAAATATTTTATTGCAAATGCAGACACGCGAAGTTTACAATTTTATTTATTGGATTGCAGTCGATAAATTTAAAATGTCGTCGATAGTTTGCACAACACTAGCGGGTGTTAGCAATCTAGTGTAACGATCAGCTATTAAGACGCAGGTAGAGTGGCTGAGGCGTAGAGGATACGTAATGAAGCGAAGGCTTCGTTTGCTTTAATACCACCTCTAGACGTTCGGTCAACGTCATGCTATATTGGTTCTAGAGCCTTATTCTCTCCTGATACGATCGAATGCTATGTTTAAAAAGGGAATTTTGAGAATATAGCAACATACGGTTTCCTAGATTATGTAATTGATAAATTCTAATCCTTCAATTGTTCATTGGGAAGGCCTATGTCCAACAGTGGACGTCTAAGGCTGATATGATGATGATGAATTCTTCAAGAAAATTTAAGAATTCTAAGAAACTTTTTAGACTAAGCTCAGGCTCTCTCGTGTTAGGGCCAATATTAGGTATTATGGTTCGCCTGGAATAAAACCTGTCAAGTGCGAGTTGGGCTCTAGCTCCGAGCGTTCCGTACCTTGAAAGGAAACGTTATTACCATCCTAGTAATTTATAAATTCTTTGTTAGCACGCAATAAACTTTATTATAACTAAGTTTGTTTGTAAAGTATTTTTGCTGATTTCTACAAAAGACTGTGCTAGTTTTTATTTTTCCTGTAATATATACATAAACCTCAGTCAGTATATGTCAGATTTTTCGCAGTGCAAACTTTGGAGATAAATGGAAGTGGTATATTTTAGATATTATTCAACATAGTCGTACAAACGATGCCCTTTTATACAATACCCCAATACCCCACTTGACTAAGTAACCACAATTCAAAATGTTGCCCCCCTTCACTCTCCCCCTCCCCCCGCCCCTCACCCTCCCCCTCCCCCCGCCCTTCACCCCCTTGCTATGGAATTAAAAATATATATGTCGTAGGTGCCTCTTCTGAGGGCGTGGGTTCGAATCCGACTTCTGATGTCGTAGGTTCTTGGTTCCGCCGAAAGTGTGGGCTCCCAAATTGAGTTTAACGCCGTTACAAAGTTAACACGTTTACTGGCTTAAATGACACTACATTAAATTACACTACATCATCAAGTAACGATTTTAGAAGGCAGAAGATCCGTCAGCTAACACCTGCGCACCGCACGCCTTTCCATCGAAGACTGTCTCGGTTCGGCGCCTGCGCCAGTTATACCCGACGTTCCGTCAGCGCGTGCTCGCGACGATAGCCGAACAAAGCCGAACGGCGCGCCGAGCACACACTGTGCCTCCAAATCAGCTCCTCTTTTATTATTTCGCCGACATATATATATATTTAATTCTTTCATGTGAAATATAGTTTATACTATTCCAATCTGTAGTTCCTGAAATAAGCACCAGTGGCAGACGGATAAACAGCCAGACGAAGTCGCACCATAAGGGTTCTGTTTATAGGGTTAAATTTTTATCAATTGTTACGGCATCCTATAAAGAGTTAAGATGTGTACCGCCTCAGAGTTGTACGCAAGTAACGAGGGTAAAAGTGTACGTGTTTGGGTCCAAACATAATCGCCATAAAATAGGTTTGCCATAGATAATAAAACTCCGAAGTCGGCGAAATCTCCTTCAAAGAGGAATCAGACGTCTAGGTTAATTTATTGCTTTCAGACAGTGGTACACTGGGTTTACCCCAATATCTGAACTTCTTATGTATACCATACCTGCCATGTGGTTCCCAACTTAGAGTAAGGATCTTCCCCAATCTTCCCGTGGATTTCGTCAAGGAAACTAAGGGATTGCACTAGGGAAGGGCAGTAGCGTTCTCCTGTGTATAATAAAATCATTACTCCGCCTCCTCCAATCCGCCTTCCAAGCGTTTTGATTACAGCAAATCCCCTTATGGACAGCCCACCAAAACTGGCATTCTATTGGGGAGGCTTGTGTTCAGCAGTGAACGTATTCAGGCTGATGATGACTATATTTAAAGTTATATTTAATTATTATAGATCCAGGTGCAGGTCCGACTTATAAGTGATACATTCACTGCTGGAAATAGGCCTTTCCCAATTAACGGTAGCACACCCGGTCCTCCACCCTCCGCACCAAGCCGCTTTCGGCCACCATTTTCAGGTCGGCCGTCTATCTGGCGGCTCAGAAATAGGTATCTATAGTCTAAACGTTATGAGGGTCCGTTATCGTTCGTTATTTTCTACATCCCACCCCTACATAGGACGACTACAAAGACTTTATTTCATTGCAATCGGTGCAGTCAATCAAAAGTTATGCGAATTTATAGTTTCCGAAAACTCGCATACACTGCGAGAAGTGTACGGTGTAAATGGTCGACTGAATTCGTGAGCAGTAGCGGGAGTGGGTATGGTACCAATGTAATGTGAGTTTTTGAAAACTATAAATTCGCATTACTGTTGATTGAGTTAGCCGATTACGATGAATTTTTGCATACGTATGCAACAAAGTAATGCTGGGAGGAATTTCGATTACGATGGATTAGTTAGGAGGACTACATTTGGAGCGACGAGGGTATGAGAGAAAGAGGTTTGAGGGAAGGGTTGAGAGGAGTATGGACCCGGACCCGGACCCGGAGCCGAAACCGGACCCGGATCTTGACCCGGACTCGGACCTGGACCTGGACGGGGAAAATGAACGGTAGCAGGAGTGGGAACTGGAGCGGATTCTGTAGTCCACACGAGCGGAGTCGCGGGCACAGCTAGTCTTAAATATGACGGACAAATTATAAAGATTCCTGGTTTTAATGTATTAATAGTAGATATGGTAAAATTTCACACAATCTTTTTAAAATTGTAAGTACACAAACTTGATTTTAAAAGATGGGTTGCTGGTAGTTAGTTGCGCTGTTTTATTTCACAGCGTTATCACCTAGGTGGCTAGTCTCTAAAAAAATAATGTAGCAATTATACACATGTGGAAAAAAAAACAAATGTGACAATTGACAATCGACCTCGATGTGTCTCAGACTTAACATGTCCAAAACACAACGTAGTCCACAACGGTCGTCGCACCCTACCGAACTGGGTCAATATCTGTGCACTCACCCTACTTCAACGTAAACAACTTCAACGTACGTGGGCCCAAGTTCGATTCCCGGGGGAGGTATGTTTGGCTCTTTGTTTGGCGTCTATTTGAACTTCCGTTATTGTTTTATTTTGATCACGAAAGTCCTTTGTGCGTGAAAACGTTACGTTTAATGGAGGACGAAAAGGGATATTTCTTTGACCTCGAGGAAAAGATACAATGTTAAAGTGAATGATTGACAAAGGGGGTCCCTGTCCGCCTATTGGGGGTGGGTCCCCGGGAACGTGGACCCATTTTATTTGAACGATGACGGCGTAGTGAAATTTGTAAATTCGATTTTCTCGCATTTATTATACTTTCTCTCTACGCAGAGCCGGATTAACCGAAAGGCAAAGTTCGCTTAGAGGCCCGGCCAATAATTTAAAAGTAGTTTAATTTCATGCTTTTATTTTACTTAGGATAAGTTCCAGAACTTCATGTTATTATTATGTTTAATTCCTTTTTTTAATGCTGTTGTTGTTAATTTTGGTACAATATAGCGTTTACATACATACATTACATCCCAAACCTTAAATTGTATTAATGGAAAACAATTACTAAAGTGATACAATGCACTATCTTTCACTACCTTGACAATGGGCCCGATTCTGAAGGCACACATTTAAAATTTGACAGCACTAAAATTGGTTTCGTCTTTATCTTCATAATACTGTATGACAAGGATAGCAACAGTTTTAGTGCTGTCAAATTTTAACGTTGTGCCCAATATTCGAGAGAATATTGGGCACAACGTCACAATTTTTTAATGAAATATTGGGCGAGAATCGAGCCCAATATTTCATTAAAAAATTGCAAAATGCATCCTATTACATTTATTACACAACATCATTTATTACGATATAAATGGGAGGGGGAATTGCATTGCCTAGGGGCCTCTTCATGTCTTCATCCGACCCTGTCACTTCGTCCCACTTTCGAAATGCTATGAAGATCCGTAACTAATTCGTACGAAGCGTTTCGTTAGTTCTCGGTAAGCCTGGAGACGTGGAAATATCGAGTCCAGCACCAGATCCAGTACATATCCCAGCAGTTCCATATGGAGCCTCTGGAATATAAAAGTAAACATTACTAGTGTGGTTCCCGGCTTATAATAGAGCCACCTCTAATCTTCCCGTGGGTCAAGGCGACTAAGGGATTGCACCAGGGATGGACAGCGTTCTTCTGTGTATATTAAGATCATTACTGCGATCACGATTCCGCCTGCCAAGCGTGGTGATTATCGCAAAGGCCCCAATGGACAGCCCACCAAAAGTTGGGCGGCATTCTATTGGGGAGGCTTATGTTCAGCAGTGGACGTATTTTGACTGATGATTACTAGTATCTTCTTTTAATTATCATCATTTACTTCATGCTAGACATTTAAATCTCAAAACCTTCGAGGAGTAACCTCTGATACACTGATAAGTATGTAGGTTTCCTCACGATAATTTTCTTCAATTCAGAGCAGATAAAAAAAAAAACAATATTGCTTTCTTACACGCCGTAGACCTTTAATAGATGTTACTATTCACTGGGGACAGACAACTTTGTTAGCCGTGTGGTTTCCGGTAGAGTAGAATAGGACCACTCCAACTCTTCCCGTGGATGTCGTACAAGGCGACTCAGGGAACACATTATAAAACATCAATCAGGCCTCCCCAACACGTCTGGCAAGCGCGGGGAGTGTAGGCCAAATCCTCCGTCTGTCTTCGGCAGATGAGAGAGGGTTGTGCTCCTGCAGTGGAGACAAAAATAACCTGATGATGATGAGACAACTTTGTAGAATTTGTACAAGTTCGTCCCAGTCTGATGTTATATTTATAAATTTGTTCTATTGTTGCTTAAGTCTCTTAGTACAGGAGAAAATCCTAGTTTGGGATTAGACAAGTGTATATATGGTACTCGTATATTCTATCATTTTAATTTTGCGTTGCGGGTTCGAATCCCGCTAGGAGCAAATGTTTGTATGATGAATATGATGTTTGTATCCAAGTCTTGGATGTTTTTATATGTATTTAAGTACTAGCTGTGCCCGTGGCTCCGCTCGCGTGAACTACAGATTCCGCTCCCACTCCCACTCCCACTCCCACTCCCACTCCCACTCCCACTCCCACTCCCACTCCCACTCCCACCCCCACTCCCACTCCCACTCCCACTCCCACTCCCACTCCCACTCCCACTCCCACTCCCACTTCCATTCCCACTACCAGCTCCAAATGTAGTCCAAACTCATCGCAATCTGAATAGTATGGAAATACTATTATATGCAATATATTGCATACTAACCTTAATTACTAATGTATTTGAAAACTAAAAATGTCCATAACTTTTGATTCAGTAAACCGATTGCGATGAAATAAAGACTAAATATTAAGTTAGGTTAAGATCCATGTTTCTGTGAAAAGTCTATCAAAATCCGTTCAGTAGTTTTTAAGTGATGCGTGCACAAACTCACAGACAAATAGTCAAACAGATAAACAGACAAAAATTTCAAAAATGATCGAAATGTGTTCTGTTGCTTATCCTTAGACGCCCAATTTTTTTTGCAAATATCTTCAATGTACAGCCACGCGACGTATACGATTTTATTTATTAGATATATATACGTTATCTAGTAACCATACCACAGGCTCTGCCTAGTTTAAGAGTGGTTGCTTGTAAGCAACTGGCACTGTAGTGCCAAATTAGGTTACCTGTAATGGTATCAAAAACAAAACAAATAAACAACTAATATTTTTTTTATTGTCCACTTACTAACATAGACTTAAGTTTATTAATACTAACAACATGTTATGGACTATCTTCTGATATAAATAAATGATTTGATTTGATTACAAATAAATAAAGTAAAAATAAATAATTTACATACACATGCAGGACATTTCCTGAGGAAGATTTTATTTAGAATTTATTGTCTAGTTTAATCAGTAAGCCAGCGACTTAGTTATATCAAATATAAAATGTATTTAGTTATATACAGTATTCAGCAATCAATAGTTTATTGCCTAGTATTAGCTTGATTCGATAACAATGATTCACAATAAGAGAGATAGGAATGCGTATGCGCAATATAATGACTATATAAAAACTTATCAGTCGGTACAGAATAGATAATTTGACAGTATTCTCAACCGGCTCGTTGGTCTAGGGGTATGATTTTCGCTTAGGGTGCGAGAGGTCCCGGGTTCAAATCCCGGACGAGCCCAAAAACCTTTTTGTGGAATTTTCTAAACCGTTTCTCTCATACCCAAGTTTGTGTAGTTAATTTTAAGTAACCCTGTATATCACAGTAATATTATAAATGCGAAAGTGTGAATGTATGTTTATTTGTCAATAACTCCATAAGAGACGATGTATCGCCACTTTGCGCAGCAATGTAATATTGCAAAGTGGCTTTCCTTCGTCCGCTTTTCGCCCCGTGATACCCCTTGACGTGGTGTGTTGCGAACAACATCGCCGCTTTGTTGAGGTACCACGATTAACTAGGGAAATAATTGTCCACCTCACCAGACCCCTGCTTGATTCGGTGAGGCTAATAGTGCCCGGAGTTCGCCCTTCTCCGGGATGTCGGCACGCTTACGACCAGGCTAGCCCCTGGACACGCATCCATCGGCACGGCAGACCTAGGATTGGAGGATTTAATTTAATTTAATTTAATTTATTTATTTTCAGGAAACTTACAGTCTATACAAAGTCTATATAGTAATTGACAAATAACAAAACATTGACAGAAACAGTTTCCACAGATTTTTAGAACACTTATAATATAAGACACACAGCAAGAATGAGCAGAACAAAGTTAAAATTAATAAGGAAGAAGAAAAGGTTTAAAAAAAAAGGTTTAGATTCAGATTGAGAGAGGGCAAAAAATAATTAAAATTAATACTAGGGATGAGTTTAGAAATGTCAATATGATGGTAATATGTATGATGATAATACAATATACTAAAAATGATGAGCAGGTGAGCTTGAACATATATAGTGTATAGTTATTTATATATGTGTATAGGTTATTTGTATATATAAAGCAAGCGCTTGAGCTGGGGCAAACTGATATTAAAGATATCGATGGCGGAGTGTGTTTTGTTGTAAGAGTCGCAGGTACGTCTAAGAAATGAGTTTTTGGCATAATTTGTACGTGAAAAGGGCACGGAGAATAAATCGTTACAACGAGTAAATCGAGTATTACAACGAAATAATATTTTCGACAGAATGTTGGGCGAATTAGTTTGACCGTTTAATATTTTATAAAGGAATACAATGTCTCTAGACTCACGTCGGGATTCTAAGCTTTGAAAAAATAAAGGCTGGTCTAACGAGATATGTCTAGTGCGGTACGAGACATATTTGATGAATTTATTTTGCACACGCTCGAGTCTGTTGATGTAAGTTGAGTACTGGGGGTTCCAGACACAGGTGGCATATTCCAATACACTTCGGACGTATGCATAGTATAGAACTTTAAAAGTTGCTGGTTTATTAAAGACTTTGCAATTGCGCATTATGAAACCGAGCATTCTAAACGATTTAGCAACGACGTAGTCGACATGTGCATCAAAAAGTAATTTTTGGTCGAGGATAACGCCTAAGTCTCTAACTTGGGTTACACGCTCAACAGACTGGTTATTTAATTTATAATCATACATGATAGGGCGCCGTTTTCGGGTGTAAGTAATTGTGTTACATTTACCAATGTTTAAGTGGAGTTTATTGTCTAAACAGTATTGATAGAATCGATCTAGTTCTCTTTGTAATGTCTCACAGTCAGATCGCTTCTTTACGAGAGAGAAGATTTTTTTGTCATCTGCATATAGTAGAACATTTGAAGTAGAGAAAATGTCAACAACGTCGTTAATGAAAATATTAAAGAGGAGCGGCCCCATATGAGAACCCTGAGGTACCCCAGAAGTAATTGGAACAAAGGACGAGACATATCCCTTGACTGAGACCGCTTGGCATCGGTTTTCTAGGTAAGAGATTAACCAGCGTAAGAGGTCGCCGTGAATACCAAGTGATTTGAGTTTATTTATAAGTAGGGTATGTGAGATTTTATCAAAAGCTTTTGAATAATCAGTATAAATAGTGTCAACTTGAAATCCCTTTTCCATAGAAGACAACACCAAGTCAGTAAACTCGCATAGATTTGTTTCGGTGCTTTTTCTTGGAACGAATCCATGTTGATTGTTGATTAAAATTGAGTTGATCAGTGGAGATAAAGTATGAAGGACGAGTTTTTCGAAGGTCTTGGGTAATACAGATAATTTAGATATAGGGCGGTACTGTTCCACATCGTGTCTGTTACCAGACTTAAAAATAGGTACAATGTATGACCGTTTCCATTCGGCAGGGAATTTTCCAGTACTTAATGAATAGTTGAATATAATGGTTAAGGGTATAAATAGGGAATCGGCACATTTACGTAGGAAAAGAGGGGGCCAACCATCAGGACCGCATCCCTTATTTATATCTAGTGTTTTTAAAAATCTGTGAACTAAGTGGGGTTCAATGGTAATTGAGCCTATGTTAAGTAGTGTATTACTGGGGTTTTCAGGTGGGCTATGAGATGAAAGTACAGTTTTAGGTTCAAAAACTGACTGAAAAAAGTCATTAAATAGATCAGCGATATCATTGCCAACAGAAGATGACCTATTACCAAAGAAAACGTGGTCAGGAATGTTGTCTGATTGTTTTTTCGATTTAATGAAACGAAATAGGTGTTTACTGTTTTTCTGAATAGAATCCTCTGCATGGGCAATATATCTTATATAGCATTGTCTTTCAACAGATTTTTGTCTTGTACGTAAAAGTGCAAATGTATTATAGTCTAACTGCTGTTTACATTTTTTCCACTTTTTGTGAAACTTTTCCTTTTCTCTAATAATTTTTATTAGAGAGGGCGTGTACCATACTGGAAATTGAGAATTAGTTTTTAATAATTTGGTAGGAACCATTTCATCTATAATTGAATTTATGATGGAGTAAAAGTGTAGTAGAATGTCGTCGATATTAGACCATACGCTTAATTCTTTTACCCAGTTATGACTATTTATTTTTCTGCCTATCAATTCGAAGTCGGCAAGGTGAAATTGTTTAATCAACCTAGGTGGGGGAACGAGGGGATTAGCCGCTGCGCAGTCAAACAAAAAAGATAAAGTCGTATGATGTCTATCCTCTGGCGTAGAAAGAGGGCAAGTGCATTTTGTAACAATACAAGATATATTACTTAATATTAGGTCCAATATACGGTTCTTATAATTAAATAAGTGGTTGAACTGAGAGAACCCTGAGATGTGTACAAAATCCATTAATTCTGTTACTAAATTATTATTCATCGGGTTTTTTAAGTTCATTTTAAGTGCATTTGCCTCTTGCATCCAGTCAGCGTATTTGACATTAAAATCGCCAACGAGTAAATACGTATCATCAGGATGTTGAGCTAAAACATCGAACATGAAATTGTAAAACGATATCTGCGAGTTAAGTTGGTCATCGCATTGAACGAAGTAGGCACAATAAATTCTAAGGTATTTATGAGATCGTAGTGGAACGGTGACGGCAACAATCTCAGAGGACGGTATGGGTGTGTCGGGTAGTAGGGTGAGGCGCGGGGGGCATGCTCGCAACGTGCTCCGGCGCAGCGCGACGAGCACCCCACCACCGAACTCCTGCCCCGTCTTGACATAGTCTCGGTCACATCTGTATACCACATACCGACTGTCGAATAATTCTCTATCGTGAATAGCGGGTAGGAGCCACGTTTCCGTCAGACAGATGATGTCATAGTCAGAATGCAAAATGTTTGTCAAGAGTGTGTGAGTCTTGGTGCGTAATCCTCTTACGTTTTGGTAATAACATTTTAGAACCATCGTGGGAACAGTTTACTAAAACAACATATTAATACGTAGACAGTTATATTCATGCTAAAAGGGATTATGACCATAATATGATTAAAAATCAATGAAGTTTGTATGTATGAATAACATATGATGTCGTTTTGACAGAGGATTCGCAACCAAGCTAGTGTAATAGGTAAAGATAACAAACTGCGATGATAAGTATTGAAAAAAATGATTACTATTGAATTAAGTACCTGCCACGAATGTTTCATTGTGGTGTTAAATTTTTCGGTATAAATTGCACAATATCGATGAATAGTGATGTAGCCAAGACTCCAAATTAGGGGAAAGTAATAATGAAAATGTATGATTATGATATAATGTAGTGTTACTCTTAGCTTATATATTAATGTAAAAAATATAAAATAAATGACTATGCCAAGCTCACCTGCATCTGCAACTGCTAAGTAATAATTTTGAAAGGAATAATTATAAAATACAAGTAAACCAAAAAACATATCGAATGAACTATAAAAATGTAGTTTCATAATCAAAAAATGTGCTTCTCTTGCTACGTTGTCAATTAATAAGTACTTATATAATCTTACTATTATTGTAAATGCACAACAAGAGGAAATAAGCACTGGAAGATAATAACTCATCGAATTTAAAATTAAGAAGATTCCTATTTTATTTTCTTTAAATCCTCTTCTTTTAATATGGGGAATGAAGACGAAGTGTCACTTTTCCTTGCCATTATTTTACTGTTTCTAACGTAAATATGCTTAAAACCACTCGGGACTGCTCTGGCGGTCTCCTTAGCCCTTCGAAGCAATATTTTGTTAGCGCTGGTCAGGTGATCGTTACCGTAGATGCGAGTTGGTTCACCCGGGCATCCCAGGTCTTTAGTTGTGATAGGATGTTTACGTATAGCCGCGAGAAACGAATCTTTACGATACCGGGATTGCATTTTCAAAATAATTGGTTTCGGGTAACCTGGCTTCGGATTCCTAGCAGCAACTCTAGTGGCAAAATCGACATCTCGGGCCACTTCCAGCTCGAACTGGCACATTTTAGCAATCGAACTAATCAGTTCGAGGAGATTTTCTTCCTTTTTCTCCGGAATCCCTATAAGTTCTATATTTGACCTGCGGGCCCATTGCTCCCTGTTTTCTAGAGAGGATTCAACACTTTCAAGCCTCGTTTGTACTAGATGCAACTGGCCCGAGAGTTCAATGTTTTTAGATTTTTCTATTTCAAGTAGGTCGATTCTTCCTTTTACGCGTGCCAATTCTTGATCAGTGAATTCTAATGACTCCTTGAGCTCGCGAAAACAAGTGGTCAGCTGTGTGATATCTTGTTTAAGCTCCTTTCCGAGTTGTATGAATTTGGAATCTTGCTCAGATTGCATTGATTTGAAGGCTCCCAACAGTTGATTTTGTAGATTGTTTATGGCGTCTACGACGGTGGTATCCATTTGGGAGTGTTTTCTCTTCCACGCAGTAATGTTAGTTGAAAGATTACTCCTATCGGTCAAGTCCGGTGAAGACGAAGCACGGGCTTCTTGCATTGTAGGTATTTGTATGAACAGCCCAAGACTCGTGGTAGAAAGAGATGAATAATATGGTCCCGTCTCGTTTACTCGAGGGGGAAGGGGGAAGGTATCCACTGCACTGGAGATCGGACGCGATAAAATAAATTGTATTTTACCAATTGACACTAATCACAAAACAATCTTTAAGTAATGAATTTAAGGACGAATATTGATTGAAGAGAATCACTAGTAAATTTAGAATTTTTTAAGAACTTGAACACACGTCTGCTCTGGTCGCTGTGTAAACTACAATATGTAGTGGATGGATGGGACAGGGATCGGGACGAGAGAGACAGGAGATGGGGGTATGGGTAAGGAGTATAGGGTAGGTATGGGATACCGCTATTACGGAAGGATAGTGGGATTGTAGTAGCGATAACTCGGGAAGCCGGGACCGCATACCCGTGACTCGTCTGGGTAGCACCGGACAGGCAACTACCTCAACCACATCCCCTGACACTGTCTCTGCCTACCCCTCTGGGACCAAGGCGTGAGCATTATGTATGTATGCAACTCCATAACGGTTGAACGGATTTGGTAGTGACAGCTTACATATATCATGGACGTCTCTCGAGGTCAATGAATTCGTTTCACAAACAAAAACCTTGATTTCCTGAAAACTAAGAATGGTATTGAAATAAAAAGGGCTGTGTAGAACTTTCTTAGTACTAAATAATAACCAATAAATTTATAAAAAATATTGGTTATTGGTTACTTATTAAAAAGACAAATATAAACATACAAATCGGGGGTATAAGCTAGTAATAATATATTTTTTACAAGTAAAAGAGAGAGACAGAGAGCTATAGAAAGAGAAATCAATGCTCGTGCCTGTTGGATGTTTCTATAATGACTCCTTTTTTTAATTAATTGAAATAAAACTCATAGGGGCATGCTTTTATAATGATCATTAAAAAGCGAACTTAAATTTAATTGAATCATACTCATAGTTTTTGCAATCCTCGACTTTACTATACGTATATTAACAATTTTATGATAGTAAAGATAATTTACAACAAATTATCGGTTTAAGTGGGCATGATAACATCAAATTCTGCAAATGTCAGCCGTACATGACAAACAGACCTGATTCTGGTGGTATAGCATTTTAAATAAATTGCCAGCTAAAGTCATTAATTTAATTAATTTTAAATAAAATTGCAGCTTATACCTGATGCTTCCATAACAAGAGTCTACTTTTTTTTGGAGTAGAAACCTGAGCACATTTTTTTAAAATAAATAATGGGCCCGATTCTGAAGAACACATTTAAAATTTGACAGCGCTAAAATTAGTTTCGTCTTTATCTTCATAATACTGTGTGACAAGGATAGCAACAGTTTTAAAGCTGTCAAATTTTAACGTTATGCCTTCGGAATCGAGTCCAAATGAGTACATATTAGATATATACATACCTATACACTCGCTTATCTCATGCCAGACAAAGGTTTTCTTCTGTGCTATGGGAATTAAACAAGGATAGGATAATACACAAATATATCATCCAGATCCTGACCAAATTGTACAAAGTTGTCTGTCCCTGGTGGGAATCGAACCCACGACCTCTGGCTCTCGATTCCAAGTCTAGTGACTGACTGAGTGAGTGCCAAAGAGGCGGTCAATCTCAAATTATCCTCTGTGTTACTTACTCATAGTTTCAGCTTATCTTCTTAGGAGGCCAGGAAGACCTGGCGACACTTCGACCTTTCAGGATCTTTTGTGACAAACCCCTGACCACCACGGTGCCCCAAGCAGATTTGGTGCACGTCACATACGCCTTAGAATTTCGTCTTTGGTATGTGCAGGTTTCTTTACGATTTTTTCCTTCACCGAAAAGCCTGTGGTATTATAAATAAACGGTACTTAAGTTTTGAAAAACTCATTCGTACGGGCGGGGTTTATAAATAAATATAAATATATAAATATATGGGGACATTTCACACACGGCCACCTGATCCCAAACTAGGCAGAGCCTGTAATATTGGTATCAGACAGCTGATATACATACATAAATACATAATATAATATATAAATAACATCCAGTCACAAGGCGAACACAAGTGTTCATCACACGAATGTTTGCCCTGGGCGGGATTTGAACCCTCAGGAACGTGAGGCGAGTGCACAACCAACCAGACTATCACGGCTCCGTAGGCATGGCATAGATTCAGCTTGTTTGATAACGTTAAAAAATTACTATAGTTTATTTAACCATGCCTATACAAATCCTTAAATAGCAGATAGCAGAATTGTTAAGTTCTGCTCATTTTCAATAAGATAAAATAAGAGTATACTTACCTAAAATACTCTGAGCCGATATTTTCCATCCGAACTTGCTAGGAGGCATCCATAAGTCACGGAGCTCGATTTTAGAACATGCTGGACCCCTTTTTCCCCTTATAGATAGCCAACAATAATTTAGTCTTGACCCCAGAGAGTGGAACGAAGTTTTTTTTTCTAAATTTTTCTGAAAGTTACTTCGTCTTCTTGCGCCGGTGCCTCTCCACAGCAGGTTGGCCGTAAGCTCTGGTGTAAAGTTACTAACTATTTATATATTTATTATTATTTTAATGCATAAAAGCGACGGTAAAAAGAACCTGAGCTCAGCTCGATAGATAGGCCGCAAAGCTACTTTTTTTAGAGTTGTGTGTGTTTTTTGAATCTTGACACGTTTCTCGTCCTTCCTCGAGCACGTATCCTGTCATTATCATATCAGCCCTTAGACGGCCACTACTGGACCTAACTAAACTAAAAACTAAACCTACCACACCACACCTGATCCTCCACCCTCCGCATCCAGACATTTCTTATTCTAGCGTAGCTATTTGATGAACCCTCTTTCCCCTTAAACGGACCACGTGTTTTATGGACCGCCCCTATCACGACCATTCCATTTAGACCAATAGGTCCTATTTCAGTTAGGGGAACTTCTGAAGAAGCTGTAAACCCCTCTAATCAGCCAAAAGCTCGCTCAGGATGTGGGCATTGTTTTTTTTCGTTTATATCGCCCCTTTATCCCCACGCAGTAGCGAATGAGCAAACACAATAGAATTAAACAGGAAGGAGTGTTTTTTTATGGCACGTAAAGCTGTGGGATATGTTATAGGCACGTGTAAATAACCTACAATATGTCAATTTACTATATGAAACAATTAAATAATACAGATTATATTTATATATATATATAAACATGCGTTTTCGTATATAAATAACATTTGGTATGAAAATTTATACTTACAAAGATTTATTGTCCAGGTAGGGACATGTTTGTGCTAGACACTTTTATGGCCATAAGAGGGCCCCAACTATCCTCTGTAACCCCATATAATTCTGAAATAAATCATTTTTTGTATTTTTTTGTGCTATACTCACATACGTACATTTCTTATTGCAAATAATAAATAAATATCTCCGACATTCACACCAATTATCTAGTCCCAAACTAGGCAGAGCCTGTGCTATGGTTACTAGATAACGGATAGACATACTTAAATAAATATATAAACATCCAAGACTTAGGTACAAACATTCATATTCATCATACGAACATTTGCCCCTAGCGGGATTCGAACCCGCAACCTCCGGCGTGGCAGTCCGAGAGCTACCCGTTCCGCCACGGAGCTCGTCAATGTGCATATAAAATGTAAGTTTCACAAAATACCTGTAGAGAGAGGTTTTCGCAAACATAGTTGTGTTTTTATTACTCTCATGCTCTAAATATCATAGCAGTCTTGCGAGAACTAATGATATTTTTCTGTTAGGCGAGCTTAAAAAAATAGTTACATGGATGGAAATATTTTAAAACTTAATATTTTTATGTATTATGGATGAACTTTTATTCATTTTATTTAACTGTATTTAATTTCCGTTGAATCCTTTCGATGTGCATGGAATGAAAGGCGTTATTATTTTATTTTACTAAGTATGATTTTGTACAGTATCGACACTACTGTTAGTTCTATAAACAGGAAAGAAAATAAACACTTGTGGCAGTAACATACGTCAACTCCGTCAGAGTTGGTGTAAGAATTGAATTGTATTGTTCGACGCTACGTCGAAACTGGGACGCTCGACGAATATGTGCTCGCCCGCAATCCGTTACTGTCGTTATTTGAGAAAAAGTTAGTGATTCACTGGAGCTGGAGCTTACAGACAGACAATCTTGATAATACAGCAATACACATAAATAAGGCATTTTATGTTATTAAGTCGAAATTTCGAAACTTAAGTACGGTTTATTCATAATACCACAGGCTTTTCGGTGAAGGAAAACATCGTAAGGAAACCTGCATATGCCGAAGAAGAAATTCTGAGGCGTATGTGAAGTCCACCATATCGGCTTGGGGCACCGTTGGTGGACAGGGGTTTGGCACAAAAGATCCTGAAGGGTCGAAGTGTCGCCAGGTCTTCCTGGCCCCCAAAGAAGATAAGATAAGATAAGTCCAAATTTAAAACCGTGAAAAATACGCCTAATATCAGTGACGTCCAATTTGAATTAGGCCTAATACGAAAGAAATTAATTTTAAAGTACGTTTGAAACACGTGGATAATGACGGTAGGTCTGATCCACAAGTTTCAAGTCGCTCAGCGAGCTATGGCGAAGACTATGCGAGGTTTATTTGAAGGATATGATTCGTAATGAAGAGATCCGAGGAAGAACGAATGTCACCCATACAGCCGAAAGGATCAGCAAACTGAAGTGGCAATGGGCGGGACACATCTTCTGCAGAACCCACCTCCGTAGGGGCAGATGAGTTCTGGAGTGGAGACCGCGGATCAGCACGCGTACGTACTCACCGCCGCCAGATGGATAGACGACCTGAACAAGATGAGAAGAATTGATGATGAAGTGAACTCTATATGATGTTATAAAAACTCATAAGCCTGGATTTTAACTCTGGTCCCCATGAACGCCGGAGAACGAGTGTGCACCACGAATTTTTAATACTATTGTGACGGAAAATAAGATTTCTCAGCCCTTTGTAAGCATAAACTACCTTACACTTGCGTAGGAGGATTATGAAGTACTCGTACTAGCTATTGCTCGCGAAGCCGTCCGCGTGGACTACTTAACATCACAAATTATTATGTATTTCCCGTAGGAATGAGATGTTTTTCGAGATAAAAACTATCCTATGTCCTATTCCAGAACCTAACCTATATGTGTGCCAAGTTTCATCACGATCCGTACAGTGGTTGAAGCGTGATTGAGTAACAAACATCAAAACATCCAACATCCAAACTTTCGCATTTATAATATTAGTAGGATAAACATTTCCATCATACATTACATATGTGTAACTCTAGCGGTTTTGGCAGCGCACGCCAGAATAGCTCGCAGATGGTAGATTTTTTCCTACTTACTTGATATTTTGGACAATTCACACAATATCTTTATAAATTGTAGCCTATGTGTTATTCTGATGTATAAGCTATATTTTTGTAAAGTTTCATTAAAATCCATTCAGTAGTTTTTAAGTGAAAGAGTAACAAACATCCATCCATACTTACAAACTTTCGCGTTTATAATATTAGTAGGATTCCGTAATGGAGTGGTAGTCTATCCAAACGTTATAGAACAGATACAGTACCATGCGAGCCCCGTTTGTTGAGATCTTTTCACTTAAAAGGAGTTGTTTATTTACAGTTCTATTTATAAACTCAATGCCTATTATCATTAAAAAATAATAATAATTAGGAAACCTTTAAAGCCTCGTTCGTTTATGGCGTATGCGGAGATTGATTTTCCAACCAGTAAACACTTTAATCAGATTTCAGATAGTTTGTATTTGATTTGATCTCGTCTGTAGGTTCCGCCTAGTTGAATTCCAAGTTAATATCGGTCTATTCTATACTAGCTTGTACCCGCGACTTCGTACGCATTGGCATAGAAGCGGGGTTTCGTTATAGGTAGTAATTTTAAAATAAAGAAGGTAAATATTTTTATAATATTCAATGTTTGCAACTCATTTATAAATGCGAAAATTTTGATATCTGGATGTTTGCTACTCAATCACGCTTCAACCACTTGACGGATCGTGTTGAAACATCTCACATATATACTTTAGGTCCTGGAATAGGATATAGGATAGTTTGTATCCCGAAAATACATCCCATTCCTATTGGAAATACATAATAATTTGTGATGTTAAGGGCAAATAGTAATAGATAATTCTAAGATCAATAAGAATTGTTTTAACAATTTGTATATCATATTTATATCAAATTAACATCAAATAGATAATAAACAGCTAAGATAAATTTGTATGTTTACTTTAATTACGTTACTGTCGTAGATTTATTTATTTTTCAAAGATAAGTACTTAAAAAATCGACAAATTCATTTTTTTCAAGAATTTATTTTAATTGCTGTAAGTTAAATACATCTCTTTTTCTTTTACTTTTCATACTATTTCATTTTCTCTTAAGTCTTACTGAAGATTGTTAAGACTTACTGAAGAATGACGCTGAGATGGAGCTGAAAAAGTACCTTAGGTATTAGCGAGGTTTTTAATTTTGTACTCTCTATACTTAATTTCTCATATAATCCAATGAAAAGTCCTTAAGCAAACTCCCTGCCAATTTGTGAGGTCGCGCAAATTTTGAGCTTTGTAGGTACAAAAGATAAATACAACAAATTGTTTAACAATTTCAATACGATCCTTGTATACCGCTTTGTGGTTTAAAACGAACGTATTTACCTTTTTCAACTCTACGCCTTGGTAATAAGACCAACTGCCATTCAGGAGTAGATTGTACTGTTGAACTTGGACCGTAGGCTGATTGCCAAAGTATAAATTAGGTACTATTTGTGTTCGTGATTCTTTGCAATCTTTGTACAAAAGTTGAAAGCTGCCTTTGTTATAAGGGACATTTTAGACAGGGCCAGCCTTAGGCATAGAACTGGTCGGTGAGGGAAAAGGTCGATATCCCACTAATATTTAGGTATAATGCCAAAGTTTCGATGTTTGTTACTCAATCACGTTTCAAACACTGGACGGACTAAGATTAAAATTGGGACACATATAGGTTAGGTCCTGAAATACGATATAGGATAGTTTGTATCCCGAAAAAATATCTCATTCCTACGGGAAACCAAATTAATCGTTAAAAGCAGTGAAGATGTGTAAATATCGAAACATACGCGGGCGAAGTCGCGGGCAAAAGCTAATTGAGTATATAAAAAAAATATTATATAAAGGATAAGTAACAGAATACATTAAGATAATTTTTAGAATTTGTCTGTTTATCTGTTTGTTTGTGCTAGTACCACGTAAAAACTACTGAAACAATTAGCTTTTCTAAAAACATAGAGCTTAATTCGAAGTAACATTTAGTATTTATTTTATCGCAATCGGCTTACTCAATCAAGTTATGTGAATGTTTCTTTTTGTTCCAAAATGGAACAACTTATGATTAAAATTATAAAAAATAATTGATTTATATTAAATAATAATTCTGCTCTCACAAGGAGCGCTACTGAACCCCATCCTCGGTTCTTCTCATCCAGACAGATTCCAACCGCCTTACGCTGGTCGATGGATCTTTCGGGGTGATGATGATGCATGCCGTCGGAATTATGCGATCTATAAATACCGATTGTCTCCAACCAGTCATCGAGGGGAACGTTTGAGTATGAGGATTCGTTTCTGTGATTCTTTCTGTCAGGATATGAAGGAACGCTATAACGCGTGGTACAAAGCCGGTTGGATTTGAATGAAGACCTCAGATGGCGCATTGTCGACTAAGCTATCACGTCTCATCTTCCAATTAAAGCTGTTTAATTACGAGCCGACAATTTCAAATGACTTCGAATTAAACGGCGCCGAATACGTTCGCATAAACAACGTCCTTGATGTTCGTATGCAAAGCCAGGATTGTTTTAATTAGCTCGAAACATATCCGTGCTAAATCACTGTTTATTTATTTTGTTTTCTCTTTCATGGCTGAACTAGTTTCATGATTGCACGAAACTGGTGTTACACAAGGATATTGTTTCTAAATAAAATAGTTTTGTTCGTTACTGCGATCCAACAATGATTATTTTTGTCTCCACTGCAGGAGCACAACCCTCTCTCATCTGCCGGAGACAGACGGAGGATTTGACCTACACTCCCCGCGCTGGCCAGACGGGTTGGGGAGGCCTGATTGATGTTTTATAATGTATTCCCTCAGTCGCCTTGTACGACATCCACGGGAAGAGTTTAGAGTGGTCCTATTCTACTGTACCGGAAACCACACGGCACTAGTTAAAGTTGAAGTAATCATAGAACAATTATAAGTTAACAAGTTTCATTAGTGCAAGGGGACCAGAGGTAGTTCAAGGGAACAAGTTTTGTGTGGGCTCGCATGGAGTTTGTTCACGGTTAACAAGATCTTGTTCAAATCAAACAATTGTGTGTTTTTTTAAGTAAAATGCTACAAAACGTTACCTTTGGAATACCTCATGAGCTTGGCATTCACCAGCTATATACTCTTCATAGGTACTGGAACACAGCATCCAGGCTAGAATGGGGGATAAAATGCTATGCGATACGTACGTTTGAAGGTCTCTTCTACCTCACTGCACAAGGCCCTTTAACTCGGACCCCTACCGTTTCCACTTTTGAATTATCATGTGAGGGCATCGCCTAGTATAATTATGCGAATAGCTTTACTCGTACTCCGAAAGTAGGTCTAAAGTTGCCTGAGAAACGGGTTGAAAGTAATACTTTTCAGCCCTAGGGAGAATCGTTATCAACTGACAGCTGTCAAATTACAAAAAAAAACTACTTCTATTTTTACATTTCTATTGAACCATGTTCCAACTTGCGGCTGGATGCGAAGGGCGGAGGACCAGGTGTGGTGGCGTTCATTGAGGAAGGCCTATGTCCAACAGTGGACGTCTAAGTACTGATATGATGATGATGATGTTGTTCCAACTTTCTATACAGCCACTCAATTACAGCGCGATGTAAAATTGAAATAACATAAAGTTCAGTATTAATTAAAATATTACTCGTACTAAATATAACTAATTGCTCTAATTTTACCAGTAACTTTAAATAAATATCTCAGCAAAGTTGTTGATTTATGTAAAATAAAACTCATTCATTTCTTCTTTAGCTAATTCATGTTTTTATTTTTACTTTCCTTGCATTCGTAATGAAAAGCACAATGTTTACTTTGGGTTAAAGACTTATTTCGTCCGTCGAACTACTGGACCCCTAGGGTAACAATGTGCTATTTCCGTAGACGGATATTTTCCGAAATGTGTACGATGGTTGGTTCCTAAAAAATAACTAGCTAATCATTAGTCTGACGCTTGCACCTAAAAATTTACCACGAAAATGTACACTGTTTTGTCGAAAACATCTATCAAGCTACCAAAACTGCTCAACATCTAAGTGAAAATTCATCTGCAAAACGTATTGGAATGTACACTGAGTATCCATTGGACATGTCCCAAGACTTAAATAGATATTACCGTAGATCGATCTTGGATCCATTACCCACCCTCTCGGTCCTCGGTCTCCCCAGCCCTGGAGGATCGCGGACGTAATATAGGGGAGGATATTACGCGCGTGCACTCAGCATCTGGAAGGGTGTTATGAGATTTAGTAAAAAGCTTTTTATGACTGCTAAGTGTTAGTTATTTTCAAACTACCTTCTATAAAATAGTTTTTTTAGGTGAAGGAAATGCATGCTGTATTCTTTTGTATCACATAATATAAGAATACGTTAAAAGCTTTAAATGTAAACATTATAATTATCTTACAGCGCAACATGGTGAATGGGGAAGAATGAGGATCATTCACAAAATAATAATTGTGATTTTTAATTAGTATGGCGTATGCGCTATAAATACCAAAGCATTTTATTATTTAAAGTATTAAAATCCATCAAGAAATGACGAAGTTATTAAAGTTTATTTGATGCAACTTTTTAAAACGCGCGCGCTTTGTATGCCGACGTCACTTGTTATCCACCGCACGTGATGTTCTCGCCCTCTCCCTCGGATTTCATTCACCAGAGCGGTGTCGCGACTGTTTTGTCTACGGCAGAGTCCACTTGAGTGCTGCATACATTTCTTCCCGCGACGCGCTGTGTCGTCACTTCCGGTCACTTCCGCTTTTGAAATTGCTGTATCTTCGTTATTTTATTTATTTATACTTTATTGTACACAAATATAAGTCACACAACTAATTTAAACACAAGATGTACAAAGGCGCACTTACCTCTGTAAGAGTATTTGATCCAATTAAATATATTTTTTATAGTATTTAGGTGTTTTAGCGCTAAATATACCGTGACTCATCCTCATTCAGGCTTGCCTGATGCAGGCGCCTACGCTTGCAACTCATGGTTTCAGAAAATAATAAGAATGGAAATATTAACAAAGCTAACATGTGGCGAAAATAATTACGTCGAGGTTGGAGGAGGGTATATTTGACACTATATTTCTAATACATTTTAAGTGACTAAATTTATATTTTTTAATAAAGCACTGAAGTTATTATATTAGTTTATATTACCACATTATGCCTCATCATTACTTACCATCAGATGAGATTGAAGTCAAGCGCAAACCCATCAACAAATAAAAAAAACATATTATTTTATTGATTTTGAGAGTAAAAGAATTACGTCACAGTACAAAATATTTTTATTGTATTAATTTAGTAAAGGCTTAGAAATAATTAACTTTGGGCTTTGAGCGAGAGCGGGAGCGGGAAATCACAAAACACTTCAATAAAGTCGTTCGGTAAAATATGTTTGTTTATGTAAATATACGATATGGATTTCTATTGATATCAGCATTTTGTTCCATTTTTTAATAATAAATAAATAACTCAGATATTCACACTTAATTATCCAGTCCTAAACTAGGCAGAGCCTGTGCTATGGTTACTAGATAACGGATACTTAAATAAATATATAAACATCTAAGACTTGGGTACATTTATCATACGAACTTTGTATTTAGATAAAACATGCAAAATATGCTGCCCGTATGATTTCACATCCAAATCGAAATAAGAATTCGTGTACGCGCCCCTTCAATTGACAAAATTTCAAACGGAAAAGTTATGTACGAGCAATTTTATCGTCCTTTTATACTTCGATCACTTCGGATTTCTTGTGTAAATGCTCAGATAAAATGTATGGTATTAATAATGGTGACGTTTATTGCCTTTATCTATGTCGGGCGATGAGATAGGGCCAGCGGGGAGGAAAATATTCTATGGTATTTAGTGTGGATGAAATAATCGTTTCTTGAGCATGTACCGTAAAACGTTATGCTGATACTCTGATACGGTAGTATGGACCGAGTTTTAACACGATATGGGTAGTGATACGGTATGGCCAAAAACCCCCGGGTCATCGGCCCCACGTACTACGAGCACCTGCCCGCAGTAAATAAAAGTAACCAGTGACGAAACGTGTGGTTTCCGGTAGAGTAGAATAGGACCACTCCAACTCTTCTCGTGGATGTCGTACAAGGCGACTAAGGGAATACATTATAAAACATCAATCGGGCCTCCCCAACCCGTCTGGCTAGCGCGGGGAGTGTAGGCCAAATCCTCCGTCTGTCTCCGGCAGATGAGAGAGGGTTGTGCTCCTGCGGTGGAGACAGGGATAACCTGATGATGAACGAATTTTCCAAAACATGAAATTGGTGGGCCCTCTGACGTTTAATTTACGAGTAATTTGTGATAATTTAATACGAAGTGTATTTTGAAATTTTTATTTTAATATTATATACTGACATAGACAGTATGTTATATACTATGACATTATTTGAATTGTTGACATTGTAATTTATATTTTGTACATTATTTTATTTTATGACGATCCCTTTTACCATATTAGAATGACATGTAAAATTGAATTTTTAAGATGTAAAAGTGAAATAAATCTAATCATATCTAACCTAATCTAATGGGCATGGAATTATGTACACTTAGGATATAAGTCCTCGATACGATAGGTACGCCTGCTCAAGATAATGTGGACGCAGCCTAAAGCGTTATGTTATTTGAGTTCTTCTTAGAGTTCTGTATTTCCAGACAAGTACAATTTGGATCTTCTTAAAGGAAGAGTGAATAGGTATCTTCTGGGTAAGCGCGCTCCACCTTAAGCCTCATCATCACTTACCATCAGGTGAGTTTGAGGTCAAGCGCCAACCCATCAGGAAAAAAAAGTTGGAGTCAGAAAATTTGCTTTATTAAAGCGATGTTATGATAGGATTTGTTACTGCTATTTAATATCCATCCATCAATAATACTCACGCCATGGTCCCAGACGTGTAGGCAGAGAGGATGTATCGTCACTGTGCGTAATTAAGACCGATACCCCTTGACGTGATGTGTTGCGAACAACATCGCCGCCTCCGTGTTGAGGTACCATATTATCTAGCGAAATAATTGTCCACCTCGTCAGAGCCCCGCATGACTCGGTAAGGCTAATATTGCCAGAGGTCGCCCAGTTCTGGGATATTAAATATCGCTTGCAGAAATCCAGAGGTTACAGCGTATCTATCATTAGAAACAGTGTCACAACAAAGCGAAACAATAACATAAACACGAAACTTTTAAAAACTTTACGGATGTAACTGACCTGAACTAACAACTTAGAACATCGAACACCTTGCACTTAACAAGAAATTCTGTAAACAAGTTAGGTGCTTACTACAAACTTACTTAAGTGGAAACCAGTTACGAACTTTTAGTTGTAGCAAGCGAAGAACTCAGAATAGAATAGGTCATTTATTCATAGCTACGACACAAACATACATGAGAAATAAACAGAATAGAATTAAAGACAAATCGCAGATAACCTAATATAAGCTAGTATTTAAGTCTAATAAAGACTCGTACCCGGCTCAAAGGTGCCCATGACGCTGGCTGCGTTACCACGTTGAATAGCCAGGGCTAATCTTTGAACCAGGTACGACTCCGCCCGGGGGTCACTCCCATGGTCTCTCATGCGCTTCCCCATCTCACGCACAAATGCCTTGGCCTCCGATCCCCACGCTCCTGATGTCTCCACCGCGAAGGGTACAAATATGTATGAGTTAGCCAGTTCCGCATACTTACTTAGAATATAATTAATAAATTACAGTTTAAAAATAATCAAGATACCTATATATGTCTCAGCAACAAATAGGCGCTGACTCAGCATAATGCTGCAGCATGCTACGCGAACTCCAGCGCTGGTATTCTGTCAGCACCGGGTCAAACACCACAAATTTAGTTTGTAAATTGTGCTTAGAGGGCTGTCAGTGTATTGGTGTTCATATTAATATTAAATATATATAATTTTGTGTTTGTAAATTAATAGAATTTACCTAGTAGTAGTAGTTTAAGTACCTAGTTTGTAAATTAGTAGAATTGCCGTGTGGTTTCCGGTAGAGTAGAATAGGACCACTCCAACTCTTCCCGTGGATGTCGTACAAGACGACTAAGGGAACACATCATAAAACATCAATCAGGCCTCCCCAACCCGTCTGGCCAGCACGGGGAGTGTAGGCTAAATCCTCCGTCTGTCTTCGGCAGATGAGAGAGGGTTGTGCTCCTGCAGTGGAGACAAAAATAACCTGATGATGAAATTAGTAGAAATAAGGGCACTTATACTCGACTCAGCGGCCCAAAGTAGATCGTGGCCTCCCATACCAGGAGTCGCTAATGGAATTTGTCGTCCTGTGTTACATTAATATTGGTCTGCTGTATGAGATACCTAGGTAATATGTTGATCTTCATCAGCCGAAATACGTCCACTGCTGAACTAAGCCTTCCCAACAGAATGCCACTTTTGGTGGGCTGTCCATTGGTTGATCACCACACTTGGCAGGCGGGTTGGTGATCACAGTAAAGCTTATTGTACACAGTAGAACGTTGCTGCCCGGCTCTGGTGCAACCCCTCAGTCGCCTTGAACACCCACGGGAAGTTTGTGTACCTTACCCTCGACAGCAACGAGGGCACCCCATTGCTGCCGCTCTCCCTGGGGATGCGTAGGATGGAATGGGTGCACAGAGCCCCCGCTCTGTGCACCCACATCTCCGATGACCGCTTTCAGTCGCCTTGTACGACAGGCAGGGGCTACCGTGGCGTCCATTTTATATATTGAAATTTTACTATTTACTTAACCATAAAAAATTTGCCCTTTATTATCGCTTTCCATAAAAGCTAAAAGAAGAAGATTGTTCAATAAACATACTGAATACCTATAAAGGAATCGTTTCAATTCGTTTATTCACTTTCAATTTCACTCCTCACCTCTGATGCCGACGATATAAGTATACACTTGGAGCCATGAAAAGCGTTAAGCCGGATTTACAACAGCGTATAAATCACAAAGAGGGAACGAGTGCGTCCCGAAGCGGGTGACGTGACTTATCTGACTCTTCTTGAGAGCAGGGATACTGTGGATTCATTTGTATCCGATACCATCGGATATTTTGTGATAACGTGAAAATCTACCAGTTCATCTCTTACCACACTTTTCTTCAACATGAGTAGTCTGCTGTTAAACCATTCTCATGAGACTCACTGGTTATTGAATTTCCTCTCGAGAGTTTTAATTATTTATTTTTAAATGGAAATGCAGCTTATTGCTGGTGCTTCCATAACATTAGTCGACTTGATTAATTCCTTTTAAGAAATTGTCCAGTCTGTTCTTAAACATGTTTATTGATGTGGCAGTTACGACAGATTCTGGCAACTTGTTCCATCTGGATACAAACCTGTTGCTTAAAAAAAATCTTTGAGGGTTCAGGTGAGCATTTGATCCTTGTATATCTATAATATATTGATATATTACCTAATATTTTAGGAATAAACTAAAAATTAACTAAACATATGTTTATTATTTATCGAATTATTTTAATAATATTTTTAGATCCAGTTTGGTCATGAAATAATTAAGACGCGACGTGTAACCTTTCTTGCCTGTACACCCTCTTAGCCCGAACCAGGAACAGTTAGTCTTGGTCGCTATTTTCATTTATCAGTCTGACGAATACGCTGGGCGAGACAATACGGTACTTATAGAAGAAGTGGAAATATTTAATTTTCTTTTTTTCACTATATACATAGATATAAAAAGCTGTAAGTTTTCTTAAAATAAATAAATAGAATTCATGAGTGAGGTGAAAATGCAGCATAAAGAAATAAACATCAAAGTATAAGTGTTGACTTTTACATCTATAAACATTGCAATCTAGCTATATAAATTGAAGTTTGAAAAAAAAATTAATCATTGTTTAAAAATCTCGAAGATAACTCATATCCGATAATGATATAAAAGACTGTCAAATATCCCTTCCAGTATCCGTAACCACACTACAGCCCTACTTGAGTGTGCTTGTTTGAGCTCTAACATCCAGGCAGTTTGGCCAGCAGCCAGATGCTATGATTGTTACCTACATAATCTTATTTTATTTTTCAGTTTTGTTACTTAAACTAATATTCAAATTACTTATTTTTAACTAGCGTGAGGCATAAAGGGTACGCGTAAGGGGCGCGCTGTGCCCTAAAACGCGAGACTGAAGTAAACAAATGTCTATAACCGTTCTATTTTGATAAGATTTCTGTGCGTACAAATGTGTAAGGACAGTCTGGTGCTCCTGCGTAGGTCATTTAATTTCTTCGCTAGTGATGGGGGTGTACCAGTGTGTTCACAAATATCTAGGCTGGAGCACCGTAATATCAGCTTCTTCCACTTGACTCCTTGCAAAACTACGGTATTCGAGTTGCCAACGATTCCGTAAGCACGGGCTGTTATAACCTCAACCATCAGAGACATTTGGTTCCATCTACACTAATATTATAAAGAGGAAAGATTCGTATGTTTGTAACGAATAAAGGCAAAAACTACTGGACCGATTTCAAAAATTCTTTCACCATTAGAATACTACATTATCCCTGAGTAACAACATAGGCTATATTTATGGCTATAAAAAATTAGGAATCTCTACTAAAACTTAAATAATGTAACCCAAGGTGTAAAAATGCAATGTAATAATGAAGTATAATTATTATGTTCGGTACAATTCATATTGCTATTGGTTTCTACTACAGTTGGAGCGGGAGTGGGATCGGGATCGGGATTGAGAGTGAGTGGGATAGGGAGCGAGAGTGGAAACGGGAGCGGATTCTGTAGTCCACGCGAGCGGAGTCGCGGGCTTAGCTAGTTGTCTATATAATGGTGCGTGTTTCGTTGGACTGTTCGATTTGGTGCCACCCTTCAATTTCCGCCATCTGCACGCCGTCTGAATACAGTTCTCCACATTTCATTCCTTACCCAAGTAGACAACTGAGTTCATATAGGCGACTAAGTGCGTTTTAAGCGATCCTTACACCTAATACCCATTTTGCAAGTACGCAATATTCTGCGTACGTATAAAATAGGTACTACTACCAAGCAATGAAGTTCATTTTACAGACCGCATAAAAAACTTTGTTTGTGAAGGATTTTGACTGCTTTTTAAAAAGCTATGCTAGTTAGAAACATGCTTTTATTTTACCTGTAATATTTACATAAACCTCTATTAACTAATTATTTCACATTTTTAGCTGTGCAGACTTTGTAATGGAATTTTTTTTAAAGTTTTCATCGTAAATAAATCTCAATCAACACCAATTGTTTCATAATTTTCGCTGCTGGGAAATTGAATTTTTTTCAGTTATTTTTCATTATAAATCGAAAACTAAGCGGCATTACAAAACGTAAACGATACTTGACCTAGTAAATAACACTTTAAAGTTTTGCTACCCACATTTTAGCGCATTTTGCATGTTTATAAGTTCTTCATCATCATCATCATCAGCCTGTAAGAGCCCACTGCTGGACATAGGCCTCTCCTAAGGCGCGCCACTGAACCCGATCCTCGGGTATTAAATTCTTATTAAACTAAAATTGGCCAAATATTAATTAAAACTATTCCCAAGTCGATAGCATTAGTAGTTACTGATATAAACAGCAGGGACAGACGGACGAACCAAGTCGCTCCATAAGGGTTAAGTTTCTACTATTTTGGTACGGGACCAAAATGATAAAAATATATTATTAGGTTACGTCATGTGATAGTTAACTCAAGCAATACCTACTGAAACTGTTATATTTCATCCCAATTTATTCATGAATTTTCTTGGAAATAGTATATAAGAGTTCTTTTAGTGGTATCTTGTAAAGCTCTTTAAGTGAAACGCTATACCCGATAAAATAAAGAGAAGGCCTTAGTATTGCGAAGTTCGAAGGAAATTTATTGCTTTGTATTTTTACAAGGCTTCCAGGCGAGTGCAGGTTACCCGATGTTTTCCTATGTCGAGCGGGGAATGAAAAATGTTTGGAAACGCGCCCCGAAAAACATGTAAAGGAAACACGAGAATGGACGAAACTTTTGCATGTTGGTAAATATGTAACAGTGTACGGTGAATTTGCCGTGTGGTTTCCGGTAGAGTAGAAAGGACCACTCCAACTCTTCCCGTGGATGTCGTACAAGGCGACTAGGGGAATACATTATAAAACATCAATCAGGCCTCCTCAACCCGTCTGGCCAGCGCGGGGAGTGTAGGCCAATCCTCCGTCTGTCTCCGGCAGATGAGAGAGGGTTGTGCGCCTGCTGTGGAGACAAAAATAACCTGATGATGTACGGTGAATGATGTCGGCACATGTTTAGTTTTCGAGTTACATGGGCGTAGTGGCAACTAGCTGCGCACGCAGCTCTGCTCGCGTGAACTACAGATTGAAAATGCTGAAATTTACTAAAGTCTGAAACACACAGAACGCGAATGCGTGGCGGAGGCGTGCTCCGGTTTTTTGTAGTGTTCGATTTAGTATGAGACAATTCACACAGAGTACCGCCGTGGAAAGCGGGATTTTCTATAAAGTGTACCGCCACGCATTCGCCTTCCGTGTGTTTCGGTCAATCACGCTCCCGCGCTCTCCTCTCTCCCCCACTCCCACTCTGCCACTACCAGCGCCACCGAAGTCCTAACTAATCGCAGTCTGAATTTCGCCGAGTTGCCACTGAGGATAGAAATTATCACCAAGTACCAGAGTTGCCGTGAATACTGGTGACGATACTTGTGTTACATTTAATTAATTATCGTTACATTACGTTGTTGGCGTATAACTTTGTCCCTCTCTAAATCGACTATGCTCGCGCGTTAGGTGCAGCAGCCCCACAATAATTTAGACGCTCACACAAACGTTTACGGATAAGCTGGCGCGCCTATCTGTTCGCTTAGACTAGGCAAGTTATACACCTACGCAGTTTGTAAAGAATAGGTAAGTACCTACTTACATTATTTTTTGTAGATTCTTAACCGTAAAAGTTTTTATTAAGGGCTAAAGATTTCGGAAACTATTCAAATTTTTCCCTTTTTATTACAAAAAGTAGGGAACCCTTAAACTGGCGGTACACGCTTCAGGGCAAACTTTTTACGGTAAGAAAATTTTGTGCATGCAATAACCTAAATAAACTCGGTAAAAGTTTACGAATAAAATATTTTTTACGACCAATGTGTACGGTAACCCACTTCAGTTTGCAGTTTTACGAATTATTACTATATGCTTATACTAGCTTATTTTATTTTATTTTCTTAGGGGGCCAGGAAGACCTGGCGATACTTCGACCCTTCAGGATCTTTTGTGCCAAACCCCTGACCACCAACGGTGCCCGAAGCCGATTTGGGGGACTTCACATACGCCTTAGATTTTATCATATATCTTTGTCATATGCAGGTTTCCTTCCGATGTTTTCCTTCACCGAAAATCCTGATAAATAAACCGTACTTAAGTTTCGAAAAATTCATTGGTACAGGCGGGGTTTGAACGCACGACCTCATGAGCGTGAGGCTCACGGCTTCACTATATATCAGCTCCAACTCTACAATGTTATTAAGTTTACAGTGTAGAAAGACATACATAATGCTCATGCCTTGGTCCCAGAGGGGTAGGTAGAGACGATGGATCGTCACTTTGCGCGATCCTGACACACCTCACTAGCCTCACTCACATTCATCAACCTTTTCATGCACCTCCTTTTATTCTTCTCACTGCGGACCCCAGCCTTTTTGGGGACGTTACTAATTTGATCCTTGAACGTCCGCCTGGACCTCCTGTAGTTCCCTCCGCATTCGCACTGTAAATTTATTTTATCACTCTTAGGGTATGGACATTTAGAGCGTATGAGTGAAAGCAAGACAACTTCCGAAAACTGGAATCAAAAATTAACTTAAACGGTACGGTCGCGCCGCACAACTTTCGCATTAATCGACTTAAGAAATTTACCGGAAAACCAGTTTTATTATAGCATAAACAAAGATTAGGTTTACAACATACGAAATGTATACATTTTTACACTATTTTAATTATAAAAGTGGGAGTGTCAATAACATAATACATTATACACTGGTTTTCATGAACTAAATCTTATCTCACATTTTTATATAAAGTAATGGCGTCCGTCATGTGATTCCCGGAAAATATCTTAAAATTATTTTTTAACGATAAATGGTTTAAGATAATTTATTCTCATAAGAATCACAATTCTTACATAAGAAAGTAAACTAAAATTATATTATGTTCTAATCCGAACTGAGCGTAAATACTTATACAAAGAAGCGGGTAGTTATAATATAATAGACAGAAAAATAACAATAACGGGAAATTGCCGCGAAGCGAAACACAAACACTTCACTACTACTTAGCGATAATTAAACACAATAATTAAATCGCTTTTACCGTTTTTATATGGGTTGTAAGGTTTACGATCCAACGAGTACTGCGTATTATAAACAAGCGTAATTCTTTATCACATGCACATTTTCAAGCAAATCCTTGATACAGTTTTTGAGAAAATTAACATTTTATTTTTTTCTTCTATGGGAGGTTGTACCTACCCTTCATTTCTAATGTAGAAAATAAAAATACTCATCATTCATTCATTATAAGTCGTGTGGTTCCGTAGTAGTAATTCATACATATATGTATTTCCGTCTGGTTACCGGCTTACAATAGGGCCACCCTAAATCTTCTCGTGAGTGTCGTCAAGGCGACTAAGGGATTGCACCAGGAATGGGCAGCAGCATTCTTCTGTGTATATTAAGATCATCACTGCGATCACCAATCCGTCTGCCAAGCGTGGTGATTATGGCAAATCTCCTAATGGAAAGCCCACCAAAAGAGGCCTTCTATTGGGGAGGCTTATGTTCAGCAGTGGACGTAGGTATATAGGCTGATGATGATTCATTATGTGCGCTAGAAATTGTGGCCAAATAAATTTAGGAACAAATTAATTACTATTTGTTTGCTGGCTACACTTACTCAACCCGTAAATGGAAACTAAAATCACAGTCTGCTAAATGAACTTCTAAACTTCGACTTTCAGCTTTCTAAATATGTTATAGAATGTGTTTGTAAAGGACGAAGTAAAAGAACTCTAGGTAAATACCTAAAATATATACTCTGGAAAATAAATTCAAAGAGAATAATTGTGACTAGTCAACCGATAGATTGCTTTTAAAGAATAGTCAGAAAAGATACGCATGAAAAGATATATAATGAAAACAGTAGAGCTTTATAATAATTTCCATTGAAATGTAGAAAACTAACGCCTTGCGTTATGTGATTTTTATGTGATTCTAATTTTTTTGTTTAATTACATTATAACTGTTCTGTACTCTGTAGATTACCTATTGATACATATTTGCCTGCTTTAATCCTTTGGTTCATCTAATCCTTCCTACTTATTAATCCTTCCTATATATTATAAACGCGTGCATGCGTTTGTAAGTATGGATGGATGTTGGTTACTCTTTCACGTAAAAAACTATTAAATGGATTTTAATGAAACTTTACAATAATATAGCTTATACATCAGAATAACACATAGGCTACAATTTATAAAGATATTGGGTGAATTGTCCATAATATCAAGTAAGTAGGAAAAAATCTACCAACTGCGAGCTATTCTGGCGAGCGCCATAAAATTATAATTTTAATATCATAATGTTAGTTCTTTTCTACGCCTCGCTTATATAAGCTACTCGAAATACTAATCCTGCGTAGACGAAGTCGGGGGAACCAGCTAGTACTTAAATAAAAACGGAAACTTCGCGTGTCGGTACATTGAAGATATTTGAAAAATAAATTGGAGGGACTAAGGATAAGTACTGGAACACATTTCGATAATTTTTGTGTTTGTTTGTTTATCTGTTTATTTGTGCACACATCACTTTTAAACTACTGAACCATTGTAATGGAACTTTCACAGAAACATAGTGCTTAATTTGATGTAACATAAAGGCTTTATTTCATCTCAATCGGCTAACTAAATCTGCGAATTTATAGTTTTCAAAAACTCACATTAACATTGATATGCAAAAAAGTAATATTCGGTGAAATTTTGATTGCGATAGATGTGTTAGGAGGACTACATTTGGAGCGAAGAGAGTAAGAGAGAAAGAGGTTTGAAGGGAGGGTTGAGGGGAATAGATGCGGGAGCGGGAGCAGAACCGGGAGCATGAGGGGGACGGGGAGGGCGTAGGGACAGCGAAGGGGAGGGGGAAAGGAACTAACACTTAATATTTTTCAGCTTTATTTTATTATGTAGTCCACGTGAGCGGAGCCGCGGGCACTGCTAGTCTACTTAATAAGTAAGCATTAGAATTTCGTCTGGCTATGCAGGTTTCCTTACGATGTTTTTCTTCACCGAAAAGCCTGTGATCACTCAAAATAACCGGATCCCCTAAAACCGGTGTCGTTACTCAATAGACCTGAAACTATTATTAGAATTATGTATTACTAGCTGTTTTCCGCGACTTCGTTCGCGTGGATAAGATATATTTCATTCCAAACCAATAGTCATACAAAAACTAATGCTATTTGCGTCTCGGTAACATATACATGAAAGGTAGACCAGCAGTAAAAACAGATTTGTATTACCATGTAAACTTTGCGGTCCATTTAGGAACACCATGTATTATGTATTTTGTTTTCAAGACGCAAAAGCGGTTGTTTTCATAAGACTATTGATTTGGAATTACATATACGTATGGTGCTAATTTCAAGGACCCGCAGACAGCCGACATGACAACAGAACATTCTAGGAAAATCTGGAATATTCTAGAAAAGTTCTCAATATTGTCACTCACACACGAACTTAACGCCATTCGGCACAATCTCGAGTTTATATGAGCCGTACAATGTGTTAGAAAAGGATAGAAGTATCCCATTACACATAGAGCCGTGGTAGCCGGTTGGTTCTGCACTCGCCTCACGTTCATGAGGTCGTGGGTTCAAACCCCGCCCGAACCAATGCGTTTTACGAAACTTAAGTACAGTTTATTTATAATACTACAGGCTTTTCGGTGACGGAATACATCATAAGGAAACCTGCATATGCCGAAGACGAAATTCCGAGGCGTATGTGAAGTCCACCAAATCGGCTTGGGGCACCGTTGATGGACAGGGGTTCGGCACAAAAGATCCTGAAGGTTCGAAGTGTCGCCAGGTCTTCCTGCCCCCCTAAGAAGATAAGATAAGATCCCATTACACATGTTTACCACCCACATCCACCCACCGTAACCAAACTCCCTTACTTGCAAGTGCTATCTACCTCAGCAACCATGAGTGGGTGGCAGTGGGTGGTTATGGAGAAGAAGCTGGACCTACATACATACACTCTCCTTTTATATATATAATAGATATAATTCCTTATCTTTACTGAAAAATGTAGTTAATTTGATTCACATTTGATTGAAATATTTTTCAATTTTTAAACCAATAAAATGTACCTTCAACTACATACATACATAATGCTCACTTGGTCCCAGAGGGGTAGACAGAGACGATGTATGGCCACTATGCGCGATCTAATGTCCAAAGTCCTAAAATAAACATGTTTTGTACAAAATCCATGATTTATGTCAGATCGGACATTGAATGTAAACGGTATTTGGTTACACAAGAACTTTGAAAGTCATGAAAGTTGTGTTCGCAAGTTACAAATTTTCGGGGCGAAGTAACTCAAAGGTTCAGAATTTCCAAATCCCGTCATTAGACCTGAGGGTGTAGTTATGTTGAGTTCACAAAGAAGTTGGAAATTTTGTGCAAAAATGATCAGCAAAAAAGTACAGAATATCAAATTGTATGTATGTATGTAAACGCTTTATTGTACCAAAAATAACAACAACAACAATAATAAAATAGGAATTAAATTGTACACAGGTACAAAGGCGGACTTTTCCCACTTAGGGATTTCTTCCAGTTAACCTTAGAGTAATTGTATGCAAAATTATTTCACCTGGGTTCTGTGAGAAATCGATGATTAACTGAATTCTCATACAGGAGATAAAGTAAATTTTTCATGAGACGAAATAACTTTATATTCTATTCCAGAATGAATAAATAACCGCTGAAAATATTGTGGACTAGCTGTGCCCGCGGCTTAGCTTGCGAGGAGAACCCTTTTTTTTAAATAAAGTTTAAATTTACTTAGAGACAATCCCGCTCCCCCATTCCAACCGCCACCGTAGTCGTAACACATCATCATCAGGTTATTTTTGTCTCCACTGCAGGAGCACAACCCTCTCTCATCTGCCGGAGACAGACGGAGGATTTGGCCTACACTCCCCGCGCTGGCCAGACGGGTTGGGGAGGCCTGATTGATGTTTTATAATGCATTCCCTTAGTCGCCTTGTACGACATCCACGGGAAGAGTTGGAGTGGTCCTATTCTACTCTACCGGAAACCACACGGCCAGTCGTAACACACACATACACATACAATAAAAACTAACGCTATTTCTAACGTCTCGGTAACAAGTAAATGAAAAGATCACCAACAGCAAAAACAGGTTTGTATTACCATGTAAACTTTGCGGTCCACGTAGGAACACCATCTATTATTTATTTTGTTTTCGAGTCGCAAAGGCGTTTGTTTTCATATGATAATAGTTTGAAATAAAACATGGTGCACTCACATCTAGGAGCTACTTGTATTTATTGCAATTAGTTTTGCTTTTAGCAAAATAATTTCGCAGTCCACTGCATTATGCCGGATGTGGAATTAATAAAGATTAATATGCAACCACGCAACCACACATAATGCTCTTAAAAAAGGAGTTATTGTAGAGTGGCGGAATAATATAATTTTAATTTATATATTTGGAAATCTTACGGCACACAATTTTAAATTACATGAAGTTGGATTAAGGAATCTGCAGCCTTATATAATTATACAGTATAAATACTAAGACAAATAAACATCTATCATCATCATAATGAAAGTCGCCGACATAGCCAAAATTGTTACCAAGGTGATATGGCAGTGGGCTGGCCACCGACGGCCGTTGGGGCAGACGAGTTCTTCAGGTCGTCGGTCCATCTGGCGGCGAGGCGTCCCACCGCGGTCTCCACTCCAGAACTCATCTGCCTCAACAGCCGTCGGCTCTGCGACAGATGTGGCCTGCCCATTGCCACTTCAGCTTGCTAATCCTTCCGGCTATGTCGGTTACCTTCGTTCTTAATCATTACTTACCATTATTGTATGTCGATAAATTAATTAAACTCTCTGATGATATTTCCCCGGGATTAACAGTCAACCCCACGACCGATTACGACGACTTACCGTTTTTCTTCTGTTACCGAGCTCAGCAAAGGTGTTTCGAATTTCCCCAAAGACCAAATCTCCATTCCATTTAGCTAAATATATGTTTGAGAGACACATTCTGGCGTTTACGGGCCGTGATTACGACTGGAATAAAAAAGGTGAAACGGTTTTTCTACGGATATTGCTCGGTCGGTAACATGCACGTGGGAATTACCGATATTTCATCCTTTACCATCCACTTTTATGAGCTATTTGTATGGAAGGCGGGTGTAACAAAGATAAATTCCATAACATTGTTTAAAAGGAACTATAAATTACTGATATCATTTTATTTAATCGCTTCTACATGACACATCTACGACACGTAGCGACGGCTACGGATTTCGCTACGGAAGTGTAGCTGTACTACGCGGTAGTTGATTTAGGTTTTAGCTTGCTTCGTGTTAAAATAATGGGCCCGATTCTGAATTGGTTTCGTCTTTATCTTCATAATACTGTGTGACAAAGATAGCAACAGTTTTAGTGCTGTCAAATTTTAACGTTGTGCCTTCAGAATCGAGCCCAATATTTAGTATAGTAGCATCACTGGTTATTTTCCTAGTTCCTCATTTTCGTTCATTCGTCAATTTCCTTATCAGTCTACTTATTCGTCACTTTCGTTCATTTTCTATCCGTTATTTTCCTTATCAGAGTTTGTTGTTTAACTTATTTCAACAGTTAGACTCCAATTTCTTATTACAATATGTTACATGACCCGATAGAAGGTACTAAATGCCGTTTTAGGGCGCCGCCCTGGACGCCCGCTCCGCCCTCCGCATCCAGCCGCTTATGACCACCTTCTTCAGGCCGTCGATCCACCTGCGCGTGCCAGAACTCGTCTGCCCCAATGGCTGTCGGTACTGCGACAGATGTGGCCCGCCCACTGCCACTTCAGCTTGAAAATCGCCATGTCGGTCACCTTCGTTCTTCGTCGGATATCTTCATTAAGAATCCTTCAAAGAAAGTCCGAGCATAGCCCTCTCGATAGCTCGCTGAACGACTTGAAACTTGTGGATCAGGCTCACCGTTAGTGTCCACGTTTCTGCGCGACAGGCATTAAGTAATAGATTAGGTACCTATAATCCATTGTAATCAATATAAATAGGTCCAACATGGCCGTCAGAGTCAAGGTACTTAACGGATACAGCTTCTTTATGATTAAAAGTTAAAACGTTGTAAAATAAATTTGACTACGTAAATACTACTTCACGTTTTAATAGCAGATTGTATGAAGTTTACTTCCCTTTTATATACTTCGCTTAAATTTAAGATCTCTAATTAAGAGAAAATATCGCCTTTTGAATATAGGTAGCTCCATTCTACCTCGTTGAACATTATAAAGTAAATCTTTAGATAATTTGAGTTTACGAGTTATCCGGAGAAGAAATAACAAGGCGTTAGAGGGTTCATCTACATCGAATATTGAATAACTTGTGTAGACAACGTTGTATTGAAAATGTGCTTGATATAAATTTTACTTTTTACACAAACATAAGGCGACTAAGGGATTGCGTCAGGGATGGGCAGCAGCATTCATCTGTATATATTAAGATCATTACTGCGATCACCAATCCGTCTGCAAAGCGTGGTGATTATAGCAAATCCCCCAATGGAAAGCCCACCAAAAGTGTCATTCTATTGGGGAGGCTTATGTTCAGCAGTGGATGTATATTATACGCTGTTGACGATTATGATACAAACCTTGTGCAAACTGTCATTATTTTTAATATCACAAGCTAACTATATCCATTTATTGTTTGTTTCAGGTAAGAACTGCAAATGATTAGAATTTACGGTTTCATTCTTAATAGGTAAGTGGTTTTAAGGAAACATTCATATATATAAAAGGAAACACATATATATTAAAATCTTATATCTGCCTTGCATCATATAACTTCTGAGACCGTAATAAATTAAGAGATTAAACGAAAAGAACCTGAACCTGAGTTTTTAACTTATATACATTTATTTATAAAAAAAATTGCAACATTACAGATTTTTAATAATAATACATTACATAAACCATAGATTACCAATATTCAGAATGTATCATCACGACCGGTCAGTATAGGGATGTCAAAAACGATACGAGATAAAGAATTTGTTCTAAGGAACTATGACAGAGATAATATATAATGCAATTATACATTTTCAGAATATCTCAATGACACTTGGGAATCGAATCCGGACATATAAAAAAATTATTAGGAAAATAAAGCTTTATGTATGCAATTAAAAGAAAATGCTGCATTTAATTATTACTTTTCGACAGTTTTTTTATCTGTCAAATCACGTCGTGGTTCCTTGGAAAGAATTACTCCATCTCTTGTAGTTTCTGACTTCCTCATACTGACCGGCTTTGATGATGTACCTTGTATATTTATAATCTGTCCTCATAATGACTGAGACTGGCAACATTGTACAGTTTGTACAAGTTGGTCTCGGGCGTTTTATTAATTGTCTTGTATCTGTCTAATTATCATAGTACAGGATTTTTCGAATTACTTATCTAATATGTAAAAATATTAAAGTGTACAAGTGAATCATCTATATGTAGATTACACAGATTTTTTATTTGAAAAGAGTGAACATCCATCTCAACTCTATACAAGCGCACAAAGAACTTGTTCTCTTGAACTAAATCGTTTTAAAGTAGTGCCAGCCCTAGGAGAATTGCATACGACTGTCAATGTGTGCGTGATTTAGCGGTTCACGTAACATTGACTTTCTTCCATGCGCGTAAGATTCAATTTGGCTTGCACTGAATTTGTAGGTAAGGTTTTGAGAAATTGAATAAGCTTTCTTAGGGAGTACGCCTTCTGTACTTGTAGAATAGAACAGAATATGTCATTTGTTCATAGCTACGACACGTACACATTAAAAAACAGGTTTACAAACTACAATTTAAAGATAAATCTAGGTATGTGTCGCAGCAACAAAATGGCGCTGACTCAGCATAATGCTCCAGCACGCTACGCGAACTGCGGCACTGGTATTCTGTAAGCATCAGGTCAAGTTACTTTGGCCTTGGGTAAACTCACAAATAGAATTCAACCCATAGCAATCCTATCGTGATAGAATGGTGAAGTAAGCGCGAAACACGTGCCACTAATTTGCAATATATTGCAAAAATCATCAAACGCTTACTTGTTTCACGCCGAGTCAAGGTCGGGCAAACATCGACAAAAAATCTGCAAAAGTGCCATGTTACACGTTTTCTAACTGCATAATTGTATCTCCTCATTAGGAACGTGACAGCGAAGCATATAGGGTGCGCGGGATGGGCGCGCTGTGTTCGAAAATCGGCACGCGCGGGACTGACGTAAACAAGTGGCTATAACCGCTCTATCTTGATAAAATTTATGTGATTTAACCAATATTTAACAATCATTACACACGATCTTTCCTCTGTTTAGCTCTAATAGGTACAACGTAAGGAGACCCGAGTTCGACATAACCTCATTGATTTATCTCTCCCTTCTGAACTGTATCAAATTTCCGAGCCCTCTCCTAACATGCCCTCTGAAATCTGATAACGGTACGTCTTGTACAATTATTGAGTTACGTTGACATCTTGGGGACCAGACCTTAACGTCGTTAAGCGTCGTAAGGAAAGACTGGAATGCTTAAAAGAAGTCGACTCGAAGTAGTTTTGTTAGGCTCTCGTATTGTCTACGCTGAACTAAATTAAAGGAGGAGAAATGAGATTACTTCAATAAATTCTTCGAAGGGACATCTTTTCACCTCACTCGTGCCTACTACAAAAGCTGAAACAGGATTATGATGACCAGGGATTGTCATATATGTATACGATTTTTATCTTATTTTATTTAATACTTTTTTGTACACACAATACATGACAGGTTAAGCTTTTCTAAAGAAATTTCTTCCAGCTATCCTGCTAATATATTCCAATATATAAGTTAAAATATCCCAGGATTTTCCCCGAAATTTATTTAGAATTTATTAATCATTTGTTTGTCATTCATTTATGTATAAACTCATACAGTAAAACCATATGGACATTCCACATCCTCATTACCCACAAGCCGTACCCTCTAACATGTCACGTGATATACACTGTTAAGCATTTGGCGTCTATAAACGTAGTTAGTCGCAATATACGGTTCTAAGAATATGTTACATGATTAGGCACAAGCAATGATGGATAAAATTCCAGGACAATGATTCATATTGACGTAAGCCCCTTGGGAGAGGTTTGGGTAACCCAATATACTTATTTAAAATAACAGAAACCTTTTAGAATAAGGTTGGGTATCCCAAAATACTTACGGCTTAAAATGAAATAAGTAAGTAGTACATTTATTAACTATTTACACTTACTGAAAACACTGTCGAAGGTCCCTTATGAGGACAGAATCCCTTGTTACCTTACCTAAGTCCCTGCTTAGGAAGTAATTTTGTACAACATATACCAAATCCCTGATAATGCGTGTGTGTCCCCTTACGCGGCTGTAATCGTAAGAAAACAAATGAATTGAAGGGATTTCAAATAGATTTTGATCTCTGTGGGACCCAAAAGTTATTTTGACTAAATGCCTGTGTTTATAATTCAATATGTGGAGAGTCTGCCAAATAATGTACAAAACAGTTATTTAACACAGACTAAATACAAAAAGCAGTTAATAAAATATCAGATAGCCAGGATAATGACTACATACATACATAATGTTCACGCCTTGGTCCCAGAGGGGTAAGCAGGATAATGACTATCCTACTAATATTATAAATGCGAAAGTTTGGATATTTAGATGTTTGGATGTTTGTTACTCAATCACGCTTCAACCACTGGACGGATCGTGATAAAACTTAGCACACATATAGGTCAGGTCCTGGAATAGGACATGGGATAGTTTTTATCCCGAAAAAATATCCCATTCCTACGGGAAACACATAATAATTTGTGATGTTAAGTTGTCCACGCGGACGATGTCACGGACAACAGCTAGTATTTTATAAATCTGTAATGTACCTTAGTTATATACTTATGCTATAAACTGTAAAAGTAGATAAATTACTGTTGCGAACTCATCTTCTACAGATAAACCTCAATTTTATTTATTTATTTAATAGTTTATTTGTACACGATCTGGTGTGACTACGAGTCAGCAGAGATGCAAATATATAAAGAACAACACAAAGAAAAGAAAATTATACAAAAGGATAAGCTTATTTCTAAATTTAAGAATTATCTCTATTGTTTTGATCAATAAAAAAAAGGTAAAGTTATGTGACAGAGTGAGGCATACAGTGATAGGCGAGAAGTGTGGTTTGAAAGAAGATGTAGTATGGACGAAGGTAGAGAAGGTTATGACATTTACAGCGTACGAGTGAAAGAAGAGTTACAAAAGAGATTTACAGCGCGAATGTGGAAGGAACTACAGTGTATGCGTGCTTGCGTGTATGAATTCATATCTATATGTGTACTTATACGTATATACGTACGTACAGTGGGGGGGGGGGAGGCGATTTAAAGAGCTTTGAGGGAATGAGGTGCGGTGAAGTAGGAGGAAACGTCAAACCATAAAATACTCAAACCTAGGATCAATATAAACCGTAAGTAATATTAAAGGCAAGGAAACTGGGCCATACAGCCAAGTCTTAAGTTAAATAAAAGACAATAATCCAAATAAATCACTAATTTCCCCACACGGTGTTCTGCCAACATCGAAGTAGGAGAACAAACACGAAATAAATGGTAACAAAACCATTCATTTAAGAAAAGATATTTCATGTGAATATTGCCGCCCTTTTTAAAGTTAACACGACCTATTGGAATATTTTATTAAAAAGATGCAGTTTTTTCCTCAGACAAATGAAGAATTTACCAACCAATTGTTTTATTTTATTTATAAAATACAAAATTTAAAAACACATTACTTTGACATCCTCACTAGTACTGGTAAACCATTAAACCATGTTGTCTATGATTGGCTTGAATTTTATAAAATTTAATTAATTTCAGTGAAACTCATTAGGTAGGTAACCGATGATAAACGACCTGGTATCCCACTCATTTGTACGAAGCGTTTCTCTTTAATATGACGACAGCTAGGCTACATATATAAGTTGGATTTCTTGGATGGAAGAGAGTTACCCATCTTCTGAGTAAGCTTTAACTTCGGCCTTATTTCATTTACAATAATACTGAGGTTTGACGTAACCTTAATTAATACTAAAAAATAGAAACAATTGGCTTACAAACAAGCTGTAACGACTCTGCTGCTAACGCTGCTGTGACGACCTCCGTGGCGGAACGGGTAGCTCTCGGACTGCCACGCCGGAGGCTGCGGGCTCGAATACCGCTAGGGGCAAATGTTCGTATGATGAATATGAATGTTTGTACCCAAGTCTTTGATGTTTATATATTTATTTAAGTATGTGTATCCATTATCTAGTAACCATACCACAGGCTCTGCCTAGTTTGGGACTGGATAATTGGTGTGAATGTCTGAGATATTTATTTTATATTTATTTATTTGTTTTTTGTGTTTGCAACTCTGAGGTGCAATAAAATTCAAATTACCTAAGCACAGTTATTCAAGAAATGACCTATTTTTGTGTCCTCAGAATCTTAAGTATCGCTCTTCATTTATTGACATATTACCTATTTAATGTGGACCGCCATTGAAATTGAAATCGTAAATAATAACAAGAGCGAATTCAGGGACGAGTTTGAGGGATGTGGCCCCCCTGTTCAAATAATACATACATCAAGCAAAAATTATAAAGAGTATATTTAGTTTCATTTATACTATATTGTACACATTTAAACCTTTAATGTACAAAGGTATATATAACTCTGTAAGAATTATTTATAGTAATTTATACTCTGTAATATTTAATATTATTTATAGCTATTTCCATTCCTCTCTGTTCATCTCACTAGACATTGCTTATCCACTGTCTTTCTCATCTGATACCACATTCTATATCTGATGTTTATAGAACAGGTTTAGCAAATTTTAAACACTTGACGCCACTTAGTTTAGACTCACTGCATTTCATGACCATATACACATAAGACATATATACCTAAAAAAATAGAAAATATACATTAAATATGAATAAAGGGACAGAAAACTTGGCGATACATCTTCTCTGCCTACCCCTCTGGGTAAAATGTGTCAGTATGTATATTTCATTCCAGATTCATAGTCCTATGAAAACCAACGCTATTTACGTCTCGGTAACATATACATGAAAGGGTCACCAGCAGCAAAAACAGGTTTGTATTACCATGTAAACTTTGCAGTCCACTTAGGAACACCATCTATTGTGTATTTTGTTTTCGAGACGCAAATGCGTTTGTTTTCATAGGACTATTAATCTGGAATGAAATATATGTATGTATGTATGTATGTCTGTATATATGTATGTATGTATGTATGTATGTATGTATGTATGTATGTATGTATGTATGTATGTATGTATGTATGTATGTATGTATGTATGTATGTATGTATGTATGTATGTATGTATGCATGTATGTATGTATGTATGTATATATGTTATTAATGTATTCGTTATTTATTTCATTTAATATAAATGTCATTGATTAGATTTGCCGCATACTTATCGCTTATTACCCCCCCTTAAGCCAAGTCCTTGATTCGTCTCTGGTAAATAATAACATAAAATGTACAAATCACAGTCATCGAGTCGATACCCCGTCGGCGCGTAATAAATCGGGCGTCGCCTAGAGGGGCCGACCATAAACATCGCCATTTGAGGTTTATTGACGACGCAGCTGGGTGTACACGTCATAAACTCGCGGTCCCAGTAATAGGGGCCAATCAAATTTAAATTTGACGACCATTGGTTACGTTAATGTCGTGTTGAAACTGAGTAGGTATTTAATATTGGTTTTATTTTATAAACGATAAACTTTCGAATGTCAATTATTGGAGAGCAGGAAGTGTTGTGATCTTATGGAAATTCGACTTCCAGTCTTATATATTAATATTAATTCTATGTGTATATTAATAATACAGTAATTTATTATAAAATTTCATTTCGGTCTCCCTCTTGTTTTAGATTTTTCCACAGCGAGTGTTGTTAAGAAGAGATCTCTTATACAGATAAATCCACCTTTGTACATTTATATTTATTGACTTTTTTGGACATACTCGTTTCATTTCAACCTTTTAGGACATTGAGAACTCTAGGCTAAGTCCATATTGGTTTGTCTACATTTTGTTTTATATTTGGTTTTAAACATGGCTGGAGTTAACGCGTCTTTTAGAAATACGTGGCATAGTGCGCCCAGTTCCTCTACATTATAAAATTAAGCTACGGTAAAGTGGCAATGTCAAACAAAATAAAAGTATAATAAATATCAATAGATAAGCATTATCATGCCGTGTGGTTTCTGGTAGAGTAGAATAGGACCACTCCAACTCTTCCCGTGGATGTCGTACAAGGCGACTAAGGGAATTAATTATAAAACATCAATCAGGCCTCGCCAACCTGTCTGGCCAGCGCGGGGAGTGTAGACCAAATCCTCCGTCTGTCTCCGGCAGATGAGAGAGGGTTGTGCTCCTGTAGTGGAGACAAAAATAACCTGATGATGAAGCATTATCAGCTGCTGTAAAGAGGCATTTTCAACATATGTAAAATTAATAAAATATAAATGAATTTATTTCAAGTAATAAGTTTAGAAGAGACAAAATTATTTACATGATTTCATAAGAGTAATTTAATTTGCATATTTCATAATTTTAAATCGTCATGCATTTTTTAATTTCATTCAGAAATATATTGAAAATAGTCGTATGAAACGTGTGCTAAGTTAAATATTCAAATCTTGGTTTCTATATATTATATTCACTCGCCTACAGCTCGGGCATAAACATATTGCTAAATAACGCCTACGGCAGCTTACATTACGCTAGCCTCAATAGGAATAATCAACTTTTCGCACTCTGTAGCAAAATCTAGCTCCTAAACTAGAGAAGCGATTTGAATATTTTTTGTTTTGCTGCCAGAAAAGCCTATGTAGTTTAAATGGAGGACGCGTAATCCACTGTGTAACCTCCATGCTCGTAAAATCCTTCACCGAGTGAGATTACACGTGAGTGGTACTACTATTTCTACACTACAACTCTAATAGAAGTGTATTGCTATTCGAATCGCGTGTAAATCGAATCGGATTAGCTAACGCAGTACTTAGTCTCGGGATAATTAAGTTACGAAGCTTACGGAGCGAACGAAGCAACGGGATACATAGTAAACGTGGGATCAAATGAATGTGCAATTTGAATGGATTTAGTGCCTACTGTGAAAGTATTTACGTCTTTTTTATGATACCTTTTGAGCACTCGGCTAGTGAGTAGTGTTTTTTACTGCGTAGCAAATAAACTGCGGACGCTTTTTGCTATGAGTGCTACGGCGTAGCAGTCGGGGCAGTAAAACTGTAGCACCGAGTCTATAATCAGCGAGGTCCGGAATTTTCATAGTGAAAAGTAAAATGTCTAGGGATTGAACGCTGTATGTAGTATTTTGAAATAAATGACAAATTATGGGCCCATGCGTCCCCACTTGTACTCAATGGCGTGGACTATCAGGTGACGGCGTGTGGTGGTCTCGATACATAGGTTTCATTTTATTCTTCGTAGCTAGTTTTAGAAGACAAGTTTTAAATCAATGAAAGTTATTTTTATTTCATTTCAAGTCGAAAAACTTCTTGCGAAGAATATTATGAAACCATGTACTTTTTTTATTATTGTACTATTTCGTAATACGCAAAGTGCCGATACATCGTCCCTGCCTACTCTGGGTACAGGGCATGAGCGTTATGTATGTATGTAATAATCGGCTAGTGATACTTTTCTGATCCACTCTGTATATTCTATACTAATATTTATTACTAAATATGTTAACGATAAAACAAGTAAGAGTAAGTACTGTTATAAAGCGAGCTACAGTTGGTTAATTGAATTAATGACGCCTTTAATATTAAATGTCATTGAAGCAAGCTTGTCAATTTAACGACATGTTAACTTTTAATGAACCATTCTGCATTTGAATAAGTGACAGCTTTATTCGGAGTGAAATGATTCAACGAAATAATATTAAATTAATTAAAAGCGATATTATTAATTAAAGGATCGGGTTCAGTGGCGCACCTTGGGAGAGATGTCCAACAGTGGACTCTTTCGGGCTGATGATGATGATGAAAAGCGATCTTAGTAAAGGGCGAAGGACCGGGTGTATTGGCTTTCATTGGGGAAGGCCTATGTCCAACAGTGGAGGTCTAAGTGTTGATATGATGATGATGATATTAGTGAAGTAATATATACAGACCGTGATCTTAATGTTTAACTTTAAAGGTTTAATTAGTTTATGTAGATTAGTGCAATAATATATAAATACATGTACTTAGCATTCCGACCTAATAACAGTAAAAATAAGCACACTTACATACACAATCCACACAAACCCACACATATAAACACGCCCATACAAACGCATTCACAGAAAATAGAAAACTTTAAATTACATTTTTTTCTAAAGCATTTATTTTATTTACACGTCATGATCATAAAATTTTTACACATATTAAATAAAATAAAATGAAAGGAAGAACTAATTAATGTGTGGTAGTGCTGCTCCATCATCGAAACCGAAGAGTTTGGCAGCGGGCATCCATTTGTGGCGAGGGCCGCGAATGCACATACTTGCGGCTCATACGAATTATCATCTCTATTATACATAGAGATGATAATTCTTGCTCTCAACCAGCCCATTACTTTGCTTAGTGGACGGTCCCTACGATTAGCAATTGTTTCTGCCAGATTCTTGATGATGATGAGACCATTTGGAAGAACACTTTGGCATTTTGAAGGCATCGCACGCCCATCAGTGGTCTCCCGACTGATCACAAATGAGCTCACCTTTAGATCTAAATTTAGATTTAAATCTAGTTCATCATATACCTAACAGCCCTTAGACGTAAATAGGCCTTCCCCAATGAATCAAACCACATCCGGTCCTCCGCCCTCCGTACCCAGCCGCTTCCGCCTACCTTCTTCAGGTCGTCCTTCCATCTGGCAGTGAAATCTAATTACTTATAGAATATCATTGTTATGCGCCTATAAATCTGGTGCCAAATAATACAAAAAAGATAAAAAGAAGCCAAGTCTAATCTCATAAATTACTAATGTTATTATCCCAGTAACTATTGCTGCGCAAAATCTAATTGGGGTACCAGAGATTTTGGATATAAAGAATAACCTTGTACTTATTAGGAATAGAGAAATGGCAAGCATAGTTGAGCTTGGCTCTCTCCTGTCTACTTATTATTCAAAAGGCACGCTCGCCTCGCTGGGAATTGTCACTTTCCTCACGAAAGCCCTAATTTATGTTGGTAGGCATTTTTCCAATATTATTCCACGCATTTTTCTATGATTTATTTCATTCATAAAATAGTGATACTCCTGGATATAATAGAATAAGGGGCAAATCTTAAATATTTCGTCAATCATCTCACGGTTCCATTAAACTCTCTATCGGTCCTTTGTAAAGTACTACTACAGAATACTAATAAATAATACTAGAGATGTGCAGAGGAGAGCTACAAAACTACCGAATGCTTTCAAAAGATTAAAATACGAAACTAGTTTATCGCGCCTGCACCTTACTAGTCTCAAAGAACGCAAAGAAAGACGAGATCTAATTGAGACCTTCAAGATTTTGAACAATCACTAAAACACATCCAAGTTAATGAATATATTTAACTCAAACCCCACTGAACGACTCAGAGGACCATAATATGAGATTACAAAGATCAAATGCTCACCTGAACCCTCAAAGAAACTTTTTAAGCAATAGGGATGTAACCAGATGAAACAAGTTGCCAGAATCTGTCGTAACTGCCACATGAGTAAACATGTTTAAGAACAGACTGACAATTTCTTAAAGGAAAATAATCAAGTCGACTAATGATATGGAAGCACTAGCTATAAGCTGCCTTTCCATTTAAAATAAAATAAATAAATAAATACAGTCAACAACTATTGAACTGTGAAGTATGTGATGTTGGGTAAGTTATGAAAGGAGAATACTCAAAACTAGGCTAAAAATTCGTCTTCTTCAAAAATATTGTCCTGAATCCTATACTATCCTTCCTACTAATATTATAAACGCGAAAGTTTGTAAGTATGGATGAATGTTTGTTACTCTTTCACGTAAAAACTACTGAATGGATTTTAATGAAACTTTACAATAATATAGCTTATACATCAGAATAACATATAGGCTACAATTTATATAGATATTGTGTGAATTGTCCAAAATATCAAGTAAGTAGGAAAAAATCTACCATCTGCGAGCTATTCTGGCGTGCGCCATAAAATTATAATTTTAATGTCATAATGTTAGTTATTTTCTACGCCACGCTAGTATAAGCTACTCGAAATGCTAATCCTGCGCAGACGAAGTCGCTGGCACCAGCTAGTCTAATAAATAAAATCGTAAACTTCGCGTGTCTGTACATTGAAGATGTTTGCAAAAAAAAAATTGGGGGGTCTAAGAATAAGCAACAGAACACATACCGATCATTTTTGAAATTTTTGTCTGTTTGTCTGTTTATCTGTTTGTCTGTGAGTTTGTGCACGCATCACTTAAAAACTACTGATCGGACTTTGATGGACTTTTCACAAAAATATGGGGATTAACTTAACTTAACATTTAGTCTTTATTTCATCGCAATCGGCTAACTCAATCAAAAGTTATAGATATTTTTAGTTTTCAAATACCTTAGTAGGTAAGGTTAGTATGTAATATATTGCAGATAGTAGTATTTCCGTACTATTCAGATTGCGATGAATTTGAATTACATTTGGAGCTGCGAGTAAGAGTCGGAATGGGAGTGGGCGTGGGTGTGGGCGTGAGCATGAGTGTGGGTGTGGGCGTGGGCGTAGGAAAAGGGGAGCGGAAGCGGAAGCGGGAGCGGGAAAGGGCTCGGAAGCGGGACCGGAGCGGGAGCGGAAGCGGAAGCGCCAACGGAAGCGGAAGCGGGAGGGAAGCTCAAGCGGAAGCGGGAGGGGAGCGAGAGCGAGAGTGAGAGCGGGAGCGGGAGAGGGCTCGGGAGCGGGAGCGGGACCGGAGCGTGACCGGAGCGGGATCGGAGCGGGAGCGGAAGCGGAAGCGCCAGCGGAAGCGGGAAGGAAGCGGAAGCGAGAGCGGGAGTGGGAATGGGAGCGGATTCTGTAGTTCACGCGAGCGGAGCCGCGGGCACAGCTAGTTATTAATAAATTAAATTATTTTAAACTAAATTTACACGTACGACAGTAAACAACGTCGTAAGAGTTGAGCAAGGCACTTAGTCTTAACACATTAGCCTTATTTATTATTCAGCCTAATTCCCCACTGACGTTTCTGACACGTGACCCTTCATGCGTACGTGCCGTTTCAGAAAGTAAAAAAAAATTACGTAACAAATGTATTAATTCAAAAATTTCAAACCATGATTTACTTTTACTCGCTCGAACGCCAAGTGAAAGAAGCCGATAATTAATTTCGTTAAAGGAATTGTTAGAGCTACGTACGAGCTACCTGTCGCCAACAAAGTCTGAAGGAACAAAGCGAATTTAATACGTTTTTCAGTTCATGGTTTCGTAAAGGTGATTTTAACGTTGAGTCATAGAAGAAAGGCGTTCATGCTTTATTTAAATGGGGAGTTTGTATATAACTTTGTTGCAATGCAACAGTAAATGGTAATAAAAGAGCTTGACGTGAATTCTATTGTCAATTCATGTAATTTCTATTAAATAAATAAATATGTCAGACATTCAAACCAATTATCCAGTCCCAAACTAGGCAGAGCCTGTGGTATGGATACTAGATAACGGATAGACATACTTATATAAATATATAAACATCCAAGACTTGGGTACAAACATTCATATTCATCATACGAACATTTGCCCCTAGCGGGATTCGAACCCGCAACCTCCGGCGTGGCAGTCCGAGAGTTACCCGTTATGCCACGGAGGTCGTCGTATTATCAACTACTTAAAGTATAAGTTAATACGGTTTAGAATATAAAACCAGAGTCATTATTTACAGTTTATAATAAGACAGACTTTAGCAGAGAATCCCACTAATCCCACTTATATTATAAATGCAAAAGTATGGATGTTTGGACATTTGGATGTTTGTTACTCAATCACGCTTCAACCACTGGACGGTTCGGGATGAAACTTGGCACACACATAGGTTAGATCCTGGAATAGAACATAAGTTCGTTTTATCCCGAAAAAAAAACTCATTCCTACGGGAAATACATAATAATTTGTGATATTAAATTGTCCACGCGGACGAAGTCGCGGGCAACAGCTAGTGCTAAATATTACTACGGCTGGCAGTACGTACCTACGTACTACTGGCTGCCGGTACAAGTTACTACGCCAGCGCGCTATCGGCCGGCGCCGAGAGATCGACGCTATAAGTTGGAAAGAGAAGCACTTATGTTGTTAACATATGACGGTGTCTCTCTCGCGATCGACTATGTTCACAAGCTGGGTGCAATATCTCTACCGTAATTAACGCACACACATAAACGTGTACGAACAGGCTGGTGCACCTGTAATAGATAATTCTGTTCAATTGTATGGGTGTCGAGTGTGTGATATAACGTGTAGGCTTGTCTACTTTGCGCATGCGCATTATCGGCGACCACGTTGGGCGGGCCACGAGCGGGAACCGGGAGCGGCGCGGGCGGCGTGGAGGCGGCGGGACATCTGCGTGTGTGAGTCCCTCTGTGGCCGGGATAAAAACTATCCTATGGCCTATTCCAGGACCTATTATTATTATTTTTATTATTCGAGTTGGGGCTATTTCAAGATCCCAGTCTAGACCTTGTATCACTGCGACCATTTCTGGTCTATTGTGATCGCCACCATAGTATAGATAATATAAACTGGACTATGCTTTTAGCACTGAGTTGTTTTACTTCGTCAGGGCGAAGCAAGTAGTTACCTAGGTATGTATTTCTTTTACGCATCAGTGGTCCACACTCTCACAGGAGGTGCATGGGGGTTTCCTCTGCTTCCTCACAGAGCCTGCACTCTCCTGTGGTTCGCAGCTTGAGGTTGAACATGTGTTTGTTCAGGCCACAATGTCCTGTGAGAGCTCTCACTACTATGCGTAAGTTGTTCCTGTTAAGCGCTAGCGCTTCTTGAGCAGAATTACGATTGTAAGCCTTTATTAGTGCTTTGGAGTGGTCCAGGACCTAACCCTATACAAGTATGTGCCAAGTTTCATCACGATCCTTCCAGTGGTTGAAGCGTGGTTGAGTAACAAACATCCAAATATCCAAACTTTCGCATTTATAATATTAGTAGGAAGTAGGATAATAGGATTGTTTTACCACTAGAAGCGAAATTTTGTATGGAGCGTTATGAATAAACTATTAGTTATATTGTCATAAAAGGTGGTCTTATTTTTTTTTATTAAGATACTTGGCTCAATAAAACTGAATATTCATGCATCATTTGTCAAAAGCTTAGTTCAATAATAACTTTTCTTTAATTTATTGTTCATTATTCATAGAGCACCGGATGCTGATGTCTGGCCTTAATTTACAAAATTTTAATGATCTGAAAAATAAGATTAATCGTTTGAAAATATTCTTCTCAAGTTACTGAATGATATTTACATAATTCATCATCATTATCCGTTATTATTATTATTTGCTGTGTGGTTACCGGTAGAGTAGAATAGGACCACTCCAACTCTTCCCGTGGATGTAAAAATAAAACGTCAGTCAGGCCTCCCCAACCCGTCTGGCCAGCGCGGGGAGTGTAGGCCAAATCCTCCGTCTGTCTCCGGCAGATGAGAGAGGGTTGTGCTCCTGCAGTGGAGACAAAAATAACCTGATGATGATGATGATCATCATTATCATGAGGTCGTTGACTTTCACTGCTAGACTAGATACGAGTGGACGATCGCAAACGGCGGAGTACGCGAGAAGGAACCCCAGTCTTGTATGGGACTAGAGGGCATACTCCACAGAAATCCTATCAAGTAGAACGGTTGTAGACATTTATTTACTTCAGTTCCACGGTTGCCGATTTTCAGACACAGCGCGCCCCTCCCGCGAACGAAGAGTCGAAGTGTCGCCAGGTTTTCCTGGCCCTCTAAGATGATAAGATACCAACAACTACATGAGCACCAGCCTATCCGTGTGCGTGTGCGCAAATTATGGCAGGGCTGCTCCACCTAGCGCACGAGCATAACCGATCGAGAGAGGGTCAACGTTATATATACGTCAACAACATAAGAGCCTCTCTTTAACCTCCGTGGCGGAACGGGATAGCTATCGGACTGCCACGCCGAAGGTTGCGGTTTCGAATCCCGCTAGGTGCTAATGTTTGTATGATTAATATGAGTGTTGGTACCCAAGTCTTGGATGTTTATATATTTATTTAAGTATGTCTATCCGTTATCTAGAAACCATAGCACAGGCTCTGCCTAGTTTGGGACTGGATAATTGGTGTGAATGTCTGACATATTTAATTATTTATTATTTATCTTTCTGAATTATAGAGTCGATTTCTCGGCGCACGTCGATACCGCGCTGGCGTAGTAATTTTAATTTGGCGTAGCAGGCAGCCTGGTACAGCGATATCATCATCAGCTATATATGTACGTATGTCCTCTGCTGAACATAAACCTCCTGCCACTTTTAGTGGACTGTCCATTGAAAGATAAAGAAAGAAAGAAAAACATTTATTCACTACCACAATTGGCACACACAAAGAAAAAACCAACAAAGCAAGAAAAAGGTAAAAAAATAAAATAAAACATAAGAACTAGAGAAATCAATTTAATTTTTTTAACATAGTTAAAATAGTATGCGTGTGCCGTGGCAGCAAAAGGGCAAACGACCATATCCCATTGGGGATTGGCCATAATCTCCACGCATGGCAGGCGGATTGGTGATCACAGTAATGATCTTAGAATATACACCGGAGAACGCTGCTGCACGTCCCTGGTGCGATATGGAAATTAACATACAAGACATCGAAAAACATGAAATTTTTTATTAAAAGCGGTGTCAGAGAATCAGATGTGATAATAATGATAATATTACATATATATAATGGGTCCGATTCTGAAGGCACACATTTAAAATTTGACAGCGCTAAAATTGGTTTCGTCTTTATTTTCATAATACTGTGTGATAAGGATAGCAACAGTTTTAGTGCTGTTAAATTTTAACATTGTGCCTTCAGAATCGAGCCCAATAAGTATACATAGACTTGTCTAATCCCAAACTAGGATTTCTCTTGTGCTATGGTAATTAAACAAGGATAGGACAATTCATAAATGTAACATCCAGACTGGGACCAGCTTGTACAAATTGTACAAACTCGTCTGTTTCCAGTGGGAATCGAACCCACGACCTCTGACGCTCCAGGCCAATGATCAATCCACTAGGCCAACGAGGCGGTCAAGTGATATCAGCTAAACTGTTTATAATTAATTTCCATAGTTCGTTAGTAGAATCAAAACAATATTTATATTCCCTTTAAGTATCTTTCAGAGAAATGAAATCCCAAGATAATGGTCTGACTATAATTTAATTCATTATGCCACTATACAATATTTTACATCAAATTGAATTGCACGTAATGCAATTGCAATTTGCGATATTGCATTTTCCCTAGAGAGGGTGAGGGTACTTTTACCTTGGAAGCAGGAGAGGGGTAACGAAAAATTGCTTTCGCTGGCTCAGGAGATGTAGACTTCGTAATGAATGAAATTTTCAACACAATTCTCGGAGGAATTCTTGTTTTAAAAATTTTAAGAATATTTATTATTGCAATTTCCGAAGAACAAAGACATAACTGACGTCAAACTTTGTAAGTATTATATCTTCTTACCTTTATTTAAACACCTTCTGCGTGTTCACTATGAATCACAATGTGGCTACTGAACAGATTACATAATAGACAGTGTTTTGTATTTATTTTTCTATTTGTATGTATTTATTTAAGTATGTATTTCGTATTACTAGTTATCGGTATGTAGGTATATATTTATTTAAGTATTCAGGCAAGTTTGTGTTATATAAATTGTATACTGTTTGCATGCAGTATTTCCACTCCTCAAAAAATTTGCCACCACCCAAAGGTCACCTGTAAGAAATCGCTGAAAGCGATAAGGCTGCCGTTGTACACTAAATTCATCCTTCTATGTAAGTTTTGTTTTTATTTAAAAATGTATTTTTTTTTGTGCCCAATAAAGAATATTTGAATTGAATTGAATTTTTTTTAAGGCACCTCGAAAGGAAAAAACGGATGCCTTTAGGATTACTATGTTGTCCCCCTTTCTGTTTGCCTGTCCTTCAAGACCCTTTTACTCCGGATCGGCTAGAGGTCTGGAGTACTAGTCTTGTAAAGAATTCTAGTTTCTAACACCGTCAATACAATAAAAGATGCCATACTCTTGGTCGAAGATAGTCGTATCTTTCATACTAAATATAGAGGTATCATTTAAACGGTGAGCAAAATATGCCTACGTATTTTTGCGAGCAGAAAAATGTATTCGGTCAGCTAAAATGGATAGTGGTCAGCAACTTATGACTAGCAAACATCTCTAAATCAATCAGCAATTCATGTCATACTGGACTGCTCAAATTTTTTTATCATCATCATATCAGCCTTTAGACGTCCACTGTTGGACATAGGCCTTCCCCAATGAACGCCACCACAACCGATCCTCCGCCCTCCGCATCCAACCGCTTCCGACCACCTTCTTCAGGTCGTCTGCCACTTCAGCTTGCTGATCCTTTCGGCTATATCGGTTACCCTCGTTCTTCGTCGGATCTCTTCATTACGAATCATATCCTTCAAAGAAATTTTTATAACCAATTAAATATATTGCCTGCATTAAGTCAGCCATGTTTAATCACATTTTGGTAAGCACTCAGACGGTAAGCAGAATTATTTTGTACTGACTGCATATTGGTTAAATTGTCGACAATATTAAAGTTGTTTTTAAACACAGGTTGCAAACCTAATATTTGTATGCTGTCCAAATGATTTAACAGCAGATTTTTGTTGCTAAACAAATTAAATAATGGCAAACCATTTAATTCTCCTAAATATATGCAAGATACGACTGTCTTCTACGTAGGGTATGATATGATATTAGGGTATGATATGATATTACAAAGTATACTGACAGAAAACCTCATTAACTGCCACATTAAAAAAAGTCTATAGAGTACTTCTCCTTGACATAGACTCTTGAAAAAAAACCTATTAAGTTGTATGTACAAAAGGGTTGTACATTAAAAAGTAATTAGATTGGGAGGCGGTGTATCTAAACTCAAATCTACTCGTAGGTCCTGCCTCACTGACTGCTGATGTCCAACGACCTGGCCATTAGGTAAGCCAATGATGTGGTAAAAAAACCGGTCAAGTGCGAGGCGGACTCTCGTACCTAGGTTTCTCCCCCACACATCCACCCACCATCACACACACACACACATACACCCCCCATACACCCCCACACACATAATTATATTTTTGTTTCAACTTAGGATGATAAATTATGAAATTTTTCATCCTAAGTTGAAAACTAAGCGACATAAAAGGAACTAAATCTATTTTAAAATGTACAAACGATGCCCATTCATACAATAACCTAATTGACCACACTTTAAAATTTTCCCAGCCCCATTCCGGCCTCTATGCAATGACAAAAAAATAATTCAGTGACAATAAAGTTGGGCAAGTATTTTTTGAAACTACTCCAAATTTATTTTATTTATTTATTTTATTTATTTTCACAAAATCCACAGCACTTAGTATACAGTACTATTCTAATTTATAGTTCTTACTGCCAATAACGGATTTACAATATATTTATATTACAGTCTAGTGATTGTGTCTGGGTATGTGTGTGTGTGAGTATGTGTGTGTGTGTGTGTTTGGGTGTGTCAAGTCGATAGTTTTAGTAGTTGCTGAAATAAGTAACTATGACAGACGGACGGCTAAAGTTGTACCATAAGTGTTACGTTTTTACTATTTTGATACGAACCCCTAAAAAGTATTAACAGTGAGTAGCACCGCAGGACAGAAGCTAGTCTCGTATTTTTTGTAGTCTACAGTCTACACCGTCCTCGTTCCCTACATTGTGTCGGAAAGGCGACAAACGATAAATATAATTAATGAATCCAAAACAGTCAACCAACGGAATTCCCATCAAAGCGTCGTTGCCCTATTGAAATACCATGGGCGACTTGACAGATATTAATTTCTCATTGACGCGCGATGAGGGACCTGAAATATCGTTTAATATGCTTTTAACGATGTTTTTGTTTAAGGTACATAAAACTACTAAAATTCAGAGCATTGAAAATCGCTGCTTAATCAGGTCTCTCACAAAATATTCAAGATTTATCCTTGTGTATTATTCAGTATTTCCCACGTGAATTATTAAGTCGGCTTATATATGACATAAAGTCAGTACGTTGAAGTGGCAGTGGCTGGTCACATCTGCCGGAGAACCGATTACCGCTGGAATAAACGAGTTCTCGAACGGAAACCGCGACTGGGTAAGCGTAGTGTGGGAAGACGCTGGCTAGAGGCGACTGGATGAGAAGAACCGAGGATCAGGTTCAGTGGCGCAACTTGGGAGAGTTCATGTCCACCAGCGGACTCTTTCAGGCTGATGATGATGATGTCTGACACGCTAAGCTAATAGAGATAATAAGAGTATAATATTCTTAAACTTTACCTAAATTAAAACTTGAACCTTGCAGGGGTTGTTTTAATTAAATTTCGTTGGACTTGAAGACTAGAATAAACAAAAATCAACTTGGACTTAAAAAATAGCAATTCAATCCATTACTCTTTGTTGCACAATAAAAATACAGCGACACAATATCTTCCCGTCAGAAGCATTTGGCCGTAAGTCCAGTTTAGCTAAATAGCACTTACGCGCAAATGCTTCTGACGAAAAGATATAGTACTAGCCAATTGCTTCAAGGTATCATTTTAACTTCATCTTTATTCTCGGTAATATCAAATGGAACGGGCTCTCTACGTTGAAATTTAATTACAGCTAACAATTTTAGGCGTTAAAGGAGAGAATTAACCTAATTTAAAGGTTAGAAAGTTTATCAGAAATTAGTAATTAATTACTGACTAGTTGATATCCTAAGTACTGTGTAGCTTCCAGTTTATGTTCTTCTTCTTTATGTTAGTTATTGATGTTTAATTTGCCTGTCTTTAATTTGATTTTATTTAATTTGTGTAAAAAAATTATTTGACCTGTAACGGAAGTTACCGTACCAATGAGTTTCACGAAACTTAAGTACGGTTTATTTATAATACCACAGACTTTTCAGTGAAGGAAAACATCGTGAGGAAACCTGCATATGCCAAAGAAGAAGTTCGGAGGCGTATGTGAAGTCCACCAAATCGGCTTGGGGCACCGTTGGTGGTCAGGGGTTTGGCACAAAAGATCCTTGCGAAGTGTCGCCAGGTCTTCCTGTCCCCCTAAGAAGATAAGATAAGATAAGAAACGAAAGTTATCAATAAAGTGTGTCTATGTCTTCTGCGTTTCATTAGATTTTTTTATAGTTCAGCACAACATTTATTGCTCCAGTACAAATTTAACCTGTGATCCAACTCCGTAAGTAAAGGATATTCTGATAATGTCCGTTAAATTATCTCTCACTTTAAATCTTAAGAAACAATTAAACAAATTACATGTCTACCAGCGACAGAGAAAACTTCATGACAGACGTGTATACGTATAACGTACAATCTAATAAATAAAAACGTAAACTTCGTGTATCTATACATCGAAAGTTTTAAATAGATCAAAATTGAGATCATTTTTAGCCCACTCTATCAAAAGTTGGAAGATTGGGGGAGGGGTGGGGGGGGGGAGAGAAGGGGGTTTAGGCCGGGGTTCAGGGGAAGGAAGGGAGGAGAGTAGGCGGGAGGACGGAGAGAGGGAGGTGGGGGAGCCACATATATTAGTGGTCAGCGCGTATGAAGTCGCGGGCACATGTAGTAGACAATAAGATACATACATATATATGTATTAATAGATACTCATACCTTAAATATTTTATGAATACTCCATGACCTTTCTAACTCCTTTCTATCAACTTATGTAAAATAGCTGTTGTTAATAAACTAGAGATGACAACTTTAACTATCGAAATCTATCTAGATTCTATACAAATCCAGTGAACAAATCGGTGCGAATGATCGTACTTCAGAGCGGCAGTCTTTGAAGGAGAAGTACATTATCATAGAGATTTTTGTTAGGGATTTCGTTCATTGTATGTAATGATTAATAAAATATAGTAAGCCTTATCTTCTTAGGAGGCTAGGAAGACCTGGCGACACTTCGACCCTTCAGGATCTTTTGTGCCAAACCCCTATCCACCAACGGTGTCCCAAGTTGGTGGACTTCACATACGCCTCAGAATTTCTTTATTTTGCACATGCAGGTTTTCCTTCACCGTAAAGCTTGTGGTATTATAAATAAACCGTACTGAAGTTTCGAAAAAATCATTGGTACGGGCGGGGTTTGTACCCACAACCTCATGAACGAGAGGCAAGTGAATAACCAACCAGGCTAACACAACTTTTATACATACATTTATAATTTAAAAATATTCGTATAAATAGGGTGGGATGCCCCGTGGATGCGTGGTAGCCAGAAGCGGCTTGACCGGGGGTGGTGGCGTTCATAAGGGAAAGCCTATGTCCAGCAGTGGACGTTAAGGTCTGTTATGATGATGATATACTTAGATTATAACCTTGCGAGGTAACCAGAGAAATAACAAAACAAATATCGACAATCCGGAACTTAAATGAATGCTCTAATAATGAAATAGGTGGGCCCTCTGACAATTAAATTAATTTAATTTGTGATCACTTAATGCCAAGTGTATTTTGAAATTTAATTTTAATAGTTTATACTGACATAGTATATACATTGACATTGTTTTAAATATTGACTTTGTTATTTTATTTTATGACGATCCCTTTTACCATATTAGAATGACATGTAACATTGAATTTTGAAGACGTAAAAGTGAAATAAATGAATCTAATCCAAAAACCAAGATTTGGTAAGGAAGTCAGAACATCTATAAACCTGTGGATTTAGAGAATAAAAGTAGATTATTAGGCAGGTGCCGGATTAAGGAAAGCCCTTTGTAAACTCATTGCGCGAAATAACGAGGTGTTATGTTACTTCTATAGCCCGTTGAACCTTGCAGATCACATTATGGACATTATTGGATGTCTGAAGATGATACGAATTGGATTTTGGAATATTCTATGTATTAGGTTAAAGGATTTAACCAAGAAACTGAAGTGCGATGGACTTGAAAGCCAAGAACTATTAGAGGATGAAAAAGACTAGACAAAGTGAAAGGTACGTGACCCCCAGAGTCGTATTATTCTAGTGGTATTCGCATGAGACAGTATTTACGGCAGAACTGAGTCTTAAATCTTATCTATTAAGGAATTTCCGGTTAAAATAAAAGATAGGCGCTGTCTTCCTACGAGTAAATAGTTTGCCAGTGGGCCCGATTCTGAAGGCACACATTTAAAAATTGATAGCGTTAAAATTGGTTTCGTCTTTATCTTCATAATACTGTGTGACAAGGATAGCAACAGTTTTAGAGCTGTCAAATTTTAGCATTGTGCCTTCAGAATCGAGCCCATCATCCTATCCTACTAATATTATAAATGCGAAAGTTTAGGTATTTGGATGTTTGTTACTCAATCACGCCTCAACCACTGGACGGATCTGGATGAAACTTGCCACACATATGGGTTAGATCCTGTAATAGGATATAGGATAGTTTTTATCTCGAAAAACATTTTAATCTTACAGTAAATATTTAATAATTTGTAATATTAAGTTGTCCACGCGGACGAAGTCGCGGGCAATAGCTAGATTGTTTTTTAAGTAGTGCCGTGTGGTTCGTGGTTGAGAATAGGACCACCCTACTCTTCCCGTGGGTGTCGTCAAGGCGAATGAGGGGTTGCACCAGAGACGGGCAGCAACGTTCAACTGTGTATAATAAGCTTTACTGTGATCACCAACCCGCCTGCCAAATGTGGTGATTATGGCAAATCAACCAATGGACAGCCCACCAAAAGTGGCATTCTATTGTAGAAGCTTAGTCCAGCAGTGGACGTATTTCAACTGATGATAATGCAGTTTGGCGGCATGTGACAATTAGCGCCATACATAGTCATCATCATCAGTCCTTTGATGTCCACTGCTGGACATAGACCTTCCCCACCACACCCGGTCCTCCGCCCTCCGTTCCAGCCACCCGCGGTTTCCACCCCAGAACTCTCTGCCCCAACGGTAACAGATGTGGCCTGCTACTTCTGCTTGCTAATCCTTTCCATTATGCCAGTTACTTTCGTTCTTCGTCGGTTCTCCTAATTACGAATCATATACCTCAAATAACCCAAAGCATAGCCCTCTCCATAGCTCGATGAGAGACTTGATACTTGTGGATCAGGCCCACTGTCAGTCTCCACGTGTCTGCACCGTAGGTTATGACAGGCAGCATGCACTGATTTTAGTATTTAAACATTGTGGAATAGGTAAAACTTAGTTCACGTATATTGAATATCTAGATTATCTCATCTTCTACCGACTAAGTTATGCAATCGCTTCCAGAAGCTGAAATATAACCAATTCAATGAGAACGAACGATGCAACTGCTGCAAGATATTTGAAATTCAAAGCAGTTTTGGTGTCAAACAGGTAATTTCTTGAAGCTGAGTTATATACCTCGCCAAGTTTGCATCGAGACTATCTCAAGTGCTATCTATTATCTAAGTATATATCTATTTATTATTAAGTGTATCTATTATACTTACTATATGAAGAACTCATTATTCTCATTAGACAATGACCAATGACATTTTCACTGATGTTGAATGTCTACTTGACGCATGACGTCATGTCATTCTGGTAATCCCGACATTCGGATTGATAAGGGTAGGCGACAGGAAAATAATTCGATGAATAGGTTAACTCAATTTTCCTATAACATGCTTCCATCACCAGTCGAATTGTCGGAGATAAGCTGGCAGCTTGAAAAATTAGGTGGAAGTCGGTTAAAGGAAGAGAGTGACATGTCTTAGGTATGTAAGAGGTATACGTATGTAAATGCTTTCATTATCAGCCTACACTGAATAAGTAAAAAATTTTTTTTACCTAACAGTAGCTAACATTTTAGCTGATATTAACATAAATCGGGGGACTGTCAAACTGAGTGTTACTAGTAGCTAAAGTGGGTTTTGTAAAGTAAAGTTTAGTTATATTTTACTGAACTGATTCAGTTGTACATACTGAGATCGAACACGTTTTTCTGCTCTCTAGAAATAGCTGAACTAGTTTAGCTAGTCGAAAAATAGCCAAAGCTTACCTAGTAGTAAGCAAAATTTTGTTAAAATTGCAAAACTTTGTTTGTAATGAGATATCAAATTTTAGTTAGGCTTGGTTATATTCGTTTGCAAATATTTATTAAACTACATTGAATTAATTTTAGATTAATATTTGGTAAAATATTACTAAACGCATTGCTTATAAGTAGTTGATAAGTGTGTATACTCTTTCTACCAGTAATCAAACATTTTGGCCGCGCTGCTAAACGAGTTTATCTAACTTATTTTAATATGTATTAGTTAAAAATTTATCTAATACCAACTAAAGTCTGAATAGCATAACTAGTTTGAGATAGACAACAAAATCAGTCTAGCAATTTTAACATAAAAAATCTTACTACTAGGTTGTAAACTTTGGCTATTTTTCGACTAGCTAAACTAGTTCAGCTATTTCTTTTTTTTTTCAGTATATATACGTCCACTGCTGAACACTAGCCTCCCCAATAGAATGCCACTTTTGGTAGGCGGTTCATTAGTGGATTTGCCACCAAACCCAACTGACTGTTATCAATTATGCAAGAATAACAAAGAGTCTTAAATTGACAATAGAGTAAATTCTTCTCTTTGTTACATCGTCTCAACTTGGACCTCACGCAAAGAGTTAGCTTCGTCAGGTTACGCAGGTACATTATTTTTACCACAATTATAATTCTGCCCCAGAAAATCCTTCACAAAATTTCCATAACGCTCCGTGGCTACCCGACCAAAAGCAAAAGGTCGCTAATTGCGCCGTATTTCATCCCCCGGCTGACACTACAATTTTGTAAGGTTAATTAGAAACTATGACCTTTGGGCGCACTAGCATGGAAGTTATTCTGTTTGTGAACACAGCATTTCATACAAACACTTGACGGACGAGACTAATTAGTCACGTGATGCGACTCACATCGCTGCATTTACGTACTATTTCAACTAGACATGGTCGCTGATGGCCAGCTATCAGCGATACTCCGTAAGTAGGCATTTCGTCGAAAAGGTCATTTTGTTCAAGAGTATAAAATGGCTTATTCGACGAAATGTCTAACGGGACATGTGGCATTATATGCTAAACTTTTGGAGTCTAATTATAATAGACTCCAAACGTTCCCCACACACACCCCATCACACACACACACACGCACACACATACACACACACGCACACACACACACACAAACCCTGCACATACGCATTCGCAAGCATGTTTTTTATTTGTACCTATTTGCTGTTTTTATTTTAATTATATATTTTTTTGTTTTTTGTTTACGTTATGCCCTTTATTGAGAGTGAGAGCCTGGTTATTTGTCATACAGGTTTCTACCTAGTACAGACACCAGTCTCTCGCAAAGGTATTTTTATTATTTTATGGTTGCTCCTGTTTTTTCTTTATCTGTAACCTTTGTGTAGAGAAAATAAAGATATATTTTATTATTATTATTATTAGAATATATCCTATTATTCGTTACAGAGTAAAACACGGCTTGGTAGTCGACGGATATTATTCGTGCCCTGTGGTCCCCGGTTTACAATAGGGTCACCTTCTATGTTCCAGTAAGTAACGTGAAAAAAGGATTGTACCAGGGTCTGGTAGCAGCGTTCTCCTGTGTATAGTAAGATCATTAAGATCGCCAATCCACCTGCAAAGCGTGGTATCTTATCTTCTTAGAGGGCCAGGAAGACCTGGCGACACTTCGACCCTTCAGGATCTTTTGTGTCAAACCCCTGACCACCAACGGTGCCCCAAGCCAATATGGTGGACTTCACATACGCCTCAGAATCTCTTCTTCGGCATATGCAGGTTTCCTCACGATGTTTTCCTTCACCGAAAAGCCTGTGGTATTATATATAAACCGTATTTAAGTTTCGTAAAACTCATTGGTAAAGCGTTTAATTCAGGCAAATCCCCCAATGGACAAGCCACCAAAAGTGAAATTCTATTGGGGAGGCTTGTATTCAGCAGTGGACGTATTTCTGCTGATGATGGATATTATCTATAATGCTTACGAAGTAGAGCAGCTGGTCAAATTATTACTATGAATTAACGCAATTGTGGACATAGCCTACGTGACGTGATTTCGTAATGCAGCAATCAGAATCAGTACGAAATACTATGTCCATAGACGCCGATGGCTCCTACCGCGATAACACATCGCGGTAGGAGCCATCGGCGCAGAATATAATTAATAGTGTTAACGTAACCGGTATGACGTCTATTGACGTTGTCCCTCTTTCGATGGACCATGTTCGTGCGCTGGGTGGAGCAGCCTTACAACAATTTACGCACACACACACAAACGTATACGGACAGTCCTGGTGCGCCTATAGTAGTAGGTTATTAAATATGTTTGTATGAAGTGCCTGGAGTGAGACTGTACCAAGTTTACACAGGATTCTGTAGTACAATTACGATTTTTGAACTAGCTGCTGCCCGCAATTTCGTCCGCGTGGACAACTTAACATCACAAACTATCATGTATTTCCCGTAGATTTGAGATGTTTTTTAGGATAAAAACTATCCTATGTCCTATTCCAGGACCTAACCTATATGTGTGCCACGTTTCATCACGATCCGTCGAGTGGTTGAAGCGTGATTGAGTAACAAACATCCAAACTTGCGCATTTAAATGGATTGGATTCTTTCAGGGACTGGGCGTTGGTGTTCCCGATTTTACCATACGAAAACGATTGCATTAGCAATTCGATTGCTATTGAGCTGTTCTGCATTAGATAAGGCAAAAGAACGAAGGAACATTATTCTAATTATAACACTTTAGCTTGAGATTTGAATAAAGTGTACCTACCTTGTACATTTCAGGTTAACCTACCTGCCACAGACTAAAAAAATCCCAAGGGTCGGTATATGTTCTCGGATCGACAATATATAATAGTTTACCTCGAGACGTGAAAAGTGCGGCTTCCACCAGCATATTTAAAAATAAATTAAAAAAAATTCTTATTTCTAAAGCATATTACTCAGTTTGCCGTGTGGTTTCCGGTAGAGTAGAATAGGACCACTCCAACTCTTCCCGTGGATGTCGTACAAGGCGACTAAGGGAATACATTATAAAACATCAATCAGGCCTCCCCAACCCGTCTGGCCAGCGCGGGGAGTGTAGGCCAAATACTCCGTCTGTCTCCGGCAGATGAGAGAGGGTTGTGCTCCTGCAGTGGAGACCAAATAACCTGGATGATGATGATGATATTACTCAGTTGACGAATTCCTGAAAGATGTTTCAAAGTATGTTACTTGCCATTTGTGAATTTATGACATTATATATTAATTATTATCTGTTACCTATTTGACATTAATTGTTAAAAACATTTTTGACTTGTAATTTTGTTACCAATAAATATGATTATGATTAATCTTCTAAAAAGTTCTGTATAGGCGAACGTAAGGAACCTTCCTTAATAGCTTGTAAATAACTAGTTGCGAAAAATAATACGGAACCATACATCTCAGTTATTCGTCCATAAAGCTCATTTACAGTTTTATTTATTTATATTAGCTGTTGTATTTCAGGGTATTTCCACAAGTCTCGATACAAAAAGTTCGTTATTCGATAATTAGTGGCCCTGTATTAGATCGGTCATCGTCGACAATGTCAGTATCCAAGTTGTTCAGCAGTACGTCTACCTAGGATAGACAATACAGTTGGGTAGGGTCAATTTCGATAGGGAAGCTGACAGAAAAATCCAGTTAGGTTGGGCAGTATTCGGAAAACTGCGTCAAGTCTTCAAGTCGCCCATTCCACAATGTTTAAATACAAAAGTCTTTATTCAGAGCGTCCTGCCTGTCATGATTACGGCGCAGAGACGTGGACACAGACGGTGGGCCTGATCCCAAGTTTCAAGTCCCTGACCGAGCTATAGGGCTATGCTCGGGGTCTATGAGGGATATGATTCGTAATGAGGAGATCCAACGAATAACGAAGGTAACCGACATAGCTGAAAGAATTAGTAAGCTGAAGTGGCAGTGGGTGGGCCACATCTGTGGCCACATCAACGGCTGCCCAAACGGGCAGCCGTTGGGGCAGACGAGTTCTAGAGTGGAGACCGCAGATCGCCACGACAACGCCCCGCCGTCAGGTGGATTGACCACCTGAAGAAGGTGGCCAGAAGCAGCTGGATCCATAGGGCAGAGGACCGGGTGTGGTGGCGTTCATTGGAGAAGGCCTATGTCTAACAGTTTGACAGACATTTTGTTGCACAGTTAATTGCATATGCAAAATAGGTGTCAATAAGAGAGGGTTATAGGGGAATGACGTTGGATGGGAAAGAAGAGAGGGAAGGGGAGGGGCAAGTTGGGAGGAGGAGTGATAGTAGGAAGACGTTAGGGGAGAAGGAAAGGAAAGATGAGGTCGAGGCTAGCGGGAATGGAAGATTGTAGGACAGAGGGAGGAGAGCAGTGGAAAATAAATGGCGGAGGAAGGGTAGGGGTAAGGAGTGGGAAGGGGTTGGGGAAGGGGTTTTCAACGTTTTGGGAAGGGAATGAGGAAGGAAAGAACGATATCACCTGCGATATTTTTTAATAAAATAAATCACATTACTTCTTGCACAATGCAAAACATAAAAAATATAAATAATTATATGATAATCTTTTAATTCATGATAAACATGAAGAATGTCAACTTTTTAAAAAAACATTTATTCTGTGGTCCAACGGGCGGAACCGCCGCCGGCACGCAAATTTTAAGTATATAAATATTTTCAATGCATAACCAGATTAATAGATTTCTTTTAGGATTTAGTAATACATAATAATGTGTAATGTTAAGTTGTCCACGCGAACGAAATCGCGGGCAACAGCTAGTAATAAAATAAAATGAATAATATAATCTAATATACCCTCAGCCTTGACTCACCTTCAAGTTTAAATGGAGATTCCTTCCTTTCATACACATAGCTTTGAAAGAGCGGCACTGTTAGGCTCTTTCTATTTCATTCATACTTAGTAGGGCGAAGAATTTCCAATTATAATTTTCCATAAAGTACGTTCTGTTAAAGAGCTTAGCGTTAATATAAATTCTAGGTATGGAAGACGTGTTTTTGATACCGTGGACCTTTAAAGTTTATCACAGGTCATGATTTTCTTCTATGTAAATTTTCTTGTATGAAAAACTCAAGGTCGCTCAGCGGGCTATGGAAAGAGCTATGCTCGGAGTTTCTCTAAGAGACAGGATCCGAAATGAGGTGATCCGCCAGAGAACTAAAGTCTTCGACATAGCTCAAAAAGTTAGTATGTTGAAGTGGCAGTGGGCTGGTCACATCTGTCGGAGAACCGATTACCGCTGGGGTAAACGAGTTCTCGAGTGGAGATCGCGACTGGGCAAGCGTAGTGTGGGTCGCCTCCTGGCTAGAAGAGCGACGATCTGCGTAAGGCGGCTGGCAGTAACTGGATGAGAAGAACCGAGGATCGGGTTCAGTGGCGCACCTTGGGAGAGGCCTATGTCCAACAGTGGACTCTTTCGGGCTGATGATGAAATTGTTGACAACGTTCTGTATGAGAGGCTGGCATTGAATGACTGCCCCAAAACAACTCTTATGCAAAAAAAAATATTGTTTGTGTGTTAAAATATACAATGCGATACCAGATCACTTAAAACATTGAAAATTAAGCCATTATTAAAAATTTGTTCAAATGACTATTTGAAAAAAAATTGTATAGTGTCAACGAATTGTTAGAACTTTTAACCCTACCCTGTACCTTTTATAATTTGCATGCTAATGTAAGGTAGCTGAATAGCGGACGCATAATTTGACGACCACCGGTCTAACATCTAAGTAACCTGTTCTTGCAAATAAATACATTTCATATAGTCTACCGGTGGTAGGTATGGATTATTGTAGCTACACGGACTAGATGATATTACCGGTACTATATCTAGATATGTAATTATGGTGTCCCTCAAGGATCTATACTGCTGCTGCTGGGTATAACCGTATCAATTAGAGACTTTGCTTATCTCAAAAAGTGACTAGCTGCTGAGGAATATCTGTAGCAATGAGATATTGAGCTTATCCTACTTCCGACTATACAGGATGTAAGGGACAGCCTTCCGAAAACTTTAACCACGGCTTCAGACCATCACCCTGAACAACGAACAGCAAGAATTTTTCGCCGGAAATAAAAAAAAATTTCGACTTCACCATACAAATTTTACAAATGACATGCCAGATTTGTATGAAGAGTCGATTTTTTTTTTTATTTCCGGCGAAAAATTCTTGCTGTACGATGTTCAGGGTGATGGTCTGAAGCCATGGTTAAAGTTTTCGGAAGACCGTCCCTTACACCCTGTATAATATAAAACATCAATCATGTTTACAAGCCCTTAAGTTTATTGTGACTAACAAAAATGGATCAATATCAGCATCAGGCTATTTTTGTCTCCACTGCAGGAGCACAACTCTCTCTCATCTGCCGGAGACAGACGGAGGATTTGGCCTACACTACCCGCGCTGGCCAGACGGGTTGGGGAGGCCTGACTGATGTTTTATAATGTATTATAATGTAATATAAATAAAAAATATAATATTATAAATGCGAAAGTTTGGATATTTTTGGATGTGTGTCACTCAATCATGCTTTAACCACTGGACGGATCGTGATGAAAATTAGCACACGTATGGATTAGGTCCTGGAATAGAACATAGGATAGTTTTTATCCCGAAACAACATCGCATTCCTACGGGAAATATATAATAATTTGTGATGTCTAGTTATCCACGCAGGTGAAGTCACGGGCAACAGCTAGTCTGTAATAATATACTGGACATGTGCCGGAGGTATCGAGATAACTCCGTAACTGCCAATAAATAACATAAATAAACAAATAACACCACACTTTCGACCTAAACTAACATTATCCGAAATCTATGGGTTGTAACTATAATCAACATAACAACAATATAACAACTATAAACCACCGGCTAAAATACCTTTTTTAAACAAGTATCTAGTTTTAAACAAAAAAATATCCATTCTAGCTATACTGATGACAGACATGCCGTGTGGTTTCTGGCAGAATAGGACCACTCCAACTCTTCCCGTGGATGTCGTACAAGGCGACTAAGGGAATACATTATAAAACATCAATCAGGCCTCCCCAACCCGTCTGGCCAGCGCGGGGAGTGTAGGCCAAATCCTGCGTCTGTCTCCGGCAGATGAGAGAGGGCTGTGCTCCTGCAGTGGAGACAAAAATAACCTGATGATGATGATGACAGACAGCAGTATTATCAGTGTATTACGCCCAGCGTGAGGAAGGGAATATGTCCAGCAGTGAACTTCACAGGTGATCGTGGACGACAACTAGAACCTTCTTTTACACAGCTAAAGTGTACTCTCTCTCGAGTGTACTCTCTCCCGAGTTATCGAGTAGAGACCGCGACTGGGCAAGCGTCATGTGGGATGCCCTCTGGCTAGATGGAGCGACGATCTGCGTAAGGCGGTTGGCAGTGACTGGATGAGAAGAAACGAAGATCGGGTTATGTCCAGCCGTGGACTCTTTCAGGATGATGATAACGAAAGTGTACTTACCTACGCGGGTCATCATCATCATCATCAGCCCGAAAGAGTCCACTGTTAGACATAGGCCTCTCCCAAGGTGCGCCACTGAACCCGATCCTCGGTTCATCTCATCCAGTCACTGCCAACCGCCTTACGCAGATCGTCGCTCCATCTAGCCAGGGGGCGTCCCACACTACGCTTGCCCACATCGCACGGGTCATCGTCAAATCCTAATCAGCCAAGCAGCTAATTTAGGCGTTATTCTAGAAAATATTTTTGTCTGTCTTGTTTAGATACAATTTGAATAATTCTGACCGTAGTTCACTAATAACGCTCCCATCACCGGCTCACAAATTGCGATATTTTTCGCAGAAAAAAAAGAAATGGACGAAGCGAAATCCGCCCGTCCCTGGGGGTTATTATAATTAATGCCATTTTTAACGGAGTTCCCTGTGAAAATGGAAATTTCTCACAGATTGCTACTGTATTTCGGAGCCCAAGGGCGGTAAATTCTCGCAATCGTATTAATCTCGGTGTCGAAAAGGAGTGTTTGATCAGTTTATTATACTGAATTACTTTGTTACGTTTTACGGATTCAGGTATCCAGTTAATAACCAACTCCCTTAGTCCTGAGGGAACAGGAGTTGAAAACCCCGTTTCTTTCGCCACACTTGGTATTATAGAACATGTAATGCTAGGTGCCAAAAACGGGGGAAATAAACGTTTTCATGTGAAGTTTGTCTTCCCTCGTCTATAGAGAGGATATTCATTGACGTACTACATTTTAATTATAATAATAACGACCTCCGTGGCGGAACGGGGTAGCTCCGCCGCTCTCGGACTGCCATGCCGGAGGTCGCGGGTTCGAATCCCGCTAGGGGCAAATGTTCGAATGATGAATATGAATGTTTGTACCCAAGTCTTGGATGTTTATATATTTATTTAAGTATGTGTATCCGTTATCTAGTAACCATAGCACAGGCTCTGTCTAGTTTGGGACTGGATAATTGGTGTGAATGTCAGATATTTATATAATAATTCTTATTATATAATATAATTCCGGTAAAGGGTGATCCATCTTAACGGCCTGCCAAAATCTGACACCAGTGGTGCTATTCTCTAAAATACAAACTCACGTGCGAGTCTCACTCGAGTGACTTCACTCACTTTGAAACTAATCCATTGGTAATTCTGTAAACATTCCAGAGCACTATCGATGTGAAGTGAACAAATAACTCACTTCACGTCGACAGTGCTCTAGAATGTTTATAGAATGCCAATGAATTAGGTTTCAAAGTGAGTGAAGTCACTTGAGTGAGACTCGCACGTGATATTGTATTTTAGAGAATAGCACTACAGTTATACAGTACACTGTCTAAAATTATTGTCTCTCGGATTAGGAGTGCAATAGTATCGATATCAAGGAAGTCGATAAGTTCACCATCCGTCTCTGTGTCATTTCTTACGCGAGGTAAAGACATATGGTTATACATACATACATAATGCTCACGCCTTGGTCCCAGAGGGGTAGGTAGAGACGATGTGTCACCACTTTGCGCAATGTAATATTGCAAAGTGGCTTTCCTTCGTCCGCTTTTCGCTTCGTGATACCCCTTGACGTGATGTGTTGCGTTATAACATAAGAAAATGAAGAACCTGCTGAAGGCGATGATATTTTTCTAATCTTGCGTGTCAAGTAGTTAATAGGGAACGTACCCAAACTACGGGACCCATTTTTTACCCCCTCAGCCCCCTCGGTGGCCTCCCGTAGTATATATGCCAAGACCCCCCCTCTAGTTTTCACGTAGTAATTCATACATAATTTACGTGTGATTCCCGGCATAGAATAAGGCCACCCCTATCTTTCCCGTGGGTTTCGTCAAGGCGACTAAGAGATTGCACCAAGGACGGGCAGCAGCGTTCTCCTGTTGAGATCATTACTGCGATCACCAATCCGCCTGCCAAGCGTGGTGATTATGGCAAATTCCCCAATGGACAACTTACCAAAAGTGGTATTCTATTGGGGAGGCCTATGTCCAGCAGTAGGTACGTCCACTTTAGGCTCATGATGATGATGATTTTTGTAAGACATTTTTTGCAAACGCCCCTGTGACCAAGCGTGGTATTTTGAAGACCCCCTCCCCTTCCCTGAACGGGACACGTAGTATGGGTATGTTCCCATGCTTATGTAAGTAAATCTTAATTTAAAGTTTATACTCTGCATCTAATCCACATACAGTTTAAGATAGATTTGCTGCCACTATCTCCTTCAATTCATCGTTATCCCGAGCACAATGTCGACTATTTCGCAGGATTAAAGGATTATATAGATTGGTGCGTTAATAGTAGCTACTAGTTGACAAAGTCAACTGCAAGCTGCAAGTGAAAACATTTTATTGACAGCCTATCGATTTCCACAGCTAGGCTCTCTCGGTGACATTACCTACTCGTAATATATCTGACTACAGCATTTGATAAAAATAAATGCAAAATAACTATTTTATTTTTCACGTTTTAACAGTATTTTTACCCCTTTCGGATTAGTTTTGAAAGCATAATTACGTTTGTAAGCCGGAGAGTTAAAAATCCAATATATTTTGAATGCGGATATAATACAGCAAACGCAGGTTTGTTGGTAAAGAAAATCCCTCCAAATATATTACTGTAAAAAGGGGACGAGTTCTCAGTCAATGCTTGCTCTGGGCTGTCAAAAGTATTGAAATCTCATAATTAAATATTAGCTAAGTTCAGAAAACTTTACTATATAGGAACCTATTAATACGAACTCAGAACTTTTCGTGATAATTTTCTGTATTAGAAATATTTTTAAACTTTTAAATTAATTAATTTAATTTATATCCCACAGCACGAAAACCTATCAAGTTCATATTAGTATGTTTGAAGTGTTTTGTACTGCTTCTGGCACGTTTGCTGAGGCACGGCTGAGCACGTTCAACGTTTATATTTAGTACCTACATATATAATATATAAAACATAGTTTCAATATGTAAAAGTTCTTTGAACTTGGCATAAAGTTATGAAATTTCAATACTGTTGTCAGATCAAACAGTAAGTACCAAATGAGAATTTAGCCCCTTTTTGGAACTTCAGATCTATTATAGAATACAGTTTTAAAATTATGCATCTGGACGTATTTCTTAGTACGTGTCAAAAAAATTATACATATCTCGAATGAGTACTGAGTTACGGGCGGGCAAAAGTTTCTCGGAACGGATCGTGTCAATAGTTCTCGGCGTGCGTGCTTCCGTTCTTTTTTTCATAACTTGGTCTGGCGCACTAACCATGCACTTAGAGAGCTCATGCTGTCCAAATAAATCTAATGCGTATGTGAAGTATTCATAAAAGGGTAAAAAAGTATGCACTCTGCAGGCATTATCCAGCAAAAAACAAGGTAATCATCACCACAAACCTGTTTACGTCCACTGTTGGTATAAATCTCCAACTCTTCCCGTGCATGTCGTACAAGGCGACTAAGGGAATGCATTGTAAAACATCAATCGGGCCTCCCCAACCCGTCTGGCCAGCGCGGGGAGTGTAGGCCAAATCCTCCGTCTGTCTCCGACAGATGATAGAGGATTGTGCTCCTGCAGTGGAGACAAAAATAACCTGCTGATGATGAATGGTATAAATCACCACAGCATCACCTCGCACTCTTAATAAAATACTGACCTAATCCTTGCCAGGTCAGCCATTCATGACTACCCATTCAAATATTAAAATTCTATGGTTATAATTTTCTCCGATTCAATTAGTCCCACAGCCTGGTTAAGAATGTATAACCTGTAAAGCTATTTTCCCTCTAAACTATGTTACAGCGAAAAACCAACACAAAGATATAAATTATAGGCATCAGAGTCAAAGTCTTTTATCCACGTAAACGTTGCTTTATTAAATCAAGGTGTTTATAGAACGCTTTTCGGGCCGCGTTCTCAGTGTGGACTTTCATAAACACCTTTTATATAACACCTTTTCTTTGTAAATATTTCATTTTTTTGCCCGAGCCAACCACTTCAGCTCTGCCGCCTCTCTGAGTATAAAAGCTGTGTAATAATAAGAACGGCCAGTTTTCTCGCCATTTTCAGATTCAACACGGTTTTCTTTTGGATCGAATAGAACTATTTCTTTTTTATATATAGTTCTATCTTAACCGTGGGTTAGTCTATCAGTGGTCTTGCAGTGGAAATCTAGTGTTTATTAAAAATATTCGTTTTTGGGCGTTGTGTCAAAACACATAAGTATCAAACCGTCCAAAGGTAATTTTTTTTTTTATTATTTCTGATGAGTTTACGCTTGACCGCAATCTCACCTGATAGTAAGCGACGATGAGGCCTAATGTGGAGCGCGCTTACCCCGCAGATGCCTATTCACTCTTCCTTTAAAAAGATCCAAATTGTACTTATCCGGAAATACCGAAGCCGACAATGTATGGAAAATGCCCTGGAATTTTTCGCAATTGGATGTTTGGAAAGTTTTGGACATTTTGTCACTTAGACGTATTTACAGTTGGACTTACGCCCACAAATGAAAATAATTCCTTATTGTAATCCCCATAGAGTAATAGTATTAGTTTAAAATCAGTTCTGGGACTCTTGTGGGAAGTATCTTAAGCAAATACAAACTTTATTTGCTATAATAATAGATTAGATAATCTAGTCAAAGAATACTAAGGAGATATACATAAACTTTAAAAATAATAAATCCCACTTTAAAAGCTTACCTTTAAAATTAATAGTTCCACTTTAATTTTAATGATTCTAACTTTAAAATGTCTCATCTTACAAAATAATAGCTTTCGTTATAATATACGTCTTACTTCCATATATGTGCAATGTTAGTTGTCTTGGCGACACCCACAGGAAGATTACAGTAAATAGTAAGAATAGGTACTTATAAGATCAGAATTTTACCAGTAAATCCTTTTGGTTATTCAACAGGTAACATTGCGTTAGGGAGTTGATAATAAGGGTAATGAGTGGCCCAAGCGCCGCAGTGACGTCACGACGTGTTAATTAGACTGTCAAATGTAATAATTAGCTGCAACCCTCGTCACTGTCGGGGTGTTTGAGCCTTCCAGTCACAGCCAGTTCCGGGGAACGTATAATTTTAGAACAGAAAAAAAAACAATTCATGAGATTATTATGAATCACTGAAATTGCGGTAAGCATAGAAGGGGCGAGAAATGCAGCCACGGTATCCCCTGTCTGTCGTACAAGCCGACTAAAAGGGGTCACCGGGGACGCAGGTGCACGGAGCGGGGGCTCTGTGCACCCATTCCATCCTACGCGTCCCCGGGGAGGGCGGCAGCTACGGTATGGCTTCGTTGCTACGGCAGGCACCTCAAGGGTGCAAGAGAGAGAGAGACTTAGTCTCCTGCCCAGGGCGATCTGCCAGGTTCGCTCTTTCTTCTGTGCGTCGGAGACGGCCACCGCGGGGTTATAGTCAATGCAAGCCCGACATAACCTGCTCCCCCCCCCCCCTCCAAAAAAGGCATAGATTGTTGCTTTAAAAGAAAATAGGAAACTGAAAACCATGCAGTCGACCAAGAAGGTGTTGAAACAGTTTTCATATTCCCTTTCCTTGCAAGTGACTTAAATTGTGGAAGATTTTGGATAAGTTTCCATAAGACATAAAAAAACGAGTGTTAACGTGATATCGCTATATCATAATAATTAAGCCAATTGTGTGTCTGGCTGTCTGGACCTGTGTGTACTTATGCAGCTGACAGCGGTCCAAATGACAAGGGTAAAATTTTTGAGACCGTATTTGTCATTTCTATTGTCGAGTGATGCTTTGTTGTCTTAATTATCAACAATTTTAGGACTGTTTTGCATTGTAAACTGTCATTATGATATGTTATACGTTTTGTTCATGTTAATTATTGTCTTGTTTTTAGTCATTAAGACTTTGAGGCGTGTAAGGCGTTTCGTCATAACTTCGTACCACCAAAAGTAGTACGCTGACGTATTATTATTATTTATCAACTATATTGATCCTTTTGATGAACTTGCCGTGTGGTTTCCGGTAGAGTAGAATAGGACCAGTCCAACTCTCCGTGATGTCGTACAAGGCGACTAAGGGAATGCATTATAACACATCAATCAGGCTTCCCCAACCCGTCTGGCCAGCACGGGGAGTGTAGGTCAAATCCTCGGTCTGTCTCTGGCAGATGAGAGAGGGTTGTGCTCCTGCAGTGGAAACAAAATTAACCTGATGCTGATATTGGTCCATTTTTGTTAGTAACAATAAACTTAAGGGCTTGTAAACACATATCTATCATCATAAGTCGAAATTAAACTTATGTCCACTGCTGAACATAAGCCTCGTCAATAGAATGCCACCTCCGGTGGACTGTCCATTGGGTGACATGCTATAAACACCATGCTTGACAACGATCTCTATCTACTTACTAGATGGAGCGAATCAAACAATCGCTCTGTTCCACGAAACTGCGGCTCAACTCGTTCACATTCACTTTGATACTTGTTGAGTTACTATGCAAAACGTTTAATTATATATAATTATTACTAAATATGTACGGTACGGGTAAATAGTGAATGTAAACGAGCTGGAGCCGCAGTTGCTTGGTACAGAGCGATTGTTTCGTCTAGGCTCCATCTATGTATTGGGGCACAATAAAGTATATTTGAATTTGAATTAAATAGAATCTAGTGAGTACATAGAGATCGTTGATGCTTTACAGGCAGATTGATGAATTCTGCCCGTCCCAGGAGGAGGTCATTACCGGCAAATAATGTTGTAGGTATTTCACTGGATTTTATCACTTCAACCGGTCAACGAATTTCACTAGATTATCTAATTTAAACTGTATAGATGACATGTTCTATACATTACCCTTCAATTATTCTGATCGATGCTGTCTTCGTTTTTGACAATCTCCTTTCTCTTTGTAACGTGTTTTGTGATATATTTACAATGATTTAAGAGTTATATTGCAACAACTGTAGACTGACATACAAATGTTAACGGCGATCGTTTTTAGGGCTTTTATCGTTAGATACCCGACTTTTATTTTATTAAAGAGAAAATTGACCAGATGGGCAAGCCCTCGAAATGGGATGAGGACAGGGGACCGAGAGAGAATCTTTTATATTATTATTGCACTATCTTCGGAACGCGGTGTTCCTCGCCTCAATTTTTCACATTAAGAGTTTTATTATCCGTAATAAAATTGTTGTATTACTGATGCAGACATACATATATATATATATGTATGTATTAGGGTGTTGTATATAGTAACGTTAAGTTATGCGGAAACTGAAGCTACTTTTTTTAATGTGTAAAATTCGATTCAAAAATAATACTTTTTTGCATATAAAAAGAAAATATATATATGCAGATTTAGAGGACGCTGTACAAAGTACGAGTATATATGTATTTCATTCCAAACCAATAGTTATACTAGAACAAACGCTATTTCATCATCAGGTTATTTTTGTCTCCACTGCAGGAGCACAACCCTCTCTCATCTGCCGGAGACAGACGGAGGATTTGGCCTACACTCCCCGCGCTGGCCAGACGGATCGGGGAGGTCTGATTGATGTTTTATAATGTATTCCCTCAGTCGCCTTGTACGACATCCACGGGAAGAGTTGGAGTGGTCCTATTCTACTCTACCGGAACCACACGGCAAAAACGCTATTTGCGTCTCGGTAACATATACATAAAAGGGTCACAAGCAGCAAAAACAGGTTTGTATGTTTAGTTTTCAAGACACAAATGCGTTTGTTTTTGTATTTGGAATGAAATACAGCGGTTTTATCTCTGAAAGCGATTACTTCCAGAAAATCTTGTTCAAATGGCCGCTGATTCTAAAATAAAAGGAGGAATTCGAATTGGGACTAAAATAAAAATTAAATGAGGGTGAAATTATTTGCAGTGCCAGATATATAAAAGAATTTACGAGCAATGCATTGTGTACTTGAAATATTCTAGCAGGAAGGTCGAAAATGTTACATTCCCCATTGTTTTAAAACAGCAATAGGAGAACCTGAAATTCCCGTCTCTAATAGTTGAAAAGGGTCACAGTCGAGCCTTAGTATCTGTCCCAAAATACCTGAAATTCTTGGACACCAAATTTACAAGTTATCTCACGTAAATACAAACTATTGTTTTAACGATGACCAAATAAAAAGAATTATGTATGTACTAGCTGTTGCCCGCGACTTCGTCCGCGTGGATAAATTAACATCACACATTATTATGATATGCAAAAACTTAGCACTTTGAGGGAAGGAAGGGAATAGGGAATGGGGAAAGAACGGGTAGCGGGAAATGGGGGGAAGGGAAAGAGAAGGGGAAGGGGAGGGGGTAGGAATGTGGAAGGTAAAGGGGAGATAGGGTGGGAGTGGGAGGGCTAGGAAGAGTTTTTCCCGTTTCCTGCTACCCGTTCCTTTCCCCATTCCGTTTTCCCATCCTTCCCTCAAAGTGCTAAGTTTTTGCATATCCAAATAACTGGATAACAAAATGCCGGATAAGTTAGTGATCGGTTACAGAGCCATTATCGTATAAAGATTTTTTTATCGCGATGTGTGGTAATACCCAAAAATAAATTATGCAATAGCTAAAATATAAATAAACTATAAATAAGCTATAAAATATTTAAAGATCTGTCACATTCCGCAAAGTTTTTTTTCCATGAACAGTAACGTGTAACTGCACTTTCATACTTACAAATGAGAAGAAATGAGAGTTCATGTTCTGAATCAGTCTCTTGATATTTTATTAAGATACAAATATACCAGATTGTGTCCTGAACCCTAAACTATTAAACAGTGAAAACCCCGGCAAACACTGTTCCGTAGTTTCCAAGATTACAAACAACATACATCCTACAAAAAAATATGCAGACAAACACGAAATTTTTAAATTATATTTTTGGATTCCACTCTAAAGTAATGTCTGGGGACTGCTTTTTTTACTTAAAGCAACGAAACGCCGTTTTACTGTTATATTATATGAATAGATTATTTACGAATTACTACATTATTAGGCCTATTTCAGGCTAATGATGATAATTACACAGTTAAGACTGTCTAATAAATAAAATCGTAAACATCGCGTGTCTGTACATTAAAGGCATTTGAAAAAAAAATTGGAGGGCTAAGGATAAGTAATAGAACACATTTCAACCATTTTTGGAATTTTTGTCTGTTTATCTGTTTGTTTGTCTGTGAGTTTGTGCACGCATCTGAGTTGAGGAGCACGTCTGAAAACACTTGAGCGTGAGATTGCTCCCAAGTTGGAGCCGCATATAGGTACTTATTGCGTGAGTCTCAATTTCAGTACTCCCGACCATAAGTAGTACAGAGTGCTTGAGGCCGGCCTTCACCTCATCGGCAGTGGTGCCCCGCGTCACCACCGGCAACGACTGGCGAAATTCACCGCAAAAGTAAACCGTGATAGCACCCGTCCCACGATTCCCCCTCCTATTTACACTTGCTACAGCTTTTTTGTGCGCCATAGTGCACTCATCCCAAACAATTAAACAGAAATCATGGATCACCCCGGTTTTGTCGCTGTTACTTGACGTGACACACTGGAGTTTCTTTGCTGTGTAAATATGTGATGGGAAATAAGGCGGTATTAAGCTGTTTTACCGCCAGGAAGCAGTGTGGCCGCGATCCCTGAGGACGCTACAGCGCGGGCGATTTTCCCTTGTAGTCTAATTTTTACCAGAATTTTGCCAGTGAGAAATGATTTTTCCGGTGCCTCACGGTGCATCAAGGGAAAACGTTCTATTTGCCCAACTGTGATTCTTGGAATGATTACCAACTTATCACTTACCATCGCTGATATTTCAGCTGTACTGTAATCGGTTTCCGAAGCGTACACGCCGTTTATACCCGGTACAAATAATCCGCACGCAACGGTCCATGTAGCGTATCGCCGCCGAACCATCTTCGAGCATACATAGTAAGGCAGCGGTTTAGTACCCTCTCATCAGATATGTCCATGTCCACTGGGTTCGAGAGCCCACAGAACATAGCGACAAATGGCGCAGACGTCACTTACGAATGCATCACCGAGAGTTTCGTCCCAATTTCGGTCGTCATCCAGAAGGTGCCTTGCGCTGCGGGTCGCGTGGGACGTAGAGTGTTCAACACTATCCACCGTTTGAGCAACGTAAATGAGGAAGCGCCGTGAACAGTGTGCAGTAGCATAATTAATAGAATTCACTGATACTGGGATGAACAGTGTACACGCGGCCTAAAGTGTGCTCTGTGTGACACCCGTGCCCCATCCTCCAATTGCCCCGTCGACGTCGATTAAATAAACCTCTATGATTGTTTGTTAAATGTGTAGTACGACGGCACCTGGTTATATATAATATACTTTTGGCAAAATCACCTTCTTGACACAGTCTGAATAACGCTAGAAGTGTGTTTTGCCGAGGGTTTTCAAGACGTTCCCTGAATAAATACTTTTCCCCAATAGTCTCTTTTCAGTTTTCTCAATTATAATTTCCTTTTTACCTCAGTTTTGAAAAATGTATTGCAACAAAGATCAAAACCTGCTTTAGTAGACCTCTGAAATAGACCATATTTGTACAGTACTAAAGTTTTTGGTAGCTGGTTTATTATTTCTTAGACATATTTTTAGTTTTTTTTATATATTATGTTATTCCGGGATATACATTGTCACGGTACAAAGTTTCGTCAAAATCCGTTCAGTAGTTTTTGCGTGATGCCCTAACAAACAAACAAACAAACAAACAAACAAACAAACAAAAATTTTAAAAACTGTTCTATCATGTTTAGTTACTTATTTTAAGTCGCCCTGGTTGGTTTTTTTCCGAATATATTCAATGTACAGACTTTTTTGCATTAACGATTTTATTATATGTATAGATGTATATGTTATGAGCAGGGTTCGGAATAAGGTAGTGCCAATTATGTACTTTTTACTCTGCCTTGTAGTCCCCGGCTTAGAATAGGGACACCCCTATCTTCCCGTGGGTGTCGTCACACAGGAGAAGTGTGTGTATGTTAAGATCATTACTGCGATAACCAATCCGCCTGCCAAGCGTGGTGATTATAGCAAATCCCTCAATGGACATCTAACCAAAGTGGTATTCTATTACGGAGGCCTATGTCCAGCAGTGGACGTATTTAAGCTGATGATGATGATTTATGTACTTGCGACGAAAATATATCACTTATTTAAAATGGAAATAATTTTTTACGAGATTTTATTAATTTGTAAACTGTGATCGTATAACCTAACGTCAAACGTGGCTCGGATTCAATATATTGTTCTTTCACCTTTTACACCTACTTCACTTTTAAAACGAATTTGAATCCGGGAATTGTAGATTATTAAATAAGCGTGGACCGACGACCTGAAGAAGGTTGCCGGTAGCGACTGGATGCGGAGGGCAGAGGACCGGGTGTGGTGGCGTTCATTTGGGAAGGCCTATGTCCAGCAGTGGACTTCTAGGGGCTATGGGGTATGTCAATATTTATATTGGTGTACGAGTTAAGTGCATAAATTATTGACCAATACGATATAAAGACCAATTTTCAGAAAGGTAAATCTCGAAAAATTTAAATATTTATTTCGTCGCAAACACTATCTAATCCGATTCCTCGTTATGAGATAGATGTCGATTTTCGACCAAGTGATCCTTTAGTGGGATTATCTTCCCACTATTGATATAGTTTCATTAAGCTTTAGATGCAAAAACAAGATCAGTTAAGATAGATATTTTTTTTTTGTATTTATATCTAAATCCAGAAAACTAAAGTCTTCGACATAGCTGAAAACGTTAGTACGCTGAAGTGGCAGTGGGCTGGTCACATCTGTCGGAGAACCGATTACCGCTGGGGTAAACGAGTTCTCGAGTGGAGATTGCGACTGGGCAAGCGTAGTGTGGAACGCCCCCTGGCTAGATGGAGCGACGATCTGCGTAAGGCGGCTGGCAGTAACTGGATGAACCGAGGATCGGGTCCAGTGGCCACGGGTCCAATAGTGGACTCTTTCGGGCTGATGATGATGATATCTAAATCTGAAGCATACTTACTCAAGAAAGTGGCCTCGCTGATGAGTAGAGTGTGCGGCAGCTCGAACAGCATCTTGAGGGTGGTGGGGGGGAGGCACGAGTGTCCTATTGCCAGCCACTGGACAGCGCTTTTGATAGGTTAGTTTGTTTTTGACATTTTAAATTTGTATTCTATTTTAATGGGTATTGAATGTTAACATTTTAAATTGAATTTATTTTTACAATTTTTAATTAATTCTGTATTTTTAACTGACATTTTATAATTCACTGATTTTCTATTGTACAATTGACGAAAAAAAAAATATGACTCCCTACTAACCTAGTTTAAGACCTACTAATTATATATGGAAATATCTTTCTGAAATAAATAATTTCATTCATTCATTCATTATATTTTTTTTTTAACATCTTATTTGGAAACCTGTTATTAGCCACATTTAACATGTATAATGTACTTTGAAATAACTGAACACTTTGTAACGTGGGTTTATTTATAAAAATAAATACTGATAAATATAAACTACTAGCTAATACCCGCGACTTCGTTCGCGTGGACATCTAACATCACAAATTATTATGTATTTCCTGTATGAATGGTATGTTTTCTCGGGTTTAAAACTATCCTATATCCTATTTCAGGACCTAACCCATATGTGTGCCAAATTTCATCACGATCCGTCTAGTAGTTGAAGCGTGATTGAGTAACAAACAACCAAACATCAAAAAATCCAAATATCCAAACTTTCGCATTTATAATATTAGTAGGAAGTAGGATAGGATTGTTGATTTGGGTATTGAAGGTTAACTAAAATTGTTCTTTTAATTAAAATATGCATTGAGTTTGTACTAAAACTTCATAGCAAGCTCTTCTTACGTTCATGGGGTCGAGTGTTTAAATCCAGGCCAGTTTATCGAAACTTAAGTGTCTTATAGAGTTATTAACATGCCATAAGATTTATGATGAAAGAAATCAGAGTGAGGAAACCTGCTTAAGCTGAAGAAGAAATTATAAACCGCATGTAAGCATCCTCCGTCTGTCTCCGGCAGATGAGAGAGGGTTGTGCTCCTGCAGTGGAGACAAAAATAACCTGATGATGATCTAATTAAAAAACAATTGAAGATTTGACAAGTCTTGTTAACCGTGAACAGACATCGTAACTCCATTCGAACGCACCAAGATCTTGTTCTCTTGAACTAACTCAACTTGTTAACTTAATCATGGTTTGATTTCAATAAAAATGCTTACTTTAACTAATTAATATACAGTAAACACGACAAAATACCTCCTATTATTGTGGTAGACAATGATTTATTTAATAATAATAATAGTTTATTTCGTTTTTCATAACAATTCTTACAACTCATAATACAATTAGTACATAAAGTATTTCAGAAACTAACAAAGATACATCTAGACCTCACACTAGGGTACCCTGTATTGTGCGGCTACACTCTTTGCATTTGATTTAGCAATGTGTGTGTGTGGATCAATGGTTGTGTATGTTTGGTTGTGTGTGGATATGGGGGGGGGGGGTGTTTGTGTGTGGATTTGTGTGTGTTGGTGTGAGGGGGTGTATTTGTGTGTGGATTTAGTGTATAAAAGAACAGAACGAAAATGAAAGACAATCGAATCAGTGTTGCCATTACACTAACCATCTTAAAATCGTTAACACGTTTGGAATTTACACCCTGGCAATGCCAGCCGAGATAACCTTGCCCTAAATCTTTATGGCGCTTTTTCAACCATTCGATCGTAAAAGAATCACGATAAATGCTTTAAACGGTCTTTCCGAGAGGATGAGCGGGTTGATTGCGCACCGGACTCCCAGAATGCTTCGCCGGCTTCGCTAGCTCTGTCTCCCTGAACCATTCCAAGTGAGCTTTGTTCAAATACTTTTAGATTTCAAAAGATTTTTCTATCTTTTAGTGGCGTTACTACGTTGGAATCTAAAAGTAGAAATTTTCGATTTTATTTTCATGAGATTGTTCATTAGGTTAGTCCGATAATATGTGTCAGTTAAAATCAGTGTAAAAAACTAAAATATCTTTATGAAAATTAATTAAAAAAACAGAAAATAAAAATTGGTTTTCCAGAAGTTATTATGTGTGTAACGTACTTTGTTACTTATACTTCAAGATTAGATTAGGTTAGATTTATTTATTTCACTTTTACATCTTAAAAATTCAATTTTACATGTCATTCTAATATGGTAAAAGGGATCGTCATAAAATAAAATAGTGTATAAGTTACAATGTCAACAATTCAAATAATGTCAAGGAGTTTAAGGCTGCAGAAATCAACATCTTCGGCACCAAAGATGAGTTCTGGTTGAAGGGTGTGGTGTTGCGGAGTTTCAGAGGCATACTGTGCCCAAACACAAGGGAATGTGCAACAAAATTGATAAATTTAGTAACGAGGATCAATCACATAAGGATTTTGATTGGATTTTAACTGGCATGTCGTATGCGCTATAAATTTCTGAGCATATTATTTTTAAATGAATAAATTCTATCAAGAAATGACGAAGAAATTAAAGTTTTTTTAACGGCTAATTCGAAAAGCGCGTCCTCGCTAGGTTTCTTACGGTGACGTCATTTGTTGCAACTCGCGCGATCCCAGTTCTCGCACTATGGCAGACTGCGCTAGTGCGCTGCGCTCGCTCGAACCATGACGCGTCAGATGTCTCCACATCCAGTCGCTACCTTGCACGCGTTAAAAGGTGGCGAAATGTATAGGAAACAAATTGAGAGTCGGTATTAGAGTGGGGAAGAAGAAGTTGCTAAAAATAACAATTAACATTTAAAAATGGTCCCACCTGTACGAGTCGGTGACGAACAAAGGCAGGGATAGACTGGCGTTTAATAAAATTTCCACGGCAGTTCCTAAAACGGAGCACTTCACAAAAGGGAACCGCTAAAGCGTTAATTACACAAATTTAAATAAATAAGCAATAGAGAGAGGTGTTTTTATAGGGAAACCCTGGGACGTCAAGAGTACGGAGAGAGCTTCGAGTAAGTACTCTCTAAAAATTTAGAATTTATAGGGCAGAATGAAATCACTCATTTACGGCAGGAATTTCAGGGTAATCTGTCTCGATCTGCATATATCAAAGCAAAAATTACATGGATTTTTTTATTCGTTTCTTTTATTGATTTTTATATAATTTTTTTTTGTATGTGCAATAAATTGTTAAATAAAAAATCAATTTTTTATAAACTTGTTGCATTTACTTCACTTAAAACAGATAGGACAGGGTGGGGCGCCCCGACGCCAGATGGACCGACGACCTAAAGAAGGTGGCCGGAAGCGGCTGGATGCGGAGGGCGGAGGATCGGGTGTGGTGGCGTTCATTGGGGAAGGCCTATGTCCAGCAGTGGACGTCTAAAGGCTGACATGATGATGATGAAAACGTATAGGGTTATTAAACCGTACGCACATGATAAATTTTTAATATCAAATGTCTATAATATGTACAAATACATTCTGGCACTGGTATTTAAGGAGAATCGGTATTTTGGCCTCAAAGTAAAAATTAACATCGATTAAAATCAATGGCCTATGTTTCAGATAATATAATAATAGTAGTTTTCGAGTTATCTGGTAAAGACAGAAAAAAAGCTTTACTATAAATTATAGGTATTTTGGCCTTAAAGTACCGTTCAATCAAAATTAATATCGATTAAAATCAACCGGATTGGCACGCGCAGGGTGGGACGCCCCGCCGCCAGATGGACCGACGACCTAAAGAAGGTGGCAGGTAGCGGCTGGATGCGGAAAGCGGATGACCGGGTGTGGTGGCGTTCATTGAGGAAGGCCTGTGTCCAGCAGTGGACGTCTAAAGGCTGACGTGATAATGATGATGATGAAAATCAATGACCTCCTCAGTTAATGATCATCATGTGTCCCAACAAGGAGGCGGCGATGTTGTTCTCCCCACATCATGCCAATTAGTATCACGGGGCGAAGAGCGGGCGAAGGAAAGTCGCTTTCATCATCTCTGCTTACCCCTCTAAGACCAGGGCGTGAGCATTATGCATATATGTAAAATTAATTACCTATGTTCCAGCTGATATTTATTTACATTTAAACGTTTTCTTTACAATGTTAAAAATTCCTGAATGAAGTGGTCGGATCTTATAAGTACCAGAGAATTTACGACCGAGGCATTTAATTTATTACTGTAACAAATGAATTAAAAGTAAAAAAAGTCCACTGTTTATTCAATTTACTAAGAAAAATGTAAAGCTAATCGAGAAAAGGGTTAGCGACGGCCACATTTTGGGGTAAAAATGTTTTGGAATGTTGCTTTATAAATCTTGCCTACTTATATCTGAGTTGGAGGGAAAAGGGAGTTGGAGAGGAAAGAAAGAGAAAGTGACGTCACAGGTGGCTTACTTACTCATCTAATCGGTATTTTTTATGCTGTTCGCAACACATCATCATCATCAGGTTATTTTTGTCTCGACTGCAGGAGCACAACCCTCTTTCATCTGCCGGAGACAGACAGAGGATTTGGCCTACACTCCCCGCGCTGGCCAGACGGGTTGGGGAGGCCTGATTGATGTTTTATAATGTAACACATCACGTCAAGGGGTATTACGGAGCGAAAAATGGGCGAAGGAAAGTCGCTTTGCAACATTAGATCGCGCAAACCGGCGATATATCGCCTCTGTCTTCCCCTCTGGGCCCAAGGCGTGATCATTATGTATGTAACTGGCATTTTGTCTTGTTGCTGTACGTTAGCTTAAGTAATCATTTTTATAATTAGGTATTTAAAATAAAACCATGATCCAGCTGAGTAGGGCAGCATTTGGAAAACTGCGTCAAGTCTTCACGTTGACTGTTCCACAATGTTGGAAGTCAAAATCAGTGCGTCCTGCCTGTCATGCATAACCTACGGCGCAGAAACGTGGACACTCACGGTGGGCCTGATCTACAACTACTGGACTACTGAGCTATGGAGAGGGCTATGCTCGGGGTTTCTTTGAGAGATATTATTCGTAATGAGGAGATCCGGCGAAGAACGAAAGTCACTGACTTAGCCGAAGGGATTAGCAAGCTGAAGTGGCAGTGGGCTGGCCACTGAGGCAGACTAGTTCTGGAAGAGATCCCTAAGTGGAATATGTCCGCCTTTGTACACAGTTTTACTCCTATTCTGTGATTGTGGTTAATTTTGGTACAATAAAGCGTTTACGTATCATTATCACAATATCAGCCCTTAGGCGTCCACTGTTGGACGATGAACGCCACCACACTTGGCCCTCTGACGTTTAATTTAATTTGTGATAATTTAATATCAAGTGTATTTTTAAATTTTTTTTAATATTATATACTGACATAGATAGTATGACATTATTTGAGTTGTTGACATTGTAATTTATACATTATTTTATTATATGACGATCCCTTTTACCATATTAGAATGACATGTAAAATCGAATTTTTAATATGTAAATGTGAAATAAATAAATCTAATTTAATCTAATCTAATCTTGGTCCTCCGCATCCGCATCCAGCCGCCTCCGGCCACCTTCTTCAGTTTGTCGGTCCATCTGGCGGCGGGGCGTCTGTAAAGCTAACAGCAGTTAGCAATACAACAAACAGAACAACAAGCCGAAGTGCTCATGGAACACGGATCTTCGCTTAGGACCATAGAAATACTAGCAAGATAGAACGGTTAAATACTCTAACCTGACGGCTGACTACGAGTTCGCGGCGCTCGCTGTAGAGACCCTGGGCCCGTGGTCAGCGGACACGAAGGCGCTCGTGAAGGCTCTGTCGACCAGGCTGGTCCACGCCTCCGGAGACCTCAGGGCTGGCGCCTACCTCGCACAACGTGTAAGCCTGGCAATCCAGCGAGGTAATAGCGCCAGCGTCCTAGGGACTATGCCTCACCACGAGGGGTTAGACGGCGTACACCTGTTGTAAATAATTGATTTTCTTATAATTACTGAACGGTTAACACATTTATTTCAGTTCCGGGCGTGCCGATTTTCGGACACAGCGCACCGCTCCCACGCATTCTTTATAGCGTCGTGGTCAGGTTTCTAGTGAATAGACACAATCATGCAGTTACCAACCGTGTAATATGGGATTTTTGCAGATTTTTCATCTATGTTAACCCGACTTTGACTCAGCGCGAAACGAGTAAGCATTTGATAGTTTTTGCAATGTATTGCACATCGTTGGCACGCATGTCACGCTTGCTTCACCATTCTATCTTGGTCTCTGTGCTTAAAACGGTTCTATGAGAGCTTAAGTAAAGCATCTGAACAGGGGTACGACGAATGACAATGTACTGTGGGGGGACCGAGTTTAAGGGTTTCGGGGAATGAGGTGCGATGTGGTAAGAGGGGAGGTCAAACATACGTATTCCATAGCACTATAACATATACAAGGTTATTCCTTGTATACCCGAAACCTGAAAGTACGTGGTCAGAATCGACTGTGACAAAATGAAAGGGACTATTTTTTTCCACAAATAATACTTAAAATTGTAAGTAAGTAATTCTTTCTTTACATAAAACGTGGTACATACAGGTGTTAATATATATATATATATATATATATATATATATATATATATATATATATATATATATATATATATATATATATATATATTAACACCGACTAACGCTTCCTAGGTGTTAGCGCTGTGAAGAAGAAACAGCGCAACAAACTTCACGCAACACATCTTTTGAAAATCAAGTTTGCATACAATTAATAAAGATTTTGTACTTTAACTAGATCCCCCACTGTTGCATCTACAGCTTAACTGATGTCAGGGATAAGAAGATTCAATAAACTTAACACTGCAATGTATTTAATGAATTCGTGGACACAGCCTACGTGACTTGTTTCATGATTCAGCACTAGACGAAGAAATAATACGAAATACGTCGTCCATAGACGTTCCGCGGTAGGAGCCACCTGTGTGACGTCTATTGACGTACTGTCCGCAAACGTGTCAGCTTCTACACTTAAATGAGGATTTGCAGGCTTAGTGCGGCATTGTATCATCATCATAAGCGGAAATACGTCCACTGGTGAACATAAGCCTCCCCAATCATTTCACGGTCATTCCATTGGAGGATTTGCCGTAATCACCACGCTTGGCAGGCGGACTAGTGATCTCAATAATGATCTTAATATACACAGGAGGATGCTGCTACATGTCCTTGGTGCAATCCCGGGCGCAGTCACTCACGGGAAGATTGGGGTCTATTCTTAGTCAGAATCATAGCATTTACGAGTCCACTGTAGAACCACCAGGCGCCCCACAGATCGTATGGGTGCGTACCTGCCGCCCACGCGTGGTCTTAGGACGCCTTTTACAAACACCTCACATATAACTCGTTCGTTCCATTTTAATAATAATCAACCCCGAACCTTTTTCAGAAAATCATTTCCCTAATAAATATGGAACATGAAGAAAATACAAGTCAATTAGCATTTAAAATTGGCATGACAATCATAAAGGTCATGAAATATTACAAAAGAAAACGAGATACCCATTTAGGGCGCCGGAACCCAAATTTTAAGTTAGCGGTTACATTGACTAAGAATTAGCGGTCAGAAACAATACTGATGAGAACTTATTGCTTACTAGCTGACCCGACGAACCATAGAAATCCTATATACCTATTTTGCTCATTAAGAACATACTCTCATTATTGAATTAGATATTTTTCGGAATAAGTTGATGTTTTAAAATGTTGTTAGACTGAAGTATGGTACGAGATAGAATGGTGAAGTAGGCGTGAACCGCGTGCCAACAATTTGCAATATATTGCAGAAACTATCAAACGTTTACTCGTTCGCCCCCAGTCAAGGTCGGTTAAACATTGAAAAAAAAACTGCAAAAGTGCCATATTGCGCGATTTGTAACTGCACAACTATATCTCCTCACTAGAAACGTGACCGCAAGGCATAAATGATGCGCGGGAGGGAGGGGCTGTGTCCGAAAATCGGCACGCGCGAGACTGAAGTAACAAGTGGCTATAACCACTCTATCTAAATAGGATTTCTGTGCGGTGAACTTCGTACCACCTAACAGTCAATGAATGTCGTGTTAACTTTTAGCTAACCTTAAGTATTTTCTATACATTTCAATATCTTTCATATTTTATAACTTGGTCATTATCAATTCCACATTGTGTAATACGGTATTGTATGAATATATCCATGTGTATGAATATATGTATATATTTGAGTATGTATTTATATTTGTATGGGTATGCCCTTACTGGTATAAGCATACTCCTTCCTTTAACTGCACAACCTACCTTTTTATGTTATTCTTATCCTCTACACAAAGGTTGTCTGGAAGAAATCGCTTTTAGCGATAAGACCGCCTAGATTTACATATGTAAGTTGCCTTATTATTGGTTTTTTTTATTTTTCGTGCAATAAAGAGTAATCGAATTGATTTTTTCCTGATTTGGATAATGCTATTCCCCACTATTATCCGTTGAATTTCTATTCTATGTCTAGTATGTCACTGATTTGCACTGAACATCAAACCTACAAATAAGCTATAATCGTGCGTCACGTGAGCTCTCAATTGCGGAAGACCCAAATCTAATTAATTTAAAAAATTATTTTCTGTATATTAAATTTTTTTTCCGTGACATTTTTGGATATTCTGCTATTAGGGGCGGAGACGAATCCAACAAATCAGAGATCATTAAAATCGGTCCAGCCGTTCTTGAGTTATAACTGGTATAACTAACCCGACTTTGTTTTCATTAATTTGATTTGATACCTGCTACGTGCCGTTGGCGTATTTGTCGTGTGGTTTCCGGTAGAGTAGAATAGGACCACTCCAACTCTTCCCGTGGATGTCGTACAAGGCGACTGAGGGAATACATTATAAAACATCAATCAGGCCTCCCCAACCCGTCTGGCCAGCGCGGGGAGTGTAGGCCAAATCCTCCATCTGTCTCCGGCAGATGAGAGAGGGTTGTGCTCCTGCAGTGGGGACAAAAATAACCTGATGATGATGAGGACCTGCATACGAGGTGAAACATGACATTCTACTGTCTCCCTTTAAAGCTAATACGAGTATGAACTTCTATAGTCGTTCACTCGTCCACTAAGAATTTAACTAGTTACGTTCATTGTAAATTAAGAAAAACATTTATTCATCTCTATAAAAAATACATATAACTCCGCCTACCTGTATAATACAGTTTGTTGGCAGACAATGCTCTTTTACTTTATATACACCTATAGTAAGTAGATCTATGTCCAGCAGTGGATGTCTAAAGGCTGATACAATAAATACAAAGCCAAACTTTTATTAATTTTAATGGGTAAGTGTAGGTAGGTAGCTAAATCTATTGTAATGCCTAAAGCTTTCTCTTCCGCTAATCGCTGTATTGTATGACAGCTACCTTATCGTAATTAAGGGTCTAATTGCCTTAGCGTCGTCTCTTTGGCACTCTCCTCCAGTCGTAGCAACCACAGGATTTACTACGGCATCCTAAAAGCTTGTATGAAATGGATGCTTATGAAATAAGAATATATAATTTATTTGAATATTTTACTTTGCAGCGCTTAAAAGTATACTGTTAACATTTGTATTTTGTATTTGTTTATTTTGCCATAAATTACTTTTTTTTATTTTATTTATATTTAACAAAATTTATAATATATACATTACAGTAATGTCCACAGAAATGGAAGGCCATTTGTATGTGGACAGAGCGCTCACGTGATAGTACATTAGTCTACACCTATCGACAAGAAGTGCTTGTTCTTGTTTTTGTAGTTCTTGCTTTAGTAATCCACCTGATACAATGTATTTGTCATTTACGTAGGAGGAATATTATTATTTAGTGGTTTCAATGTTTTACCCAAAGGATGTAGCAAGTGAGGTAACGATTTTTTTACTTCAATTAGCCATGTCGCTTAAAAACAAAAACTTTTTCAGAGTTTAAGGGCACATTTATATCAGGTAGATTTTAAGCTGCCTAACAAAATGTCATTGTCAACATTACTATACGAATGTAACTACACACTAAGCCACGTTTATTGTTAAGTATATACATAGGAAAGGTTGAGAGCAGAGTTAAGGGGGTAAGGTAAATGTGGGTGCTGGATCTAGAGCTGGACCTGGTTGAAGACATTAAAAAAAAATTGGGAGGTCTAAGGATAAGTAATAGAACACATTTCAGTCATTTTTGAATTTTTGTCTGTTTTGGGATTGGGAGATTGTGAGTCTGAGTGGGAGTAGAAGTGGGAACGGGAGCGGATTCTGTAGTCCAAAAAAAATTGGGGGGTCGAAGGATAAGTAATAGAACATATTTCAGTCATTTTTGAATTATTGTCTGTTTTGGGATTGGGAGATTGGGAGTCTGAGTGGAAGTAGAAGTGGAAGTGAGAACGGGAGCAGAAGTGGAAACGGGAGCGGATTCTGTAGTCCCCGCGAGCGGAGCCACGGGCACACCTAGTTATATAAAGGAACGTACGTATTTATTATCCATTTTGCAGTCGAAATAGCAAAGTTTAAAAAGCTATAAATTATCATCAATTAATATACTGCAAAGCTGAAAAATCTTTTAACTGAATTACCCACGGAAAGCACTCACCGACAAAATAATAAATGATACCAGTAGCAGCAAACCAGGCGACAGCAACAGGTGGCGAAATATGAAATTCAAGCATTCATTGCTCGAATTCAAATTTATATTTCTCTCCGAAATGGGAGCAGAAATAATACCGAGCCCGGAAGGTAAACAATTCTCAGACGAGTTAGTTTCTAAGATAACGCGGTCCAAGAATTGTCTTCTCCGTCGAAGCATACATGGTTTTTTCACATTTAATGATTTTTTCCTCCGTAAATTACTTTATAGTCCCTGAAAATTACAGTAATTTACAGAAAATAAATTCACCACACAATTTTTTTAGTACATTTTTATCAATTGCTTACTGGCGAGTGAGTTTTATGATAGATACCTAGCAAAATAATTAATTTAATTGACTGAACGTTACTTAACAAGGGTTAAACCAGACTGTAGCGCGCTGCACCGCAGTTTTAGGATTCGACGCACTATATAATCGTTTGACGCGCGATTAGACGCGCTCGTCGTTTAACGCCGCTGGGCATGATAGCACCGACTTTCTACATGTGCTTTTTCACAAATACGCCCGCGTGTGTGTTGCTCAACCCTTAAAAGACTTAAGAAAAACATATGCAAAAATCTGTTTGTTTAATCACATACTTTACACATTGTGTTTTAAGAAAAAATAAAATTATCTTTACTGGTCTGTGATTGTGTTTAATATATCAATGAAGAAGCGGAAACGCTGTAACGAAATGTAATTTTTTTGTTATTGAAAATTCGGATTCAGGAAAAATATTACATCGAATGATCTGGGTCCTGTATCTCTACGGCTAATAGACAAAAACACGTGACCCAGACCATGGGACGTAATTTTTTGCAATTTGCAATAATAAAATAAATTACGTCGGCACGGGTGTATTTAATTAAGGAAAACGAACAGCGTTACAAAGTATTAAGTCAGTACAAAGTTCATTATAACATTTTAAGTGTGGCTATTAATTATAAGACATAAAAAGAACAGATATGTTTCAGATTTAAATACCTATAAGTCAAAACCATTTGCATATGAGTACACTTCGTACATTTATACACGTCATTATTATTTTTTTAACGACTACCGCTTCCTAGGTATTAGCGCTGTGAAGAAGAAACGGCGCAACAAACTTCACGCAACACATCTTTCAAAATCAAAGGATGAAAAGGGTTACAGTGTTTTTTTCGTCGATGTGTGTCGATATATGAAACTTTGTCTCCTCTTTATAATAAGAATGCCAACATGTTTGAGCACAGTCGTGAAAAATAATAAAAGATGTCAGGTAGCTGCAAACCAGGCGACAGCAACAGGTGGCGAAATATGAAATTCAAGCATTCCTAGCTCGAAAATTCAAATTTCACTCCGAAAAGCAGAAAACACATTTCCGTCTCAAGTGTTTGACATAAAAAGAAAGGCTTTTGAAACGTGTTATTGGTGTGACCGCCTCATTCGCCTGGTGGACTGATCGCCAGACTCGATCGCTAGGGGTGTGGGATAGTTTACTACTAGGGGCATAACTTGGTACTTGTACAAGTTGGCCTTAGTCTGGATGCTATATTTGTGATCTATACTGTCCTTTTCTACTTCTCATTATCTTTACTTATAATAAAACTGTAACTGGTCTATATTTGTACATGAGAGATATTTAAAAAATATTATATGAGGGGTCTTTATAGGGCCAATAGAAGCTAAAACAAATTTTTTTACAATTTTTGTCTGTCTGTCTGTATGTATGTATGTATGTATGTTACTGCATCACGCAAAAACTACTTAATGAAATTTGATGCAGTTTTCACAGTTGTCTTGCTGGTAGTCTAACTTAAAATCTGGTGCATGTTTCATCTTGATACACCACTTAGAACCTGAGATATTAATAAAGTAAAATTTTCTAGAAGCCATTATATCGGATGATAATAAAACGACTGTTAATATTTCTTCCAGTAACTCAGTATAACTTTTAGAAATCATTCAATAAAAAAAATCTCTTTTTTTAGGAAATTTTGATTAAAAAAATGCAATATTTCTCGAACGTACGAGTATGTTCATCATATGGGCGAGGTCAATGGCCGCAGCGCGTATGAGATTGAGTGAAATTTAGTTTTTGGGGATAGGGATGGGGTTGAGGTTGGGAGTGGGATTGGCATATTGAGAGTCTCGAGTCTGAGTGATAGTGGAAGTAGAAGAGGGAAGAGAACGGGAGCGGAAGTGGGAACGGGGGCGGATTCTGTAGTTCACGCGAGCGGAGCCTCGGGCACAGCTAGTACAGAATAATTTACTATTACCTATATTTTGTATAGATGAAGAAAAAACAGAATACTGTTTGAGGTTCACACTCGTACCTTCAGGATTTAAAGTCAAAGTCAAAATCATTTATTGCATATGAGTACACTTGGTACATTTATACATGTCAATTTGTTACGGTCTACCTCTTCCTAGGTGTTAGCGCTGTGAAGAAGAAACGACGCAACAAACTTCACGCAACACATCTCTTAAAATCAAGTTTGTGTACAATTATAAAAAGGTTGTGCGAAGCTGAAGCAACATTATACCAGGCATCTTTGTGATTTAAAGCTGCATAGTCTTGCTATGTAGTGCTATTCTCTAAAATACAAACTCACGTGCGAGTCTCACTCAAATGACTTCACTCACTTTGAAACCTAATCCATTGGTAATTCTGTAAACATTCCAGAGCACTATCGAAGTGAAGTGAACAAAGAACTCACTTCGCGTCGACAGGGCTCTAGAATGTTTACAGAATGCCAATAGATTAGGTTTCGAAGTGAGTAAAGTCGCTTGAGTGAGATTCGCACGTGAGTTTGTATTTTAGAGAATATCATTATTGATCTGTTTCTACTGCTCAAACTAATCCAAAGTTGTACGTACTATAATACTTACCTATAGGCATATGAAGTGGCATACGGGGTGTTTACTCTCGCCCAATAGGAATGCAGTTAGGAGTCGATTAATTGTCCTAAAATCACTATTTACTACGAGAAATAAGACGCTCATGGGTTTAGTCCTCGGGCGTAGCTACCCAACTAGCACACGGGCTAACAAAATATGCTGCCATTTTGTAGCGTAATATTTCAATTTCAATTTATTTATTCCTTAACAAAATACATTGTGTAGGAAACATAGTAACATTAGATTTAAAAATTACATGCAACAATAATACAAACAAATTATATATATGTATATCAACTGAGAAAAAATAATTACCTAATGTCCTAAAAATTCTTCAATACTATAATAACATTTGTCAAGTAGGAGATCTTTCAAGCGGCGTTTAAAAACATTTATATTATTAATAATTTTAAATAGGTCCATAATGGTCGTTTTTAGGCAACGATCTCTATCTAATACTTGATGGAGCGTTCCAAACAATCGCTATATTCCACGCAAGTAGCCACAACTCTTTCACATTCACTTTGAAAATTGTGCAGTTACTACTCAGAACATTTAATTATTACTAAATATTGACGCTACGGTTAAATAATGTCAATATTTAGTAAATAATTAAATGTTCTGAGTAATAACTGCACAAGTTTCAAAGTGAATGTGAAAGAGTTGTGGCGACTTGCATAGAACAGAGCGATTGTTTGGAACGCTCCATCTAGTAGCACATAGTGATCGTTGGACGAAAGCAGCGTTCTCCTGTGTATAGTAGGACGAAAGCAGCGTTCTCCTGTGTTAATGCGATCACCAATCCACCTGCCAAGTGTGGTGATTATGACAAATCCTCCAATGGACAGCCCGGGAGCCGCAATTTGGTTACATTCACAATTAAACTTGTGCAGTTACTAATGAGATAAGTCCGACTTTGTACACAGTTTTATTCATATTTGTTGTTGAAACCGTTTACATGCATACTGACTAGGCCACGTGACTTATTTTAGCAGCAGTTAAATTGCCACATGAAGGAATGTAATTAGTAAAAAATAAGGCTTAAAGGAGCATACACTAAAAGCCGCAAAATTCTTTATAATATATACAGAGGTACGACAGAATGGAACGTAACATAATATTTATCATAAACGAGGGTAGAGTGAAAAATATGATATTCTCGAACTATAGGTGTATGTAAGTTAAAAAGAAATTGTTATTCGAGTGCTTGAAGTGAATTTCCGTTCCGTGATATCAATTTCATCTATTTTGAATAACGTTATTCCATCAGGTAACAGAAGTGTGTGTTTGACAGAGAAATGTGAGGAAACAAAAATGAAATGGCCAGCTGAGGTAAGTAACAGCTTTTAAGGATAAGCCTGCCCTTTCGTCGATATAGAAGTGGCCATGCCAGAATAAGATTTGGTTTTGTATGGGAACTTTCAATACCCTGTAACTTTTAAACGGAGCATCGACCGAATCGGATTTTTTGCGACTAGGTTCGACTAATTCACCTGACCAATCGACTAAGTCAGTAGCTCGCTATGTACAGTCATTCTGGTGGTAGTAGGTGGCCATGCCGTAATCCTTAGTCTGGCATGCCACCAAAATACCCCTATAACTTTTAAGTGATCTAGTTTTTAGAAAAATCTAGTTTTTTGCGACTAATTACCGACATTTGTTCTATCTACTCAGAATTATAACTTTAGACCTTTCATTAAAGTAGTCCTTCCATGCCTTAAAACACATATTTTTTACATGGTATATGCAGTCAGTAAAAAACGGTAAAACCACTAGTGGGATTCTGCATTACGTTTGCATACGTGTGTGCTGTACATAACTGTACAAATAGATGATGATTGCAATTCATCATCAGCCGAAATACGTCCACTGATGAATAAAACACGTCCACTCCCCAACGGAATGCCACTTTTGGTGGGCTGCCCGTTAGGGGATTTGCCATAATCACCACGCTTAACAGCGGATTGGTGATCGCAGTAATAATCTTAATATACACAGGAGAATGCTGCTGCCCATCCCTGGTACAATCCCTTAGTCGCCTTGACGACAGGCCTAAGTCAGGAACCACACGGCTTACAGATACTGAGGTAATGGTAATTATTATTATTGTTGATGGGTTTGCGCTTGACCTCAATCTCACCTGATGGTAAGTGATGATGAGGTCTAAGGTGTAGCGCAGTAATGATCTTAATATACGCAAGAGAATTAAGATTTACGGTGGTCCTTTTCTGAGCCGGGAACCACACGGTATGAACACTCCTTCAATTAGCATTTACCATATCGTAGCTGGAAACGCAAAAAAAAATTAAGACTTGGTTCCCGGCGTAGAATAGGGCCATCCCAAATCTTCCCGTGGGTGTCGTCAAGGCGACTAAGGGATCGCACCAGGGACGGGCAGTAGCGATCATTACTGCGATTACCAAGTCACCTGCCAAGCGTAGTGATTATGTAAATCACCCAGTGACAGCCCAGTGGCATTCTATTTAGGATGCTTATGGTTCAGCAGTGGACGTATGATGAGACAGAAAAAATTACGAACTCATGTCAGTTATCTTTTTTAATTATTTACTGTATAATCATAGAAATCACCTTGGCGTAATTACAAATCCCTCCAAGTGTAAATTTTTTTCATACCCACCTACATATTTATTTTTTGCACACCCGCTCTTGTCTTGGGACGCAGGTGGAGCGACGACCTAAGAAGGTGGCCGGAAGTGGCTGGATGCGGAGGGCGGAGGACCGGGTGTAGTGGCGATTATTAGGGAAGCCCTATGTCCAGCAGTGGACGTCTAAGGGCTGATATGATATGATGATGAATTTGACACGTATTTACACGATATTAATAAACATATTTGCCTGTACTGTGACTTTCTGTTTACATTACACTACTATGCAATACTAGATAACAGATGCACATTTTAAAATCATCTGTTATCTAATTTAATAACCAGTTAGTGTCAATCATGAAGGAAATCACTTTAAGGTGGAACTGTGAGCTACGAAAAATTATTTTGCGTCATGGTATGAGGTTTAGATACTTAATACTAAATGCCAGTGATTTTTCCTTGCAAAATAACTTCAATTTGTTTGTTTTGTTTTTTATTTTGTCCTACTTTTATTTATATTTTATTATTCCTGATGAGTTTACGCTTGACCTCATTCTCACCTGATGGTAAATGACAATGAGGTTTAAGCTGGAGCGCGCTGACCCAGAAAATGCCTATTCACTATTCATTTATAAAGATCCAAGTTGTACTTGTCCGGAAATACCGAAGCTGGCAGGGAGTTCCTTTCCTTAGCAGTTTGCATTATGACCTGGTATGTCTACTGCATAGGGCCTTGTACGTATATATCAAGCTGTACTTTAATAGATAATCAAATCGCTTATAATCAAGGGGATGGAAGATTTACAATGTGTTCCATCTTGCTAAAGATCCCCTTAATCTTACCTAAGCGATGTTGGGGATCCGTCAAAATTGATATCCTATAGCGTAGGTTTTTACTATCTACATCCGTCAGCACGTTTGTCGTATACAATGTACTGGATTCTATCGATAGTTGTACTTTAGCTTTACTGAAAATATATTTAGTGAAATAATGCATTATTGAAACTTTCTTGCGGCCAATAGAATAACGAGAAATGTAGTACCTATGCAATTGTTTTTAGGGCTTCTGCCCCGCGATATAATATTTTATTTAGATAAGAGAAAATAAATTACTTCTTGCCAAATATTAAAATCCAAAATATATCAGTTAATATTTCATAATCTTTTATTTCATGTTTAACACAAAGTTTTAACATTATTAAAAAAAAAAACAATAATTATATAGTCCACGAGAGCGTAGCCGAGGGCACAGCTAGTGTATAATAAGCATGCATACATCATTCACGCCTTGATCCCAGAGGGGTAGGCGGAGACGATGTATTGCTACTTTGCGTAATCCAATAAATCCAGTGTCGTAAAGCGATGTATCCTTAATATTATAAATGGGAAAGTTTGGATGTTTGTTACTCAATACACGGGTCGGGATGAAACTTGGCACACATAAAGGATGATAGGTCCTGGAATAGGGCTTAGAGTCAAAGTCAAAATCATTTATTGCATATGAGTACACTTAGTACATTTATTATACACGTCATTTTTTTTATCGACTACCGCTTCCTAGGTGTTAGCGCTGTGAAGAAAAAACGGCGCAAAAAACTTCACGCAACACATCTTTTAAAAATCAAGTTTGCATACAATTAATAAAGATTTTGCGAAGCTGAATTAGTACCAGGCATCTTTGTTATACAAATAATCGTTTATTTTATAATAGGCTTTCTTACAAAGTTGTTTTTTAATGTGAATCTTAAACTTTCTGTCCGTCATATTTAAGATTTCCTCTGGTAGTTTGTTGTAGAAGCGAATACATTGAATAGTTTTTATCCCGAAAAAAACATCTCATTCCTATGGGAAATACGTAATAATTTGTATTATTATGTTGTACACGCGGACGAAGTCGCGGGCAATAGCTAGTAATAAATATATCTTTAAATATTTTTATCCATTCTTAGTCGTATTTAGTTAAACCTCGAATTTCCGATACTGTATATAAGCCTTTTCTTAGAAAATATAACTCAACCACGCAGAATACGGAACTCATTCCTAACATAGCGAACTACGACAGTCCCGACCACAGAGCCGTCAACATTTGTGGTCGCCATTCCACACGTTCCAATGTCCACTGCGTGCCAAAATACGATGGAAACTAAACCTCATACAAAATAATTTTTCGTAGCTCATAGTTTCACCTCAAAGTGTTTTCCTTCATGATTGACACTAATTGGTTATTAAATTAGATAACAGATGATTTTAAAATATGCATCTGTTATCTAATTTAATAACCAATTAGTGTCAATCATGAAGGAAAACACTTTGAGGTGAAACTATGTTTTCTATGTTTTAGGAAAACACTTTGAGGTGAATCATAAAACAATGTTTTATGATTTTAGGTTTTATTTTGTTAGATCATAAAATAGTTACACTCACCTTCCTCATTGTATAAGTTGGTCCCGGTCTGGATGTTTTGTTTCTGAATTGTCAAATCCTTGTTAAATTCCCATTCATCCTAGTTTGAGATCAATCTGACCAAGGTCATACATACTGTAGTTTTCATATATAGCCGTGGTCCCCGGCTTAGAATAGGGCCACCCCTATCTTTCCCGTGGGTGTCGTCAATGCGACTAAGGTATTGCACCAGGGACGGGCAGCAGCGTTTTCCTGTGTGTGTATGTTAAGATCATTACTGCGATCACCAATCCGCCTGCCAAGCGTGGTGATTATGGCAAATCCCCCAATGGACAACTTACCAAAAGTGGTATTCTATTGTATTCTATTGTCGTCAAGGCGACTAAGGTATTGCACCAGGGACGGGCAGCAGCGTTTTCCTGTGTGTGTATGTTAAGATCATTACTGCGATCACCAATCCGCCTGCCAAGCGTGGTGATTATGGCAAATCCCCCAATGGACAACTTACCAAAAGTGGTATTCTATTGGAGAGGCCTATGTCCAGCAGTGGACATATTTAGGCTGATGATGATGAACTATATTAAAACACATTTAACTGTTTTTGAGTTACTAATCTAATTGCTTGGTATGGGAAGGGGATGCGCAAAAATTCCATGGGGAGAGAGCCTGGTGACCTGATCACCAGTCTCTCACAAAAGATAAATTGTACTCATTTTAATTTTATACATTATAATTGTACTTAATCTTTGTGTTGAGATAATAAATAAATTTTGTATTGTATTGTATTGTATTTGTATACAACTTACATCGTGACTTTGTATGCGCTTTGTAACTGTATAGTGACAACCCTACGTTACTAGGGCTGTGCTGGGCCGCCAGTATTCCGCCAAATACACTTACTGAGGCTTTGAACGTAATGCGGTTGACCACTGAACACGTTTTCGCTTTTTGCTAAGTCTATCCCACGCGCCGAACGTCATAAAACCATGTTGGCTATGAAACTAGGATCGACACTGTAGGAGACATCGTAGATTTTTATCATTTAATTTAATTTTTTTTTAATTTTCTAATCATTTCCTGACATTTTTGCATTTTGTCAGTTCGGTCAGACGGATGTGTAGTAAGTAGTTTAAGAGTATCATTTCCTGACATTTTTGCATTTTGTCAGTTCGGTCAGTCGGATGTGTAGTAAGTAGTTTCAGAGTATCATTTCCTGGCATTTTGTCAGTTCGGTCAGACGGATGTGTAGTAAGTAGTTTAAGAGTATCATTTCCTGACATTTTTGCATTTTGTCAGTTCGGTCAGTCGGATGTGTAGTAAGTAGTTTCAGAGTATCATTTCCTGGCATTTTTTCAGTTCGGTCAGACGGATGTGTAGTAAGTAGTTTAAGAGTATCATTTCCTGACATTTTTGCATTTTGTCAGTTCGGTCAGACGGATGTGTAGTAAGTAGTTTAAGAGTATCATTTCCTGACATTTTTGCATTTTGTCAGTTCGGTCAGACGGATGTGTAGTAAGTAGTTTAAGAGTATCATTTCCTGACATTTTTGCATTTTGTCAGTACGGTCAGTCGGATGTGTAGTAAGTAGTTTCAGAGTATCATTTCCTGGCATTTTTTCAGTTCGGTCAGACGGATGTGTAGTAAGTAGTTTAAGAGTATCATTTCCTGACATTTTTGCATTTTGTCAGTTCGGTCAGACGGATGTGTAGTAAGTAGTTTCAGAGTATCATTTCCTGGAATTTTTTCAGTTCGGTCAGTTCGGTCAGTCGTATGTGTAGTAAGTAGTTTAAGAGTATCATTTCCTGACATTTTTGCATTTTGTCAGTTCGGTCAGTCGGATGTGTAGTAAGTAGTTTCAGAGTATCATTTCCTGGAATTTTTTCAGTTCGGTCAGACGGATGTGTAGTAAGTAGTTTAAGAGTATCATTTCCTGACATTTTTTCAGTTCGGTCAGTTCGGTCAGTCGGATGTGTAGTAAGTAGTTTAAGAGTATCATTTCCTGACATTTTTGCATTTTGTCAGTTCGGTCAGTCGGATGTGTAGTAAGTAGTTTCAGAGTATCATTTCCTGACATTTTTTCAGTTCGGTCAGTTCGGTCAGTCGGATGTGTAGTAAGTAGTTTAAGAGTATCATTTCCTGACATTTTTGCATTTTGTCAGTTCGGTCAGTCGGATGTGTAGTAAGTAGTTTCAGAGTATCATTTCCTGGAATTTTTTCAGTTCGGTCAGACGGATGTGTAGTAAGTAGTTTAAGAGTATCATTTCCTGACATTTTTTCAGTTCGGTCAGTTCGGTCAGTCGGATGTGTAGTAAGTAGTTTAAGAGTATCATTTCCTGACATTTTTGCATTTTGTCAGTTCGGTCAGTCGGATGTGTAGTAAGTAGTTTCAGAGTATCATTTCCTGGCATTTTTTCAGTTCGGTCAGTCGGATGTGTAGTAAGTAGTTTCAGAGTATCATTTCCTGGCATTTTTTCAGTTCGGTCAGACGGATGTGTAGTAAGTAGTTTAAGAGTATCATTTCCTGACATTTTTTCAGTTCGGTCAGACGGATGTGTAGTAAGTAGTTTAAGAGTATCATTTCCTGACATTTTTGCATTTTGTCAGTTCGGTCAGACGGATGTGTAGTAAGTTTCAATTTCAATTTATTTATTCCTTAACAAAATACATTGTGTCGGAAACATATTAACATAAGATTTAAAAATTACATGCAACAATAATACAGATAAATTAGATATATATTATTAAACAATGTCAACTGAGAAAAAATAATTACTTAATGTCCTAAAAATTCTTCAATACTGTAATAACATTTGTAACATTTTACAAGTAGTTTAAGAGGAATCTGATGGACAGAAATACCGATGGACGGACGCACTCCATTTTAACTGAAATTGTAACTGAAACTACTACGCGATTACTGCCTCTCCATAATCCCTTCTCTTCACCGCTGGAAGCAATTTCTTTAGAAATAAGCTTAACCTTTAGTATAATTTTCTTTTCTTTGTGTTGTTCTTTGTACGTTTATGTGTACAATAAACTATTAAATAAATAAATAACTCGCCTTTTAATAAACTTAATCCGGAGCTGGGTGAACTCCGGGCAATATTATCCTTACCGAGTCATGCGGGGCTCTGATGAGGTGGACAATTGTTTCTCTAGCTAATCGTGGTACCAAAACGTGCCTCAACGTGGAGGCGGCGATGTTGTTCGCCACACATCTCGCCAAGTGGTATCATGGAGCGAAAAGCTTTGCGACGGTTGTCATGATCGCGCAAAGTGTTGTTACGTCGTATCTGGATTCCCCTCTGGGATTAAGGCGTGAGCATTATATATATAATAATCTTAAATATGACGGACAGACAGTTACAAATAAAAAAAACAGCTAATATAAAAAAGCTATTATAAATAAGACGATTATATAACGAGTATTAACGTCGCTTCACCTTCGCATATTCTTATACAACCTTAATTTCCAAAGACGACCTCCGTGGCGGAACGGGTAGCTCTCGGACTGCCACGCCGGAGGTTGTAGGTTCGAATCCCGCTAGGGGCAAATGTTCGTATGATGAATATGAATCTTTGTACCTAAGTCTTGGATGTTTATATATTTATTTAGGTACTAGCTGTGCCCGCGGCTGCGCTCGCATGGAATACAGAATCCGCTCCAGTTTCCACTTCCGCTCCCGTTCATTTTCTCACTTCCACTCGAACTCTCGCACTCGCACCTGGACCTGGACACACTCCAGGTCCAGGTCCAGGTCCAGGTCCAGGTCCAGGTCCAGGTCCAGGTCCAGGTCCAGGTCCAGGTCCAGGTCCAGGTCCAGGTCCAGGTCCAGGTCCAGGTCCAGGTCCAGGTCCAGGTCCAGGTCCAGGTCCAGGTCCAGGTCCAGGTCCAGGTCCAGGTCCAGGTCCAGGTCCAGGTCCAGGTCCAGGTCCAGGTCCAGGTCCAGGTCCAGGTCCAGGTCCAGGTCCAGGTCCAGGTCCAGGTCCAGGTCCAGGTCCAGGTCCAGGTCCAGGTCCAGGTCCAGGTCCAGGTCCAGGTCCAGGTCCAGGTCCAGGTCCAGGTCCAGGTCCAGGTCCAGGTCCAGGTCCAGGTCCAGGTCCAGGTCCAGGTCCAGGTCCAGGTCCAGGTCCAGGTCCAGGTCCAGGTCCAGGTCCAGGTCCAGGTTCATGTCCAGGTCCAGGTCCAGGTCCAGGTCCAGGTCCAGGTCCAGGTCCAGGTCCAGGTCCAGGTCCAGGTCCAGGTCCAGGTCCAGGTCCAGGTCCAGGTCCAGGTCCAGGTCCAGGTCCAGGTCCAGGTCCAGGTCCAGGTCCAGGTCCAGGTCAAGGTCCAGGTCCAGGTCCAGGTCCAGGCCCAGGTCCAGGTCCAGATCCAGATCCAGGTCTAAGTCCAGGTCCAGATCCAGCTCCCGCTTCAGGTCCCGCACCCACTCCCGCATCTACCTTTTTTTTTTTTTTTTATCGGAGTGAAAATGAGTTGACTCATCCCCCCGGTTAGGGAGACCAGGGGGTATGTGGGACTCTCCCTCCCTCATTGAGGGCATACCCACTAAAAACACTCCGGCGTTTCACCCGCTCTGCCGTGGTAGGGGGTACAGTGTGGTCCCAAGGATTTCAATCCACTGTACCCCCCCGGCGGCACCGACAAACGCCGGTGCACCCTCGCGAAAGGAGGAGGGTCGCGAAACGCTCACGACCCCCCCCGCCCACCTGTGTGGAGCCGTGCAATGTGGGCCCCTCACCCACTGACTCCACACCGCGGCAGGAGTTGGACGAACTGCGCCCGCCTCCTGCCGCTCCCTCCGACGGCGGTGGCCGAAGCCTGCCCGCCAGTCTCGCGACCGGACGAGCCCGCCTCCCTCACTGGTGGCTTGCCCGCCGGTCTCGCGACTGGACGGGCAAGCCTCCCTCAACGGTGGCACCCGGGATAACCCCGGTGCCTGCTCAGCGGCACAAAAGTGCGCGCTGAGCCCGTCCTTGCCCCATCCACTGTGCCCTCTGCTAATCAGAGGGACACGCGGAGGGACGCGTCTCTCCGCCTCCCCGAAGGGACTTGGAGAGACCCACCTCGGTGTCATTGGCTTCACCCACGGGCTGGATTGCCCGGGGCTACTGAGCTCCCCCGCCACGAAAAGGCTGACACCATGGGGGAGACTCCCGCATCTACCTCCCTTAACCCTGCCCCCTCAAATCTACTCTCAACCCTCCCCTCAACCCTCACCTCAACCCTCCCTCAACCCTCCCTCAACCCTCCCTCAACCCTCTCTCAACCCTCCCTCAACCTACTAGCAAACTGGTTCACGTTTATCCAAGTGCCCGCCACGAAAAATTAATAACTGTATGTTCCGACTACCGAGTGTATGTGATTGCGATTCTTGTGTCACGACAAGCGACTTATGCTTAGTGGCACAAAACATGGTCTCCTTGTTATTTTTTGTTTTTATTATCATAAAATAAAAAAATAAAATAAACCCTCCTTCAACCCTCCCTCAACTCTCCTCTCATTTTTTATCGGCTAACGTGAATAAGTGTACCAATTAGTGTACTCATGTGCATTAAAGAATTTACACTTCAACTAACTGAGCAAAAGTCACTGGAGTGGTAAAATTTTAACACAATACTACCAACGTCAGGGCCCATAGACCTTTTGGTACTACGAACTATTCAAACGCAATCGTGGGTTAAAGCTGATTGACCGAAATTGTACCGCCCTGTGGTTCCCGGATTAGAATAGAGCGACCGCCAATCTTCCCGTGGGTATCGTCAAGGCGACTAAGGGATCGCACCCAGGACGGATAGCAGCGTTCTCCTGCGTCTATTAAGATCATTACTGCGATCACCAGTCCGCTTGGCAAGCGTGGTGATTATGGCAAATCCCCCAATAGACAGCCCACCAAAAGTAGCATTCTATTGGGTATGTTTATGTTCAGCAGGGGACGTATATCGGCAGATATGTACAATACTAGCTGTTGCCCGCGACTCCATCCGCGTGGACAACTTAAGTCGCGGGCAACGGCTAGCATCAAAAATGACTATGTATTCCCGTAGGAATGGGATGTTTTTCGGGATAAAAACTATCCTATGTCTCATTCCAGGACCTAACTTATATGTGTGCCAAGTTTAATCACGATCCGTCCAGTGGTTGAAGCGTGATTGAGTAACAAACATCCAAAGTTCGCATTTATAATATTAGTAAGAGGTCCTCTAATATTTCTGTCCTCCATAAACTTACTGCCGTTCACACGGAGGTGTTTTACTTCCGGGGCCATGTTGCACATATTTTATTCAACGTCTGATTTCCTTATTATTTAGGCACTGCCGTGACGTGGTAAATAAATTCCCGATGACAGGGGTCGTGGGTTTGGATTCGGCCCGTTTAATCTGAAAAGTTTGAGGACTGCTCGTGGGCGATTAAAAATTCGGGACACGTTGGGGAAATACGGGCATATTTTTTGGGGTCCAAATGGCCCCATTGAACTTCCTTGTAACGTATTTATAATAAAACTTGCGGTACTTTTGTAACCTCTCAAGTTTGGATACAAAAGTTGTCGTATATTTAGTACAGTTCAAAAAGTGGTGTGCCAGTAATGTTATTAATAATAATAATAATAATAATAATAATAATAATGTTTTATTAAAGGCATAAAAAACCCATAGAACAGACAATACAACAAAAATAAAACATACAATTACAATTAAAATAAAACATTACATAAAATACCTACAAAAATGTGTAGGTGGTCAATAAATCAAAATTGATTATTTCCTGTTCACGCTCCGATGAACGTCTAGCCAGTACCTATAGATCGGGCTATCCATGTCACAGCAGACGGCTTTAAGTATGCTGTTATGAGAGCGACGTAGCCTTTCCCAAAAGGAAGCCACGCGCGCTCTCATAACTGCATAGAAATCGGGCACTCGCGCCTCGGCGAACATGCTCGACGCGCTGCAGTAGCGCGGCAGTCGCATGAGGGTGCGAAATGCATCATTGTATTGCACCCTCATGGTACTATATGATTTCCTAGTGAAATCCACCCAGAGTTGGCAAGTGTAGAGACATTGACAATATGCATTAAATAGTGTCAATTTCACCTGGTCACTATTAACCACTGTAAGGTATTAGTTTCTTTTTGACCTATAAAAATCTAACCATGTGTGCTCTGGAACGGAAAACTCAATGGAACAAAAGTCAGAATTAATATGATGTTCGTCAAAGAATAAAAATAATAATAATATTCATTTATTTCAGATTAATTAATCCATACAAAAATAATTACAATAAAATTAAATAAAATAAAAATACCAACATATTATATGATAGTATTAGTCCATTAATTCAATTCATCGCGATGCACGGACAGCTAGTATCTGTCCAGGCACTCGCACATCGTCAGGAGGATCTCATTTTTGGACTTAAGGAGTCGGTCCCAAAAGGATGCAGTAGAAGATCTAATGATCGCATAAAAGTCAGGAACTCTGGCCGCGGCGAACATGCTCGACGCGCTGCAGAACCTTGGTAGCTTCATCAAGATCATGCATCATTATACCGCACCCTAATTGCACTATAATATAACTATTTTATACAAAATGTCCATTTACACAACTGGTGTATGAAATTCATAACAATGTCATAACTTCTACACCTCATACCATGAAGCAAAGTAATTTTTCGTAGCTCATAGTTTCACCTCTTAGTTTTTACCTTCATGATTGACACTAATTGGTTATTAAATTAGATAACAGATGCACATTAAAATCATCTGTTATCTAATTTAATAACCAATTAGTGTTAGGAAAAAGCTTTTGAGTTGAAACAATGAGTTACGAAAAGTTATTTTGCTTCATGGTATGAGTTGTATGTATATTAAATAAATTTAAAAAAATTAAATTAAAAAAAACCAGTTTAAATTCAAAATTTCAAATCCATGAAGGATAAAAATGATATATACAGTCCTACAGAAGACACCTTACGTTATGATACCACCATAGATTGGAAACAGTGAATTTATTAGCGTCAGTGACCTACAGTTAACTTAAAAAAAGGGTAGTTAGATGATGATATTTAAGACAGAAAATTTTATCTCTCGATACTATACAGTCAGTAGCATACGATTGTCGTGTCGTCCTTTACGTGACAAACCACTCTTTAAGCTGACTGTACGTAGGGTTTCCTACGTTTGTCGGGAACCTAGTATTTTTCTGATGTAAAAATTATTATCTATTTACAACAAATATATATTTTTTTTCTAATTATTTAACACACAGGTATTTTTAAATGGTAGATTACATATAGGTACTCTGTGTTCTGCCCTCAGGCGTACGACAGTTAATATGTAATGTTTCACAACTTAAACAATTTTTGTATTAGATATTAAAATTAAAGCAATTAATTCAGTACAACATATAAATATCATTGAAATGTGCATCATTTAAAAAGTCTGCTAAATTGTCCACGAGAATGTGAAATATTTTTTGCTTAAAGCTAGGTAGCTGTAAAGATTTTATGTGTTTGGGCAATTTATTAAATACCTATTTTATGTAATGTGTGCATATTAGGAGATTACGACAAGAAAACTTACAACCTGCTTCATCATCAGGTTATTTTTGTCTCCACTGCAGGAGCACAACCCTCTCTCATCTGCCGGAGACAGACGCAGGATTCGGCCTACACTCCCCGCGCTGGCCAGACGGGTTGGGGAGGCCTGATTGATGTTTTATAATGTATTCCCTTAGTCGCCTTGTACGACATCCACGGGAAGATAAGTGGTCCTATTCTACTCTACCGGAAACCAGACGACAACCTGCTTATTATATGGTTAAACTTGTTGTTAACAGATTTGACATTCTTAAATAAACAAAACAGAATTCAATTGGACAGGATTCGCACTCAATCAAATTATCAGTGGATTTAGTCCACTGAGTGGTAAACCAATTACCCGCTCATCTGGATACCAAATAGGTCAACATGTCGACACGGCTTAGTTGCAAATCCATCGACAGACCGTTGTTGAGGAGCATCAATTAGGATATTAGGACCAAATTCCTTGTATTGTTCTAATATACAGGGTGTCCACGGCTAGGGTACATTAAGGGGAAATACTTGAAATATTGAAGAGAAGTAAGAAGACTTAATTTTACTCGTATTTTTTAAATAAGTTGATTTGCATTCAAAGATTTTTGATATCTCACCTGCCTGAGCCGGGATACGAACGGGATACATGAGTATAAAAAATATCCCGCAATTAGGGTTATAGAATAAAGTTAGATAGTTACTTAGAGTAACATAGTATCTTAAATTAAAGAAAGATCATTTAAAATGTTGTTCAGAAAAATTAATAATACATTTTTCCTGTGAATTTTCCGTACCTGCTTCTAACAATATTGACATTAAGTATAGTTTTGTTATTAAAATATTAAATTTCAATATCTTCCCTTAAATTAAGATATCATTTGCTGAGAGGGATTCGATGTATGATTGACCCTTTCATAAAAATACACAATGATTTTTTTTTAAGATTTGGTCCGGTTTGATTACCTGCTTAGGCATCAAGAATCTTTGAATTCAGTTCAAATTATTAAAAAAAAAATCTTTATGTTATGTTATTATAACTTTATTGTATACACAGAAAATATACAAATAAATACACAGGAGAGGAAAATTTTCCTATATTCACTACTAGCGGTTGCCCGCTACTTCGTCCGCTTGGACACTTAACATTACAAATTATTATGTTTTCCCGTAGGAATGGGATGTTTTTTCGGGATAAAACTATCCGATGTCCTATTCTAGGACCTAATCTATACGTATGCCAAGTTTCATCACGATCCATCCAGTGGTTGAAGCGTGATTGAGTAACAAACATCCAAACATCCAAATATTCAAACTTTCATATTTATAGTATAAGTAGGGCAGGATTTCAAGTACATCCCCTACTTGTTCCATAACCGTGGGACGTCCTGTATAGTTTTATTGTCTTATTGGCGTAGCATTTGCCTCTTAATTAATCTGATTAATCTGTATCTATCTTGTTATTTTTAATCTGTGTGCATTAAAGAGTTTATCTATCTATCTGAATCGGGGGTTCGATTTCCACCGATGACAGAACTATATTTCCACAGTTTGTGTAAGTTGGTCGTGAATTGATCAGGGTGTAATTATGTTATCTTTACCTTATTGCCAATTACAAAGAATCTTAGTTTTACATTTTGCGGAGTGTGCCCAGGAATGACAGGATTTGATTCCCCCATCCCCCTTCCATCACTGGGCGTGGTGAGGGACTTCATCGTTATTAGAATTAAGCCCTATATTTTTTTGATGAAAACTCATCAGATTATTTTAGTAGTTTTTAATTGATGCGTGCACAGAAAAACAGACAGACGAAAATTTCAAAAATGATCTTCATTTATTCTATTACTTTTCATTCATTCCCTAAAACATATTTCTTGCATGTAGTTTTCATGTCAGACGCGCGAAGTTTAATTTTTTTAGGGTAGATGTGTGTTAATGGCGTTTGCTTTCCTCGTTTTAGGGCGAACTGCTAAGGTATTGAACTCCCTGCCAGCTTGGGTATTTCCGGAAAAGTACAATTTGAATCTTTTTAAAGGAAGAGTGAATAGGCATCTTCTATGTAAGCGCGCTCCACCTTAGACCTCATCATCACTTACCATTCGGTGAGATTGAGGTCAAGCGCACACCCATCAACAATATAAATAATTACCGTTACCTCAGTATCTGTAAGCCGTGTGGTTCCTGACTTAGAATAGGGCCGCCCCAAATCTTCTCTTTGGTGTCAAGGCGACTAAGAAATTGTACCAGGGATGGGCAGCAGCATTCTCCTGTGTATATTAAGATCATTAATGCGATCACCAATCCGTCTGCCAAGTGTGGTGATTATGGCAAATCCCCCAATGGAAAGCCCACCAAAAGAGGCATTATATTGGGGAGGCTTATGTTCAGCAGTGGACGTATATAGGCTGATGATGACTTTAGTGTGCGACTTTTCCCAATTTTAAATTGCACAAATTATTCTAGGTCCGTTGCATTGTTTGCTACCTGATATTCTGCTGTGATAAATGCCGTTGGAAACACGAGAAAACAGCCCATGGGCTCCTTTTTGACTGTCCTATCTGCCGGGGCAACAGGTTCCTCTGCAGGCCTGAGGAATTGAACGAACATTTCATACATCATCTATTCGAAGAACATATGCCTTTACAGTGTAGAAAGTGTAACAAAACATACAACAAAATGGAAGATCTTACTGATATAGACAAATGTGTAAGTATATCTGAACTGATCGATGTACAATCAGAAATTAACACAGTTCAAGTAAAAGAAGTTGATGACAAATTTAACTCAATCTTCGAGAAAGTTGAAAATAATGAAGGTAACAATTTTGAAGGAATATTGTCCATTAATAAAGCCAGTAGAACTGCTGTTATAACTCCTGTAGTAAGAAGACAGTATTTAGTTGATTATGAATCCAGTGAAAGTGAAGAAGATGGGTCCAAAGTCGAGGTTATGAAAACTCCACATGCAAAATTAGTTCCAAAAACACCTAAATCTAAGAAGCAAAGGGTTGCTACTCCTCATGTGAAGAAACTGTTGTCAATGATGAGGCAGAAAGCTATTGAGGAATATGAGGAAACAGTTGATGAAAATAATTTCGAAAGGTCTTCAGCTGCATTAAAAACACCTCCTTCTAGAAATGAGAACGAAGAAGGTAAGTGATGCGTTTTATATTTTATTTCTGGACAACAATAAGGAATACCTAAATGTACAAATCAGGCTTAACTTATTATTATGTGTATTATAATTTAAAATGCAGTAACAAAGATTGTTTACAATAGTTAATAGGCCAAAATTTCTATATAATTCTTAAACACTATAATAATGCTTAATAATCTTACAATTTTGTATCAAAAGAAAGAAAAGTACATCCATGGGCAGGTTTCATGCTCATTTTTGTTATAAACTTTTATTAGTCTTCCCTTACAGATATTTTCGTTTCACTTTTAATCTAACTCTTCAAAGGATGAACAAAGTTTGTTTTCAAAATACAGACAGATTACAACTTTATTACACTGAATAAATCTGCTATCAAATTTAATTTAATCATCAACAGATCTGAAATTGTAATGTAAATAATACCATTCCTACTTAACGAATCTTCAGTACGATTCTTGTTTTTGGGTCTAGAGAAAGGACATCCTGGGAAAACAATGATTTTCTTGATTATTTGACTGTTAGTCTAGCTAGACAATATCAAACTTTAAGGATACGAGCTGTTGCCCGCGACTTCGTACGCGTGGAAAACTTAACATCACAAACTATTATGTATTTCCCGTAAAAATAGGATGTTTTTTCGGGATAAAACTATCCTATGTCGTATTCCAGGACCAAAGCTATATGTGTACCAAGTTTCATCCCGATCCGTCCAGTGGTTGTAGCGTGATTGAGTAACAAACATCCAAACATCCAAATATCCAAACTTTCGCATTTGTTATATTACTAGGATATAACAAAAAAAACTGAAACCACAGAGGGGTTCAATATAGCAAGCAATAATACTTAAAAATGCTTGAATTTTGCATTGCACAAAATATGTTTTGACTTTCAAATTGAACTGCTTTTTACCAAGTTTATCGGAAATTGCAAACTGTGCCATGAGACTGTGATGAATTTAATTATGAATTTCGGAGACATTTTTATTTGAAATTTTCGAATCTGTTTATTTCTGGATGGATTCGAAACTTATTAAAATAGCACTAGTCAAAAATACAATAGATATTCTTAGTTCATGCTTAGACAAAATAGTTTGTTTAAGAAAACCAGGGTTCTTTAGGGGCCGTAACTTTAAAATGAACTCTTGTAGCTCCAGGAGTACGAGTAGAGATGACAACGCCCACTTCCCACATACCCTACATCGCGAAGCTCTCTAAGGCAGTCACCACGAGTACTCCCACACACTCTGCCAATGGGGAGTGGTCTTTATTCCCAGGACCAGGCGCTGATTCGCCGCTGTCAGAGATTGAGAATACTGAAAGTCCTGCACAAAGCTCTACAAATGAGGTATGTGAATTTTGTCCCAATTGTACGTTTCATACTAAATGTATGAAAGGTACGACATTCTTTTACCAAAGGTACGAATTGTAAGCAATTCATTCAGGCATCTCCTAAAATAACGGGAGGCTTTTGCCCCATCAAAGTTTGTCAGAAAGATATCGCTCAAGAAATACAAGCACCTAAATTTTGCATTTACTTCCCGTGGGTGTCGTCATGACGACTAAGGGATTTCACCAGCGACAGACGAGCAGCTGCATTCTCCATCATTACTGCGATCACCGCAAGCCACATTGGGTATGCCCAATAGAATATCCCTTCTGGTGGGCTATTGTAAGCGTGGGATTTACCAAAATCACCACGCTTGGTATGTGGCTTATACACAGGAGAGGCTGTAGACGTATCTCACCTGATAATGATGATGAAATACTGATTAATAAAGATCCAACGCAAAATATCGAGAAAATACAATTGAGCTAACCTTGTTTTTCCTACGGTTATGCCGTAAATCTGCATTATCGTGAACCATTTCGCGAGTAGCACTGTTCAAATGTGACCCAGAGCTTTTAGGTTAAGTTTTTGGATGCATAATGTCCTCAAGTATTCACCCTGTCCCGCGATTTCCGTCAGGGTCCGATCCGATTTCGGTCAGCATTATAGCCCCATCCTCCATATCCTCGGTTCATGAATAATATCCGGCGTAACCCTGGTTCATTTATTTAAAAAAAACATGGCATATACAGCTTTTAGTCCCGTGGTAATATGAGTTTCCATTAGGAATCCAATTTTTTATCGGGAAAAAGGGTAGATGTAGAAATCTACATTTTTATCTTTTTATATTTATTTTTACTAAAATAACTTTATCCAGGTATTGATGTTGGTATACCCCATTTTTAGTACTGTAGGTATAAAGAAAGAAACAAATTTGGCACACACAAAGAAAAAATCCAACAAGACAAGAAAAAGGTTTTTTTTATTAGAACTAGAGAAAACAATTTAAAATTTTTAACATAGTTAAAATAGTATGCGTGTGCCGTAGGTATGTCGTAGGCATATCTGTTTGTCTTAATATATATATATATTTAATTCCACAAAATTGTATATGACTGTTAGCAGAAATTGCTTTCTTACTTTATGGTGAATTACTCTTTTATTATTTTTAATATTAGCAAAAAGATGCTAACACCTAGGAAGCGGTAGTCGATAAAAAAATGACATGTATACATGTACCAAGTGTACTCATATGCAATAAATGATTTTGACTTTGACTTTGATGGAAGTTACGTCAATGAGTTACTAGATATTTCTAATATGATACTGTTTTCAACAGACTTCATTGTTAATGAAATCGTTTCGGATGCTTAAGGTATAAAGTAAACACAGGTATTTTAAGACGGCGACTACATTTATGTACTCCATGCTTTGCCCATAGGCGTACGATATTTTATTTAACAAATTTTATGCTTATTTAAAAATATTATTTTTGTGTTAAAATTATAGGGATTATTTACAGTAAAATTTACAAAAGTCAATAATAGAATAAAATAAAAAACAGAATCACATGGTGTGTATGAAAAAAATGATATCATATTTAATTTATATAAAGAAAAATATCAAAATCAATTTATTATTAATGATTAATTATATAAATCCCCGGTCCGAGTCGTACCTGGTTCAAAGGTTATCCCTGGCCATTCAACGTGGCAACGCTGCCAGCGTCATGGGCACCTTTGAGCCAGGTACGATTCACGGCTGACCAATGACCGCTATGCGTGGAGGCGCATTTTATACGGTCGCGATCCTCAGCAGTGAGGGAACGACAGAGAAGAAAAAGAGAGATAACCAATTATTATATAAATTAATTATTATAAAAAAAATGCATAAATTAAATAGTATAGGAGCACTTGTCCACGAGAATGTCAAATATGATGGTGTTAAACTGTACAGCATTTATCTTCGACTTCCCTGCGTAAGTTCGAATGTCGAATCCCCGTAGTGAACCAGATATTATTGGCTCGATACTGCATTTCGTCGAAGCACCTCTACGTTTATTACGTCGCAAGTACGAAACCTTGATTGAGCAATATCTCTACGTTTCATTGCCTCTTAAGCTTGTACGTAAAATTCTCGTTTTCTGCTGTTCTAATTGTTTCCAACTTTTTAGTGAGCAGGGTACACCAATAACAATTCAATCATTTTATTTGATTAAATTCTGACCGCCTCGTTGTCTAGGGCTTGGTCATTGGACTCGAGCGCCTGAAGTCTGGATGATTAGATTAGATTAGATTTATTTATTTCACTTTTACATCTTAAAAATTCAATTGTACATGTCATTCTAATACGGTAAAAGGGATCGTCATAAAATAAAATAATCTACAAAATATAAATTACAATGTCAACAATACAAATAATGTCATAGTATATAACATACTGTCTATGTCAGTATATAATATTAAAATAAAATTTCAAAATACACTTGGTATTAAATTATCACAAATTAAATTAAACGTCAGAGGGCCCACCAATTTATTTTTTTAGAAAATTCATTTATGGTACTTATATTATTCATTTTCCAAAAAGTTTTTTAGTCGTCGATCCTGGAGAAAATACTAGTTTGGGATTAGACAAGTGTATGTAAATGTACCGCCGCCAGATGGACCGACGACATAAAGAAGGTGGCCGGAAGCGGCTGGATGCGGAGGGCGGAGGACCGGGTGTGGTGGCGTTCATTGGGGAAGGCCTATGTCCAGCAGTGGACGTCTAAAGGCTGACATGATGATGATGATGTAAATGTGACATTAATGTACCATGTCTCTAACCAAAACTGCAGGTACCTAATGATTGTGATTGTGAGTGATTGCAAAAAATAAACAGTTTTATGTAGAAAACTCCCTGCCATAAACTAACCCGAAATGCAAATAGTATTATCACTAGTACCTAATATTATAATCTAATAAATAAAAATGTAAACCTTGCATGTCTGTACTTTGAAAATATTAGAAAAAATATTTGGGTGGATTGAGGATAAGTTATAGAAAACATGAAGTTCATTTTTGTCTGTTTGTTTATGCACGCATCACTTACTAAACCAGTTCTGATAGTTTTCAGAAAAACATAGGGCTTAATTTGGAGTAACATTTAGTTGTTATTTTATCGCAATCGGGTTATTCAATCAAAAGTTATGCGAAATTACAGTATAGCAAACAACAAAGAAATACAATGCTCGCCGAAGTTCAGATTACATTTGGAGCGAGTGTAAGAGAGAAAGAGCGGAAGGGGCTATGGAAGTATATGGGAAATGTGTGGGGATAGATTCGACGCAAGCAGAGCTGTGCTAGTAAAATAATATAATGAAAACCCCTGGAAGGTTAAGTTTCCACAGTTGACAGTACCTAATTAATCAATTTTCATTTTCAGCCATCTAAATCAGAATCGGAGATTGCACCTCCTAAACTTCGAAGTATAATAGTGACAGAAAGTCGCCTACGTCTCGGCAGCCAGGACAGCGCAGAGAAGCATGTCACTTTCCAGGACTCTGAGAATACCGAAACTTCATCTGTAAAGATCAAGAAGGTCAAATTTGCTGAGGATACTGTTTTTGAAGCCGAGCCGAAAGTTAAAAGAGGTATCTCAATTTGTCGTTAGAGTCGATGCCAGAAATCTTGGGTTCGATTCTCATCAGGGACAGACAACTTTGTAAAATTGAACAAGTTGGTCCTGGTGTAGATGTTATACTTGTGAACTGTTCTATCTTTTTCTAACTTCTATCGTCCTGTAGTAAATACTAGTTTGGGAATAGAAAATCATATTTCTCTATGACCGGCTATTCATTTAGGCTGAGGTTATTCGACTGCGTCACGTGAACCTAGTTGAAGTAAAAATAGTTCATTTGCCTCTCCTAAAGGATTAATATTACCAACAGTAAAAGATTTTGTTATAAATTGGTTTGACAATTCCGAAAAATATCTTTTAACTCGAAATTCTATAGATTACTGTGAGTGGATTACGCTAGCTGCAACCAAGCTACGTATATTACAGATTTCATCAACGTTTTTATATTAAATTTAGTAAATGTATTGTTTTAGTGTACCGCAAACCAAAACGAATGCTGACTCCCGGTCCTCAAAAACCGAGGTATTACTGCAACCCACGCTTCCAAGCGCTCATTAACCGGTTCGAGAACCAAGGATTGGAGGCCAGAACCATGGCCAGGACCCCTGTTAACACCAACCGGGAGAAACCAACGGAAATTACCCCGTCTATAGGTGAAACCACTAACATACAAGCTAGAGCAATAAACTTCAAAGAAGACAGTCCTGTAGTGGAAACAAACTACTCTAAAGAATCGAATGAATTATTCAGAACCTGCGTCGAGTCACCAGTCAGCACTGGCGTCAACAACGCAATAACAGCCTTAACTGCAAACATTGCTGGCTCGCTTCAACACTGCATTACTTCAGTCTTAAAAACTACGGAAGAGGAAACTGAAATACAGTTTAAATTTGTTATAACCAAGAAAAAAGTGAGCCACAATCGGATGGTTGAAGAAGGGGAGGGTGTCGATGAGAGATCGAGTGAGCTGTACAGAAGTTTGGAAAATCATAAAGAGAATATTTGGTCGACGGTTGCTAAAGCGGTTAAGAATGCCTTTTGGGGTGAACAGAATACTAATTTAGGTATGTATTAATATCGCGTTTTATATGTAGTAATTCTCTTTGTTGCCATGGGTTTCTTCCAAACGAAAATATTCATGTTTGGATGTTTGTTGCCTCAAACGTGAAGCGGACAATATTGACGTGTCCAGGTGTTTATAAATCTTTGGAACATACACTTACTAACAGTTATTTTAAACCTTTGGGTTGCATTCCCGTACAGTGTCTACATTCTAATTATTAAAATCCAACATTATAATTAATTCAATTCAATTACTCTATATTTCACTATTAAAATACACAGATATAATAATGAAGTAGCTTACACTTGTACACATATCGCTAAAAGCAATTTCTTCCAGACAACCTTTAAGTAATCATATATGTATTCTTAATTTGTGCATAAGAAAAATTAGTCCAAAACTTCACCTACTTAGTAAATTCAATTCAAGATAGATACAATAATAAAGTCAGACTTCTATAGCCCCGTTATGTTTATATATGACATTACTATACGTCTAAGTCAAGACTCAGTATGTCACAGAGGTTTATCGGTCCGCCCTGAAGCTATTTCCGATCTGTTTTAGTAATATCTCCCGTGTTGGCACTGGGAAATTGGTTCTGCATGTCAAGGATCGAGAAATATCTAGCGTGAAAATAATGGATGTATTCTTGTACAGGTGATCTCTCAATATGTCGATGTTTATTTGCCAATGTATATTGATTGTTTGAGGGAATACATTATATAACATCAATCAGGCCTCCCCAGCCCGTCTGGCCAGCGCGGGGAGTGTAGGCCAAATCCTCCGTCTGTCTCCGGCAGATGAAAGAAGGTTGTGCTCCTGCAGTGGAGACAAAAATAACCTGATGATGATTGATTGTTTGCTGAGCTGTAGGTACTATGATCTATTGAACTACTGAGTGGTTTACACTGGATGTAAGGATTATCTGTAGTGAATAACAACGGAGGCATTCAATATTTGACCACGTCGTTGGCTTAGTGGCTTGGTTCGTTGTACTCAAGGGACATAGGTCGTAGGTTAGATTCGTACAAGTTCGTCTGGGTATTATATTTGTGAATGGTCCTAGTCTTGCAAAGGAAAGTAATCTAGTTTGGAATTAGACAGGTTTATGTTATTAGTAACTAGCTGTTGCCCGCGTGGACAACTTAAAATCTCAAATTATTATGTTTTCCCATAGGAATGTGATGTTTTTTCGGGATAAAAACTATCCTATGTCCTATTCCAGGACCTAACCTATATTTGTGCCAAGTTTTATCATGATGCCTCCAGTGGTTGAAGCGTGATTGAGAAACAAACATCCAAATATCCAAACTTTCGCATTTATAATATTAGTAGGATTATGTATAGACAGCCGTGTCGTTCCCGGCTTAGAACACGGCCACCTCCAATATTCACGTGGCTGCCGTCAAGGCAACTAACAAGGGACTTATTTAACTAAAAAAAGATATAAACAAAGCAAATACTTTCTTTTCTGTCTAATCTAAATATATAATGAAAATTCTACACGGCATAGCAAATGAAATCAGCTCTTAATAAAAACAATTAGTCTTTTACATAAAACTGAAGCGGTATGTACAGTAACTCCATTAAAACTGCTAGTAATTTATTCCTTTCTATTAAGAAAGCAAAGAACTGCTTTCTAATTTCTTTTAAATTGTAAAATTTTCCATTTGTATCCAATTTGGTCACTTTATACTTTTAAATGGTAATGAGCCCTTAAAGATCTATTTTAAATTCTATTAGGACATTTGGAGCCCTTCCAAATATACGACGATAAATGTTAAAATTCATGAAATCACTGGCTTGGACCCAGTACCCATAAAATCTAGAATGGTACTGAAATTAAATCATTAATAGCTTGGTACACCAATGTATCTAAAAAGAAGACTTCACTGTTCAGCGCCCACTTATTTCTTATGAAGCTGTCATTTTAGTAAAACACCTTCATTGAAGGTGGAAAGAACTTGTGGCCTTTAGACTTCAGGACTGTCGCTCAGTAGCCACTTACAATCTGCTAGGCTATCTGGCTGTCTGCCACTTCATTACGTAAAAGAAACTATCTTTATTTTCACATATAGCGTTCTAAGCAAACTTTCTTTTTACTAACTTCTCTAATTGTCGTATCGATTTGAAACTTAGAACACTATGCAATTCTGGTGATACAATAATATGGTAACATCGAGTTGGTATGATGATGAACGTGTGCAAAGGTCACAGGAACTCCTCATCATCATCATCATCAGGTTATTTTTGTCTCCACTGCAGGAGCACAACCCTCTCTCATCTGCCGGAGACAGACGGAGGATTTGGCCTACTCCCCCCGCGCTAGCCAACAAGAGGACAAGCAGGAACTCCTTAATGGATAACAAATACTGCCGTATGGTTCTCAGTTTAGAATAGGACTACCCCCAGTCTTCCAGTGGGTATCGTCGACTAAAGGATTGCATCAGGGACGGGCAGAAGCGTTCTCCTGGCCTATTCCACATATATTGGACCACTTATTTTGGTCTAAAATGAATAATGTCAAGGTATAAAAATGTCCAACTGATGATTATTATTTTTCATTTTATACCAAAGTCGCCTAACCCTATTCACTGATTTCAGAGATAATTAATTATTAACTAACGGACAAGAAGCCCGATGGTAGCGGCCAAGGGGTAGCCCTCTTAGTTAAGTCTGACTTACCTCATATGCCTCTACGGATTCCGCCAACCCTGAACATTGAGTGTGTTGGTATAAATATGATATTATCTGGCAAACCTGTTGCTATTGTATCGGTATACCAGTCACCCAATCTTGCGTTAATACGTAGTGACCTAGACGTTATATTAACTATTGAACCCCGGGCCTTAATTATGGGGGATCTTAATTCTAAGCATTGGTACTGGAATTGCGACTCAGCCAATGCTCGGGGGCAGGTTTTATATGAGCATATGCTTAATAACGAATATGATGTATCTGCTCCAATACATCCTACCTTAGTCCATTACCAGGCTAACTTTTCTCCATCTAGTCCTGATGTCTTAATATGTAACAATATTTATAATGTCTCTGAATTAGAAGTGCTTACTTGTCTGTCCTCCAATCACCTACCAGTATTTTTCACAGTGGAGAGTAACTTCACTAGAAAGCCCCACACTCAGTTTAGGTATGCTGAGGCTGACTGGCTAAAATACAAGTCTGTTTTGGACCAGAATATTTCTTTGTCTTCTAAGGTACACGAAACTACAGTTGACATAGACTCTTCTGTACTTAAAATAACTGAGACTATTATCAAAGCTCGCAATAGCTGCATCCCGTCTGGACCCGTTAATAATACCCCCTATAAATTACCTAATCACATCAGAAACCTCATCAAGGATAAAAATCACCTCAAAAGAGTTGCCCGTAGTGAATCTGATCCAATCATTAAAAAATTACTATTTAGCCAAGTTAATCTATTACAAGCAAAAATTAAACATGTAATTAAAATATATAATGATAATCTTTGGAATACGAAACTTTCCAAAGTTGACAATCCTAGCTCCGATCTATGGCGTGTAGTTAAATCTTTGAGAATAAAACCTTCCGTGATTCCTCCACTTAAAGGTAAAAATGGAGGTCTAACTATTTCAATCCAAGAACAATGTGAAGTTTTAGCGGATGCGTTTCATGAGAATACTAAGCTAACTGGCGACTGGATAAGTAACGACGATACTGAAAATGTTGTCAGAGAGTCACTTACTGCTATTAACCAGTATGTTGGCAATGAACTTTCATGTCCTGTATCGCCTAAAGAAGTTAGAAAAACTATTAATAAACTAAAATGTCGCAAAGCGCCAGGAATGGATAACATAACCAATATCTTACTTAAAAACTTATCACAAAAAAGCATTGTTCTACTTACAAAGATATTTAATGACTGTTTCAGACTTTCTTACTACCCTTCTCATTGGAAATTAGCCAAAGTTATTTCTATCAAAAAACCAGGAAAAGACGAAGCAGTACCAACTAACTATCGTCCCATTAGTTTATTACCTTCACTGGGTAAAGTATTTGAAACTATTATATCTGCCAGATTGTTGAAAGTTATTGAAGATAAATTAATTCCGGAACAATTTGGATTTCGTAAAGCTCACTCAACGGCTCAACAGCTGGCGAGGGTTTCCGAACACATTGCACACCAGTTAAACCTAAACAAGTCGACTGGCATGATTCTATTAGATGTAGAAAAAGCTTTTGATACAGTATGGCACGCTGGCCTTCTTCATAAACTCTTGTCGCTTAATGTTCCACTATATCTCACTGCATTGATACAATCATACCTTTCGAATCGCTTGTTCTCAGTCCACATAGGAGACGTCACCTCTCAACCTAGGCACATATCAGCGGGTGTGCCGCAGGGTTCTATCCTTGGTCCATATTTATTTTTGATCTATCTTAACGATATTCCTAAGCAGCCTCACACTCATCTTGCTGGCTTTGCTGATGATACTGCAAGTTATACGTCATGTGATGATTTGGATATTATCATATCTCGCCTGCAGTGGTCTCTTGAATTATTGATTGCGTTCTTTACTCATTGGAAATTAAAACTAAATGCGCACAAAACTGAAGCGATTATGTTTACGCGCAAACGTTCTTGAGAATTGGTGACCATTTTATCCCATGGAGCAACACCGTGAAATATTTGGGAATAGTCTTGGACAGAAAACTAAACTGGTCAAGCAACACGGAGGCCCTTCGTCTCAAAGGTCTAAAGGCTATGAATGCATTAAGTCCAATCCTAAACCGTCGAACTAAACTTAGCCCGAAAACCAAACTCAATATTTATTCGGTCCTTGTCAGGCCATGTATAACGTACTCTGCACCAGTTTGGTCTAGTACCTGCAATAATAATTACAATAAATTACAAGTGTTACAAAACAGAGCTATTAAAATAGCTTACAACACCCCATTTCTCGCTAATCTTGTAAAATTACATTGTCAATCTCGTTTTCCCCTGTTAAAAGATTTTATTCTAAAACTTGCCCGCCGATTTTATCTGTTAAAAAATCCAAGACATAGGAACTTGTTAGTTTCCGGAATTGGCGCAACTCGTATGCATCAACTTACTTATGCGAAAAGATACCATCGATATCGATTGCCCCATCACTATTTCTTACAGTGCGAATGACGTAGGCATCCAACCGGTTGACCGCTCGGCGCTCGTACAATGTAGGAATTCATTCACAACAAGTGGCCACTAGATGTTTGTAATAAAATATACACCTACCTTCAATATTGGATTATTTAGGTTTTAACTTAATATTTATTTATTCCTTGTTACCTTTTGTAACAATCATCTTTCTGTGTAATAAATATGTGGACCCGCAAGTCACATATAAATATTATAGGTGCATTTTATAATTTTGCACTTATACTATGTTCATTATGGTCAGGTACCTTATCTTTTTCAATTGTGTGTAAACTAATATATTACTTATATTTAAATGTTTTATAAAGGCGTTGTAGTCTGTAAAAAACCACTAACACTACGTAATGTTATTTAAGTTAAATGACGTGTATACTATTCATTGTTTAAATAAAGAACTTTTAAAATCAAAATCAATTATTAACTTCAATACCGATAGTATCGAGGATGTTTTTTCAAGTACAATAAAGAATTTTTCTTTCTACTTGTACTTTATCTTAGTAGAAATACGTGGAAGTAAAACTTCCATGTATCCCCCCTAGTAGAAAAGAGTGGAAAAAAATTCCGTTCTTCCCTACTATCAGGAACAGACCAGTAGGGATATGTGGAATAGATCGTTCTCCTGTGTATCTTAAACGTGGTGATGATAGCAAATCCCCCAATGGACAGCTGACCAAAAGTAGCATTCTATTGGGGAGCCTTATGTTCATCAGTCGACGTATAAAGTAAAACAATAACTTCATCGAACATGGTCTCGTTTGAGAGTCCTTTGGTTACATAAGCGTACTTTACAAATTTAATATCTTATGTATTTCAGCTACACCGTCAATCAGATCATTTGACTCCAATGACACTACTTCTTCGTTAGCTTCGAAACGTAAATGTGACGAGATGTCAGACTGTGAGCTTAGTCCAGTGAACCACAAGCGATATAAATACGAGGGTCGGATCCGCGGCCGACCACCGCTGCGACGCAGTAAGACCTGGGTGTCCAGCTTGAGAAGTACTAACTCCGATCAGTCGCTGATGAAGACCTCCTTATGCCAGGAAGACGGTTTGAATCAGAGTTTTTAGTGTGATCAAAGTCGCCATAATTATTGCAAAATTAGCAGATACACTGTAAAATCACCAACATTACTGCTAAATCATCAGAATTACTGCACAATCACCCAGAATTACTGCAAAATCACCAGAATTACTGCAAAATCACCATAATTACTGCAAAGTCACCATAATTACCAGAATTACTACAAAATTACTAGAATTACCGCGAAGTTTCATTATACATTAAACAACAAGGTCACAATATACAAACTTTATTAACTCGCTATGTAACCATCACAAAGTATTTGACAAAATTAATATTATAACTTCAAAGCAGCTGTTATAATATTTTTGTCATTGTAGTATAGTAAACTTTATAACCAAGTTTTTTTTTATTTTTTACGTGCAATAAAGAGTAGAATTGAATTGAAAACTTTTTGTAGCTATCTTATCTTAGAGGGCCAGGAAGACCTGGCGACACTTCGACCCTTCAGGATCTTTTGTGCCGAACCCCTGACCACCAACGGTGCCCCAAGCCGATTTGATGGACTTCACATACGCCTCAGAATTTCTTCTTTGGCGTATGTAGGTTTCCTTACGATGTTTTCCTTCACCGAAAAGCCTGTGGTATTATGAAATGAAATATCTTTATTGTGGATCATAGGTATATAAAGGATTAAATGTCATAATTAGAGCTCAGCTATGTCCCGCCACATGGGCATACAACATTGTGTCGCAGTAAAGCATGCATTTAAAAACAAAGTTACAAATTATTATTATTATAAATAAACCGTACTTAAGTTTCCAAAAACTCATTGGTACGGGCGGGGTTTGTACCAGGCCTTTATGAAAGTGAGGCGAGTGCACAACCAACCAGCTACCACGGTTCTGCTTTTGTAGTTAAATATCATATTTACATATTGATAATATTGTTTGTAGACAGATATTTTTACAATACATATCATTGTGTTTTTTTAAATTAATTTTAAAATAGTAAATGAAATCGCAAATCAAAAATTGGGTAATATAATTTGTGTTTGTGAAACATTTTTGTGAGTAATTAGCAGAAATTTTTAGAAGAACAGTGGATGTTCATAACTGTACAGTTTTTAATAGTAATGTGCACTGCATTTCAGATTTATATAAAAAATAAACAGAAAGAATCTCTCTGGTAACTTACTCTCTGGCATAAACAGGAAATATAGTTTAGATATATCGATAAGAGTCATTTATATTTAGTAATCTTGCTGGCTGGAAATAACTAGCCAAAGGATGCCCATTAAGTTCTATCCCTGATAAGCACAAAAATATACACAGACCTTTAAGGAAATTTAACTCATAAGTACAAGTAATAATTTAATTTAAGCTTAAGTAAGTGATGATTAAGGTGTAAGTATTTTTAAGTTGTTGATTGTTATTACTCGTATGCGATTAATAAACGAATTAGAAAATGTTTTAAGTCTATTTACTATATTGTTGTCTATTATATCAAGATTCAAGTATTTATTATTCAAACTTAAAAACTCTAAAACATAAGCCAAACATAACTAAACATTAAAAAATAGAAATACTACTAACACTAAACTACAAGTAATAAAAAAGGCCGTCGAGGTGGTCGCACTGGGGCATTGTGCCCAGAAGGCTGGCGACGTTCCCTCTTTGTATGGTCTATTTAATTATATTTTATATGGAGTGGGAGTGGGGGTGGGCGTGGTCGTGGTCGTAGGCCTGGGCGTGGGGGTGAGGGTGGCCGTGGGCGTGGGCGTTGGTGTCGGAGTTGGATTGGGAATGAGATTAAAAATAATTGTGTAATCAATTCACGCGAGCGGAGCCGCGGGCGCAGTTAGTTAGATAAATAATAATATGAAATATACACAAAATGCTTTAGAAATGAATACAAAGCAGGACTTATCTATATCAGAGATCACTTCCAGACAACTCACTGTCACAGAAACTAAAAATGATGAGAGATCAAACAATGAGGAAGGTGGCCGAAGGTGGCTTCATGTGGCAGGCAGAGGACCTGGTGTGGGGAAGGCATATGTCCAGCAGTGGACGTCCCCAGGCAGAAAATAGAAGCAACCTCTTTTCAAATAACGTGTTTCTCAGAAGGAAGCGGAGACAGTGTTATGCAACTAATGTTAGTAAGAATTTGAATTGAATATTGATTTGTTTACGTCACGTACCAACATTTTGCAGGACAAATTGAGCCAAGTCAGACAGATGCGTTGGACAGTGACACGAGTGTTCGCGAGTTTCGACAAATTGGCGAGCGGGGACGTCACTCGAGATGTATGGCCCGAGCGACGTAAACAAACGACGTGAAGCTCGGCGATAATGATCCGGTCAAAATCTTCATAACTGACGTGCAATTTGAATATAACATTCATTTAGCTCCGGATTTAGGTTCTCTTTTATATAAAGAAAACGTACAATGTAGTCATCATCATCATATCAGCCCTTAGACGACCACTGTTTGACATAGGCCTTCCCCAATGAACGCCACGGTCCTCCGCCTTCAGCATCCAGCCGCTTCCGGCCATCTTCTTCAGATCGTCACCAGATCTCCGAGAATACCTATTTTCAAAAAGAGCAGGCAAGCAGGCATTTTATTGCTTTGAACAGTTCTTTCAGAACGCATTAACTTAATTTATTTAATTTAAAGAATTTTATTTGACATTTTTATATTTATGTTAGTTATAATTTGATTGTGTTTAATTGCCTGTCTATAATTTGATTTTTTTTCACTTGTGTAAAAAAATTATTTGACCTGCAACGGAAGTTATCAATAAAATATGTCTATGTCTATATCGTCGGTAACATGGCTCTTCAATGTAGTGTAACGCATTAATTGATAATATGCTTAGTACAGAAGCCAAATCAGTAACAACATTTTGGTCCCACTGTAGTCTACTTGGCTGGCTATTTTGTACGTATACTATCCACTCAGCGATGAAGATTTCCGTAACAAGCCTGGGTGTCGTCAAGGCGACTAAGGGATTGCACTAGGGACGAAAGCAACGATCTCTATGTACTACTAGATGGAGCGTTCCAAACAATCGCTATGTTCCACGCAAGTAGCCAATATTGACATTAGTGTCAATATTTAGTAATAATTAAATGTTCTGAGTAGTAACTGCACAAGTGTCAAAGCGAATGTGAAAGAGTTGTGGCTACTTGCGTGGAACAGAGCGATTGTTTGGAACGCTCCATCTGGTAGTACATAGAGATCGTTGGACGAAAGCAGCGTTCTCCTGTGTATAGTATGATCATTAATGCGATCACCAATCCACCTGCCAAACGTGGTGATTATGACAAATCCTCCAATGGGCAGCCCACCATAAGACTATCCATTATGATTGGGGAAGCTTGGAAGCTTGTGTCCTATTTCGACTGATGACGTTGATGCAAAAAACAGGTATGCATTGGTGACAGTAGACGCATCATTATCAGCCCAAATACGTCCACTGCTGAACATAAGCCTCTCCAATAGAATACAATTTTTATTGGGGGTATTGGCAATAATCACCACGCTTGGCAGGCGGACTGGTGATCGCAGTAATGATCTTAACTTACACGAGAACGACGTTGCCCGTTCCTGGTGTAATCCCTTAGTCGTCTTGACGACACCCACGGAGATTGGGGGTGGCTCAACTTCAGCCAATATCGTTACCTAAAATGTATATCAGATATAAATAACTTTCAATCAAAAAGATGAACTGCGATGTAAACGTAAGACGTAACCAAATACAGTCAATACGGGTGATTTCCATTTCCGTCCCCTATCTTGTTGAATGTAAGCCGATATTATTGCGAATAACTGCCCTTTATGCTGAAAACGTGAGCGGAATACATTTTTCGGTTTGCTGGGTTTATACGAGGTTTCGGTTCATAGACTCGCTATTGCAAGGGGCGACATCGATGAGCTTTCAACCTTCTGCTATGGCACTTGAGAGAAATTCATCTGGTAGAATCCGGTCACCGTATCGTATAGGAACGTTTACCTAATTTTAGACCGCCCCGGCAGAGATTCCTAATTATTACGTAGAGAGGCGAACCCTCCTCCCGCCAATTTAACGTCGCTCGGAATTCAGAGCACGGCTGGCAGCACTACTGGTCTGCCTCCGATAAGGTGATTTTAAACTGGCAACATTTACTGCAGTACCTATGTGTCTGCAATATTGTCAGCTATGGCCCGACAATAAGCAACATTCGTCTGATAGACTCGTTCTGAGGGATTTGCCAGCTTCTCAAATCCCCGAAGAAAATCCTATCGCCATATAACAATCACTTCGTTTATATTTTAGGTTGTTGAAGTTATGCTTTCTCTATATATGTAACTATGGAGTGCCATCAGGGAGTTGAAAGAAATTGCGCAGAAGAGCGCCAAATTCCTGCAAACTCATAACTTCTACTATTGGCTTCCACATGGGGGCGTATTCTGAGCACGCTCGAAACGCGCGTGACAGTATTATTTCAAACTCAAAGGACGAAAACCAGTGGCTGTATTAAAAAGAATGACTGTCTGCAATTGGGGTTACCACACAACTGAGTTTTGCCGGAAATTTCCTGAAATTCTTATTTTAGATAAGTTTCTCCTTTTTTTTTAAATTAAGGTCTTTGTTATTATGCTTATAAGGCACAATAATTCCGCCAATGTCAAAGTAGTGGAAAATACACGAAGGAGGTTACTCTGGTTTCCAATCAGGAGGTCGGTAAATTTTGAAACAAAAGTTGAGATGGCATTTATTTTTATCAGTGATGTTAAAAAATATGTACCTACTACCTACTAAAAAAATCATAATCACTTGACATCTATTCCAACACAAATAGCGTTCATACATTATTGTCTTCTGAAGTGTATTGGAAACTTAAAGTTAAAATTTGTTATTGCTGCTACCTATAACAGTGTCCCTTTTACGAACATATATTTACACATTTTTCGTAGGTTCCTGGTTCCGCCGAAAGTGTGGGCTTCCAAATTGAGTTTAACACCGTTTCAAAGTTAACACATTTACTAGCTTCAATGACACTACATGAAATTACACTACATCATCAAGTAACGATTTTAGAAGGCAGACGATCCGTCAGCGTAACGCCTGCGCACCGCACGCCTTTCCATCGAAGACTCTCTCGGTTTTGCAGCTGCGCCAGTTATACCCGACGTTCCGTCAGCGAGTGCTCGCGACGATAGCCGAACAAAGCCGAACGGCGCGCCGAACACGCGCTGTGCCTTCAAATTAGCTCCTCTTTTATTATTTCGCCGACATATTTTTTTGTTTCCGAGAAGCCATTTTATTAAGACGATATGAAATTGAGATCAAACATCGAAAAAATTACTTCCTCTTGGAATAATTTCATGTTACATTACTTGCAAATCGGTATAAAGTGTTGATTTAAATTTCGTTAATCTGGTCTGTTTCTAAATATTAGAACTATTATTATTACTATTTAGTATCAAATTATTCGATTTTTGTTCTTGTGCAATTAAAATAAATTAATAACGATAAACACGTATTGTAGGTACGTGATTTGTAATTATTTTTTAATCACCTTGCCTTTTTTTTATCAAAATTTACAAAAAAAAATGGTATTTTTTTGTGAACCGTACGGTCAATCAGATCGGAAGATGCTTCCACGCAAATTTTGTTCGTATTTGTGTAGACAAAATTTGCGTGGAAGCATCTTCCGATTTTATAGCCAGTCTTCAAAAAAAATACCATATTGCTTACATTTTACCGGGAATTTTATTTCTTTTGATATGGTAACCCTTCAGTAATAGAAGCATTGCACGGAACACGCGTACATTGCGATTGGTGGTCGAGACGAGAATAACCCGGTCCTTTCTTTTTCAGGTTTCATGATCTTTCTCTAGAAGAAATACGGGCTACTCTTGCTTGTAAGCGAACCGATATAAAGTTGTACAGCAAATACGCTTTGGAACTAACAGATGTTGAATACAAAAACACTTAAGTGATATAATGCTGCATTTGAGGTTGGGTTGTATCTTTATTTTATCTACTGGAAAAGGAATTTTATTTAAAACTATAGGACTGTGTTCAAACAGCGAAACAAAAAGTTTCTGTCGTTCAATAAATTTGTTCTATATGAATATGAAAATTGTTGGTATATGAATTGGAGGGTACAGTAAAGTTTAGCATATTATTTTTATTTATTACTAGCTGTGCCCGCGGATCCGCTCGCGTGGATTATAGAATTATTCCGCGCTCCCCCTCCCACTACTGCTCTCGTTCCCGTTACCGCTCCCGCCGTTACCGCTCCACCGCCACAGTCACCTCTTACCCTGGCTCTAAACGTCATACTAACTCATCGCAATCTGAATTCCGCCGAGCATTACAATTCTTAGTTGTATAGTGTATATATACTAACGGGAGTTTTTGAAAACTATAAATTCTCACAACTTTTGATTGTGTAAGCCGATTGCGATGGAATAAAGACTAAATGTTACATCGAATTAAGTCCTATGTTTTTCCTAAAACTCCATCAGAATTAATTCAGTAGTTTTTAAGTGATGCGTGAACAAACTAACAGACAAACAAACAAAAATTCCAAAAACTAACTTAATGTGTCCCATTACTTATACTTAAACCCCCAAATGTATATTTTTGGAAATATATTCAATGTACAGACACGCGAAGTTTACGTTCTTATTTATAAGGTCTAAATAAATTGTGTATAATTTACAAGGTATATAATTATGCGGCTTTTACCAGTCTCTGTATTCTTTATATTTGTCAGACTTCGTTCTTCTTACGTTCTGTTTAATTAAGTCAGATTGTTTTTTAGTGAAAAAAATTACTCCGGATAGAAGCCAGGGAACTTTGAAACAAAAAGGAAGAAAATTCTTTAAGGATCAAACGAACTGGTTTTTGTGGGATATTGTTAAAGATATAATACTACAAACGACGGTAGGTAGACTGTCGAATCGTTGTAAATCCTATAAGTAGGTAGTACTTACTTTGTTCATGGAGTACGATGTATGTATATTATACTTTTCACAAATTAATCACCTGATTTAATATTAATCAATTAAATTGAGTCTCAAATGGTAACTTGCAACTACAATGAATTTTATTATCGTCTTCGTCATATCAGACTTTAGACCTCCACTGCTGGACATAAGCCTTCTCCAATGAAAGTCACCACATCTTCTGGAGGAAACAAGAAATAAGATTTATATGTTGGAGACGAGTTCGCAACAAATAATAAATAATAAGTTATATAATTTTACAATTTTGACAAAATATTTCTGATTGAACAATATTTAAACTGTCTTAAAAATATTTTTTATTTATTAGGTCACCAATAGATGTTGTATAAGAGAAATCTACATTGGCTAGATGCCACCCTAATTATAGGCAACGACAGCATGCGTTGTTTGTGTTAAGCTAATTATAATTATGATTATACTCATTATTAGGTACTAGTCTAACATTATACTTACCTAAATCTCATACCATGAAGCAAAATAATTTTTCGTAGCTTATAGTTTCACCTCAAAGTGTTTTCCTTCATGATTGACACTAATTGGTTATTAAATTAGATAACAGATGCACATTTTAAAATCATCTGTTATCTAATTTAATAACCAATTAGTGTCAATCATGAAAGAAAACACTTTGAGGTGAAACTATGCGCTACGAAAAATTATTTCGCTTCATGGTATGAGGTTTATAAATGTTAAATTAAAATTAGTTTTTTTTTAATATTGATAAATTACATAATCAAATAAATACACTGTACTTATATAGAACTAGCTGACCCACTTCGTTCAGCGGTAAAGATTTTTACTTGTGATGAAATCTTACTTTGCAAATCCGACTACCACGAAAAAGTATTTTCATTTTTCGGGTTAATGTATAGCCCATGACACTTACAAATAACGTGGCTTTCTATTGGTAAAAGAATTTTCAAGATCGGTTCAGTAGATCCAGAGATCTACAACCTCACAAACTTTACCTCTTTATAATATTACTAGCTGTTTTCCCGCGACTTCGTCCGCGTGGACCATTATAAATTATATAGCCTATGATACTCACAAATAACGTGGCTTTCTATTGGTAAAAGAATTTTCAAGATCGGTTCAGTAGATCCAGAGATCTACAACCTCACAAACTTTACCTCTTTATAATATTACTAGCTGTTTTCCCGCGACTTCGTCCGCGTGGATCATTATAAATTATATAGCCTATGATACTTACAAATAACGTGGCTTTTAATTGGTAAAAGAATTTTCAAAATCGGTTCAGTAGATCTAGAGATTACCCGCTACAACCTCACAAACTTTACCTCTTTATAATATTACTAGCTGTTTTCCCGCGACTTCGTCCGCGTGAACCACGTAACTTTATAAATTATATAGCCTATAACACTCACAAATAACGTGGCTTTCTATTGGTAAAATAATTTTCAAATTGGGTACAGTCGGTCGCTACAACCTCACAAAGTTTGACTTTCATAATATACGTATTATATAGTATAGATATAGATTACTATATATTTAAAATTAAACATTTAAAGTAAGACAAAATAAAATTAGGAAATTAAATACCTACATTGGATATTCCACAAATTTGTATGATTATCATAAGCGAGGACAGTTTTTTTTAACTTAATACTGCATTACTAGTGATGACGCCTACTACGTTTTAGGAATATATGTTCCCTGCATTTGAGTAAAGTATTTAAGCGGATAAAATCTTGAATAATATAGATATTAATCAAATCTTACTTGACCTCTATTCGGCTACCTAATTTTCGACGTGTCACCCTAATAAAGACCCCAACATCAAATTGGGGTCTAATCGAATACGTGTCACGACTATAATGTCAATAATTTATAGAATGGCCAAAGCTTCGGTTGTCATATGACATTATTTAAAAGCAATAGTCGATAAATCATACCCACTAAATATAGGAAATAACTAAACATTGGGCCCGATTCTGAAGGCACACATTTAAAATTTGACAGCGCTAAAATTGGTTTCGTCTTTATCTTCATAATACTGTGTGACAAGGATAGCAACAGTTTTAGTGCTGTCAAATTTTAACGTTCTGCCTTCAGAATCGAGCCCATTGTACTTCCTACTAATATTATAAATGCGAAAGTTTGGAAATTTGGATGTTTGTTACTCTCAATCACGCTTCAGCTACTGGACGGATCGGGATGAAACTTGACACATATATATGTTAGGTCCTGGAATAAGACATAGTATAGTTTTTATCCCGAAAAAGCGTCTCATTCCAACAGGAAAACAAAAATTATATCTGTTTTGAAATTCAAGATTATCTAAACATCGAAACCTACGCGGACGAAGTCGCGGGCGAAAGGTAGTCAGCTATAAATAACATAAAAATAAACGTACAACATGCATGGCTTCAGCATCCCCCTTGTTATGCCCGACACTCCATTTTATTCCAGATGTGGGTCCGACAAGTGAGATCTAATTTGTTGATAGCCGGCGGCAAAGTCGTAAAACTGGCTATATTCCGCGAAAAAACCCAGAAAAGTGATTCTCCGAATCCTCAGTGTAGTAAAAGTGGGATTTGCTTAGATATGTGAGTGCTTACGTTTGATCTCAAGACGATCTGTTAAAGACAGTATATAGTTATTGTCGCTGGCCTAGTGGCGTGGTGACAGACCACTTTAAGTTAGCCCCTGTCTGGATTTCCGATTCGTCCAATCCTTGTCATTCCCGTAGTTCAGGAGAAAATCCTATTTTGGGATTGGACAAGTGTAAGTACTCGTATATATTGGGCCCGATTCTAAAGACACACATTTAAAATTTGACAGCGCTAAAATAGGTTTCGTCTTTATCTTCATAATACCACAAAGTACGTAAAGCGGCGGTCGCGTAATACTGTGTGACAAGAATAGCAACCATTAATTGAACCAGAATTGTGCTCCAATTGTACCTATATCATATTCATCATCATCAGCCTATACATCCACTGATGAACATAAGCCTCAACAATTGAATGCCTCTTTTGGTGGGCTGTCCATTGGGGGATTTGCCATAATCACCACACTTGTCAGACGGATTGGTGATCGCAGTAATGATCTTAATATGCACAGGAGAATGCTGCTGCCCATCCCTGGTACAACAGGTACAAGTATACGTGTAAGGGCTGTTATGATGATGGTGATGATTCCAAACCCCTCAATCAGTAAAGATCCACAAATAACTAACAGTAGGTATTCATATTACATCACCCTCAATCTTCGGATCGAATGGCAGACCAATGGATATTGTCACGTGTTCAATTAAATACAGCTTAGTACCTGGAGGTGTTGTTGTGATGTAAAATGATACCAGTGGCGATGTTATTACAGTACACGTGATATTTGTGTTGTTTGTATACTACCTAATCATAATTTATTCACTCGTGTAAGGCATTTAAAGTGCAATCGTACCTCTCGTACTAACAAGACGTAACTAGGGGAGTACAATTTATATATACATATAATAAAAGAGTAGAAAAAACAAAAGAAAAGCGAATCTGTACATTGAAGTTAAAAAAAAAATTTCACTGCCCGGACGTTACTGAAGACCAGTAGAGTCCAAAAATATAATTAAAAAATTTCTTATCTGTCTGTATGTATGTATGTATGTACGGGCTAATCTTGGAAACTGCTGAACAGAATTTGACGGCGTTTTCACTGTTTAATAGCTTTGAGTTCGGGCCTCATACTGGTATAAGTCATATCTCAATAACATTTCAGGATGCTGATATACAAGTTGAGCTCTCATTTCATATCATTTGTATGAAAGTGTAGTTCAACATTACTGGTCGATGCAAGAACTTGACAAAAAGTGACAGAGATGTTTTATAGCTCATTTATAGATTTATTTTAGCTGATGTATTTCAGGTATTTCCACAAGTCTCGATACAAAAAGTTCGCTATTCGATAATTAGTGGCCCTGTATTAGACCGGTGATCGTCGACAATGTCAATATCGAAGCTGTTCAGGAGTACGTCTGCCTAGGACAAACAATATAGTTGGGTAGGATCAATTTCAAAAGCTGACAAAAGAATCCAGTTAGGGTGGGCAGTATTCGCAAAACTGCGTCAAGTCTTTACGTCACCTATTCCACAATGTTTAAAGACAAAAATCTTTAATCAGTGCGTCCTGCCTGTCATGATTACAGCGCGGAGACGTGGACACTGATGGTGGGCCTGATCCACAAGATTCAAGTGGCTCTGCGAGCTATAGAGACGGCAATGCTCGGGGACTCTATGAGGGATATGATTCGTAATGAGGTGATCCTATGAATAACGAAGGTGACCGACATAGCCGAAAGAATTAGTAAGCTGAAATGGCAGGTCACATCTGTCGTAGTACCGAACGGCCGTTGGGGCAGACGGGTTCTAGAGTGGGACGCGACGTCCCACGCGCAGGGTGGGACGCCCTGCTGCCAGGACGACCTGAAGATGGTGGCCGGAAGCGGCTGGATCTGTAGGGCGTTGTGGCATTCATTGGGGAAGGCATGTCCAGCAGTTTGACAGACATTTTGTTGTACAGTTAATTGGATATGTAAAATAGGAAGGGAATAGGAGGGGAAAGAGGGCGGATGGAAAAGCATAGAGGGATTAGGGTAAGAGCGGAAAGATGAGGGGGCAGTGGTAAATAAAGGGTGTAGGAAGGGGTGGGTTAAGGGAAGGGGGAGAGGTAGGAGTAGGGAGAGGGAAGGGGTGGAGGAAAGGGTTTTCAACGTTGTGGGAAGGGGATGGAGAAGGAAAGAAAGAAAGGGTATGGAAAGGACAAATTGGAGGGGGGGGGGGAAGGAAATATCACCTAATTTGCACAATATTAAAATATAAAAAAATTCATTGATTATATGATAATCTTTTAATTCATGATAAATGTAAATGTCAACTTTATTTAAAAAAAAGCGGCCAAGTGCGAGTCTGACTCGCCCATGAAGGGTTCCGTAGCAGCAAGTAACATAATATAAAAGTTATTGTAGTTCGTTGTAACTTTGATCGATGTTTTAATAATAGTATTGTGGTTTACGATTTATGACGTATTAAAAAAAAAATACTTACTAGATCTTTTTCAAACCAATTTTCGATGGAAGTTTGCATGGCAATGTACATCATATATTTTTTTTAGTTTTATCATTCTCTTACAGGGGGGGGGGGCACACATTTTACCACTTTGGAAGTGTCTCTCGCGCAAACTATTCAGTTAAGAAAAAAATTATATTAGAAACCTCAATATCATTTTTTAAGACGTATGGGTTTGATGAAAAAAAATATTTTGAGTTTCAGTTCTAAGTATGGGGAACCCTCAAAATTTAATGTTTTTTTTCTTTCTATTTTTGTGTGAAAATCTTAATGCGGTTCACAGAATACATCCACTTACCAAGTTTCAATAGTAAGTTCTTATAGTTTCGGAATAAAGTGGCTGTGACATACGGACGGACAGACAGACAGACATGACGAATCCATAAGGGTTCCGTTTTTTGCCATTTGGCTACGGAAACCTAAAAAACTGTGGGCCAACGGGCGAAACCGCCGCCGGAACGCTAATTTTTACCCGACTTCAAAAAAGGAGGTTCTCAATTGGATAGTATGTTTTTTTATGTGTATTAATATTTTTAATGCATAACCAGATTAATAGATTTCTTTTAGTATTTAGTAACACGTAATACATAAGAAAGTGTAATGTTAAGTTGTCCACGCGGACGAAGTCGCGGGCAACAGCTAGTTTTAAATAAAAGGAGCATTGAAAATAATCCGTGTGGTTTCCGGTAGAGTAGAATAGGACCACTCCAACTCTTCCCGTGGATGCCGTACAAGGCGACTGAGGGAATACGTTATAAAACATCAATCAGGCCTCCCCAACCCGTCTGGCCAGCGCGGGGAGTGTAGGCCAAATCCTCCGTCTGTCTCCAGCAGATGAGAGAGAGCTGTGCTCCTGCAGTGGAGACAAAAATAACCTGATGATGAATTGAAAATAATCTTTGATTTATTCTGAACCCTCTACCCTACCTGCTGGCTAACTAAACTTAAGGCCAACTAAAATCCAACTGAAACAGTGGCTAGTTGTATTAGACAAATGTAATGCCCTAGGCTTTCATCTTTAGCACATCGCTGTCCACTTCTGTCCTTCCCATCCACTCTCTTCCAACTATATGTTTAAGATCGTCGTCGGTCCATTTGGGAACATGGTCACGTTGGACCAATATATTGGTTATGCTTTACTGGTCTTGCTACTAATACCACAGATTCCTTAATAGTTAGTATTAGTTACGTAGTAACTATTAAATATTGCCCGCGGTTCTATTCGATCGACGATAGCAATGTCCAGTCTGAAAAAAATTCAGCAACCATGCTCGAGCCGAAAATTGTCCAAACTGGTTAATGTCTAAACTTATTAATATCCAAACTTATTAATTTCCAAACTAAATATCCAAAATAGATAGGAAAATATTGCACTAGTTGCATCCTTTATCAGGTTGGATATTTAACAAAATTGTAGTTTTTCAGGTTTGAAGTTTTTCTGACCTAGCAATGAATATCTTTGACAGCAATTTTAAATGATTTAAGGGACAAACCACTACTTTTCAGGAGACGCAAAAGCCTTGTTTTTTTTTTCATCATCATCAGTTTATTTTTGTCTCCACTGCAGGAGCACAACCCTCTCTCATCTACCGGAGACAGACGGAGGATTTGGCCTACACTCCCCCCTGCGCTGGCCAGACGGGTTGGCGAGGCCTGATTGATGTTTTATAATGTATTCCCTTAGTCGCCTTGTACGACATCCACGGGAAGAGTTGGAGTGGTCATATTCTACTCTACCGGAAACCACACGGCACTTTTTCTTTGTGACTGTAACTATTTTGCTTATGCACCTATATTAATCATGTCGTAGGATAGAGTCATTGAATTTCAAAGTGTTTTAATATAACATAGTATTAAGGCTTTACTAACACTATGGATATCTTATCTGAAATAAATAAATAATAATAATAATAATAATATAAGTACCATTCATTACAGAATTGAAAACGGAGTTTGGGAAGCTAAAAAAAGAATTTGGCATATTGTCCCTTACGATAATTTAAATTTCCGTCGACGATATGAATAACATAATGTTAAAGATATCACCACGTTATAATTATATTGAAACATTGTTTCTGAACATAACAAAGATGTAGACACATACACTGAAAACGTTTATTTAAGTGTAATGTTGTAATTCCAAAGGTTTTTGTTGAACTTTACCGCAACATTCTATACGATTTAACAAAACAACAACACTCCCAACATCCGAACGGAAAGTTTTTCGATCGCTGATGTACATTTACGTAGGGTTACCGTTAATCCGGTGTTACCCGGACTTGTCCTAATTTTACAAACTAACCGGAGGTGTTCCGGCGGGCGGTTAAAAGCTTTTAAAGTGTTCCGAACCGAAGCTATTAAATATTTATGCAGTTCAAACTCAAAAATCTTAATTCAAAGTGGGATGTATATAAACTACATAATGAACGTTAACCAATGCAAATACTTTATGTATGATAGTTCTCCTGTCTGTCTGTAAATAAATTTACTACGGAAGACATAATCTGTAGGGGAAATGTAAGTTACAGTTCGTATTTTTTCACTATTTATTCATATATATTTATTTAATTTCACAGCACATGACGTTTTACAAACACAAAATACACAAAACGAGTTGGTACTGCCAGTTACGAAACTAAAACATTAAAAAAGTTTTAATACTGGGTAAACCGATGTACAAGAACAATGCTTAAATAAAAGTTACAATACAAAACAAATAAAAGATGTAAATAAATGCAAAGTAAAAGTGGTTATAATGATTTTTTTTACTTCCTTTATATATTGGGTGCGTTTGAGAAAAAAATCTGCCATTGGCAGATGCTGCTCATGAAAATCGATGTTATGATCTATTTTGTTATTATATCTATTTCTTACCTAATTTATATAATTATCCATTTTGACATAGGAATTAACTTTTCATTCATATATTACCGGAAATATTCAATTAATGTAAGGAACAAATTAAGACTTTTCGGGAAAGCCCATAAACTGTTTCTTTTATTTATTTACTAGCTGTGCCCGCGGCCCCGCCCGCGTGGACTACAGGATCCGCTCTCATTCCCACTTCCGCTCCCTATCCCACTTCCACTCAGACTTCAAATCCAGGTCCAGGTCCAGGTCCGGTTCCGCTCCCGCTCCCGCTCCCCTGCTGCTTCCGCTACCCCTTTCGCTTCCGCTTCCGCTCCCGCTCCCGCTCTTATACCCACTGCCCCATGTTTTTCTGAAAAGTTCATCAAAATCCGTTCAGTAGTTTTTAAGTGATGCGTGCACAAACTCACAGACAAACAGACAAACAGACAAAAATTTCAAAAATGATCGAAATGTGTTCTGTTGCTTATCCTTAGACCCCTCAATTTTTTTTTGCAAATATCTTCAATGTACAGACACGCGATGTTTACGATTTTATTTATTAGATATTGAATAACTTCTTCGTTTCGTTGCTATTTAAATGACAGTAAGAGCAAGGTTTCTTAGATTTTTTAGGTCTTCAAGTACTTATGTCATTTACACCCAGAGCACCAGCACTTTAATCTCGGGAAAATCACCAAGGTTATTCCTTCTTCTCCTTAACGTCTTGTTTTCTATTTATTTTTGTTTATTAGTAATGTGTACCCTTTTGTTGCTTTCTTTCACTTGTTTTTATATGTGGCTTTCAAACTGAAAGCCTCGTTTTCTTTATAACATCTTCGTCTATTAAACAGTGAAACATCCATATATAAGTCAAGTAGGAGTTTTTTTAGTGTGTATTAAACAGACGTTACTGTTTCGTTACGTATTAACATAGTTTATCTAGTTTCTCAGAACTTAAAACTATAATCAAAAAGACAGAATTGACTTACTTTACTTACAGTTTAACATCCAACTTGTAAGTTTATTGCGCCGTTTCTTATTCACAGCGTCGGTCGTGGTCGATAAAATAATTACGTGTATAGTATCAAGCGTACTCATGTGTAAGAAAAGATTTTGACTTTGACTTTATTTCAAGTGTCACCTTTTTGTTTTAAAAAGTATCTAATTTTATAAACCCTACTCCAAGACAACAAGCCGTCCGGTTTTTTTAAAGTCTGGTGTATCAAAGACTTTTTTCCGGAAATCCGCTTATACATATGGTAACCCTGTTTGCGGGTTTCAGGTTGAAACGTCCCGGAACACGTTACATGTGACGTCATCCGGTACCGGACAACTTCAGACATCCGTTTTGTGCGTCCATTGTTCGGCTATGTGTTGTGAATTTCTCGTGTTTCCTGTGTTCATTGATTTTGGGGTAGATGTTACCAAATTAAACATTATTCTTTCCAAAATGCTCTTTTTCTTTATATATTACGATATTTACAAAATTATATACGTACTTAACAAATTTTGTAATTTTTATTGCACCGTTGTATACAACCCTTGTATTTGTAAAGTCTGTTTAGAACTAATAATTAACAAAAACATGGTTACTCTATAATCTAATGAGCTCAGTTTTCTTCGTTTCAATACAGACTGAATTATTGTAACATATCTATAATCTTATCAATTATTTTTTGATAATATTTTGATCTACCGAAAAAATTTATGTTTATTTTTGACAATAACAATTATGTGTGCTACGAAAAATAAAAATTAACTTGTATTACCATATGTTAGACTTAGTAGGTCAGTATATAGGTCACAGGGTATATGCTTCTACAACAACCTACCCAAGGAAATCCTATAAATGACGAAGATTCACACTAACGGAGTTTTGGTAAGAAAGAAGTTTTGATAAAACAGACGATTATAGATCAAAATATTTGAATGTCAAAGTTGCCTTATACTAATGTTACTTCAGCTTCGCAAAATCTTTCGCACGCGACGAGACGCCACGCAAAGCGTGTGGAGTCAAATCAAAACGCACTAAATCCTATGACCAGAAACACATCAACACGCCTGACGATAAACGTGTTTCTGCCTTTAGTACTGTAGTGCTATTCTGTAAAATACAAACTCACATGCGAATCTTACTCAAGTGATTATATTCACTCCAAAACCTAATCCATTGGCATTCTGTAAACATTCTAGAGCCCTGTCGACGTGAAGTGAGTTCTTTGTTCATTTCACGTCAACAGTGCTCTAGAATGTTTACAAAATTATCAATGGATTAAGTTCCAAAGTGAGTGAAGTCACTCGAGTGATACTCGCACGTGAGTTTGTATTTTACAGAATAGTACTACTGTTATACAAACTTGATTTTATAAGATGTGTATAAGTTTGTTCTTCACAGCGCGGTAACAGAAGCGGCAGTAGATATAAGATTGACGTTTATAAATCGTAGCATCATCATATTGATTCGTTTATTGTCTGAGCTGTAGTACAGAGACTTCCGACCTTTCAAGCTATGTCAAGTAATCAATTAAGTCGGTGTTAATAGATTATGTTTGTCCACAGGTGAACGGCTCGTGGGGTCTGCCAGCGTTCATGTGTGACATTTACATCGCCATGGACGTCACCTCTTCCACTTCCAGCATATTCAACTTAGTTGCCATCTCTGTTGATAGGTATACCATTATTTAATACTACTTTTATAATGTATGTGATGTGCTAAAAGACTTTACATAATTTAATATATAATTTTAGCTAAATAATAACTCACGTTAAATGCCGTGTGGTTTCCGGTAGAATAGAATAGGACCACTCCAACTCTTCCCGTGGATGTCGTACAAGGCGAATAAGGGAATATATTGTAAAACATCAATCAGGCCTCCCCAACCCGTCTGGCCAGCGCGGGGAGTGTAGGCCAAATCCTCCGTCTGTCTCCGGCAGATGAGAGAGGGTTGTGCTCCTGCAGTGGAGACAAAAATAACCTGATGATGATGAAATGTTCAAGTCGACTTTTGTAATTAAAATGTCACAATCTCACGTAAGTTTTAATAATAAAATTTTAATAAACACGTTGTATAATATTAGTATTTTTCCGGTGTAAAAAAAAACTAGTTATCCGCATTTTACGCATTCAATCTCCACTCCAGAACTCGTCTGCCCCCACGGTCGTCGGTTGCGGTGGTGGCGTTCAATGGGGAAGGCCTATGTCCAACAGTGGACGTCTAAGGGCGGAAAACAAGATTTTTTGTTTGTTTTACTAGTATATACTGTATGTCTGTTTGAATTCTCGAGAATATCTTGATCAATTTTTAGAAACCCAATAACATACAAATTATCAATGTTATTGCTATGTTCTTGTCACATCTGTTAGAGCAGACGCGTCCTGGAGGTGACGGGAGAAGGACCGGGTGTGGTGGCGAGAATTGCCTCAAGCTTCTCCAAGAGAATTGCACTTTTAGTGGTCTGTTCATTGGGATTTTCCATAATCACCACGCTTGACAGGATTGGTGATCGCAGTAATGATATTAATATACACAGGAGAACGCTACTGCCAGTCCCTGGTGCAGTCTTATTCGTGTATCGTCTATGTATATATTGGGTCTGATTCTAGAGGTACACACTTAAATTTAAAATGCATTAAAATGCATTAAAATGAGTTAATTTTAGTTTAACGTGACTTCGCATTCTCAAGGCGCCAATTTTAACTTGACGTTTTTAAATTTAGGCGTTTTTTTTTTTAATATTATTTTAGATACAACTTTTGTTAATCTGCATTCTGGAGTCACCAAAACCTATGTAAATTTATAAACGTCAAACTAAAATAACTTAAATTTAACCGTCACCTAAAGAGGTCACACTTAACCTCAAAACTACAGGGATATTTCGACTTTTTACTCTAAATATCGCAGATTTTTTTTTCGGTTCGAGAAGGACTCGAACTTTTCATGTAGAAAATTGTGGGAATCTAAAGCTAGGTAGTTAAATCTAGCACTTTTCAATGAAACCAGTGTCACCGAAGAAATTTGTTGGAGTACCATGATATAAATTCCTAAAAAACTCAATTGATTAGCACTACGTGCAAATAAAACGTCACGGGAGAGACGAAATTCGGCGAAAAGGGTAAACGTCATCGCTAACGTGAACTGGCTAAAAGTATATACCTATTGAGTTCAACATAGATGTGAAATTAATTGTGTGTGCACCGTATCATTTACGGCCCCTATCTGAGAGATTTATCTTTAATATTCCAAACCTTAGACGGAAATTTTAACAAACGTGTTGTCAGGTACTCAACCTGGGAATTAGTCTGCTACGCACGGCCAAGACCTGAAGGCCAGTTAAATGCATAGAAATCACAACCTACCTGTGTACCGTTTGTATAAGTAGGTACATGCATTTCATTCCTAACAAGGTTTTTGCAAGTGAGTTTCTTCATTAAAAAAAACAATAACAACAGCAACCTATAATAGTATGCATAACTAATGACTGCAAAACATGGTATGGGCACTCACAATCAAACTCGAGTCCTGCCGCAGGACCATGGATAGAAGCATGATGGCAAGAAACTTAGATTGTATAAAAGCTTTCGAAATTCGACAAACACTAAAATCATGGACACAAAAGAACTAATCAACAGTCATGGCGTTGGACAGGACATATGCTCACTAAGAACCAAAATCACGCAAGTCAATCTAAGGAGCAGTAGCACGCCATGCAGGATATGGCAGAATGAATTCAGTGATACAGCAGAAGGCAGCGGCCTGGAATAGGCTGAAATCAATGAGGTTAGATAGATACTTCCTTTGCGAAGAGGTACACTGAAATCGAAGAATGACTGAGTTATAAATGAATACCATTTTTAAAACAATTATTAATTTTATTATAAACATGCACTCAGAAATTAATATTTTATTTATTTTGTGTTTTTATTTTCCACTGCTGGAGAAGCCTCTCCCAAAGTAATTGCAGGTTAATGCCCTAATTAATATGTTGGGTAGAAGGTTGGTTAGTGATCAGTTCACATTAGGTACCTACCTATGTAGAAGTTTATAGAGCAAAAATAGAGGATCACATGGTGTCGCTGAGCTATGAAGGTTAAACTGCTTGGCATTCTAAGAATCTAGTTTTTCCACAATACTTTATCCGGTAGTAGCTTTGTTCAACATCCACAGGAAGGCAGCCTTTCTATCCCTACATATTATGAAACGCAACGACTCTCTGTTTGTCTGCTTCTAACTCTAGAAAGCTGTTCAATTTATGTGATATTTTTAAAATTCATGGACATTTTCTCTGGACTGGTTTTAATTGGTAGGTACATATTTTGTTACATTAGGTAAGATCAAAGATGAAGCATTTTAATGCTTCATCTTTGGGTAAGATAATAAGAAATAAGGTGTAAAATAATCCTGTAGTCCACGCGAGCAGTGACATCTAGTATGTATGGAAATTCTTTTTGGTACTAAAATTAACAACAACACCATAATATACAGCAGACTTTACATACTTACCATTCAACTCTAAACACTAAAGAAACCTTTTTTTAAGTTCATACCAAGCTTCAACAAAATCAGTTTAGAAGTTATGATTAGCAACAAACATCCAGTCCTCACAAAAATTAAATCATCAGCCTATCAACCACTGCTGGACATAGGTCTTATTCTTACATGGTCTGTGCACCTACTGGACACAGATCTGTGACTGATAAATAGTTATCAATAACAGGCGCTGTAGCTCGTCATCGGTCAGCAGCATCTAGTTCGAATGATTCAAGGAAGTAAAACTTTCTATTCAATATTATGTAATGGAAGCTTGCTACGAATTGTCATGAACACAGATCTTGAATACATTTTGTCTGAACCACTGGCTGAGAGTTCAATCGAGACCTGGATTATATGGTTAGATAAGTGGATTTTTAGTTACTTTTTCCACCAGACTTTTACACAGGCACATGGCCTCATAATTCCGTTATCATAAAGTGTATGATCAAAATAATTAAAACAAATCAAGCACTAAGGTTTACTTTATTTAGAAATAGAAACGCTTTATTTTTCATGAACCTGAAGGCACAAAATGATATATTGTCTTTAAAAAAGCAAGATTTATGTCCCAGGAGTTTAGTCCATCACATATAGTCATCAATCATCAGTCCCAGGAGTAGTCCATCACATATAGTCATCAATCATCATTCTCTCTGGATTGTTTTCTCTAACAAGAAAAGATATGACCTGAAAATGCACAAATTCAATGAATTCTAATTAGTTATAATTAATGTCTACTAATTTAATTAGTATAAGTTATGATTTTGATTATAAGAAGTTATCGAAATGCCTTTACACATAAAATGTGGTACCCTTATACATGTGTCTAATACATTATAAAACATCAATCAGGCCTCCCCAACCCGTCTGGCCAGCGCGGGGAGTGTAGGCCAAATCCTCCGTCTGTCTCCGGCAGATGAGAGAGGGTTGTGCTCCTGCAGTGGAGACAAAAGTAACCTGATGATGATGATACTAATTATTTTAGGGATAGTAATCAAAATATGAAATTAACCACTAGCATTTTATTTATTTTGAAATAGACAAGTCAGTTTTTCTTGTAGTTGATGGCAGTACATTCACACTATAAATTCTGAGTCTTGTTATCCTCTACTTTCAGTTATGTATTATGTACTACTTATACTTATAGTTATCATGCTCTCAGGAAACTATCCCAATAAAGAAAATTTGATAATTATCTGAAAGTAAACAAAGTAAAATGTATTATTCTTGCTATGGATGAACAAATTTCATAATACGAAAAGGTTATTTGCAACTGAATAACATATTTATGTGTGTATAAATCTAATCTGTGTGCCTGCCTGCCTTATTTCAAGTGTACCTACCCATGTAACAACCTCAGATTAAAGTAACAAGACATGAATAGCTTTCTACAAAGTTTCCTAAATACGGCTCAACTGACATTGGTTGAATGCTCACCTCATGTTTCATTGTGCGCCTTTTTTGTGGTTTTGGAGTGGTAGAACGTATATTTAATGGTCAAAATGTACAAATGTCTCTCATATCGATGATTGTAATACAGAAAGCCGGCGATATAGTTTCACTTCTTATTTCTCCAGACCTTATTATTTCTCCAGTTAAGCACTATTGAGGTGACGTGCTGCGAAAGTATTATAAAATTGATAAAAACCACAATTAACAACAAACTTTATGTTTTGATAGGTACGTAGGTAGGTCCACAAATTAGATAGAGTATGTCCAAGGACAGATGCGTAACAGACCAATAGCGTCACTCTAGTTAGTGAATTTGACAGTGACAGTAAGAGGACCAACGATAGTCATGTACCTCAGTTATCGACACTAGACCGTCGATATCGATACTAGGCATTGAAATATCGACATAGGGATGTTCTTAATAGTTTTATATTATTTTATATTTTAATTATTTTACAAGGTTAATTAAAAAGTCAAGTCCAAAGTAAACTTTATTTATTTATTGAGACCTTTTTATTAGTCGATTAGTCAGTCTGTCGGTGTTGCCGTTTCGTCAAAGTCATCATCTGCGGGAAAAAGAAACGGCAAGAAAACCCACAGGTATTTTCTTTTAAAATGTCAATACAATATGTAATACAATTATCATAACAAAAAAAAATCACTAATTTATACAAAGCAAAAGATAAATTATACATAAAACTAATTAATAATAATTGTTCGTCTTGGCCGATGCGGGTGGCGAGGTGCTTGCGTGCGACGGCAGATTCTGGAACAAACCGTTATCTAGATAATTTGGACAAATTACATACATAGAGAATTTACTTAAGTCCATTATAAATGTACATAGTACCTACATATACCTAATATTATTGCAAGTTATAATCATAATAATATTTATCGCATTCTTGTACTGCAGGTACATTTATAAGACATATTAGTGTATGATTTATAACATACTAATACTCATATTGAAACAGATTACATACTAGAATGAAATGAACTGTGGGATTCAAGAAAAATTCTAATGGAATTATTTATCGCTCTTATCACAATACGGAACAGTCTGCAGTTATTATCGTATTTTTATTTTATTTTTCCTAGGGAGGGGTGTCAGAGTTTGTGCTACGTGCGACCGATGCGGGATCTGCTTTTTTTTTTTTTTCACGCGGGGAAATCCATTATGGATACCCACCCGCCCGGGGGGACGAGTGGGTTATGTCGGACTCTCACCAACTAAAACCCAGCGGTGGCCATCTTCGGCGCTGCCTGGGGGACTCCGAGGAGGCTCTAGGCTTCACACGTCCGGTGTCCCCCGTCGTCGGCGCCCCGCCGCATTATGCGGCCCGCCTAAGGGGGAGACGGGCTCCATCCCCCCCTTGCCGTGCGTGCGGCAGCACTGGCCACCCAGTGCTGACGCCCTCCCGGGGTCGCCAAAATGGATGGAAGGACGACTGAGGCCCCCGCCTCAGCCGCCCGCGGCCCCGGTGCTCCTTGTAGTCGGCTCGTACGACAGGCAGGGGTTACCGTAGCTGTATTCGTCGCCCCAGCCTACAGGGCCCGGGATCTGCTACCTACCGCTACCACCTGCGGAGTATAAATAAATAACAGTTATTTTCGTGTAGTAGTTTTCCTTGTGAATGAATAAAAAAAGATGAAATAAAGTAATTGATTTTGTAGTTGTAGTAACTTTAGGTAAAAAGAAATTCTACATAGGTATTTAAAGATGATTGATCTAACTGCTCTCAAACGGTGAAGGAAAACATCGTGAGGAAACCAGCATATATGCCAAAGAAGGAATTCTAAGGCGCATGTGTGAAGTTCACCAATGCGCACTGGGCCAGCGTGGTGGACTATAGCCTTCGTTGAGAAGGTAGGCCTGTGCCCCTGCAGTGGGGACGTATATAGGCTGTGATGATGATGATGATCGGAGAGTAATAGTAGGACAACCTAGCTCCTCCTTCTGTGATAGACAAGTGAAAGAGTAGGAGAATTCTTGGTGCCAATTAGAGGTCTGTCAGGAAAACTCCTATACTGGTAATGGTAAGAGGACTCTTAAGTTCTACTTATAAAATACTTGGATATAGATAATTTACCTGAAAACAAAGCTCGCTTCAGTGTGCTAGTAGTGACCATTTGATATGATAATTTGGAAGATCCAGTTTCCCAGTCTGAAAGTTAAAATGAAAATTATCAGTCAGTATAATATTATGCTGTAGTCTATTAATTAAAGTTATTTTAATCATAAGAACTTACCAATTGAAATAGGTTGTGCAGGGGTTCTGGATTGAATCTCCATTTCAGAAAAAAGTGTTGGGATGGAGTTGTACTCCTTACCGCCATCAAACTTTAAATATTTAGCCTCAAAGTGAAGGCTGCAGACTCTTTGCTTGGAGTATCTCTCGCGGTCTTCGTTACACTTTAGACGACAGCAAGTTTTCTCACTAATGACGTCATTCCATAATTGTAGATGGGATTTTTCCCTTGGCGTAACAAACATCTTTGTAGAAATAGATGTCGATGGGCATCCTGGGATGCAGCATTTCAATATTTTGGGCATAGCCTGTAAAGTACGTACGCGAAACATTAACCTTCAAATTTTTGCCATGATAAAGTTATTTGGTTGAGAAAGTCAAGACTAATCAAATACAAACAGATTATCAAGAATTTCTGAAGCATGTGTTTAAGTACAAACCATGATATTTAGAAGTAAATTTTTCACTGACAAAAACTAAAATAAAAAATAGTTCGGTTACAAATTAGACACAATCACAAATTAATTTTAGTTTATTTAGTATAAGTTTAGAAATCTGTATTAATTTGTTTTACTAAAACTATAATATCACAAATTATATTAAATAAAAATAAAATCACAAATTACGAATAGGTTTAGGTTTCGGTTAAACCGCCGTTTCAAAAAGAGCACATTGATGTCAATTGTCAATGTCAACGAATGTCACTGTCAGTTTTTGATCCGAAGTTAATTGTTATTTCCGAAAATGTTCAACCAATGCCAGGCGGGGGACCAACGATACTTCACGCTAGTTAGTAATGAAGGCGCGTTTCGTTGGTAGATTCCAGCGCCTGGGTAGGTCGATATGTCAATCAGAACATACAATAATGGCGCGCCGGTCGGGCAACTATGCGCATGCGTTAGCTAGTGTTGCCACGAGAGAAAAGTGTCATGTTTGAATTTATAAAATTAATCCAAAATATTTTACTAGTATTACGCAAATATCTTTTAAAATAATATTGATGATGTCTTGAATGTAATTCAATCAAAACAGCATAAGAATCGTTGACAAATTAAGCATAGGACTCGAAATGTTCTATAAAATCATTCATTTCGTTCGTTCCATTGTTCATTCCTTTTTTATAATATAGCAACAACTTTTTTAGCGACAAGTTAAATTTAAATAGGTTTTAAACTTAGTTAAGTGCGCCCTTCAGAATGCCAAATTTTTTAACAGCCACTTAAAATTAGACAATTTTAATTTTAGAAAAATTAAATGTGTGCCCTTCAGAATCGCGCCCATTGTTCGTTTATGTTTATGTAATATGTATTTTCAAATTTTATTAAAAGTAGGTACATTTCTTTATCAAATTTGGTACTAAACGCATTATACTTGTCCTTTCGGTTACTCTAAGGTTGACTGGAAGAGATCCCTAAGTGGGATAAGTCCGCCTTTGTACACAGTTTAATTCCTATTTTATTATTGTTGTTGTTGTTATTTTTTGTACAATAAAGCGTTTACACACATACATACAGTCCCTCTTAGTCGCCTTGACGACACCCAAAAGTAATATGTAAGTCAAATTTGTGAAGTCAATTGACCTGGTGCTGACAGAATGCTGCATGCATTATGCCGAGTACCTAGATTATTTTTCAATTGTAATTTTTTTTTAATTTATTTATTAAGCAATAAAAACAGAATTTACATATTTCCAGTGCAACAAAAACCAGACTTGGTTTGTCTGTGCACCGCGACGACTTACAAACTAACTTTTAACAGTCATAATGGGTCTGATTCTAGAGGTACACACTTAAATTTAAAATGCATTAAAATGCATTAAAATGAGTTAATTTTAGTTTAACGTGACTTGGCATTCTCAAGGCGCCAATTTTAACTTGACGTTTTTAAATTTAGGCGGTTTTTTTTTAATATTATTTTAGATACAACTTTTGTTAATCTGCATTCTGGAGTCACCAAAACCTATGTAAATTTATAAACGTCAAACTAAAATAACTTAAATTTAACCGTCACCTAAAGAGGTCACACTTAACCTCAAAACTACAGGGATATTTCGACTTTTTACTCTAAATATCGCAGATTTTTTTTTCGGTTCGAGAAGGACTCGAACTTTTCATGTAGAAAATTGTGGGAATCTAAAGCTAGGTAGTTAAATCTAGCACTTTCAATGAAACCAGTGTCACCGAAGAAATTTGTTGGAGTACCATGATATAAATTCCTAAAAAACTGTCAATTGATTAGCACTACGTGCAAATAAAACGTCACGGGAGAGACAAAACTCGGTGAAAAGGGTAAACGTCATCGCTAACGTGAACTGGCTAAAAGTATATACCTATTGAGTTCAAACATAGATGTGAAATTAATTGTGTGTGCACCGTATCATTTACTGCCCCTGGCTGAGAGAATTATCTTTAATATTCTAAACCTTAGACGGAAATTTTAACAAACGTGTTGTCAGGTACTCAACCCGGGAATTAGTTTGCTACGCACGGCCAAGACCTGAAGACCAGTTAAATGCATAGAAATCACAACCTACCTGTGTACTGTTTGTATAAGTAGGTACATGCATTTCATTCATAACAAGGTTTTTGCAAGTGAGTTTCTTCATTAAAAAAAACCTATAACAACAGCAACCTCTAGTAGTATGCATAACTAATGACGACTGCAAAACGTGGTATGGGCACTCACTAAAATGCACAGAATCAAACTCGAGTCCTGCCGCAGGATCAGCGATAGAAGCACGATGGCAAGAAACTTAAGATTGTATAAAAGCTTCCGAAATTCGACAAACACCAAAATCATGGACACAAAAGAACTAATCAACAGTCATGGCGTTGGACAGGACATAATATGCTCACTGAGAACCAAAATCACGCAAGTCAATCTAAGGTGCAGTAGCCAATATGGCAGAATGAATTCAGTGATACAGCAGAAGGCAGCGGCCTGGAATAGACTGAAATCAAAGGGGTTAGATAGATACTTAGATATCCCCTTTACGAAGAGGTACACTGAAATCGAAGAATGACTGAGTTATAAATGAATACCATTTTTAAATCAATTATTAATTTTAATATAAACATACACTCAGAAATTAATATTTTATTTATTTTGTATGTTTTTATTTAAGAATCTAGTTTTTCCACAATACTTTATCCGGTAGTAGCTTTGTTCAACATCCACAGGAAGGCAGCTTTTCTATCCCTACATATTATGAAACGCAACGACTCTCTGTTTGTCTGTTTCTAACTTGAGAAAGCTGTTCAATTTATGTGATATTTTTAAAATTCATAGACATTTTCTCTGGACTGGTTTTAATTGGTAGGTACATATTTTGTTACATAAGGTAAGATCAAAGATCTTTAGGTAAGATAATAAGAAATAAGGTGTAAATATCCTGTAGACCACGCGAGCAGTATCTAGTATGTATGGAAATGCTTTTTGGTACTAAAATTAACAACAACACATAATATACAGAGACCTTATCTTTTACATACTAACCATTCAACTCTAAAAACTAAAGAAACCTTTTTATTCACTATACCAAACTTCAACAAAATCAGTTTAGAAGTTATGATTAGCAACAAACATCCAGTCTTCACAAAAATTAAATCATCAGCCTATCAACCACTGCTGGACATGTCTTATTCTTAGATGGTCTCTGCACCTACTAGACACAGATCTGTGACCGATAAATAGTTTCATATTATTAACAATAAGTACACTGGGCAGATGGTCATTGCAGGTGCTGTAGCTCGTCATCGATCAGCAGCATCTAGTTCGAATGATTCAAGAAGTAAAACTTTTGAATTCAATATTATGTAATAATGGAAGCTTGCTACGAATTGTCATGAAAACAGTTCTTGAATACATTTTGTCTGAACTACTGGCTGAGGGTTCAATCGAGAGCTGAATTAAATGGTTAGATGAGTGGATTTTTATATACTTTTTCCACCAGACTTTTATACAGGCACATGGCCTCATAATTCAGTGATCATATAGTGTGTGATCATATAAAACAAATCAAAATAAATATGAACAAAATAAAACAAATCAAGCACTAAGGTTTACTTTATTTAGAAATAGAAACGCTTTATTTTTCATGAACCTGAAGGCACAAAATGATATATTGTCTTGATTTATGTCCCAGGAGTAGTACATCACATATAGTCATCAATCATCAGTCCCAGGAGTAGTCCATCACATATAGTCATCAATCATCATTCTCTCTAGATTGTTTTCTCTAACAAGAAAAGATATGACCTGAAAGTGCACAAATTCAATGAATTCTAATTAGTTATAATTAATGTCTACTAATTTAATTAGTATAAGTTATGATTTTGATTATAAGAAGTTATCGAAATGCCTTTACACATAAAATGTGGTACCCTTATACATGTGTCTAACCTCAACTAGGATTTTCTTGTCTTTATGAATTAGACAAGGATTAGACAATTCACAAATATAACACCAGGACCAACTTGTACATTTTATGAATGGAATCCACAATCTCTGGCACTTCATTCTAACGACAAAGCCTCTAGAAAGACAATACAGGCTACATTATAAAACATCAATCAGGCCTCCCCAACCCGTCTGGCCAGTGCGGGGAGTGTAGGCCAAATCCTCCGTCTGTCTCCGGCAGATGAGAGAGGGTTGTGCTCCTGCAGTGGAGACAAAAGTAACCTGATGATGATGATACTAATTATTTTAGGGATAGTAATCAAAATATGAAATTAACCACTAGCATTTTATTTATTTTGAAATAGACAAGTCAGTTTTTCTTGTAGTTGATGGCAGTACATTCACACTTCAAATTCTGAGTCTTGTTATCCTCTACTTTCAGTTATGTATTATGTACTACTTATAGTTATAGTTATCATGCTCTCAGGAAACTATCCCAATAAAGAAAATTTGATAATTATCTGAAAGTAAACAAAGTAAAATGTATTATTCTTGCTATGGATGAACAAATTTCATAATACGAAAAGGTTATTTGCAACTGAATAACATATTTATGTGTGTATAAATCTAATCTCTGTGCCTGCCTGCCTTATTTCAAGTGTACCTACCCATGTAACAACCTCAGATTAAAGTAACAAGACATGAATAGCTTTCTACAAAGTTTCCTAAATACGGCTCAACTGACATTGGTTGGAATGCTCACCTCATGTTTCATTGTGCGCCTTTTTTGTGATTTTGGAGTGGTAGAACGTATATTTAATGGTCAAAATGTACAAATGTCTCTTCATATCGATGATTGTAATACAGAAAGCCGGCGATATAGTTTCACTTCTTATTTCTCCAGACCTTATTATTTCTCCAGTTAAGCACTATTGAGGTGACGTGCTGCGAAAGTATTATAAAATTGATAAAAATCACAATTAACAACAAACTTTATGTTTTGATACGTGGATATGTCAATCACTTAACATAAAATAATGGCGCGCCGGTCGGGCATTTATGCGCATGCGTTAGCTAGTGTTGCCACGAGAGAAAAGTGTCATGTTTGAATTTATAAAATTAATCCAAAATATTTTACTAGTATTACGCAAATATCTTTTAAAATAATATTGATGATGTCTTGAATGTAATTCAATCAAAACAGCATAAGAATCGTTGACAAATTAAGCATAGGACTCGAAATGTTCTATAAAATCATTCATTTCGTTCGTTCCATTGTTCATTCCTTTTTTATAATATAGCAACAACTTTTTTAGCGACAAGTTAAATTTAAATAGGTTTTAAACTTAGTTAAGTGCGCCCTTCAGAATGCCAAATTTTTTAACAGCCACTTAAAATTATACAATTTTAATTTTAGAAAAATTAAATGTGTGCCCTTCAGAATCGCGCCCATTATGTGCCTAGCCATCTATCTGTATACATTGCTTAATTACTAACTAACTAATTCTGTTCTGTTTATTTCTCATGTATGTGTGTGTCGTAGCTATGAATAAATGACCTTTTCTATTCTAATTAACTTCGTTCTTCTCAACAGATACATAGCAGTAACTCAGCCAATAAAATATGCTAAGCACAAGAACAACCGCCGCGTCTGGTTCACCATAGTCCTGGTCTGGCTGATATCGGCAGCCATCGGCGCTCCCATAGTGCTGGGGCTGAACGACACCCCAGACCGTAACTTCGACGAATGCCTCTTCAATAGCCAGAACTACGTCATCTACTCGTCCCTGGGGTCATTTTACATCCCCTGTATAATGATGATGTTTCTCTACTATAATATTTTTAAGGTAATTTATGTTTTTGCCATGTGGTTTCCGGTAGAGTAGAATAGGACCACTCCAACTCTTCCCGTGGATGTCGTACAAGGCGACTAAGGGAATACATTATAAAACATCAATTAAGCCTCCCCAAACCGTTTGGCCAGCGCGGGGAGTGTAGGCCAAATCCTCCGTCTGTCTCCGGTAGATGAGAGAGGGTTGTGCTCCTGCAGTGGAGACAAAAATAACCTGATGATGAATTTATGGTTTTACCTTCCTCAAGCAGTCGCTTTGCCCTTCATACCCTTTTATAAAATTATTGTTAGTAGGTATATGTTTATATAAATAAATATTATTTATTTGAATATATATGTAAGTAGTAACTGTACCCGCGGCTCCGTTCGCATAGACTACTGAATTAGGTTTTTTTTTTATAAAATGTGTGTGTAACTTTTTGGAAACTATAAATTAGCATAACTTTTGATTGAGTAAGCTATTTGCGGTAAAATAGAAACTAAAAGTTACTCGGAATTAAGCCCTATATTTTTTTTTGATGAAAACTCATCAGATTAGCTTCAGTAGATTTTAAGTGATGATTACTGATGATGCACAGAAACACGCGTTACATAACATTGTTTTTTTAACCCTTCAGAACGGTCGCGTAAAGAGATTCTCTCACGCATTTATTAAAAGGTTTTTTTTTTTCAACATTTCAAATGGAATGACCACTTGAAAACTTTTTTTACCTTCACAAAATTGCTTGCTTGCTTTAGAGCCGGTACTTACGCTACATAATTGTGACTTTTAGGTAAAAATGATCACTTGGTGGTTACGTAACGTTTTACAAGGGGGCGATGGGAGGGGGGGGGGGGGGGCAGAAAAACGTTACGGCGCGTTACATGGGTGGAGGGTGGTGTCAAAAATGTACAAAAATTGCGTTACGTAATACTTGAACGCTCCCAAAGACTATTGGCATGAGACGTTTACGAGTGCTTTGATATACGTGACGTATGCTTAAACTGTAAAAATTTGGCTGAGTTAGTTGGGACTATATCACCCAAAGGCCTTTATGTGTCGGGAACAGACAGCTAGGATTTATAGCGCAGGAGCGAGACCCTGTTCTCAGTACTGTAGATATGAAAGCAGTCTTGTTTGTACGGGAAAGTGAAGTAGATAAGATAGAAAGCGGATAATATAACTAGCGTAATATAAACTGGAGTATAAAATAAAAAAAAAGTGAAAGAAAAGTAGTAATATAATATAATTGCTTTATAGATAGGGTTGAGCTACATACACAAGCGCTTATTCGCATTATGGCGGTCAACTTGAACGCGCCATCCCGCGCTGCGCCGCGCCGCACCGAACTCCTTTCATGCCACGAATAGATAGATACATAAGGTCGGCCACATGCGATATGGACGCGTTCCCCTCTGCCAAAGGTACAAGTCATGAGCCATATCGATGTGTACGTTTATAATGTGTTGTTCAATTTCCTTGTGTTTTATAGCAACAACAAGTGTGCATTAGAGCGTGGATCCCTCGGGCGACCCCGTGTTGTTCTAAGCCGGAGTGCTATCCGATACAAACACCCGTTTTGGATAAGCCAAATGTTTTTTTTTTATTTATTTTAATTTTTTATTTACACAATACCTGACAGCACAAAACACTTAGATAGAAAACAAACATCACAGTATAATAATGCCGATAACAAAATAAAATATGGCGCGGCCCGCGAATAGTTGCGTTCTATCTTTAATAAAACACTTTCCAAGTGTTATTAACTTTATACATATAACACACACACTTATATTTCTCTTGTTCACTCAATCATAAACATCCCTATCACACAATCATATACACCCACACAAATCCCTCTCCACACACATCACCCACCTACACACACACACACACACACACACACACACACATACCTACACAAGCACACACTCACATAGGCACAAACACAACATACCAATGTAACTTTTGATGATGGCCAAATGTAACTGTAATGATGAACTAAGTTGAGGAGGAACTGTCTCCTAAGACACAGGTTTATACCTAGTTTAGGAAGCAGGGATCCCTATCGCATGCCATAAATACATAGTACATAGATATACATAAGTACCCACTGTAATATGAAGTTATTAGAAAATAAATTATTAAAAAAAAATTATTATTATTATTAATTAAAAAAAAAAAAAAAAACTAAATGTGGGACACTCGGTTTTATTATTTAAGTATCATTTAGTTAGAAATATTCTTAGTTTGAATATTTTTTGGTCGCTAGAATCTCAACTGATACCTTTTACTTCCTGCTTTTATCCTTTGATAGGAAAACCAAATTTAAAAACACCAAACTGAAAATACTTTTAATAGTATTGTTTTTACAGGCATTACGAAAAAGAGCGAAAAAACAGCGAGCAGCGAAGAAACCACCAATATCCGGGGATCAAGCCACGGGTGTGACCACGGCCGTGGTGATAGAAAATATTACACAATCGCGGCAGCAGACGGAAACCGTGCTACATGATGACAGGCCCACTAACACTGGCTCTGGAAGCAACGAAGACGATCATGAGGACAGGTACCTTAATAACATTGCACTTACAGAGAAGTAAATACTTGAATAATAATCTCTGGTAACTAATTACAACCGCAAGTAAAATCATTGCAAAAACAGGTGAAAGCAGAGGTTAGTCTCTTAAATCAGGAAATCTGTATTGCGGATAGCTGAATTTCTAAGTCAGATTAGTATGACTCATTACTAACTTTCGCAATCTTGACAACTTAACATACAAAATAAAAGCACTGTCTGACACTGACTTCCAACTTTGAAATGATTTAAATACCAAAGCTGAAAGTCATTATTGTGAGCGTAATAAATGTAAATGAATGACATAGCAAAATTCAAGAATATTACGATTTATGATTAATGTAAGGAGTATCTTGATCTCTGAAGCTAAAAATACACAGAAACATAAGTAGTCGCTTTTAAAAAGATTAAAATAAACCCACAATGGAAAAAGAGAAGCGTACGTTTAACTTGCAGGAAACTAGAGTAACTGAGTACGTGTTTGCTTTCATAATTAGGTGCAAACCCACTGAGCGAGATCTAATGGAAACCAAACTACGTGCCTTTCCATTCCACTGTTCATGCTTTTCTTGGTCGTAAAGTGCACTTTATTGCAATTATATTAATTCCCTGCGCAGTCAAAGAGATGTTATTTGCAAAGATCAATTTAGTTTTCTACTGAGATAAGTTATTTCAGTCAAATAAACTTTTATCATATTTTCACAATGTAATTATTTTTTCATTATTTACGTTTTAGTCTTTGAGTCAAAGATTTGGAGTTTGGAGCAAAAAACAAGCTCTCAAACCTTATAGTATGTATACGTACTGACCACATAACATTAGCTGGAACTTCTTAGTCTAGTTTATTGAAAGAAGTTCAAAGTTGTAATTTATTTGTCCAGTTACGACAAGTCAGCGAATTTGGACGCAGACGCAGACGACAGTCATGTCATGCTCAATGACAAGTCAGTTGAGTTCATGCTAGCCACAGTTACAGAAGAAACAGACAGGTACTTTAAGTAGTAAGGTGATGAAATACCTGTCCCGTGAAACTTTTTCTTGAATGTCCCTTGAACCAAAAATCTACCAGTGAAGCAATATGGATCAAACCTTTTTAAAATGTTCTTCTGAATTCGATAGTGCATTCATTAAATTCTTTAAATTTCTTTCTATTTATTTTGCTCCATTGTCGCCATCTTCTTTGTCTTGTGATTCCGCCCCACCTTTATGTTGTGATTTATCTGTATCTTGTGCTAATAATATATTATCCTCTAGCCGGAAATATTATTCGTCTAACAGAGATATTATACAACAAAGCGCCTTGTTGAAGGAATATCCCACCTGCAGGATACTATTAGTGCTTTTCTCATTTATCCTCATTGAATACTTATATTCCGTATAAATGCGACAGTATGGATGTTTATTTGATCGTTGTTCAAATATTTTGTCGCGCCATAACGGATAAACAGATTGTAATAAAAGTTGGTAATAGCTTAATAACCTAGAATATCATAAAAATTGGTTTTATCTCGAAAACTTAAATTATTTACTTTTCATCCGCTACCGTTAAACCTTGTACATGTAAGGGAAAGAGTTTTTAAAAATGTTCAGGTTATGGTGCTGTCTAAAGTATGTAATATCGCTATTAAGTGGTCGATGAATAATGTATTTAGTAATGATATATGTTACGCGCCACCTTCCACCTATAAAGGTATTAAAGCTTTTCTATTTCCACTATACACGAAGCTAGTTTACCATACATTCATATTTGTGTCAACAGCGCACCGAAAAAGAAAATGAAACCTACATCCGTCCCAGATCCAAACGGGAATAATGATTCAGGGTATGCGCCGTCCAACCTCGAGGACACTATCAGGGAGCACGTGTCTCCGCCAGGGTCACCAGGGATGAAGGATGTCACTGTTCAGAAGAACAATATGGCATGTGATGGTACCAAGTGGAAGAAGAATGGGAAGGACATCAGGTATTAAGAATATATTGCTCAGTATAGAGACTCGTGTTTTAGTAGTTAAATATATTTTTTCCTTGTTTGGATAACCAATTTCAACTCGTAATCATAAATTTTGAGAAAATACTAACCTTGAAATATATTTTTTAAACAGAAACAGTGTTCTCTGTGAAATATAACGATATAAAGTTGTAATATGGACTGTTTTAAACATTTTTAGTTTCGTTTGCATTAAGACAAATAAACTTCTCCCAAAAGGATATAACAAATCTGTCAAATACTCTGAATAAGTGTTAGATACGTATGTAGTTATTCTTATTAAATCTACTTACACAATATTATGATAAACTCATTGGTCCGATAAGTACAAAACAGATGGAAACATTAAAATCCGTAAAAAAAATTGAATCAATTATTGATTGTAAGTTATTATCCCATAACAATCTTATACTTTATGTTTATCAGAATTTTAATTTCGCGAAGAGAGATCGAGTTTTACGAAAGTTAAATTATTCCTTGATGGATTTCATTGGTAAGCTACCCTATATTTAGTTAGGTCAACATAGTAAATTATGATTAGGATTCTGCATAGTACGCTAATGTCAAGTAGTTTAATCGGTCAAACAATTCAGTCGTAATTTAGCTGTAGTCAATGCATCAATTCTAAAATTCATAAAAAAATCAGTAGTTAAATTTAAAGTCTTATTAGCACAACACGTGTAAGTAGACTTAATAAGGTATGGATAAGCATTAGGAAACAAAATAATGATTTTACAATAGGCCACCAATTTGGTTAATAAAACAATAATTTTACCTAATAGGAACGTCTCCTTGGCTCTCCACGCAGACGAAGAACATAAAACCAGCACATATGATCTTCGGGATGGCTCCACCACTAAGAAAGAGAGAAAGGCCAGCACTGCGACTGCTCGGTTTACAATATACAAAGCAAATAAAGCAAGTAAGAAGAAAAGGGAGAAATCTTCAGCGAAAAAGGAGAGAAAAGCAACCAAGACTTTGGCTATAGTTTTAGGTAAGTAAGAAAAAGATTGAATGATAATAATGAATATGCAAAAAAGATTATGCCATAAAAGACCTTCAAATTTGTAGGTACAGTAGCATACTTTAATTTAGAATCTTGTTTTCATTTTAGTTTTACATCTCCATTTCAAAGTCAAGAAAATTCTCCAAAGTCAAGAAAATATCGAAACGGTTTATGAAGTCCTAATTATTCCAAAGGCCTAAGTAAATAAAATGTTGCATATATCAAAACAGGGTCGGATTCATTTCCGGATAAATCTGTATAGTATAACACTTGCTATTCTGTAAACATACGCACTGTACACAGTGTTAACATTCATGCAAAGGAATTATTAACTTTTAAATTACCCTGAATAATTGGTACCATTTATTTGAGTTTAAATGGACCAGTGAATTTCCGGGGCAAAACTGGCCATGAGTATGAATAAATTATGCTAAACCCACAACTTCCTGGAATTCGAAGAAATATTTCATCTCACCGTCAAACTTTTTCTAATTACAAAATGTCGTAGAGCAAAACGGCGTTGATTATTCATAGCTACTTTTTACCTTATTTGATTGGTTGTTGATTATAAAAATGAATTATTTTTTATTTTAAATACATTTCAAATTAAATTAAATATAATATAATAATATTGTTCTTATACATTATACTCAAATTTAGCTATTTCGTGTATACTCATAAAGTAGTCCAATATTTATCAATACAAGAGTTTTCGTTTTGTCTAACTCCTACACATTATAATAACTCTCTATTATATTTTCTCAGGCGTCTTCCTGTTCTGCTGGACACCATTCTTCACCTGCAACGTTATGGACGCGATTTGCGGCAAGTTTGGTCTACCTTACTCCCCCGGGGTGACGGTGTTCATCCTCACCACGTGGCTCGGCTACATCAACTCCTTCCTCAACCCCGTTATCTACACCATCTTCAACCCGGAGTTCAGGAAAGCCTTCCGCAAAATACTGAAGTGTGGTACCTAGCCTTTGGACTATTTGGTCGTCTTCACACAATAGATCTCATTATGTTTACACGAATATTTATGTAATTTTTAATAAGTTGGAAAATCAATAACGTGTTTGAGTACATTGTTTTAGAGTTTCATTTACTTATTTACATTAGATATAGTCCACCAATTCAGTAATATAATTGCATAGTAATAATCAATACTGAGTATAAAAGTTACATACAAGTTCAGCCTATAATTGTTTCATTCTATATTTTGCACAAACCTTTATAATGTTTCAATTTATGTGGACGCCGTTATTTTTATTATTAATATGAGATTAAAAATCTGTTTTATTTTATTTAAATTGCAATTTTATACGAGATCTACGGTTCGATGACCAAATATAAAATAGGACTTATATTAAAAGAAAGAAAATAAAGAATTTATATATGTATTGTTTTTGATGTGATATCTCAATAATATAAAAATAAGTTGTCATGTTGTAGATGTAGAATAATAGCATATCAGAAATATTGTATCAAGAAATAATAATAATATTATAAGCCATGTAAATAGGTGCATACTTATGGATATTAAATAATTTTATCTATAGCCTAAAATATAATAAACAAGTAAATATTATTTATGAACTCAATAAATTATACTAGACTTTATTAAATATATTTAATAATAAGCATAACCCGGGAAATGGTCGCAATTTTTTAAGTTACATATTAAATGGTCTATTAAAACTTATACGCTTACTCTTTCAGTAGAATCAGTCGATTTTAAAATCTGTCTTAGTTAATGACAGTTTGTTTTACTTTTATGTAACCGAATCGATTGCCACAATTATCGACAGTCCATTTCCTCACTACTACATGTCATACCATGAAACAAAATAATTTTTCGCAGTTAGTCACCTCAAAGTTTTTACCTTTATAATTTGTTATTAGATTGAATAAAAGATGTCATCTGTTATCTAATTTAATAACCAATGAGTGTCAATCATGAAGGTAAAAACTTTGAGGTGATTTATGAAGTTCGAAAAATTATTTTGCTTCATGGTATGACCTGTAGGCTTAAATTATGCTGTTTATAATACCACGGAGATGGCTCAGAATCAAGGTGGATCTTTTTCTCAATATGGTATGGAAGCCAACGATGAGAGCGTCTGCAATTAAAAGTAAGGCTCCAGAAGGCATTTTATCAGCCTTTTTTGGAGACAAAACTTTCCTGGTCCAGAAACTACTTTTGCATCTGTTTCTTTTCAAGTTGGGTACAGTTATTCGGTCCCTCTGGCAAGGAGGCAACCCTCGCTTTGCCTACCAGTATCGATCTAAACATCTTCAGCTTCTTTAGGTTATAATAAGATTGATTATCTTGGTCTATCTTTTGATTATTTCATATGCAGGCCCAAAAAATTGCAACCATATTTCCGGGCATTATTATAATCAATTCTATGCTCATGTTAAAATGCCAGTACTAATTAGTAGTTAAAATTCTATGATCGGAGCTACCAGTTTGCCAAATGTACTCGTATGTATAAAAGAAGAATAGATTTTTGTTCTGGTTGTGATTAAGTATGTATTATTGTTTATTATTATAAACAAAAATAAATCAATAATAATTGTTTCAGTATAACTGAACGTTAATAGTTAATCATTAATATGTATATTAGATGAAACATGTATGGCAAGTCAAAGATGGAAATAGTTTCATAAACGAAGTTTCACTTTCAGTATTTTCAGCTCATTGTAAATGTTTTGCGTTGTCAATATTTTGAACTCAGTGTTGTCAACTTTCAGGTCCAGAGTTCAATTTAATTCAAAACTCATCCGGCAAATTTTCCCTAGAATCCTGTCAGTCACATTTTCTATTCTTTTGTCCATGTGTATAAAATATAATTTCTATTTAATCCACAATCTAAGTTCTGCTATTTTTATTGTTTCTCAAGATTTTCAAACAATTTCTGTATGAATATGCCAAGGAGTGTTAACTTGTAAATAATCTTTCTCAAAGAAGAAATGCACTGCGAGATTTGATAAGGTAGCATGTAATGTTATGTAAATTATGTATTTGCAAATACATAATTAGTATTGGTTGAAATCAAATCTATTCATGAAATGTTTTAATTAAATAAAAGGTACCTAAAGATTTCAATTCAGAGAATATTGTGGTCCTTAGGTTCACAGTCTACATTAATATTTCTAATTATTAATGGTTTTATTAATATTAATCAAATCATGGTTAGTAAGTTTGTTTCGCCCACATATCCTGCTGAAAAGTTATTTCAGTATTACCGTACTGCAAAATAAAATTTCATATTTGAATAAATATTGAATGAGTATTTTGAATATGTTGTACCTTTCATTAAATTATTTATTCTCATTTAATTATAATTAAGAAATTTTGTCCTATGACTGCTCACTTCTATTTAGGTAGTTTAAATATAAAAATAATATCTAAATCGGGCTTAATAGCAATTTTAGTAAATGCAGGTAGAATTAATTAGTAGTTACGTTAATGAATTAATTATTAAGATAGTCGATCACGGGTTAAGTAACATTAGGTCGCATTCAGTAGTCTACAAGTAGTTTTATCATTATCCTGTATTTATTTCGTAACAATTTTAGATAAAAATCAATTTCACCAGACTTCTGGACCTATCAAAGAGTGAAATCATTTCGGACAATATTGGTTTAATTAATAAACATGAGTTTATTAATTAAACAAATCACCTAAACGCTAAAAAACGTTAACGTTATATTATATAAAATTTTCATCAAATTAGCTGAGTGGTCCCGGCTTAGAATATCTCGGGCCACCCACAATATTCCTGTGGGTGTCGTCAAGGCGACTAAGGGATTCCACCAGAGACAGGCAGCAGCAGCGTCTGCGATCACCAGTCCGCTTGCCAAGCGTGGTGATTACGGTTAATCCCCCAATAGACAGCCCACCAAAAGTGGCACTCTATTGGCGAGGCTTATGTTCAGCAGTGGACGTATTTCGACTGATAACTTGGCCAAATAAATACGGAAAAAATTCAACTAGTTATTCGACCACTGGCGCCACCTAGTGTACGTACTCGTATCTAACCCGTAAGCGACAACCTTAAAATTTAGTTTAAACAATGTTCATAAATTTGTCTCAATAATACGTGTAATTACTATAGGATCTCATAATGATAATTATAATAACAAATAATATGAATATATTAGAGATTTGAACCAAAATATTAAAAATGTTATTTACTTTAAAAATGTAAATATAGCTACTTGATTTTAATTTGTAATAATTATTTGTAATTGTAAATTACAATACTTTGCAAAAAAGTATTTTAGTTCATTTAATTGTTTTGAAAATACTACAACTAAGAACAAAACTGAAAGAATTGTTCGAGATTTAAAATTTAGGTTTAAAAAAATTTAACAATCAATAAATTGAGGGTATCAAACCGAAAGGACGTATCTACAAAAAAGCAATTTTATAGGGCAAATGCAATTTGCAATGTTTAATCATTGATAACTTTTTTATTTTATTTTTTATGTTGCTTAGATTTATTGAGCGCTGTCCCTTTTAGTATGTTGTAGAGCTAAAAAATAGCGACATACGCCCTAAAAATGTATATTAATAAATATATAGCATATTTTGAAAAATCTGTAGATACGCCCATTCCGTTTTATGCCCTCGAAATGATTGATATGGGTTTGAAGATTTTAGTATGGAAGATGGCCTTTTGTCCGGCGAGCAACTGTTTTTTTTTAATGATGTTCCAGTTTGACATATTTATATAGATAGAATCATCATCTGTTTATTTTTGTCTCCACTGCAGGAGCACAACCCTCTCTCATCTGCCGGAGACAGACGGAGGATAGATAGAATATAGGTGATCAATAAATGTAATAGGCATTTTGCTGTAACATCGCCGGTTATAACGATATAGTTGATTTTTGTGATACCTCCATAACGCTGTGCTGATAAAATAAATTATACCTTTATAACTTGCGATGTTACAAGCAAATACCTTTATAATTTTTTGATTACCTATCCATATAAATAAGTTTAAAACTGTGACATCATTTTTGTAAAAAAAAAATATAGCGGCCGGGCCATAAGCCATTTATCTTCAAACCTCTTTATTGGTAAACCATTAATAAAACATCATGCATAAATGCTATATTGGGCTCGATTCTGAAGACACAATGTTAAAATTTGACAACACTAAAGCTGTTGCTATCCTTGTTACACAGTATTATGTAGATAAAGACGAAACCAATTTTAGCGCTGTCAAATTTTAAATGTGTTTCTTCAGAATCAGGCCCAATAATGTCATAGTAATGTTTAAAACTAATTGATTTTGTTACCTACCTACTCTATGTTTAATGTATTAGTTATTTTTGACTTGTTTAATTTCAACGTTTTTGCAAAATTATAATTTAATTTTTTTTGTCTTCATACAAATTGTTTTATTTACATAATCCTTTTCAATTACTACATTATCGACTTAAAATACCTCGAATAGGCGGCGAACTTCAGAGATCGTGGGTTCGAATCCCAGGAACCTAAACGCCACGCAGCAGAAGCATTAAAACAAAATATGCTGGACAATAAACTAGTCTGTATGGTTTAGACACCCTTGCCTTTTCTGCTTATCAAATAAGCAAAATTGTTGAACCACTAAGTTTATTTTACGTGCAAACTGGCTTTTGATAAAGCACAAAAATAAACACCTTTCTACAAAACTAACTCGTTTCAACTCAACTCATTTAAATAAAGTATAGTATAGTCCACTCAGCTTATTTATTTATGAACAGTAAACGTGAGCTCGAGTAAAGCCTATTGTGCACGAGTGTACTACTTGCAGAGTCTCTCTAAAGACTTTTGTTTGCGACAGTAAATATTGCATTTAGTATTTATACCTACTGATTCTGAAGGCACAATGTTAAAATTTGACAGCACTAAAACTGTTGCTATCCTTGTCACACAGCATTATGAAGATAAAGACGAAACCAATTTTAGCGCTGTCTAATTTTAAATGTGTGTCTTCAGAATCGGGCCCACTAGCTATATGAAGAGAATTAAATGTACAATTTAATTTAATTTATAATTTATTTCAGACAAAGTCCATACTTTGTTAGTAATACAAAAAAATACATCTTAATCTATGTTAGTAATAAATCAGTAGTACTTTTTTAAACCCCCTCCCCCCTCGATGACCTGTAGTATATATGCCAAGCCCCCCCCCCCCCCCCTCTAGTTTTCACATAGTAATTCATAAATATGGTTGTAAACCATTTTTTGCAAACAGAAAGTTGAAAGAAATTGTAATTTGGTTCATATTTGTCTTTATTAATACGGCGCTTGCCGCGTGACGCCAAGAGTGCGAGCATTGCAAGCACAAGCGAAAAAAATATATTATCAAGAAGAAAAAACGGTCAGTTTTAAATCAGCTGACGATATGTGCGTCAGTGTTGCCACCTGTAAGTTTAAAAACCGCTAAACGCTGCGCACTATTTGAATATAGCTCGAAAAATCGCGAGATTTTCCTAGAGGATATTGACTACGTGACGAAAACCTAAGTGGGATAAGTCCGCCTTTGTACACAGTTTATTCCTATTTTATTATTGTTGTTGTTGTTATTTTTGGTACAATAAAGCGTTTACTTACTTACATATATACACCACCTCACCACCTTTGACCTACAACCTACACGGAAACTGTGCAGGAAGTACTGTTTGTGTGTTAACAAATATAATAAATCTTGCGCAGAGTGTCTTAGGGCTTAATCAATCTACCAACAAGATTGATCGACTAATTCCCTAACTAGATTGATTTTATATCTAGATTAATGTTGCAGCTAACTCATTTATTGTTATAGATTTATTGAGTTCTCCTTATAAAGTAATGAATATTCAATTATTTTTATTCCTGGTCTGGTCTATTTTAATTTCTAGTCTAGTTTCGTCAAATATATAGCGGCGGATTGACATCATCATCATCAGGTTATTTTTGTGTCCACTGCAGGAGCACAACCCTCTCTCATCTGCCGGAGACAGACGGAGGATTTGACCTACACTCCCCGCGCTGGCCAGACGGATTGGGGAGGCCTGATTGATGTTTTATAATGTTTTCCCTAAGTCGCCTTGTACGACATCCACGGTAAGAGTTGGAGTGGTCCTATTCTACTCTACCGGATCCCACACGGACATTACGGCATTGACATGACCTTGCTTTATTTTGGGAAGGGCCTAGTCCAACAGTGGACATATATCCAATTATTAATGACTAGCTGTGCCCGCAGCTCCGCTCGCATGGACTTCACGATTATGTTGAATGTCACACTCAATCCAACTCCGACCACGCCCACTCCCACGTCCACTACAGCTCCAAATGTAGTCCTAATTTATCGCAATCTGAATTGCACCGAACATTGTTATTTTGCATACTTACCTCCTAATGTATTTGAAAACTAATAACAATCCCAGAATTTATGATTGAGTAAGCCGATTGCGATGAAATAAATACTATCTCACTCCGAGTAAATCCCTGTTTCTGTGAAAAGTCCATCAAAATCGGTTAAGGACTATTTACGTGGTTCGTAAACAACTAAAAGATAAAAAGATAAAAATTTCAAAAATGATGTTAAGGTAAGCCTTCCAAGTTTTTTTTTGTTGCAAATACTCTAAATGTACAGATACGCGAAGTTTATGTTTTTATTTATTAGGAGATTGCCTAATGGCTGACAAAATGATGCTTGAACTTCCAGCCTAAAATTTGTTAAAATCGTTTCTCAACATTAATCCGGTGTAGCAGCAAATGTGTCGAAACGTGTCGATACGTTTGCAAACATTTCAGATACATTCTCTAACATATAGAAACTAATATTGAAAACATTTAGACGTCCTCAACAAAAACATTTTGCTACAAAACAAAACTTTTACAACCAGTTTGTAACACCGGTATGGAAGCACCTTAAAAATGTTAACATACAGCAACTACTTAATTTCCGTGTGGTTTCCGGTAGAGTAGAATAGGACCACTCCAACTCTTCCTGTGGATGTCGTACAAGGCGACTAAGGGAATACATTAAAAAACGTCAATCAGGCCTCCCCAACCCGTCTGGCCAGCGCGGGGAGTGTAGGCCAAATCCTCCGTCTGTCTCCGGCTGATGAGGGAGGGTTGTGCTCCTGCAGTGGACACAATAATAACCTGATGATGAACTACTTAATAGAAAATTCCACTTCATATCAGCCCTTAGACGTCCACTGCTGGACATAGGCCTTCCCCAACGAAGCCACCACACCCAGTCCGCCGCCTTCCGCATCCAGCCGCTTCCGGCCACCTTCTTCAGGTCAACGGTACACCTGGCAGCGGGGCGTCCCTCCCTGCGCGTGCCTATCCGCTTTAAACGTAGTTGACATTTTTATTTCAGCGAGTAACTGGGCCGCTGGCGAGTAAAAAGGTGGAATTCTTCTAGACCTTTTCCAGGCTAAAACAAATTGCCACTTTGACCGTAGCTTTTTGCTGAACCTGATGTGTTAAATATGTTGTTATAGATGGAAAGGTTTTCCCCTTCCAGGCTTAACCGCTAATATCTCATACCGGGGACAATATTAAATAATTTAGGTCAAGGAAAGGTTGCTCCTATTTTAGGGAGAGGCGGCCGACATTCCTTCTTTGTATTATACCTATAGGACGGTCAAAAACGTCCCACATACCCGCCAAGTTCATTACGCAGAAAATTCAACTTTTGATATTTGCACCAAAAATATAAGGTATATAAGACATTTTTAACTGAACTTAAGGTTCGATCACCTAAGTCCTGAGTCAGTCTTTTTTAGTTAACCCGGCGAGGATGTGGTGAATAAAGTTACGTCCAGGTTGTGGAGGGTATATTTGATCCCGTATTTCTATTGAATTTTAAACGGCAAAAGTAATATTTTTAACGGGCTGGTCCACGCCTCCGGAGACCTCAGGGCTGGCGCCTACCTCGCACAACGTGTAAGCTTGGCAATCCAGCGAGGTAATAGCGCCAGCGTGCTAGGGACTATGCCTCACCACGAGGGGTTGGACGGCGTACACCTCTTGTAAATAATTGATTTTCTTATAATTACTGTATCTTTAACACTAATAAAGTTTCTTAGAGTACTAAAAAAAATAATTAAAATTTTATATTAGTTGGATATTACATATTGCTCACGCCTTAGCGGGATAGGCAGAGACGAAGTATCGCCACTTTGCGCAATCCAATGTCACAAAGCGACTTTCCTTCGCCCGCTTTTCTCTCCGTGATTCCCCTTGACGTGATGTGTTGCGAACAGCATAGCCGCCTTCGTGTTGAGGTGACATTATCACACGAGTACCACGATATTATTATATGGATTTTGATAATAGAAACGCAAGTCATAGTAAGAAATGTTTTTATTGCATAAATTTTAGCACGACAAAAATAATCAATTTTGCTTGACCCTGCGTTCCAAACATGAAAAAAAAAAGATAAATCAAACTTCTTACAAACCAGTTCAATGATCTGCTCAATGAGCTTACGCTGACTTCGGTGTATATATAGTACGCAAAAATAAGAGGCGAGTCCCAAAAGAATCTATAGACACTTTCACTATCGTCGGACCGCAAGTCGTCTGTCTTCACTGCAGGCAGCAGTCGACTGTTTAGCGGTGTGCAGCGTGCGGGCGGGTCCCGTAACAACAGCTACTGAGACGTCCAAAGTCTTTAGGCCGCGGAAAAAGAAACTACGATCGATTAAACATTGACAGACTCCACATCCTCGCCGGGTTAAGGAATAATGTGTCATATTTTAAATGCGATAAAGGCTAAAGATCCGTCATGCGTCTGTATTCCCACGGTTATGCTTCAGCGGTCCTTCACTGCAGTGTCAGTTCAGTTCCTTGACATTTCGTGACAGATCTATAGGCTTCAAAAAACAACTTTATAAAAAAGCCTATAAACGATTATCTGAATCTCTGCCCTTCAAAAATAACACTAAGACCTAGGTATATTCTTAGTGTAATTTTTGAAGGGCAGAGGGAAAGAACGTGTTATGTCACAAACCACAGAGTTTAAATTACATTAGCACAAATAAATAATAAAAAATTTACATGATGCCCTAAATTAACACTTAAGCGTTAAGATTAGGTGAATATGGTGAATAAGTGACGGAATAATTCGTATGTAATATACCTATTACATAGAACACAATCGAAAATACCAACAAACAGATGAAGGTATAAATCAGATTCATTGTCGAAAGTATTTCCCAGTATCTATGAATGTGGAGAGCACCTCGGGAGCTGAAACACGCTAAGGAGTTTATCCGCCAACACCAATACAGACTTTACCAGCAAATCTTAAAATACGGAGAGAGTGCCGTCCATATTATCGTAGGAGATTTTAAGGCACCTGCATAAGATGGGACTGTCAGTGACCGTCAATTGCAGAGCCTGTGGAGAAGACAGTGAGACGACGAAGCACTTGCTGTGTAATGCAATACACTAGCTGCAAGGCGAATGAGAGTCCTGAGTGTGGCTTACCCTGAACCCAAGGACTTCTGTATAGACAGAGGAGATGACACAAAAGGTCCCAGAGGATCGACGTGTAGATCTGCCCCCCTATTATCATCATCAGGTTATTTTTGTCTCCACTGCAGAAGCACAACCCTCTCTCATCTGCCGGAGACAGACGGGGGATTGGCCTACACTCCCCGCGCTGGCCAGACGGGTTGGGGAGGCTGATTGATGTTTTATAATGTATTCCCATAATCGCCTTGCACGACATCCACGGGAAGAGTTGGAGTGGTCCTATTCTGCTCTACCGGAAACCACACGGCAATTATAAGATATTATAAGATAAGATAATGATGGTACTGTCCAGGCACTCGTACATCATCGAGAGAATCTCATTATAAATATCCCAAAAGGAGGCAACACTGGACTTATGATCAAAAAAGTCAGAACTCTGCCTGTGGCGAACATGCCCCTCCTTACAGTTAAGTACTTAGTCTAGAAATATTGAGGCTTAAGGCTTCATACAACTAAAATAGAGATATCTCTCGGTGGAAGTAGTAAGTAACTAGAAGTCTGATAATACGCCCCATTGTCAATCTAGTCTACTATGACCTAGAGTTCATTTTAACTGTGGTTCAAGTGATAATTTTGAAAATTCCGCATTTGTTTGCAAACTAGCCGAAAGTAGCCGGAATCGGCTGGATGCGGAGGGCAGAGGACCGGGTGTGGTGGCGTTCATTGGGGTAGGCCTATGTCCAGCAGTGGACTTTTAAGAGCTAATATGATGAACCAACCATAGCAAAGGAGGGAATCCTAGTTTGGTATTAGACAAGTATATGTATATACTATATATATTAATAACTGTTTGCCCGCGACTTTGTCCGCGTGGACAACTTAACATCACAAATTATTATGTATTTCCCGTAGGATTGGGATCTTTTTTCGGGATAAAAACTATCCTATGTCCTATTCCAGGATCTAACCCATATGTGCGCCAAGTATCATCACGAACGGTCCAGTGGTTGAAGCGTGTTGAGTAACAAACATCCAAATATCCAAACTTTCGCATTTATAATATTAGTAAGATAGGATTTATTATAAAAAAAAAATATATGTTATTTAAAATATAGGTACGAGTACACTCGGCCAATTTAATCTCTGACCCATAAAATACTGCCATCCCTATTTAATTCGCACACAACCAACAAATGTAGTTTTTTTGTTATCATATCAAATAACATTATGTTAAATTTCTACAAAATTAACAAATTAATTAATAAATTTCACAATCTGGCATACTGACAATTGACAAGAGACGCCATATTATGCTGAGTCAGCGCCATTTTATTGCTGCGACACATAGGTACCTTGATTATTTTTAAATTGTAATTTATTTATTAATTTCTGTTCTGTTTATTTCTCATGTATGTGTGTGTCGTAGCTATGAATAAATGACCTATTCTATTCTATTCTATTCATAAAGATTCATATTGCAAATAAACGCATGCATTCACATCATGCAAAAATTTAACTAGGATGGTACCTATGAATATATTCGAAATTTCAGTTCGATCGTTCTAGTACTTCTCGAGTTATCCGGCGAAAAGCTTAAACAAATGTGCGTATGATGAATATGAATGTTTATACCCAAGTCTTGGATGTTTATATATTTATTTAATTACTAGCTGTGCCCGCGGCTCCGCTCGCGTGGACTACAGGATCCGCTCCCATTCCCACTTCCGCTCACTATCCCACTTCCACTCAGACTCTCAATCACATGGGATGGGATTGACCCACTCCCGCTCCCACTCCAGGTCCAGGTCCAGGTCCAGGTCCAGGTCCAGGTCCAGGTCCAGGTCCAGGTCCAGGTCCAGGTCCAGGTCCAGGTCCAGGTCCAGGTCCAGGTCCAGGTCCAGGTCCAGGTCCAGGTCCAGGTCCAGGTCCAGGTCCAGGTTCAGGTCCAGGTCCAGGTCCAGGTCCAGGTCCAGGTCCAGGTCCAGGTCCAGGTCCAGGTACAGGTCCAGGTCCCGGTCCAGGTCCAGATCCAGGTCCAGGTCCAGGTCCAGGTCCCGGTCCCGGTCTAGGTCCCGATCCTAGTCCCGGTCCGGGTCCGGGTCCGAGTCCGGGTCCCGGTCCCGGTCCGGGTCCAGGCCGGGTCCGCGTCCGGGTCCGGGTCTAGATCCAGGTCCAGGTCCAGGTCCAGGTTCAGGTCCAGGTCCAGGTCAAGGTCCAGGTCCAGGTCCAGGTCCAGGTCCAGGTCCAGCTCCAGATCCAGCTCCAGCTCCAGATCTAGCTCTAGATCCAGCTCCAGCTCCAGATCCAGCTCCAGATTTTTCATCGTAATCGACTAACTCAATCAAAAGTTATGCGAATTTATAGTTTTCAAAATCTCACATTACATTGGTACGATACCCGCTCCCGCTACCGCTCACGAATTCAATCGAGCATTTGCACCCTACACTTCTCGCAGTGTATGTGAGTTTTCGGAAACTATAAATTCCCATAACTTTTGATTGACTGCACCGATTGCAATGAAATAAAGCCTATATGTTACACCAAATCAATCCCCATATTTCTGTGAAAAGTCCATCAAAGTCCGATCAGTAGTTTTTAAGTGATGCGTGCACAAACTCACAGACAAACAGACAAACAGACAAACAGACAAACAGACAAAAATTTCAAAAATGATCGAAATGTGTTCTGTTGCTTAACCTTAGACCCCCCAATTCTTTTTTTTATAAATATCTTCAATGTACAGACACGCGAAGTTTACGATTTTATTTATAAGATAGCACAGGCTCTGCTTAGTTTGGGATTGGATAATTGGTGTAAATGTCTGAGATTTTATATATATATATATAAAATATATATATTTTTATATATATATATATATATATATATATATATATATATATATTTTATTTAGTTGACCATTTTTTTTTTTTTCAGAGTGACACTCCATACAAGCTAACAGATTTAACTACATACTATTACAGGCGCACCAGCCTATCGGTACACTTGCGTGTAAATAATTGTAGGACTGCCGCTGCAGCGAGCGTGCGAGCATAGTCGTTCGAGAGAACATAAATGCTTCTCTTTCTAACTTATATCGTTGTAAGTGTAATCCTTTAGACGGAGCCCTAAAAGCGATGCAAAGAGGACAACCTAGATTTCTCTTCACAACGTTCGCTTAAAACTTTACACCACACAAAATCCTAGACAAAGGCCAGTTGTCGCGAATCCCGGAGCCAATTTCGGGCATATTGTCCCGGAAGAAAGCGGTACGAAGTCCCGGGGAATCGAAATAGAAGCGATTTACGACAAATTTTATTAGAAATGTCGTTTCAATAAATGTGGGATAGGTGTTGATTTCACTCTTAGCTACTGTACCTACTCGTGGATACTGTCGGTCATTAAGTAAATTTTACAACTTTATTCTGCCCTGTGGTTCCCGGCTTATAATACCACCAACGACTAAGGGATTGCACCAGGTACGGCAGCAGCGTTCTCCTGTGTATATTGGGATCGTTGCTGTAATCACCAGTCCTCCTGCCAAGTGATGAAGTGGTGATTATGACAAATCCCTCAATCAAACAGCTCATCAAAAGTGGCATTCTATTGGGGAGGCTTATTACCAATTGATAAGAGATATTTGGAATGAGTTATATAGTCATCATCATCAGGTTATTTTTGTCTCCACAGACAGACGGAGGACTTGGCCTACACTCCTCGCGCTGGCCAGACGGGTTGGGGAGGCCTGGTTGATGTTTCATAATGTATTCCCGTAGCCGCCTTGTACGATATCCACGGGAAGAGTTGGAGTGGTTCTATTCTACTCTACCGGAAACCACATGGCACAGTTATATAGTAAATCCTTTATATGGGCAGGTATTGATATTATTGTATATCGACAAGCACGTACCCTAAAAAAAAGGTGTAACGAGCGGTCATAGAGTATGATGATTTGATGATAGGGAATGAATGATAAAGAGCACTTACCTATTTGAGTTCCTTGTATTCCTGGGGAATACGTATTAAACAAGTACAAGCTTTTCTTACTTTTGCCTTCTATTATTTATTAAGGATTTCGCCAATGCAATCCCTTTTAATAAAGGAATTCCTCATCCGATCATTGTTTGGTTCATTAAAAGTCATTAAAAATGACACACTCCAAAAAGCACAACAAAAAAGTCCACTTCCATACGCTTAACGTATAAGAGCATTGGAAATATAACTGCATTGAGAGAGAAGGTGCAATTCAAGCAATGCACAATGCGATCTGAACTGAGTGACTATATTTTACTAACTTACTGCGAGAACCGTCGACTAAACCTTCTTTATCTCATCCATTGCTCGCTTTCCATATCTTGGGAAGATGCTCGCCTTTCATAACGAGAGTTGGATTCAAAATATTGATTCAAAAGCGCATTATGACGTGCAAGAGGAAAATCAGCCCGAGTTCACGCTCAAGAAAGCGGTTCCGCAAAATAAACTCCAAGTTAAATTGCCTCTAGGAAACTGGCAAAGATTAATGATTCGCGAACAGTTGCAGTTATTATGCCTACAAGCATCGTGAGAATTTTTTTGTTCCGATGGAAGAGGTAGGGTTGAGCTACATACACATGCACGCATTCGCATTATAGCGGTTGACTTTGAATTCTATTATATGACTGCGCCGCGCTGCTGGTCAGCGCACACCGATTGCTAGGAAAAAACCAATAAGATAGATTCGCTATATCATACAAAACAAGCGATCTATATATAGGCAAAGTGCGTCGCGGCCCGCTGTAGTGGATTGCAACTCTAAGGGCAGTTTGCTGGTCCCGTGGAAATGCCTGAAATTAGTCACACATTAGTAGGGCAGTAACTTGAAAGGCCCAGACATAGACCAGTAGTTATAAACGACAATCCCCAAAATTGTATGGAAGTTGGGCCTTGAACTTTGAACCTTGCGTCTAGATCAAATTGTCGTCAAAATACAGGCAAAATACTAAGGATTATTATAAATAGAAAATCGTTTAATATTTGACGCGAAAATTGAATAATCTTATTTAGAATGAAATCTTCGTTGGCGCAGTTTTCACAGCACCGTGAGTATCTGGCCACGATTAACCGCTCCAGATCTTGACGTCATAGTGTGGTTATTAGTCGACGACGGTATATTGCGTTCATCACTACATTAGACTTGTTGAAACAGAATTTTTCACCCAAATATATAATGTAAACAAACCGAGACAAAACAGGAATTATATCCTCTTTGAACAGGATGGTGACATAACATGTGATATGACATGACAGTACGAAACCATAGTATATATCGGTAGTATAGTATATATCGATTTTAATTCTGCTTTCACTACTCTAGTTGACAAGTTGCCGATCGTCTGGCAGAAATCAAACAGCGTTATTATTATATGTTATTTTTAAACGACGTATTCCATTGGCTTAAAAAAAAATTTGAAGGGATTCATAATTAAGATCAATATTTTTGGTACATGCATTCATGTGCAGACGCATTTTAGGCCTAATTTTGGGCATTCTCCTTTACCAAAACCTTGCTAAACCCGGTATAACCACTTTAACTAGCAAGGCATGCAGATATGTGACAGGCAGCAGTGCCATCGCTTCAAACGCTGATAACGAATGGCTGTGAATATTGAGATATACCTACTCGATATTACCAATAATATACTTCCTCGTATATCCACACTGAAGCACAAGTGCGGTAGGCAGAAACGTAGACGACAAAAGATGTCATTTTCACTAGTCATATATAGGTACCCGTAAGATTCGACAATGCGCTTTTCTTTTCAACAATGGAACCCCGAGAGTATTGTCTGCAGAAAATGGTTCATTTGAACTCATTCAAGAGTCTTCAATGTAGTTCAAGTGAAGTTAGTTAAAAATTAAGTTAACTGATTCCTTTTCATAACTAACTTACTATTCCTGTTTTGGTGTTAAAAACTATATTTGTAATCACTTTCTTGAAAGATGATAAATTCTTGCGAAAAAAGGAAAAAAATTAAAAGATACACTTCTGAAAATTACGTGTAATCAAGAGACATCTTGATTATTTAGAATTTTTTAATTACATAGATTTGAAAATTACGTGTAATCAAGAAAAATCTTGATTACACGTAATTTTCAAATATCTATCCTTTCATCCACTAAAACCTGTTTTCCCTAATCAGTTTTCTGTTGGTATATTAATTACACAAATTAAAAAATCGAAATCTTGCTTTGCATCACATTGTTGAATTATCTTTTTTCGTGGATAAGATGTGTAAAATGTAGGTAGTGGATAATCATAATTTTGTGTCTTAGGCCGTATGTCGCATTGTTTATTATTATATTATCCATGTCATAATTTACAACCTAAATTTAAAATACGTTTTTTATATCTAGAATATTCTAAGTCTAAATCAGCCTATACCTAATTATGTTAGCCTAACCAGACCAAATCTCCCCAAATACAATGGGAGGGTTAATGCTGCTGTCGATCACCTGCATATTGCCTTTTGTCGCCTCATGATAGCCTGAGGAAGAGAGTGATACTACTGTTACTCGTATATTCCGTTCTAGATACTACATAGCAGCTGATATTCAAAGTAGACTGATTATTCTATGTGGCTGGTATAGCACCGTTGACTTTTGGGAACCTCAAAGCATTGACACCGTTATCTGGGTTCCAATTCGTTGGAACCCCTAATGGAAGACAAGGAGTTCCGCACGTAATGTATTTGTAGAGGTGGCGTTTTAATTATGAGGTGAAACTCATTCTTACTGTAGCGGCTAAGGCTGTCAATGTACACTATACTGGACTCAGGTCTTCCCCTTGCAACACCACTACATTATGCTTCCGCCTTGTCTAGGCGCTTCCGGTTGCCCCGATCAAGAGTGACAAGATAGGTACTTCTGCTCCCGCTTCTTCTTCCCCCTGCCCCCTCCCTTAGACTATTTTTATGGGAAAGGGGAGCCCTTCCCCTAAAAATAAGGTCTTACAATGAGACTGATTGTTTTAGTGTGAAATTGCACTAGATTAAAAATATCTTACCTTCATATTTTTCTTATAACTTTCTTTTTATTGTTGATGGGTTTGCGCTTGACCTCAATCTCACCTGATGGGTAAGTGACGATGAGGCTTAAGGTAAAGCGCGCTTACCCAGAAGGTATCGATTCTCACTTCCTTTAAAAATATAGAGTGTAGAGAAAATAAAGATATATTTTATATTTTATTTTTTTTATATCCAAATTCTACTTGTCTGGAAATACCCAAGCTGGCAGGGAGTTCCTTACCTTAGCAGTTCGCATTATGAAAGAGGAAGCAAAACGCTTCAGGTAAACAAATAATAAACACTGTTTCATATATTTATGCGATATTAAGTCCTATTTTCTGCTAATTATTGTCTCTTTATTATCGTCGTATTTTTTCCTATCCTTCCTAATTAGTGCGTTAGCTTATTTTAATCTTGTTTACTTTGAACTAATTTATTTTGCTTAATGACCTCCTTGTGTACTTATTTATAAGATATTATATTACAACACTTCCTTACGTTAGCTGAAGTTGAATGTTTCTTCCTTGTTTGTTCCTCATAATTGTTTGGGAATAGAACCTGCTATAAATTTTGCTATACTAGTTCATTATACCTAGATAGTTAAGTTATAACTTGTTTATAGGTATGCAATATTACGATAGAATTTGTCATTTATGTTTTTTTTTGCCATACTTTGTCTGAATAACGTTAATAAAAGGAAAGTAAAATACTCTATGAATAACGTCAGCACTATCTGGTTGTTGCCACCTTTCTACTTAAATAACATGTTGAAGCCAAGTCTACTTCCTGACTTTGAACCTGATCCAGTGCCCGCCCTTAATGGTCATGGTAAAGTATGTCGTCGACAGCTTGGCGGGGTTCTGGGTCTTTGCAGCTTGAGACAGCTCCATGCTCAGCAGCATCTGGTATATCATTACCTTCAACTCGCATAGGGCAAACCTTAAACCTGGGGACAATCATAATGAAAATTCCATAGACAGCTTGTTTCAGTTCAGGGGGTTATCGAAATATTTTGCAATTCTGAAACCATTATTGCAATTTCGTATGTTTTGAAGGAACTACAATATCTGTATGAATTAATGTGATCAATGTCCTGTCTGGGTCATCATCATTATGTCAGCCCTTAGACGTCTACTGATGGACATAGGCCTTCCCCAATGAACGCTACCACACCTGGTCCTCCGCCCTCCGCATCCAGCCGGTTCCGGCAACCTTCTTAACAGGTCGACGGTCTATCTGGCGGGGCGTCCCACCCTGCTTGCCAATCCGTGGTCTCCATTCCAGAACTCGTCTGCCCTAACGGCCGTCGGTTCTGCGACAGATGTGGCCCGCCCAATGCCACTTCAGCTTGCTAGTCCTTTCGGCTATGTCGGTCACCTTTGTTCTCCTGTCTCCTACATTAAAGACGAAAACAGCCTAGCCAATGAGAATGAATCTTAATCAGATATCAAGGATTGTCAAGCTTAGTAGGTAGATATGCGAAATTATTATTTCATCATTGTATCCGCCTTTCAACGTTCACTCCCGGAACGACTTTAAACTGATGGATCAGACCCGCCGTCAGATTCAACTTTCTGCACAATGCACAAATAAAATATTTTATGACGAAGTTCCTGAGGACCTGACATTTCCTGAATATTTCGTAAAGAACTATTATTTTATATATTTATATGATGTGAAACGTTAGTTGTTCTTAATTGATGTTACCGATGCAGTTCCTGGGACCAAGTCCGAAGGGCAGGTAGGTGAAAGGCTCAATGTTGTGCTTGTTCAGCTCTGAGAAGCGCTCAGGGTCGAATCGAAGTGGGTCCGGGAAGAACTTTGGGTCATGGTGGATTGCCCATACTGGAATACATACGCCTTCACCTTTTTTAACCTGGAGATCAAATAACCAAAAACTAAGTAGGTGTACTTATCTCTCGACATGAACGGTTAAGCAAGAAGCAGTCTAACTATTAACAAATCCGATTCTGTTTTTTTTTAGGGTCAGTTCAGTAGAGCATCATGAAAAGTCCCTCTAGTTGGATTTTGATAAACATGAGTTCTGCAGATCCAGCACGACTAAAGTATTAATAAGACCATGGTATAGAATCTGAAGTATGGTAAATGCATACGTTTTTGATGTGTAATATGGTCCAAAAGTCTTTATTCAAACAATAATTAAACTCACTATGTAATCCTTAGAAACCTTAACATTAGGTTTCCCCAAGTTATAGGCTTTGCTGCAAATTCTACCCAAATGCGAAGTCGGTGGCCATAGCCTCAGAACTTCTGAAAAATATGATCATTGTTAAAAAATAAGACTGCGTACTGATTTTTACAAATTCTACATCGGATCTTCTCATCATGTCAGCCTTTAGAAGTCCACTGCTGGACATAGACCTTTCCCAATGAACGCCACCACACCAGGACCTCCGCCATCCGCATCCAGCCACTTCCGGCCACCTTCTTTAGGTCGTCGGTTCATCTGGCGGCGGGGCGTCCCATCCATCGGATCTTCTCGTTTTAGATTAAATCTTACAACGAAATGCGACCATATCCTTTTTCATACTTAAGCTTGTGGCTATTTAAGTCAGGAATTGGTATATGTTTAATAAGTAGGTTAAAATAAGTGTATGTTAAATCTAGGATATAAACTAATATTGTACCAAATTTCATCAAAATACTAAATATGACGTAATAAACAAATATCGCATTAATATTATTATCTGATACAAAGTTTCTTACCTGAAATGACCATATCTAAATACGTCATTTGCTGAATAGAATTATAGTCGATCTTTTCTCCATACTGGTTATTGTTAACTCTAATCTCTTGTACCAATTTATCTTGCACGTCAGGATTCACAGCCAGTTCGTGCAGGAGAAATGGCATGACGGTAGTAATAGCTCCAGCACCAATAAGGAATCCCACAGTCTGGGCAATAAGGTCATCATCTGACCACGTCTGAGCTGAAATATTTTAAGTGCACCCTGACTGGCTGATTGGGCTGTGAATGAGGAGCTGCATCGGCTGGCTCTAGAAACTTGAAATTATTCATAAAGGTTCCTGAAATGATTTTGTTAACTACTTTTTAGAAGTCTGTATTATGCTGTCCTACTGCCAGGCAAAGACCTCTTCTTACCTTTGAGAGCCTCCTATAGACATTCTCAGAGGCAGTCGTCCACGTCTCTCCATCTTCGTTTTTCTTGTGGCAGGTCATTGCTAAAGGATTAGTTTAAAACACTAAAAATTGATATTAGGCAACAGCTAGTTTATAGTTTAAATCAAATTCCTAATAAAGTATCGTACGAAAATACCTTTCTTTGCATTCATGAGCAAGTGTATTAAATCAGGTTTTACAATATGGCGCTCATTCCGGTCATGCATTAGTGACATTATCAGATTCTTGAGGAAACTCCTATTCTCCTCTGTCATATATGATAGTTTGAGACGCTGAAAATATTACAATCAAACTAATATTAGACATATTGTATTTGCTGCTTAATCAAGCTATAAATGCTGTACAGGTTGCATCGAAACTTGGTGCAGTTTATTCTTAATCTTGGATTATTATCAATTAATTATTAAGGATTATTGGCGGATACATAATAAAACATCAATCAGGCTTCCCCAACCCGTCTGGCCAGCGCGGGGAGTGTAGACCAAATCCTCCGTCTGTCTCCGGCAGATGAGAGTGGGTTGTGCTCCTGCAGTAGAAATAAAAATAACCTGATGATGATGATGATAAGATCTTATACTACCTACTATAAACCGTGGTAACGTTGTAAACCTAAAAATGGAAGACAATACCCAACATTATGAAAATATAATATTCTTTATTGCACATGTTAATAACGAAATACAGTTATAAAATCATGTGTAGAACTGTTTTAATAGTCTTTTAATTTATACAACATGGTTTGCCACTTCGATACCACACTTTCAATAGAATAATATTATTATCATTAGGACTTTTTGAATGTCTCTATAACTACTGGAATTTCGACATAACCTTTTATATACAGGATTATAGTTGAGGCCCTGAAATATCCTACGCAAATCCGCTCTTTGATTATTTACGATACTTTTATATCCCAAACATTTGGACGATCTACAAGGGATAACAAATCTGTCACATCAGCATCTTTTATATATTATATTCTACATCTTCATTCTTCCCATTAACTTCCATCTTTTTTTGCTAACATCAAAAATAATATTAGTAATTTGTTTGTTATTCATCATATAATGTAATTTTTGCCAACAAACTCTCTTATACAGTTTTTCGTAATCTTTTGGTGACAGAAATAAATGTTTCTTATACATACATAATGCTCACGCCTTGGTCCCAGAGGCGTAGGCAGAGACGATGGATCGCCACTTCTTAAACATGCGCATTCAAAATAGTCAGGGTATATGTAAGATTTACTAACAGATAATGTAGTGAACTATCGTTATTCAAAAACTAATGCAGTTAATGGGAGCTAATGGGATGTATAAGAGCAGAATTCTACGGTAAGTATTTTATCTGATTCACTGTTTACATACATTCATTAATTTTGGAAAGGTCTTGAGTCCAAAAAATAACAGAAGTTGTCGTAACTTAAAGTCAGAGGCTTTTATGCTGTTTTGGTAGAATGGACTCTGTTCGTCTGTAAGGGAGTCCATTTTGAGACCAAATGCGCATAATGCGAAGACGTCGTTAGCGTAGCGACTCGTCAACTCTTTGGTGTCGACATCCACATAGCCATCTAGTTAATAAATAAAAAGAAATTAGCTGAATGTAGAATTATAACTCTAACACTACGACAGTGGGAGAATTAATGGATAAAAATCCATAGGTTTAGCATAGCTCAAACCGATGATTCTAGAAACTTGAAATTTTGCATATGAAACTAACGGCCACACGGACGAAGTCGCAGGAACCATCTATTGCCTATATTTTAGAGGCAGTTTTAACACCACCACAGAATATAAAAAGTATACAAGTACCTACGGAACTTACCTACAATTTGGATTTCATTGTTACAATCCAAATTGAAACCTACGTATGTACTACCCGTAATTAAAAACAATTCATTGGAATTTTTACGTGAAAAACTAACTTCACTTTCATTTAATGCGAGCGCGAGCTCGCGACAGCCTGATTAGTCCCGAAGTCGGGACCAAACCGCATAAGTGGGATTTTATATAATGAAAGTCCGAAGGGAGACAGGCCTGACACAACCTACATGGGGTTGAACACCATCGGCGCAAACTTTTTTAGATAGCTCCCGCAACGAGCAGTACCTGCACAGCTTACGTCGAGTTGCGCGTTGTTCGGCAGATTCGCGATATGGCAGATTCGCGGTACGGAGAAGCTGGTTTAGGCAGAATCGTGTTTGGGCGGAATACAGTCGCCATCAGTCGAATGTTATTTATTTAATCATAATCATATCATAATCATTTATTGCCAAGTATAGGTACAATTTACATGTACATACATTTACGAGTATGTACATTTACCAGTTTCGCACAACGCCAATACTGCGCGCAATCTGCTTACATTTACAATAAATTAAACAAAAAAATAGATATATATGAACTCAACTCTCGGGAATGTAGGGAGACTGTGACGAAATGGCTTTTAAATAACTCACTCAAAGACACGGAAGAATTACTACATCACATAACATAAAACTATTGCAAATATAGAACATTAGAAATTATTAAAAATAGGCATGAAACACCTTAATCTTTGTTAGGTTAGGTTAGACAGACACACCCATACACATACACACACACACACACACACACACACACACGCGCGCGCGCGCGCGCGCACGCACGCACGCACACACCCGCAAAGAAAAATACACTTTCTCACACACGAACTTAAACAACACAATCTTATAGTAAATAAATAATAAAAATATGCAGATGTGACTGTTACTGCAACAGAAGAGCGGGGCCACCTGGCACAAGTATTTTGCAAAATACTCAATAGGTGGCCTCCAACCACTGTATCATAGCTTAAGAACAAATTGTAAACGAAATAAATATTTGATTTGATGAAACCTCTTTACTCTATCATTGATAATGGCTACTTATACTTATGTGGCGTAAGGCCCTTATGTGTGCGGCCGCGCGCTATTGCGTTCCTTATATTAGTTTCAAATCGATCGTTTGACGTGGTGTTGATGGGAGCGCGATGCCCGGTTAGGACTGTCAGTTAACCGCCATAGTGCGAATGAGCGCTACATTGGCTCAACCCTTACCTGCAGACGATTTTATTTGGTCATTAATCATATTTAACATCTGTTCACCGGTCTGTACAATGAATGGCACCATCGAATGTATCTTGTACCTTGTAAACATTGGACTTAGAGTTGAGCGCATTTCCTTCCAATCTGCACCTAAAACATTATTATAACTTAGTGTGGTTCCTAGCTTGTTTGAATACGGCCAAAATCTTCCCGAGGGTGTCGTCAAGGCGACTAAGGTATTGCACCAGGGACGGATAGCAGCGTTCTTCTGTTACAGTAACATTACTGCGATCACCAATCCACCTGCCAAACATGGTGATTATTGCAAGTCCCCCAATGGACAGCCCACCAAAAGTGGCATTCTATTGGGGAGGCTTATGTTCAGCAGTGGACGTATTTCGGCTGATAATGGTGATGATACTTATACCTTCTTTACAAGCAGTGAAGATCTCAAAGAATGAGTACCTAAATAAATTAAATCTTACCTCTAAGTGAAAACAGATTTCTTGCAATAAACGGGTCATTGTCTTTGTCTATAAGTACATCGTGGTATAGAAAGTGTTCGAAGTCGTTGATAGTTATTCTCTTAATTAACTCTGGATCTCGCAGTAATACTCCTGGCGATGTAAATTGAAACGTCCCCACAAATCTAAATTAAAAGGTAAATGTGAATCATCTTGTTTTTGGGAAGAAATCCGAGAATCGATCTACTCAAGCCGAGGAGGCTGCGGTCACTTTCTGAACATTTGAAGACTAAACAAATGTTAGTGTATAATCTTGCATTCAGTAAGTAGGTATAGTATACATATGAAATGATCAATGGATAGTACTAAGAGTGATTTTAGAATATAGACAAAAAACTGGCAGTCTAGGAAAAGGTATACCGGTATCAAGCTCCGGCTGCAACATTAGCGGCGCGACAGGAAACAATAAAGCCTTATGTTGAACTAGCTGTGCCCGCAGCTACGCTCCCGTGGACTACAGGTTCCGCTCCCAATCCCACTTCCGCTCACTATCCCACTTCCACTCAGACTCTCAATCTCACTCTCAATACCGCTCCCGCTTCCGCTCCCACTCCCCTTTTCCCACGCCCACGCCCACGCCCACGCCCACGCCCACGCCCACTCCCACTACCAGCTCCAAATGTAGTCCAAACTCATCGCAATCTGAATAGTACGGAAATACTGTTATTTGCAATATATTGCATACTAACCTTGTCTACTAATGTATTTAAAAACTAAAAATGTCCATAACTTTTGATTGAGTAAACCGATTACGATGAATTAATAATTGAATGTTAAGTTAGGTTAAGCCCCATGTTTCTGTGAAAAGTCCATCAAAATCCGTTCAGTAGTTTTTAAGTGATGCGTGCACAAACTCACAGACAAACAGATAAACAGACAGACAAAATTTTCAAAAATGATCGAAATGTGTTCTGTTGCTTATCCTTAGACGCCCAGATTTTTCTTTTGCAAATATCTTCGATGTACAGACACGTGAAGTTTACGATTTTATTTATTAAATAGAATAGCTTATATCTACCTCTCTTCAGGAAAGGCATTGTAAGTTCTGCTGAGGTCTTCAACAAAATGATCCAAGCCCAAAATGATCCGGATAGTATTGCCGAGAAACGGCCACGGGGTAAAATGCTTGACGTCATATCTACTGAACCTGGAGTAGACTCGGCGAAGGTGCAACACCACCGCAACAAACGCGACCACCGACCAGATCCAGAAAATCATATTCTTGCGATATTTTTCACAGAATCTTGAAAATAAGAAAAAATATCTAGTATTTAAAATAAGTTGATAATCAAATCAAAAGATTGTGTATGCAATTTCAAAACATTTTGGGAAATCATTGTGTTTTTAAAGCAGTAAATTATGATAAAATGGCTGGAACTTGATTGTGGATACCATTATCTCAAGACAATTCTAATATTCCTGAAACTAGCTAGACACACTAACACAATAGGTACTGTTTTTAAGACAAATTAAATACAATGGTTTTCATAAGACATTATGTTTCTTGATCTCCTAACCTAGCCCTAAGCAAGGAAGCCACGTTTAATTTAAATATAAAAACATATTTATATATGCTGTGCACGTTTATCCACTCTACTGATAAATAAAGATTATCAATAAATGACGGAAATCGTGTTAGTAACGTTAAGTTTTAGTCACGAGGCGTATCTTAGATAGCATGAGCAGATACAATGTTAAATGCATGTCGAAACTATATTTACTCGTATTATGAAAAAATACATTATAAAACATCAATCAGGCCTCCCCAACCCGTCTGGCCAGCGCGGGGAGTGTAGGCCAAATCCTCCGTCTGTCTCCGGCAGATGAGAGAGGGTTGTGCTCCTGCAGTGGAGACAAGAATACCCTGATGATAATGAAAAATTAATCTATACTGGCCGTCGAATACTGTGGTTAACTGTATGTTTCCCGGCTTATAATAGGGTCATCTCCAATCTCCTTTTGAGTGTCGTTAAGACGACTAAAGTATTGCACCAGGGACGGGTAGCAGCGTTCTCCTCGTATATTAAGATCATTAATGCGATTACCAATCCGCCTCCGGTAAACGAGTTCTCGAGTGGAAACCGCGACTGGGCAAGCGTAGTGTGGGACGCCCCCTGGCTAGATGGAGCGGCGATCTGCGTAAGGCGGCTGGCAGTGACTGGATGAGAAGAGCCGAGGATCGGGTTCAGTGGCGCACCTTTGGAGAGGCCTATGTCCAACAGTGGACTCTTTCGGGCTGATGATGATGATGAATCCGCCTGCTAAACATGGTGATTATGGATTATGGCAAATCCCCAATGAACAGCCTATTGGTAGGGCTTATGTTCAGCAATGGACGTATTTAGGCTGATGATGATGATGACATTCATCCCTGACTCCCAAAACGGGAAGTCCAGTGTATCAGGACCCAGTGTCTTCACAGTTAGGTGTTACATTTTTGAATTGTGCTATTCTAGTCCAATTCTCATACCATTGTCTAGATATTTGTAAATACATGACAGTTTAATGAGGAACAACTCGAAATCACTTTTCTGAGTTATTTTTCACTGTATAAGCTGAATAAATCCTTGTTCTTGGTTTATGATCTACAATCAGTCTTGTTTGTGTGTTTCCCGGCTTAGAATAGGGCCACCCCTATATTTCCCGTGGGTGTCGTCAAGGCGACTAAGGGATTGCACCAGGGACGGGCAGCAGCGTTCTCCTGTGTGTGTATGTTAAGATCATTACTGCGATCACCAATCCGCCTACCAAGCGTGGTGATTATGGCAAATCCCCCAATGGACAACTTACCAAAAGTGGTACTCTATTGGGGAGGCCTATGTCCAGCAATGGACGTATTTAGGCTGATGATGAATCAGTCTTGTTACTTTATTGGGTGGTAAGGAAGTGGATATGTAGGTGCTACATATACTTTAACAGTGAAGTGAATGCCCATAATATAAATTTAATTTTAATTTTATTTATTCACTAGCTGTTGCCCGCGACTTCGTCCGCGTGGACAACTTAACATTACACATTCTTATGTATCACGTGTTACTAAATCCTAAAAGAAATCTATTAATCTGGTTATGCATTTAAAATATTAATATACATAAAAAAACATACTATCCAATTGAGAACCTCCTTTTTTGAAGTCGGGTAAAAATTTGTGTTTTGGCGGCGGTTTCGCCCGTTGGACCACAGTTTTTTAGGTTTCCGTAGCCAAATGGCAAAAAACGGAACCCTTATGGATTCGTCATGTCTGTCCGTGGGTATGCCACAGCCACTTTATTCCGAAACTATAAGAACTTACTATTGAAACTTGGTAAGTGGATGTATTCTGTGAACCGCATTAAGATTTTCACACAAAAATAGAAAAAAAAAACACTAAATTTTGGGGGTCCCCATACTTAGAATTGAAACTCAAAAATCAACTTTTTCATCAAACCCATACGTGTGGATAGGTCTTCAAAAATGATATTGAGGTTTCTAATATCATTTTTTTCTAAACTGAATAGTTTGCGCGAGAGGCACTTCCAAAGTGGTAAAATGTGCCCCCCCCCCCCCCCCCCTGTAAGAGAATGATAAAACTAAAAAAAATATACGATGTACATTGCCATGCAAACTTCAATCGAAAATTGGTTCCGGAACCCTTCATGGGCGAGTCCGACTCGCACTTGGCCGCTTTTTTTTAAATAAAGTTGACATTTACATTTATCATGAATTAAAAGATTATCATATAATCAATAAAAAAAAAATATTTTAATATTGTGCAAATTAGGTGATATTTCCTTCCCCCCCCCCCCCCTCCAATTTGTCCTTTCCATACCCTTTCTTTCTTTCCTTCTCCATCCCCTTCCCACAACGTTGAAAACCCTTTCCCCCACCCCTTCCCTCTCCCTACTCCTACCTCTCCCCCTTCCCTTAACCCACCCCTTCCTACACCCTTTATTTACCACTGCCCCCTCATCTTTCCTCTCTTACCCTAATCCCTCTATTCTTTTCCATCCGACTTCCTTCCCCTCCTATTCCCTGTAAAACTGTTTTAGGTTTCCGTAGCCAAATGGCAAAAAACGGAACCCTTATGGATTCGTCATGTCTGTCCGTGGGTATGCCACAGCCACTTTATTCCGAAACTATAAGAACTTACTATTGAAACTTGGTAAGTGGATGTATTCTGTGAACCGCATTAAGATTTTCACACAAAAATAGAAAAAAAAAACACTAAATTTTGGGGGTCCCCATACTTAGAATTGAAACTCAAAAATCAACTTTTTCATCAAACCCATACGTGTGGATAGGTCTTCAAAAATGATATTGAGGTTTCTAATATCATTTTTTTCTAAACTGAATAGTTTGCGCGAGAGGCACTTCCAAAGTGGTAAAATGTGCCCCCCCCCCCCCCCCCTGTAAGAGAATGATAAAACTAAAAAAAATATACGATGTACATTGCCATGCAAACTTCAATCGAAAATTGGTTCCGGAACCCTTCATGGGCGAGTCCGACTCGCACTTGGCCGCTTTTTTTTAAATAAAGTTGACATTTACATTTATCATGAATTAAAAGATTATCATATAATCAATAAAAAAAAAATATTTTAATATTGTGCAAATTAGGTGATATTTCCTTCCCCCCCCCCCCCCTCCAATTTGTCCTTTCCATACCCTTTCTTTCTTTCCTTCTCCATCCCCTTCCCACAACGTTGAAAACCCTTTCCCCCACCCCTTCCCTCTCCCTACTCCTACCTCTCCCCCTTCCCTTAACCCACCCCTTCCTACACCCTTTATTTACCACTGCCCCCTCATCTTTCCTCTCTTACCCTAATCCCTCTATTCTTTTCCATCCGACTTCCTTCCCCTCCTATTCCCTTCCTATGTTGCATATCCAATTAACTGTACAACAAAATGTCTGTCAAACTGCTGGACATGCCTTCCCCAATGAATGCCACGACGCCCTACAGATCCAGCCGCTTCCGGCCACCATCTTCAGGTCGTCCATACACCTGGCGGCAGGGCGTCCCACCCTGCGCGTGGGACGTCGCGTCCCACTCTAGAACCCGTCTGCCCCAACGGCCGTTCGGTACTACGACAGATGTGACCTGCCATTTCAGCTTACTAATTCTTTCGGCTATGTCGGTCACCTTCGTTATTCATAGGATCTCCTCATTACGAATCATATCCCTCATAGAGACCCCGAGCATTGCCCTCTCTATAGCTTGCAGAGCCACTTGAATCTTGTGGATCAGGCCCACCATCAGTGTCCACGTCTCCGCGCTGTAATCATGACAGGTAGGACGCACTGATTAAAGATTTTTGTCTTTAAACATTGTGGAATAGGTGACGTAAAGACTTGACGCAGTTTTCCGAATACTGCCCACCCTAACTGGATTCTTCTGTCAGCATTTGAAATTGATCCTACCCAACTATATTGTCTGTCCTAGGCAGACGTACTCCTGAACAGCTTCGATATTGACATTGTCGACGATCACCGGTCTAATACAGGGCCACTAATTATCGAATAGCGAACTTTTTGTATCGAGACTTGTGGAAATACCTGAAATACATCAGCTAAAATAAATCTATAAATGAGCTTTAAAACATCTCTGTCACTTTCTGTCAAGTTCTTGCGTCGACCAGTAATGTTGAACTACACTTTCATACAAATGATATGAAATGAGAGGTCAACTTGTATATCAGCTTCCTGACATTTTATTGAGATATGACTTATACCAGTATGAGGCCCGAACTCAAAGCTATTAAACAATGAAAACGCCGTCAAATTCTGTTCAGCAGTTTCCAAGATTAGCCCGTACATACATACATACATACAGACAGATAAGAAATTTTTTAATTATATTTTTGGACTCTACTGGTCTTCAGTAACGTCCGGGCAGTGAAATTTTTTTTTTAACTTCAATGTACAGATTCGCTTTTCTTTTGTTTTTTCTACTCTTTTATTATATGTATATATAGATATAGATTTTGAAACCTACAGCAATTTATAATAACGTACATACTTAGTTACTGATTTTATTTTATTTGATTATTTAATTACTAGCTCTCCGACCACAGCATTTATGGATTAAATAAAATAAAACAAAAATAAAATAAAAAATTATAAAATTATAATATTTCCAATGGGTTCTATGGGTGCTATGGGTTCGTGCCAGCCTCAACAGCCTCCTCAGCATACTGCGTGACCGGATGGACAGCCCAGTTCAATGGGAAGCTGTTCACCTTGACCAAAACAAACGTAAAATACTACATACATACATACATAATGCTCACGCCTTGGTCCTAGAGGGGTAGGCAGAGACGATGGATGGACGTAAAATACTATTTTTGTTTAATTTTAATTTCATTTACTTACATAAATATTTGAAGAGTTACTAACACACTATGGATCAAAATCTGAAATAAATAAATAGCGTTTTAAGATATTTTTGCTACACAATATTTATTTCATACTAGCTGTGCCCGCGGCTCCTCTCGCGTGGACTACATAACTAATTCCCGCTCCCGCTCCTGCTCCCAGTATTGATGCGATAAAAACCAAAATAAAGTTGTTAAAATCGTTTGAGCTATTTTCGAGATTTTCCGAGACTAACGCACTGCAATTGTTTTTTTATATATATACCTAGATACTAGACTAGCTATGCCCGTGACTTCGTTTGGCCGTTTTTGTAAGTAAATATATTCCTTAAATAAAATAAATATGGGATCGGAGCAATCAGATCCACAAAGTTTGAATGCACTTTGCTAAAGAGCTGTCGATCTGATATTTCCTGAGTAAATCTGACATACCTGTATTTATATTAAAACGACTAAATTAGCATTATATTAACCACTGAGATGAATATTCAGAGATGAGACTCCGAAGTCGTGAAAGGGTTTAGGCGAGCAAACAGATATAATTCTGAATAGAGGACTAACTCGGTCATGAAACTTTTTAAAATGTGTAGCGGAAAATAAATAAATAATGTATTTGCCGTGTGGTTTCCGGTAGAGTAGAATAGGACCACTCCAACTCTTCCCGTGGATGTCGTACAAGGAGACTGAGGGATTACATTATAAAACATCAATCAGGCCTCCCCAACCCGTCTGGCCAGCTCGGAAGTGTAGGCCAAATCCTCCGTCTGTTTCCGGCAGATGAAAGTGGGTTGTGCTCCTGCAGTGGAGACAAAATAACCTGACGATGATGATTGTATAGCGAGGGGGTATGGTAAAATGACATGATATACGTGCTCGCCGCTGAAGCCCCCCCGCGGCCGCGGGGCGGACAAGCACGCGCAGGTCAGTCTGCCGCTAGCCATCCGCGATCCGCACGATACTTTTTACTAACATACGCCCTCGCTATTTTTCGTTTAAATTTGACTTTCTTCTTTTATTTACTTCACGCGAACCTAATACTTCATTTACAACGAGGTTTAGAACTATGTTAATTATAAACAGGGATCGAAATAAGGTGGTGTCATTTGTATATTAATATGGATATTCTGGGAATTTTCCAAGATGATTAAAAAAGCTCTTCATTTGTTTGGCATTCATTTACACTAATATTATAAAGAGGAAAGATTTGTATGTTTGTAACGAATAAACTCAAAAACTACTGGACCGATTTCACAAATTCTTTCACCATCACAATGTTACATTATCCCTGACTAACATAGGCTATATTTATTACTATAAAAATTTATGGATCCCTACTAAAACTTTAATAATCTAACCCAAAAAAAAATTGCCATATAATGCGTTACATCGCATGCGCTGCGGAAACTATTGATGATAGAACCTTCGCGTGTCTGTACATTGAAAATATTTGCGAGAGTCGGAGCAGGAGCTGAAGCGGGAGGAGAAAGGGGGAAGGGGGAGGGAGGAGGGGGCGGTAATTATAATATTTTCAACTTTATTTAATTCTGTAGTCCACGTAAGCGCAGCCGCGGGCGCAGCTAGTTTATGTATAAACTTGTAGTATGTATAAATAGAATACAGCAGGGGATATGTTCCAAGGTGTCCTTTGAACCAATGAATAAAACCTCAGTCGTCTGGAGCGTTTAATGCTAATATTTGTATTTACTTATGTACATTTTAAAATCTATGCAAAACAAGCACTTGAGAGTTGAATTCACTCCGTTTCGTTTCGTAGCCCAAAGTGAAATGGAGGTACGTAGCTTCCGGTGAAAATTATTATAACTTATTCCTTTAGAACCAAATTGAAATGAATCGAACTCTGTTCCAGTCAGATTCAGTAATCTATATATCTATACATATAATAAAAGAGTAGAAAAAACAAAAGAAAAGCGAATCTGTACATTGAAGTTAAAAAAAAAATTTCACTGCCCGGACGTTACTGAAGACCAGTAGAGTCCAAAAATATAATTAAAAAATTTCTTATCTGTCTGTATGTATGTATGTATGTACGGGCTAATCTTGGAAACTGCTGAACAGAATTTGACGGCGTTTTCATTGTTTAATAGCTTTGAGTTCGGGCCTCATACTGGTATAAGTCATATCTCAATAAAATGTCAGGAAGCTGATATACAAGTTGACCTCTCATTTCATATCATTTGTATGTAAGTGTAGTTCAACATTACTGGTCGACGCAAGAACTTGACAGAAAGTGACAGAGATGTTTTAAAGCTCATTTATAGATTTATTTTAGCTGATGTATTTCAGGTATTTCCACAAGTCTCGATACAAAAAGTTCGCTATTCGATAATTAGTGGCCCTGTATTAGACCGGTGATCGTCGACAATGTCAATTTCGAAGCTGTTCAGGAGTACGTCTGCCTAGGACAGACAATATAGTTGGGTAGGATCAATTTCAAATGCTGACAGAAGAATCCAGTTAGGGTGGGCAGTATTCGGAAAACTGCGTCAAGTCTTTACGTCACCTATTCCACAATGTTTAAAGACAAAAATCTTTAATCAGTGCGTCCTACCTGTCATGATTACAGCGCGGAGACGTGGACACTGATGGTGGGCCTGATCCACAAGATTCAAGTGGCTCTGCAAGCTATAGAGAGGGCAATGCTCGGGGTCTCTATGAGGGATATGATTCGTAATGAGGAGATCCTATGAATAACGAAGGTGACCGACATAGCCGAAAGAATTAGTAAGCTGAAATGGCAGGTCACATCTGTCGTAGTACCGAACGGCCGTTGGGGCAGACGGGTTCTAGAGTGGGACGCGACGTCCCACGCGCAGGGTGGGACGCCCTGCCGCCAGGTGTATGGACGACCTGAAGATGGTGGCCGGAAGCGGCTGGATCTGTAGGGCGTCGTGGCATTCATTGGGGAAGGCATGTCCAGCAGTTTGACAGACATTTTGTTGTACAGTTAATTGGATATGCAACATAGGAAGGGAATAGGAGGGGAAGGAAGTCGGATGGAAAAGAATAGAGGGATTAGGGTAAGAGAGGAAAGATGAGGGGGCAGTGGTAAATAAAGGGTGTAGGAAGGGGTGGGTTAAGGGAAGGGGGAGAGCTAGGAGTAGGGAGAGGGAAGGGGTGGGGGAAAGGGTTTTCAACGTTGTGGGAAGGGGATGGAGAAGGAAAGAAAGAAAGGGCATGGAAAGGACAAATTGGAGGGGGGGGGGGGGGAAGGAAATATCACCTAATTTGCACAATATTAAAATATTTTTTTTTTTATTGATTATATGATAATCTTTTAATTCATGATAAATGTAAATGTCAACTTTATTTAAAAAAAAGCGGCCAAGTGCGAGTCGGACTCGCCCATGAAGGGTTCCGGAACCAATTTTCGATTGAAGTTTGCATGGCAATGTACATCGTATATTTTTTTTAGTTTTATCATTCTCTTACAGGGGGGGGGGGGGGGGGGCACATTTTACCACTTTGGAAGTGCCTCTCGCGCAAACTATTCAGTTTAGAAAAAAATGATATTAGAAACCTCAATATCATTTTTGAAGACCTATCCACACGTATGGGTTTGATGAAAAAGTTGATTTTTGAGTTTCAATTCTAAGTATGGGGACCCCCAAAATTTAGTGTTTTTTTTTTCTATTTTTGTGTGAAAATCTTAATGCGGTTCACAGAATACATCCACTTACCAAGTTTCAATAGTAAGTTCTTATAGTTTCGGAATAAAGTGGCTGTGGCATACCCACGGACAGACAGACAGACATGACGAATCCATAAGGGTTCCGTTTTTTGCCATTTGGCTACGGAAACCTAAAAAACTGTGGTCCAACGGGCGAAACCGCCGCCAAAACACAAATTTTTACCCGACTTCAAAAAAGGAGGTTCTCAATTGGATAGTATGTTTTTTTATGTATATTAATATTTTAAATGCATAACCAGATTAATAGATTTCTTTTAGGATTTAGTAACACGTGATACATAAGAATGTGTAATGTTAAGTTGTCCACGCGGACGAAGTCGCGGGCAACAGCTAGTATACAATAAAAAAAATAACCTATATTTATTAAATAAATAAATTACACACATGCACTTGTCTAATCCCAAACAAGGATTGTTTCTTGTGCTATGGAAATTTAACATAATTACAATTCACACATATAACATCCAGAACTGGACCAGTTGGTCCAGTACAACATACATATACATACACTTTGCCGTGTGGTTTCCGGTAGAGTAGAATAGGACCACTCCAACTCTTGCAGTGGATGTCGTACAAGGCGACTAAGGCCTTCTGGAGACAGACCACTTTTGTACAATTTGTACAAGTTGGTCCAGTTCTGGATGTGTGAATTGGAATTGTGTTAAATTTCCATAGCACAGGAAACAATCCTTGTTTGGGATTTGACAAGTGTATGTATCATCATCAGGTTATTTTTGTCTCCACTGCAGGAGCACAACCCTCTCTCATCTGCCGGAGACAGACGGAGGATTTGGCCTACACTCCCCGCGCTGGCCAGACAGGTTGGGGAGGCCTGATTGATGTTTTATAATGTATTCCCTTAGTCGCCTTGTACGACATCCACGGGAAGAGTTGGAGTGGTCCTATTCTACTATACCGGAAACCACACGGCAAGTACATACATACCTGCGTATGATACTTTTAAAAACAAAATGATGTTCTAAAGTGAATGTTATTAGTACCAAAATCACTTTGGCTTCGATCTAAAACCTCTCAATAGATTAATTATTATCATGGTGAGGTGAAATAACTGGAATATCTTTAGAGTAGGGAGAGCCGACCCTTACCACAGGCCATTAAGGAATTTAGTTGTGGTCTGGAAACGGGGTACATACACTTTAAGACTGGAGTGAATGCCCATCATATTAATTTTATTTTAGAATACTTTGCCGTGTGGTTTCCGGTAGAGTAGAATAGGACCACTCCAACTCTTCCCGTGGATGTTGTACAAGGCGACTAAGGGAATACATTATAAAACATCAATCAGGCCTCCCCACCCGTCTGACCAGCGAGGGGAGTGTAGGCCAAATCCTCCGTCTGTCTCCGGCAGATGAGAGAGAGTTGTGCTCCTGCAGTGGACACAAACATAACCTGATGATGATTGATTCTGAAACCTACAGCTAGTTTACAATAATTTATTAGTACGTTCTTAGTTACTGATTATACTTTTAAGCTTATGTAATTTAATATATTATGTAATGTATTATATAATAATATGTCGTGTGGTTCCCGGCTTAGAATAGGGCCACCCTTATCTTTCCCGTGGGTGTCGTCAAGGCGACTAAGGGATTGCACCAGGGACGGGCAGCAGCGTTCTCCTGTGTGTGTATGTTAAGATCATTACTGCGATCACCAATCCGCCTGCCAAGCGTGGTGATTACGGCAAATTTCGCAATGGACAACTTACCAAAAGTGGTACTCTATTGGGGAGGCCTATGTCCAGCAGTGGATGTATTTAGGCTGATGATGATGATGATTATGTAATACTAGTTTTTCGACCACAGCTTCGCATTCATGGATTTTCGTGGATCGTCTAATAAGCATATACCGATTACTATATGTCGACTTTTCAGTGCTAAGATTTTACCTACTCAGTCGAGCTTAGTCCCGCTCCACTCTTTCACTCACAATTCTCATTCTCCTGTGTATATTAAGTTCATTACACCGATTACCAATCAACCTGCCAAGCGTAGAGATTATGACCAATCCCCCAATGTACAGCCCACCAAATGTGGCAGTCTATTGGGCAGGCGTATGTTCAGCAGTGGACGTATTTCAGCTGATGATTTGGCACCTAATAATGGAACAAAGATTGAAATCAAATTTATCCGTATCCGTTTTGAAGGAACCTTGATAAGTGCTTCATTATCCTCTTAAGTAATTTAATGGGAAACCAAACTATTAGATCAGAGACTGGTTTTAAACTCATAGAACTATAATAAAATATAGTGAAATTCTTACTTATAAACTCAAATACAGTTTATTTAACTGAGTCGTATATATTACATTGCCGTGTGGTTTCCGGTAGAGTAGAATAGGACCACTCCAACTCTTCCCGTGGATGTCGTACAAGGCGACTAAGGGAAATACATTATAAAACATCAATCAGGCCTCCCCAACCCGTCTGGCCAGCGCGGGGAGTGTAGGCCAAATCCTCCGACTTTCTCCGGCAGATGAGAGAGGGTTGTGCTCCTGCAGTGGAGACAAAAATAACCTGATGATGATGATATATTACATTTAACCCTTAACTGGTATCGGGGGTCAAAAATCACCCTTAGCGAACACATTTCTCATCATATCTTTCCAGTCTAAACACGCACACTCCTGCGCGTCTATATAATCTCATTACGTGGCGGGGTGCGGCGGGTGACGGACGTTCGTCGCTCTACTATTGCTGGAAGCGGAGGTATGTACACTACTGGGGTCAATAATCACCCCCGACACCAAAAGTGTTCATTTTATTGTAAAGGCATTTTGTAATGTTTTATCACATTTTTGGAAATAAACGTCATGATGGCCCGCCATTTATTTCGACAGATCTAAAGAGGCGTATAGAAATCTTTCTGAAAGAACATTAAGAGGAAGGACGAGCAAGAGGAGACTTGGAACCGGAACTAAATATGCATACATCTGACTCTGAAATCAGCAACAGTAAGTGAAAAAGGTGCTGAAGGTGATCGCAAAAAGACCGTGTACCAAAAAGTGTAGCAAGCGCTTACTTTTCATATGTAAAGAACATACTGCCAAAGCAGTCACATGTACAAAATGTTATAATTTTAGAGGTTGTTTTTGGGACTTTCGTTTTATATTGTCATTTTTTTATTTTTAGCAGATCTCAAAAAAAGTGTCTATTTTTTTCTCTAGTCTATATAAGAAAACGATAGAAGAAAAAAAATTATGTTCTATTTATGTTTTTATATAAAGAAAAGTTCTACATAATTTTGATATAGTTCACAAGGTTATTCATTGAAGACAATTATAATACGGAACAATTTTTTTTGTAAAACTTAAAACTAATAAATAAAATGTAAACTATTGTCCCCAGCTGGGTTGTACATTGGGCCCATCGTGCCAAGGACACTGGCTGCATTGCCTCGTTGGATGGCCAGGCTGATCCTCTGAGCAAGGTATTCCTTGCACAGAGGTTCGCCCGTGGCCTCCCTCAGCTTTGCAGCCAAGTCTTGTACAAAAGACTTTGCGGCCTGGCACCAGGGGCCCAACGTCTCAACTGCGAATGGTAGAAAATGGTAGGTGCGGCAAATCTCCGTGTATTTGCGGGATTTCGCGTTTGCGGCGGCTTCGGCTGCAGAACCTGCTCTAATTGTGGTCCCCGCAGTCCTGGAGGAGCAAAGGGTGTCGGTACAGGTAGCGTCCCAGACAAGTGAACGTCCTTGTTTGTAAGGGACGAGTGACATGCCGTCAGGTCTTCGGCCATCAGAGCGAAGGATTCCCAGGGGCTCGAGGACTGATGGGATACGGGCTGTACACAGTGCGCTCTTAATAATAAAATTAATATTATGATGCCGGGAAAAGCGACCTGCGCTTTTAACGCATGACAACCCATGTAAACCTTGGGAATCCGTTACAACACCACATACGCAAGAGTGCGGCCTATAAACCTGTAAACCAAGCCTGAGAGAAACTGCGATTCGTAGACAGTGCGGATCCAGGTGCGTGCCCGTATTGGAAGAGGGTAAAGCACGTAACCAAGAACCTGACTCGCTTTCGCAAGATGCTAGGAGGCGAGCATTGTCGGTAATTGAATGTCTGGGGAGTTTGTCAAAAATGCATTTAGCTATGGGGCGATCCCAATCGCGCTGGAAAACAGATTGGGGCGGGTCGGCGCCTACGGACAATAGCTTCCAGAATTTGAAGGCTTCATCTTCTCTGTGGAAGTCGTAATTTGAGATTTTGGAGAGAATTCTCCCGCAGAGTTCTTTTGCGCAGTGCAAGGAACTGAGGTAGGCAGGTATAGCGAGGTCAGTGGCCTTTCTTACGCCCAGACCAGATAATGAAATAGGTAGTGAAGCTTGTTGGAACTGCGAGTTATTCATGTGGACATTTAAAATATTTTCGAGGGTGGTTTTAAGAATACTGTCGATATCAAATAGGTGTTGAACATCCCAGGTAGGTGCTGAACGGAGAAAATAAGTCAATCGAGGTGAAGACAGACAATTTTTAAGCAAGAAGAAACTGGCGTGCGGATCTAGTTCGCCTAATCTCTCGCTGGCTATTTTCAGGGAGCTTATTTTCTTTTCAATAATTGATGGAATGCACTCATCAGTGAGAGGGGCGCCGAGGAGCGAAAGATCGGACGGCGACAGCACTCTAATGCCAGGCGCCAGGTTGTTAAATGAGTACATGACATTAGGGTCGGGGGAATCGGAAAGGAAAAATATTTCGCACTTGTCGGCATTAATTTCGAGGCCTAGTGCTTTCGAGTCCGTGATAATCTTATTGAAATCTGCCAGCACTGATTGGGGATCTCCCCCGATGGTGCCATCATCCAAATACCAGACATTAAGGTCGGAACGTAAAGCTTTTATAATTGGTTGGATCGTGACCGCAAAGGCAGCAGGACCCATGGGGTCGCCTTGCTGACAACCAACGACTGAGTCAATGATTTTATCACCATAGAAAAGTGAAGACGTTTTGGAATAGCTTTGCCACATATATGGATAAACCGAAGGACATTGCAGTTTGATTTGTTCGAGCATTGCATCTCTCTCCACCGAGTTGAATGCATTTTTGAAGTCAATTTTAAGAAGTACATTGTTCGAATCATGACGAGCATGTAAAAATGACCGTGTAGAGTGTACCGCGGCCTCACAGCCATTGCGGACGGCGAAACCGACCTGGGAAGGCAGAAGGTAGGAGCTCAATGTTTCCGAGATATTACGACAGGCAATTTTAGAGGCAATTCTTCTGAAAACGCTGCCGACCGCGATCGGGCGTATACCGCCGTCTTTTTTCTTCAAAGCGCAAAGCGATGCTCCAAAAAGAAATTTCGAAAAGTTGTTATTTACTGATCCAGACAGTAAAAGGTTTGTTAAACCGCAAAGAGCATCAACCAACTTAGGAGCCGCATCACCGGCTGAGAAAGAAATGAGGTCCTTAAGAATTTGAGGCCGAATACCGTCTAAACCACCGGCAGAGCCGTTAGGGAAACTCCGGATCGCGGCTATGATCTCTTTTGGGTGTGCTCTTAAAGGAGTTTCACCTTGTGGCGGAGGATTAGGAAAAATAAGTGGACGGGAGGGTGCAGGGTGCTTAGAGCGTAAAGATAACAGGGTTGGTTCATCCTTAGGTGCAAAGACATCATTGGACATAAGCAAACGAATGGCGCCTCTCACGTCCCCATCTGATAATTTAGTTGAAATTGTATTCGACAGCTTGTATGTGTTGTTTTTGTGGTGTCCCGAAGCGCAATCTGGAAAAAACGAAGTGTTTGAAATATTGTCTTTAATCGCTGACGTGAGACTTTTTTTCGATTTGACGGGGACTTGAAGACAAACGTACGAAAATAAAAATAAATTCTCCCAATCAGGAAGGGTATTACCGTCGGTGCATTTGCCGATCAGGCTGGCAAGTTTGGAAGCTGTACAGTGGCGCGCGCCCTTGGGAATCCTTTTCAAAGCTTTTACGTCATGTCTATGAGAAGACATGAAATCCGAAAAAGGTATAGGGTTAACGGGGATATGCGAATTTGGTAATAAATTACTAAGTAAAACCGAAGATGTAAATTCAGCATCCTTATGCTTACGTGCATGATGAATCCGAAGACCCTTGATATTTTTGAATTTATTTTCACAAAAACTACATGTTACGGAATTTGCCGTGCTTGCAAGTGCGACTATGTTTTGAGACTGGGATGGCGGAAATTGCGAGCACGACAGACACAGCCAACTATCAACATTGGAAGCCTGTTTGGAAAGAAAATCTGAAGGCAGATTTTGGCAACTGAGGTGAAACCATATACTGCAGCCGTTGCACAAGATGCCGGTGCTATCCGAAGTGAAAACATGGATACCACAAATACACGGAGAATTGCCTGACATGAGAGGTATAGGTAGCAAAAAAAAAAAAAAAAAAAAAAAAAAAAAAGGGGGGGGGGGGGAAGTAGGAAGTGGGTAGGGCCACGCCGACGTCACGCTGCACCGGTGGCGGCGCTGAGCGGCCTGGACGCTCTCGCTATCGGCTGGTGCCGATGCCGGGTAGCTGCGGTGCGTGCTACAAGAAAGTGAGGTACTCGTATTGCGGCGCTTGGTCCAAAGCCTGACGGAACAGCATCTAAAACTCGTCCCTCGCTCACTGCTGCGTGTGTTCCATCGCGTTGGGGAAGTTCCTCGGAGTGCAGATGGGAAAGGACTTCTCTGGCGACTTTTCTCCTGGGACGAGCTGCCCCACACCGTTAGGAAAGTCACTGCGACAAAAAAAACCTGTCCGGTTTCCTTTCCGTCTTATCGTATAAACCGATAACTTTTAATTACAACTTGTTAATTTCTTAAAACACGTTAAATATTAAATAAGCGTTTGATTGTACAGCAAATTTTGGCAAATAAATAAAATAATAGAATTTTTTCCAAAATGACATCCGTCATCCGTCAATACTTTTTTTGTTTTTACATACTTTTACATACTACATAATTATAAAAAAAAGATATTGTTAATTTGGTAAAAAAAATGATTTGTGTTTAATATGTGCCTTAAATACTGATTGATCTCTAGATTCAAATTGGTAATTTAATAAATAAAACTTAAAATTAAAAATTGTTGTTTGTAATATTTTGCATCATTTGTTTATAGTGGTCATTTTTCACCCCCGACACTACGTTACCCATTTTAGCGACACCAGTAGAGGGTTATGAATTCTAAAGTCATTTACATGAAGATGTAGTTTGACAGGATCGCGCAAAGTGGCGATACATCGTCTCTGCCCACCCCTCTGGGTATGTTGCGTGGTTTAGCGGATGCGTTTTTGAGATATTAAACAAGCTAGGGAGTGCGGTTTCTGTATATTTGTCACTTTATCACTTATTTATCACTTATTCTGTGCCAAGGGTAGCTGTGTTATGGCAACAATTTACGTCATAATTATTCGCAACGACCTTAAACGCTTAAACTAATCGACCTACCTTAATCAAATTCGTTATGCAATCAAAGGTAAACAAATTAATCCAACCCCACTCAACGCATCAACCCATGTTAGGAAAATCAAGTTTAATGGATAAGGGGATAGATCAAATAAATTTATTATACTATTGTTAGATCCTCGGATAGTAAACAAATAAATCAAGAGAAAATCATTTATTGCACTACAGTACTTGGTCTTGATACATTTATACTTGATTTATACACGTCAATTTGTTTGCGACTACCACTTCCTAGGGCTAACATCTATAAGGAAAAGAAACGGCGCAACAAACTTCAAGAAACGCATCTTTTAAAATCAAGTTTGTATACAATAGAATTCTTATGGATAATAGAATAGGATAGGTATAATAGAATAGGACCACTCCAACTCTTCCGGTGGATGTCGTACAAGGCGACTAAGGGAGTACATTATAAAACATCAATCGGGCCTCCCCAACCCGTCTGGCCAGCGCGGGGAGTGTAGGCCAAATCCTCCGTCTGTCTGCGGCAGATGAGAGAGGTTTGTGCTCCTGCACTGGAGACAACAATAACCTGATGATGATGCGAAGCTGAAGCAACAGTACCACGCATCTTTGTCAGTCAAATAATCATCTATTTTATACTAGGCTTTTTTGCAAAGTTGTTTTTTTAATGTGATTCTTAAACTTTCTGTCAATTTCCTCTTGTAGTTTGTTGTTGAAGCGTATATTTTGCCCCGTAAATGATTTACTGACCTGACTAAGGTTTAACCGTTTTAAATCAAGTTTATTTTTATATCTTGTATCATAACTGTTATTGTCACAGTGCCTTACAAAAATAAATATGTTTGTACGGAGATAATTTCACTAATATTATAAATGCGAAAGTTTGGATGTTTGTTACTCCATCACGCTTCAACCACTGGACGGATCGGAAAACTTGGCACACATAGATTAGGTCCTGGAATAGGATAGTTTTTATTCCGAGAAAACATCTCATGGCTACGGGAAATACATATTAATTTGTGATAATAAGTTGTCCACGCAGACGAAATCGTGGGCAACAGCTAATATAAAATATTATCTAAAATTAATTGAGTGGTTACTATTAATATGTTTATTTCCTTAATTTTTTAGTCAACGCAGATTATACATTGCCCTAATACTTAGCTCTCTTTTGTAAAATAAAACATCTGATCCTCATCATCATCATCAGGCTACTGACGACTACAGTTAGCCGAAAGTCTTTGCCGGAATCGGATGTGGCTAGGTCCGCTGGCCTTACCCTACATTATCTGGTGATCGGTCCATCTGGTAGAGGAAGTACAAAATCTGAAATTAGAGTAGAAAAATTAGTACTGCGAACATGGTCTGTGAAACCCTAACCATTTTCGAGATATTATATGCATGCAATGGAACGACCAGTAGAATAGGTCCTTGAGGAAAAAACCTCAACGTTTCTACCACAAAAGAATGAAAGTCGCAGGGATATGGAGCGTAGGTAAGTTGTACACACATACAAAACGATCTCCATTTGGAGACTTGCCATAAACACTATACTTGGTAGCCGGATTGGTGTGGTTCCCGGCTTAGAATAGGGCCACCCCCCAATCTTCCAGTGGCCTGTGTATAATACACAGAAACCCTGCTGCAATCCCTTAGGTTATTAGGCCTTTTGCACATTATAAGACACAAGATACCAGACAAGAAAATGTTCTGTCTGATCCGACATAAGAAAAAATTTCTTGTAATGTGTATGGTCTCACCAATGCGACTGGATTTCTTATAAAATACATTTCTCGTAAGACAAGAAATTTTCTGATAATGTGCAAAAGGACTTAGTCGCCTTGACGAAATATAATTTATTAATCTTTACACCAATGAACTACTTGGAGGGCTTTCATTAAATTTAAATCAATTTTTCCCGGCTTAGCCGTGTGGTTCCCGGCTTCGCGGCTTTCCCGGCTGCGACAAGGCTCTGGCAGAATTACCAGCGTCGCTGCCACATGCTAGCGGCGACACATGCTGAGTCAGGGCCTTTCCACTGGCACGACACACGGGCACACACACGCCTCCAGGCTGCGCTCTCGCGGGCTCCCAACGTAGACGTGTAAACAGTAGAAGTTCTATTGTGTCTCGTTGGGTGCCCGCGAAGCGATATGTTATGTTTTGTCCACGAAATTTATGTTTTCTACTTGATTGTGAACTTGTGTTGTATCAGTGAATAAATGTCTATCTATCTATCTATCTTCGCATAGGGCCACCCCCAATCTTCCAGTGGGTGTCAAGGCGGCTAAGGGATTGCATTTATAATACCACAGGCTTTTCGGTGAAGGAAAACATCGTAACGAAACCTGCATATGCCAGAGAAGAAATTCTGAGGCGTATGTGAAGTCCACCAAATCGGCTTGGGGCGCCGTTGGTGGTCAGGGGTTTGGCACAAAAGATTCTGAAGGGTCGAAGTGTCGCCAGGTCTTCTTGGCCCCCTAAGAAGATAAGATAAGGGGTTGCAACAGCGTTCTCCTGTGTATATTAAGATCATTACTGCGATCACCAATTCGCCTGCTAAGCCCACCGAAAGTGGCATTCTATTGGTGACGATTTTGTTCAGCAGATGGACGGCTGATGATGAATCCATTATGTCATAGTGGACGATCACTATTACAGTTCATTTCCAATATGTCATACCAGTATCATCATCAGGTTATTTTTGTCTCCACTGCAGGAGCACAACCTCTCATCTGCCGGAGACAGACGGAGGATTTGGCCAACACTCCCCGCGCTGGCCAGACGGGTTGGGGAGGCCTACCATACCAGTATAATTAGTTAAAAATTTTCGTGCAACCTGTTCTGTCGTAGAACTAGAACTAGATCGTAGAACAAGGTTCTTTTAACCCCTTTGTGTTTCTCGTCTCTCATATCGTATCACGTTATAACGATGCGGATAGTTTTTTTCTACAAAAAGGATTACCCTACCCGGATTACACACTACAAAGAACGCTTTTCATACCGGAAACTTGCGTAATATCAATCATTTATCTGAAGAAAAAAAAGGTTATATTAGTAAGAGATATAACCTTTTATAATCGCCAAAGGATTTACCGCAAAATACTGGGCGGATTATTCATTTTAAGTCTTTACGGATGAAGACATATTTAATATCCATTATCCACTGTCTAGATATGAGGCTGACGTGACAAAAGTCTTCAACCAGTGCGTCCTGCCCGTGATGACGTACTACGGCGCCGAAACGTGGACACTGACAGTGGGACTAGTCCGAAAATTAAAATTGACATTATTTAGTGCATATTGTCAATGCCTCATACTTGCCAACTCTAAGTTCAATTCGGTAGGAAGTCATATAGCAACATAAGGGAGCTAATACAGTGACGCGTTCCGTACCCTCATGCCGCGCTACTACAGCTCATCGAGCATGTTCGCCGTGGCGCTGGTGCGAGACTTCTTTGCAGGATAAGAGTGCGCGTGGATTAGTTTTGTAAAAGCTCTGATAACATCATACTTAAGGCTGTCTGCTGTGACTTGGATATCCCCATCTATAGGCACTGGCTAGATGTTCATCGAAGCGTGAATCAGAAATAGAGACTTGTTATCATCGTCATCATCATCATCAGGTTATTTTGGTCTCCACTGCAGGAGCACAACCCTCTCTCATCTGCTGGTGACAGACGGAGTATTTGGCCTACACTCCCCGCGCTGGCCAGACGGGTTGGGGAGGCCTGATTGATGTTTTATAATGTATTCCCTTATTCGCCTTGTACGACATCCACGGGAAGAGTTGGAGTGGTCCTATTCTTCTCTACCGGAAACCACACGGAGGAGACTTATAAATAGACAAATTGAGCCTTTTGTTAGGCATTTTATGTTATTGTCTGTTTTATGGGTTTTTTAATACTTTAATTAAAACAAACACATTATTATTATGACGACTTCACTCCAGTGTTGTTTTATATTTGCTACAAGCAGGCCTTACCTACATTCGAAGCCAGTATAATTAACTAACAAAATGTTTAACAAAAATTAGTACGAAATTAATTTTTCAGAATAGATATAAGTAGCTAGTTTTCTATCCCCTTATCAAGCTACGTTAATGTAGCTCCACCCTTATTAAGGTTCTATCATACGGCAGTGGAAACTCATATATTACCAAATCGTGCCTCCCTGACGCGCTGTCGGCGCGTTATTATCAGGAAACGTCTCTATTTTACGACGGTACGGGGCCTTCATAAAACACTTACGGACTGTATCTACGGTTGGGGAAAACTCGAACAACGTTCGTGCTAATAGCTTTAAATTGAGCTCATTTCGTCTCTTTCTCTCCCATTGGAGTAACGTCGTACCCATGTTGAAAATCTTATTCAATCTACGAGTAAGTACCTGTGTAATGGAATACCAAGAACGACTCCATTGAAAATTATATTCTAGTCGTGTAATATCCATTGTATCATATATACATCAATAAGCACCCAAATTTTCTTGAAACGATAAAGTTTAAAATGCCACCAACTAAATGCCAGACCCCTTTAAATTACCCACTGTATCAAACGTCCACTTTAAAATGCTCACAGTATCAGAACGTCCACTGTATCAAAATGTCTACTTTATAATGCCCACTGTATCAGAATGACCACAGTTTCAAAATGCCCACTGTATCAAAACGTCCACTATATCAAAATGCCCACTGTATCAAAATGCCCACTGTATCATAACGTCTACTTTAAAATGCTCACTATATCAGAATGTCCACTGTTTCAAAATGTCTACTTTATAATGCCCACTGTATCAGAATGACCACTGTTTCAAAATGTCTACTTTATAATGCCAACTGTATCAGAATGACCACTGTTTCAAAATGCTCACTGTATCAAAACGTCTACTTTAAAATGCTCACTGTATCAGAACGTCCACTGTATCAAAATGTCCACTTTTTAATGGCCCACTGATACGATGAGCCAAGTAAGTGCATGCGTCAAAAAAAATCTTGGGTTAATCAAAATTCTAAAAATAAACTACAAATCCTTACTTAAATTGTAGATGATAGGAAAGCCCCTTCACTCAAGTTTCATTATCAATTATGGCCCCAGTAGGGAGAGCCCATTAAGGGCCCTCACTAGGGACTAGTAAACAAGTTGGACCGGTCAACGGGCCCAACTAAATTACTCTAAAGTGAACCTTCCATAATCTCTCCAGTAAATGACAATCGTCTTATTTCGTAGCTGAAATATTTGGGAAAAATAATTGGTAAAGGAAAAAATCGAAAATTCTGCTTATAACCGAAAACCAAAGTACAATGACCTAGTGTCTACTCCGTGCATTTCGCATAATATACTTCGAAGTACGAAGTCATCACGTGTTCTCTAACGGGACATGTGACCAAAGTATGGCAAAGTTACGAAGTTACTACGCCAGCGCGCTATCGACCGGTGCCGAGAGATCGACGCTATAAATTAGAAAGAAAAGAACTTATGTGCTCCCTCACTTGATCAGCTATATTCGTGCGATGCGAGAAGTAGCACTGCTCTAATTTACGCATACATATAAACGTGTACGGACAGCCTGGTGCGCCTGTGTGTGTAATGTAATGTGCCGTGGATGTAATGAAAGTTTCCATAACAGTAGGTGGTTATTGGGCATTCAAAATCACTTTTTGGCTCGCTGTCGCTCGCAAAGTGATTTTGAATGCCCAATAACGTTAGTGGAAATCGTTTCATTCCACTCTATCGTTGTTGAATGATACCAAAGTGATTTAGAATGCCCAATCGGGTTTCGGAAAAAATCGTTTGATCCCGATCTACCGTTGTTGGGTTGTTGAATGATAAGAAAGTGATTTAGAATGCCCAATCGGGTTTAGGAACATCGTTTAATCCTGATCTATCGTTGTTGGGTTGTTGTTGAGTGACAGCAAAGTGAGTTAGAATGCCCAGTCGGATTTGTGAAAAATTGTTTGACCCTAAATAGCGTTGCGTTGTCGTTACATGATCGTTCAGTGAGTTGGAATGTCCAATAGGGTTTGCGAAAACAACTGGTGGTACCATGGGCAACGCGCTGTAATTAGTATGTATAAATACTCACCATGATATATTGATGTCCACAGTCTATTCGGACACGAGCCCGATATCTTGTTCTGTTGATTATTCTGGCTTTTAATAAAAAATGAAGTTTGTGAAACAGCCATATTCATTGAAACTAGAAAAAATTTGTTTAGATTCTTCAAAAACGGTTTGCCGTCACGGAAAACTTTTACCTAATAGCATTCGTTGTATTATTTCTGGACCTTCTAACTGTGGTAAAACAAATTTAATAGTAGGGCTACTTTTACACGAAAATGGGCTACATTACAGAAACGTATACCTATATTCTAAGACTCTTTTCCAACCTAAGTACGTATTTTTAGAAAAAGTCTTCAAAAAAGTGCCAGAGATATCGTATACACAGTTTCAGGCAAATGAAGAGGTTCTAAGTCCTCATGCAGCTGCTCCTAATTCAGTTATTATATTTGATGATGTAGCTTGTGAAAATCAAAATAATATACGTGATTATTTCGCTATGGGTAGACACAAAAATATCGATTGCTTTTACTTGAATCAGACCTATAGCAAAATCCCCAAGCAACTGATACGTGATAATACTAACCTGATTATTCTGTTCAAGCAAGACGATATAAACTTGCGGCATGTTTATGATGAGCACGTTAATACAGATATGACTTGGACAAAATTTCGAGATATGTGCTTAAAGATATGGAGTATTCCTTTCAGCTACTTAGTAATAAATAAGGACTGTGATAAAAGCAAAGGATGCTACAGAGTGAAATTTGATACATTTGTTGTATTTGATTAATGCCTTAAAATAGTTTATATCATTACTTGGGCTCCATTATTACCTATGACTTGGTGCAGTAAGGTACAAACATGGATAAGGAACGAACATTGAAAAAACAAATAATCAAATCGGCTGAATCAGTCAAAAGAAAACTGAAGATGATACGAGATATTGATATGAGTAATGAAATGGTTATGGAATCTGTTCTTAAACCAATAATAGACCCACTAAAACAACTGACTTTCAAAAGTTCATCTGAAATTAATAATATTACACCAAATACGAAAAACCAAAACACTAAATTAAAAAAACAAAGGACTTCCACCAGTGCATGCATAAAACGTTCGTTAAGTTATGACATTGATAATGATAACAGTGATACCAGCAGTGACCAAAACAATCAAGACAGAGATAAAACATTGTTTATGAAGAAACGTAAATCGGATGTATATTTTAATGAAGCTGATAAAAATAACATGCAACCCAATGAAGATCTAGATGAGGGGAGCTCTGAATATAGCGATATTAGTAATTCGAGACCCGATACAAGTGCTCTTTCTTTTAAAACAATTGAAAGTATTAGTCCTAATACATCGTGGTCTATGGCTTTAGAATCTTTTGAAAACATTCCTTTCGGCGTCAGGAGGGAAAGGGATAAACTTATGCTAGGAACATCACGATTTTCTGTTAATGAAGATAGTATTACTGTTGCTGGTCATACTTACATAAAGACTCCAGGACTAATGGAGTTGCTATTTAAAAAATCACCCGAAATAAGTGTAATAACTGAAAGCGATAAAAAAAATTATAAAACAATGTTGTTAGACACAAATGCTCATCGTCGTGATTACGACCCTACAAAACCGATTAAAAGTAACAAAGGTCGTAAATATACCCAAATAATTAAACCTTTATTTATAAAATTAGCCAAAAATTGTGTAAGCACTGAAAGCGTGACTCAGGGATCTGGTCTGCCAGTTACAAAAAAGCTTAATCAAAATGTTGATTATGTTTATTGGGACGATCCTAATGAACTTGTTGATCGGTTAAAATTATTAATGGCTTCTCGACATGCTGGTAACACAGGGCTAGATAATGAAATTATATCTATCATTGAAGAGTTGCGAGAAAGTGGTATCATTCATTAAATAGCAGGCACCTATGAATATTCAGACAGTCTCGTCTTATCCATCGATTTAGATAGTTCTCAAGAAATGAATATAGATAAATTCGGTCATCACGTTCATAAGCGTTTACGTTTATCGGAACTTCTCGACTTTGAAAAAGTTTTAAAGTCAGAAAACGGTGAATTTGATTTACATTTTACAAAATTAAAAGGACTCAAATCTCCGTCAACTGCCGACGAAGCTGTAAATAGGGAGTTCGTTGATAATCTGCTGACGGCATATTGTACTAGACTTGAATTACTACATGAAATCAGAAAATTGAAATCTGAAATATTATGGCATTTGAATAAAAAAGATTTAGAAAATTCTTCAAAAAGTTTAAAAAATGAGCAGGCTACAAATCGTTAACGAAATCCATAAAACAGCAAGAAAAAATTATGTTCGCCGTCACGTTATCTTAAAAGGCATTGATGATTTGTGGCAAGCTGATTTGATTGATATACAAAGTTTTACAAAAGTAAACCGTGGCCATAAGTATATTTTAGTTATAATAGACGCCTTTTCGAAATTTGCTTGGGCAATCCCTGTTAAAACAAAGAACAAATTTGAAATAACAAAATCATTTCAACATGTACTTGACAAGTCTGAACGTGTTCCAATAAACTTGCAAACAGATTTAGGAAAGGAGTTTTATAATGAAACTTTTCAAAAATTATTAACCGCATACAAAATAAATCATTATTCCACATATTCTAGTAAAAAAGCTTCGATTGTTGAAAGACTGATTAAAACTTTAAAACACAAGTTATATAAGTATTTCAGTTTTATTGGTAATTATAAATGGGTTGGAAAACCTTTAAAACACGTAGTGGATTCTTACAATAATAGTGTGCATCGTATCACTAAATACAAACCAAAAGATGTAAATAAACGTAATGAATCTGTAGTGTTAAACAATATCAAAGAATCGTGGATACTTCCTGCAGCCAAAAAAAATAAATTTAGAGCCGGTGACTGTGTAAGAATTAGCAAATATAAAGGCGTTTTTCAGAAAGGTTATACTCCTAATTGGTCGACAGAAATATTTACTGTCTCAAAAGTTAAAGCAACAAATCCAATAACTTACGAGATTAAAGATCAACGCAAACAGTTGATATTAGGTACATTTTACGAAGAGGAACTTCAGAAAACAAAATACTCTGATATATATCTAGTTGAGAAGGTATTGAAGAAAAGAGGTAACAAGCTGTTTGTAAAATGGCTAGGACTAAATAATAGTGAAAATAGTTGGATCGACAAGAAGTCCATCATATGAAATGTATATATTCAGTCGACCAGTGTAGTATTCTCATTGGTTTCTCAGTGATGCAAGGAGGAGGACTTCTTAATACTATAATAAACAATCTACCTTTCGAAGTACATATACCGGGTTACAATTATTGTGGTCCCGGTACCAGGCTTCGAGAACGATTACGACGAGGTGACAGAGGAATTAATAAGTTGGATGACGCCTGCATGCGTCACGATATAGCTTATTCAAATTATAATAACTTAGAAGATCGTCATAAAGCCGATTTAGAATTAATGAGCATGGCTAAACAAAGGCTTAAGTCAAAAGATGCAGGTCGAGGCGAAAAATTAGCGTCATGGTTAGTAAGCAAGGCTATGAAGACAAAACTAAAATCAGGCGCTGGTGTTAAAGGTTTTAAAAGAATCGTGTCCCAAATTCGTAGCAAATTAAAAAAATATAATCCTAAAAACAATATCTCTGCGATTAAATTTGCGTACCAAGCTGCAAAAAAGCTTTTGTCAAAAAATAGTCAAGTACGTTTACCGCGAGTAATACCAATTCCAAAAACAGGAGGTATTTTACCTTTAATACCTATTTTCGCTGGATTATCAGCATTGGGCGCATTAGCTGGAGGAGCAGCAGGCATTGCAAAAACTGTAAATGACTATAAATCAGCCAAGCAAAGTGCACGAGAATCTGAACGTCATAACAAAGTGATGGAGGCCATCGCATTGGGGAAAGGTTTGTACGTAAAACCATACAAAAAGGGGAGCGGTTTATTTTTACCTATTTCAAAAAACTAAAGAAAAAGCTACCTAGACGTGCTCTTACTAATCTTGATATTATAGAGTATGCAAGTGATATACCTTATTTTAGAGGTGTTTTTATGAGAAACGAGCTGCCAAAAACACCTAAATCTATTGAATGCGGTATTATTAATTTAGACAGCTCTGAAAATGAAGGAACTCACTGGGTAGCGTATGTAAAATTTAAGAAATACTGTGAGTATTTTGACAGCTTTGGCGATTTAAAGCCGCCATCGGAACTGACGCAATACTTCAACAATCGTGACATCTATTACAATTATAATAAATACCAAAATTTTAACACTGTCAATTGCGGTCACTTATGCTTAAAATACTTAAAAAGTTTTTGGAAAAAGCATTTAAATTGACATGCACCATACTTGTTAATATCATTAACAAAATGACTTTCACGCTGTCCATATCTGATACTAAGTCAACATTGATAACTAATTACTCTCCTAATTTACTGTTGGATGGTGAATATGAGTGTGGTCTTTTATATTTTTCTACATTTAATTCTATACCAAACATAGATAACAGAAATAATAAACTATACTATGGTGATAATGAAGTAATAGAAATACCAGAAGGTTCCTACGAACTTCAAGATATTAGTGACTATTTAAAAGATAATATCAAAGATTGTTCATTCAATTTGCAATGTAATAACAATACTTTGAAGACAACCATTTTTTGTTCAAAAAATATACATTTTGACAAAGTTGATTCAATCGGTAAACTATTGGGTTTTGGAAAAGAAATTTTACAAGCAAATATATTACATGTATCTCGTTTACCTGTTAACATTTTATCGACAACCGTGCTCAGGGTTGAATGTGACATAATTAGCGGATCTTTTATTAACGGGAAACCTAGTCATATTATTCATGAATTCGCTCCTAATGTTCCACCTGGATATAGAATAATAGAAGTGCCAAAAAATATTATTTATTTTCCAATAAACCAGAGTAGCATAAGCTCTATAAATATAAAAATATTGGACGTAAACAATAATTTAGTTAATTTAAGAAACGAGGAAATACAGTTGTATTTACACCTAAGAAGAAAATGATTGATTTCACAAATAAATACCCTGTTAACGTTGGAAAAAGCAACAGTTTGAATTGTGCTTCTAAACCAACAACATCTTTGAAATTAATTGCAAAGAAACAATTACCTAAAAAAAGGTTAACGCAAGAAAACAAGGAATTCCTTAAACTTATCGGACTAAAATGAGTATTTTAAATATAACAGATGGCCCAATTTACGATAATTCAATCGAAAGTTATGAATATTATTCATACAAACCATACGTGACCAGTTTTAACATGAATGATGAGATACGTATACCCATAAATCAGCAGGATTCGTACGTATTACCTTCGGCTAGTACAATATATGTAGAGGGAAATGTGCAAGTATTCAACAGAGAAACAAAAACAAAAGTAACTCGGATTAACTTTACGAATAATCCAATATCATTTCTTTTTCAAGATATACGTTATGAGCTGAACGGTATAGAGATAGATAAAATTAAAAATGTTGGTATTACAACAACAATGAAAGGTTTATTGTCAATGAGTCAGGCTGAATCAAAAATTTCCGAAAGTTGGGGTTGGAACGTAGATGGAACTGACAATCACGGTAGTAGTTTCTCAGTATCCATACCTCTTAATAAAGTGTTAGGATTTGCCGAAGACTTTAATAAAATTATTATGAACTGCAAACACGAACTTATTTTGTTGCGCAATAATTCTAACCTTAATTGCTTAAAACTTACTGATAAAGAATATGTTCATGATATTGAAATTACGAAGCTAGTCTGGCGCGTTCCACACGTAAAAGTTTCAGATCGTGAAAGAATCAACCTTCTTCGTTACTTAGAAAAAGACCGCCCTTTAAATATAGTGTATAGAAATTGGGATTTATATGAATATTCATTACTTCCACAGACATCTAAACATACTTGGACAATAAAAACCTCTTCTCAGCTAGAAAAACCAAGATATGTAATATTAGGTTTACAAACTCATCGAAAGAATCGATTAGATAAAGATATGTCCCAATTTGATCATTGTCATTTGCGTAACGTAAAGGTATTGTTAAATTCTACCATCTTTCCATATGAAAACTTAAACGTGGATTTTGCTAACAATAATTACTCTTTATTATATGAACAGTATGCTAAATTTCAACAGTCGTATTACGGACGTCGGTCGGACCCTTTGTTAAGTTTCCAAGATTTTAAAAACAAAGCACCGTTGTGGCTCATTGATTGTAGCCATCAAATAGATAGCATTAAATCTGGGTCATCAATTGACGTTAAAGTGGAGCTGGAAAGTGCAACAGACATACCTGCAAATACCAGCGCTTTCTGTCTCATAATTAACGACTCTGTTATCGAATATAAGCCATTGACAAGTATTGTAAAAAAAATATCATGAACGGAAATTTAATTTTTGTGGACATACAAGGGTTCAAAGACTATAAAAATTGTTTCATAATTAAAGAGCTTGCGTTGGTGTTACCAGAATTTACACAAGTATTTTTGATTAAACCGCCTTGCTCATTTTCTAATTTAACTACAGAAGAAAAAAAACACGTCTGGTGGATAGAAAAAAACAGAGGTATTCTTTGGAAAGAAGGGTTAATTGATTATCGGGAATTCAAAAGAATGATTGTTCCTCTGTTAGCCCACAAGAACATAATTGTAAAGGGTCAGGAAAAAGTTAAATGGCTCTCAGACTTATGTCATAATGAATGTTTTATTATAGACATAGGTGAAAAAGGTTGTCCTAGTCTTCTTTCTTTACATAAAAAAAATAGTGATAAAAATATTTTAAATTGTTTACACCATAAGAAAAGTTGTGCTTTGAAAAATGCTATATGTATAAAAAAATGGTATTATGAAAATAATATGTATCTCTTTAATCTAAATACTTTGTAAGTAGTAATTTTATTATTTAAGGATTTAGGTAGTAAGATATTATACAATAAGTTTTTTAAATTTGTCTTTTATTGAAAAAATAGTCTTCAATTTATAAGTTATACAAAAAATCGTATTTTACATTATATCGAACATTTCAATTCATTCTACAATTTTACTACATCTACAATTATAATTCTACAATTTATTGCTAATACATAAAGATTAAGACTAAATCTAGTTTCACCTAAAAATATGAACTACATACTATTGTTTCTACTTCTCAAAAAGGTAGATGGACCGCCATGTGTTACGTTATCTGTAAAGTAAAAAAATATATAATTTAATATCATCAATTAAAAAAAGAAAAACATTAAATCTCATAAAGAATACTTACATAGCTCGCGTGAAGCAATTGTTATAGGGTTTCAGTTCGTTCTCCCAATTCTGCGCTGATCTGGTAGAGTATCTGCTGTATTTTACTTAGCAAATTGTCGGTCTGATGGTATACCACATACTGAGACCTCACGCGTGACCTCATGACCACTGCCGTTTCTGTCTCATCTGCATCGCAAACCTCGATTTTAATAACATATTTTGGTATACGACGATCAAACGTAGCTATGTAGCTGGTTCGAGCCATTTGAAGCTGTTGATCTTGCGACATAATGAGAAATTCTGGTATGGATGAATGAGTCGAAGACAAGCAAAGCACCCGAACGGTGTCAACGATGATAACAAATTAAGCGGTATGTAGGTATTCACTCTTCTATTTAAATGGAGGCAATGTAAAAAGACACCTCAAAGCATGCCTGCGCAGATCTTGCGAGCAGCGTATGGGCGCACCAGCTTTGTCGAAACATGTTCAAACATGCTTTTGTTGTACACGACCAATAAGCACAAATAACATACCTAAGTCTAATTCTTTTATTAAGTAGGTAAAACTGTTAAGAACCTAGTAAATTAAATAGAATGTAGGTTGATATTCGAAAATAAAACAAATGTAGTAAGTACTAATTTTATTTTATTAAAAATTTAAAACATTACAAACTAGAAAATACATTTTAAGCCAGTACGTGCTTAATAAAAAGAATTACTTATATATACATTTGTAAAAAACTGTTTAACCAATACATGATAAAACTAATATAAAAATTGGAAAAAATATGAGTAAGCCAAAACCAATTGTGAAGGAGTGTGATTAAAGAGATGAGACTACCAAAGAGGCGAGGTGTGTTGAGGTGAGGTGAGGTGCGGAGTACTGGCCGTTTGACATTGAGTCTATCTGTTTGTTTATGATTTTATTAACAAGAAAAAAAACTGGATTGTCAGAATTACTTATTTTGAAAAAGAGAAAAATAAAAGAGCGAAAAAAGCTAAAATTGATTTTATTTGCCGAAGCCCAGTTACTGTCTTTTATATTCAGAAGTGGGATACGAACGCAGTCCATTAATAATGAAGCGTCGTTCAGAACCAGGTTACTATGTTAAGTCGAAGAGAAGTATGGCAGAACTTCAAGAAAGTGAACAAGATCCTTCTGTATTACAAGATGATATGAATGTGCTAGTTGGTAAAAGAGTTGATGAGGCCTTCAAGGATTTCTTGATTAGCGAGAAAAGTCACAATTTTAAAATGAACAAAATACAGAATACTGAAAGGTTAGTTCCTGATTTTGATCCCGAAAATCGCGATATGAATGTTAAAAGTTGGATTAAGAAAATTGATCAACTAGGTGAAATTTACAAATGGAGTGACACTACGAAATCGTTTAACCTACAATCTAAATTGCAAGGACAAGCTCGGATTTGGTTCAATCGCTTAGATTCATATGATTATAGCTGGGAAGAGTGGAAATTAATGTTAACTAAAGCTTTTCCACGGTACCATGATTATGCCACTCTTTTGGATGAGCTCATGAGTCGTAAGAAAACATATAATGAAACTATGACCAAGTATTTCCAGGAGAAACTAGCCATGTGCTATAGATGCCAACTAAGCGATAAAGCCGCAGTGTCATGCATCGTCCGAGGACTGCCACATGAGCTGCAAGCAAATGCGCAAGCGTTCCAATGTTCCGGTCCCGATGAACTATATGAGGGATTTCTGTCAGTGTTTGACAGATTTCAAACAACTTCTTCGAACAATAAGGTAACGAATATACCTACAAGGTCAGTGAATGCATCACGGGCTGTGAATATTCCGATTCAGGCTAATACCGAGAGTACTTCGCGAAATCTTCCGATCTGCTATCGTTGTAACGAGAGTGGCCATGTAGCGACCAATTGTCATCTGCCGGATGAACGTAAGTGCTATAAATGTGGAAAACTGGGACATGTGGCATCTAGGTGTACATCTGAGCAAATTTTAACCTCAAAAAAAGTGCAGATTTTATCTAACTTAAATGATACTTACAAGAAAACAGTTAAAATTAACGATACATATATGAAGGCCTACTTAGATACTGGCAGCGAATTAAATGTAATGGTGAGAGACGCAGCACGAGCCCTTAATTTGCAAATCAAACCTAATAGTACATTACTTAAAGGATTTGGCGGAAGTTCAGTACAAGCTCAAGGAGAGGCTGAGTTTGAAATATGTGTTGATGGAGTTAAAATGCCAACGTCCGCAGTTATAACCGACGTTAACTTTGGAAATATTCCTTTAATAATAGGTCAACCTGTAATTAATAGCAAAGGCGTGATGCTAAATGTGTCACATAAGGGGGCTGAACTAAGCATGATTAACTCTGATTATTTAAAATTGATTGATATGACTGAGGAGGCAAGCCGTTTTAAGGTGAAGGTGACAGAGGATATCGAGTTGCCATTTGGAGATAGTTTGGTCAAGGTTTTTATAGAAGGCAGACCGGAGGGAACAATGTACACCAGACCTCGACAATATAGTCTTGGCAAGGTAGTCTATGCTATAGCCAGCGCAGTACTACAGGATGGCAGTGGGTACCTGCGGGTCTGTAACATTGGTGAAGGCCCTATATCGTGGAAGAAGGACGAGACGATTGCCAGAGCTGAAAGATGCGATACTATTCCTGAGGTGAGTGCTGACTTGTTTTTTGTGAGGAGAGGAGAGAGGGAGGAGAAAATAACATGTGAAAAAATAGGTGGTCTTGGATTGGATGAAATTGATGTGGGAGCGTTGGATGAAAATGATAGATGTAGATTTCTCGAATTACTAAAGCGATATACTGATTGCTTTGCTAGCTCTTATAGGGAATTAGGAGTCACAAATCTTGGAGAAATGCATATTAAATTGTCTTCGGAGAAGTCTATAAATAAAAGACCGTACAGGCTAGCTCATTCAGAAAGGGAGGTTGTAGCTAAAAAGATTAAGGAAATGTTAGATGGTAACATCATCAGGGAATCCGAATCTGAATATGCTTCACCCATTATACTAGTGCGGAAGAAGAATGGGGATTACAGATTATGTGTGGATTATAGGGCTCTCAATGCGGTCACTGTGAAAGAGAGGTTTCCCTTACCTCATATAGATGATCAATTGTCAAAATTAGCTGGAAAGAAGGTTTTCACTAATCTTGATCTTTATGCTGGGTACCATAATGTCAAAGTACACCCAGAGTCGACGAACAAAACCGCATTTGTTACTCCAGACGGTTTGTATGAATACTTAAGGGTTCCGTTCGGTCTTGCCAATGCACCGTCTGTTTTTATGAGGGTAATGCAAAAATTAGTGAAAATGGTAGGAAGCGATGAAATAGTAGCGTTTATGGACGATATACTTCTGTCAACTGGTGATGTTAGCGATGGATTGCAGTTGTTGGAGAAATTTTTGATACAGTTAAGGAAGGCAGACTTGAAGCTAAACATGCATAAGTGTTCCTTCCTAAAGTCCGAAGTATCATTTCTAGGTCATGAAATAAGTGCCGACGGAATAAGGCCTGGTAATCATAAAATTGAGGCTGTTGCAAATTTTAAACCTCCCACTAACTTGCACGAATTGCGTCAATTTCTAGGTCTATGTAGCTATTTCCGTAAATACATTGAACAGTTTGCAACAATAGCTAAACCACTAACTGACTTGACAAGAAAGAGTTCCGAATGGTCATGGAGTGAAAAACAGGTAGACAGTTTTAAGACTCTTAAAAACAAACTTTGTTCTCGCCCCGTTTTGGCGTTGTTTGACCAAAATTTGCCTTGCGAAATACACACAGATGCCAGCAAGAACGGTATAGCAGGGATTTTGCTGCAAACTCAGGAAAATGGACAGCTAAAACCTGTGTTTTATTTTAGTAGGATAACGTCACGGGAAGAATCAATGTACCACAGCTACGATCTTGAGACATTAGCTGTGGTCGAGTCTCTCAAACATTTTCGGATATATGTTTTGGGAAAACCTGTAAAGGTGGTTACCGATTGTACCGCAGTCAGGTATACGTTAGAAAAAAAAGATTTAGTTCCTCGAATTGCCCGGTGGTGGTTAACAATACAAGAATATGATATTGTAGTCGAATATAGACCGGGTGATTGTATGAAACACGTGGATGCCTTGAGCCGAAATCCGAATGTGTCAAAATTAGAAAGTGATGAATCGCACACTCTTCACGAGCGGCAAAGATCTTTTGACATACGTAGTGTCAACTTTATCGACAGTAGTAACGTCCCCTCCGCTTGTCAAAACGTCAATGTTATATGCGAGGAAGATTGGTTTCTAACGGTGCAGATGCAGGATGACAAATTGAACAATATAATTAAACAGATAAACGACGGAAATGCGTGTAGTGAAATTATTAACAACTATAAAATAAAGGATAACCGACTGTATCGCAAAAGTATTCATGGTGATAAGTTAGTTGTGCCATCCTTCGCGCGTTGGAAACTTATGCTAAAGTTCCATGACCAAATCGGACATGTAGGATTAAAACGTTGTGAGGAGATTATCAAAGCCGACTATTGGTTTCCGAAAATGACCGGGTTCATAAAGAAATATGTGAGGTCATGTCTTGAATGTGCATATGGAAAGGGCGACTACGGAAAACCTCCAGGCGAGTTACATCCTATTCCTAAACCCTCTGTACCTATGAACACAGTTCATATTGACCATTTAGGTCCTTTCTGTAGAACCAAGAAAGGATACCAGTACATCCTTATGATTGTAGATGCTTTTACTAAATTTTTAATGGCACGTCCCACTAGGACTATTAATTCTGTAGAGACAGTTGATGTGTTAAGAGATATTTTCAGTTTATTTGGGTATCCTAATAGGGTTATATCAGATCGAAACTTAGCCTTTACAAGTAGGGTTTTCAAACAATTCTCCCAACAATATCAGTTTCATCATACCTTAAATGCAATTGCTTGCCCTCGCGCTAATGGCCAAGTCGAACGATATAATAGAACATTGTTAGATTCTATGCGTACGCGAAACATAGACCCAAATATGTGGACTGAGTGCTTACCTGATGTAGTATGGGGTATGAACAACACTCGGAATGTGACACTGGGATTCCATCCTTTTGAGATTATGTTCAGTCATAAAGGTAGGCTACTTCCTAATCTTGCTGGTAGTGAGGATACTATACCCATTGCACTAAAACGCCAAACTGCTTCAGCCAGGATGCAAAAACAGGCAGTTATTATGAAACGTGACTATGACAAACGACATAAGCCTGAGAAAATATTCCATAAAGGGGATCTAGTTTTGTGGAAGCAAGCTCCTACGGGAGGAGAAGTTAAAAACGTTAATACCAAACTTCAAGTTAAGTACTCAGGTCCTTACATTATCAAACAGGTTTTCAATAATGGGCGATATGAAATAAGAAGTATCAAGGGTTTGAGAGGTTATAAAAAATTCTCAGGTATTGTTCCATCTGATGCCCTTAGGGCTTATCGCAGTGCCCCACCCTGTAGTGAAACTAGTAGTGATGAGGAAGTGGTCACTAGGGATGACCTCATAGATTTATTGGAGAGTTAATTCGTTATTTTGTGGCCAATTGCGGCGCAATTGTTGCAGGATGGCCGACTGTGAAGGAGTGTGATTAAAGAGATGAGACTACCAAAGAGGCGAGGTGTGTTGAGGTGAGGTGAGGTGCGGAGTACTGGCCGTTTGACATTGAGTCTATCTGTTTGTTTATGATTTTATTAACAAGAAAAAAAACTGGATTGTCAGAATTACTTATTTTGAAAAAGAGAAAAATAAAAGAGCGAAAAAAGCTAAAATTGATTTTATTTGCCGAAGCCCAGTTACTGTCTTTTATACAATATTTCTTGTTCAATTATTAGAGAAGTTTCGCGTTTTTGGCAATTGACAACTTTTATAAAATCGTTTATTGACGATGCATAATTCAAAGTAATTTCTGTTTTAATTTTATTAACAAAATTCATAGCAATTACAGAATCTATTTTGATTAGGTCTCTTATTTTTAATTCTACACAAAATGCGAATGTGTTTAATGCCTCAAACACTAAAGACACCATATTTAAAGAACAACGTTTGTCACAATGTATAAGTTGAAATAACAAGTATTCGTGCATATTTTCATGGACCTCATATTTTCCCTTTTCTATTAATTCTTTGTATACATGCTGCCACTCAACAATATCTAAAAATAATTCACAATGTTTATGAAACATATAAATTTGTGGACCAAAATCATTGATAGCCCATAGCCCTGTAGTGATACTGATACCATTTGGATGTTTATAGGTGTTTTTTGAAATAATTATGTCAGACAAATAACTTTCTGCCATGGCCTTCTGCACGGAAATCAATCAAAAGAATGAATAATGACCCCATGCAAATGTAGATATATTATTTTTCATAATTTTACGCTTATCGTCATTGGAAGACAATGCAATTTTATTTACTTCTCGCGTGAATATTTGATGCTTAAGAGATTTAAATAGAACATTTTTTTTCCGTATTATCATTTCGTTATTTTTTAGAACATCATTATAGTCGCTGAAACAAAGATCATTTAAAATATATTTTTTTACACCCTTCGCCTTTTTTATTTCTGTCGTTTCTGTTTTTATGCAGTACAACTTGGACCGTAGTCCCACAAATTCCACAATATTTTGTCCTCCAAGTTCATCTTTAAATAGACCAGGTACCTTTTTATTAACACGTTCTATTTCATACGTATTATCTTCACGATAATTACTTGTGTCAAAGAAATGTTTAAAATGTGTTTTTAAATCCTTATAAAAGTCTTCTGTCTCTACATAGTACAAGAAGCTGTCTGTGTCAGTGTAACACAATTTGAGATTTGGCCCGTAAAAAGGTTTCATAATCGAATAATGAAAATTATACATGTGACTCTTAGACAGCTCAAGAACCGTAAAGCCTATGTAAATAGGTTTGTCAAGAATGACACGTTCCGGTTTCATCTGAATCGCAACAAAATTTTCGGTAAATATAGTTGAACTGTGAAAATTTGGCCTAGCTACCAATTGAGCAGCAGAGTAACATTTTTTTGTTTTATTTTTTTTATCACTCCATTGATTGACTAATTTAACATCAACTCTTTTTTCTGTATCTTCCAAAGTTTTACCAAATATGCTATTGTTCAATAGTTTAAAAAAGTCTTGTTCAAATGTGGACTTAGCATTTTGTCTCAACTTTGTGTTTAAGTCTATATATTGCTTCAAATACGGACTTTGTTTAAATTGTATAGCCCGATGAATTGCAATCAACTTTAACCCATGTTTTAAACATTCCTTCAAATGAACGTAATGAATAACATAGCGAAATTTATCATACAAATTTGGAATCAGTTTCGGTGACTTTGAACCTGGAGGAACACATTTTTGTGGACAGAATGGTAAGTCATTATGCAAATCGTGTAATTCTTCGGGATACTCTAAGTCAACTTCTAATATATACCCATGTTCACTGTCATCTGGAATAACGTAAACGTCTAAATTATTAATTTCTAATTTACTTAGTAATCTAAAATTTGAATATGGTAAGTATGCACACATAGCATACCCGTATAAATTGTTACAGTCAATATATATTAAATAATTATTTGGTTCGTTAGATTGATAGTTGTTTAAGTACTTGTTATTGGCCTTCGCGTACCTTGTAGAACATAAACATACTCCACCGCGAATACCTTTCTGAATTATTCTGATAATTTCTAAATTATCGATAAGTTCCAGCTGAACCTTAGTCTTAAGCAACATTGCATCAAAACTTAAACTAGGTGCTGTTAAATAAAAAGCTGGGTCTAATTTGTAGTTGTTTCTACAAGTCGTCCGAAATTTTTGAAACACATCTGCTAACAGCAAAACATCTGTTTTAAGATATAAATCTGTGTACTCACCCATACTTTTGATATTAAATGTTTCCCAAACTTTTATTGCATGTTTATAGTTATTTCGGGAAATTTTTTGATTGCACAAAGTATTAAAAAAATTATGCTGTGATGGTAATCTATTTTCTTCATATGACTGCCAACACTTCATATATTCATATGGATATACACCTTTACGCTTTAATAACTGAAAATGCTTCTCATTAGAAAAAAATCGTGATAAGTGAATAAAGTCCTTTCTTTCTAAATTTTCAATCAATTTTTCTAAGCTAGTTCCAAGAAACTTAAATGAGTCTACAAAACGAACTGCTACATATTGACCTTCTTTAACGTTGAAAAATTTGGTAAATGAGATATAATTTTCTTTGCTCTTGGCAATCACTTTTATTCTACCAGATGTTTCGCCTAATTCGCGTATAAATAAATGCGCATCATACCCAGATAAGTTATGAAAAAATACTGGCACAAACTTTGGCAATGCAAATCGAATATTACAGTAAGAATGTGTAGCGCCTCGAAACGTGCCCGTCAGATGACAATGATCTCTCACTCGGTCATCGAACAATAATCCAGAACAGATCGAGCAGTCCCTCGCTTCAGTAAATTGTTTTGACTGCTCCTCCGTGAAAATAATTGGAACAGGCTTATTTAAAATGTCATAAATTTTTGAGATGTCGTTTTTGAGGTATTCTATGAATTTTTCTATGCAGTCTGGCCCGCGATATGACTTATACTTGTTTAGGGAACTATTGTAAGAGCAAACAATGTAATATCCGAATGCTGCAGCAACGTGTTTCTGTAAATCAGTTGTAATATTCGAGGGCTTCTGCTCGGATTTGCATGGCTCTAGAAACGACTCAAAGTCGGCATAGATAACAAAGGGCATATCTTGCATTCGTTCAAAATGTTTAAACTGTATTACCGAACCTTTATTGGGTAAAATGGTTGAAACACCGCCGCATACATGATTTTGGAGCGTATTCTTAGTATTAAAAAACAATAAACAGTCGTCGCAAAAATGAATTTTACCATGATGCTTAGTAACCTGCGACCTTATTAACCGTTCTAAGTTTCTAATTAAACAATAATGAGTGCGTTCACCATTCTGTAACAATAAAAGATTAACGTGGTATTTTTTTCTCTGTCGCGTTCTGTATAACGGTCCAACAATGTTTTTATTTTTATTGAGGCCGTAAACGTTGACACTAATTTTTGGATTATTTTTTTCAAATACTTTTATGTCTAAAAAAGAGGCAGGGAATGTCATATTATTCATATTAAGTATTTTCTGAAAATAAGGGTAAGCTGTAGTCCGATCTGCATTAGATTTGGCTGGAAACAATGCAGCCATTATACACCATAGAAAACAAAAGTTATCGTCATTTCTAATGTTTATACAGGCACGTTTCATTTTTAATATTTTTGGAAGTTCTATGTAACTAGAAGCTCTCAGAGGTGAATATTTATTCACGTTCACCTCAAGATACAAATTTTTTAAGAAAGACCAACCGCTATCTCTTTCTTGAAATTCGTCAATTTTTTTACATATCGTTTCAACAACTTTTGCGAACAAATCTTTAAAGGAATAATTTTGGTGAATGCAGATATTTTCCGTAGCAAAAGATTTAGTTTCGATCAACTCATTTTTCACTAAACCGAACTCAGCGAACAGTTCAAAATTAACTTTAATGTTAATATGCTGCGCTTGCTTTGCGTCGATAAGCTGACGTACAGTGCGTCGTACGTTTATTAGAAACTCTGCGGGAGCATGAAGTTCCGACTGCTCACATTCACTATCTATACATCGAACCCGATAGCTTGCAATACGACTCCGAAACGCGGAACTAAGTTTTTCTACGCGATCATTAATTTCGACCGCGTTATTATTCTTATGCAAAGTACTGCGAAGATGAGCGGAAAAGGCTTTACTTTGTATACATTGATCACACACGTTACAATAAATCTTTTTTCCTGACATGATAGATATTTAAAGTTGAGTGGAAATAAAAACTGACTTACAAATGAGGTATTTCTATTTGCATGAAATTATTTTTGTTTTATTTTTAAAATTACTCTGAGGTAATATAGAATGTAGAAAAGGCCGATTTCCAGCAGGGGATGTCTACAGGCCGGTATTAATTTTATGTGTTTATCGTTACAAGTACTGTGTGTAATCTAATTAAACAGGCCAAAAAGCATAGAAACATACAAAATTTATTTTCAATTATCAAATTAACATTATGTAAGTTTATTAATAGAGTGTTAGTAAAATCCGATATATCCTATGTTAGTTTAAACTAAAAAACAATTAAGTAAAAATAACGACGGGTGTCCGTGTCAATGAACTTATTAAGTAAATTTTACAAATTGAGAGGAAACCTACTTTTTTGTATCACCAAAGAACTTTCCGTCCTCCTCTCTAAGTTTCTTCTTCACAACTTTGATAAATCCCTTTAATTCATTCAACTCCGGCGACGTAGACTCTGTCTGATATTTCAGTGCCAGAGTCGCCTTCTCCAGCCGCTCCTTCCAGCCAGTCACACCTACCAAATCTTTGGAGTTGTATACTCGCAACTCCACAAATAAGTCTCCACTGAGCACTCCCTCCCGTCGGAGAACTCCGTCTGCGACTCGCCGCGTGATGTGTGACTTTAATGTGCTCTTTTTTAGAGCTACTTCATATGCCGCCCGGCGTGCCTCCTTTTCGTCCTCGCTATCAGATGACAGCAGCTCGCCAGGCCGATGCGTATATGCCTTGGTAGCTGCTTTTGTTGGGCGCGATTGCTTCTCAATAGGTTTTTTCTCCGCCTTCTTTCTTGGTTTTTTAGTAGAGGCGTCTACCAGTGGCTGATTATATCTATAACAAAAAAACAAAATGTAAATAAATGAATGCTTGCCTTTATATATTTTGTGACCAGTAGAACATTCTGAATAGAATTAGATAATTAGAATAAAATCGAATCAAAATACCTAGTTTGCTACTGTAAAAATATAGGTTAGAGATATAGTAAAAAAAATTATTACCTGCTCTCTTCTTCTGACTCGCTTATCGAGAACATAGATCTTGCGTTATGCTCTCCTTTTCTTTTTAGCGCCACCGTCGATTTGTAGTCAGACTCGGACCTGCGAATCAACAAACAAAATTTAAATTAAAAATAATGCAGCATGAACGTTGTGTATTCAGATTGAAAATAAACACCTTTTTTAAAAATGTCGCTTGAGACAAATTATTACCAATTGAATTAAATGGGTCATAGGGTATAGCATTATAAATTATGATATAAAATAAAACTTACGAACATTATAGAATTTGCTTGGATCCTCAGGGTTTTGCAGTTATATCTGTAGTGTATCACTTAGAGTGACTGTGACAGCTGATCACCAGAAGTCGCAGCTGATTACTGGAATTCGCAGATGATGCACCAGAAGATGGAGTATCACGGACAAATTCGCGATTGCACTTGCGAGTGTCAATTAGAAAATAATTGTTTTTATGAATTTACGCTTTTATATTTAAATGATGTCAGGGTTTGGCAACCATTTAACTTTATGATATGTTTTTAATGCTATGTTTCAATATATAATTAGAATTTTGTGACTGTTGGATCTAATAAAAATGCATTTATTATTATTATATTAGTATGTACTGCATTAAAATTATTAGAAAATTTGTTATGGTAAGTTCATTATTTGTTACTGGTAGTGAATTGTTTAAGTTGTTACTATTCGGCTCCACAATCTAGTTGGTAGTACGCGTATCTGCAAAGCTTGGAGTCGCGGATTTGAATCTCGCTCTGGGTAAACATTCGTGTGATAAGCACTTATATTTGCCTGTGTCTGGATGTTATTATTTATATAAGTATATATTTATGTTTTTAAGTATGTTTATCAGCTGTATGATACCCATAGTACAGACTCTGCCTAGATTAGGATCAAACGGGTGTGTGTGAAATGTTCTACATTTTATGAGGGTTGATATTGTTTTCAATAAAATGATTTTTCATACGTTATTAGTCATATTTTGTAGTTTACGAATAAAATGTTGCTAATGTCTGGTCTGTTCCAAGTCAGCAATAAGTTTGAAGTCAGCAATAAGATTCATTCGAGGAAAACATTGAATAACAAATGTATCAACTTTCAATTCTACTTTATTATACACCGAACACCTTACATCAAAAGTATCCGTCAATTTACTTTGTTACAGACCGACGATTACAGGTCTGGACTTAGGGTGCGGGCTTCAATTTATGGAGTCCTTGTTGTGAATAACGTGGACGACATTATGCTTTTAATGCATTAGCGATTGACAGGACTTGTGCAGTGCGATTGTTTGATTTCTGAGTTCACACCTGGTTCCGTAGGACCAACTTCAACGAACCTGTAAACTATAGTTAACTAAAGTACCTAATGCTAAAATAAAGTCGGAGTACATAGTGAAGATAAAGAAATAATAAATATACGCCAGCTTAAAAATGCGAGGTAAGGAATGCAGTTGAGCTCAATTCATACTAACAGTATCATTTACAATCGTCATAATTCAACCCGAAATACGTTTACTGCTTAACATAATAAAATCTCTTATTACTAATTATGAGTGCTCATGTACTAAATGGCCACCAGGTTATTCACCGCCAACCCCGTCCGTGTGTATCACCTCTCATTCCGCGGATACTTCAGTGACTCAGGCGCCGTGTGGCGAAATCGAGTTAACTATGTGCAATAAACGGTTAGTAGATGGCACTGGTAGTGAACAGGGCGACCGAGCTGTGGAGGCATCGCCGCCGCCGCACTCGCGATCGAGTACTAGTGGTGGCGGTGTATCTACAGCCGAAATGAACAGGGGCAAACAGCGGGATGACACTCGCTCCACCAGGCGCCGGAGCCGCCGTAAGCGCCTATCGCTGGCTGCCCGCGCTGCGGCCGAGGCACGACACCAGTGCCCGATCCTTGATAACCCACACGACAAGGTTGACAGCAGGGCAGCTGGTGGGGCCCCGGTGGGGGAGCGGGTGTCACTTCCGCCCCCTAAATCGAAAACCATAGTTTACTCAGATTCTATTGGGAAAGGTTTCGGTCCTCTTCTGTGTAATAATTTGGACCAACAGGTGACCAACATATGTAGTCCGGAGTTGTCATATAACGACATGTTTGGTAGAATATCGCAAGATACGAGTACATTTGACGCAAATACGACTGTGGTAATCTTGTACGGTAACCACATAAACGTCACCCAAGCGGACTTAAATAGGAGCATAGAATTAATGATAGAAATTTGCAATAAGACTAAGTGTAAATTTATTTTTTGCGCATTTCCGTATTGTGCGAACTTGTCAAAGGCGCACAATAATCGCATATTCAAAATGAATTTACACTTATATAATGCGTTAAGCATTCATAGTGACGCTATTTTGTACTTTGATACAAATAAGTTTATTAACCATTTTACTTTGACTAAAAGTAACATGTATTTGCCAAATAAATTTAAAAGACATTTAGCTACTTTGGTAGCCTATAATATACAACATTGCATGACGAAAGTTAGTTGTAAAACTAATAAACTCATACATTTTTTAGACTAGATACTGTGACAATAGAAAATCCCTCAAATGATAGCTTATCCTTATTAAATAAGAGGCAGGGATCTTCTAGCACACTTATGACAAAAGAAAAGCCCAATTTTATTCACATAATGCACCAAAACATGCGGGGCTTTTCTAGCAGCAAGGAATTAGAATTAGAATTATATTTGGAAAAAACCCAATTAGATATTGTCTGCCTAACTGAACATTGGCAATTACACCAATCCTTTGTAAGTTACGATAATTATAACATTGTAAGTTCTTACAACCGAGAGTCTGCTATTCACGGCGGTTCTTTGATACTAATTAGGAACACCATCAAATGCAAGGAACGCAAAGATGTGGTTGGGCTCTCGGTTGAGAGACATATTGAGTTATCTTGTGTTGAGCTGGACAAGTACATTGTGGTATGCGCGTATTGCCCTGATAGGAGTAAGTTTGAAACAATAGAATTAGTATTGGAAGATGTTTTGAGAATAATTTCCAAAACGGGAAAGTCTATCATTGTTTGTGGCGACTTCAACATAGACATTTTAGTGAAAGATAAAACCAGTACAAGGTTTCTAAATGTATTTAAATCTTTTAATCTAAATTGTGTGTTTTTCGAGCCTACCAGAGTAACGGCAACGACCACTACGTGTATAGATAACATCTTTTGCGATTGTGAATACAATGACAAGTCAACGATAAAATCTTTTAACTCAGATCACTGGGGACAGTTGGTGTCTTTTCCGTACGCTCGTCAACAACAGAGCATCACAGTTACAAAAAGGTCTACCGATGCTGGTCGACTTGAAGAATACATTGATGTGTTGGTTCAAAAACTGCCTCAATTTAATTATGATATCAGTGATCCAAATAAATTTTTTTCAATGTTTTTTGATACATTGGAAACTGAATACAATAATATTTTCAAAGTAGTTACAATAAAAAAAAATACTAAGTTTAAATTCAGTGATTGGGCAACAATAGGTATTAGGAAAAGTAGGGACGTACTATTTCAATTATATGCAGATAGATCTTCAAGACCCGAAGATTACAACTTTAAAGAACATGTAAAAAATTATTCTAAAATTTTTAAATCTGTCTGTATTGCTGCCAAATCTAATCTAATTAGTAAAAAAATAAAAAACGCGGAAAATAAAATGAAAGTAGTATGGACAATAATTAATAGCGAATCGGGAAGAACCAAACCTCGCGACAACGATATTATCCTAAATACTGACCGCGGCACGTTAACATCGAATGCCGAGGTGGCTCAAGAGTTTGAAACTTTCTTTACTAATATACCACTAAAGACCACAGAAAACTTAAATTCATCGGCTGCTCTTTCAGCGGAATTTCTACGAAAGAACGTTCCCTCTTGCATCACTGAATTTGAATTTAGGCACGTGAACCCACAGGATATTATAACGTCCTTTAAACAAATAAAAATAAAAACCACTGAAGACCTGTGGGGTATGTCTGTTAAAGTATGTAATTCCATCATTGATATTTTAGCACCATATCTTGCCTTCGCGTTTAATCTCTCTATAGATCATGGCACTTTTCCCGATCTAATGAAGCTAAGTAAAACTATACCATTGTACAAATCAGGAGACAAAAGAGATCCTGGTAACTTTAGACCCATTTCGATCTTACCGGTACTTAGCAAGGTTTTCGAAAAGGTCATGCTCAGTCAAATGCTTGTACATTTCAACTGTAACAAACTTCTACATGACCAACAGTTTGGTTTCACTAAAGGCCGCTCGACGACGGACGCTGGTGCTGCTCTTCTGCAAAATATTTTTGATGCTTTTGAGCGACACCACGATGCTATCGGGGTTTTTTGTGATTTATCTAAGGCGTTTGATTGCGTAGATCATAAAACGTTGCTCTTCAAATTAGAACATTACGGTATCAAAAATAAAAACCTTAGTTTATTGAACTCCTACCTAACAAACAGGATTCAAAAGGTTCAGATAAACGGTAAAAAGTCGCAGGGATCTCTTATTAAAATAGGAGTCCCACAGGGCTCAATATTAGGACCTTTCCTTTTTTTGGTTTATATAAACGATCTTCCGTACATGGTGCAGAATATGTCGAAGATTGTGTTGTTTGCAGATGATACTTCTCTGATTTTTGAAGTTAATAGACATGCCCAAAACTATGACGATGTGAACGACACCCTTCGGCAAGTTCATGAATGGTTTATTGCTAACAACCTTGTTTTAAACTCAAAAAAAACTAAATGCATAAAATTCACACTTCCAGGTGTTAAACCATGTGATAATGACATAATATTAAATAACGAGAAGTTAGCATTTGTGGATAATACGGTTTTCTTGGGGCTAACCCTTGACAAGAAGCTGCAATGGGGTCCACATATAGAATTGTTATCAGGTCGGCTAAGCTCCGCAGCATATGCCGTTAAAAAGATTAGAGAGTTGACAGATATAGCTACAGCAAGACTTGTATATTTTAGCTACTTTCACAGTCTTATGTCTTATGGCCTCTTGCTCTGGGGTCGTGCCGCTGATATCGATTCTATATTCATTTTACAAAAAAGAGTAATAAGATCTATTTATGGGCTTCGTAGTCGTGATTCTCTAAGAGAATTATTTAAGGAAATAAATATAATGACGGTGCCATGTCAATACATATTCGCTAACATTATGTTCGTTAGACAGAACCTTTCTTTACTCAGCTTAAATAATGAGAGGCATAATTTAAATCTTAGAAATAATAATAAAATTCAAATACATCATTCTAGATTGTCTAAGATCAATAATTCTTTTGTGGGGCTGTGCGTGCGTTACTACAATAAGGTTCCGAATGAAATTATTAACTTGTCTGAAGAAAAATTCAAATCTTCTATAAAAGTTAATCTGTGCAAGAAAGCCTACTATAAGTTAGATGACTACTTAAATGATAAAAGTCCATGGAGTGCTTGATGGCTCAGCATAGGTAGACTTAATGATTGTAATGAATAAGATAAATCAAAGGTAGGGCCCTGTGCCGTTGGGTTTGTTGCCACTTCTTCCCCTCGGTTATACAGGTGGAAGTGGAGTAGATTTAGGCAGAATTTGACGTCAAAAAGAGAATTATGTGTTCCAATTTTGAAAATAAATATTTTGATTTTGATTTTGATTTTGATAAGCCTACCCAATAGAATGCCATTACATTACCCATTTTCAATAAGTATCCTTAATCCAATTTTAGTTAAGTGCAATTTTAATTTAACCATAACTTAATCATTAGTTACCTTAATTGTTGAAACTGGCTGCAATGTGTTTACGATTACATGTCGCTTGTCGGCCCGCACCGCTGACTGGACATTATACAGTGTGGGATCGCCGTGACATAGTAATACAATACATTGCATGTTATGTTAGGGTTTCGAAACCAAGTAAAACCATTTTATCATACATCTGTTTATAGTAATATTTTAAGTATTAAAAAATTTTGAAACTTAGTTGTAATTTTTGGGTAAGTTCTTAGCCACAAATTTTGTTAATATTGTAGAAGAAAACTTAAAAGTTATTAAATTCATTTCATTAAATTAAAGATATTTACCGAAATAAATACCTATTTAATTTAATTCTTCTAATTTTGGATTCGCTGAGACATAGATCTCTTTTAATTGAACTCATTTTGGTACTTAGTAGATAAGGTAATAAGACAATAAATTAATTATTTTTATGTACAGAACCCGTCAATTTTATGAACACTCTGGTTTTACAATAAAATACCACAGTACGGCAGTGCCCGCTGTACTGTCTTGCATTCGCTAATTTGTGTAATGATTGTGAAGTAAACGTACGTCATTAAGTTAATTAGTGAAATGGTCCAAATTCAAGACATATTAGTAAGTAATTCAGGGTAAGAATGTAGAAACCTGTCTCAATCTTCAAATGATGGTTCGTGAAAGTATTAATTAGATGTGGAAACCTTTCAAAACGGTATGACCAAAAGCGCCTTACAGGCACAGAGCCTAAGAAGGAGGTCTTGCCTAGTAAGTTGGGTGACCTTTCGAACAATATAATTACGGGCTTAATCTGACGAAGACAGGCAGGTGCCTACTGACCGACAGTTAGATTTGGAAACCTTTCCTAACGGCGTGACAAAAAGTACCTTGAGCAGTAAGCTATAAAGAAGGTTGTCAAAGCCTATGAGTTTGGTGACCTATCTGAACGGCATGGCAAAAAGTACCTTGAGCACTAAGCTATAAAGAAGGATGTCTTAGCCTAGAAGTTTGGTCACCATTAAAAGGAAAGAATTTTCTAAAGTTTTTTCTTACAGATTAATAGGCTCGTAACCTTCCTGAATGGTATGACAAACTACCTTGAGCAATAAGCCAAAGAAGGTGGTCATTGCCTAGTAAGTTTGGTTACATTTAGTTAGACCATTGAATAGAATTTTTTTTTAATACGACACTATTATGCTTGGATAAAGGCCAGTGTTAAAGTAGGAAGTGTTATAAGTACTTATTTATTTTGTGATTGTGCATTAGAACTAAATGTTTATGCAGTTACATAATTATGAGAGAAGCAATATGGTGAGTTTTTGTTGTCTACTTGCGATTTTATTCTTTGTGATATAAAAATTATAATCTATGGTTTATGTATTACGTTCGCGTAGTTTCAACAACGGCAACTCCACGTGAGATCGGGATAAAACGGTTTTTCAAAAACCCCATTGGGCATTCTAAATCACTTTCTTATCATTCAACAACCCAACAACGGTAGATCGGGATCAAACGATTTTTTCCGAAACCCGATTGGGCATTCTAAATCACTTTGGTATCATTCAACAACGATAGAGTGGAATGAAACGATTTCCACTAACGTTATTGGGCATTCAAAATCACTTTGCGAGCGACAGCGAGCCAAAAAGTGATTTTGAATGCCCAATAACCACCTACTCATAACGAAACTGAGTGTGAAATTTTGATCGAATGTGTCCGGAATGTGGCAGTGACTGGATGAGAACCGAAGATCGAGTTCAGTGGCGCACCTTGGGAGAGGCCTATGTCCAACAGCGGACTCTTTCGGGCTGATGATGAACGAATGATGATGATGAATGATGTGTCCGGAATAATTACTGACACATTGAATAATGATTGTGAGATAATTTACTTCCATTCCTACTAAGTGCAGTTTTGTGATGAAACCTTTCAGCGAGATAATTTCTTTAAAGCCATAAGTCCACGACGACGTAGCGCCAACTAATTCACTTAATGAACAATTAACAATCTAAGTACGGCAAACGGTCTCCGGTGAATTGCTTTGAACCAAATGCCCTTTTCTAGCCATGTGTCCACAACATAGCCTCATTAAATAGATCTGAATTAGTTGTCGCCACAACTAATTCAGATCTATTTAATGAGCAATTAACGATCCAGGAAGGGCATATGGGCTCGTGTTGACTCTACCAAATCAAATGCATTTTTCTTTGAATCTCTAGTCAAAGGTTGTTGCTTTACGTAGCTGTAGTGTAGTCGAATTTATATTTGAAAAATATGCGAGACGAATGAATGAATCCTGAAAAATGCAGAAGAATATTCCATTCAACCGTACGAATATTGAATATAGTTCAGTGCTGAATATTACAACCAATTCGAATATTAAATAGGAAGGAAGCATTTTAGACCCTATTGCTTTGTGCATATTTTTTTGTGACTCCAGTGAAAAGGGTTCAAACTCACTGTTGGAATATGAATTGTGCATATTTTTTTGTGACTCCAGTGAAAAGGGTTCAAACTCACTGTTGGAATATGAATTGTATTGTTTTTGATAAAGCCATATTATTGCACTACCTTCAGTACAACACGTCAGATAAGGGTAAAAAACTTTCATCTAAAACCCATGTAGGCGAAAGTGTGAATTTTGTTTGGATGTATATCCATTAAATGACGCCATACATGGCTGAAATAGTTTTAAACCAAGATATGTGACAACTTAGGCCCCTCATTAAGATTTAGGATTTATTTAGGAAACTTGAGTGACTTCTAAATCCCTCTCACTCCGTATTACCCAAAATAACAATCTAGGAACCCCTCACTCTAACTACGCACCACCCAAAATGACAGCCTAGTGACGCTCACTGTCACTACGCACTACTCAAAATGCACTACCCAAAATTGCAGTCTAGTTATCCATCTCTCTCACTACCCAAAATGACACTCTAGTGATCCCACACTCTCACTAAGCACTGATCAAAATGTTAATCTCACTACGCACTACCCAAAATGGCAATATAGTGACCCCGCACTGCTCAAAATGTCACTCTAGTGACCCCTCACTTTCAGTAAGCACTGATCAAAATCACAGTCTAGTGACCTCTTAATCTCACTACGCACTACCCAAAATGGCAGTCTAGTGATCACTCTCTCTCTCACTACTCACTACCCAAAATGACACTCTAGTGACCCCTCACTCTCACTACGCACTGCTTAAAATGACAGTCTAGTGACCCCTCACTCTCACTACGCACTACCCAAAATGACAGTCTAGTGCTTCTCTCTCACTATTCACTGTCAAAAATAACACTCTAGTAATCCCTCAATCTCACTATCCAAACTTACTCCTCCCAATAAACCTGAAAAAAGCAATAGAGCTCGATAGTTATTCAACTTTTAAAAAAAAACTTTCTTTTTATAGCGTGACATAACAAGTCCTCACCGGTTCTGTGTGCAGTGAAATAAACCCCAACCGTGTTTACCGCCACGTCGGCAGATATTTACTGACCTGCCATTACATTCACCATTCCGTTATTTACGGCATATAATACAGCATGTATGACGTAACCTACCGATTTACAAGTACACTTTTTATACACACATGGCTTCCGATAGATTGATCAAAAATAACTTCTATAATACGTGCGAATATGAAGAACTAGTTCATTATAAAACATCAATCAGGCCTCCCCAACCCGTCTGGCCAGCGCGGGGAGTGTACGCCAAATCCTCTGTATGTCTCCGGCAGATGAGAGAGGGTTGTGCTCCTGCAATGGAGACAAAAATAACCTGATGATGATATACCCTTTATCTCCCCGAGAATTCGAATTCCCTGGGCTACAGGAAAAATACTAGTCACAAATCAAAACCGACGTTAAGACACTGAACCGGTATGTCTATCTATCCCTAGTGGGAATTGCACCAATCTAAACAATCTGAATGAAGAAGAAGCATGCTAAGCATAATATTAAAAGACAAATGGAGACTTAGTAAAATCTGAAAAATAACTTAAGTAAGTTAAGTAAGAGACATAACCAAAACTGTTAGTCAACTAAAGTGGCGTTGGACAGGACATATGATGCGACCAGCAAAAGACAAATGAACAGATGAGATTATACATTGGTACGCTTGAGACGGGCAACGGAAAAGAGGAAGGCAGGTAAAACGGTGGGAGGACGACTTCTTTACAGAACCTAACCTAAATGTGTGCCTAGTTTCATCTCGATCCGTCCAGTGATTGAAGCGTGATTGAGTAACATACATCCAAACTTTCGCATTTATAGATTTTCCCGCGACTTCGTCCGCGTCAGTTTCGATATTTTCACATCTTCACTGCTTTTAACAATTAATTTGTTATTTCGTAGGAATGAGATGTTTTTTCGGGATTATGGCAAATCCCCCAATGGACAGCCCACCAAAAGTAGCATTCTATTGGGGAGGCTTATGTTTTGGACGTATATCGGCAGATATACACAATACTAGCTGTTGCCCGCTACTTCGTCCGCGTTTACAACTTAAGTCGCGGGCAACAGCTAGCATCACAAATTACTATGTATTCCCGTAGTAATGGGATGTTTTTCGGGATAAAAACTATCCTATGTCCTATTCCAGGACCTAAACTATATGTGTGCCATGTTTCATCCCGAACCGTCCAGTGGTTGAAGCGTGATTGAGTAGCAAACTTTCGCGTTAATAATATTAGTGGGATGAGATTAGTGGGAAGTGGGATTCTCTGAAGTACCAAAGTAAACAACAAATACGAGTGATTCAAGAGTCAAGTTACACCTTTTTATGCAAACATGAAGTATCTACAAGTTACAAAGTAATACATTTCATAGTGGGCTCCGTCTATCTACGTTTTCAGCATATGTCGATCTAACCCCAAGTTAAGTATCTTACAGTCATATGAAGATTGTAGCAATCTCGAAGCTTTCTAATATGCAGGTTGGAGCAGTGTTGCCAAGTGTCTCGATTTACACAGAACGTCTCTATTTTCTTAAGACGCTTTTCATCAAAGTAACTGAAATCAACTATCTATAATACGTCTCATTGTAGGCCTAAGTGGCCTGAAGTGGCAGTGGGCGGGCCACATCTGTCGTAGAACCGACGGCCGTTGGGTCAGACGAGTTCTGGAGTGGAGACCGCGGATCTGCACTCGCAGGGTGGGACGCCCCGCCGCCAGGTGGACCGACGACCTAAAGAAGGTGGCCGGCAGCGGCTGGATGCGGAGGGCGGAGGACCGGGTGTGGTGGCGTTCGTTGGGGAAGGCCTATGTCCAGCAGTGGACTTCTAGGGGCTGAGATGATGATGATGTAGGCCTACAATCGTAACCAGGTCATGGGGCCATAATCCACCAGGCTAGGCCCAGTGTCGGATGAAATTTATGTAGTACGTACATTTTAGAAATCATCTTGAACTTAAGAGGGTATCCGCACGATGTTTTGTTTCACTGAAAAGTTTACTATATAACGACTTGTGACCCATCTCCCGGCCAATTATATCCCACCGAACTCGTTCCCACTAGTTTTGAACTAATAAGCCCCAACAACTGCTCTTGGATTCGTGGTCCCACTAAAGAAATATTATATTGTACTGAACAGTACTTAACGACCTCCGTGGCGGAACGGGTAGCTCTCGGACTACCATGCCGGAGGTTGCGGGTTCGAATCCCGCTAGGGCAAATGTTCATATGATGAATATGAATGTTTGTACCCAAGTCTTGGATGTTTATATATTTATTTAAGTATGTCTGTCCGTTATCTGGTAACCATAACACAGGTTCTGCCTAGTTTGGGACTGGATAATTTGTGTGTATGTCAGATTTTTTATAAGTTGCGAAAAACTCTTTGGTTCCGGAGTTGAAACCGTGACCTTCTGAAAGTGAGTAAGTAGCACTACCAACTAGCACATTTTCTTTTCTATGCGGGACCCCAAATATCCCCTTTTTCGTGATTTGTAGGTACAGTCCAGCTTGACCCTTTTTTAATCAATCACTATTATATAAGGATTGATGGTGTATACCTACATAATGGTGGCAATACAGACGCCATATTTGGCGAATATTGAGAAACCAACCAAATATGGATAGGCCTAATTTATTCTGGGCTAAATAGGAATGCATGACCAACGTGATTCGGTCCGTTTCGAAAACTTTTGGCGCGTAAAGTGATGTGAGTATTAATTACTCTTTGCGCGAAATAAAAAAAATATCTTTATTTATGTTTCAAAATGTATTCGCATATCTTACAGAGTGTTGTTGATTATTATAGAAATATCCTTATTTAAATATTTATTTATGAATAGCTTTTTTTAATCTCGCGATTAACGAAATTAGAAAACGAATGATTCGGCGTAGTAATGTTAGGTAGTATTATTAAGTATTCTATGGTAATGTAGTAAAAACCTTTAACCACAATTTTGAGAGATTTCCATTCCAAGACATAGCTTGCACTACGAGTACCTATGAGAAGCTGATTTTGGTTAAGATATTCTAATAAAATATTTTTTATTAATTTATGCTTTACGAGTTTTTCACATACAAGACATAATAATATAAACCAACAATGGATATCAACAATTTTCATTAGCGTGTTTGCAGTTTGCCAGGCAATTTCAAATTGTTTTCTCAATTATAATATAAGATCTGGCAACACCAAGTCGGAGGAATACTCGGATGTCTTAGGAATGCAGCGCTTCAGGAGTAGAGAACCGCTAAGCAGAGCTTAGACCTAGCTTTAGCTCTAAGCATCTAACGCTTATCGAACTGTGAATTACTCACGAAGCTCGGAGGTACGTCACGGTGAGGGCTTTATTATATAAACGTTGATGCAGTTTGTGGTCGTATTATAGATTACTACGCTCTAGTGAACTTCAGGTTGCAGTAATTGAATGGAGCAGGTAATGGCTTCTTTAGCGCATCAAAGATATTGCGAAACCCATGCGAAGCTGGAGAAACTGCTCGAAATAAGCCCGGGAAGACGGGCTGCAATGATTACTGGCCATCTGTCTGTAAATCACTGTAAAGGCCTCTCTCCCGCTATTCTCTCCCTGTCTCCCTTCCTACCCACCTCCTCCCGCGTTCGCTCTTTTATTCTCCCTCTCCTTCTCACCCCTTCGAAGGGAGGTGGCCCTCCTTTTCCCCTTTTTCTGCCTTTCTTTTACTTTGTTTGGCACATGTCCAAGGCTAGCCGAACACCGGAAAAAACCTTACCTCTCTCCCGCTATTCTCTCCCTGTCTCCCTTCCTACCCACCTCCTCCCTCGTTCGCTCTTTTACCCTCCCACTCCCTTTCTTCCCTTCTAACGGAGGGGCCCTCTCTTTCCCGTTTTTCTGCCTTTCTTTTACTTTGTTTGGCACATATCCAAGGCTAGCCGAACACCGAAAAAAAACCACTTTGCACTACGAAGTCGCGAGTACACCTAGATTATTAATAGAAATCTTGAGACACTCTATTAGACTTACAAGAATTTTCACATACATTATATAGACATATTCTACATTCATTACCCAAACTGCCAGCCTGAATGACTGATAAACGGAAGTACTAACAAGAAACTTAAAACGTTGCACAAATGGTAATGTTGAGGATTGTGTGGGCTGCAGAGCAAAAATCTAGATATTTGGAAATAAAATATCACCACTTTTTCTGACAATATATGATATTCTTTATTGCACAAATTTTAAAAGTAAATACAGTTACAAATAGGGCGAGCTTATCTCTAAAAGAGATCTCTTCCAGCCAACCTTACAACCTTATATAATAAGAACAAAACACTAATAAAAAACTACATTGGCAAAAGTATAAAAAACAGCCAGTAATATAAAAAAGAGCCAATTCGTTGCCAACAGGTAACAAAGTATAACCATAAGGAAGGTATTTTTTGACATTCAACTCCTCAAAGACATGAATGTATGTACCAATTAGTATTGGTTCATTATTAAGGTCTCTTTACGTAGAATAGTTAGTTTTTCTACGTAAAGAGGCGTCACTTACCTGAACCGCCGTCGTTCGCTGAGTGATTTGTATTTTTGCGGATCTACTGATGTTAAATTTATTTGATATGGATATTAATTTACTAAGATGGTTGGTTATTGTGTTGGGTACAGATGCTTAGAAAGCAATATAACTAAGCGATCGACGCTATAAGTAAGAACGAGAAGCACTTGTACGTTGTCCCTCTTGGTCTCTGATGTTGGTGCTCCTGTAATAGTAAAAAGTAGATAATTAAATGGAATGTCATGTGGGGGTCTGCTCAGGGATTGAAATTCCTTGCAGATAATGCTAGTTCCTATTTAAGTCAAGACAATGTTTCCAGAACCACCTAATTTCCAAATTATACGTAAACCTAAATGTATAAGCTGTTCCACTGAGTCAACAAAGTACTAAGTGTCGATTAACTAATGATCCACTACGCCTAAACTATCAAAGTAGATGTAGTTGGCCATTATATCTTGTGGTGACATGAAGATTAATTGTTAAGATTCTAGGGGTTCATATCTTATACATATAAACTAGTTGGGAGGTTTAGTTGACTTTATCTTGAAACGCAGAAGATTCAAATTCCAGATTAAAAATTATGATTTTTGTCATCATCTCTTTCATAACCCCGGATTCTCTGTTTGACTCTTTCAAATCGCTGTCAGAAATTTTCAGATCTTACTAATTCTTTCGGCTACGTCGATGACCTTATTTTTCTTCGTCTATTCTTCTTATATTGCATCAAACATACAGACCAGAGTTAATATTACATTGTCATCCAGTTCTGATTAAAAAACAAATTTGTAAGAAGGCCTATTATAAAATAAACTATTATTTGAATGAGAAAGATACCTGGTTTAATGTTGATACAGCTCCGCACAATCTTTACATAATTGTATGCAAACTTGATTTTAAAAGATGTGTTGCGTGAAGTTTGTTTCGCCGTTTCTTCTTCACAGCGCTAAAACCTAGGAAGCGGTAGTCGATAAAAAAATTACGTGTTTAAATGTACCAAATGTACACGTATGTAATTAATGATTTTGATTATGTTTCATTGTCTCTTAGAAAGCTAGATTAAAATCGATTTCACTATTTCTAGCGAATACACAAGAAAGCGAGTTAATAAAAACGTGGTAAAGCCAACGAGCTGAAGAATGGTACTAAATAACTACAGCTGTTAAAAGGCTTCACTAATATAGAAAACTAATCTAAAACACAAATTGCATGTTACTTTAATGAATACAAACTTGCTACACGTACAAAATGTGTTGTCGAATCAACAGGCGGGGACCAATTTTAGACTCCAATGGCAGAATTTGTTTTGATTTCCCAAAAGACACTCCATGTGGCGACCATTCCGCTGTCAATTTGAACGAAGTGGTAGCAATAATATAATTATACACAGTGAGGTAGAACTACGGACAACTGGAGATAACTAGTTTCCATTGAGGTGGTGAAAATTCAACACGTTTTATAAATCACGTGCTTTCATTCCGAGGCAAATGAGATTATAAGTTAAAGTGATAGTCTTAAGTCAGCCTGCAGTCATAACGATAAATCGATGTTATAATCAGATAACAAAGGAACAACGATTTATTAATTTCAATATATTTCAAATACCGTTCATTTGTAAAGCCAAAAACTGTTGGTTTATGGAACTTTAATCGAAACTTGAAATTGGGATTCGTTGAAGTTTCCCTGAATGTAAAACATCTAATGAAATAGTACATTTATTCTATTCGTATTTGCAATAAAAAAATTTCAATCAAACTTTGCACCTAGAAACAGATCTTTATAATATTCCAAATTTTGACTCTGTGTTACCCTTTTGTGTATAAATACAAATTTAGGCTTATTTTTAAAGATAGCCAAGTAGTAATGGGTTTAACTAAACAAGTCGTCGTGGCATCAGTCAAATTATTTACTGCATTTGGAAGTTTCGAAAGTCACGAGTTGAAAATATAAGACGAAACTTACCAAGCGTGGAACCTGCATTTAACCGCAATAAGACAAACAACGAGTTGGGAATGAATCTTAAAGTCTAATAGCAAAATGAGCAAGCTGTTATTTGAGTTGCAGATCAAATACAGACACTTGGGCCCGTTTGAAATAAAAATGCCTTACTATGAGTTCGTGCGAGAAAGACTCGCGAAATGCGATGCGATTTATACGTTTGCATGTTTTTATTTATTGCATAGTAAACAATGTGTCTTGCCTGGCAAAACCTACGGCGCAGAAACGTGTACTCTGACGGTGGGTTTGATCCACAATATTTTCAAGTTACTAGTCGCATAGCGAGCTATGGAGAATTAAAAGAAATAATAATAGATTACCTACGTGGCGCGGCCGATTGCCGACCTATTATTCCTCATACCATGAAGCAAAATATTTTTTCGTAACTCATATATATTCATATATATTCTTTATTGCACAAATTTTAAAAGCAAATACAGTTAGAAATTTTGTGTACATAGGCGAGCTTATCTCTAAAATAGATCTCTTCCAGTCAATCTTACAGGGTGTGAGACAAGGCACTAAGAAATCTAATTTAATAACCAATTAGTGTCAATCATGAAGGAAAACACTTTGAAGTGAAACTATGAGCTACGAAAAAATATTTTGCTTCATGGTGTGAGGTGTAGGCGAATCGCGTACGACTGTCAATATTGCGTGATTTAGCGGTTCAGTGTAACATTGGCTTTCTTCCATGCGCGTAGGATTCAACTTGGCTTGTATTGAATTTTTTAGGTACGTTTATGAGAAATTGAATAAGCTTCCATAGGACGTGCGCCTTCTGTACTTATAATATTACTTATTATGTGGCAGGGTTTACTCTAGAGGCTATAGTGAATCTAATAAATAAAATTGTAAACTTGGCGTGTCTGTACATTGAAGATATTTGCAAACAAAAAATTGGGGGGGTCTAAGGATAAGCAACAGAACACATTTCGATCATTTTTGAAATTTTTGTCTGTTTGTCTGTTTATCTGTTTGTCTGTTTGTCTGTTTGTCTGTGAGTTTGTGCACGCATCACTTAAAAACTACTGATTGGACTTTAATGGACTTTTCACAGAAACATGGGGCTTAATTTGGTGTAACATATAGGCTTTATTTCATTGCAATCGGTGCAGTAAATCAAAAGTTATGCGAATTTATAGTTTCCGAATACTTGCATACGCTGCGATGAGTGTAGGGTGTAAATGCTCGATTGAATTCGTGAGCGGTAGCGGGAGCGGGTATCGTACCAATGTAATGTGAGATTTTGAAAACTATAAATTCACATAACTTTTGATTGAGTTAGTCGATTACGATGAAAAATCTGGAGATGGATCTGGAACTGGATCTGGAGCTAGATCTGGAGCTGGAACTGAACCTGGATCTGGATCTGGACCTGGGCCTGGACCTGGACCTGCACCTGTACCTGGAACTTCTCCTGGACCTGGACCTGATCCTGGACCTGGACCTGGACCTGGACCTGGACCTGGACCTGGACCTGGACCTGGACCTGGACCTGGACCTGGACCTGGACCTGGACCTGGACCTGGACCTGAACCTGGACCTGGACCTGGACCTGGACTTGGACCTGGACCTGGACCTGGACCTGGACCTGGACCTGGACCTGGACCTGGACCTGGACCTGGACCTGGACCTGGACCTGGACCTGGACCTGGACCTGGACCTGGACCTGGACCTGGACCTGGACCTGGACCTGGAACTGGACCTGGACCTGGCCTTGAGCGGGAGCGGGATTGAGAGTGAGATTGAGAGTCTGAGCGGAAGTGGGAATGGGAGCGGATCCTGTAGTCCACGCGAGCGGAGCCGCGGGCACAGCTAGTCTGTAATAAATCTGTTAGCCTATGTTCACCCTAGCCTATATTCACCCTAGCCTATGTTCACCTAGCCTATGTTCACCCTAACCTATGTTCACCCTAGCCTATGTTCACCCTAACCTATGTTCACCCTAGCCTATGTTCACCCTAACCCATGTTCACCCTAGCCTATGTTCACCTAGAACAAATGTATTCAGATAATTAAAGAAACTGTATGACTTCTTTTGCAAACAGTTACTAGCTAATACTACTCACTTATCTTTGTCATAGATTAAATATTCGTTTCGAAAACCAGCAGGTGTTTCAACACATACCTAGTACAAACAGATCCAAGTATTAAGTTGCTATTTGAGTTATATCACCTGATGTAAATAGACTTGGGGTTGTGACACGAAAAGCCTTTTCCAATTTTAAATCAAAGTTGCTCTGAATTTATCTTTACTTTTTTCTGGGTTTAATTCAACTCTTTTCTCCTAAGTTATAATAAATATAAGGCTAACTGAAAAGGCTGGTTAAGCTTATAAAATGCAACATGGGGTAGTAAGTATTGTACGTATTGTATTAATTTCAAAGTAACGAAAAATTAAAATGACTGATAGGGAAATTGACGAATGAAGAAAGTGACGAACTAGCGAAAGTAAACAATAAGAAAATTGACTGATAAGGAAATTGACGAATGAACGAAAGTGACGAAATAGCGAAAGTGACTAATAAGGAAATTTACGAATAAACGAAAGTGACGAATAAATTACTGATAAGGAAATTGACGAATGAACATTAAAAATAATTAATTAAGTCTCTTGTGATGCACTTTCTAAGTTAGATCATTTTTAACTTGAGGCACAAAACTGTATTGAAACTGAAAAGTATTTTAAGAACTAATGTATACGTTATAATTTAAGACTAAATACACAAAAGAAATGACTTTAATTAAATATAACAATCCCTTTGGTCACATTTGGTAACAAAATTTCGTAACTAACTACGAAATGAGAAATGTAATTTCCCTGTTCGAAGTCAGTTATAAAAAGGGATTCCTTTACCCCATTTAGTAACTCCATCTAGCCAGGGGGTGTCCCACACTACGCTTGCTCAGTCGCAGTCTCCACTCGAGAACCTCCGACCAGCCCACTGCCACTTAAACGATGGCTAGATGGAGCGGCGATCTGCATAAGGCGGCTGGCAGTGACTGGATGAGAAGAACCGAGGATCGGGTTCAATGGCGCACCTTGGGAGAGGCCTAGGTCCAGCGGTGGACTCTTTCAGGCTGAATATGATGATTTAATAACTAATTTCTTAACTGGCTACAAAATGGCACGTGTTATTTCCCTGCTCGAAGACAGTTACAAAATGTGACTCCTTCATTCCATTTAGTAACTAATGTCTTAACTGACTACAACATCAAAATCACACGAGTAAATAACATGGATTTAGTATTCGTAGGCGTAAAAGAGTACTGCGTGCCTCACATCAAATCAGGAAACCCAAATAAATAAAGTTGTTTTATTTCGCAGTCGTTTTTGCGTATACTACTGGACCAGTTATAAAAATAGTCACGATTTAGGAGGTGGCAATCCTTCAGGGATTCGAAACGTTTTATGCTACCCTTCTCAAAGGTATAATCTGTGTCTACTGCTTGGTTGAACTTTGCTTAAATTTAGTACACTTCCTACTTTATTTGAAGATTTACGGTTGATTCGCAATCCCCCTAATGTTTTAACAGTGCATGGGTAGTAGAAAGGTCGCATAGGTATAAAAGATTGAATAATTCGAGTATTGGAATATCTGTACAAATTCGAGTTAAGTCTTTGAAAGGGAAATGCCCAAAACTGGGCTGAAGATGCGTCTTCACCATTCATGTAATTATTGGCCCGAATTATGAACCCCTTTAATTTTGTTAAAGAAATTGTTCTTTGATTGCCCGAATATTCCTTTTAAAATCAATGGAGGTATGGGAATGAAAATTATTTATGCCTATTATTTATTTGATCTCGATCCAGTTTTATGACATTATTTATTTATTTTATTTAAAAATATATTCGTATATTTATTGCGAAAATTATGTACAGCATGTGGGATACGATAAATAAATATTACATATAAATACATTCATCTAATCCCAAACTAAGATTTTCTCCTTTGCTATGGAAATTACTGATCTGTCCCCAATGGGAACAGAACCCACAACCTCTGGGGTTCGAGTCCAATGACCGAGGCGGTCGTTCTAGTCGATCGGTCGACCAAGTTCATTCTAATTTTAACTTTATTATCATTGTATACGCATCTTATTTCGGAATTCCGGAATGCGAGTGTACTAAATTTATCATATCAGTCCTTAGACATCCACTGCTGGACATAGGTGTTCCCCAAGCCGTCGACGGCCTGAAGAAGTTGGCCGGAAGCGGCTGGATGCGGAGGACGGAGGACGGAGGACCGTGTGTGGTGGCGTTCCTATACTAGGATATGAAATAAAGGGAGGTACACCACAGACATTACAATTTTTTTTTCTTCAATTCCTGACATTAAGTTTCTATGAGTATTGTAAGGAGTAATTCTCAGACCACTGTGCGTCGGACCATCTACTAAATGTATGACAAATAATAATTTTATTGATTTAATTGAAGCCATTTAACTTGTAAATTAACAGTAAATAACTTTAGTTGTCTTAAAAGTTATTTATGATTAAGTATGATTAGTTTTTGTGAACTTCAACATCGTGCAGCTTTGTTGGTTTTAAAAAAAATCCATAAGTAACTAATTTACTTCTTTCTAGGTACCCAAATCTTGTAGCATTCGTAACTCGACATTAAACCGCTGTAATCGATTCCTTAAGCAATTTGGAGAGCTCAGTTGTAGTAAATGATTTAATGGAGGAACAGGCTGTTACAAGGTTTTCGTTTTAACGCTGCATAAAATCATACCTTTTATAAAAAGACTACAAATAGGTTTAAAAAGGTCTACAAGGTGTATATGTGTATACATATGTGTGTTCATTAAAGTGAAGTTATTATTATTTAAACAGTAAGGTTGTACAAAATCAGTTTGTATATTGATTCGTACAAGTCATTCATAAAGTCGTTAATTATATCATTCAATCCCTTAGTGACGTAAGTATTTGTGCGAGACTCTAGACTGAGACCTGGAAATAGCCCCAACTCGAATAATAAATAAATAATGTATTTGTGCCGCGAACTTCAACGTCATCATCATCATCATCATCAGGTTATTCCTGTCTCCACTGCATGAGCACAATCCTCTCTCATTTGCCGGAGACTGACGGAGGATTTGGCCTACACTCCCCGCGCTGGCCAGACGGGTTGGGGAGGCCTGATTGATGTTTTATAATATATTCCCTTAGTCGCCTTGTACGACGTCCACGGGAAGAGTTGGAGTGGTCCTATTCTACTCTACCGGAAACCACACGGCATTAATCACAGTGAATTTTAAAATACAGAAGATAAATCTACTAAGTTCGTAACTTGACAGCAGCTTCCCTTGGAGCATGTTATGTTCGAGAATCAGTTACATAAAATTAACTGCGGGTAGGGTAGAACAATGTCCAATAATAAGATCTTCGAGTAATGCGCCGTACGAACGAACATCGAGTAAATGAACGAATGAACGCACCGATGTTAATATCGCTTACAGTCTTACTCTACGTTCACGACACGACGACGACTCAGCCTGTTGGAACTCTACGGCCTCTACACGATCCCTGTTCGGCTTTATTAGCGGCTCTATATCTGCATATAAGGATTCGGCTTGCGGAAAGTAGCTCCAATGCTGCTGTAACTTTCAGTGAAATGTATGAAAAATTTATTTCATAGTAGTGCATTTCATTACGTAAAATATTCAGCTTCTACTAGCGTTTTTAAAAACAAATTGTAGAAATGGCTTAATTCGAAAAGTTATTACTCACTTATCGAGTTTCTGACATATTTGACATGTTTTTTTGTTTGTTTTTAATTTAGCATGAGATTATTTCGTAATAAGTGTCATGTACAATTTAACTGATTAATTCTTATTCTTTTGAATTTTAAATATTTTTGGCAATAAATATGATTATGTATGTATGGATCCATACATAATTATAAGTATGTACACTTTAATCTAATAAAATTCACAACAATAACAAAATAGGAATTAAACTGTGTACAAATGCGGACTTATTCCACATAGGGATCTCTTCCAGTCAACCTTAGAGTAACCGAATAATAATTATGATTATTAATATCCCAAAAACGCGCCATCTATACTTTTAAGTCGAGAATCACTGAACTTATTTGATCTATAAGTAGCTTTTACCCTTGACTTAAAGTACTTTTGGTATCCTCTTTAAGAAAGCTATGGATTGTCCTACACTGAAAAATAAACAATTGTTGTTTTTAACAATATCTTGTTAACCGTGAACAGTCGTCTTAACTCCGGCTTATTCCAATAATCCCCTGCGAAAAATCCCCTTAAGGGGAATTCTGGAATTTTTTGGAAAATTTGTCCAGAAATCCCCTGCCGATGCTCAAAGGAAACACTAAGGGGATTTCTGGACAAAAATTCCAAAAAATTCCAGAAATCCCCTTAACTAATTATTTTTATTTTTTCCACACGAGCGCACCAATATCTTGTTCCCTTGCACTAACTCTTGTCCCCTCGCACTAACACAACTTACCAACTTGATCATAGCTTGGTTAACCTCTAGTTAAAAAGGAGCTAACTTAGAAAGTTTCAGGAGTGATTTTCATTAATTAATTGATTTTCATTGTACGCCTCATTGGTCTAGTGGTTTGGTCATCGGATTCGAGCGCCAGTGGTCGTGGTTTCGGTTCCCACTGCAGACAGATATCTTTGTACAATTTGTACAAGTTGGTCCCGGTCTGGATTATATTTGTGAATTGTTCTATCCTTGTTTACTTTCGATATCATCATCAGGTTATTTTTGTCTCCACTGCAGGAGCACCACCCTCTCTCATCTGTCAGAGACAGACGAAGGATTTGGCCTACGTCCCCGCGCTGGCCAGACGGGTTGGGGAGGCCTGATTGATGTTTTATAATGTATTCCCTCAGTCGCCTTGTACGACATCCACGGGAAGAGTTGGAGTGGTCCTATTCTACTCTACCGGAAACCACACGGAAAAGTACGGCTAACGATAGCGCAGGAGAAATTCCTAGTTTGGGATGAAACAAGTGTATGTGAGAATTATTTATTAAAAAAATTAAGGAATACTTAGCCGTTATCAATTTAAAAAAAACACAGAACAGTAAAAAACATTTATCTAGTCTCCTGAAAAGTAGAAAGTTTATGTAGAGGATAAGAATAGCAGAAAAAAGGTAGGTTGTCCAGTTTAATTAAAGTAAGAGTATAAAAAGCATACACACATGCTTATACCTATACAACAAAGTCGCATGCAAAAACTTGTCAAAATATAAATCAGTCGCCAGGTCTAAATAGACGTCTAGTTATTAAGCTAGAGCGGACCAATTAGAGGCGACAACTGCTGGAAATAAGCTCTTACACAGCAATGTTGCTGTATGTATATTTTAGCATCACGTTCTATATATAGGAGCTATGTCAGGGGCAACATGTTTTAAAGGAAGTTGGTACTTCACATTCATCATCAGCTGAAATACGTCGGCTGCTGAACATAAACCTCCCTAATAAAATGACAATTTGCTATAATCGCTACGCTTGGCAGGCGGATTGGTGTTGATCTTAATATATACAGGAGAATGCTGCTGCCGAAGTGGGAACTCCTTTCCTACTTTGAGTCTTTACTTCTTTAATTAACTTGCCTGGGGCCCAAGGTAGCGTAGATTCAGTCCTTCGTACTCGCCCTACCTTCACTGGTAGGTGTTATGTGTTGCCTACCTCCGTTGCCTTGACGACAGCCACAGGAATTCTGCCGCTACGCTTTTCTTATTTTCCTTGGGAAAGTTGCTTGGAATTGAGCGGTTTAAGCGATAACGCCGCCTTTGTACACTTTCCTTCTGTACCTAAATTGTTATTTTTAATCTGTGTGCAATAAAGAGTTTATCTATCTATCAAGAAGGCAGTTGAAGGAACAAAACGCATATTGAAGAAGCCAAGTTCACAGAAACATTATAATTGACCGTCTCGTTGGCCTCTTGGTCATTGGACTCGAACGCCAGAGGTCGTGGGTTTGATTCCCACCGGGGACAGACAACTTTGTACAATTTGTACGAGCTGGTCCCGGTCTGAATGTTATATTTGTCATATCCTAGTTCAGTTTCTAAAATCCTAGTTTTGGATCAGACAAGTGTAAGTACTAATATAGGTAAGATTTTTTTAAAATTAATAAAGATTTTATTTATTTCAGTTTCAATGAATCACACAATTAATTTGTTAGTGGAATCCCATAACCCTGAACCTTTCGTCGTACGACAGGATTATAACATAAATATCACAGTTTTATGCTGTCAATAACTCTGGCTTTCTGTGAAAGGGATTTTGGTCCCTTCTCCCCTTTTGCATAAAATAACATTATTTTACATGGAGTTAGGTGGAAGGAAGTTTGTATTATGGGAGTATATAAAAGTTGGACTTGGAAATTCGAGTGCAGAAATATAAGTTTTCATTTAAATAGGTACTTGATCATTTTAGTAACCATCTTGAAATCTATTATGTAAAGTTCTAACGTACCAACACAATGTAACAAAAAGAATTCGTTGTTCGTAGTAAAGTGGTCGAAACTTACGCACGAGATACTGAATGCATACCCAAATGGTAAATTATGATAAAATTAGATAAGAAACAGATATGCAACAAATGAAATAAAAAGAATATTTATACAAATAATGCATAATGTACATTATGTGCATAATGTATATAACGATAAACAACTTGATAATGTCGACAATACTGTTGGTCCTCCTCTCTCCTACTTGCTGTGCCCAAATGGTCCATGAGAATTCTGTCTTTTTATTATCTGTTAACACCATGGAATGCAATAAAGTTTACTAATTAAATAATTATTGTTCAGTTATTTTGCCCCAAAATTCTCATATGTTCCAAAACTCATCTCAACGGTCCAGTAGATTTATTTGGAGGACAAACAGACAGACGGACGAACGGACTGATTAGTGTCACAATTGGTCACAGTTTCCTTTTGTCACAACTTTTAGTTCCGTTTGGTCACAAGAGTAAACAAATATTATAAAGATATTATTTTGAAGTAACGGCTCGCTACACTTTTGAAATTTGAAACTGTTGCTTTTAACGTCCGTAGACACAATATTAGGGTAAATTAGGGTTGGTAATGTGTTTAAACCTCATTAAAGTACACAACCAAATTTGTATTTTATAATATGTATAGACCTTTTATGTTATAGATCGTTGGCCTAGTAGCCTGGTCATTGGATTCGGGCGCCAGAGGTCGTGGATTCCATTCCCACCAGGGATAGATAACTTTGTACAATTTGTTCTGGATGTTATAATATCTATGAATTGTCCTATTCTTGTTTAATTTCGATAGCACAGGAGAAAATCTTAATTTGGGATTAGACAAGTATATGTATACGTATTATTGTAATATATATTTATTTATTTCAAAATAACGTCAGTTATTGTACAAAGAAAAATCTATAATCATATCAGAGATATACAATAAAATAATTAACGAAACGGTATAAATCGGTAGGTCATTTTGATTAAAATAAAATGGTATTGTTATACCTACATATATCTCACCTTATCTTGTTATAGGGGGCATGTATGTAGATTACTTACATACAATTTGAGTACCAGATACCCTATAATATCACGTACGGCTCATACATATGTTTATTTATGCTGCGTTTACGTATTTAGCTATTTTACTTAGATGTGCATTTCTTTCTTTCTATTTTTTTTTGTAATGTAGAATAGCCGATCTAATGAGTTACTTAGCATGTTTGTCAGCTCTGCGGTAGCCGACTAATTTGATGTTACTTACATGTGGAACATGTTGTTGGAATGTATAAAGCTATCTGTAACACAAATATTTGTTAACAGTATCTGTACATTACCGTTTATGTTCTTGTGAATATAAAAATGTATACCCTGCTACACGTCGACCCTGTGGAATCTTTTGTGTCAGACCCTCTGTCTACTGGTTCTCCCAATCCCCATTTCAGCTGCATACAAATTATTGTGCAGCCTAGCGATAGGAGCTTGTCCTTGGGTTTAGGGTAAGCCACACCCAGAACACTCATTCGCCTTGCTAGTGCATTACATTCACACAGCAAGTGCTTCATCGTCTCGCTGTCCTCTCCACAGGCTCTACAATTAACAGTCTCTGATAGTCCCATCTTGTGCAAGAGGTGCCTCATACCGGCAAAAACAATAAGACAGACGGATCTTTTTCTGTATTTTACCTTTATAGGTACTTACGTTTCCTGGTCATCAAGCACACCATTTTCGTTTTTGTTATTATATCGTTCTATAAAATTATGGCTAATGTTAAAAAAATAATCCGCAGTCGCGTTGAAAAGAACTGTATTATTCTATTATCTTTTACATGGCGTTTCCAGAAATGTTTATACAAAAATAGTACTTCGTTAAGTCTGGTAGTAATTTGATTTCCCACTAGTTAAACCGCTCGCGTGGACACAATTTTTATTAAATAAAGCTGAAATTTTTTTAGTGTGCAAGTTTTTGAAAATTATAAATTCGCATAACTTTTGATTTAGTATGCCGATTGGGATGAAATAAAGACTAGATGTTACTCCGAAATAAGCCCCATGTTTTTCTAAAAACTACTCAGAATTGCTTCTGTATTTTTTACGTGATGCATGCTCAAACAAACATATAAACAGACAAAAATTCCAAAAACGATCTTATCCTTCATTCTCCAAATATATATTTTTTTGGAAATACTTTCAATGTACAGAGATTTTTCGATGTCAATGTAAGTTCATCATAATCAGCCTGAATGAATCCACTGCTGGACATAGGCCTCTCCCAAGGCGCGCCACTGAACCCAATCCTCGGTTCTTCTCATCCATTCACTGCCTGCCGCCTTAGGCAGATCGTCGCTCCATCTAGCCAGCACGACATCGCCAGTCCCATACTACGCTTGACAAGTAGGTATGTATGTGACGGCGGCGTACAAGTGACATGTCTTACATTGTACCATCGCTTCCCTACTATGATGTTAAACGACCGACGGATCGTCATTGTGAACACCTGTGCGCGGCGTAGCGCCCGCCTCACCGCTTCCCCACTGCGACTAAACGCAGGTGCACGCTTGTATAAAAGACAGACTCGCCGCAGCGTACGGAGAGTATGGATTCAGACGGCACGGCGCACCGACCGTTTCTCTATTTATGTTGTAACTACCTATTGATTAATCGAAGTGAAATAAAAGTAGTAAAGCTGTAGTTTATGTCTTATGATATCACCACCTTCCCCGAATCTACCAAGCGGCCCCTGAACATATCTCCAGCCCACCAAACCCGACATCAGAAGTGAGCCGTAATCCAGCCCACAAAACGGACTAAAGGTACAACTTGGATCTTCTTGGAGGAGTGAGTAAGTGAATATTTTATATAAGCGCGCTGCACTTTGGGCGTCGTTGTCGCTTGCCATCAGAAACACGTGGAGATCGATGTATGGGGACACAAAATGGACGAAAAGTAACAAATAAAATTCAGGAAATATCAACTTGTGAAGGACAGCAGCTAGAGGAAATAGGATGGAAGTGGTCTCTGTATCTGCTGCCTAACCTCGCAGTAGGATGCTATGTGTCATGGTGCTGTGGATGTAGTTGAGGGACACTATTCTCGCAGTGGCAGTATCCTGGCAAGGTTTCGGGATCATCGCATTCTGGTGCCTTGGAGGGGTTACAGAGGACGCCTGTTGCGTCATGGAGGCCTTCTCAGGAGACGAAAATGTGCTTGACGGAAATCTTTGGAGGATTTTGGTTATAAGGATTCAAATGTCATAATAATTTCTAGAGAATCAACGTGTTTAAGGTGCAAATCTGTTTCACATATTGTAACATTATTAATGAAGAAGGTCACAGCAAGAATAGGTGATGAATGGTTTTTATGGGGATGTTTGTGAAAAGGGTTTCAAACACCTCAGCCGCCTCAATTTTTGAGATAGATCTTCGCCGTTGCTTTCGGTAGTATACTCACTATCTTGTGATTTGGTTGTGTTATAATTATCCGTACAGATTTGACTTTATTTTTCGAAGTTTTAATGTTGATTTGGCTTTGAAAATATTCCTGAAATTTTTATCATAGTTTTTGACATATTCATGAAATCTTAACAGGTTTAACTCGAGTTTATAGATAGATCCATACGCTTTACAGATCGTACAATCTGGTCCTGATTTTACGGTAGCCGGTGGTTGCCCAGTCACTAAATGTAGCTTATTATTTATGTTAATTTTCCTGGTTTTGAGGATATTGCCGAACTATCGAGACAGTGTCGTCCCGTGGGCCTAAAATATTGCACCAGGGACGGGCAGCGGCGTTTTCCTGTGTATTACCGTTGCTGCAATCGTCTGTCCGCCTTCCAAGCGTGGTGATTATGGCAAATTCTATTCTATTGAGGTTTTTGGTCAGCAGTTCACGTATCTCGCCTAATAATGATAATGATGAATGAGGGCCCAGAACGCTGGCCTAAGGAACGCCGCGAGTAACTGTCAGTGCGTCACTAGCCTGTTTGTCGAATTCTAGTGTATTTATTGTACTCGACCCAACAAATATAAGGTATACCGCTGACCAGCTATACCTCTAACACAGATTTGTTCCAGTATATTTAAAAGTATATTCCAACATATTATAAAGTTGTGAAAAGTTGACTTAGCAGATACAATTGTCTATTTGGACGTCATCGCGGTGTACAAACAAAGTAAGAATGGTTTTTGTAGCGCCGGAAAAAGGTAAATTTTATGTTTTTAATAAATAATAAATATAATAATTACATGGTAAAGAGAAATTCCCAAGGATGATGTGATTTTTGTAAATAGCTGAATTGTCTGAGCCGACTGCAAGGGCCGATGATAATTATAATTTTTATAACTTCTGGTTTATCAAGTGTTTTGGGTAATAGCAATGTAGATGTAGTGAAGAAAATATTAATGTTGATTAGTAAATGTTTTCATACCTTCTTTGGTCTACGTAGTTGACAATGGAGTTAAAAAAAATATGTATGACAGTGACAGTAAAAAAAAAAAGTGTTATAAATGGATGGCAAAAAAGTGCCAATAGAAAAGTAGGGAAAAAAAAAAAGATGTTTAGAAAATGTGACAAGAAAAGTGTGTATGGCAAAATGTGTGGCAAAAAGTGTGAGAAAAAGAAAATGAAAAAAAAAATTGTGGTGTCAAGAAAAGTAGTAGCAAATGTGTGAATAAAATGTGTCAAATACGAATGAAAAAATAATGTGCAAAAAAAATGTGGTTAAAAATGAGAATGACTTTGACTATGTAAGATACTGTCCGAACCAGTTTTAACTACCGAAGGGACTTCTCCAAACCAGGCAACGCCTGCAGGGTTGATGTTCGGTAACAACCTAGACCAGTAAGAATTTATTTTTGTTTATTTAGAAAACCAACAGCTTTTTACCAATAAGGATGTTGAAATATGTAATAGCTTAAATTAATGTTTAGTGAATAACTGTAATTATTGTCAGGATAGACGAGCGGCATTAAATTTTTGTTGTTGTTTACAGATAGAGATCGCTTGTAAAACAACTCGCACGAGGACGTGCGCTCGTCAGCATGGCCGAGACGGCGGCCATCTCGGACAGTCTTACAAACTGAAAAGATGAATGGATGTAACTATTGTCAAGAAAGACGAGCGACATTTTAAAATTTTAATTTGTTTACAGATAGAGATACTTTGTAAAATAGCGGAAAGCAGCTCGCACGAGGACGTGCGCTCGTCAGCATGGCCGTGACGGCGGCGTACAAGTGACATGTCTTACATTGTACCATCGCTTCCCTACTATGATGTTAAACGACCGACGGATCGTCATTGTGAACACCTGTGCGCGGCGTAGCGCCCGCCTCACCGCTTCCCCACTGCGACTAAACGCAGGTGCACGCTTGTATAAAAGACAGACTCGCCGCAGCGTACGGAGAGTATGGATTCAGACGGCACGGCGCACCGACCGTTTCTCTATTTATGTTGTAACTACCTATTGATTAATCGAAGTGAAATAAAAGTAGTAAAGCTGTAGTTTATGTCTTATGATATCACCACCTTCCCCGAATCTACCAAGCGGCCCCTGAACATATCTCCAGCCCACCAAACCCGACATATGTATGTATGTATGTATGTATGTATGTATGTATGTATGTATGTATGTATGTATGTATGTATGTATGTATGTATGTATGTATGTATGTATGTATGTATGTATGTATGTATGTATGTATGTATGTATGTATGTATGTATGTATGTATGTATGTATGTATGTATGTATGTATGTATGTATGTATGTATATATGTATGCATGTATGCAGCATGTATGTAAACGCTTTATTGTACCAAAAATAACAACAATAATAAAATAGGAATTAAACTGTGTACAAAGGCGAACTTATCCCACTTAGGGGTCTCCTCCAGTCAACCTTAGAGTAACCGAAAGGACAAGTATAATACAAGTCACGGTCTCCACTCGAGAACCCGTTTACTCCAGCGGTACCCAGTAGAGGGCTGGTCACATCTCGGAGAACCCTCCGAGATGTGACCAGGCACTTCAACGTGCTATCTTATTGAGCAATGTCGAAGGCTTTAGTTGTCTGGCGGATCTCCTCTTTCGCGAAGTTTATATTTTTAGATATTTCTACGGATAAAAACTCCTTTCTTTTTCCAAATAATACATGGGTTCTTTGTTTCAACTGGAGCAGTTGCTAGTAACACGACAAAAAAAAACGTGTAGTAAAACTGGTAAAACCACAATTAAAGAAGATTTTTTTATCAGTTCCACAATCTACAACATACTAACCTTCGTTTTACCTCAAGATATTCAGTTTACCTTACCTTACACTATCGTTCAATTGTAAAACGGTCCTTACAATCTCCGTCGGGGATGAACCCTTTCCTCTGATCTGCGGAATGACATCTGGGGCTTGGCGACGACAAACGACTGACATAAATTAGGGAGCGTTACACACGGGACCGAACGAGGCCCCATTTATAATCTATCACATAGGTACAACATGAATATAGCAGATATAAAGTAAGTCAAACGTTGCCTAGTCTAATAAATTAAAGTAGCTCTGTGACCGCATAGAAGATGCTGTATATGATGGATTTTCAAATAGCTCATCAAAAAAACTGCATATTCATTAACTTGTCTAAATTCAAAACTATGATTATTCCTTTCGCAGCATCACGTCAAGGTCGAGAGTTTAGTGTGGTCTGAATAATCAGTGATTTACAAGTATGAATAATGAATACCATATTTAAGAATACAAAAAATATTCATAGGATCAAATTGTAACAGTCTCACATTTTACTACAAATTTAAAATTCGAACTACGAAATGTTCGGGCCAAATAGTTACGTGTGTTCATGCTGGGAGGATCCGTATGCGACTGACGCATTCCGTCTTGCGCGGTTGGTAATATAAGAAAAAAGTAGGCTTCTTTAGGTTTTAATTATTAAATAAATTAATATATATAAATAATTTGATTATATTAGTAAGTTTACTCAGGATTACCATGCTTTTTTACAAGTATCGCTAAAAAACGTAAGAAAATAATGTGTAATGTTGAATTTTGCGGAAATTCTGTAACTTAAAAAAAATTTACGTATTTTTTGTAAGAAAATTGCAAAAACTATCCACATATTATGCAAGCAGACCATATTCAGGTGTCAATGGTATTTTTGGATTTAGAATTATGCGTACATTTTTCAAAAACCATGAACAAACAAACATAAGTCGATAAACGATTTTTGGAAAAACATTCTTAATGTACCAGTACTATTAAAACATAATTTAATAAATTACTATGGCCTATGTGCAAGAATAAGAACCCTTTTATTATAATCCCGCTCTATTATAATTGAAATCTTTTCCGTTTTCCCACAATCAGAGCACAAACTGGTATAGTTTGTGCTCGTCTCGGATTCTTAACGGTTACTGGCGACAGAAAGCGGCAAAATTTAGAAGCTACGTCAGAGGAGACTACATTTAAGAGTTGACCAGCCAGTATAAGACGCTAACTCAACTTTTAAATGTCTCTCAGTGAGATTTCTCTACTCACTCTCAGGTAGCACTAAAAAAGATTCGATCTTTGGCTACTAGGGGCATTGGTGAGAATCTTTGCATCGCCATCGCCAAGTGTATTGAATTAGAAACAACCTAACCTACTAAAAAGATTTTAATCAAATTGCAGATAATCATGATAATAAAAAAAACTTTATGATGCTTGACTGTCGTGTCTTGCTGTCATGTCACATGATGTCACGATATTTTTATTTATTATGTTTGTTAATTTGTACCGAATGGTCGTTTTGCTATGATTATATTTCTGAGCAGGGCAGTTACAGACCTGTAAGAAAATTAAGAAAGGACACAAAATTTAGACACAGACAAAACAAGATTCAGGAACAAAATCATTACCTTGGTAGTAAACGTCATGAGTATGAAGATGGAGACCCCATCGCCCAGATCGACGTTGCCAGTTTCATACAGAAACCTGATTACGATGCAGTTGAAGAAAACAACCCTTATGAGAATCGATATACGAACGGGTAATGCAAACGTTATAGCTGTACTAACTTTACTTCCTTTTTCCAAGTTCAGTTTTGTAATTTTTTTCGATTACTGTGTAAGGAAACTTGATGTATTTTAATTTCGAAAATTAATTAATGATGCATGATGAAATGTTGGTCCGAAGTTTAGATTTCGAAAGTGTAGAATTTAATCCGTGGAAGATATTTTATTAATAAAGTAAAAAGTCAGTGACAAACGCAATAAAGTTAAAACTTTTACTTCAGCAGGTTTAAAATCATAATAACTTCCGTAATCTAATGATTTCAGAAGACAAGCGTCGAAAGATTACGGTGACTACGGATCTGTATCAGGACATGGCATAGAATATGTCGTTCAAGAAAAAGGCAAAGATCATCCAAATTTGGATGCTGGAAATTCTGTAAATTTTAACATCAAGCCTGTTTTTGAAAATCCTGATGCAAAGAGCAGAAATAATGTCCACACACCCCAAAAAAAATGGTGAGACGTACTTAAAAAATTCTTTCCATTAATAGAAACATCCCTTAAAATAATAAATTGTGTCGATATTTTAAAAGTGTCAATTGTAACTTTGTATAAACTCTTTTTCAGTTCCATGAAGCAAATGAATTTCCCGTTTTTTTCCCATAAGAAGACTGTTACACTAAAACCGAAGAAAAATAAAAAGAGAAAACTCTTTTGTTCTAACAAAAATAGACAAAAAGTAGGCGTAACTAATAATGTGCCTAAATCGAGTGAGCCCACAGTAAATTATGATATCAAAAATCCATATGATTTATACAAACTCAAGAAGAGATCTTATGAGGAACGCATATGTCCACTGTGTAATAGTAAATTTATCATAAACTCCAACAATGGATTACCTCTAGATAGTATAACAGATACTGGCAAATTGATACATAATAGTAGGCAATTTTATCAAGATATAAGCAATTCACCTAAAGACAAGGCCAGTGAAGATATGTCACATTTAAATAACGTATCTTCCGAAGAGAGAAATACAGAAGAAAATAGCGCAGATATTGACTATAGGGAAGATCGTAGGAGAAAACGAGACGACGAGAAAGAGAGGCAGATGAAGGAACTCGAAGAAGTGCAGAAAAAGGTAGACGGCGTAGAAATTCACTCGCCAAGTAACCCGAATCGTCAATATGATATGAATATAAGCTAGTGCATAGTATTTGTTAATTAATTATTTTAGAATAAAGCTGTTTACATTGAGCCTAAAAATGATTTATTTTGGGGAAATTTGCATACCTCTCACATTCTTTAATTTTTATGAGGACGGCAGACACATACACCTGCTCTAAAAATATGGGAGTTTTCTGCCATCACCTATATTTAGTAATACAATCTAAACTTTTTTTTTTTTAATAAAAGGGTATTGGATTAGGCTTCATGTATAAGAAAACCAAGTCAAGTCAACAAACATCTTGTTTATTAGTTGCAGTTATAAAAATCACAAAACTGTAAGGGACATGACTTAGAAGAAGAGGCCATGTTCGAGCAACCAAACAATAAGTCATATTAAGTTATTGTTACTGTTAGCGATCATCAATTATCTTCAACAGCAACACCATTACTCTCCCCTTGGTGCAAACGGAAAAAAATAATTTTAGTCTGATTTAGAACATTTGGTTTTAGCGCCTGTTTCGGTTCTGCTCCGTACATTCTGCGTCCCTCGTTCTTAACTTAGATTCTGAACGGTCATGAACTCATGACTTTTATCTTGCTCACTAAGACTGGTTAGTCCAACTAATCATACTATTGGTTCTACGATCGGACAAAAAAAGTTCAACAAGTCATACTGCTTAGTATGATATACTGGAAATGAAAAAATATAATAAAGACCGTCTAATTAGTTCTACTGTTCAGTGTGACATATAGGATTCAAGACGCAATGTAGTATAATGATTGCACATATATGGATAATTTAACTTATTTATGAGCGACAGCATAACGACGAAAACGAAAGTTGTAAGTTTGTCTTTACCTAAATTTTGGCACGAAAATAAATTACTTAGCGCCTATGTATAATAAATAATGCATAAGGCAGTGGCGATGAGTTGCGAAAACTGACGCCGTTATTACTTTCCACTTTTAAAACGAATCGACGATACTACAAGGATATTTACTATAAATGCCAATTCAAATTGATACTTATAGGTTCCAGTGGAAAACTGAAATAAGGTTAAACCCATAATACTTATTTTTAAATAAAGGACAATATGGAATCTTATGGACTGAATGTTATCGTTTATTGTAAAAATAGAGGGAAATACACGCAATATACTAAATTAATTAATTAGGAGTTCAAGAGCATAATTAGGAGCTGGTTGAGTTCAAAAGGAAGAAAGGGGAGGGTTGCCAGCGCGAATATTATAAGTAAAAGCGTCCGAATACAATTACGTGCACGATATTAAAGTAGATAATTAAATATGGGTTCTTAATTAAAAAACTTAACTTCTTAACAAGAACTAGTGACAACAATTAACCCAAAAACGTAAATCGTTATAAAAATTAAAAACTGGGAAATAAAACTTAATATAATGTCTTAAATATACTTAAAATCTTCTGTTTTCGTTGCAGTAGCCATATAAATACTTTCTAATGTGTATGGTCCATCTGAAAATTATAAGAATTTTAGACTATGCATCCATTACAAAATTATGACGTTGAATAACTCAACATACCAATTTGGAACCAGTTAGTAGTAGGAATACCAGAGTCAAGTCTGGCTGAAGCTATGGCTTCCCGTATGGCAAAAGGTATGACAACTGTCATACAAATGGGAGGTTCACCGACCGCTGTGAAAAAAGACAATCATCAAAATCTGCAAACATTCTGAAAACGCAAAAGTAGTAGTAGTAGATTGGCGAAGTTTAAATGGCAGTGAAAAGGTCACGTCACGGCATTTAAGCGTGGAGACCATGAGGCCGTGAGAGCTGAAAGCCGAAAACGAAGCGAAAATATATTATCAAGCAGTCAAGCTACATTGCTTAATATAGGACTAATTGAAGAACGTTGGAGGAAGCATACACTTGCCACTATGTTCGTTAACTAAGGATAAGGAAAAACGCAAAGAGGGATAGATCAATGAAATCAGTCCTGACTGGGCAAAGAATCCTCAATAAATATCAGATGCTGATTGTACCAATGAGTATTCCGACTCTCTTGTAAGTCTGATACGGACTGATAATTTTATACGTTTAAAGAAATATTTTTAGGAAACTATTTCTTAATGTGAACACAGTGTGATTACAGTTGTAGTAATAATAATTATGTATGCGATACTAAGTAGTAGTAAACCTACCTTTAGCTCCAAACATAGCATCGTTGCTATAGGATTTCTTTCTGAGGTATACTCTGAAGTCCTGTGGTATATCTCTAGCCTGTGGCACGTGATACGTCCATGTTCGGTCAGAGAGTACCTCACCAGTATCCTTGTTGGTTACCAGGTTTTCACAAGTCCAATATCCTACTCCCATAATGAACGCACCTTCCACCTTTCGTACATAAAATTGCTAGTAATTATCAAAAAGATAAGGAGCAGAAATTAAATAACTCATTTACACGTTTAAGATGTGATAATTCTTCAGTTCATCACTAATGATTGTTCATGATGAAAGTTTTATAGTTAATTGTTTGATAATATGTCGTTCCAGTAATTTCAGGTAGGTATGATAATACTTAAATAATGGAATGTGTGTACCTAATGTTGCTATTATACTCACTTGGCCGATATCTATTTCAGGGCTCACACTCCGACCTACATCCTGCAATAAATCAACTCTTAACATTTCGAATTCTCCTGTCAAAATATCAACTTCAACTTCGGCCAATGTAACTCCGAAGATATCATATTCTTGAACATCTGATGAATTAGTGAAACCATGAGTTTGTAAGTCCACATCCATTTTAAATGCTGTCTGAATAAGTTCTTCCCAGGTTGGATTAGGCAATTGACTTCTGATAGGCTCTAACCTCTTCAGAAGTTCTTCGCAGCATCTTTGAACCCCTACACCAATATTTTGAGATGTAATACTTCCACCGGATATGAAGCCGTTTGGATTGATCGTTGTGTTATTGCCTTTGATTTGAATTTTTTCCAAAGGTATCTTCAGTAAGTAAGCGCAGATTTGAGCTGCTTTTGTATTGACTCCTTGGCCCATTTCAATACCACTATGGGCTATGGCTACAGTTCCATCTCCGTGGTAGACTGACATGTTGACGTCGAAATATTGAGTACCCGCAGGTGTCCAACGTAGCAATGCAAACCTCAAACCACGTTTCTTCCATCTGTTTTCATTATTATACTTGTCCACAGCAGCTCTCCTTTCTGTATATTGGGAATTAAGTTTTACCGTCTCAATCATATCTCTGATATCCTTGTATTTTGCATCATTCAAATTCGCTAGACGAACTTCGAGAGGATCTAAGGATAATTCGTAAGAAATTCGTTCCATTATCCATTCTGTCATTGAAATACTTTCTAATGTACCTGTTAAAAATGTGTGGTCAGTATACCGAAACTTGAATCATGGAATATTTAATTTGTAGTTTCATAATTACCAGGAGCTCTCATCCAAGTATTACTGGCAGTGTCTGTGACGGTGTCGAAACATTTATAATTCCATCTTGAGTTATCGTAGCAGTTAGGATATACTCCGGTACCAAAAAGTGCCAGAGTTTCATTAACCTTGTAACCATTATCTTCATATATATTGTAGTTCATATACTGGATTACTCCTGCACTGTTCACCGCTACCTGTAATTGTTGATCAGTAAACTTTTTTTATTATTAAAAGTATTTCTACAAGGAAAATGTAAATGTAAATTCAACCTTGTGCTCGCTTTCTATCAGATGAATTTGCTATTAATCCTAAATATATCTAGTACGTTAAAAATAACTAAACTTAAATAACTAGATGACTTTATATGGGTTATTAAGTGTTGCCAGACCAGATATTGTAATTGATTAAAAATAACTTTATACCTCAAAATCAAGAGAACAAGGTAATCTTTTTCCAACAGCTCGCATGGTCGTAGTCAAGGGTTGTATAAATCTGCAGGGTCTGTTTAGTTTCTTTGCAACGAGATTACATGCAACAGCTACTTGCGACACGCGTGATATTTTGATGCCATATGCGCCGCCGAGCCGACGAACATGCACATCAATCCTGAAAGTATTAAGTAAATATCTATAATGAGACTTTTAGATAGTTTGCGGACAGCACAGAAAAAGGACGATGAAAGAGCAATATCAGGTAAGAACGGTCACAGGAAAGAAAGGAGCGAGTCAGCCTGTCTACGTAGAAAATCCAAAGTTGCCTTCACAGTTGAAAAAACGGACTAAGAAGTAGAAAAATTTAACAACTTGTAGAAATGCAATAATTATCCCTCTAATAGAGGTAATGATGATTCAACTAACAAACTAAGATAATGAATATAAAACTGTGTATGATTTATGAAACTTCAAATGTTGATGAAACTTGGTACAGTTACAGCTTCTTCTCTGGAATAACGCCACGCTACATGAACCAACGGACTTAATAAAGTAGCCAAGAGCGGCTGGATGAAAGGGGCGGAGTAATTGGTGTGATGGCGCTGTTTGAGCAGAGCCCCTGTCTAGCAGTGGGTGACGTTAAGCATGATGATATGATTATATTATCGCTTGGATGAAGTCGCGGGTATAAGCTTAATATAGATTTAATGATAGCTATAGGATTGGTTGCAGGTTTGTTACAAATTCACGCATTGGATACTATGTATATGTATATATCTACCTGTTTTGTTCAATATTCAAAGCACGAGATGTCATAACCTGTACAGCATCCATACACTGTGTTGCAGCATGTACTTCTAATCCCTCCTCAATTGGCTTGGTTACGCATACTAAGTTCTCCATTGTAAAATGATACTGGCTATAAATAGTATTGCTTCCTTTTATCACTTTAAATACATCTTCGCCCTTAGCTGTGGCATCGTTTGCCAACACCAATGTATTTCTAGCGGTGTCTTTCTTTGCTTCTTTGATGTCAATAACAGGTTTCCGAATTCTCGTATACATTACTTTGACTAATTTGACAGCTCTTTCAGCTATAGACCGCGTTTCAGCCACAAGAATACCAACAGGTTGATTAAAATATTTTACTTCACCGTTACATAAAAGTTCTTCATTTGCAGAATATAGCAAACTGTCTGCAGGAGTAAATGAATTAAGTCCAGGTATGTCATTCGCTGAGTAAAACTGTATGACGCCAGGTTGTTTCTAGAAATGGAAAGTGAAGCTTAAAATAGTGGACTGAAATTATTCAATCAGAAAAAATAGCTGTAATGAGAGTCCTAATTTTCAAAATATTATAAATGGTTGGTGATCACCTGAAGATAACGAGCCTAGATTTATAAAAATGTACAGTGTAGATCTAGTATTTAACACTATTTGACTTACTAAAGCCGAACTAGGATCTATAGAGGTAATGGTGCCAGTAGCCTCGGTGCTTAGCACGAACGCAGCGAACACTTCTCGCGGTAATGATGGCTGATCTTCCGTGTATGGAGCTTCGCCTGAACATTGAATCTACGGATATAACATACATTTTATTGTTGAACGTCGGGAAAATTCAAGTAAAAAAAACATACGCTTATTATGTAACAGTTACAGTAACAAAGAACATAAAACCCCAATGAGAGGAAAATAATACAATTAAGGGCGATTGTAAAATTAGATGATCATATTAGTGACACAGCCCCTGAACTTAAGTATGTAAATTTGGTAACAATATGCACTTCGGGATGACCCGAATGATATGAATCAGTCTAACTAAAGAGCTATTTTATAGTTTGCGTTTTAGTTAGACACCAAACGCTTACCAGAATATGTCATAAGACTTATTAGATAATACAAAATGGATTTTTAGATCAACAGATATTTATCGAAGTGAAACCCCTGGTGCCGACTACAATTTTGCAGAAATTTTCTGCATTATACATGTACAAATCTAATTTCACCATCCTCCATACATTTAAGAATTGTAAATTGAAGGGCTGTTTCTCTCACTGAGTATGAATTTGGGACTATAAAAAATAAGTGTCGTTTATTTTTAATGCTCTGTCATATATCTTAAACTTCCCTGGAGACCTTTCCTTCGAAGTCGGAATTAGCTTTTCTTTTCTAGTTAAATATTTGTGAGAAAATGGTTCCAAGACTCAATAAGAGAGATCTGCGAAAACTGTACTTCATTAAGCCTAATCAAGAAATTTACCAAAGCTTCCAGTTTCTTTATGGGTTGATTGAGAGGCCAAAGTGCTGGATTCGTGTCGAATATCTGTCGAGCATCCGAGACTGGTCGACTCTCGTGAAGTCTTGTGACCCCTGAATTATATTGTGAGCCAAGTTTGCTTGATGGACATAATGACAGTAACCCCTGAAAATGAACTCATTTTTATTAATACTATAATACTTAAGTTACAGGCGTGACTTGCATTGTTAATATCACTTTTGAATTAACAAGTGTCACAGTGTATTCTCTCTCACCTTGTAAAACAAGTTTATAGCCAGCTGTTTTCTATATGCCGCTGACGGTTCAGGTGGATTTTCCATGACCACCAACTCACTTTTCAAACTTTGAATAGCCGATTGTAAAGTTTCATTTGTAAATAGATCCTTCCCAAGCAAACGCGTTTCCGTTGTCGTTGCTCGAACGAATGACGGTGAGAGACCACCGAAGACTATTCTTGATTCGGTAACCCTTTTAGTGGTTCGGTTCAATTTGTATAAAAACCCTGCGTTGACGATAGCGTGGGCGTTCTGTGACCGTGGCATTATCTGTAAGAGTGTATTTGTTACTGTTGCCGTTATTTGACAACCAATCCAAAGATCTAGCAGTAGGGTTTAAGCTTAGATGAGCCGATGGACATTCTATCAAACGTTTACATTTGATTAACCGACCGAATTTTGGACATACTTCTCAGTTTCATTTTCATCACAACATCTTTAATGATAACTTTGCTATTCATCCATCTACAGGCGAAAACGAAAACTAGGTTTGTCAGGAAAGTGTAGTTTCTCCAAATGTCCTCGAATTGGAGATAAATAAGACCAAACCTGAAGACAGCTATGAAGAAGTCTTACCTGACTAGGCACAGTTTAATATTAAAAGTTTGTTTTTAATTTAAATAAATGATGATTTTCGAAAGCATCAATTACCTTCTAACAATCATTAACATACTTAGCTTATGTCAGGGTCAGTTCAATATCTAGCTGATGAAAAATTATTATTTATGGCTCATAGAATATTCATACCTTGTACGTCACAATGTTATACTCTGCGTTCAGTGGTGGCAATAGTACATTCAAAATTATCTTCCCTTTCATATTTGTTTTCAAAAACTGCTGCAAAGTCAGAGTCTGCCTGATACCATAGAAACTTACTGAAACAGACAACACAATAAACTTTTCCTTGACCATAGTATATTTTGATGGAAACTGCAACCTTGTAAAAAGAAGTCCACTGCTGGACATAGGCCTTCCCCAATGAACGCCACCACACCCAGTCCTCTGCCCTCCGCATTCAGCCGCTACCGGCCACCTTCTTCAGGTCGTCGGTCCACCTGGCGGCGGGGCGTCCCACCCTGCGAGTGCCGATCCGCGGTCTCCACTCCAGAACTCGTCTGCCCCAACGACCGTCGGTTCTGCGGCATAATGTTGATCGCCCACTGCCACATATGCCGCATATAGATTAGTGATAATAGCAAATCTATACATACAAATTGTCACTGCGGCACCAACGGTCTCGAGAAGGAGAAAAATATCAGATGGAAACTCATTATGCTGGTGTTTAATCATTAAGTTGCCAGCAATTGATCCCAACTGAAAACCACCAAGCAATGAATCAGAAAGAAATTAAATAAATATCACAGAAATTCACACCAATTATCTAGTCCCAAACTAGGCAGATCCTGTGGTATAGTTACTAGATACTTAAATAAATATATAAACATCCAAGACTTGGGTACAAACATTCATATTTATCATACGAACATCTGTCCCTATAGCGGGATTAATTAATTTAAAAATGATAATAATTTAGTTATAAAAATTAATCATAATTTATGTTGGCAGGTATATTCAGGTTCACTTACATTTCTAACAGGAATATGGGCGACTAATCTGAGATGATCGTAAAACTTCTGCAAGTAGACAAAATATTCGTACTTTGACATTTGTTGAAAGATATCCAATAGTTCAGACAGAGTTGCATTTGCACCAATCACTAGATTTTGGTCTAACTGATAACCTTTCAGTTCAATGACCTCACTAATGTCTATTAGGAGTGGAGGATATTCGTCAATTGGGTAAGCTCCTGTAACAAAAAGATGAAAAATATATATTACCTACTCTTAAGTTTTTTTTACAACGACAGATCTGTAAGTTAATACCTCCCTTCCTCTCTCACAAACAGGATATTCTCACATAAAAATAAAGCCTTTCCGTTCATTCCCCAATTAATTTTTTCAATGTCCAGTCAAGCGACGTCTAGTTTTATCATAAACTAGCTATTTCCCGCGACTTCGTCCGCGTGGACAACTTAACATTACAAATTATTAAATATTCCTGTAGGAATAAGATATTTTTCGGGATAAAAACTATCCTATCCTATTCCAGGACCTATCCTATATGTGTGCCAAGTTTCATCCCGAATCCAGTGGTTGAAGCGTGATTCAGTAACAAACATCCAAACATCAAAATATCTAAACTCGCATTTTTAGTATATATTAGTAGGATATGCATGAATTCATAATTTGTGTTACCTTTTGCTGTATTTCCACAGACCAACATATAAGAGTCAGCATGCTCTTTATAAAGAATAGTAAATATATCTGCAATGGTATTTGCTCTGAACCATTTTTTTCCATCTTTCAGTTGAATTTCAATAAAGTTAAACACCTTTAGGTCATCCTTTGACACAACACACCAATCATCCGCTTCACATTCATTATTTTTCTCGCAATGCTTCCCAGTTTTTTTGCATATTGTCAAATCTTCTATATCAGGTATTTTGATTGACGCAGGAGCATCTTTGGCGAATTTTTTGAATGCCTCCAAAATTGGCCTGTAACCGGTACATCTGCAGACGTTGCTGCCGAATGATTGTTCTATTTCAAGCATTGTAAGATCTTTTTTGCTTTGCAGGAGACTGTGAAAAAAATAGCGTTAAATATGTAATATATTGTTGTCAGATTCTGTTCTAGACTTGAAGTTCAATCAGTCCGTCTGCATTGCATAGCCTAGTAATTATTAAACGTTAATTAAAAATTAACTGTAACTCATTCTTACTTTTAATTGAACACGGTATTTAGTTAATAAATTTTTGGATACTAAATCAACGATCTCTATGTACTACTAGATGGAGCGTTCCAAACAATCGCTCTGTTCCACGCAACTGCGGCTCCGGATGCCGCAACTCGCTCACATTCACTTTGAAACTTGTGCAATTACTACGCAGAATACTTAATTATTTACTAAATATTGACGTTATTTACCCGTAGCGTCAATATTTAGTAAAAAGTAAATGTTCTGTGTAGTAACTGCACTAGTTTTATTGTGAATGTAACCGAGTTGCGGCTCCCGGAGCCGCAGTTTCGTGGAACAGAGCGATGCAGCTCCATCTAGTAGTACATAGAGATCGTTGTACTAAATGAAGGCACAACAAAATCTAACAGAGATCACCAATATCTCCTCACCTGTACATGGCCATCACCCAACCAGGAGTGCAGTACCCACATTGAGTACCATTGTACTCGGCGAGGGTTGTCTGCAACACGTTGTAGCCGTCCAACTTGTTGCCAACCTTCTCTATGGTCGTGATCTCCCAGTCTTGGCATGATGTAACCGATACCAGACACTGATTGAAAGCAATAAATTATATTTAAATTAGGTACGTACTGTCAAGGCATGATATTTTTAGACATCAGCCTGCAAGAGCCCACTGCTGGACATAGGCTTATCCCAATGCGCGCCACTGAACCCGATCCTCAGGACTTCTCATCCAGTCATGTCAACCGCCTTACGTAGATCGTCGCTCCATCAATTTTGTCACAGTTTTACGTTCATTACATTATTTTATTTATTTCTCCTTCTAGAGTGACAAATAGACAGACAGCAAGCCTGATTGCCATGTGGTTTCCGGTAGAGTAGAATAGGACCACTCCAACTCTTCCCGTGGATGTCGTACAAGGCGACTAAGGGAATACATTATAAAACATCAATCAGGCCTCCCCAACCCGTCTGGCCAGCGCGGGGAGTGTAGGCCAAATCCTCCGTCAGTCTCCGGCAGATGAGAGAGGGTTGTGCTCCTGCAGTGGAGACAAAAATACCCTGATGATGAAGTATTACCGAGAAATACATCTGTAATGGTTATGTGTTTATATAAATGTTCATATTTCGTTTATCTGGGGAAGCTTAGTGTTGTTTGCGAGAGAAAAAGATATGACGATATCTCTTACAATGATAGCAAAAAATAAAGATCTACATTATTATATTACTTGTATATTCTTTATCACAAACATACTATTATAAGAATATTGTCTTAAGGAACTACGCAGCAAACAGGTCGACAGCCCACCTGACGGTAAACAGCTATAATGTCACCTCTAGACACCTGGATGACCTGCAACCTTTTATTTTCCGGATGCAATAACTCAAAGACTAGAAGTCATCGCCGCTAACAGAATACGTCATGTTTTGTCTTTATTAATTAAAACATTTCATAATAACCACTTCTTAATGTAACCGCATCAAATTAAGTAATGTAATGATGAGTAACATTATGAAACATCCATCAGGCCTCCCCAACCCGTCTGGCCAGCGCGGGGAGTGTAGGCCAAATCCTCCGTCTGTCTCCGGCAGATGAGAGAGGGTTGTGCTCCTGCAGTGGAGACAAAAATAACCTGATGATGATGATGAATGATGATAAATGACTTGTAAAGTAATAGTTAGGTAACGTAAACTGAATAACATTAAAAATACCCCTCCGGAGCGATCTGTCTACATTCCCCATCGGTCTACTTGTCTAAATGATTACCAACCAAATGTTTTTTTTTTATATATAAATAGGAATTAGGAATTCCTAGCCCTTGTATTTACACCTTTTCTGTCAGTGTTTGTTTTATAAAAGTGTTCGTCGTATATCTATAAGCAGATCATGTGTATTCATACCCGTAGAGTGTAGGTATGAGAATCATTAGTCACTAACTTTTTTACGCGACTTCGTCCGCGTAGGTTTCGATATTTACATACTTATCATGAATTTCAAAATAGATATCATTTTTGGTTTACCGTAGGAATTAGATGATTTTTTCGGGATAACAATTATCATGTGTCCTATGCCAGGACCTAACCAATATGTTTGCCAAAGCCAAATATACGCGAAAACTACTTATTATTTGTTAGTATCTACTTTAGTGTAACCAGATCAAGGGTCGTCACCTAGGGGATCTTCTAGAGGTTAAGATAAATATAGAATTTTTTTCATAACGTTGCCGACTTTGCAAAAAACCCGAGAAGATTACCTATCTAATAAATAAAATCGTAAACATCGCGTGTCTGTACATTGAAGATGTTTGCAAAAAAACAAATTGGGGGGTCTAATGATAAGTAACAGAACACATTTCAATCATTTTTGGAATTTTTGTCTGTTTGTCTGTGAGTTTGTGCACGCATCACTTAAAAACTAATGAACGGATTTTGATGGACTATTCACAAAAACATGGGGCTTAACTTAACTTAACATTTAGTCTTTATTTCATCGCAGTCGGCTAACTCAATCAAACGTTATGGGCATTTTTAGGTTTCTAATACATTACTTAGTAGGTATATGCAATGTAACAAAGAAGTAAAATGATTATGTTCGGTATAATTCAGATTGCGATTGGTTTGGACTACATTTGGAGCTGGAGTGGGAATGGACGTGTGGGGGTTGGCGTGGGCGTGGGCGTGGCTGTCGGGGTTTGAGTCGTAATGGAAGTCGAAGTCGGACCGAGAGTGAGTACTCCACGCGAACAGACATATATTGTATGCAATATAACAGAGAAGTGTAATTAATGTTCGGTGCAATTCAGATTGCAATTAGAATTATATTTGCAGCTGGAGTGATCGTGGGCGTGGGATTGGGATTAGGAGTCTGAGTGGGAATGGAAGTGGGATAAGGAGCGGAAGTGGGAACGGGAGCGGAAGTAGGAACGGGAACGGAAGTGGCAACGGAAGCGGATTCTGTAGTCCACGCGAGCAGAGCCGCGGGCACAGTTAGTGTTTTAATAATTTTTCTTTTATTAAAAATCTTTCTTTAAAAATTTAAGCCTTCGTACTTATTTATACTTAAAATTCATATTTCACATTTTTCCCTCATCTTGCCCGCCCTTGACCCTGCCTCACCCCCGACACTCTATACAAGCCAACAGATTTAATAAGGCGCACTCGCCTATGCGCGTAAACTATCCAGAGAGGGACAGCGTTATACGTCAACACATAAGTGCTTCTCCTTTTAACCAGCTGCGTACTACACGCCGTGCTTTATTGTGCGGGCGACGTTAAACTGACAGAGGGAGGTGTGTGATGCTTCTTTACGTAGTTATCTACATCTACACTAATATTATAAAGAGGAAAGATTTGTATGTTTGTAACGAATAATTTCAAAAATTACTGGAGCGTTTTAAAAAATTCTTTCACCATTAGAATGCTACATTACCCCTAAATAACATAGGCTATATTTATTACTATAAAAGATTAAGTAGTGGGAGTTGGAGCGGGAGTGGCAGCGGGAGCGGTAGCGGGAGCGGTAGCGGTAGCGGTAGCGGGAGCGGTAGCGGGAGCGGTAGCGGGAGCGGTAGCGGAAGCGGTACCCGTTACCGTTCCCGGAGCGATTTTAAAAAACTACTGGAGCGATTTAAAAAAATTCTTTCACCATTTGAATGTTACATTACCCCTGAGTAACATAGGCTATATTTATTACTATAAAAGATTAAGTAGTGGGAGTTGGAGCGGGATGGGAGCGGGAGCGGTAGCGGGAGCGGGAGCGGTAGCGGGAGCGGTAGCGGGAGCGGTAGCGGGGATAGGAGCAAAAGTGGGAATGGAGCGGATTCTGTAGTCCACGCGAGCGGAGCATTGTTAGTATTTAGTATTGTCTGACCCTGGTCTATTCTTACCAGCATGCAGCAAACCACCACCAAACTTACCGAGTTGACAGCCATAAGGGGAAAGCCAGGCCGTTTGACAGTGCTGACGATGCATGCTCCACAGCCTCCTTCCCGGCACATATACTTGGTGCCCCGCAACTCTGCTGTGTTCCTCAGGTAATCCAGAAGCGTCACGTCAGAGCTAACCTCACAACCCACTGAAATGCAGAGGTTCGTCATCAGCATCAGCCTAAATACTTCCACTGCTGAACATAACCCCCCCCCCCTCCCATAGGATGACCCTTTTGGTGGGCTGTCCATTGTGGGATTTGCCCCAATAGAATTAACTTTGGTGCGCTGTCCATTGTTGGATTTGCCATAATCATCACCACGCTTGGCAGGCGGATTAGTGATCGCAGTAATGATGAGAACGCTGCTGCGCGTCCCTGGTCCTTTAGTTGCCTTGACGACACCCACGGGAAGATTACGGGTGTGTGTATAGACGGTATTTGCGTCTCGAAAACAAAATAATTAATAGATGGTGTTACGAAGTGGACTGCAGAGTTAACATGGTAATACAAATATGTTTTTGCTGCTTGTGTGTGTCCCTTTCTCGGACATGTTATCGAGACGCAAACTGAGTTGGTTTTCGTATGACACGTGATTTGTTATGATATATGTGTGCTGCAGCAGCAAACTGGCCGCGGCTTAGCTTAACTTAGTGTTCACATAATTATATTACGAAACGTTTTTATTCTTTCAAGTAATTCAACTGTAAAATTAATTCCCGGAAAACGTTAGGTAATCTCTCAAGCGATTCGCTTTCAAAAACGTAATAACCGTTGTCTAGCATACTTTGTATTATGCGTATCTATTATCTTATATCACAAGTCTTATCCACAGTGCAGGACCATTTACAAAAATAACAGCCAGACCGGGCCCAACTCGCACAAATCGTACTAAGTTGTCTGTCCCCAGTGGGACTCGAACCCACGACCTCCGGCGCTCGAGTCCAATGACCTAACCACTAGGCCAACGAGGCAGTCATATTATATGTTAATATTATACTTAATTATATCTTATCTGTGGAACAAATTAAGCAAACTCTTTAAATTACAATATATTGTACCTACCACAATACCAGCATAAGCCAAAGGTTGACTGATAGAGAACACCTTCGGCATTAAGTTCGCCTGCTGTGCAACTGTGTGCAATAACATCAGCCGAAATAGGCCCACTGCTGAACATGAGCCTCCCTAATAAAATTTTACTTTTGGTCGGCTGTCCTGATTTGCCATAATTACCACGCTTGGTAGGCGGATTGGTGATCCCACTTAATTGCTATACACAGGAGAACGCTGCTGCCCTTCTCTGGAGCAGTCCCTTAATCGCCTTGACGATAGATAGAAATCCGATATTAGTCATTTTCATTACAATACACGTCAATGGATATATCTAAATTACCCACCCATGCCGTGTGGTTTCCGGTAGAGTAGAATAGGACCACTCCAACTCTTCCCGTGGATGTCGTACAAGGCGACTAAGGGAATACATCATTCAGGCCTCCTCAACCCGTCTGGCCAGCGCGGGGAGTGTGGGTTAAATCCTCCGTCTGTCTCCGGCAGATGAGAGAGGGTTGTGCTCCTGCAGTGGAGACAAAAATAACCTGATGATGATGATGACCCACCCACCAACGGGAAGCCTGGGAGTGGCCTTATTCCAAGCGGAAACCCCACGGCAAAGCTTAAATAAATAAAAGTACCTAATTCAGATCATACTGGAAACTAAATAATCTACCTGAGTGATCGACGCTGTTAATTTTGAAGTGTATCCGGTCCATCTCAAACTTCTTTTCGTCTTGCGCCATGAGTGCTTGCTTGGGCAGTAAAAAACTCACTGACGAGTCTTAGACCGCATGTTACTACAGCGCATTCTCTTTGGGGAAAGGCTGCGGAGTGAGTGTAAAGATGCGAGCGATTATTGCTGGCCGATGCTATCCGCGGTTTATTTGTTTTGAAATGAAATGAAATGAAATTTATTTGCCTAGAATATGGTGATAAAGTTGATGACATATTAAGGGGAATGTTTCCTACATATTCTGCCGAACTACAGCGTGCAGATATTAATAACACATTGCTACAGAGATTATGAAATACTAATCTAATAAATAAAACTACGCGTGTCTGTATATTGAAGATATTTCCGTAAAAAAAAAAATTTAGTATTAGTATGAATAATAGAATACATTAAGATTACATTAAAACCATTTTAGGAATTTTGGTCTATTTGTCTGTTAGTTTGTGCACGCATCACGTAAAAACTACTGAACCGATTCTGATAAAGTTTTCAGCAAAACATTGGGCTTAATTCAGAGTAACATTTAGTCTTTATTTCATCGCAATCAGCTTACTAAATAAAACATTATGCGAATTTAGTTTTCAAAAACTCTCATTTATTACACTTTTATACAACCTTTAGTTTAAGGCTCAGCGGAATTCAGATTGCGATGAGTTAGGACTACATTTGGAGCTAGGGTAAGAAGTGGCGATGACAGTTGGAGCGAGAGCGGGCCCGGGGCCGGAAAAAATCATTAATTCTGTAGTCAACACGAGCGGAGCCGCGAGCAAAGTTAGTACTAAATATTACTACTTACCTCACCGCCAAATTAACGTAGCCTGCAAAATAGAGCACGGTAACACACTACAGTAGCGCTATTCTCTAAAATACAAACTCACGTGAGAGTCTCACTCGCGTGACTTCACTCACTTCGAAACCTAACCATTGGTGATTCTGTAAACATTCCAGAGTACTGTCGACGTGAAGTCAGTTCTATTGAATTTGAAACGCAGCCTAATCAAGAGATTTAGGAAGACATCCCTTCTTTCCCCCCATTCCTCTACGAGCTGTCAAAAGCCGTGATGATGTAATTTTTCTGTTTTCAATAAAATGTGTGATTAAAACAAAGAGTTTAACTTCTAATCAGATACAAAACATAACAAGTTCTTTGTTCACTTCACGTCGATAGTGCACTGGAATGTTTACAGAATGCCAATTGATTAAGTTTCGAAGTGAGTGAAGTCACTCGAGTGAGACTCGCACGTGAGTTTGTATTGTAGAGAATAGCACTAATGGGCAGCCGTTGCCACCAGCGCCGCCGAGAGATCGACGCGATAAGTTAGAAAGATAAAGACTTATTTTGTCCTTCTCTCGAATACTATGTTCGTGCGCTCAGCCTTAAATTTACGCGCCTCACAGACGTGTACGGCCAGGCTGGTGCTCCTGTAGTAATAGTGGGTAATTAAATCGGTTCGCTTGTATACAGTACCAGAGGTTTAGTGTAAGTACTGATAGGAATACATTAGCTATAGCCTTTTTATTTAAAAAAACAGTTATAATATGTTTATTTGGGTTACTGAATAATGGCGATATATTATCGTAGTAATAGAACGCTGCTGCCCATCCCTGGTGCAATCCCTTAGTCACCTTAACGACACCCACAGGGCCCTATTCTAAGCCGGGAAAAAATTTCAATATCCGTGCACATTTTTCTTTACCTACCGCTTGTTTTAGCTTTTCCCACAGCGGAGGATGGCTGGAAGAGATGTCTTATATAGGTAAGTCCACCTTCGTAAAATTTTATGTTATGCCCTTTTTTTCTAAAATGTATGTGCAATAAAGAATATATATATACTTAAACTTACTCCGAACCTATAACTAAAACGAAGAATTAAGAAACTTGGATCAAATTAGTGTCTACTAATAAATAGCCTGCTAATCGACGTTCACGTCAAGTAGCCGGCTAACTTCGGTAATAAAAAGAAGCAAATAATTATTAGTGCCCTCATTTATTTATTATTAATATGTTATGGAACGGGCCGCCAGACTCATATTAAATACTAGCTGCGCCCGCGGCTCCGCTTTCATTAAAGTATAAAGACCATCTAATCTTTCTGATGTTTTAATTTCAAATTAAAGATACCTATATCCACCAGTGGACGTCCATAGGCTGATATGATGATGGTGATGTGGCCCATAATTATATTAAGATAAGATAAGATAAGATTTATTGTTGAAATTGTGGTTTACATATGTAGGTCTTCAAAAAAATATGTTCAAAGTAGGTACAACAACCAACAACCAACACCTCATACCATGAAGCAAAATAATTTTTCGTAGCTCATAGTTTCACCTCAAAAGTGTTTTCCTTCATGATTGACACTAATTGGTTAATATGTAATGTTAAGTTGTCCACGCGAACGAAGTCGCGGGCAACAGCTAGTTATATAATGGGCCCGATTACTGAAGGCACAACGTTAAAATTTGACAGCACTAAAGCTGTTGCTATCCTTGTCACACAGTATTATGAAGATAAAGACGAAACCCATTTTAGCGCTGTCAAATTTTAAATGTGTGCCTTCAGAATCGGGCCCAATATGTGTACAAATATACACACACACTTCCAGACCCTCGGACACAACAATGATACATGCTCCAAAAATAATTAGAGGTCAGTTCAATGTACCATAAGAGTGAACCAGTCCATGAGTGAACCAGTTTTAACAAAAAAAGTTTACTTCAAAGAATGAGTAGGTAGGTAGGTTGAAACCAGTTTTTTCTCGTGAAAAATAGTAGTGCATATAATTTAATAATCTTTGATATTTTAAATTTTTTTATAGCACACGAGGCATTCTCATCGTGGCACGGCAACGTAGTATTGGCCTTATACAAATACAAAATACAAATAACTTTATTGGTTCAAGAACATTAGGGTCCTTATACTAGACATATCTATGTAGATATATTATTACAAGCAGTAGCCTGGCTCCCAAACTAGGATTCCCTGTTCTATGGGTAGCCAGTTTACTTATAATAATAATAATAATAATTCATTTATTTCAGATTACTCCATAAATTGTGTTAATGACAGACTTAAAAGTAATGTTAGTAAATATTAAATTCAAATCAAAAAGCATCAAACAAAACATTAAAAATATTATTTAACATTAAATATTGTGGCTCTGGACTCCACATGTTTCAGGTTCCAAAACCGTACAACTGGGCAGTCCGCCCGCTCCAGTATGGTGTTAAGGAGGCTGCTGGGACTGTCCCGCACGCGACGCATCAGGGAGGCTATCCGTTTTCGCACTATGGACGGAAAACTGTCAATGCGTGCCTCAGCAAACATACCTGATGCGCTGCAAAAGCGGGGCAGTCCCAACAACATCCTTAACCCATTGTTGTATTGGACACGCAGGGCGTCCATGGATTTGCGAGTACAGCTGACCCACAGGCTGCACGTGTAAAAAGTCTGGCAGTACGCCTTAAAGAGAGTTATTTTAACCTCTCTTGTACAGCGTGCAAACCTGCGCGCCAGCATGTTGCTCCTCACCGCCAACGCCCTGCGCTCCCGCTCAACATCTAGCTCGTCAGAGAGGTCCTCGGTGACCCAGTGCCCCAGGTATTTAAATTTGGTGACTCTACTCAGCACCGTTCCTCCAAATTCGATTGGGGGAACCGACTTCGGCTTTTTGTTATCTGCCTTAAAGATGAGTAGTTCACTTTTCTTGGAGTTATACCTGAGGCCATGGGTCACCGCTTACCTTTCGCAAATCCTCAGTAAGGTCTCCATGGCTCTGATCGATGGGCTCAGCAGTACCATGTCATCGGCGTAGCTGACGTTGTTAACAATCTTCCCATCCATCGAACACCCAACGCCAGCCCTGCTGAGCTCATCGATCAGCCCATTTATGTACAGATTGAAGAGCCGAGGAGAGGTCAGGCCACCCTGTCTCACTCCGCACTCCAACCTGTACTCTTTTGAGTAAGAGCCTGCCCACCTCACAGCATTGGTTTGATTATAATACCAGAACCTTAACAACTGTACGCATTCTTTGGGTGTGCTGGTTTCCCTCAGAAGCTTATCCCACAGAATATTGTACGAAACAAGATCGAATGCCTTCGACAAGTCCAGGAAACACGCATATACCGGCGTTTTACGCGTAACATAATACTGGACAGTATGCTTGAGGCGCAGGATCGCTGTTTCAGTAGACAGTCCGGGTCTAAAACCGAACTGGGCTTCATGCAAATCTACATGCTTATTAAGCTGGCGATCAAGCAAGATATCCAGCACCTTAGCTATCACGGTAGCGAGTGAGATCGGACGATAGTTATTCTTGTCGGAGGCATCCCCCGTCGTCTATGGTTTTCATAAGCTCCTGAGGTAGATATTGATGGCTAACACACAAATTATAAAACATAGCCAGCACCCTGGGAAGGTGTACACCAGCAAACTGCAAGTGCTCGATGCTGAGGCCGTCGTGTCCCGGTGATTTGCCCCGCGTCATGTTATTTATTACCAGCGATATTTCTTTGGCAGTAAAATGAATAGTTTTTCCCTCCAGCCCATCCCCAGCACCGAGCACCCGCGGCACCGGTCCCAATGGTGATTCCACTTTAAAATGCTCTCTAAACACTTCTGCAATTTTACTGGGCTCACACAGACCCTCAACACTCGCCGGCACACGCGACCCAGTCTCCAGTTTCTTAGTGTGTTTCCAGAAGCCCTTAAAGTCCTTTGCTGTGTGGTGGGTAGCTAGAATGTCCATTTTTATTCGACTCTCATTGTCCTGGCACCATTTCAGCTTAGACTTGAAGTGCTTTCTGGTTTCACTCATTTTATTATATATATCACCAACGCTGGGCTTACCAAATGACATCCACACCTGGAAACAGCGTCGCGCCTCCTCGTGAGCCTCCCTAACATATTTATTCCAACCCACTACATGTTTTCGCCTGCCAGGCCGCCGTGTGTCATAGCTGGCATACTTATGACAGTTGTTCAAATATTACATGTTTATATGGCGACAGGTGGGTGACTAATATTAGTTGATTAATATTAAAATAATTAATATGGTTCCGTAGCACATTTCCTCGAGCCTTCTATGTGCTGGTGTCTCGCCTCCACTACACCTTTCTGTCAGAAATCCTTTTTCGTCAATTTCCAAGTACGACTCCAAACTGATTAACCGACTTAAAAAAAAGGAGGAGGTTCTCAATTCGTCGGAATCTTTTTATTTTTTTATTTTTTATGTATGTTCCCCGATTATTTGTTTTTTGTTGATTTCAACAAGATCTCATTAGCAGTTTATCTTAACTCCATACGAGAGCACCCCTTATCCCCTTGCACTAACTCAACTTCTTGACTTGATCATGTTTTAGTCTATACATATAATAAAATCGTAAATGCAAAAAAGTCTGTACATTGAATATATTCGGAAAAAAACCGACCAGGGCGACTTAAATTAAGTAACTGAACATGATAGAACCTTTTTTTTATTCTTGTTTATTTGTTTGTTTCTTGTTTGTACGGACATCACGCATAAACTACCGAACGGATTTTGAAAGTGACATTGAATATTCCGGAATATATAAAAATATCTCCAAAATTATCCAAGAAATAGTGAACCAGCAACAAAAAAAACTTCAGTGCAGTATAAAGATAGTATATTTCAGAGGTCTACTAAAACCACTTTAATATGCTACTTTAATATTTGACGCAGTACTTATTTTAAAACTGAAATAAAAAGAAAATTCTAATTGAGAAAACTGAAAAGAGATTATTTCGAGGAAAAGTATTTTATTCAGGGAACGTGTTGAAAACTCTCTGCAGAACAAAAGTCCTATGACGAAATGATTGTTACTGCACACTATTTGCAACGCTTCGTCAATGTGCGTTCCTCAAAACGGTAAATGATGTTACCACCCTACGTTCCAAACGTCCTACGTCTTCAGCGAAAGGCACGTCCTGGATGACGACCGAAATTGGGACGAAACTGCATCACCGATGCAGTCGTAAGTATCAGTACCCAAGACGTCTGAGCCATTAGTTCCCTGTGTTTTGTGGGCTCTGTAGACTCTCGAACCCAGTGCAACTGTGGGAGAAATATCGTCCGCGTCTCGCGGAAGATGTCCTGGCGTGCTCTATGAGGAACGGTGAACTAGACGTGGACGTATCTGATGAGAGGGCACTAAACCGCTGCCTTACTATGCTCGAAGATGTTGTCACTTACATCGGCGGCGTTACGCCACCTAGACCGTTGCGTGCAGCTTATCTTTCATCATTATCAGCCTGAAAGAGTCCACTGTTGGACATAGACCTCTCCCAAGGCACGCCACTGAACCAGCTTATCTTTACGGAGTATAAACCGCAAGTACGCTGCGGAAACCAACCGACAGTACAGCAAATAACAGCAATAGTGACTAACAGGTTGATAACTTTCCAAGACTCACAGCTTGGCAAAGAGTGGTTTCAACAAAGTTGTAAGAAGCGTGGAGCTTAACGTTTTTTCTTGATGCACCGGAAGGCACCGGAAAATAATTTCTCACTGGCATAACTCTGGTGGAATTCAGACGACAAGGCGACAAAGTGTCAGGGATCGCTGCCACACTGCTTCCTGGCAGTAAAACGGCCCATAGCACCTTCAAGATTTCCATCGATTTAGACAGCACGGAAATTCCTATGTAACAATGCCTGGGTGATCCAGGACTGCTGTCTGATCCTTTGGAAGAGAGTACTATGGTGCACAAGAACGATGTAGAGGCTGTGAACAGAATGCTCCATGACATCCGGAGGGGGTGCAATGGGTGATATTTCGGGTCACTTTCGCCAGACTTTGGCAGTAGTGACGCGGGGCGCTACCTGCCGATGAGGTAAACGCCTGCCTCAAGAACTTTGTAAGATCGGAAGTACTAAAATCGCGCCTCACGCATTATGTGCGCCTCCAACTAGGTGGCAAGTCTCACGCTCAAGTATTTTTAAGACATGCTCCTCAACATCGGACAGGGGACCGAACACCTATGGACTGGTTGTAAAAAATTGAGCACTCTGAGGGGAGACAGGAGAGAGGGAATGGGAGAAGGAAGGATTAGGGGGAAATTGGGGAAGGCTAGAGGGTAGGTATTGGGGAAGGAGAAGGGTACAGAGTAGGGATTGGGGAAGGGGAAGGGAAAGGAGATAGAGGGTGGAGTGGGAGGGCGGGGAGAAAAGTATGGATAGGGGATTGGGAGAAGGAGAGCGGGGGGCGGTTGGGAGAAATTGTAGAGGAAGGGTAGGGTATAGTAGAGATCGAAAGGGAGGGGAAGAGGAGGGGGGAACGGGTAGGGGAGGGGAAGGTGAGGGGGAAGAGGAGAGGTAAAGTCATATGCCCATGCGGGAAAATATTTAACTTACAAACAAAAAATACTTAACTTCCTGTAAAACCTTTTCAAGTGGTATTATAATTTAATCATAATAATATGTGATGTTAATTTATCCACGCGGACGAAGTCGCGGGCCACAGCTAGTTCAAATAATCATAAAAATGATTACTTTAGCCATCATCATCAGCCTATATACGTCCACTGCTGAACATAGGCCTCCCCAATAGAATGCCTCTTTTGGTGGGCTTTCCATTAGGAGATTTGCCATAATCAGCACGCTGTGCAGACGAATTGGTGATCGCAGTAATGATCTTAATATACACAGGACAACGCTGCTGCCCAGTCCTGGTGCACTGCCTTAGAACGAACTCCCTGAGAACAACTCCCTTGACGACACCCACGGGACGATTTGGGGTGGGCCCTATTCTAAGCCGGAAACCACACGTCCAGCAAAACAAGACAAAACGGCAGCACTTTTTCAGTGCAGAAGTTTCACCTGTGGTTTCACCTTCAATATGTGACTTGCTTTCAGCCTGGTGTACTCCAAGATGTCTTGGTGGAGTGAAGCAGACGAGACAGGCAAACGCTCACCTCCGCCAGTTGAACGGTTCCGGCAAAATAAACCACGGCGCATAGTCCGAAAGAGAAGCACTTATGTGTTGTCATATAACGTTGTCCCTCTCTCGATAGTTCACGCATACACAAACGTGTACGAACATTCTAGTGTGCCTGTAATAGTGATAGGTGATTAAATTTGTTCGATTGTACGTAGTGACGGGGATGTGACAGTAGCATCCTGAAGAACATACAAATGAACGTACGTGACTTCGTACATCGGACATCGTACATCGTACATCGGACAACGTACATCGTACATCGGACATCGGACATCGGACACCGTACATCGAACATCGGACATCGTACATCGTACATCGGACATCGTACGTGAGTCATTGCTGCACCATATCAAGTGGCTAGCCTTGGAAATGATCGAAATACCAAATAAAGTAACCTATGTAATTATTTCTTTAATTACAAAGAAGTATGTGTAGTTTATATATTTATTTAGTAGCGTTTGTTATGTATCATGGCAGAAATCTCTTAAAGAGATAAGCATTACTATTTGTACATGTTATTTTGTTTCCTTACTTTTATTGTTTGTATGTTCTTTTTTCTTTTGGGTGTGCAATAAATTGTTAAATAAGCAAAAAGAACCCTGATTGCCTAAAAAATATTTATTTTATTCTATTGCTGTATTTGCAAAATTCTGCCCAATTTTTGAGTTATCCTACTGACTGAAATACAGACAAACGGACATAAAAGCCTCGCTATAAGGGGTCTCGGTTTTGACGGAACCATAAAAATTATTATAATATCCAGTTTAACAATTTCCTCCTTTTAATTACAAGTACAGTTGTGAGTTACATAATATTTGTTTTAGTGGTATTATGAATTGAAAAAATTTATAACAATAACTGTCATTTTATATTCGAATCATGCGGGGCTCTGATGAGGTGGACAATATTTCCCTAGCTAACCGTGGTACCACAACGCCAAGTGGTATCACGGAGCGAAAAGCGGACGAATCCTTTCGGTTACTCTAAGGTTGACTGGAAGAGATCCGTAAGTGGGATAAGTCCGCCTTTGTACACAGTTTAATTTCTATTTTATTATTGTTGTTGTTATTTTGGGTACAATAAAGCGTTTACATACATACATACGAATTATAGTCGCTTTGCGACATTGGATCGGGCAAAGTACATCGTTTCATCGTCTCTGGCTACCACTCTGGGATCAGGGCGTGAGCATTGGATGATATTTTCTTTGTCACATCATTCATTGCGTCACTGATCATTATTAATTATTTTGTGTCTTTCCTATTAATACAAATGTAATTTTTTTTTATAATTTCACATAACATAATTACAAGGTTTTGCATAAACGTATCGATAGGTAAGTTTAAAAACATTTTAGATACGTTCTCTTATAGAAACTTATATTATACAACATTTATACAACATTCCTCAACAAAACACGTTCAAAACAAAACAAATCTGGAACAGCGTCCAACAGTTTGAAACAGCCGCAGTGTTAACAGCACCTTTAAATTTGTCGGCCCCGTAGCCTAGTCGGTAGTACACCTGCCTGTGAAGCTCGGGGTCGCTGGTTCGAACATTCGAACACCGCCCAGGGCAAACATTCGTGTGATGAGCACTTGTGTATGCCTTGTGACTTCATCATCAGGTTATTTTTGTCTCCACTGCAGGAGCAGAACCCTCTCTCATCTGCCGGAGACAGACGGAGGATTAGGCCTACACTCCCCGCGCTGGCCAGACGGGTTGGGGAGGCATGATTGATGTTTTATGTTTCCCTCAATCGCCTTGTACGACATCCACGGGAAGAGTTGGAGTGGTCCTATTCTACTCTACCGGAAACCACGCGGCATCTACCGGAAACCACACGGCATTGTGACTGGATGTTATTTATATATTATATTATGTATCTATGTATGTATATCAGCTGTCTGTTACCCATATTACAGGCTCTGCCTAGTTTGGGATCAGGTGGCCGTGTGTGAAATGTCCCCACATATTTTATTTTTATTTTTATTTAACAAATAGCTTTATCATAATTGTTTGAAACTGGGACAACTTTAGCTAATCATCAATCTCATGTCAGCCTTTCGCGTCCACTGCTGGGCATAGACCTTCCCGAATGAACGCCACCACACCCAGTTCTCCGCCCTATCAATATGTAATTGTTTTAAATTACCTACATGTGCCTCGTGACTCCGCTCGCGTCAACTACAGAATATGTTACTCTTTTCCTTATTACGGTACTATAACCACATATATTATAAAATCGTTCCAGAGATCATTTTTATGATTTAAAAAAACACGTAAATCGAATATGTTTTTTTTAAGTTATAAGCACACTAACGGACAGACAGTAAGAGAGCCTATGTTTTGTAATGTCATATTTATTAGGGATCCTAGCGCCTATCATTTGCAATAAAATCTAGGAGTGCATTTGCTATCGATATCAAGACAGGCGTTTTAATAAAAGTACCACTTTTATTAAAAATTATAATTTGTACAGATTAAATTTTCCCATTTCCCCTAGGAGGTAAACAAACTTTAGGTAAACCCCGGACATGTCAGCTACTTTTTTTAAATTACTCGGTAAAATAAAAAAAATAGTTGTAATTGTTATTTTACAATTTATTGCACACACAAAAGAAACAAAACATTAAAAGTAAGGGAAAAGATAACATGTACAAATTTTAATCTTCTGAAAGTTATGAGGAACTATTTAATTCTTCATTTCTTTAAATAAAACAGAAAATATACTATTTTAATTAACACAACAAAATCTTGTTAAAGTTTTTATAAGCAGTCTCACATTATTAATTTATTTAAAAAAATGTGTGACACAATTAACAAGTGTCGTTTTTGTCATCAGAATATTCATAATTATATAACAATATATAAAGATTCTTCAAAATGTACAAATTAATAATAATTAACAAGTTTCATAATCACAATATCTTTAAAAAAATACAGATTTAAAAAAATATATTGCAATGCATACATTCAAATCGTGCAAAAACGGGATAAAACAGGACTTGTGTGGTTCAAAAATTGAATTTGTCGAATGTACCTCCCTCGTAGGTACCTATGTCCTAAATATCTTTGAATTTTCCGACAAGCTTTTAATTTTAATATTCATAATAGGCGATGTTTTCAGTCAGAATTTATTTTATATTGGGTATAAATATGTAGGAAGGGTAGATACATTATTCTGTAAAAGTAGCTTCATTGACGAAAGGTTGAAAGCTCTAGGGAGATAAGGAAATAAAGAGGTAGGTTTCCTGCAAAATTGGATTGGGCTGAATTATATTAGCTACGGGCAGATCTTACTTCGATCCCGTTCCAAGATAAGATTGATTGATGACTCCTGGCCTTGTATGTGGGACATGTTGAGTTGAGTCGTTTTGCGATTAAGACATTCTGCGGCAGACGTTTTCGCCAACATAATGTGTCCGACCCTATTAAGTTTTGGGGAACATAAGCATGCCATTACTTGCGGCTTCGCTTGAGTGGTTTCGGTAATCTCCTCTAAGGTATACAGTTCATAAACACCGAAATCTATAATCCATTCAGATTTATACTTGGTGTGTCACCAAGACCGCTCAGTATGGGGAAGCCAGAAACTGTAAGAGATATAGTCATTTGTTCTAAGGAATCATGACGTAGATTTTTCCTTTTTTCAAACACGCTGCCGACGATCTCCCGAGATGTCGGTGTGGCTTGCAGAAACAGGTAGCTTAACAACTGACGGCTACATAATACGCCATGGCACGCCATGCCGCTGTGTAAGCGCCACGACTTTTGGCTTAGCGGGCGGAAGGTTGGCCGCTGATTGCGGCGCCTCGTGGCGTGCTGCTAACATTTTTGTACATTTGTTCCCGCCGCTCGCCGCCCCGCTCCTAGCTGCCGCTGGCAGCGACAAGGTCGTGGCCGAGCGGTAAGGCTTGTTCTGTGGTCTCGCGTTGCTCGCGACTCACCCCTAAAACTCCATACAAGCGAACAGACACTATAACATGCTCACCAACTTGTATGTACACGTTTGTGCGCGCAACTAAAATTAAAGCTGGTTGCTGCACCAATCGCAATCGAGAGAGGAACAACGTTATAAGTCAACAATAAGTGCTTCTCTTTCTAATATATAGCGTCGATCTCTTAGCGCCGGTCTGGCGTAGTAACTTTGTACCGGCGGCGGGCGGTGGCGAGCGTACTGCTGGCAGGCGGGGGAAGGTGAGTATGGCTTCTTTATATGTGGTAAATGATATTTATATGGAATTGACATTTTTATCATTAGACATAGGCTTTGGACTTTTCTTTTTCATTGCAAATCGTATTCGTTGCTTGCGGTCTCGAACTTCATTTCCATGCTGCATCTCTTACATGTGTTTGAATAGAATTTTGAAGCCGAATAACCGATTTGGGGTAAACGCATATACGAATGGAGAGTGTACCACTTTAAACCTCCTCGCCTCCGTGCAGAAGAAACATAAAATTGATTAAATGCCAAGTTATTAATTGCAGTCCACTTAGATTGAAAGTTATAAAACACTTTACATGATAGCGTTTAAAAATAAACAATATTATTGATTTCTTGTGCATTCTCTATAGTGCAACCCTTATTTTCATGCACGGTACTATTCTAGACGCGTTTTGATATTGTTCTCATTATCGTAATGTTAATAGATAATCATATTGCCAATCAAATTCTTTGTGTTGTCAAACCTATCCTCATCATAAGATTGATACTTGGTATCCACTATGATCTGAATATATCGAGTCGATTTACATGGGTTACCAAATGCTACTGTGTGATAGTGGCTGCTATGATGACCTATTTGTTTGTCACGTATATACAAATGCACGTGATGCTGAAGAGTTTTATAATTCTAGTGTATTTAGTTCATGTCATCGGATCACTTTTCTTTAACTACAAACATTTGCTGGATTACTTTCGCCTAGCGTTACTCCCCGAAGGAGAATCTGGTGTTAACTTAAAATTTGCCATTTTATTCAAATTGATCGCAATATGTTTAGTGTTTAATAGTGTATTGCTCAGATGTCTTTTAGATTGCTTAATTTGCTCTAAAATAGGCAGTTGGTGTTACCACATTGAATTCTTTTACCAAATGATAAGTTCAAGCGTAATCCACCTGGCAAATGAAATGGGACATATTACGACCAGTTTAATTTTCACGATATTGTATTTTCGTTTTAAAATTTTAAGAATGACTATTACAAGTATTGGCTTCAGATATTCGCCAAGAAATGGTTTAATCCGCAATAATTACGTTTTTATGTATGAAAATATTCATGACAGTATACAAAATATTGAGCGTGTATTTAAGACTGTGGTAAGACATTAAGGTACTTTGATGTATATATAGAATTACGTAGTAGTAGTAAAAAGACAATAGATGTTTTCGGGCAGAGGCCAGTCCTCACACCGAGCCGAGGGCATATCCATAGTAGGATATCTAAAATATATATATTTTTGTAGTCCACGACACGACGACATCGCGATTTTATTTTTCCTCTAGCCGAAGGAGAGTTTTCAAAATGGAAGCAACTGAATCATTTTTAGTGTGATTTAAGTTTGAAAACCTGATCTATCCGAGGCCGAACTTAAAGTTGATACCTACTTATTTAGCCTAATTTCTTTTAAGTTGCTTTTTGGTTTCAGATGTGCGAACAATGTTTAAGCTGTATGTTCAAAACGTTATACTATCTATACAGAACAATAACAGAATTTTTTAGAAAGGTAGGTAAGCAATGGGTTACTAAATTGGTAATGAGGTTCCTTCCATGTGTGTCGGTTAAACAAAATTCCTGTCGTTTCTATCGAAAAGGCACTACAAAAATACTTTAAACAAAATATACTCCCATCAAATTTTAATTTTAATCTAAATATCTAGTAGAAATTTTAATAAAAAAAGAAATGGGACCAAATACAGGGAAACAAGTAAATTTTTTGGTTTAATAATTTATTCATCTTTTAAAAAAAATACAAAGAATAACTCCGCCAAACAAGTATAATACAGTTTGTTGGTAGAAATTGCTCTCTTACTGTATACATACCTATGGCAGAGAATAATAAATATCACTACTCACCTTTGCTCAATAGCAAAGCAACTTAATAAAGGTTTTATTTTTGATATTAGCTAAAGAGTTGGAAGTTACGTCAATGATTTTTCTAAATATTTCCGTGAGAGCTGGCGCAGCTGCTTCCAACGCGGAGAATTTCAAGCGAATCTCACCTCATCTTTGAGGTGTTTGGGGTCGAGACCCAGGGCGCGTGGGGTTCCGGTGCCCACCACCTTTTCAGGGACATCTCGAAAAGACTGGTGGAGAATACCCGGGACCCCAGAGCGGGCGGTTACTTTGCCCAGCGCGTAAGCCCCGCAATCCAGCGAGGCAATGCCGCCAGCCTCCTGGGTACTCTGCCAGCAGGGGACGAACTGGGGTCAGTTTTTTTTATTTGTAGTGTATAATAGTTAGGGTTTTATATTTTTATTTATTTATAAATAGTAATGTTAAGTTTATATTATAATTTGGAAACTGTTTTTGGTAATTAAATCGCTTCTGATGCTTAATGGGATAGCGTTAAAATTTATTGGTACCCAATAATGCCTTTTCCTTTCACCATGGTAATTGCGGGCAGACACTAGACACACGAACAGTTGTTGGTCAACAATCCTAGTGAAGCGTGCATGGCCAACAGGTGACAAATATTGTCCCTTGGTTGGCATTTTCTTTGGATAATATTTTAAGTAATTTTTAGAGAGGAGTTACTATTCAGTGTTAGAATTTTTCAATGATAAACAAGAGTAGACAAATTACATGAATATTATTTTTGACACTAGGTTTTTATTTATTTAGATCATGCATGACTTTATAGTATTAAAATTAAATGTTATTTCTATATTTAAAGTTATTAAGAATGTAAAACTAAAATTGCATGCTATGAATGGCAAAATATGTGAAACTGTTTTGTATTGTATACCATATCATTTTTACCATATTCTAGTAAATAAATATTTCATTCATTCATTCAATATTGCCAAGAACTGTTAAAATATTTAGCACGTCAGTATATATTTTTCATTTAATTTAGAATGGGTATGATATTTCAAAATTGTCTGTAGATTTTTTTTTTGACGAAATTATGTTTCTTTTTCAGAAAAATGTTGCTCCTCTCCATCTAAGGGGACTTGGACTGCTACCGCTAGCACTTAACATAATTTTCTCCTTACTACCTGTGGCGATGTTAGAACTAATCCTCGAAGATATGGAAAAAGTGAAAATATATATTGCTAATCAACTCATTTTCACCACAGGTAAAACGCCAATTTGTAACTTTTCCACACATTCTAATCTAATTTAGTATATTTCATTCTCATGGAACTTATATTCTACTTAAATAACTAGTTAACAAAGTGAACCAGCGAACTAATTTCATCATTATCATCAGCTATATCAATCAGTCTACTTTAACTGCTGTCAATCAGTACGCGCCACTGGTACCCAATTTAAATTCTATTCAGCATCAGCATTGTCTTTAATTGGGTTTAGGCCTCCGTGTATCTTTTTCCTAATTATTTTTCCAGAAATTAATATACCTATATCTGATACCTACTCCACTGAAGCATTCAATGATCTTTATCGTAACCAAACGTGAACATAGGTCTTCTTCATTACATGCCTGATGGTTAGTATTCTCATCAGTCTCTTAATCTTGACCTACATGATATCTAAAGTCAACATAAAACCGATGCTTTGTGCGTTTATCTTCATCACCCATTCAACTAACTTTTCCTGTAGCCTTAGCAGCGAATGTTACTTTTGTTTTAAATTATAGTTGATTGTAGGTATACAAGATATGCCTATTGAGAAATGTATCGTCCACATTTACCTTACGCCCTGCTGGTAAAAAGTTTGTGCAAATTTTATATTTAATTGGTTTATGCCAATACGTTTAGGAAAATTTTGTAACTCCACGTAATAATAACTGCATTTATTAACAGTTTAAAACCCATATCACAGTAACACTGGCGGTACGACCTCCGGGCCCTTACCTGCCATAAACACGATTTTTGCAGGTAAGGCAAGCATTTTGGTTTTTAAAACACTTTTATTTCAACCCGTGTGTTGCCGGATATCGTTCGCGCAAGCAGTTTTCGAAGGCCGTTTATCGAGGGGTTGAGGAGCACCATGTCATCTGCATAGCTCAGATTGTTAACATAACTTTACCAATATGGCATCCTACCCCGGAGCCCCTCAGCTCCTCGATAAGGTCGTTAGTATATAGGTTAAAAAGGTCCGGAGACGTAAGCTCTACCTGGCCCACGCCACAGTGTAGAACTATAGTATACTAGACTGTTAGTTTGGTTTCTCAGGTTTTCTTCTTCCCCGTCTCAAAATTCGGGTTTGTTATCGATGAAACTTATTGGTGTACTGTATGATGACTATGTCGTTGTCACCTCCGCGCACCGACTGATGCACTCTCGCGATGTTGATGTGCTTTCAGACAAAAGGGAGCATGCCAACATACGGCAGCTGCTCCATTACATGCGGGGCAGACCGCTTCAGTATACGCTGTGGCACGCCGTGCCGCTGGATATGAGGCTTGTGCTGGGTCTCACGTCGCTCACCGTCTCCAACCTCATCGCTATGCTTCAGATTGGACATGTGTTTGATTATAATCCGATATGATATGCGGAGTTTGTCATAAAATTTCAATGTGCGTATGAATCATGAATTACATGGTTTACCAAAAACCTCCTTTTCTTGTTGATGCAAATCGCTATTTATCACGAATTTGCACATGTCATTGAAAATTAGGTCAATTTTAATGTTTTTGCTTCAATAACACGGATCACTTTTCTTCGACTTGGTATTTTTCATTTAGTGTAATTCTATGTTGTCAATTTTATGTTACTGAAATAAAGTGCTAAGGTAAAAATGCTAATATAATAAATCCAAAGAAATATTTCTGATTTTTATCACCACAAATTGTTATGGATACCATGAAGCAAGTTAGATAATACCTAGATATATTTCTAGTAGTCTTGTTCAGTAATTTAAACCTCCTCGCCTCCGTGCAGAAGTAACATAAAATTTATTAAATGCCAAGTTATCAATTGCAGTCCACTTGGCTTAAAAGTTATTGAACACTTTACTTGATAGCGTTTAAAAATATACAATATTATTGATTTCCTGTGTTTTCTCTAGTGTGACCCTTATTTTCATGCACTGTACTATTCTAGACGCGTTTTGATATTGTTTTCATTATCCATCATGTTAATAGATATCCATATTTCCAATCAAATTCTTTGTGTTGTCAAACCTATCCTCATCATAAGATTGATACTTGGTATCCATTATGATCTGAATATATCGAGTCGAATTACATGGATTACCAAATGCTACTGTGTGGTAGTGGCTGCTATGATGACCTATTTGTTTGTCACGTATATACAATTGCCAGTGATGCTGAAGAGTTTTATAATTCTAATGTATTTAGTTCATGTTATCGGATCACTTTTCTTTAACTCCAAACATTTGCTGGATTACTTTCGCCTAGCGTTACTCCCCGAAGGAGAATCTGGTGTTAACTTAAAATTTGCTATTTTATTCAAATTGCTCGCAATATTTTTAATATTTATTAGTATATCGCTAAGATTTTTTTTAGATTGCTTTGTTTGTTCTAAAGTAGGCAGTCTGTGTTATTCGATTCAATTCTTTTACCAAGTGATTAGTTCGGGTGGAATCTACATAGCAAATGAAATGGGACATATTGCGACCAATTTAACTTTCACGATATTGTATTTTCGATTTAAAATATTAACAATGACTATTAAAAGGAATGGCTTCAGATATACACCAAGAAATGTTTTTTTTTGCAATAATTACGTGTTCATATATGAAAATATTCATGAGAGTATACAAAATATTGAGCGTGTATTTAAAACTGTGGTAAGACATTAAGGTACTTTGACGTATCATCTAAGAATGTGTAGTAGAAATATAGGTAGTTACAATTGGTAAGTCTTTGGCAGTGGTCAGTCATCACTCATCACATCGAAGGCGTGCAAAGACCACGGCACGACTAAATGGTGATTTGGTGGTCTTTTCTTCAGCCTTAGGGTGTTTCCAATAGTATCCTTTACTGAATAGCTTTTGGTGTGATTTAATTGTAAAGTTTGATCTTTTCGAGTCCGTACATTAATTTCCAATATTTTATTTTATTTTGTTATAGGTAATTTGCTTTAAGTGGTATTTTGATTTCAGATGTGCGAACAATGTTTAAGCTGTATGATCAAAACTTTATACTATCTATACAGATCAATAACAGATTTGTTTAAAAATGTAGGTAAGCTATGGTGATTGGTCACTGGTAATTTTATCTCGCTAGGTGACGCACCATCGACTTAACCGTTGATATCTATTCTGCCCGCGTGGGTCAATCAATTTTCAATATTCTAAAACACCAAAAACACAGATGACCCTTAAAATGGTAACAGAACTTCCATAGAGACAAGATTTTTTACAAACGCCCATGTTGCTGATGACGGCACCTACGATAATTTGCCATAACTAACCCACCTTTATTTTTAACTTAACCCATTTTTATTTTCTACATAAATACTAGAAAATATTTTCCGAATTCTTATACGTATCTTGTAACACATTCTAGTTCAAATATTAATCATTTTATCTAACAAAAGAATTGCCTGATTTGTAAGAAACGAGTACGAGTAATACAAGAAATCTACACATATTTTTAGTTAATTTCCCATATTAAATTGGTAACAAAAATTTAATTCTATTTTCAGAAAAATTATGTAGCTTTTTCTTTTTGGGGATTCGGTCTGCTTCAGCTAGGATTTAACCTCATTATCCCTTTAATGTCTGTGGCAATGTTAGAACTTATCCTCGAAGATGCGGAAAAAGTGAAAATATATATTGCTAATCAACTTATTTTCACCACAGGTAAACCTACAATTTGTTACTCTTCGACCAAGTCGATTATTTTTCAAATCGAAACAAGCATAATCTTATTTAGTGTCCTTCTATTATTTTCATCATGATCATCAGCTTATATCAGTCTACTGCTAATCTGTAATAGCTGCTGACAATTCGCGGGACTGGACCTAATGTAATGTTGTTCAGCATCAGCATTGACTTATTAAGTGGGTATTGGAATCTTCCAATACCATGATCATACATACCTGATGTTCTTTGTAATCTCATCAGTCTCTTAGTCTTGTCCTTCACCATCTAAGACCATCTAATTTTTAGCTAATGTTTCAACAATAACCTTTATCTAGCTAGACCGACCATGAACATAGATCTCCTTCATTACATACCTGATGTTTTTTTCCATTCTCATCAGTTTCTAACTCTTGACCTATTATAACACTATCTAAGATCATCCCAGATTCGTTGATGAACCGATGTAGTATATGTTTTTATTCTATTAACATCACGCTTTCAACTTACTTTAATTAACTTTTCTCGTATGACTAACAGCTGCAGATCCTGCGTATTATTGTTGATTTTATCTCTTACATCTAGAAATGAATCGTCGTTATTTACCTTATAAGTATCTCTGCTTGTAGAAATCTTAACCAATTTTATATGTCAATCGCTGGGCTTATAGTTCTGAACTAAAGTGGCATTGTGCTTAGATAAATTCTATTATTCGATCAATGAATTTTGATGGACCGGGAATTGTAATACACATATATTACTACCAAATCTACTTATTGTGTCTGTCATTTAATATGGTGGTGGTGTGTAATAATTTGTTTATAAATAGGTAACTGACAATTATTCGCATTCATTACCATTGACATTCACTATTTTCCTGTATATATTTTTTTCTCATCTATTTCTTGTTTTATGTCATATTAATAATTAATTATAATGTTCAAAAAATTTTCACGCCTAATTATGGCAGAATATGTTGGCCAACTATCTATATTATCATCACATTAATACCATATTCCAGCAAATAAATTAAATTTCAATTTCATTTCATTTCATAATACAACATCGACCTCTGCTTTCCTTGTTTCCTGTCTGAAAGTTTTTTTATTTCGAAGAAGCTTATTGGCAGACTCTATGATTACCACGATACGACTGATGCTTTCTTACAATGTTGATGTGCTTGCAGATGAAAGGGAGCATGCCAACATACGGCAGCTGCTGCATTACATGCGGGGCAGACCGCTGCAGTACACGCTGTGTCGCGCCGTGCCGCTGGATATGAGGCTTGTGCTGGGTCTCACGTCGCTCACCGTCTCCAACCTCATCGCTATGCTACAGATTGGACATGTGTTTGATTAGAAGCAGATATGATATGTAACGTCTAATGTGCGCAGAGTCTCGTCCAGCAATGGTTGAAGACTGCAATTTCTAGCGTTTTATATTCTCATATGTATGAAGCAGACTTGTAAAGAATGTTCACTTTTTTGCACATATACAAATACTAGCTGGTGCCGGCGACTTCGTCTGCGCACGATTAGTATTTCGAGTACCTTTTTTGTAGGACTATTTATAAACATTTCCATCATACATTACATATGTGTAACTCAAGCGGTTTTGGCAGCGCACGCCAGAATAGCTCGCAGATGGTAGATTTTTTCCTACTTACTTGATATTTTGGACAATTCACACAATATCTTTATAAATTGTAGCCTATGTGTTATTCTTGTGTAAAGTGTAAAGTTTCATTAAAATCCATTCAGTAGTTTTTACATGAAAGAGTAACAAACATCCATCCATACTTACAAACTTTCGCGTTTATAATATTAGTAGGATAGGATATAATACGGCTATGTATGTAGTTGTAAATGTATTACATTTTTACTGTATTTGTTTGTATAATAAAGGGTATTGTAGTTCTCGCTCGGGTACTTCACTACCTTTCTAAGCAAATCATACCAAATGTCAATTAGTACCGAGTGCCGGCCGCACGCAGGCCTGCAGGTCTCCATGACCTGTAATTATAGCTTAGGGCTTGGCTCACAAATTGGTATGTATCGATACTTATTAAACCGCAGTTGCTTTTCTTTTTATACAGTACTTGACTGTAACTGTGGTTTTTAATGGTTATATAAAATTTTGGGATATGTTAGATATAAGGCAGTTTCATCAAAAGTAAGACAATACATTTAAAAATTCACCTAAATACACTATCTTGTCTTACTCTTAAATATTTTTTTATATATATCTTCACTCACCGGCCTGAACCCCTATCCCCTTTATCCCTAGTTAGATATAAGGAATTGTATCATGCGGGGTAATATTAACCCAGTTTCAACAATAGTGAGATAATAAGATAAATACATTCAATAATTCAACTAAATACACTTTCTGGTCTTACTTTGAATATTTATTCACTCACTAGTCTGTCACTATCCATCGTTGGGCAATGAAAATTGTCTCTTATAATATACCCATAAGTATATATCATAGAGATTGCTACGCTAGCATTGAGGCCTTGAAAGGCTAGTGTACTAATACAATCTATATCAAAATTCGTGTCGATCGTCGACCAGGAACTACTGAAATGAGTTCACATCACGATTTTATTTAATCAAATTATCTTTGATTTAATCAAAATATCGATCACTTTATTGTTACTAGCTTTTAAATCGCAGTACCTTCTATTTATAGTGTAACTAAATAAATACTTGACGTTGCCGTGTGGTTCCCGGCTTAGAATAGCGTCACCTTCAATTTGCCAGCGAGTGTCGGCAATGCGACTAAGGGATTGCGTCGGCGTATTTCGGCTAATGATGAAATAGTTAAAATGACTGTTTACTAGAACAACGTTTTATATGGTGACTTTCTGAAATTCGCAATAAACATATATACTTATTACTTTTCATACAAATGAACTGTTCGGCCACTAATTCTATATGAGAAGTCTTTTCTAATTTATAAAAGTCTCCATACAAAAACTTTTTCAGAGTTAAAAAAAAAATATCTCAGACATTCACTCCAATTATCCAGTCCCAAACTAGGCAGAGCCTGTGGTATGGTTACAAGATAACGGATACACATACTTAAGTAAATATATAAACATCCAAGACTTGGGTACAAACATTCATATTCATCATACGAACATTTGCCCCTAGCGGGATTCGAACCCGCAACCTCCGGCGTGGCAGTCCGAGAACTACCCGTTCCGCCACGGAGGCCGTCAAGGAGGCGCTGGCGGGCAGTCCAGCCCAGTAAAGAGTACTGCCAGCTATGCTCTATTTAGCGGGTCGCTGTTTTACGTAGTAATATTTAGTATTCTTTGACTGCCACTAAAAAGAGACCAGAAAACAATTCATACTAAGTTCCGCAGAACAAAGCCCGTTGTATACCATTTCCGGTTCTCGATATCAATTTGCAGCGACATCCGGTTTATCTTCCACCGAGAATTATTTCTCCCACACTCCGAAGTCGGCTCTAAAACGTTATGCGTTATCCATTGTCTCTTAACTTTAGAATACTTGCAAGACTTTAGTTTTAAAGGAGCAATGGATGCGTAATAGACCGTACCTACCTATAAAACAGGATAATAACGTTTAGACCATCACTAAATCAATGGATTCAGCATGTACTCGTTGTCTGTTAGATATAGTTGGAACACACAGGGTGTTCCAATCTTGCTCCCCCTTAATGAGCGTCACGATATCAGGTTCTATACGCCCCTTATAATCAATGATATGTTATTTAAACTGGATACAGAATTCTGAATAAAATCTTGTAAATTTAAATTAATTTAATTTAAATTAAATCGTAATATTTGTTACTTTCAAAACTTGTAACTGTATTTGTTAACAATAAAGTGTATTGTATTGTATCTTTCTTAGGAAATGTCCAAAGTTCTGCATGTGTAAATCTTTCACATTCACTTTGAAACTTGTGCGTTACTAATCAGAACATTTAATTATTACTAAATATTGACGCTACGGTTAAATAATGTCAATATTTAGTAAATAATTAAATGTTCTGGGTAGTAACTGCACAAGTTTCATTGTGGATGTGAGAGTTGTGGCTATTTGCGTGGAACAGAGCGGTTGTTTGGAACGCTCCATCTAGTAGTACATAGAGATCGTTGTCGTTATCCACCTCCTTTTGTTTAATCTAAGGGCCACTGTCAAATATAATTTGTGTCCTTGTGTCCCCTACCAATGATCCGAACACTAACAAATAGATTTTCTCGAAAACGATTACTTACATACTCCATTGCCAATCGCTTGAATTGCGTTGGAAATAGCAAATAAAATATATCTTTTTTTACGTCCGAACGGCTGAACGGCTCAAGTGATTCATGCGAGTCCGTGGATAACATCAGAGACAAAACAGGATGATTAGTTTGTCCAACATAATATTTAGGTATTGTTTTAGTGTTTCTTAGCAGAGCTGTGGTAGCTGGTTGGTTGTGCACTCGCCTCACGTTCATGAGGTCGTGGGTTCAAACGCGTACCAATGCGTTTTAGGAAACTTAAGTACGGTTTATTTATAATACCACAGGCTTTTCGGTGAAGGAAGACATCGTAAGGAAATCTGCATATGCCAAAGAAGAAATTCTGAGGCGTATGTGAAGTCCACCAAATCGGCTTGGGGCACCGTTGGTGGTCAGAGATTTGGCACGAAAGATCCTGAAGGGTTAAAGTGTCGCCAGGTCTTCCTGGCCCCCTAAGAAGATAAGATAGTGTTTCTTATACTGATTAAAATTGAATAAAAAAAATTTCAGCAGCCTATATACGTCCACTGCTGAACATAAGCCTCCCCAATAGAATGCCACTTTTGGTGGGCTGTCCATTGGGGGGTTTGCCAGGCAACAACACGCTTGGCAGATGGGTTGGTGATCACAGTAATGATCTTAATATCAACGATCTCTATGTACTACTAGATGGAGCGTTCCAAACAATCACTCTGTTCCACGCAAGTAGCCACAACTCTTTCACATTCACAATGAAACTTGTGCAGTTACTACGCAGAACATTTAATTATTACTAAATATTGTCGCTACGCTTAAATAATGTCAATATTTAGTAAATAATTAAATGTTCTGAGTAGTAAATGCACAAGTTTCAAAGTGAATGTGAAAGAGTTGTGGCTACTTGCGTGGAATAGAGCGATTGTTTGGAACGCTCCATCTAGTAGTACATAGAGATCGTTGCTTGATATACACAGGAGAACGATGCTGCCCGTCCCCAGCGCAATCGCGTTGACGACACTCAGGGGGAAGATTGGGGTCGGCGCTATTCTAATCTAGGAATCACACGGTCAGTATATATACTATTACTAAATGACCTTACCAAACATTTCCTCTCTTTCTTCAGCAATGTAATTACTAATTACAATTGTTTGGTTAATCAATTACAGGCAGCGGAGACAGAGTCTTGTTTTAGGTATAGACAGCTTATGTATAGCCTCTATTGCAGGAAACACTAGCTGCTACTGCTTATTCTGATATTTTTGCGGCATCTTTCACGAAGAGTGGGCGAAAGAAAGTTGCTTTGCGAAGTGGTGATACATCGTGTCTGCCTACCCCTCTGGGATGTATGTATGTATGTATGTATGTATGTATGTATGTATGTATGTATGTATGTATGTATGTATGTATGTATGTATGTATGTATGTATGTATGTATGTATGTATGTATGTATGTATGTATGTATGTATGTATGTATGTATGTATGTATGTATGTATGTATGTATGTATGTATGTATGTATGTATGTATGTATGTATGTATGTATGTATGTATGTATGTATGTATGTATGTATGTATGTATGTATGTATGTAACTTTCACGAATGAATAATGTCTCTTTCCTATGTCTGTCTGTTTTTACATACATACAAACATAATGCTCACGCCTTGGTCCCAGAGGGGTAGGCAGAGACGATGTATCGCCACTTTGCGCAATGTAATATTGCAAAGTGGCTTTCCTTCGCCCGCTTTTCGCCCCGTGATACCCCTTGACGTGATGTGTTGCGAACTACATCGCCGCCTTGTTGAGGTACCACGATGTCTGTTTTTAAATGGTATATTTTTAGACATTGTATTATGTTGTTGACGTATAATTTTGTCCCTCTCTCATTCGACTATGTTCGCCCGCTGGATGTAGTAGCCCTAAAATAATTTACGCACATACACAAATGTGTATAGCGCGCGGGGCAAGGGGGGGGGGGGGGGGTGGGGGTGATGTATAGTATGGACTAGATGTTGTTGTGTCCATTTCATCATAAAGTATGTCTCAAAACCCATTCAAGTATTATCCCCACTTACAAACGGATTCTTACAAATCCTTAAATGCCGCTCAATCAAGCTGAGATTCCAAAATAAATCGAATATCTGGTCACTCTGTTGCCAGTGAGGAGCCAGTGGTTTATATTTATCTATACATATAATAAAAGAGTAGAAAAAACAAAAGAAAAGCGAATCTGTACATTGAAGTTAAAAAAAAAATTTCACTGCCCGGACGTTACTGAAGACCAGTAGAGTCCAAAAATATAATTAAAAAATTTCTTATCTGTCTGTATGTATGTATGTATGTACGGGCTAATCTTGGAAACTGCTGAACAGAACTTGACGGCGTTTTCACTGTTTAATAGCTTTGAGTTCGGGCCTCATACTGGTATAATTCATATCTCAATAAAATGTCAGGATGCTGATATACAAGTTGACCTCTCATTTTATATCATTTGTATGAAAGTGTAGTTCAACATTACTGGTCGATGCAAGAACTTGACAGAAAGTGACAGAGATGTTTTAAAGCTCATTTATAGATTTATTTTAGCTGATGTATTTCAGGTATTTCCACAAGTCTCCATACAAAAAGTTCGCTATTCGATAATTAGTGGCCCTGTATTAGACCGGTGATCGTCGACAATGTCAATATCGAAGCTGTTCAGGAGTACGTCTGCCTAGGACAGACAATATAGTTGGGTAGGATCAATTTCAAAAGCTGACAGAAGAATCCAGTTAGGGTGGGCAGTATTCGGAAAACTGCGTCAAGTCTTTACGTCACCTATTCCACAATGTTTAAAGACAAAAATCTTTAATCAGTGCGTCCTGCCTGTCATGATTACAGCGCGGAGACGTGGACACTGATGGTGGGCCTGATCCACAAGATTCAAGTGGCTCTGCGAGCTATAGAGAGGGCAATGCTCGGGGTCTCTATGAGGGATATGATTCGTAATGAGGAGATCCGATGAATAACGAAGGTGACCGACATAGCCGAAAGAATTAGTAAGCTGAAATGGCAGGTCACATCTGTCGTAGTACCGAACGGCCGTTGGGGCAGACGGGTTCTAGAGTGGGACGCGACGTCCCACGCGCAGGGTGGGACGCCCTGCCGCCAGGTGTATGGACGACCTGAAGATGGCGGCCGGAAGCGGCTGGATCTGTAGGGCGTTGTGGCATTCATTGGGGAAGACATGTCCAGCAGTTTGACAGACATTTTGTTGTACAGTTAATTGGATATGCAACATAGGAAGGGAATAGGAGGGGAAGGAAGTCGGATGGAAAAGAATGAACACAGAAAGGATGGACACATTTTACCACTTTGGAAGTGTCTCTCGCGCAAACTATTCAGTTTAGAAAAAAATGATATTAGAAACCTCAATATCATTTTTTAAGACCTATCCACATGTATGGGTTTAATGAAAAAAAAATTTTGAGTTTCAGTTCTAAGTATGGGGAACCCCCAAAATATAATGTTTTTTTTTTCTATTTTTGTGTGAAAATCTTAATGCGGTTCACAGAATACATCCACTTACCAAGTTTCAATAGTAAGTTCTTATAGTTTCGGAATAAAGTGGCTGTGACATACGGACGGACAGACAGACAGACAGACAGACAGACAGACAGACAGACAGACAGACAGACAGACAGACATGACGAAACATGTTCCGTTTTTTGAAATTTGGCTACGGAAACCTAAAAAACTGTGGTCCAACGGGCGAAACCGCCGCCGGAACGCTAATTTTTACCCGACTTCAAAAAAGGAGGTTCTCAATTGGATAGTATGTTTTTTTTATGTATATTAATATTTTTAATGCATAATCAGATTAATAGATTTCTTTTAGGATTTAGTAACACGTAATACATAAGAATTTGTAATGTTAAGTTGTCCACGCGGACGAAGTCGCGGGCAACAGCTAGTAGGGAATAAAGGACTATTATTTATAGGGAATGAAGGATTCTATTAGATACCTTAAGGCATGGTGTTAGGATGGATTTCACAGTAAATCTGCAATGAATTGAATAAAATCTTCTTCCCGTTTTCCATTAAAATAAAATACAAATAACATGAAATTATCGTTTCTTAACAATGACATAATGTAATTATTTCTTAAAACTGACATTCCATTTCTTAACAATATTATGCCTGATTCTGTAGCGTGATTAAAAAGTATATAATAGGTCGGATTCTGATGCCAACGGTAAATATAAATTTGACTGCACTGAAATTTGTTTCGTTTTTCTCTTCATAATACTCTGTGATGGTGATGACATCAATTTAGTCAAATTTTCTGTCAAATTTTAACGTTGTCCTTCAGAATCAGGTCCTTGGGGAATTTACATATCTTCACTGCTTTTAACGATTAATTTGGTTTCCCGTAGCAATGACATGTTTTTTCGGGATAAAAACTATCCTATGTCCTATTCCAGGACCTAAACTATATGTGTGCCAAGTTTCATACCGATCCGTCCAGTGGTTAAAGCGTGATTGAGTAACAAACATTCAAATATCCAAACTTTCGCATTTATAATATTTAGTGGGATACATAGCATACAAAGACAGTCAAAAACATAACCCTCCTTTTGACTTCTCCGTAGTCGGCTAAGTACCCGATAAAGATAGTTCTAAAAAATAAAACTTACGATGCCTACTACGCATAATCAACGTCCGACCTTGTAAAACTTTGAAGTTTCCGAAAAATTTTACTAGATGGAGCCACTGGTATTTTAAAACGCACTAACGTTTCGTCCACTACGAAGAAAGACTGTTTCGACGTTGAAAATCAATCTTTGCCATCAGAAGGGTCTTAACTGACTCGACTGAACAGCGGGTGATGATGTCGGATATGATCATTTGTGATTAAACCCCGCTCGCACGTGCCTCAACTATCGCAGAGGCGCGTGATGAATATCTGACGCTGTTTTTGGCCTATTTTAATCTCAATGTGAAGTTTCCATTACGAATGGTGACTGAAGAAAGTATTTCGCAGACAGTTTTTCCCGCGGGAAATATACATTTTCCCAAGTTAAAAATAAAACCACTAACAGCCAGTCTTGTTTTATAATAAGTTAGGTAGCTATTTCCGGAGATTTACTTCAAACTTAGATTTTTTCCATTTGTACTGTAAGGGAAAAGTACAATCTGTGTTAATAATTTCATTTGTCGACCTGTGAAGATATAGACTTAACTCAAGTTTCCCGTGGTAGATAAGTACAAGTCTGGTTTTTGATGATTCAAGTCGCTCAGCGAGCTATGGAGTCGGCTACCTATGCTCGGGTTTCTTTCAAGGATATGATTCATAATGAGGAGATCCGACGAAGAACGAAGGTAACCGACTGTGCCGAACGAAAGGATTAAGCTAAAGTGGCAGTGGGCGGGCCAGATCTGTCGCAGAACCGACGCCGACTGTTGTGGCAGAAGAGTTCTGGAGTAGAGACCTCAGATCGACGAGGCAGGGTGGGAAGTCTTGCCGCCAAATGGACCGAAAACCTGAAGATGGGCGGAAGCGACTGGAGGTGAAGGACTGATTGTGGTGGCGTTCAATGGGGAAGGCCTATGTCTAAGGGCTGATATGATGACGATGAATTAAAAATCATATTCATATTCTAGCGAGTTTTTAAAGCCAAAAAAGAACGGTGAATTACAACCAACGATCTCCATGTACTACCAGATGGAGCGTTCCAAACAATCGCTCTGTTCCACGCAAGTAGCCACAACTCTTTCACATTCACAATGAAACTTGTGCAGTTACTACGCAGAACATTTAATTATTACTAAATATTGACGCTACGGTTAAATAATGTCAACATTTAGTAAACAATTAAATGTTCTGAGCAGTAACTGCACAAGTTTCAAAGTAAATATGAATGAGTTGTGGCTACTTGCGTGGAACAAAGCAATTGTCTGGATCGCTCCATCTAGTAGTACATAGAGATCGTTGATTACAACTCCGAAGTTCATCATCGTTCATCATCTATACTATCTTCTTATAAATAAAATCGTAAACTTCGCGTGTCTGTACATTGAAGATATTTGCAAAAAAAAAATTGGGGGGTCTAAGGATAAGCAACAGAACACATTTCGATCATTTTTGAAATTTTTGTCTGTTTGTCTGTTTATCTGTTTGTCTGCTTGTCTGTGAGTTTGTGCACGCATCACTTAAAAACGACTGATCGGACTTTGATGGACTTTTCACAGAAACATGGGGCTTAACTTAACTTAACATTTAGTCTTTATTTCATCGCAATCGGCTAACTCAATCAAAAGTTATAGACATTTTTAGTTTTCAAATACATTAGTAGGTAAGGTTATTATGCAATATATTGCTTATAGTAGTATTTCCGGACTATTCAGATTGCGATGAGTTTGGATTACATTTGGAGCTGCGAGTAGGAATTGGAGTGGGAGTTGACGTGGGCGTGGGCGTGCGGGGGGGGGGGGGGGGGGTGTTTGGGATTGAGAGCGGAAGCGGAAGCGGGAGGGGAGCGGGAGAGGAACCGGAGCTGGACCGGAGCGGGAGCGGGTATGGTACCAGTGTAATTTAAGTGTTTGAAAATTTGCATAACTTTTGACTGAGTTACCCGATTACGATGAATTTGTGGTATACGTATGCAACAAAGTAATGTTGGTCGGAATTTGGACTGCGATGGATTAGTTACGAGGACTACATTTGGAGAGACGAGGGAAAGAGGTTTGAGGGGAGGGTTGAGAGGAGGGTTGAGGGGAGGGTTGAGGGGAGGGTTGAGGGGAGGGTTGAGGGGAGGGTTGAGGGGAGGGTTGAGGGGAGGGTTGAGGGGAGGGTTGAGGGGAGGGTTGAGGGGAGGGTTGAGGGGAGGGTTGAGGGGAGGGTTGAGGGGAGGGTTGAGGGGAGGGTTGAGGGGAGGGTTGAGGGGAGGGTTGAGGGGAGGGTTGAGGGGAGGGTCGAGGGGAGGGTTGAGGGGAGGGTTGAGGGGAGGGTTGACGAGAGGGTTGAGGGGTGAGTTGAGGATCTGGACCTGGAACTGGAACTAGGCCTGGGCCTGGAACTGGACCTGGACCTGGACCTGGATTTGAAGTCTGAGTGGAAGTGGGATAGGGAGCGGAAGTGGGAATGGGAGCGGATCCTGTAGACCACGCGAGCGGAGCTGCGGGCACAGCTAGTAATATTATAAAGTGGTAATGTTTGTGAGGTTGTAGCGGGTAATCTCTGAATACACTGAACCGATTTTGAAAATTCTTTTACCATTAGACAGCCACGTTATTTGTGAGTGTCATAGGCTACATATTAACCCGAAAAACGAAAAGACTTTTTCGTGGTAGTCTGAAAATGTTTACCACCCAACGAAGTGGGCACGGGTCAGCTAATTAGCCTTGAGACATCCACTGCTGGACATAGATCTTCCATAATAAACTCCACGACACCCGGGCCCCTGCCCTCCCCATCTACCCGCTTACGGCTACCTTCTTCAGGCCGTCGGGCGTCCCACCCCACGGTCTTCACTCCAGAACACGTCTGCTCCAACCGCCGTCAGCTCTGCGACAAATGTGGCCTGCCCGATGCCACTTCAGTCTGCTAATCCTTGTCGGTTACCTTCGTTCTTATCCTTCAAAGAAATTCCTTTGTTACTTGACTTTTATTACACAGTGGGATTGTTTCCGTGGTAAAAAAGTAAACCACATTAATTTAATGAAATGACTCACGTAATTCACACTGTTGTGGCAATTTTTTACAATTAAATTGTACGACCTCAGGTACGCACTCGTTAAATTGTGAACACTTTAATATATTTACAACCGATTCGGTAGAAACAGGTGCAACTGTGCAAAGAAGCAAATGTTTTTAATTACTGTTAACACGCCTCGCGGTTGATGCATAATACGTGTTGATGAGATTTCCTTAATAGACTAAGGGGATAAAGGAGAGAGAACTGACGTTATCTCTTTAGTGAAAACTTCATCGTTCATGTAAGTTAAATATGTGAATGCTTCCATCTCATAAACATGCATAAAATAAATTATCGATAAATATTATCCTAAATGGAGTAGGGCCAATTAGGGACAATAACAACAAAAATGGTCAAGTGCGAGTCGGACTCGCGTACCGAGGGTCCCGTACCTTGATAGGAAAAAGTTATTGAAGTATGTGTTATCACTATGCAATAAAGTTCATTTTGGGACTGCATAATTAAGTTTGTTTGTAAAGGATTTTTGCAGATTTCTAAAAAAACTACGCTAGTTAGAGACATCGTTTTATTTTTCCTGTAATGTTTACATAACCCTCTGTCAACTCTAATTATTTCGAAATTTTCGCTGAGCAAATTTCAAACATAAAGCAGGAGGAATGGTATTTTTTCAGATATTTTTCAATTTAAGTCGAAAACTAAGCGGCATAAAGAAAACGAAAATATATTTTAGAATATCCTACTAATATTATAAATGCGAAAGTTTGGATATTTAGGCGTTTGGATGTTTGTTACTCAATCACGCTTCAAGTACTAGATGGATCGTGATGAAACTTGGCACACATATATGTTAGGTCCTGGAATAGGACATAGGATAGTTTTTATCCCGAAAAAACCTCAATTTCTACAGGAAATACATAATAATTTATGATATTAAGTTGTCCACGCGGACGAAGTGGCAGACAACAGCTAGTATCTAATAAGGGAGAATTTTTCGACCACTTGTAAGACGGTCGCTCTGTAAATGATGTTCTGTCTTAAGATAACAAAATGCGAAACTAGACATCGCTAAGGCATAGTTTTGCTAGGCTACACGACCCACAATATGCGTATATAGGTACCAACTATTAAAATAAATCCACTGAAATTTAAAAACAATGAAAATTTACAATCATGGATTGTTGACGTTATAATCCGTCCGAATTCGGACGCTACGATCCGTCCGAATTCGGACGCCCTGGACGTCCTAGTTGGATAGGCCGCAGCGGTGTCGACTTCAAGAATCACTGATGAGAGCAGACGTATGCGAATTCATACAAACTCCTTTTGCAGAATTTATCCGTCGAAATTCGGACGCGCCTTAATTGTTCGCACTGTTATCAAGCGTGCGAGTATTAATGGTGAATCAGAGCGGGGCACGCGGTGACGCGAGTCATTCCACCTGCGCCTGCGACTGTCAAGTTCACGACGCCTACAATTTTCGTCATTCTTATGCAATTCAGTCTTATTCCAGGGTATTTATTAACGGAGTGTCAAAGGATAATGTTCAACAAACCAACATCGATTATAATAAACCTCACATCACAAAATATTATGTATTTCCCGTAGGAATGAGATGTTTTTTCGGGATAAAAACTATCCTGTGTCCTATTTCAGGACCTAACCTATATGTGTGCCAAGTTTCATCCCAATACGTCCACGGTTGAAGCGTGATTGAGTAACAAACATCCAAACTTTCGCATTTATAATATCAGTGGGATAATACATTTTTTTTTAGAGTATAAGTAACATGAAAACAAAGTTGTTCAATTCATAAACCACCCGGTAACGAATACCAAAGCTGTAACTCAACATGCACACAAACACTCCCACACACACACACATATACTCACTACTCACATTCTAACTCATACACTACATAATACTTTAAGTTTATAAATCATTGTTTTCTATTGCCATAAGTTATATTGTAAACAAAATTACTTAGTTGATATTTAAATTGGAATAATTATTACTTACCACTGCGTTACACGGTTCGGAGGTGGAGCCTGGCGACCTGTATTTACAGATTACTATGTAACCTAGGCTTATGCTCTCTCATCTGCCGGAAACAGACGGAGGATTCGGCCTACACTCCCCGCGCTGGCCAGACGGGTTGGGGAGGCCTGATTGATGTTTTATAATGTATTCCCTCAGTCGCCTTGTACGACATCCACGGGAAGAGTTGGAGTGGTCCTATTCTACTCTACCGGAAACCATACGGCAAATATGTATATTATTTATTTTTAATTTTATGCAATTCCGAAATAATACAGTTTGTTAAGGAAATAAACGGAAGCTGAATATACATATATTTGGGGTAAAAATTTCATTAGCTGCTCTGAGAAATAAACGATTCAATTATTATGAAGCTTGGCACTTATATTTATTAACACAGGTAATATTTCATATATATTATTGGCTCGCTTTAATGAGTAATAAACGCAACTTAACGGTATCGTCTAATACCATGTTATGGGCCATTAGATAAATACACATACATATTAAAATCATACAATGGAGTTACAGCGCGAATGTGGAAGGAACTACAGCTGAGGTCGTCCTATGAGAACGTTCAAGGTTCAAATTAGTAACTCCCTACCAGCTTGGGTATTTTTTAAAGGAAGTGAATAGGCATCTTCTGTGTAAGCGCGCTCCACCTTAGACCTCATCATCACTTACCATCAGGTGAGATTGAGGTCAAGCGCAAACCCATCAATAATAAAAAAAAAAGATTTTCCCGCATCTGATTCATACGAATTTGCATAATCCTGCTAATACCGAGCAGTGCCGTAACCAACGATCTCTATTTACTACTAGATGGAGCGTTCCAAACAATCGCTCTGTTCCACATGTGAAAGAGTTGTGGCTACTTGCGTGGAACAGAGCGATTGTTTGGAACGCTCCATCTAGTAGTAAATAGAGATCGTTGGCCGTAACTAAGGCGGTGCCAGCGGTGCCCAGACGCAGGGCTCAGGCCTTGGAGGGGCGCAAAAAAAACCGGGGCGCAATGATAGAAGCTCACACCGGGCGCATAAAAGCCTAGTTACGGCTCTGATACCGAGAACAATGTACCGAAGGCATTTCGGATAATATCCGTCGAACTTATAAGTTCGAAATTTTGTGCTCTCAAAGGCGTTTGGCGTCTAACTACGATATTAGACTTCAGACGCTTATCCGAATGTCACATGACTCGTTAGAAAATTCTTATAGGTCCCCAGAATTGCTAATTTGCCGTGGGATTGCAAAACCATACTACAGAACTTAAACAGTAGATAGGGCCAGGGCTGGATTATCCATTAGGCAGTGTAGGCCCCGCATCGGCAAGGAGCCCCGCGAGTCCCGAGTCTTTTTTGAAAATGTTTCTTAGAGTGAAAAGAGGAGCATGCGTGGTCGTCGACGTGGGCTTTGGGGTCGGAGTCGTAGTATTGAAAGTGAGTAGTCCACGAGTGCGGAGCATTGCATTGTGGTAGAAAAACTATATTTCAGGAACTTAGAACACGGTAAAGGGGCCCCGACACGTGCATTACCTAGGGCCCCCGACATAATTAATCCGGCTCTGGATAGGGCGTTACAATAACTTGAGTAATTCCTAGCAAATCACCTGTACAGCCTTTGTTTGAAGCTTGTAGTTATTTCATAATACCAAGGTTCACTTATGAATCACCAGGGCGCGTTAACTAGGTCGGTTCAACAAACGAACGCGTACCCTGCGCCTGCGCCGGTGGTGTTACACCATTTTAACACCACACTGTTGCATTCGGCCGTGGTCATAATGGAAGTAAGCTGTTTGGGTTTAAATACTAATGCTGCTTCAGGATTTGTTAACACGAGAACTATATTAGAGAAGCTTTTTAAATGAGATGAATTCCTTTTAGCGCTTTACACATTACTGCAAGAGATCTAAAAAGTCGTACGAGGACGAATCTGGGACATATTTCATCACTAAACAGGATAAAATAGAATAGAATATTCATTTATTGACTGCAACAAAACACATACAGTGCAATATTAGTATTACATATAAACAGAAATAATATACAAAGCTACAACTAAGAGTCGGGTGCACACGCCGGGAACACGTCACACGGCTTCAAGGATCAGGCAAGGATCAGGCAATATAATGTAATTACCCGGTAAACGTATTAGATGACAAACGTTAATCCAAATTTGTCAAACTAGCTCCTACCCGCGACTTCGTTCGCGTGGACCACGTTTCGCGTAGGAATGAGATGTTTTTCGAGATAAAAACTATTCTATGTCCTATTCCAGGACCTAACCTATATGTGTGCCAAGTTTTATACCGATCTGTCCCGTGGTTGAAGCGTGATTGAGTACCAAACATCCAACCTTTCGCATTGCGGGATGTCGCGTTAGAGAGTACAAACTTAGTTCGGCGAATATTATCTCAGTTTTTTTTTGGATCAAAACAATAGAGATAAATCTTAAATTTCTAGTCTTCTAAATAAACCAAAATTGAGGTTATCTGTAGAAGATGAGTTCGCAACAATAAGTTATCTACTCTTACAGATTATAGTTGATCGGCCTATTCGACGACCACTGCTGGGCATAGGCACTTAACAGCACAATCATTCCCGTCCTTCCGCCCTCCTCACCGAGCCGCTTCCAGACTGCACCATTTTCGCTGGAGAACAACTTCTCGCATATGTAAAGTCTATTACGAGTAAATCCCTCTTTTCCTCGTGGTTCCACGTGCATACTTTATATCCACCAGCGGAAATTAACGTACAAACTAACATTCTTCATGTACTTATCATACACAGACACAATCGTACGGAACAGCGTCAAATAAATTGATTATTCTTCATGGTGAATGCTTCATTGAATACTCATAGATTTGTAAATTAGGGTTGAACTGCACTATAACACGCTATGTCATACTTTGCAGCTCCAGTGATGGCGGCCGGCGCGTCGGACGGCCGGCCGCGCGGTCGCTTAGACCTTTTTTACAGAATAAGTAATAGTACAAACAAGTACACAAGACGCACTCCCTGAGAAAGCTGGTTCTATAGAGGCTGTGCGCCTGGCTTGTCAAGAAGTCATTTTATAGTTGTGAAGAGTTTTTCCAGAACTCACTGATGTAATTAATTAGATTGAAATGTATTAATTAATTATTTTTTATATAGGTATATATATATTTTGTAATGTAATTGACCTGTAACAAAAGTTATGAATAGAAATATGTCTATGTCAATTTCTCAAAAACTTACCTTAAAATGCAACGCAAGCCAAATTGAATCCTACTTGCATGGAAGAAAGTCTATGTTACGCTAAACCGTTAAATCACGCACACATTGACAGTTGTACACGATTCGCCTAGGACTGATATCTAGGTACGTATTTGGATAGTGGAGCGGCGCGGGATTTACCGTTTAGCATCAGCAATACCTAAAGAGCAGAGGGAGACAGCGTCTGCGTCTGTCAGTCAACCGCAATAATGTTAATGTGTGCGTATGTAATGTAATACATTAACAAAAAATTAATGAATATTTTCCCTCTTGTACGATACGAATTACACAATGACAGAACAATTCACAAATATAACAGCCATACCGGGGCAAACTTCGTACAATTGTAGGAAAGCAACCCGCCACCTCTGGCGCCGAGTCCAAACACCAGATGTTGTCACTAATCAGCGAGGCGGTGGAGCTCAAGCCTTATTTGAACGTGTCAAGGTCATTATATAGTTCACACTCATGAAGGTAACGAATTCTGCCTTCATGTTCACACTGAACTGCCCAGGGTCAACGGATACGAAATCGATGGGAGTTCAAAGGAACAGCTCGAAAAACGCTGTTCTGAAATACCTAGGTTACTTTTAGGGAGGGCGGCCCGAACCCCATCTGGGTCAAACCAGTCTGGATTTATATTTGTAAAGACCACCTCGTTGGCCTAGCCTAGTGGCTCGGGAACAACTTGCCAGAATCTGTCGTTACTGCCACATTAATAAACATGTTTAAGAACAGACTGGCTAGATGGAGCGACGATCTGCGTAACGCGGCTGGCAGTAACTGGATGAGAAGAACCGAGGATCGGGTTCAGTGGCGCGCCTTGGGAGAGGCCTATGTCCAACAGTGGACTCTTTCGGGCTGATGATGATGATGATGAAGAACAGACTGGACCATTTATTAAACGAAAATAATCAAGTCAAAATGGAAGCACCAGCAATAAGCCGCCTTTCTATTTAAAATGAAATAAATATTCACCAATAAAAATAACAATACTAACTTATATACTGCTGCAAATATGAGTGCCTCAATGGAGACCTCATTTTTGAGGCGTTTGGGGTCGAGACCCAGGGCGCGTGGGGTTCCGGTGCCCACCATCTTTTCAGGGACATCTCGAAAAGACTGGTGGAGAATACCCGGGACCCCAGAGCGGGCAGCTACTTTGCCCAGCGCGTAAGCCTCGCAATCCAGCGAGGCAATGCCGCCAGCCTCCTGGGTACTCTGCCAGCAGGGGACGAACTGGGGTCAGTTTTTTATTTGTAGTGTATAATAGTTAGGTTTTGTTTTATATTTTTTTGTTTGTTTGTAATGTTAAGTTTATATTACCATATTATAGTTGTGCAATAAAGAATATATTACTTATATACTTACCTCAGCACTGTCACTGAAAAAAGTTTTATTTCATTTAATTTTTGCTGCCAAATCTATTTACGAGTACATTCTAAAGCTAAGTAACTACTTAGTTCTAGAATTTGTAACTACAAAGACCCCATGCAGGCCATTGTCTCTGCCGGATCTAGAAACCTAAAAAATTCAACACGAAAACATTTAGCTATTAAGATTTAAAAATAAAGTGTCCTTGCCGATTCAAGTCACTGAACTATTGATTGTTACTTTTAAATTTACTAGTGTTCGCCGGTGACTTCATTTTCATACTCAGCTGCTGTCCGGCCCTGGTTTGGATTATAGAACACTCAGAAAATCGCCCCCGAAGTCTGTAAAACTGACTAATCTTACCTACTTCGTTTGAGATATTTGTTGCAGCGACCACTATGAACTGCCTCTTTAGATCAAACTGACAGATAACGTCACAATAATTTTAAGCAGTCTCTGGTGGCTGAGGCTGACTGTCACGCATATTGCACCCGGCACGGGAAAAGGCTTTGCCCCACCGACAAGCTGATGGTAAAGTGCGCCAAGGCGGTACAAATAAGAGTCCCGCGGCGTGGTGTTCAAGCGCTGAGGTCACTGTTTCTCCAAGCCAATAAAATAAATAAACAAAATTATAATATGATTTTTTTTAATTCACTGAAATTATTTATTAAATTTTATGCATTTATTTCACATTTATTTTAAACTAGCTGTGCCCGCGGCTCCGCTCGCGTGGACAACAGGTTCTGCTACGTCCGGGTCCGGGTCCGGGTCCAGGTCCAGGTCCAGGTCCAGGTCCAGGTCCAGGTCCAGGTCCAGGTCCAGGTCCAGGTCCAGGTCCAGGTCCAGATCTAGCTACTCAATCAAAAGTTATGCTAATGTATAATTTTCAAAAACTCACATACATTAGGTACATTGGTACCATACCCTGCTTCCGCTACCGCTAATAAATTCCGTGGTGCATTGACACGCTACACTTCTGTTTTGTATGCGAGTTTTCGAAATCTATAAATTAGCATAACTTTTGGTTGACTGGGCCGATTGCAGTCAAATAAAGCCTATATGTTACATCGAATTAAGCACTATGTTTCTGTGAAAAGTCCATCGAAATCGGTTCAGCAGTTTTTAAGTGATGCGCGCACAAACTAACAGATAAAAAGACTAAAATTCCAAAAATGTTCGAAATGTATTCTATTACTCTTATCCTTAGACCCCCTAATTTTTTTTGCAAATATCTTCAATATACAGACACGCGAAATTTATGATTTTATTTATTAGATAAATCTTCATTTGATTAATGTAATTGTATTTTTTTATTTATTGTATAAGTATGACCTTGATCTCTAAGAAAAGTGTAATGAAATAATATGAAATGAATGTATATTGTGTATGAAGTTCAGGTAGTTTTAAGATATTAGATATTTAGTACAAGTACCACTAAACCCTACCTTTGCAGGTGTATACACAGAATATAAATTTTATACAAGTTAAATTAAAAGTAAACATTGTCAAGAATAAAATGTCAAGAAGAATACAAATGTCAAAGTATCAATTACACTAATGATGTCACTACAAATTATAAATTATCTCATTATTTTTATGTCAAGCAAATATTAAAAATAATTAAATTTCGATTATTTATAATTGCAATATTCCTGTAAGCTATAAAAACACCTTTCCTCAAGCCATAATTTTATGAACTTTTTGAATTTGGTTATGTTCATCTATTTATTGATAACTTAAAGAGATTTAAGTATTACCATATGTAATTTTTTTTATTTGATATTTTATTATGATGGTGTGTGTGTTTGTGTGTGTGTGTGTGTGTAATAAATGGTTAAATAAATAAACTTAAAAAATCGATGTCTATGTCTGGTGTGAACAGCTTGCCAGTTCAACGTGGGATGTCTTCTCCATCCATACTCCTGACTAGTTCTGACAGACAGTATCCGATCTCATCCAAATCGACAGACCCTACGATTTACGAAACACCGTTATTCTTAAAAATATGCTAGTTACGTTATAAGACGGCGTTCAGCAGAGTTAAAGTTTTAGACGACAATAAATATTGCAGGAGAACTATGGTATCTACGGTAGGTTCGGGAAAAGGGAATGCTTCCTTTGTTACGCAGGGGTTGAATAACATTCAACCATATTCAGCAATGATTATTTTGAATAGAGGCATTATGTAGATACCGCACCCTTACCTATTTCAAGTGTTGATACAATTGACAGTTTCTTGGATTCTGAGGTAGGTAGTTGTTTGAAGGTTGAACACGATAGTCAACTAAGAATATACTTTTACTCCAACGTCCATTAAATAACAACTCTACTCCGAAAAAAGTTTAATTTATGCAGCTGGTTGATCGTTCTATTTAAAACTGAAAAAGCATTATTTTTCTCGTAAATATATCAGCACCGTCAGATAGACCGACGACGCCCTGAAGAAGGTGGCCGGAAGTGGCTGGATGCGGAGGGACCGGGTGTGGTGGCGTTCTGATATGATGATAACTGCAAGCTAGGGTTGCCTTCGTCCCGGGTTCCCCCGGATTCGTTCTAGTTTATGGGCGTCTAGGGGCGTCCGGGGAGCGTCCGAGCGAGGTTTCATTTGTATTCCGGGTTTTAAGGTTTTCAAGTCACCGCTCGCAATTAAATAAAAAGTTGATTTATAATAATTAAAACTGATTTTAACCGATTTCAAAAAACACAGACTTCAAACACTTCAGTAGGTATCTAGCACATATAATAATATTTTATTTAAATTAATTGATAACAAGTTCAGACAAGAATTGTCACAATGTAATTGTAATTGCGATTTTTGTAGTGGAATTTTAATACAAATTTGATTTATAGGTTTGGGTCAGAAATCGTATGTAAATGTAACCAATTATTTTTTGCTTTTTAGTTCATAGGTGTTTTTGATAGCGATTTTTTTTTTATTTAAAAATACGTTTTATTTTATTTTATGATCTTCATATAAAAAAACTCTGATGACATGTCCTGGTTGTAAGCTCCAAATTGTCTTGCCCTGGTTGGCAGGTTTTAGAGATGGCAACCCTACCCCGAACACGCCCCCGGCCCCCATACAAGCGAACAGGTTTAATTACCGACTACTACTACAGGCGCAACAGCATGTCCGAACACGTTTGTGCATAACGGCGGCAGCCCAGTAGAGTGTACTGCCAGCCGTGATCTATTTTGCGGGTGACGTTAAACTGGAGGTGATTGTCGCTTCTTTACATAGTAATATTTATCTTATCTTCTTAGGGGGCCAGGAAGACCTGGCGACACTTCGACCCTTCAGGATCTTTTGTGCCAAACCCCTGAACACCAACGGTGCCCCAAGCCGATTTGGTGGACTTCACACACGCCTCAAAATTTCCTCTTTGGCATATGCAGGTTTCCTTACGATGTTTTCCTTCATCGTAAAGCCTGTGGTATCCTATCATAACCTAACTAATATTATAAATGTGAATTTGGATGTTTGGATGTTTGTTACTCAATCACGCTTCAACCAATGGACGGATCGTGATGAAATTTGGCACGCATATAGGTTAGCTCCTGGAATAGGACATAGGATAGTTTTTATCCCGAAAAAACATCCCTTTCCTACGGGAAATACATAATAATTTGTGATGTTAAATTGTCCACGAAGTCGCGGGCAATGTTATAAATAAACCGAAGTTATGTTTCGAGAAACCCATTTGTACGGGCGGGGTTTGAACTCACGACCTCAATAACGTAAGGCGAGTGTACAACGAACCCGGCTACCACAGCTCTAGTAATATTTAGTATTGTATCACAATTCTGCCACAATGTATTTTGCTTCCTAAAGATTCACCAAAAAATTTTTTAGCTTATAAAAATCGTTGTAAATTTTAATGATTTGTTAATTTCCGGGATACTCAAAGTTATTTTTAACCTACTTAATAATAGATTCACATAAATAGAACGTTTTACTTATCTTTACATTTGTTTCAAGGTTTGTAGCAGTACATAAAATGTGATTTATAGTTAATACTTTAATTTGCTTGTTAGAACGAAGTTAATTAACTATTTTCAGTGTAAATTAGTGAGCAGAGAAGGGTAAAGTAGGTGTTTATGTTTCTAAATGAGTTTGACTCGCAGTATTTCAATGTCGTCGTAATTTATATTTACGTTTGAGGAACAATAAAGAAGTTACGTTATAATGTAATTGTAATGAATGGAATTTCTTTACATCTATTTAGTACATTGCACTACACATACGTTTGCAAAAACAATACCTCATTATTATAACCAAATTTCCAGAATATGCCGCACAAGAAATCATAAACCGTCGTAACTCAAGAAAGCAAGCTTGGAGAAAACACGAATTGAAAGTTAAAAAATTATAAAAACAAAAACAGCTTAAAAATACGCAATTTTGACTTATTTACTAAGACTAGGCTTATCTGTTTACATAATGAAAAACAAAGGTAGAGGAAATCGAGTACGTTTTTTTTTGGTTTGTTTGGTATTAATAACTCAACACTCCATTTTTTGAGTTATGACGGTCTATAGTTTTATGTGCGATATCTACAATGCCCTTTACCTAAATTCATTAAACATCTTAACTATCGTACACACCGCTCTTACACAGCTAAATACTTACACTGATTCTTGTAACTATCATCATCTACTGTCACTAGAGAATAGACGCTTCCTTCTTGATATTATGTTCATTTACAGTATTTGTAATGGTACTACAGACATTTTCAAACATTTTCTAGAAGAAAAGATCCTTGTAACTTTTGCAAACTCAAAAATTTGAATAAGTAGAACGCATAGTAGACCAGACACATGAAATCAGAAACATTATAAGAGCCGAATTAGTGTCTCGGTACGGTACGGTAATTTAGTATCCAATAATGAACCACTTTTGTTGTATAACTTGAAGGCAATTTATTACAGCCTACACTTACGAGTATGTTGTGGGAAACCTGAATAACCGGGGGTAACACCGCAGGCATTAACCTAAAATTATTAATAATTAGTGCCTACGGTGGATTACGTTTTATATGAACAGTACACAGCAGTACACTCTATTAAGATAATCACTCGCATTTAATACTAAAACAAGATTAAACAGTGCCCATGGAACCCTATTAAATCAGTTTACATCGTATTCAACAACTGAACTCAAACAATATAGACGTAAAAGGATTATGAGTCGGACCCTTGCTTTACTAAAACGGGTGGTACCGCAGGGATCTCATCTTGTGCCTCTATTGTTTTTGATCTATCTTTCAATCATAATTTTTACAAATTTTTTTTGGTAACTTTAGTTTTGAATAACTCATTATGGTACAGAAATCTAAGCACTTTAGCAGTTAAATTATATGAAAAAGAAACGAAAAGTTTAAATCTAGTTTTCGAGAAACACGATAAAATAGTAGTTAAAAATCCCACTTTAAGCAACGTAAACGTAAAAATGTAAAATAATCATGAACGATATATAATATTATGTTGACATTGTACTTATATAGTATTTTAATAATACTACAATTTGATGAAAAATAATTTAAGACCAATTTTTGTGTAATTATAGTTACAAGTTTACAACCTATATATAAATCCTTCAAACCTTGTGCAGTTAATTTTGAAAGACCTTATATGTTCAAATCAATCGTTAGGGCTTGATAATGTATGTATGTAGGACGTTAAATGCTTGTCGATAAATTCAACAAATTACAAAACAGCTAAGTACACAACATAAAACTTCACTTATCACTGCCATCTCTTTGTGAGAGAGCTAAACAATTCTATTATTTCAGGTTCTTGTTCCAGTCATAAGGCTAATGGAATTTCCCTCATTCTCCTTTAAACGTACCAGTATTTCACAACGTAACAAAATGATCGGAAACATCGGTGGTACTCTGACTTCGCGTTATCGTGTGATCGGCAATGATCGTTACACAGGGCTCGCCCCGCCGCCGGTGTCTGCGATACCATCTCGGATTCTACCACCGATACCTGGGCCCTACTACAAGTCTATTTCGATGATATGCGCTTGTTAAATATGGTGGACATGTGTAACATTTCGGGCTGAAGTAGTATCTCTCGAGTCGTCTTCTATATTTAATCCTTCTCATCTTCTACCTAGAAGTTTATTGCACTGAGTTTCATTGTTTTAGTGATTTGGTTTAGCGAGCGCTGGAGGTCGTGTGTTCAATTACAAATTGGAATATACAAGTTGGTCCCAGCCTGGATGTAACATTTGTAATATGTCTTCCATTATAATATCAGCCCTTAGACGTCCACTGCTAGACATAGGCCTTCCCTAAAGAACGCCACCACCTCCCGGTCCTCTGCCCTCCATGAATTTTCTTATCCTTGTTTAATTTCCATAGCACAAGATCCTAGTTTGGGATTAGACAAGTTCATGACGTGTGTGACTTTGAGTAATACAACTGCATAAGAATCCCGCGGCACTGAATTATTACGTCTGAGGTTTTCAAGATTAGCGCTACTTTTCTTATTGAGATCACATTCCTGAAATACTGACTTAGATGAGTAGTAAATAGTACTCTAACATATTTGTCGTTAGTCCTGTTGGTGTAGTCGTTAGGATTCGACAGTCCTTTAAACTAGTTCTAGTATTAACTAAAAATCTATCATTATTCTTCAAACTGTTACAATACGTTCTCCTGTATATTAAGATCATTACTGCCATCATCAACCTGCTTGGCAAGAGTGGTGATTGTGGCAAATCCTCCAATGAACAGCTCACCAAAAGTGCCATTCTGTTGGACAGGTTTATATTCAGCAGTGGACATAATTGTTTTAGCGGTTTAAATATATATATGAATTGATTTTTTAATTCACTCAATGATTTTACGTACTGTCGTCGGATTGGATAAAGTAAAACTTAGAATAAGTTTAGGAACACAAAAGAAATACACTTATTCTAGGAAAACGCACGTACCTGCAGACATCAAGTTTATGTAGATCGCCAAAAACTCTTCTTTTCTTGTATCAGCGCTAGCGGAGCGTGTATAGCGGACCGACGGTTATTTTTATTCAATTACTGATTAATTCGAAATGGCGCATGGCAGTAGCCAATGAGAAGCGACGTAGAAGATCTTGCTCACGTGCGTTTGGATACATGATCGGAGGGAGTACGACAGCACATAACTTATTGAGAATTTTATTTACAATAACCAAACGGTTGGCACTATCAATAATGATGATGATTCTTCAATGTGCGAATGAAACTACCACAAGCATACATGTGTCAAAGGATTTCATATTTTTCTTGAGTTCTTAGAGAGAGGGAGCGAATCAAAGGACCGTTGAAGGAATATGGCCACATAAATAGACATAGGATATAGACATTTGTTCACTTCAGTCTCACACTTGTCGATTTTAGGACTTTATGCCTCGCGATCACGTTTCTAGTGAGAAGATGCAGTCAAAGACTGCACAGTATGGCAGATTTTTTGACGACGTTTACCCGAACTTGATGGCGCGGAACGAATAAGCGTTTGATAGTTTTTGCAATACATTGCAAATTGTCGGCACGCGCGTCGCGCCTACCTCACATATCTATCTTGATAGGATTTCTATGAACATGACAGGTGCCAAAATCCTGTTGCAGAGCTCAGCAATTGGAAGTTTGACGTTTTATCCTACTTCACAGCCTCCGTCCCCCACTTTGAGTATGCGCTTCGCACGTAGTAGGGGGCTCGTACAACGTTTGAGAAACGTTTCCCATTTACCAGCGATCCTTTGTATTCGCTCTAGTCGGCGGCGATAAACGTGCGATCGCTTCTGGTTCTTTCGCGGTTCACCCAATTTCCCTAAATTCGTGCAACGTATTTGCGCTTATCTGTTTTCGATTTGCAACAGGAGATATTTTTGAGGCTCTATTCAAAACATTTGTATGTATAGTGCGGTCCTGATCCGGAGCACGATTCCTTTTTGTTGATTTACAAATATTGATGTTTGCTCGTCGCCTCAGAAGAAAAGAAAAATAAGAAAGTCTTTTTGGAACTAAGTTATCATCTATACATGCCATTGCCAATATGGAAAAGTTCTTGTTATTACGCTTCTTCGGCGAGACGAAAACGAGTGTAATATCTATATATCTTGTATCAGAGATTTCCGTATGGTTCCCGGCTTAGAATAGGGGCACCCCTATCTTCCCGTGGGTGTTGTCAAGGCGACTAAGGGATTGCACCAGGGACGGGCAACGTTCTCTTGTGTGTGTATGTTGAGATCATTACTGCGATCATTAATCCGCCTGCCAAGCGTGGTGATTATGGCAAATCCCCCAATAGACATGTACCCAAAAGTGGTATTCTATTGGGGAGGCCTATGTCGAGCAGTAGACGTATTTAGGCTGATGATGATGATCAGAGATAAAGAGTATACCTGTTTATTGTGTGTGTTGGAATAAACTATTGCTCCTATCTGTTTGGTAGCTTAGTCTCGTTAGGCGTTAGTCCTGGTATACTGCAAGTGCGCAGGCGTTAAATATCATCATCATCAGGTTATTTTTGTCTCCACTGCAGGAGCACAACCCCCTCTCATCTGCCGGAGACGGACGGAGGATTTGGGCTACACTCCCCGCGCTGGCCAGACGGGTTGGGGAGGCCTGATTGATGTTTTATAATGTAAATATAATAAGTCATTATAAATCAGGGTTGATTTATAATTTAATCAAGTGTCTTCAATTTCTGTTTTAGATAGAATTAAACTTAAACATTAAGGGCCTAAATCAATGTACCTGACTTTCTAATTCTGCATCTGCTAAATATACAGTAATTATAAGAAAATCAATTATTTACAACAGATGTACGCCGTCCAACCCCTCGTGGTGAGGCATAGTCCCTAGGACGCTGGCGCTATTACCTCGCTTATATTTATCTGTTAAATAAATATAATTATTATAATATTATCAAATATACTAAAAGTCATCACAGTAGTCAGGTACAACCAACGATCTCTATGCACTACTAGATGGAGCGGTCCAAACAATCGCTCTGGTCCACGCAAGTAGCCACAACTCTTTCACATTCACAATGAAACTTGTGCAGTTACTACGCAGAACATTTAATTATTACTAAATATTGACGCTATTAAATAATGTCTATATTTAGTAAATAATTAAATGTTCCGAGTGGTAACTGCACAAGTTTCATTGTGAATGTGAAAGAGTTGTGGCTACTTGCGTGGAACAGAGCGATTGTTTGGAACTCTCCATCTAGTGGTACATAGAGATCGTCGGGTACAACACTAATATAACAAGCCGTATTTAAAGCAGTACCTACAGAAACAGATACATTACTATAACACCGTGGGAACCGTCTGAGCTCAACGACCTTGAGACTGTAATCTCTTGATTATATCACTATTATAACATTTTCTCCTGATTGAAGTAATAATAGTATTTACTTGAACACTTCCACTTCGTAACTACTTCCGTTTAGGTAGGTGTGAAGGCTTTAACAGCAGAAAATTAAATTAAATACCATCTATGCGTATCTCCAAAGAAAATCTTGCTTGAAACTAAACTAAACTACACAACTAAAAAATGCTAAAGTTTTGATATTTGGATGTTTCAATCACGCTTCAACCACTAGACGGATCGGGATGAAACTTCGCACACATATAGGTTACGCCCTGGAATAGGACATAGGATAGTTTTTATTCCGAAAAAACATCTCATTCCTATGGGAAATACATAATAAGTTGTGATGTTGTCCACGCGGACGAAGTGGCGGGCAACAGCTAGTAATAAACATACATACATACATAAAGCTCACGCCTTGGTCCCAGAGGGGTAGGCAGAGACGATGTATCGCCACTCTGCGCAATGTAATATTGCAAAGTGGCTTTCCTTTGTCCTAATAAAGTATAATAATAAAATAATAAGGTAATTAAATTTACAGTACTAATGTGGAAGAAACTACAGCTAAAGGTCGTCCTAGGAGGACGTTCAAGGATGAATTGAAATGAGGTACATGAAAAGGTTGATGAATGTCAGTGAGGCTAGTGAGGTGTGTCAGGATCGCGCAATGTGGCGATACATCGTCTCCGCCTACCCCTCTGAGACCAAGGCGTGAGCATTATGTATGTATATTTAATTAAGTTTACGCGAACTACTCACCTAAACGTGTTTTAGTCGGGTTACGTCCGACAAGTTTAAATTTTTTATAACTGTCATCATTTCCAGTAACAAATTTAGGTATATGATTAGATTACCTAATCTCTGTCAGTTTTGACGGATATCTAAAAATATAAATACGAAATGTACTTATATAATTATGTAACAAATTATTTACCTTTCACTTTGCCCTTAATTATCTTGTTCTTTTACTGAACCAGCCCGCCATCATGATCAGGCTTTCAACATTCTCAAGTGGAAATAAGCCTTCCCTAATGATCGCCCCACACCCAGTCCTCCCTTCCTCTTTTTAGGGTTCCGTAGCCAAATGGCAAAAACGGAACCCTTATGGATTCGTCATGTCTGTCTGTCTGTCTGTCTGTCTGTCCGTCCGTATGTCACAGCCACTTTATTCCGAAACTATAAGAACTATATTGTTGAAACTTGGTAAGTAGATGTATTCTGTGAACCGCATTAAGATTTTCATACAAAAATAGAAAAAAAATCAAAAATTTTGGGGGTCCCCATACTTAGAACTAAAACTCAAAAATTTTTTTTTCATCAAACCCATACGTGTGGGGTATCTATGGATAGGTCTTCAAAAATGATATTAAGGTTTCTAATATCATTTTTTTCTAAACTGAATAGTTTGCGCGAGAGAATCTTCCAAAGTTGTAAAATGTGTGTCCCCCCCCCTGTAACTTCTAAAATAAAGGAATGATAAAACTAAAAAAAATATATGATGTACATTGCCATGCAAACTTCCACTTAAAATTGGTTTGAACAAGATCTAGTAAGTAGTTTTTTTTTAATACGTCATAAATCGTAAACCACAATAATATTATTAAAACATCGATCAAAGTTACAACGAACTACTATAACTTTTATATTATGTTACTTGCTGGTACGGAACCCTTCATGGGCGAGTCCGACTCGCACTTGGCCGCTTTTTTTCGATACCTACTCGCCTCAGGGGGACATATAGGTCTAGTAAAACCCCACCGACTAAAACCCCATGGTGGTCATCTTCGAAGCATTATGACTCCGTGAAATAACCTACACTGAGAAAAAAATAAGTAGCCCTCCTACTTACGTAAGGATAAAAATATTACGTAATTACGTAAGTAGCCGCTCCATTATAAATGGATCTCTTCCAGTCAACCTTAGAGTAACTGAAAGGACTGGTACGATGCGTTTAGTACCAAAATTATAAAAGAAACATACCCATCAAATATACACTTACACTAACGTATATATATAATGTCTGCCGTGTGGTTTCGGTAGAGCAGAATAGGACCACTCCGACTCTTCCCGTAGATGTCGTACAAGGCGACTAAGGGAACACATTATAAAACATCAATCAGGCCTCCCCAACCCGTCTGGCCAGCGCGGGGAGTGTAGGCCAAATCCTCTGTCTGTCTCCGGCAGATGAGAAAGGGTTGTGCTCCTGCAGTGGAGACAAAAATAACCTGATGATGATGATGATACATATAATGTTACATAAACATAAATGATACAATATAGACACGAATTAGCTCATAATACAACTATCTATATTATATATTAAAGTCACCTGTGTATCAAACTTTATATATTGCGATCACCTACTCGCTGGTCCAGCATGGTAATTAGGACATACCCTGGCATTATTTCGGGGGATAATTGATAAACAGACATTGATGATGATGATGGACCGAATGCCGCAACCTCGCAAGCAATGCCAAAGATGAAGACCAGTTAAAAAACTTACGTCAAAACAAACAAACGTCACGTACTAAGGTAACAAAGGTGCGAAGAATGGACGCACTGTGTCGAACGAATAATTGGAGCGGCCTCGCAAAGGACGCGCACGCGCATGTAAGGCCGTTTTCACACGCGATGCTTTTGCGCATTAGATAAGGTAGTATTTGGGACTCACTTTATCATCATCATGAGCCAAAATACGTCCAATGCTGGACATAGGCCTCCTCAATGAATGAATGTCACTTTTGAACGGATGTCCATTGTGGGATTTGTTGCCATAATCACCACACTTGGCAGGCAGTAATCATCTTAATATACACATAAACTAACGTGTACAATTATATAAAAAAAACTTGGCAAAAAATTTCTCCTTACTTGTTTACAAGGTACTTATATAGTACTAGCTGGTGCTCGCGATTTCGTCTGCGCACGATTAGTATTTCGAGTAGCGTTTTTGTAGGACTATTTAAGATAAACATTTCCATCATACATTACATATGTGTAACTCTAGCTGTTTTGTCAGCGCACGCCAGAATAGCTCGCAGATGGTAGATTATTTCCTACTTACTTGATATTTTGGACAATTCACACAATATCTTTATAAATTGTAGCCTATGTGTTATTCTGATGTATTTAGCTATATTATTATAAAGTTTCATTAAAATCCATTCATAGTTTTTACGTGAAAGAGTAACAAACATCCATCCATACTTACAAACTTTCGCGTTTATAATATTAATAGGATTAAGAAACTTTGATAATTAAACTAACGTGTAAAATTATATAAAAAAAACTTAGCAAAAAATTTCTAATTAGTTATTTACAAGATACTTATATAGGTATTTTGGGATAGACCTTACACGTCCACTGTTTGACATGGGTCTTTTGTCTTCCTCCGCCCTCCGCGTCCAGCCGCTTACGACCACCTTCTTCAGGTCATCGGTCCATCTGGCGGCGGGACGTCCCACCCTGCTAGCTGCTGCACCCTGTTCTTTAATAACAAAAGTAATTAATAATTACTATCTATACCAGTACCAAATAATACAATTATATTACCCAGTGTAGTAAAAGCAACGAACAGCAGCAATAATGTCGTGTGTGAATCGACCCTAATACTTTTTTGTGAGAAAACCTTACGTTTGAGCAATATTAAATAAGGTTTTATAAAAAACATAGTCAAGTGCGTATTTGTTCAACCACCAAGGGCTTTTTCACACAAAGACCTGACGCAAGTTCGTTTGAATGGAAAATTTCATTGGTACCTTCCAAAGACTTTTATGTATAGTGGGGTATATTAAAGCCTCCGGAACCCTCTAAGGTAAACTACATAGGGTGTAAAGAGCCCGTCCCCGAAAACTAAAATATATTTATCAAGCTTAGATAAAAGCAAAAGAAGATATTATGTGACTCTCGTTGTAGGACTCTACACCTCATACCATGAAGCAAAATAATTTTTCGTAGCCCATAGATTCACCTCAAAGTGTTTTCCAACATGATTGACACTAATTGGTTATTAAATTAATGCGGCCACTTTTGGTGGGCTGTCCATTGACGGGATTTGCCATAATCACCACGCTGAGCAGGCGGATTGGTGATCTTAATATAGACAGGAAAACGCTGCTGCCCGTCCCTGGTGCAATCCCTTAGTCGCCTTGACGACACCCACAGGAAGATTGAGTCTGGCCTTATATTCTAAGCCGGGAACCACATGGTATAATAAAATTACTAAACAGAAACAATTATATTTTTATTACTTACATTTTTTAAAGTATGAAATTGAATCATCTACATAACAATTTTGTAACGCTATACTTAGGCACCTACTTACACGTTGAAAATTACTATATTAATTAAAAAATAACTAGTAACATTTTTTGTTAATTTGTATTAGGAAACTAAAACACTTTTAAGTACTTATTATAAGGTAATTTCCTACATGACACACATTTTGCATATACGTACCTTGTTACCCATTTACAACGATCTCTATGTACTACTAGATGGAGCGTTCCAAACAATCGCTCTGTTCCACGCAAGTAGCCACAACTCTTTCATATTCACAATGAAACTTGTGCAGTTATTTTATTACGCAGAACATTTAATTATTACTAAATATTGACGCGACGGTTAAATAATGTCAATATTTAGTAAATAATTAAATGTTTCGAGTAGTAACTGCACAAGTTTCAAAGGGAGGGCTTTCTTTCTTACTACTTCAAAATTATCGTGTTCCCCACGCTAATAAATAAACCCAATGCATCCACGTTATTATTTCGCAAGCTCCAGGCGTGTACTATAAACGTAATTCTAGACTGCAGCTGTATCTGCTAATAGCATCAAGCAACATATTGCAATTACAAACAATGCTGAATCAGTAAGAATGCACTGGGGTCCGTATTTGGAAGGATTCCAAGCAATTTTGATGGTAGATTCGCAATTGGATTTGTAATTTTGGGATGTTTGGTAAAGTAGTTAAGTCGTTGCCTACAGTTTTGGTGGCAGCCCATTTATATGTATGTAAACGCTTTATTGTACCAAAAAAAAAGATTCCGACGAATTGAGAACCTCCTCCCTTTTTACAAGTCGGTTAATAAACTGCAAACGTCAAATGGTATCACGGGGCGAAAATCGGGCGAAGGAAAGCCGCTTTGCGACATTACATTGCGCAAAGTGGCGATACATCGTCTCTGCCTACCCCGCTGGGACCTAGGCGTGAGCATAATGTATGTATGTAATTAACTACAAAAACATAAACAACATAATAATAAAATTGTCTGCATAGGTGGACTTATGAAAACTTCATCTTGGGAAGTCTCATTTCTAGATAGAAAATATGTAAGTATAGCGGATTTCTCCTAATATTTAGTACCTGTAGAAGTAATTAAGCATCATGAGTACACTAAGTAGCAGAAACTAGATATAGTAGCTTTTTCATAAAGCGGTCAGTTTTAACCATTCATCATCATCATCAGGTTATTTTTGTCTCCACTGCAGGAGCACAACCCTCTCTCATCTGCCGGAGACAGACGGAGGATTTGGCCTACACTCCCCGCGCTGGCCAGACGGGTTGGGGAGGCCTGATTGATGTTTCATAATGTATTCCCTTAGTCGCCTTGTACGACATCCACGGGAAGAGTTGGAGTGGTCCTATTCTACTCTACCGGAAACCACACGGCAGCCATTTAACCATTGATTGGCGCAAAATAATTGTTGTTCAGCTAGTACTTATTCATACTGATTGAGACGTCAGCTGTATCAGCTTAATGTCGTCGTTCCGGACACATTCCATTAAATCATCATCATCAGCATACAAAAGTCCACTGCTGGGCGTAGTTCTCTCCCAAGGCGCGCCACTGAACCTGATCCTCGGTTCTTCTCATCCAGACACTGCCAGTCGCCTTACGCAGATCGTCGCTCCCACACTACTTGCCCAGTCGCGGCCTCCACTCGAGGACTCTTTTACCCCTACGGTAATCGGTTCTCCGAGAGATGTGACCAGCCCATTGCCCCTTCAAAGTACTAACTTTTCGAGCTATGTCGAAGACTTTAGTTATCTGGCGGGTCACCTCATTTCGAATCCTGTCCCTTAGAGAAACTTCGAGCATAGCTCTTTCTATAGCCCGCTGAGCGACCTTGAGTTTTCGGACTAGTCCCACTGTCAGTGTTCACCAAAGTCTGCAACCAGTGCGCCCTACCTGTAATGACCTACGGCGCCGAAACGTATCGGGGATGTTGTACAGGTATACAAGGAATTTAGGACTAACTGTGGCCAGTTACCATCAGGTTGTTTACTGTTACAATTCCATTGAATAAGTTCACACAGTGAGAAAGGTTACCATTACCAAATTGCATAGAATGTCGCATGAGTGTACACTCACCATATTTGAAACGCGTCACATAAAATGTGTTTTTTTTTTTAATTAGATGTTTTGGTAAATAGGTATCTGTAACAGTGTGTCAACCACCCCCCTCTGTGAATTTAAGCTGTTAAATGAAATTGTACTAAATCGCTGTCAGAAATAAATAAGAATTATAAAATAGAAACACAAACAGAGCGGGCAATGTCATGCTTATGACAAAGCTCTTTGATTAAATGAATAAAAAACCGAATCAAATTAGTTAGATATAATATTAGACTCTTTAGTCTATCTTGTATCATAACCTGAATAGCATTTATCAAATCTCACCAAACCCTTACCTATCGGAAAAACAATTAAGGCCCAACCATTCCAGTACATAATTGTACAAATTGCATAAAATAATGGAAACTGAACCCTTGACCTCCAACGGTCCGTGCTACTGCCCCGACCAGTTGGTTCATCGCCAGAAATTTATTTACTTCAGATTCCACCATTACATAACTCACCATATATTCACAAACAAGGCTTTTATGGAGCAACACTTGATATTCATATAGAATTTGACATTTAATAGTTGACATTATATCTCCAAATTGGACTTTTACAAAAGCACTGATGAGTAATTCTCAAGGACTTTAATTGATATCATTAAGGCTGGCCCTTTTGTTTTTTAACCTGCTGTGTTTGTAAAGAGCTACCAAATAATTCATATTAAGTACTAAATAGTACCAATTAGGTAGTGAATTACTTTGCCGTGTGGTTTCCGGTAGAGTAGAATAGGACCACTCCAACTCTTCCCGTGAATGTCGCACAAGGCGACTAAGGGAATACATTATAAAACATCAATCATGCCTCCCCAACCCGTCTGGCCAGCGCGGGGAGTGTAGGCCAAATCCTCCGTCTGTCTCCGGCGGATGAGAGAGGGTTGTGCTCCTGCAGTGGAGACTAAAATAACCTGATGATGATGATGATGATGATTGAATTACTGTGTAAAGAATTTCTCCTCAAATATGTTACTAGGTCCGGTGGATAACTTTAAAAAGGCCTTAAAATTTTAAACAGTTACATCTGAAAAGTGTATACTATGTTATTTTTTTTTATATTTCATATAATGTGTATGTAACACTTGTCTATTCCCAAACTAGGATTTGCAGGCAGTGACTGGGTGTGAAGAGCAGAGGATCGGATTCAATGGCGTACCCTGGGACAACCTATGTCCAACAGTGGACTCGTTCAGGCTTATATGGTGAGATTAAGATAATATAAAACCATTCACAAATATAACATCTAGACCGGGACTAAATTGTAAGTACCAATCTGTCCATAGAAGGAACGAACCCAAAGTTTAGATTCAGCGTAATCATATAAGCTTTTAGACGTCCACTGCTGGACATATTCCTTCCCCAATAAACGTTACCACACCCGGTCCTCCGCCCTCCGCATCCAGCCGCTTCCGGCCACCTTCCTCAGGTCGTCTATCCATCTGGCGGCGGAGCGTCACACTGATCCGCGGTCTCCAATCCAGAACTCGTCTGCCCCAACGGCCGTCGGTTATGCAACAGCTGTGGCACGCCCACTGACCCTTCTGATTTCTAATCCTTTTGGTTTTATCGGTGACCTTCGTTCTTCGTCGGATATCCTCATTACGAATCACATCCTTGAAAGAAACCCCGAGCATAGACCTCTCCATAGCTCGCTGAGCGACTTGAAACTTGTGGATCAGGCCCACCGTCTGTGTCCACGTTTCTGCGCTGTAGGTCATGACAGGCAGGACGCACTGATTAAAGACTTTTGTCTTTAAGCATTGTGGAATAGGCGACATGAAGACTTGACACAGTTTAGACTACACTACCACAACAAGATTTTATGTCCCCTAAATTGACCCTTATTTTCCTTCTAAGAAATTATTCCTCCATTATCTCACGCGTACCTGGGTGATCGCTGAGAGCATATGAAATTGTTTTGTATTTTATGATACTCTAATTTAAACTCTATGGATTTGTGACAAGACATATTTTCTTTCCCGTATCCTTACCTTATACTTGATGCTTCCATATCAGCCTAAAGGGCATTTCTGTAATATAAATACTGTAATTTGGTGACATCATAATCACCCGAAATATGTCCACTGCTGAACAAAAGCCTCCCCAACAGAATGCCACTTTTGATGGGATTCCGAATAAGTATCGGTGATTCATCATAACAGAGAATAGGCTTGTGTTTGAAGAGAAGAAGCACTAACTGTATATAAGCAGCGTTAACCATGGTAATACGGTAAGCCTTCTCATAGTAAAGTATGAAGAAATAGATCATCTTCATCAGTCTAAATACATCCACTGCTGAACATAAGCCTCCCCAATAGAATGCCACTTTTCGTGGGCTGTCCACTTGGGGATTTGCCATAATCACGACCCTTAGCAGGCGGATTTGTAATCGCAGTAATGATCTTAACATACACACACAGGAGAACGTTGCTGCCCGTCGCGGTCTAATCCCTTAGTCACCTTTAAGGCACCCACTGAAAGATTGGGAGTGGCCCTATTTTAAACCGGGAACCACACGACTAGTTACCTTAACATACAACCTACCCCCGCTTGCACTTATATATTTATTTATATCTAATACTAGTACCTAATCCAAATATATATCTATATTTATAATTTATTCATATTGCTTCGCTTAAAGTTACTATATTACTATACTAGCTGTTGCCCGCGACTTTGTCCACGTGGACAACTTAACATGGCAAATTATTATGTGTTTCCCGTAGGAATGAGATGTTTTTTCGGGATCAAAACTATCCTAAGTTCTAATCCAGGACCTAACCTATATGTGTGCCAAGTTTCATCCCGATCCGTCCAGTCGTTGAAGTAACAAACATCCAAACTTTCGCATTTATAATGTTAGTGGGATAGTGGGATAATCCATCATACTGCATAATCACACCTCGAAATTCTCGTATGTCGAATAAAATTTGCATATTGGATGTAACATGGTAGTTTATTGTCTTTTCCCACATCATCATCATTATCATCATATCTGCCCTTAGTGGTGGTTCACTGCTGGACATAGACATTCCCCTTCTCCGATATATAAATTAAATATAATTAATTATAATAACATGAATATATATTAGACAGGCTTCTCCCAAGGCAAGCCACTGAACCCAATCCTCAGCTCTTCTCATCCAAAACATCCATAACTATAATAAGCATACGATATTATCCTGAGTGGGACGTATATTTTTATTCCAAATAAATAGTCTAATAAAACCAAACGCATTTGCGTCTCGAAAACAAAATAAATAATAAATGGTATTCCTAAGTGGACCGCAAAGTTTACATGGTAATACAAACCTGTTTTTGCTGCTGGTGACCCTTTCATGTATATGTTACCGAGGCGCAGATAGCGTTGGTTTTCGTATGACAATTGGTTTGGAAAGAAATATATATATTAGAAAATTTATATTGTAACTGTAGCTGTAAGCTCTCCTAAGTAATAAAATAAATAAAATATATGCATATAGAAAGTATGTACTTTTATTTTGTTTCTCTTTTCATTACTTGCCTCGATTTTCACCCCTCTCACGTCTAAACCAAACAGAGCTAGCGCTGTATCCTTGGATACGAAAAACATGCAATAATTGGAGCTGTCCATACCGAGTAGCTTCAAACATCGAGTATATAAGCGTGGTGCGCAGGAGTCGGTCATCAGTCACTCAGTGTTCAGTGTTGAAGTCGGAACATTACAGACAACATGAAATTCTTGGTAAGGATCTTTAGTTACAAGTGTTAAAAAGTGTTAGTTGATAGTGTGAATCGTTAATTTGACCGCCTCGTCGGCCTGGTGGCTTGGACTCGATCGTCAGAGGTAGTGGGTTCGACATCCACAGGAGACAGACAACTTTTTACAGTTTGGTCCTAGTCTGCATATTATATTTGTGAACTGTTCTATCCTTGTTTAATTTCCAAAAAAAACCTAGTTTGGGATTAAATTATGTGTATATATATGTCATATTTATTATACGGTTTGGTTCAGTTGGTGGTGTCCGACTGTCGTGTCCGAGAACTGGGTTCAATTCCCGGGTGAAGTTGTTTAAAGTTTGGGTCTTGTGTTGGTATCTGGTTACACCAGTTAAAATTAAAATAAAAGTGTAAAATATAAACAAATTAATTAACTTAAGTTTTTTACTTGAGAATTTTTGCGTAAGTGACTAAAGTGTTAGGAAATATATTATTAGCATGTGTTAAACTATCAAATATAACATCCAGACCAGAACCAACTTGTACAAATTGTACAAAGTTGTTCGTCTGGTATTCGAGTCCAATGCCCACTATGGTACATTTATCCTGCAAAACTGAATCAAAAAGACTCAAAGTCAAAGTCAAATCCTTTATTGTACCTAAGTACACTTGGTACATTTATACACGTAATAACACTCCAACTCTTCCCGTGGATGTCGTACAAGGCGACTAAGGGAATACATTATAAAACATCAATCAGGCCTCCCCAACCCGTCTGGCACAGGGAGTATAGGCCAAATCCTCCGTCTGTCTCCGGCAGATGAGAGAGGGTTGTGCTCCTTCAGTGGAGACAAAAATAACCTGATGGTGATGATGATGATTATAAGTACCTAATATACTCCGTTTCTATTCAAATATGGCTCCCTGTGAAGCTGTTACAGCTCACTGTTGGACAAAGACCTAAACGCACAATGCACTTAAGAGTTTTCCAAGTGCATGATACAAAATCACAAACTATAGAGAGCAGAGAAGCTCTCACTCTTGCTGAAATTCGGTCTCGTTTTAAACATTTAACGGCAAAATTAAGACGAAATACGTTACTTCCTATGCTTTGTACATTACCAAGGATGGCGTTATATCGTTCCTCAAATGCCTTAGTAGATCAAAGTAGTAGGTAACTGTTTGAAGAGGATTAAGTCTAGTGTAATTTCAGACATCCGAGGCGTACAATATTGACGCGAATCCCTGTAATATTATACGTATAAATGCGAAAGTTTGTATGTTTGTTACTCAATCACGCTTCAACCACTGGACGGATCGGGATCAAACTTGGCACACATATAGGTTAGGTCCTGGAATAGACCATACTCATATCATATACTTTAGTGTGTGTATTCTATTATCAGAAGGGTAGGCAGAGACGATGTATCACCACTTAGCGCATCCAATGTCGCAAAGCATCTTTCCTTCGCCCGCTTTTCGCTCCATGATACCCAATGACGTGATGTGTACCGAACAACATCGTCGACATTGCGCTAAGTGACGATACATAGTCTCTGCTTACCCCTTTAGGACAAAGGCGTGATCATTATGTATGTATTTTAATATCAAAATTTGGCATTAAACGCATTATAACTACTAGTCATTTATGTTACTCTAAAGTTGACTGGAAGAGATCCCTAAGCGGATTAAGTCGTAATATTATTCAGATTTGTTAATTTTGGTACAATAACGTATCTAAATACATACCTACATGACTTATTGGTTGATTGCTTGAGTTAATGCAGTTCTTAGAGTGGCAAATGGCAATCAAATAATCTTATGATTCTTGCACACTTATGTCAACCTTGCCGCCTGCAAGCTTGAATAATTGTGCCGAAGGATATCCTACCACAGTCTATACTTACGTGGTGTTTCACAAGCTAACTGCAGTACCTACCTATCATGTCCAATCAGTTCTTTGTTGGGCGTAGGAAGTGGGTTACGGCATAGGGTGCTACTACAACTCCGCATATTAAAACCTCATACAATCATTGTTGACACATATATGTAAAGACGTGGATGATCATTGATCAATTAATGATTTTATTTCAGCAATGGAGAAAATTCATCGTCACAGCGACAACTTTTTGAGGCAGATATGCTAGTGATTCTACACTTACGTTATCGATAATATTGTTTGGGCGGTGTGGTTCCCGGCTTAGAATAGGGCCACCCCCAATCTTCCCGTGGGTGTCGTATAGGAGACTGAGGGACGGGCAGCAGCGTTCACTTGTGTATACTATTTGTAAACCACTGTTTGAATCCCCAGTTGAACAAATGACATAGTCATATCAGCTCTGAGACATCCACTGCTGGACATAGGCCTTTCCCAATGATCGCCAACACACCCGGTCATACGCCGCTTCTGGCCATCTGTCATCATCATGAGATTTTTTTTTATTAACAATCCGCTATAATTTAAGCTAAACCTTGTTCGCAGATCGTCGCCGCTCTGGTCGTAGCTGCAGTATGCGCAGAAGAAGCAAAGAAGACTGAGAAGCGAGGTCTGGCCGGCCTAGGGTACGGCGGCGTGGGATATGGAGGTCATGGACTGGGGTACGAAGGTCTGGGATACGGAGGGGGGTTGGGTTATGGCGGGTACAGCGGCGGCTATGGAGGCTATGGTGAGAATCTATTACATAAATACTACGTTCTTTTCGCACAACGTGTAAGCCTGGTAATCCAGTGAGGTAATAGCGCCAGCGTCCTAGGGACTATGCCTCACCACGAGGGGTTGGACGGCGTACACCTGTTGTAAATAATTGATTTTCTTATAATTACTGTATTTAAAAGATTCAAATTGTACATGTTTGGCAATATCGAAGCTGGCAGACAGTTCCATTCCGTTCTTTTCTGTAATGAAATCTGGGGTTATCTAATTACATTGACTTAAGGCCAATTGTATATCAACGAGCAGCCAAAACACCTCACTAAATAAACTTGTAAGTTTTCATTAGAGGTTCTTAGAATTACAAAAAAAAAGATGAATTTCCATCCTTGTGTTAAAATTAAGGACAACAGCTAGTTTTCTCATATTCCGTCTTCTGTGCATGAGTTGCTTCCTGGAAAAGTTCAATTTCAAATTTGCTCATCAAAACACCGAGTACAACTGTTAATCTCTGATTGCTTTGTAATCTAACATCGTATCAAGATCATGGATACTTCAATTTGGGAGACTCCGGTACAAAACGTATGGGTGTTTTGTAAAAATACTTTTAAAGGAGAATGACCAAAAGTGGGCCTAAGATGCGTCTTTACCATTCATGTACCAAAAACATTGGTCTGAATTACGAATCCCCTCAATTTTTTTTAAAATCTAATGGAATAGGGAGTTTAAAAATAACATATAATAAAAACGTTGATTGATTTCCGCCAGCCGACCGGCATCTTTCAACTACAGTAGTGAAAGCAGAATTAAAGTCGATATATATTTATAATCGATATTTGTCAACCATAGTTGATACTGCCTTTCAGTTACTGGCGCGATAATCCACCCATCACGTTTTTCATTTACTGACTGGAAATACGGTATTTATACTGATTTAAAGTAACACGTTCTTAAAAGATATTTATGAAAATATTGTTACGTAACCGAAATATCGATTATTCAATTTGTTAAATCGATTTAGTAGAACCTCACTATTGATATGCACTATGGTTTCGTACTGTGACGTCATATCCGATATGATGTCAACACCTGTTTTGTCTCCGTTTGTTTACATTATGTATTTGGGTGAAAAAATCTATTTTAACGAGTCTAATGTAGTGTCGAACGCAATATACCGTCGCCGACTAATAACCAAACTATGCCATCAAGATCGGGAACGGTTAATCGTGGCCATATACCCACGGTGTTGTAAAAACTGTGCGCCAACGAAGATTTCATTCCAAGTAAGATTATTCAATTTTCCCACTAAATAGTTAAACGATTTTCTTTTTATAATAATCCTTAGTATTTTGCCTGTACTTTGACGACAATTTGATCCAGACGCAAGGTTTAAAGTTCAAGGGCAAACTCCCATACAATTTTGGGCATTCTCCTTTGATAGTCTCAGCAACTCCACAACATTTTAACTCTTCGCGCAAAGAACTGCTGGGCAAATATTTCCATCCATCGCGGTCGAGAGATTCCTGTGGCCATTCTTTCATCCTCAGTCCTCTGCCATGATCTGCAGCGATTTCGACGACTGTCTCCTTCCAACCATTATGTGAGTTCCCATCTCTCCAAGTTCATGCAATTTACGTGGCTCCCACATCAACCAGGCTTTACCGCTGAAGTCCGCGATTCGAGTCTTTTATTTTTATTACTCGAGTTGGGGCTATTTCAAGATCTCAGTCTAGACCTTGTATCACTGCGACCATTTCTGGTCTATTGTGATCGCCACCATGCTATAGTCCCGTGTTAAGCCTTGCAGCAGTTAGAAACTGCACAATGCTTTTAGCACTGAGTTGTTTTACTTCGTCAGGTTGAAGCAATTAGTTACCTAGGTATGTATTTCTTTTACGCATCAGTGGTCCACACTCGCACAGGAGGTTATGATTCGAGTCTTGGTCCAAACCTCTTCACGTTTTACATATTTTATGTTTTAAGTATGTGCTCCTTAAAATTTGATGACGTTGCCAACAACACAAACTATCTGTAGGATGTTTGTCGTCATCAGTCGTTCTTCAATTCGTAATTCGATTCCATGAAAGTGGTTAGTTTTTTTTTTACATATTTTATTAAATCTTTCTCCGAGTAGTTCTTGCATCCTTCATTACATTATACAAAGTGACATCGGTAACTTCATTCAGCTCTCAGTCCATAACAATATAGACTTTCAGTGAAGTTTAAAATGTCCTTAGTGCACTTCTTCTAGCTCTCAGCGATAGTGATTGAAGAACTATCATAATTTTCTAACATTTAAAAACTTGTGTGATAGAACATATCACTTATGAAAAAAGGTAACGTGTTCTGGCAATTTATCGACTGACTTCTAACCAAAGCCTGCCGTTTACATAACATAAATGAAAATTCAGTTGGTTTGATATCCTTTAATGTCTCTAAAGCTCAAATGCAGTGAAATATTGTAAGCGGTTTCTTTATAAAAGTTAGTTCCTTAAAAATCTTTGAATTTCGAGGTTACAATTTCACATGAACTGTAATTATTTGAAAAACAATATACAGACAAATTAAGAACCTTCTCCTTTCTGGTTGGGAGTCGGGTAAAACAACTGATTCAAATTCAAAATGATCATAGTTTAGAACAAGGTAAAACAACTAAAGGTAACTGTATTTGGAATCCAATAATAGAACTGGAACTAGATTCAGTGTATCAATAGCTCATAAAACTTGGTCCTTACTCGATTCAGTTTCGCCTGCTCCGCTCGCTCGGTCCGAGTTTAAATTGACCAAAAGCTTTTAGTTCCTGAAAGCGTGACGGCAGTGAAGCAATTTGAGTTCTAGCTACTTCACATTCAAATGCTGGGTGTTCTTTTTCTTCCTGAAACTTGCAATCTGAATTTGCGGGTATAACTAGTTATTTTTAGATATGGTAAGATTTGGCTGGAGTTAGAGTTTGTGTTTTCATTGATTTATCGCCAGCCGAAATACTTCTCCTCCCCAATAGATTGCCAATTTTAGTGGGCTGTCCATTGGGGGATTTGACATAATCATCACGCTTGGCAGGCGAATTGGCGCGTACTAATGATCTTAATATACACAGGTGAACGCTGCTGCCTTTAGTCGTCTTGACGATACTCACAGGAAAATGTCTGTTGATTTTTAATTCTCAATGTTATATGAAATATTAAGATGTTCTTCGCTTCTAAAAAAATGTTACATAATTTTCATAATTGGAATAACCTCAATTGTACATTTCCTCCCCCGTTTTACAATTCAGAATTACAAGATATGACAATCAGAATTATCTGAAATCCGATTATTTTCTTGAATTGACAACCGGAATTGAATTTGTTCCTTATCAAATTATATAATAATGTCAGGGGCTTTAGACATTTAGGGCCCTGAATATCTTAGAGAATATTCCATTGTAATAATAAGTTATAGATCGTTTAATTCACGACGGCACCTCCGCTATTTGAGCGCGGGTTGCGGTCAGCCAATCCGAATGTCAGATCTTAAATAAATAAATAAATATCTCGGAAATTCACACCAATTATTCAGTCCCAAACAAGGCAGAGCCTATGGTAAATATATACACATCCAAGACCTGGGTACAAACATTCATATTCATCATACGAATATTTGCCCCTAGCGGGATTCGAACTCGTAACCTCCGGCCGGCGAGGCTACCCATTCTGCCACGGAGGTCGTCAAAGTACTAAAGTCTTAGTGTACGTATGTACATATTGATGATTAGTACCAACACAGTAACAATATAATGTATACAATGAAATGTAAGGGATTTAGACAAAGAGTGGGTCGTGCCATCGTGAAATGGGTCTAGAAAAATATCATCATTATCATAACATCCATTATCCGTCCACTGCTGGACATAGGCATTCCCCAATGAACGCCACCACACCCGGCCTCTGCCCTCCACACCCAGCCTCTTCCGGCCACCCTCTTTAGGTCGTCGGTTCACCTGGCGGCGGGGTGTTCCACCCTGCGCGTCAATCCGTGGTCTTCACTCCAGAACTCGTCTGCCCCAACGGCTGTCGGTTCTGCGACAGATGTGACATGCCCACTGCCCATTCAACTATCATCATCATCAGGTTATTTTTGTCTCCACTGCAGGAGCACAACCCTCTCTCATCTGTCAGAGACAGACGGAGGATTTGGCCTACACTCCCCGCGCTGGTCAGACGGGTTGAGGAGGCCTGATTGATGTCTTATAATGTATTCCCTCAGTCGCCTTGTACGACATCCACGGGAAGAGTTGGAGTGGTCCTATTCTACTCTACCGGAAACCACACGGCAAATCAGCTATGATTATCCCAACATATACACAGCAAAAAACTATCCACATATAGAATAAATAACCCTAGAATTAAGTTGTCAAAGATTATTAGGTAGAGGGTAATTACTACCATTGAAAAATTTTCACATAATTTTGACAATGAGCGCATACAATGGCGACAGTCCACCTCACATATGCGAATGCAATGTCGCATGGTGTAATAATGTGTGGGAATACTACATATATACCCTTGGCATACTAACAAACACGCATGTAATTACAAGCATATTCTTACCTATTCCTCTGGGAGGCAACTCGCTTGTAGTCTTTGAACTGTTGCACGCGACAGTCCTGAGATTCCAGATGTTGCCATCATCACCATATCAGCCCTTAGACGTCCACTGCTGGACATAGACCTTCCTCAATGAACCACACCCGGTAATTCCCCCCCCCCCCCCTCCACCTTCTTCAAGTCGTCAGTCCATCTGGAGGCGGGGCGTCCCACCCTGCGCGCATGCAATGCGCAGTCTCTACCCCAGAACTCGTTTGCCCCATCTTCATCATATCAGCTTTTGTACGTCCACTGCTGGACATAGGCCTTCTTCAATGAACGCCACCACACCTGTCCTCCGCCCTCCGCATCTCACCGCCTCCGGCCACCTTCTTCACGTAGTCGGTCAGTCTGGCGGTCTCCACTCCAAAACTCGTTTTCCCCAATAGCCGTCGGGTCTGCGAACAGATGTGGCCCGCCCACTGCCACTTCAGCATGCTAATCCTTTCGGCGATGTCGATATTTCAGTGACCAAGGGCGTGACCATTATGTATGTATGTGCGTATGTACGAGTAATTAATTATGTTCCTACGTATGGAGTATCATCGTCAACATCATCTCCCTGAAAGAGTCCACTGCTGCACATAGGCCTCTCCCAAGGTGCGTCACTGAACCCGCTCTTCTGTTCTTCTCATCCACTCACCGCCAGCCGCCTTACGCAGATCGTCGCTCCATCTAGCCAGGGGGCGTCCCACACTACGCTTGCCCAGTCGCAGTCTCCACTCGAGAACTCGTTTATTCCAGCGGTAATCGGTTCTCCGACAGATGTGACCAGCCCACTGCCACTTCAGCGTACTAATTTTTTGAGCTATGTCGTAAACTTTAGTTCTCTGGCGGATCACCTCATTTCGGATCCTGTCCCTTAGAGAAACTCTGAGCATAGCTCTTTCTATAGCCCGCTGAGCGACCTTGAGTTTTCGGACTAGTCCAACTGCCAGTGTCCTCCAAAATCTGCAACCAGTGCGTCCTACCCGTAATGACCTACGGCGCCGAAACGTGTCGGGTATGTTGTATAGGTACATAATAAATTTAGGACTAACTGTGGCCAGTTACCATCAGGTTGTTTACCGTTACAAACTGTAAAAGATGACAATAAAACGCCTTACAAATTAACTCTTCTATAGCAAACTTATAAGAAGGGAAAGGTTATTTTTTTACATCATTTTTTGTGTGATCAGTAGCTATGCGCAACGAATCGTTAATAGATTTGGAACGTTCAATGTAAAGGTCGTTGTAGTAGCTATAAAAAAACTCCTGGTAGATTATTTCGCGTGACTACTTTAATATGGTAGAAATAATTACTTTATTCATTGACAAAGAAAAATATTGACAAGAAACCTTACCCAGTAGGTATTGTTGAAGGTTGTATACAACAATTTAATATACTTTATATCCTACTTTATCTACTCTAATATTATAAAGAGGAAAGATTTGTATGTTTGTAACGAATAAACTCAAAAACTACTGGACCGATTTCAAAAATTCTTTCATCATTAGAATGCTACATTATCCCTGAGTAACATAGGCTATATTTATTATTATAAAAATTTAGGGATCCCTAGTAAAACTTCAATAATTTAACCCAAGGTGTAAAAAAAATTGCCATAAAATGTCTTTCATCGCATGCGCTGCGGAAACTATACACACTATAACTGCGGCTCGGTATACACGGTGATCTTCTCCGTTGGATAAAATCGTACGTGGAAAACCGCAGTCAAGCCGTTGTACTGGGTGGCTACTCGTCTTTGTACAAGTATCCAAGCTCAGGCGTCCCACAGGGGTCCCATTTGGGTCCTTTGTTATTTATCTTATATATAAATGACTTTGCAAGTAATATATCTCTTTCAAATGTCTTACATTATGCAGATGACACCAAAATATTTAGAATTATACGTAATGCTAGAGACTGTGAACTGTTACAAACCGATTTATTGAGCTTTGACACTTATTGTAAAACTAACAACCTATTTTTAAATCCAGACAAGTGTTTCGTCATAAGCTTCACGAGAAAGAGAAACCCTATTACTTACAACTATAATTTATGCAATAAAAATCTAACTAGAGTTACTCAGATACGTGACTTAGGAGTCACTATGGATTCTAAACTAAACTTTATTCCTCATCTCGACAATGTTTTAAAAAGGGCTTATAAGCAGTTAGGATTCATATTACGTGTAGGAAAACCTTTCAGAAATCCTTACACTTATAAATTGTTGTATAACAGCTATGTTCGCAGTCATTTGGAATTTGCTTGTGCAGTCTGGCATCCTTTTCATAAAGTGCACATTAATAATATAGAAAGGCTGCAAAGAAAATTTGTAAAAGCTCTCGACTACAGAACCGGTCATACTTTTTCTGACTACTCTTTGTCAGCTAATAAGCACAAAATCCAATTATTAGCACATCGCCGTGATTGTATCGATGCAGTTATTCTGTACAAAATTATTAATAATAAAATAGATGCTCCCGAATTGTTACAAAAAATTTCATTTAAGATTCCTTACAGACGTGAAAGAAGTTGTCGTAAAAAACCTTTATTTTCAGTCGCTCGCAGTAGCACGAGCTACGCAGGTAATAGCTTTATTAGACGTGCTTGCAAACTTTATAACGATAAACTTGTTGACATTGATATGTTTAATGTCTCGTTGCCTTCATTTAAGAAATTAGTAATCAAGGAGATTTCTCATGTTATCTAGGAACGCCTCATCTTGTGTAAGTAATTGTTTTTGTGCACCACATGTTAAAATAGGGAACTAATAGGTCTAAGTATTGTATAAATTTTATGTTCAAATTAGTATGTAAGACTGTTTGTTTCTATTAAACAATAAAAATAAAAAATAAATAAAATGATAGAACCTTCGCGTGTCCACACATTGAAAATATTTGCAGGAGTCGGAACTGGAGCTGAAGCGGGTGGGTGAACGATAAAGGGGAGTGAGAAGGGGAACGGGAATTAACGTTTAATAAGTTTCAACTTTATTTAATTCTGTAGTCCACAGCTAGTTAATGATATAAACTGCGTCGGACGATCAAGTTATTTTTTTTATTTTTTTATTTTATTCATTTATTCACCAACAGTTGTTACAATAATACTTCTACAAATATATTGTCTTAAAGCTAAGAACTTAGAGCACTACTAATTACAGGTGAATTTAACATGCACAACAATTAAACACAATAATCACACTCTTAGGCTAATAGGTTAATTTTTAAAATTTATGTTCCATTACAATAATCTTCTTTCTAAATTGAACAAGTGTATCGAAAAAAGATGTCTGTATAGTCACTCAGTTTATTATATAGTTTGCTCATGCGAGCCACGGGTGAGTTGGCGCCGAGCACGGTCCTCCTGGCCGGTGGGGCCATGGGCGTGATAAGGTCTCTAGGATACCTGGCAGGAGCGCGAATTCTAAATTTGCCAAGAAGTTGCGGACAGTCGACATCTCTATGATTATTTGTCTCACTATGATTATTTGTCTATCAATTATGTTATTCTACATTCTACTTGGTGGGCTGTCCATTGAGGGATTTGCCATAATCACCACGCGTGGAAGACTGATTCGTGATCGCAGTAATGATCTTAATATACACAGGAAAACGCTGCTACCCGTCCCACGGGAAGATTTGGGGTGGCCCTATTATAAGCCGGGAACCACACGACATTCTTCACGCCTCAGATACATTGAGTGTATTGCTGTGTTTTCATATGAAGGATAAGAGGCCTACTTACCACAGCCACTTACTGAGCTGGTTCCTCGCATTAGAAAGTAAAAGAAATTTTAAAGTTCTATTAATGTCATCGCCTTATTGTTTCAGCTGCCCCAGTGGCCGTGAGCAAGGTCGCTTACAGCACTAGTCACGGGCTCGGCGGATATGGCGGATATGGCGGTTACGGATACAGCGGCCTCGGCGGCTACGGCGGCGGCCTTGGCGGGTACGGCGGCGGCCTTGGTACGTAGCTTAATAACGACGTGGGAAATTTAACGAGAAAGGGACAATCGCTGTAGATTCTTCTATGATTGTGATTTAAATATTTCGGTGAATACAGTGACTAAAGAGAAAAAAAAACGTTAAACAATATACAATGCAATGAAGCATAATTGTGCACTACTGACTGCAATAGAATTGAGTAATGAGATACCTAAATGCAATGTTCAATCATTTTTATTTAATAACAATGAAACGTGCCGTGAAATTTGCCGTGTGGGATCCGGTAGAGTAGAATAGGACCACTCCAACTCTTCCCGTGGATGTCGTACAAGGCGACTGAGGGAATACATTATAAAACATCAATCAGGCCTCCCCAACCCGTCTGGCCAGCGCGGGGAGTGTAGGCCAAATCCTTCGTCTGTCTCCTGCAGATGAGAAAGGGGTGTGCTCCTGCAGTGGAGACAAAAATAACCTGAGGTTTTCGTCACGTAGTCAATATCCTCTAGGGAAATCTCGCGCTTTTTCGAGCTATATTCAAATATGGCGCGCAGTTTTTTTTCTTCTAACTTTCTGTTTGCAAAAATTGGTTTAAAACCATATTTATGAATTACTACGTGAAAACTAGAGTGGGAGGGGAAGGGGGGGTCTTGGAATATACTACAGGTGGTCACCGAGGGGGGAGGGGGGTATTTTTTTTAATGTGTCACGTAGTTTGGGTACGTTCCGTATAATATATTAAATAACTCTTTTTTTTAGGTTATGGTGGTCATGGATACGGTGCCCCAGCTGTGAGCTACGCTAACCAGGTCGCTTACAACGGCTATGGCGGTTACGGACATGGTCTTGGCGGTTACGGCGGATATGGCGGATACGGCGGATATGGCGGATACGGACATGGTATCGGCGGATATGGCGGCGGTCTTGGTCACTACGGACATTACTAAACATCTACACTACGTCACGCTCCAAAGTCCAATGCAAAATTGTGTTCATTTGAAAAGCCGCATTTAAAAGAAATGCGTTTTTTTGTATTTTAATACTCATAAAAATGGACGAAGGAAAACTTTACAACCACATTTTATGTTTTTTTTTTTATTGAATTAGGATGTTTTTCAATGTCGTATTTTGTAATTCTATCTAATATTCTATCTAATAGAGGGCAATGAGAAACTCCCAATTCATATTTTACTTGCCTTATAATTTTGTACAACGAATTTTATGCCGAAGAGTCTTTGTAAATATAAAATATATAAATAAATACTTAAAAAAATATTCCAGATTATTTTTTTCTTTCCTTCTTTCTTTCAACAGCCTAAATACGTCGGTGACATCCTTTAAAACTAAACTAAAAGAGCACTATCTGTCTCACTCATTATAATATGGTATGTATGTATGTTTATTATTATCTATTATATATATATATATATATATTAAAATTAAATAGTTAAAATTGGACAGCACTAAAACTGTTGCTATCCTTGTCACACAGTATTATGAAGATAAAGACGAAATCAATTTTAGCGCTGTCAAATTTTAAATGTTTGCTACCGAATCGGGCCCAATATGTGTGTAAAGTAGTTTCAGTATTTAGTTATTATGTAGTATTATGCACTTTTTGCCCCCTCGCTCTTAGTGCCTTGTCTCACACCCTGTAAGGTTGGCTGGAAGAGATCTCTTTTAGAGATAAGCTCGTCTTTGTACAAAAAAATTGTAACTATATTTACTTTTAAAAATTGTGCAATAAAGAATATATCTAAATACGTCCACTGCTGAACATGCCTCCCCAATAGAATGCCACTTTTGGTGGGCTGTCCATTGGGGATTTGCTGTAATCACCACGCTTGGCAGGCGGATTAGTGATCGCAGTAATGATCTTAATATACACAGGAGAACGCTGCTTTCCGAACCCTGGTGCAATCCCTAAGTTTTGATGACACCCACGAAAATATTGGGGGCGGTATTCTCAACCGGAAATCACAAGGAACTGTGGTACACAAAATATAGTATATGAAGAGAGCCCTTCAGTGTGCAAAGGAATCACACGATTTGATTCCCCCATCCCTCTTCCATCACCGGACTACCAGGCAGGGAACTTCATCCTTAAGTAGTAGGCATACCACGCTCTCGCACGAAGCGTTGTGCTTCCTCGTTCATAATGCGAACTGCTAAGGAATGGAACTCTTTTTAAAGCAAGAGTGAATAGGCATCTTTTGGGTAAGCGCGCTCCACCTTAGGCCTCATCACTTACCATCAGATGAGCTTGAGGTCAAGCGCAAACCCATCATCAATAAAAAAAGTATCTCGATGAATTATGAAATTGTTTTGTATTTTGTGATAGTGTAATTTAAACTCTATTGTATTGTGACACAGCATGCACATTCCCTGTATCCTTCATAAAATTTTATCTAACACCGCCTTCAATTAAAATTGATATTTAAATCCGTTGTAGGGCACATAGGTAAATATTGTGGGAATTTTGAATGAAATAGGAGAAATCCCTGGAAGTCCTTCTAGTCACTTGTCCCCAAATCACTACAAAACAGTTTACTTTTATTGTAATTTATATTGTTGAATTTTGTTGTTAATGTTTTAATACACTTTCACTCGCGAATTTATGTTCTTAAATTATATGCTTTTTTGTAGATGGTAAAAGTCGCTGGACTATACAGCCAGGTCATTTTTAGTGCGCCTGTCCGAAGGACGAATCAACCAAAAAAAAATTAGACCACGCGTCTAATTTTTTTTAGGTTGATTCGTCCTTCGGACAGGCGAAAGTCGCTAGACTATACAGCCAGGTCATTTTTAGTAGGATTTCTTAGTTTTTTGCAGCTTATAAGGCCGAAGCCAATTCTTATTTTTCCCTAATCATGCATGCATAATTCCTTCTTCTCTTTTTTCATTCAGTTTGTCTTGCGCGTGGTCTTAGGTTTTTGGCTGGAGCGGAAAAGTGAGTGAATGAACGAATGGAATGGAAGGGGTAAGGAAGAGAGAATGGTAATGAGTGAGTATGTTATGTAGTGTTGCTAGTTTCTAAACATTGTATAGTATACGTATACGTATTATCATATATGATATTCGGCGTAAACAAAGATCTAGTAGTTTAGCTCAGCATTACCATCAAAGTCCTTTAATAAACCGCCGCTGCGATCTGCGGTAAGCTTCCGAGACGCAAAATAGAGCAGGGCCAGCAGTATTCCGCGGTTCTACGCCAAACACCAGCGCCCAGCGCCAAGAGATCGACGCTATAAGTTAGAAAGAGAAGCACTAAGTTGTTGACGTATTTGTACCTCTCTCGATCGACTTCGTTCGCGCGCTGGGTGCAGTAGCCCTACAAAAATTTACGCACACATACAAACGTGTACGTGTGGCTGCCAGGGGTGTGCTAAGGGCCTCAAAAGCGAAATCGCAATCTGAATTGAACCTTGCGGCGCGGTGTTAATTGACATTATAATTTCGACCTTAGTTCCACCCATGTAGGGTTTCCATCTCTAAAATCTGCCAACCAGGACAAGTAGCATGAAAACCCCGGATTTTGGAGCTTATAACCGGACATGTCATCAGAATTTCTTATTGTTATTATTATTATTCGAATCGGGGCTATTTCAAGGGCTCAGTCTAGACCTTGTATCACTGCAACCATTTCTGGTCTATTGTGATCGTACCATACTACAGTTCGGTGCCAAGCTTTGCTGCTGTTAGAAACTGCACAATGCTTTTAGCACTGAGTTGTTTTACTTCGTCTGGGCGTAGCAAGTAGTTACCCAGGTGTGTATTTCTTTTGGGCCACACGAGGTGCATGGGGGGGTTCCTCTGCTTCCTCACAGAGCCTGCACACTCCTGTGGTTCGGAGCTTGAGGTTGAACATGTGTTTGTTCAGACCACAGTGTCTTGTGGGGCTCTCACTACTATGCGTAAATTGTTATTGTTACTCAGTAAAATAAAAGAAATGTTTTGTTATAAATCAATTTTTTATTAAAAACTTTGCGGCGATATACACCACGTACCTCAGGTAGAGACTTAAATGCATTTTTTGTGAAACACAGTTATTATCTGGCATTGTTTAATATTTAAGTCTGTTGCAATACCAGGTAGGGTTATAAAATAAGATAGCGGGTCTTGTGAGGTCTAAGCGAAAGAATAATTTTTTAGCCAGTACTTACTGAGTAGTCAAATTGGCCCGTTGAATAACGCTTTCCCGCCATCATATAACTTAGACCTCGCAACCTCATTTATCAAGTATCTGTCAACTTATAATATATGCATTTCTATTCTATAATAATTAAATATTTTTACTGTCACATATTTGGGCTATATTCCTTTCGACCACAACACACTCACGTATTCCCGCAATCAACCCACAACCAAAACTTTAAAACCCGCACTGCAATTGAAACTCCGCCCGGACGCTCTCCGGACGCCCCGTAATCTAGGACAAATCCGGGGAAACCCGGGCGTATGGCCACCCTACACCCATGCCAGGCACACTCCTCAAACAGTTACCAGTTTGTCGGCCAACTACGAAGGACGCAACGAAAGTGTGACAGTTTGGAGATGTTCTCTTCTCTTGAGAGGTTTTGACATGGATCCTAGATTCTTACCCTTATTTTCTCTTATGTTCCCTTAACTTATATAATGTTGAAACACATTATATAAGTTACTCTACAATTCGCTTAGATCCGTTGAGTGAAAATGAACAAACTTACAAGAAACGTAGATACACTACCGGCCGCCGGCGCCGAGAGATCGACGATATAAGTTAGAAAGAGAAGCATTTATGTTCTCCCGATCGACATGCACGCACGCTCGCTGCGGCAGCAGTCCCACAATTATTTACGCGCACACACGCACGTGTACCGATAGGCTGGTGCGCCTGTAATAGTAGTTAGTTAAATCTGTTAGCTTGTATGGAGTGTCACTCTGAAAAAAAATAATGGTCAACTAAGTAAAATAAAAAAATATAAAAAAAAAATCTCAGACATTCACACCAATTATCCAATCCCAAACTAGGCAGAGCCTGTGCTATACTTAAATAAATATATAAACATCCAAGACTTTGGTACAAACATTCATATTCATCATACGAACATTTGCCTCTAGCGGGATTCGAACTCGCAACCTCCGGCGTGGCAGTCCGAGAGCTAACCCGTTCCGCCACGGAGGGCGTCGAAAGGTTAAGCAACAGGGTTGTATCCAGATGGAACAAATTGCCAGAATCTGTCGTAACTGCCACATCAAGAAACATGTTTAAGAACATGGCACCAACTTCGTAACGAAGGTCGATTAAAGACAGTAACGCGCCGCACTGCACTTGCCACCAAAAACCCCCGCGTCATCGGCCCCACGTACTACGAGCACCTGCCCGCAGATCTACGTAACGAGACCAATGACAAAACGTTTAGTCGACGACTGAAAAACCTTTTGTTGGAAAATGTATATTATTCCATAAATGAATTTTCTAAAAATGAAATTGGTGGGCCCTCTGACGTTTTAATTAATTTGTGATAATTTAATACCAAGTGTATTTTGAGATTTTTATTTTAATGTTATATACTGACATAGACAGTATGTTATATACTAAGACATTATTTGAATTGTTGACATTGTAATTTATATTTTGTACATTATTTTATTTTATGACGATCCCTTTTACCATATTAGAATGTCATGTAAAATTGAAATTTTAAGATGTAAAAGTGAAATAAATAAATCTAATCTAATCTAATCTTATCAGACTGGACAATTTATGTAAAGAAAATAATCAAGTCCATTACTGATAGGGAAGCACCAGCTATAATCTGCCTTTCCATTTTAAAAAAAATAAAATAAAATAACCAAGTTAAAAAATAATAACTTAGTGGCATTTTGTTTTGATTGGTATATGTTAGCTAAAGTAATCATTTTTATGATCATCGGGATCAAGTTAACAAGTTAGTGCAAGGGGACAACAGTTAGTTCAAAGGAACAAGATCATTTTCTTGCTGACTGATCATCTCACACCCCCATTTCCTTTATTTTAGAACTTAGTCGTTACCAATCACATTGTGTAATACGTTATTGTATATATTTCTCGACCTTAAAAGCATAAGATCTGATGTGCATGTGCAAGTTTTCATGAGAGCCGAAATAAAATTCTTAGGTAAATCGGCTCATAATTCTTTATTTATACCCTTTACAGATATAGTAAGCTCGATTCTGAAGGCACAATGTTAAAATTTGACAGCACTAAAACTGTTGCTATCCTTGTCACACAATATTATGAAGAAAAAGACGAAACTAATTTTAGCTCTGTCAAATTTTAAATGTTAGCCTTCAGACTCTGGCCCAGTATTTCTTTAATTTTAGCACAGAACCTTTGTATTTAAGATTTCAATGTCAAAGATTTTATACCTATTGCAATTTTTTTTAATAGAAAACAAAAAAAAATGTACTTCTTTTATGTACTTTTTATATGTATTTATGTATGTATGAGTGTGGTATCTATTTATTTATGTATGGGTATGCGCTTACTGGTATAAGCTAGACTCCTACCTCTATTTAACTGTACAGCCTATCTTTTTCTGCTATTCTTCTCCTCTGCCCAAAGGTTGTCTGGAAGACATCGCTTTTAGCGATAAGACCGCCTAGATGTACATGTGTAAGCTACTATATTATTGTACCTTTGTTTTTATCTTGCAATAAAGAGTAATTGAATTGAAGTGCCGTGTGGTTTCCGGTAGACTAGAATAGGACCACTCCAACTCTTCCCGTGGATGTCGTACAAGGCGACTGAGGGAATACATTATAAAACATCAATCAGGCCTCCCCAACCTGTCTGGCCAGAGCGGGGAGTGTAGGCCAAATCCTCCGTCTGTCTCCGGCAGATGAGAGAGGGTTGTGCTCCTGCAGTGGAGACAAAAATAACCTGATGATGATGATGATGATGAATTGAATTTTGGTGCGCTCGTATGGAGTGTTCACGGTCTTGACAAGAACAAGATCTTGTTCACGCACAGGAGAAAATCCTAGTTTGGGATTATAAACAAGTGTATGTATATATAGGCATAATCATCATCATCATCATGTCAGCCCTTAGCCGTACACTGTTGGACATATGCCTTCCCTAATGAACGCCACCACACCCGGTCCTCCATCCTCCGCATCCAGCCGCTTCCGGCCACCTTCTTCAGGTCGTCGGTCCATCTGGCGGCGGGGCGTTCTACCCTGCGCGTGCTAATCCGTGGTCTTCACTCTAGAACTCATCTGCCCCAACGGCCGTCAGTTCTGCGACAGATGTGGACCGCCCACTGCCACTCCAGCTTGCTAATCATTTCGGCTATGTCGGTCACCTTCGTTGTCCGTCAGATCTCATCATTACGAATCATATCCTTCAAAGAAACCCCGAGCATAGCCCTCTCCATAGCTCGCTGAGCGACTTGAAACTTGTGGATCAGGCCCACCGTCAGTGTCCACGTTTCTGCACCGCAGGTCATGACAGGCAGGATGCACTGATTAAAGACAGAGCTAAGTATTAGGGCAATGTATAAACTGCGTTGACTAAAAAACTAAGGAAATAAAAATATTAATAGTAACCACTCAATTCATTTTAGGTAATATTTTATACTAGCTGTTGCCCGCGACTTCGTCCGCGTGGACAATTTAACATCACAAATTATTATGTATTTCCCGTAGGAATGGGATGTTTTTTCAGGATAAAAACTATCTTATGTCCTATTCCAGGACCTAACCTATATGTGTGCCAGGTTTTATACTGTCCAGTGGTTGAAACGTGATTGAGTAACAAACATCCAAACTTTCACATTTATAATATTAGTATATGTTCGTTTATGTTTATGTAATATGTATTTTCAAATTTTATTAAAAGCAGGTACATTTCTTTATCAAATTTGGTACTAAACGCATTATACTTGTCCTTTCGGTTACTCTAAGGTTGACTGGAACAGATCCCTAAGTGGGATAAGTCCGCCCTTGTACACAGTTTAATTCCTATTTTATTATTGTTGTTGTTATTTTTGGTACAATAAAGCGTTTACATATATACATACATTAGTAGGAAGTAGGATAGTAGGATTGCTATTATTATTTAAAAAGCAGTGTAGCGCTATTTATCGGAAAAAATCCTAAAGCGAATTGAATAAGCACAGACCGGTTTGACATCGCGTCACTGAACCACGCAAGCGATAAACAACTCTTGTGTAGACATTAAAATGTAAGTAAAATATCAATTTCCAAGAACGAACCCAGACGAATTTACGAAAATACATGTATACGATGCGAGAATCCCGAAAATCTCCAACAAAGGGATCATTCGGGCCGGGAAAGAAAGATCCCTAAATTCCCAGGCGAAGCCGTTAACCGCTGGTTTATGAGATATTATTCATTCGTGTGTGATTTCCTTTGAATGGTAAAATGGTCCCAACACTTAGAATTATGAATGTAATTTTGTATTTTAACCCACATCTTACGTTTATACTATTATACCTACCTGGTAGCAATTCACATTATAGTATGTTATAACCTCATGTTGACGTTGACGACCTCCGTGGCGGATCGGGTAGCTCTCGGACTGCCACGCCGGAGGTTGCGGGTTCGAATCCCGCTAGGGGCAAATGTTCATATGATGAATATGAATGTTTGTACCCAAGTCTTGGATGTTTATATATTTATTTAAGTATGTTAATCCGTTATCTAGTAACCATACCACAGGCTCTGCCTAGTTTGGGACTGGATAATTGGTTTGAATGTCCGAGATTTTTTTTTTTTATAAGTACAAATAGAAACGTAAACTTCGCGTGTCTGTACATCCTACTAATATTATAAACGCGAAAGTTTGTAAGTATGGATGGATATTTGTTACTCAATCACGCTAATACCACTGGATGGATCATGATGAAACTTGGCACACCTATAGCTTAGGTCCTGGAATATGACATAGGATAGTTTTTATCCCGAAAAAACATACAATTCCTAAGGGAAATACATAACAGTTTGTGATGTTAAGTTTTCCACGCGTACGAAGTCGCGGGCAAACATATTTGCAAAAAGAAATTGGGGGCCTAAGGATAAGTAATAAAACACATTTATTTTCCGCCTACCACTCATTATTTGCATGACCTAAAGGTCAACTGGAAGAGAATGCCATATTAGCATTATGCTATAGGCTTTTGTACTTTCTTTGCAATAAAATTTTGAAAAAATAAATAAAAATACACATTTAGATCATTCTTGGAATGTTTGTCTGTTTGCCTATTAGTTTGTGCACGCATCACGTAAAAACTACTGAACCAATTCGGATGGAGTTTTCAGAATATCATAGGGTTTAATTCGGAGTAACATATAGGCTTTATTTCATTGCAATCGGCTTACTCGATCTAAAGTTATTCGACTTTGTAGTTCAAAATATCACTCAAAGAAATATGATTGCTCGGAGGGATTCAGATAGCAGTAAGTTAGGACTACGGTGGCGGTGGCATTCCCGCCTCCTCACCACTCTCCCCCCGCCACTCCTCTAAGCGAGGTTCAACGGAGGTACGCAACACATAACACCTACCAGTGAAGATAGGGGGAGTACCAAGGACTGAATCTACGCTACCTTGGGCCCCAGGCAAATTAAATTAAAGAAAGTAAAGAGTAAAAATAGGAAAAGAGTTCCCACTTCCCCTCTAGCAAATGGGAGTGTAGCAAAGAAATGATCACGTGGTGGCAGTGGCAGTGGTAGTTAGGGTGGGGAAAGATGGGAAAGGTATTTCAGAAGCGGGAGCGGGGAATAACTTTATTAAAAGTACATTTCTTTATCAAATTTAGTACTAAACGCATTATACTTGTCCATTCGGTTACTCTTAAGGTTGACTGGAAGAGATACCTAAGTGGGATAAGTCCGATTTGTACACAGTTTAATTCCTATTTTATTATTGTTGTTGTTGTTATTTTTGGTACAATAAAGCGTTTCCATACATACATACATACATACATACATACATACATACATACATACATACATACATACATACATACATACATACATACATACATACATACATACATACATACATACATACATACATACATACATACATACATACATACATACATACATACATACATACATACATACATACATACATACATACATACATACATACATACATACATATATTTCATTCCAGATTCATAGTCCTATGAAAACCAACGCTATTTACGTCTCGGTAACATATACATGAAAGGGTCACCAGCAGCAAAAACAGGTTTGTATTACCATGTAAACTTTGCAGTCCACTTAGGAACACCATCTATTGTGTATTTTGTTTTCGAGACGCAAATGCGTTTGTTTTCATAGGACTATTAATCTGGAATGAAATATACATACATACATAACTCTGCAGTCCACGCGGGCGGAGCCGCGGGCACAACTATACCAAATATTACTACGTGAAGAAGAGACAATCATCTCCCCCACAGTACGACAATGAATGAGAAGCGAGTTTGCACATAATAACAAAACAGAAGTATACCTCTATAGTCTATGTATATTATAGACCATGTGGAAAAAAATGATTACCATATATGAATTATAAAGTGATGCAAACAAGAGGTGAGTGAAGAAAGAAATGTTTTATTCAGTTGAGTAAGTCCCGAGTAGTGTTGCCAGGCGCAATCCGGAAATCGGGGGACAAGGGGTTAAAAAAGCCTGTTGTGAACTGCTGAATCGAGACTGAAAAAATCGTTTTCATTCAATAATTTGAATTGTTAAAGAGTCGGAATCACATAAGAAGATCGAAAGGGTCGGTCAAAATATATTTACAGGAAAAATCACTGTTTAATCATCTAGTTCCGTCGCTGGTATGCTAGCATAAATCTCTTAGAAAAGATAAGTTTTACCATTTGTACATCTTTTAACCCTTTTTTGTTCTTTATTATTATTTTGTGTAATAATCCCGGGATTACCAGGCGTGGTGAGGGACTTCATCCTTATGTAGACATATCACGCTCTCGCACGAAGCGTTTTGCTTCCTCGTTTATAATGCGAACTGCTAAGGAATGGAACTCCCTGCCAGCTTGGGTATTTCCGGACTTCTTCCGAATCTTTATAAAGGAAGAGTGAATAGGCATCATCATCACTTACCATCAGGTGAGATTGAGTTCAAGCGCAAACCCATCAATAATAAAAAAATATATATATCGTTAAAATGTTGTGTGAGTTTGTCTGTCATGACGTCAGACAAGGAAATTCTACGCCGCAAAGTGATACCTATCTATTTACAAAAAACGTACTTTAGTATGAAAGGGCATATGATTACCATCACTGGATGTTAGCAGACATAATTTGGTGAAAAAAGCGTATTACTCTATTGCATTAAAAGAATTCGTTATCAGTCACATATCTCTATGAGCACCTTATACAATGATGAAAAAGTTAAAATTAAAACGAAATTGGTCATTTATCACAGCGCACTTACCAATAAATTGAGAGAAAAACTATTGAGCCATACCCTCATGCTCACATTTAACACTCGCTCCTATCTAGAACTTTTGCACTCACTACCCTTAAACCACACTCCCCCCCCCCACACACACACACACACATATACAACCCCACACTTCATGCACACACACGCACAACATCCCAAACTCTTAATTTTTTTATTGTTGTTTCATATCTTTTTTTTTTCTTTTCTGCTGAAACATATCCTTTCTTATTTAATTATCTTACGTGAAAACCTGTTATTAGCTATACTAAATGTTATCATATCCCTTATTGTAATACTGCAAATGATTGTAAGCTGTTGGTTTTCCAAATAAATAAAAAATAAAATAAAAATTATAAGACTTTTGTGTCCTGCACGATAGTTTTGCGGGACAAATCGAAAAACGGGACGTCTTGCGTCAAACGGGATGCCTGGCAACACTACTGCCAAGCACCCAAACTTAGGCTCGGGGTAATGACGTGCAGATGAACGGGTGAAATGATGTGAGTTTGAGCCTTCTTCCGAAACACTTTTGGGGACCCCTTGAGTTTTGGTATTCGTAAAGTTTCTCCAAACTCCATTGGTGAGCTCAAATTTCTATAGGAGGACAAGTCTTGAGTTGAGTAGTTGAGAACAATGTTGACTCATCCTGACTTTTCTTTTAATATTGCTTTTGGAAATGATAAGTATCACAAATGTATTTTTAAAATAATGTCTCTACAAACTAGTACAGACGCAACAGCCTATCCTCTTTATTTGTGTATGTGTGCCCAGTATTGCATACTACCAGACGTGCTCTATTATACTGGCGCCATTAAACTCCTACCAGTTTTTAAGTGCGTAGTTCTTAGTACCTAATTAGTATTCCGTGGTTTCAATATGTGTTGGACATATTATCTGGCCACCCTACTTCACACTCAATTAATTACAATTATGCCGGTCTTATGTGCTACCAGACGTGCTCTATTATACTGGCGCCATTAAACTCCTACCAGTTTTTAAGTGCGTAGTTCTTAGTACCTAATTAGTATTCCGTGGTTTCAATATGTGTTGGACATATTATCTGGCCACCCTACTTCACACTCAATTAATTACAATTATGCCGGTCTTGTGTGCTACCAGACGTGCTCTATTTTACGGGCGCCGTTAAACTCCTACCAATTTTTAAGTGCGTAGTTCTTAGTACCTAATCAGTATTCTGTGGTTTCAATATGTATTGGACATATTATCTGGCCACCCTACTTCACACTCAATTAATTACAATTATGCCGGTGTTGAGTACTATCAGACGTGCTCTATTTTACGGGCGCCGTTAAACTCCTACCAGTTTTTAAGTGCGTAGTTCTTAGTACCTAATTAGTATTCTGTGGTTTCAATATGTGTTGGACATATTATCTGGCCACCCTACTTCACACTCAATTAATTACAATTATGCCGGTGCTGTGTGCAGAGAATTAATTGATACTCCACAATCCAGCTGACAGTTTACTAAGGCTTTATTAGCCGGCTATTCAACCCTTGTGTATTGGATTTGCTCAGTTTCATAGACTGAGTAAACCCATTACGAATACGAGAGCCGTCAATGTCTATTAATTAGGATAATGAAGTTTGATTACACTGCACACTGCGTTCTAACCAACGATCTCTATGGAGTTACTAGATGGAGTGTTCCAAACAATCGCTCTGTTCGACGCAAGTAGCCACAACTCTTACACATTCACGATGAAACTTGTGCAGTAAATATTGACGCTACGGTAAAATAATGTCACTATTTAACTGCACAAGTTTCATTCTGAATGTGAAAGAGTTGTGGCTACTTGCGTGGAACAGAGCGATTGTTTGGAACGCTCCATCTAGTAGTACATAGAGATCGTTGGTTCTAACATATCAATATGGATATGATGTTGATTGCATTGGCTCATTTTGCCATCTTGTCTTCTTCTTATGGGGCCAGGGCCAAACCCCTGTCCACCAATGGTGCCCAAAGAAGATTTTCTAGACTTCACATTGGCCTATCCGAATAAGAACGAAGGTGACCAACATAGACGAAAGGATAAGCAAGCTGAAGTGGCATCGGGCGAGTCACATCTATCGCAAACCGACGGCCGTTAAGGCAAACGAGTTCTCGAGTGGAGACCCCGGATCGGCACGGGCAGGGTGGGACGCCCCGCCGCTAGGTGGACCGACGACCTGAAGAAGGTGGCTGAAGCGGCTGGATGCGGAAAACCGGGTGTAGTGGCGTTCATTGGGGAAGGCATATGTCCAGCAATGGACTTCTAAGAGCTGATATGATGATGATCATGATGACATACATCTTAGAATTTCTTCTTTGGCGAATGCAGGTTTCCTTACGATGTTTACTTTCACTGATTCAGCTTGTGGTATCCTACTTCCTACCAATATTATAAATTAGAAAGGGTGGATATTTGGATGTTTGTTACTCAATCACGCTTCAACCACTGGACGGATCGTGATGAAGCTTAACACACATATAGGTTAAGTCCTGGAATAGGACATAGGATAGTTTTTAACCCGAAAAACCTCCCATTCCTACGGGAAAAACATAATAATTTGTAATGTTAAGTTGTCCACGCAGACGAAGGCAATAGCTAGTTAACTATAAGGGCAGACGGCTGGCAGTGACTGGATGAGAAAAACCGAAGATCGGCTTCAGTGGCGCACCTTAGAAAGGCCTAAGTCCACTAGTGGACTCTTTCAAGCTGATGATGATGATGATAAGGATATCATGTTACACCACCTACATTGTTGGAATAACGCCTTCGCTGAAAAGATAGCAAATGTTACAGAATGTAAATTTACTCGTATTATTATGGCAGGCGCAAATATAATAACTAATTAGTACCTAATTACGACTTTTTTTACATACATAATGCTCACGCCTTCGTCTCAGGGGAGTATGCAGAGACGATGTATCGACTGACAAACGTCGCAAAGCGACTTTCCTCCATGTTGAGACAAATTGTGGTACCACGGTTAGCTAGGGAAAGAATTGTCCCCCTCATCAGAGACTCGTTTTTCTAAGTTTTTTTTAATAACTAATTGCATACCTACGTCATCTCATATTAATAGCAAGGTCGGCCCCGTAGCCTAGTCGGTAGTACACCTGCCTGCGAAGCTTGGGGTCGCGGGTTCGAACCCCGCTCAGGGCAAACATTTGTGTGAGGAGCACTTGTGTTTGCCTTGTGACTGGATGTAAATCAGGATGGGGATGCTGGACAGGGTTATTTATAGATATTCCAGAAAAGTTAATTAAACAATGGAACATAAAATTGTCAGTGAATAGATTGAAGGCATTTATTCATCTTTTATTTTATTCATCATAATTTATCATTGTCTTTTTATCTTTAATGTTTTACTCTTTGTGAAACATTAAATAAGTAAGAAGGGGGTAGGTACTGCATGCTTGAAACAAGCGAGGAGAGGACCGGTCGGGTCTAAGCTTTAAGCTCAAAGGGATAACGTTTAATTTATTACGAAAAATATTATTTATCGTGAATATGGTCATGCCGTGTCCTGCGTTATTATTACTGTGGGGTACACGTATCACATTTTGAAAACCACTGCAGTAACGTAAGAATGTAATTAAATTAATTACTCTGCTTTTGAGCTCAGATAAAGGTACTATTTTCTATAAGAATGCAATTATGCCTTCTCGTCAGAGTCACAGTATATGAACATTTACAGTAAAGAGTATTGACATCTGATCGAAAAAAATGTTTTTTTCGCGATAATGGAAGTGCGCTGCATAAATAATAATTAGGTAATTAATGTATCTACACTGTGTTGGTTTTCATACTAATGAGAGCCTGTTTGCTACATTATACTTACCTATTTATAACAAAGTGTTCAGATACATTTAGAGCATGTAATGTCGTGAAAACTACTATTATTAGAGACTCATTTTTAACCGAATACCGTTTTGACTAAAAACGAAGGATAAAAAAATAAAGGAACATTGATCCGTTGTCAGTAAAAACAAAAACAGAGTATTCCAGCATGCATTCTTATTCTTTGCTCAATTATGTGGGTTTGTACTTTCTTTTAGCGCAGTCACCATAGAAACTACTTAAATGTAATATTTTTCAGCGCTGTGATCTTAAGCCTGCTGGAAATTTGCAATTTTAAGGTAGTGAGATGATTATGTATAGTGAGTACCGTGTGGCTTCCGGTAGAGTAGAATAGTACCACTCCAACTCTTCCCGTGGATGTCGTACAAGGCGACTAGGGGAATACATTATAAAACATCAATCAGGCCTCCCCAACCCGTCTAGCCAGCGCGGGGAGTGTAGTGACAATTCTCCGTCTGTCTCCGGCAGATGAGAGAGGGTAGTGCTTCTGCAGTGGAGACAAAAATAACCTGATAATGAGATCATTATACATATATTTCTGTTCGTCCAGTGAAAAACAATCTAACTTAAAAAATTATACTTTTCGTGGGAAATAAATGATGTTTAATTTAATTTTAGTCTGATTTTTTTACTGATAACGAATCAGTGTCAAAGTTAATAAAAACCATTAAACCTTTTTCATTTTCATAAATTATATTCATTTGATCTCCTCACTTTTTACTTTTTAAATTATTTATGGCATTTATTAAGTTAAGTATATCGTTTGCACTGATTTAATCCCATATAGCCATTTTCGGTCGCATAATTTTCAAAGTAGTTGCAAGCCATCGCAGTTTTGTAACTGTTACGAAACATAGCGACTGTGTATGCTTTAGTTTCTATGTGTAGTAACAGTTCACACACAATGCGACCAGTATGCGATTCAGTAACTATTTGTGGTCGCTGTGTCGATACTATCATAACAATGTCGACACAACGTGGGTCGACACTGTTACGTAACGGCGACCAAAAATGGCTATATGGGATTGCCTCCAGTGAAAACTTAGAAACTCTCTAACTTAGAAAATACTTTACAGAAGACCGAATAAATATTTTTTAATAATGTTCTGATTTATTTTACTCTTTGAACACACGTTGCCGTACTGTGATTGTAATATACTGTACCGGGAGCAATATACATAGAAGCCATGTTAATTATAATGAATTTTAATAAATTCTTGTTAGAGCGTCTGTTAATAACACACTTTCTTGAGGTTATTGCGAAACTAGGCTTGTCCTGGGAACTTGCTTGTATTAAAGTCGTGTAGGTTGGTTAAATATTTTATACTTACTTATACGAGTACTTAAACAACGTAGTTGTTTGAAGTAGGTTTACTAACCTGGCTCTAGTAAAATACTGACAGTACTAAAAATTGAGGATGCGGAGGGCGGAGGACCGGGAGTGGTGGCGTACATTGGGGAAGGCCTATGTCCAACAGTGGACGTATAAGGGCTGATATGATGATCAGTACTAAAATATTGGTGTCTTTAGTTCTAATAGTAGAACGACATAAGAAGACGAAGGCTTTAATAATAATACATAATATACATACACTTGTCTAATCCCAAACTAAGATTTTCTCCTGTGCAATGGTAATTTAACATTGTACAATAAAAAAAAATAACATCCGGGACCAGCTTGTACAAATTGTACAAGGTTGTCAGTCTCTAGTGGGATTGAATCCACGACCTCTAGCGGCTTGGTCGTGCGACTCGAACGCGTTTGAGTACAATGACGCTAGGCCAATGACATAAACAATTTCTAAACTTCATTTATTTTTACGAATAATTATTAGGTAAGTAATTTTAACTATAAAAGGCAGGTATCGGTAACCGGTTATATAATAATTTTGGTTTACGGTTTCAGTTAACCAATTTATAAAAAAGAACAGACCTATTCCATTTAATGATAAGAAATTAAATGGTTAGGCGTGTCAAATTAACCGGTTAAAACGTAGACGCGATAACACAAGTAACAACGTGAAAATGTTAATAGGCGAGCCATCCAAGCACCCCGTTCTGCGTGAAAACCGGTAACCGAAATAAGTTCGGTATTGTTGGAACTGGTAAGTCCACGAATGATATTTACCGGTTTTATGACCATGTTAACCGCTATTTCATAACCGGTTTCAAGCCCTGGTAAGGGAAAAATTCTGAATAATTTGTGTAGCGCAAAAAATAGGAAAAGAAACGTATTGTAACGAATAATTCCAGTAGCAATTAATGTTAAGCTAAATTGCCCTTTTTTTTCAATGTTGACAATTTCACTCCAGAGCGGGTAAAGTTTCTGTCTAATTCATGCAAATATAAACCAGAACAAGCTCGTGTCGGTCCGCCAAAGCATGGGCGCCCACAAAAAACATCGAAAGTTGAACTTAGTTAAAATTTCCATACGCTTTTGAGTTTAAACTGTTCTCAAAATGTCTGCCTGTTAAAAGTTTAAACGTTTTAGGTAGTAATTGAATTTTCGGTTGAACGTTGCAATAACAGGGGGTGATCGGGATCGAGCTTTGGTAGCGAAACCGTACGTGTATGTACGGCTTTAAATGTTGGTTTTGGGCTAAAATAACTTGGAAAATAATGATTTTAATGACTTGCGTAGTATTTTACAATTACCGTGAAATTTTATAAGTATATTAGAAAATGAGGTCATCGACCAGAGAACTACAGTCCTCGACATAGCTGAAAATGTTAATACGTTGAAGAGGCAGCCCATGCTCTGATGATGAAAGTATAAATAAATAAATCTATGTCCAATAGTGGACTTCAATATACTGAGAAAAATGTACCCCTCGTTTTAATAGGAATTCTAGACAATTTAACAGTAATACCTCATAAATAACGACTCAGCGTCCAAACGTACGTTTTATCAGGAACCTGATATAAAGTCAAGTACGAACCGAAGGCTCTTGGATGATGTATTAATGGGACTGTACCGATTCCGGCAATGGACCATCATAGCAAGTTGTCATGTATGAACTAAAGAATTATCAGGAAATAGTTTTATAATAATATGGCGGACTGATAAATTAAAAGGTAGTCATGTTCCTCTTACTGTTATGATATCCGGTGTAATGAAAATATGTACTGTAATATTAACAGGAAATCCCTGTAAATGCATCAGCATTGGACTAATGTTACTTATAAACAGTCATGTTATTTTTCCCTTTACGATATCGGTGTAGTGATAGTACGTACCAATATATTATCAGGAAATCCTGATAAAATGATCAAAACTGTCCTGATATATTTAGGGTAGTTTTGTTATGTTATCATTCTTTCCCGATGTATTTACGTATATTACCTATATTATTTAGGGTATGTGTGATACTTTATATAGGTATTATACACACATATAATTAACTTGTAAAATGTTTATTAATATATACAGGTTAAATGTAATACAGGGGAGTTTAGTCACACAGCACAGCGCAGACCTGTAGGGCTGACGAGCGCCGGATTGTATGTTGGTTAATACCAATTTTGCAAGAGTGAACTGTGCAAGAGTTGATAAAGTTGACTTTTAATAAAGTAAACTTTATCAACTCTTGCACACAGTTGAAAATCTCATGCGAATAAAGTGCGCCATGCGACTTGGAGCTGTGTGCAACCGCCGATAAAGTTGACTTTTATAATACCAGCATACAATCCGGGGCTCGTCAGCCCTGCAGGTCTACGCTGTACTGTGTGACTAAACTCCCCTGTATTACATTTAACCTGTATATATTAATAAACATTTTACAAGTTAATTATATATGTGTATAATACCTATATAAAAACAACAAGATGTAGATGTTATTCTAATTGCGGAATTCTTGAACGTTCCTTTTCATGACGAGACTTTTTACATCCCTTTTATAAATAAAATATCAAACAACACTATGAATGAGACATAGACGTAGGCCTTTCGTTCTAGAATTCCACCCTTAGATAGGTGGTGAAATAAAAAAGGGTTCACAAGTCAAAATGTAATCAAAGCAATTACAATGCCACATTGTTACAATACACTAATTATTGTCACATAATACAATCAATCACACAACATTTTCATTTCTGTAATGTTTAAACATACGAAGAAGCTATCTTAATTGAAACTTATTTAGCATTAAGTATAATCATTATCAGCTTCCTTCGAGCTAGCAAACATTTGAGACAGCAATCATTTGAGGAAACGTGTTCTTAGAAGTGTGTTACCCGTATTAGTAGAATCTTTATTAGAGACTATGTAGACATATAAAATGGACAGCTTTATTAAAGAATTGAATCAAATAAACACAAGATTTATGTATGGAAATCAAAACATCCAGGATTCTAAACAATCTCTGGTGTGAACAGCTTGCCCGAACATAGAGGTAAGTTTGGCATTCTGGATATTCTCCATATGTACTCCTGACAGCCACCATCAGATCTCACCCAAATCTATCACCGGCGGAGATCCAAGGGCTCAAATGGACCTCGATTGTATGAAAAAAGGCCACTGGGTAGATTGTTTTGCTCGTAAGTGTAGTTACGAAGTTACACTTTGCTTCCACCTGTATAGGACAAAATTATCGTGTTAATTTAGTTATTAGGTTAAGTATGGCTTTTCACCACCGTAAGGAATCTATCACGTTGGTGGGTCCTCCTGGTGCCTTTTAATCTGTTAAAATACTATACGAATTCAAACATAAATATTAGTGTTTTGAAATACACTATCTAAAGAGATCAAATAAAATAGAGTCGCAATAGCGCCTCGTTACAAGCATTCACACAAAAGTCATGTAGGTAGTTGGTAGAACTTACCATCGAAAATATCAACGTACTGCACCTTGGTGCCTCCTTGCCCCATTTTGTAAGTAAGTCACTTGTATATTAGTCCATTTTCAGAAGTAGGTATCACATCCGTAGGTGTTATTTATGCTCAGTGTATCACATCAGTATCCGTCGCAGTAGTTCACGGCACAAATCAAAGATAATATAATGTACAAATTATTCAGAGTATGTCCAGTTCACGGTGCAGAAGATATGGCGGCAACGGTGCGCGCGCGCGCGCCGGGCCGGTAGAATTCGCTCGATGTTGCCAGATTCGTTTTTTTTCCCGATATATTACGGTGTCAAAACCACCATACCATTTACTACCATAATAGATTTTTTTATTCTTAAGGCAAAACAATATTATCAATATATGTATCGAACCGAATGAAGTTGGCAAGTTTTTGTGTTATGTGACGTAACATTAATCAAATCAATCACAAAACACACAAATACAGATTATCATTATGAAAACCTAAAAATTAATATTAATTACTTTGAAGTGCTACTCTAGTGCGTGTGGCACGTTTTTGGCACTTTCAATGTATATTGAGGCAAAACTATAGTTGAAAATATAATGGAAAAAATCTTTGTGCTTGGCATAGAGTTATGAGATTTAAATACTTTTGTCATATATGCAATGAGAACTTGGTCCTTATCTTCATCATCGTAATCATGTCAGCCCTCCAACGTCCACTGCTAGACATAGGGCATTCCCCAGTGAACGCCACCCTACCCTCCACCAGCCAGTGCACCAGAAGACGCGGCGTCTTTCGGCTGGTATGATGATGATATTGATGAATTACTATCGTGATTTGTTGCGTATGGGAAAAAGCTAATTGTCGTATTTGTTACGTTAGTAACTAATGACGAGATTACCGAGCAAGTTGAAGAAAAAGTATTTTGTTACCCTTTGTGTAAGGACATAGGTATTAAAAGAGTTATGGGAATTTTTCTATTCAGCAGGATTTCAGCCGCAAATAAAAACCAATATCAACAAAATTTAGCGTCTCGCGGCAGTAGTTGGTACATAATGTATGAAATATGTATAATGTATGTACCTTGAGTAAAAAATACTTTAACAAAAAAAATCGAAATCCCACCACACCATCACTGTAGAAAAGAGGCCAAGTTTTCATTGGATATTTAAGTATTGGGCTGACAAAGGTATTGAAATCTTAGATCAGCTTTATCGAAAATCCTTAAACCTCATTCGAATCCAGTCAGTGGTTTTAGAGAAGAGTAACAACGCAAAAAACAACCTAACATACAGCGTGTTCTATATAAGGGCATGTATACGAGTACATACGTCGAAGAGATTCTCCCTAAATTTAGGGGTAAAATTCTCAGTTTGGCAACACTGTTCAAACAATATTTGACATTAAAGTTCATGAGTACGGGGATGGATTCGTCCTGAATTTCCTGATAATTCTCAGTGACATACTTATTAAATTATAGGTTAGCTGCCGTGGTATCACAGGGAATTACGCGAATGTTTACCGTCCGGCACCATATTATATCACCATTTTTCTATTAATGTAACAAGAACATACTGATTAATAATCGGTTTATTTGGGAATATTTTCTTCATAAAATAACATGATAGATAATGTTTTGTGATGCGTTCGTCACGTAATTTTATCAGTACAAGACGAATTGTTTATCGGTCACTGTCTTCATGAGTATTTATCCGGGATAGTGGTGTTAATTCATCAGTATGAAATATTAGATTATCAAATCGTCACGCTAAAACACTGGTCAGGAATTTACCTGTCATTTATCATGACGAGGCATTATAATTTAAACCCCCTAGCACTATATGTTTTTATGACACTGTTATAATTTAGAGACAGGCTCAGCGTTCTGATAAACTGTCAGTAATACTGAAAGTTCCGCCGTAGAACTTATAATTTATTACGATACCGATAATAAATAGCAACTTAGCGATAAATTTGCATTACTCCAAAATGCCATTTTTCTCAGTGTAGGCTGATGTACATCAGACTTAGTTATATCTTAGTCGACAGTGAATTCCTTTCCGCCACAGCTGGCGTTAGATATGCATGGCCTGATAATGAATACGAATCACTGCATGCGCGTGCGCACGTCTCACGATACATGTGATTGCGTCGGGTCAATAAAGGTAAAGGGGTACGCTAGTCAAGATGCAATTTTCATAAATAACTTGGTACGTACCACTCAATGATAAATTATGATACAACTAGCTGGTGCCCGCGACTTCGTCTGCGCACGATTAGTATTTCGAGTAGCCTTTTTGTAGGACTATTTAAGACTAGCTGTTGCCCGCGACTTCGTCCGCGTGGACAACTTAACATTACACATTCGTATTACGTGTATTACTAAATCCTCAAAGAAATCTATTAATCTGGTTATGCATTAAAAATATTAATATACTTACATAAAAAAACATACTATCCAATTGAGAACCTCCTTTTTTGAAGTCGGGTAAAAATTAGCGTTCCGGCGGCGGTTTCGCCCGTTGGACCACAGTTTTTTAGGTTTCTGTAGCTAAATGGCAAAAAACGGAACCCTTATGGATTCGTCATGTCTGTCTGTCCGTCCGTATGTCACAGCCACTTTATTCCGAAACTATAAGAACTTACTATTGAAACTTGGTAAGTGGATGTATTCTGTGAACCGCATTAAGATTTTCACACAAAAATAGAAAAAAAAAACATTAAATTTTGGGGGTTCCCCATACTTAGCACTGAAACTCAAATTTTTTTTTTCATCAAACCCATACGTGTGGATTGATCTTAAAAAATGATATTGAATAGTTTGCGAGAGAGACACTTCCAAAGTGGTAAAATGTGTCCCCCCCCCCCCTGTAACTTCTAAAATAAGAGAATGATAAAACTAAAAAATATATATGATGTACATTGCCATGCAAACTTCCACCGAAAATTGGTTTGAAAGAGATTATTAAAGTAGTTTTTTTTTATAAGTCATAAATCGTAAACCACAATACTATTATTAAAACATCGATCAAAGTTACAACGAACTACAATAACTTTTATATTATGTTACTTGCTGCTACGGAACCCTTCATGGGCGAGTCCGACTCGCACTTGGCCGCTTTTTTTTTTAAATAAAGTTGACATTTACATTTATCATGAATTAAAAGATTATCATATAATCAATAAAAAAAAATATATTTTAATATTGTGCAAATTAGGTGATATTTCCTTCCCCACCCCCCCCCCCTCCAATTTGTCCTTTCCATACCCTTTCTTTCTTTCCTTCTTCATCCCCTTCCCACAACGTTGAAAACCCTTTCCCCCACCCCTTCCCTCTCCCTACTCCTACCTCTCCACCTTCCCTTAACCCACCCCTTCCTACGCCCTTTATTTACCACTGCCCCCTCATTTTTCCTCTCCTATCCTAATCCCTCTCTTCTTTCCCATCCGACTTCCTTCCCCTCCTATTCCCTTCCTATTTTGCAGTCAAACTGCTGGTCATAGGCCTTCCCCAATGAATGCCACAACGCTCTACAGATCCAGACGCTTCCGGCCACCATCTTCAGGTCGTCCATCCACCTGGCGGCAGGGCGTCCCATCCTGCGCGTGGTGGATGGTGCGTGCGACGTCTCGCGTCCCACTCTAGAACCCGTCTGCCCCAACGTCCGTTCGGTACTACGATAGATGTGACCTGCCATTTCAGCTTACTAATTCTTTCGGCTATGTCGGTCACCTTCGTTATTCATAGGATCTCCTCATTACGAATCATATCCCTCATAGAGACCCCGAGCATTGCCCTCTCTATAGCTCGCAGAGCCACTTGAATCTTGTGGATCAGGCCCACCATCAGTGTCCACGTCTCCTGTAATCATGACAGGCAGGACGCACTGATTAAAGATAGCAGCAGATTGCCCACCCTAACTGGATTCTTCTGTCAGCTTTTGAAATTGATCCTACCCAACTATATTGTCTGTCCTAGGCAGACGTACTCCTGAACAGCTTCGATATTGACATTGTCGACGATCACCGGTCTAATACAGGGCCACTAATTATCGAATAGCGAACTTTTTGTATCGAGACTTGTGGAAATACATCAGCTAAAATAAATCTATAAATGAGCTTTAAAACATCTCTGTCACTTTCTGTTAAGTTCTTGCATCGACCAGTAATGTTGAACTACACTTTCATACAAATGATATGAAATGAGAGGTCAACTTGTATATCATCATCCTGACATTTTATTGAGATACTAGCTGTGCCCGCGGCTCCGCTCGCGTGGACTACAGGATCCGCTCCCATTCCCACTTCCGCTCCCTATCCCACTTCCACACAGACTTTCAATCCCGCTCCCGCTCTAGGTCCAAATCCAGGTCCAGGTCCAGGTCCAGGTCCAGGTCCAGGTCCAGGTCCAGGTCCAGGTCCAGGTCCAGGTCCAGGTCCAGGTCCAGGTCCAGGTCCAGGTCCAGGTCCAGGTCCAGGTCCAGGTCCAGGTCCAGGTCCAGGTCCAGGTCCAGGTCCAGGTCCAGGTCCAGGTCCAGGTCCAGGTCCAGGTCCAGGTCCAGGTCCAGGTCCAGGTCCAGGTCCAGGTCCAGGTCCAGGTCCAGGTCCAGGTCCAGGTCCAGGTCCAGGTCCAGGTCCAGGTCCAGGTCCAGGTCCAGGTCCAGGTCCAGGTCCAGGTCCAGGTCCAGGTCCAGGTCCAGGTCCAGGTCCAGGTCCAGGTCCAGGTCCAGGTCCAGGTCCAGGTCCAGGTCCCGGTCCCGGTCCAGGTCCAGGTCCAGGTCCAGGTCCAGGTTGGGGTCCAGGTCCAGGTCCCGGTCCCGATCCAGATCCAGGTCCAGATCCAGGTCCCGTTCCAGCTCCAGATCCAGCTCCAGAACCAGTTCCAGATCCAGATCCAACTCCAGATTTTTCATCGTAATCGACTAACTCAATCAAAAGTTATGCGAATTTATAGTTTTCAAAATCTCACATTACATTGGTACGATACCCGCTCCCGCTACCGCTCACGAATTCAATCGAGCATTTACACCCTACACTCCTCGCAGTGTATGCGAGAACTATAAATTCGCATAACTTTTGATTGACTGCACCGATTGCAATGAAATAAAGCCTATATGTTACACCAAGTTAAGCTCCATGTTTCTGTGAAAAGTCCATCAAAGACCGATCAGTAGTTTTTAAGTGATGCGTGCACAAACTCACAGACAAACAGACAAACAGATAAACAGACAAACAGACAAAAATTTCAAAAATGATCGAAATGTGTTCTGTTGCTTATCCTTAGACCCCCCTAATTTTTTTTTTGCAAATATCTTTAATGTACAGACACGCGAAGTTTACGATTTTATTTATTAGATGATTTATACCAGTATGAGGCCCGAACTCAAAGCTATTAAACAGTGAAAATGCCGTCAAATTCTGTTCAGCAGTTTCCAAGATTAGCCCGTACATACATACATACATACATACAGACAGATAAGAATTTTTTTAATTATATTTTTGGACTCTACTGGTCTTCAGTAATGTCCGGGCAGTGAATTTTTTTTTTTAACTTCAATGTACAGATTCGCTTTTCTTTTGTTTTTTCTACTCTTTTATTATATGTATAGATAAGATGTTATTCCGGGATTATACACTATCACTGTAGTAACAATCTAATAAATAAAATCGTAAACATCGCATGTCTGTACATTGAAGATATTTGCAAAAAAAAAATTGAGGGGTCTAAGGATAAGTAATAGAACACATTTCAATCATTTTTGAAATTTTTGTTTGTTTATCTGTTTGTCTGCGAGTCTGTGCACGCATCACATAAAAACTACTGAACAGATTTTGATGGACTTTTCACAAAAACATGGGGCTTAACTCAACATTTAGTCTTTATTTCATCGCAATTGGCTAACTCAATCAAAAGTAATAGACATTTTTAGTTTTCAAATACATTAGTAGGTAAGGTTAGTATGCAATATATTGCTCATAATAGTATTTCCGTACTATTCAGATTGCGATGAGTGGATTACATTTGGAGCTGCGAGTAGGAGTTGGAATGGGAGTGGGCGTGGGCGTGGGAAAAGGGGAGTGGGTGTGGGAGTAGAAGCGGGAGCGGGAGCAGGAGCAGGAGGGGAGGGGGAGCGAGAGAGGGAGCGGAAGCGGGAGCGAGAGCGGGAGCGGAAGCGGGAGCGAGAGCGGGAGCGGAAGCGGGAGCGAGAGCGGGAGCGGAAGTGGGAGCGGGAGTGGGAATAGGAGTGGGAGTGGGCGTGGGCGTAGGAAAAGGGGAGTGGATGTGGGAGAGGAAGAGGGAGCGGAAGCGAGAGCGGAAGCGGGAGAGGCTCGGGAGCGGGAGCGGAAGCGGAAGCGCCAGCGGAAGCGAGAGCGGGAGTGGGAATGGGAGCGGATTATCTGTAGTTCACGCGAGCGGAGCCGCGGGCACAGCTATTCGTTAATAAATACCATTCACTGTTACTGTGATGAACAGTGTACACCCTGCCTAAAGTCGCCCGTCGACGTCGATTAAATAAACCTGATAGTTGTATAAGTAGCGCGGCAACTCGTCATACGACTTCTGAAGAACGCTAGAAGTGTGGTCTGCATAGAGTTTTCTACATGTTCCCTGAATAAATACTTTTCCTCGGAATAATCTCTTTTCAGATTTCTCAATTATTATTTTCTTTTTATATCAGTTTTGAAAATCAAAGATCAGTTTAGCTGGTTTTAGTAGACCTCTGAAATTTATTATCTTTGTACTGCACTAAAGTTTTAGTTGCTGGTTATCTATTTCTTGGATAATTATGGAGATTTTTTTTATATATTATGTTATTCCGGGATATACACTGTCACTTTGCAAAGTTTCGTCAAAATCCGTTCGGCAGTTTATGCGTGATGCCCTAACAAACATACAAACAAACAAACAAACAAAAAAATTTTAAACTGTTTTAACATGTTCAGTTACTCATTTTAAGTCGCCCTGGTTGGTTTTTTTCCGAATATATTCAATGTACAGACTTTTTTGCATTTACGATTTTATTATATGTATAGATAAACATTTCCATCATACATTGCATAAGTGTAACTCTAGCGGTTTTGGCAGCGCACGCCAGAATAGCTCGCAGATGGTAGATTTTTTCCTACTTACTTGATATTTTGGACAATTCACACAATATCTTTATAAATTGTAGCCTATGTGTTATTCTGATGTATAAGCTATATTATTGTAAAGTTTCATTAAAATCCATTCAGTAGTTTTTACGTGAAAGAGTAACAAACATCCATCCATACTTATAAAATTTCGCGTTTATAATATTAGTAGATTAACTACAAACAGATGTTTAACAAATAAATAAATATATTTATACAAATAATAAACAACTTGATATGCAAAAGAATTCATAAACTGAAGTGACAGTGGGCGGGCCATATCTATCGCTAAACCGACGGCCGTTGGGGCAGACGAGTTCTGGAGTAAAGACTGCGGATCGGCACGCGCAGGGTGGGACGCCCCGCCACCTCAGGTGGACCGACGACCTGAAGAAGGTGACCGGACGCGGCTGGATGCGGAGGGCAGGGGATCGGGTGTGGTATTGTTCATTGGGGAAGGCCTATGTTCACAGTGGACGTTTAGACGTCCTTATGGGCTGGGCTAAAATAATAATAATAATAACTGGGCGGATCGGGATGAAACTTGGCACACATATAGGTTAGGTCCTGGAATTGGACATAGGATAGTTTTTATCCCGAAAAAACACCCCATTCCTACGGGAAATACACAATAGTTTGTTTAAAAGATGTCACAGTATAAACACTATCTCATTAACCACTCACCACATCACAATTCATAACCTTTTTGCATATAGAAAAGTTTAAAAGTCTACTTAAAAATACGGCTGTCCATTTACTTGCCAGATGCTCAATAGTACCTCATATAAATAAAATAATAAATAAATGAATATCTCAGACATTTACACCAATTATCCAGTCCCAAACTAGGCAGAACCTGTGCTATGGTTACTAGATAACGGATAGACATACTTAAATAATAAATAAATATATATAAACATCCAAGACTTAGGTACAAATATTCATATTCATCATATTAACATTTGCCCCAAGCTGGATTCGAACCCGCAACCTCCGGCGTGGCAGTTCGAGAGCTACCCGTTCCGCCACTTGTAAGTAATATTGGCACAGTGCAGTATGTATTTTCCGAACAAAAATATCTTCACCAAAGCCGTGCATACATAATTCAACAGAAGCTTTTTGGAAGCACCTGCTATCGACAGTTAAAACCGCTGAACGGCTTACGCAGCTCCCGGCCCCCGGTAAAGGTGGGGAACCAATGTGTCAGCGAATTTAGAATTTTCGCTAACATAAATAAACTTTAAGTAGAGTAAATCGTTAAATGTTTTTGACTGAAAATCCATCTTAACTAGCAAACTGGCGAAATACGCTGCCATAAGCTGTAAAAGAGATCTATAGTGGAGGTATACGGGTGTTAGGTGCACCAATAGTATTATCTTATTACAACGATCTCTTCGTACTTACTAGATGGAGCGAAACCAAACAATCGCTCTGTTCCACGCAACTGCGGCCCGGGAGGCGCAACTCGTTCACATTCAGTTTGACACTTATGCAGTTACTACGCAGACATTTAATTTTTACTAAATATTAAAGCTACGGGTAGCCGGGGGGGCAGGTACACCGGTGACGACCCCGATCATTTTTGTGTCAGCTCTTTTGTCTATACGGTCCTGAGATATGCAGCTAAGGAGTAGAAGTCTGTAGTCCTTGGGTTAAGGGTAAGTTGTAAACGCTTTATTGAGCCATTATTAGCAACAACAACATACATAAAGAATAAAGTTGTACACAAAGGCGGACTTATCCCACTTAGGGATCTCTTCCAGTCAACATTAGAGTAGGTAAGTGATAGGACTGGTATAATGCGTTTAGGACCAAAATTATAAAAGAAACGTATCCTAAACTTACACTAAAGTATGCATATAATATTACATAAACATAAATGATACAATATATACATGAATTAGCTCATAATACAACTATCTATCATCATCAGGTTATTTTTGTCCCCACTGCAGGAGCACAACCCTCTCTCATCTGCCGGTGACAGATACTACACTTTGATCTTAGCCAAAAGGCCGAGAAGGAGGATTTGGCCTACACTCCCCGCGCTGGCCAGACGGGTTGGGGAGGCCTAATTGATGTTTAATAATGTATTCCCTCAGTCGCCTTGTACGACATCCACGGGAAGAGTTGGAGTGGTCCTATTCTACTCTACCGGAAACCACACGGCGATTACCAATAACAAATGTCTATATCTATCTTTTGTTGCGCATGCGTAATGAGCTTAAGACTAAAATGAGCCTTATTACAATTGGTTTACGTTATACTTACATATTCACAGGTTTAGACAGCAAATGCCATTATAATTTTACGAACGTCAGACCGTTCGCTTTACGAGCAAACTTCGATCCGCAAAGGGCCGCCTCAAGGAAAGAGTTGAGTTAATTACTGGGGTTCGGCTTTTACGAGAATGAATCTTCGAAGTTTCAAATTAAACGAAAGCCCTACTAACGAAGTGCCTTTGTCCGTTCATCCTTCTGTCATAGGGTGAACACAGACGGTCTTTTCAGATGCAGTTTTCGTGCGGTTTGCATAGCTGTGTAACATTACTCCTATTTACATACATACATACATACATACATACATACATACATACATACATACATACATACATACATACATACATACATACATACATACATACATACATACATACATACATACATACATACATACATACATACATACATACATACATACATACATACATACATACATACATACATACATACATACATACATACATACATACATACATACATACATACATACATACATACATACATACATACATACATACATACACACCTCACTAGCCTAGCTCACATTCATCAACCTTTTCATGCATTTTATTCTTCTCACTGCGGACCCCTGCCATTTTGAGGACGTTACTAATTTGATCCTTGATTTACAAATCGGGAAATGAAAACATTTGCGGAAATTACTGACCAGTCTCAGTTCTACCCGTGATTTCAAAAGTGCTGGAAAAGATTCTTCATAATCGGCTCGAGACATATTTACAGTCGATAAACTTTTTGAATGATCGCTGAATGATCGCCAATACGGATTCAGACACAAATCCAGTACCTTGTCGGCCACAATTGACCTTGTGACGGAAATAAAAACAAACATAGACAAAAAAGATTACTTTGGGATTATTCATAGATTTATAAAAAGCTTTTGATGCAGTTAGTCATTCATTTCTTCTTAAGAAACTAAATGATGTAGGTATTTCTGGAATAGCTCTTAAAATGTTCTAACCCATCTGACAAATAGATATCAAAAGGTCATAATCGGCGAATTTGAAAGCGATTGTCATCTAATCAGCTGTGGTGTACCTCAAGGCTCAATACTTGGACCCTTACTGTTTTTGATTTACGTAAACAATATAAGTGAGGTGGGTCTACATGGGAGTATTACATTATACGCAGAAACTACTTGTTTATTCTATTATAGTAATTCTATTGAGGATTTAATCCGACAGGCTCAGGAAGATTTAAACAAATTATTAGAATGGTTTAAATACAATCTTTTAACAATTAATACTGCTAAAACCTGCTATATCATATTTTCGGCAAAAAATAAGAAGATAAGAAACTATAAACCCCTGACTATAAATGGAGATGTATTAAAGGAATCGGGGCAAGAAAAATATTTGAGTCTATTGCTAGATTCAAAATTAACATGAAAAGCCCATATAGATATGGTTGTATCAAAAATAGCATCACTGACTGATTCTCTCCGTGATATAGTAGGCTATATTCCACGAAAAGTGCGTTATACTATTTACAATGCTCTAGTAAAGCCACATTTAGATTACCTGACAGAAATATGCAGAATGTGCAGCAAAAACACATTTGAAAAAACTACAAATAGCACAAAATAAACTGATGAAAGTACTGTTCAATTATACTCGTAACTTCTTAACAACCACTAAATACGGGATACGGACCACGGGATAAAGACTATCATATGTCCTATTCCAGGACCTAACCTCTATGTGTGCCAAGTTTCATCCCGATCCGTCCAGTGGTTGAAGCGTAATTGAGTAACAAACATCCAAACTTTCGCATTTATAATACATATTAGTAGGATATTGGGCTCGATTCTGAAGGCACCATGTTAAAATTTGACAGCACTAAAACTGTTGCTATCCTTGTCACACAGTATTATGAAGATAAAGACGAAACCAATTTTAGCGCTGCCAAATTTTAAATGTGTGCCTTCAGAATCGGACCCATTGTATATGTGTGTATATATATTTATGTATTGTATGTATGTATGTAGTACATATGTATATATATAGCCCTAGCTTAAGTATCTTGAAATTATATCTTTGCACCCGCATCTTAATATTAATTTTACTATTTCTCCTACATATTTCTGTAATTTGCGTGTAATAAAGTATATTCATTCATTCGTTCATTCGTGCTTCTCTTCCAACTTATAGCGTCGATCTTTCATCGCCGACGGGCGGCGGCAGCATAGTACTGCTGATGCCGGCCCTGGAAAGACGCATATGTGGACAGGAAGCACAAAGGATATAATATTGAAGAATGAAAAGAAACTTTTTTATGTGTTCGAGTTTATAAGTGCATAAAAAGTTCAGGCGTTGAAACTTGGATGAAAGCTTGCATGGTTATATAATCTACATACATACATAATGCTGGGAATACATTATAAAACATCAATCTGGCCTCCCCAATCCGTCTGGCCAGCGCGGGGAGTGTAGGCCAAATCCTCCGTCTGTCACCAGCAGATGAGAAAGGGGTGTGCTCCTGCAGTGGAGACAAAAATAACTTGATACATAATGCTCACGCCTTGGTCCCAGAGGGGTAGGCAGAAACGATGTATCGCCACTTTGCGTAATCTAATGTCGCAAAGTGGCTTTCTTTCGCCAGCTTTTCGCCCCGTGATACCCCTTGACATGATGTGTTGCGAACAACATCGATCTATCTATTATTTATATAAAAGGAAAGTGTGTGTATGTATGTCCAGCCTTTTCTCCATAACCACCCACTGCCACCCACTCATGGTTGCAGTGGTAGAGTTTGGTTATGGTGGGTGGTGGTGGTGATATGTGATGGGATACTTCTATCCTTTTCTAACATATTGTACGGCTCATACTCGTATATACTCGAGATTTTGTTGAATGGCGATAAGTGCTTCCATGAATGACAATATTGTGAACTTTTCTAGAACATTCCAGATTTTTCCAGAAGGTTCTAGAATATTTTTAATTTTTTTTAAATGAACTGTGAAAATGAGTGACTGTAATTGGTCCACAGTGTTCTATATTGTTCTCAAAATCTCAAGAATGATCTGGGAAGTTCTGTTTATAATATCAGAAAAGCGACGCTGTCAACTGTCATGTTGGCTATCTGCTGGTCCTTAAAACTCGCACCATACGTAACTTATTCACGCGAACGTAGTCACGGGCAACAGCTAGTCTTGTATATGTGTACCATCGATAAGTTGTTTATTTTTTAGACAACGATATCCAGAAGGAAAGCTACAAATGTCATATCTTACTGTTCTTTTATCTATAATAAGTTTTTCATCAGCCTATATGCGCCACTGCTGAACATAAGCCTCCGCAACAGAATGCCACTTTTGGTGGCCTGTCCATTGGGGGATTTTCCATAACCACTACATTGGTGATCGCAGTATCTTCATCATCATCAGCCTGAAAGAGCCTACAGCTGGACTTAAGCTCTTCCAAGGAACCCGATCCTCAGTTCTTCTCATCCAGTCTCTGCCATCGCAGTATAGAACCCATAGGAAGATTGGAATTGTCCCTATTCTAAGTCGGGAATGAATATTTCAGAAGTGAACAGTAAGTTCCATTTCACAATATAATTATTGACAAACAGCCTCTTGGGCGTATCAAGATGGAAACAATAATTACTTAGCTGTGCTCTACAAATCAGGCAATTAATATAAAGATTATCTCTATGATTGACACCCGTCTCTCACACTGATAAATAGCAATTGTTTCGTAATTGTAATTAAGGAAAGTCATTACAATTATGGCTTTTAACGTAAAGGCAAGGGGTTGTTGATAGGAAAAAGTTGGAAGGAGGCGTTGATAGAAAAAAGTTTGATTTAATCATCAAGAGATTCGACGAAGAACGAAGGTAACCGATATAGCCGAAAGGTTTAGCAAGCTGATGTGGCAGTGGGCGGGCCACATCTGTCGCAGAACCGACGGCCGTTGGGGCAGACGAGTTCTGGAGTGGAGACCGCGGATCGGCACGCGCAGTGTCGGACGCCGCCAGATGGACCGACGACCTGAAGAAAGTGGCCGGAAGCGGCTGGATGCGGATGGCGGAGGACCGGGTGTGGTGGCGTTCATTGGGGAAGACCTATGTCCAACAGTGGACGTCTAAGGGCTGATATGATGATGATGACGAATCATCAAGGGTCGTGTGGTTCCCGGCTATAGGGCCACCCCCAAAGAGAAAGAGTGTAGGGTTACCATCTATAAATTCTGCCAACCAGGACAAGAAGCATGAAAACCCCGGATTTTGAAACTCAACTATACTATCGTATTTACGAATATCTTGAGGTGAACCTTCTTCAACCTATAAGTAGTAGTGAAAGTGTATCAAAATGTGTTTGTACAGACAAACGGACATTGCAATCTATAAATATAGTGAACTGATGATTGGACCAATGTAACGCCAAACCGGTGAGTTGAACGACATTCGTTGCATAATGACGTAGTAAACAACAAAAGTGGACAAACTAGAAATGTACGACATCCTGTAAGCAATATGCTTAATTCTAATCTAGTTCAGAGCAATATTTATGTTGATTTGGTAATTTTGGTTTCACATACGGGGCAGACGGTATTCTATATGCAAATTTTCCATAAGTCGTTGGACAACAATTGTTACGTATATATCAGTGTTGCTTATGTCTTCGTTTAGAGTTCTTCAAATGGTTGCTGTCCTCACTTCTAATCGCAATAATTTGTAAAATTTACCTTGTATACATTTGTTGCCGTGTGGTTTCCGGTAGAGTAGAATAGGGCCACTCCAACTCTTCCCGCGGATGTCGTACTAGGCGACTAAGGGAAATACATTATAAAACATCAATCAGGCCTCCCCAACCCGTCTGGCCAGCGCGGGTAGTGTAGGCCAAATCCTCCGTCTGTCTCCGGCAGATGAGAGGGCGTTGTGCTCCTGCAGGGGAGACAAAAATAACCTGATGATGAATGAAAATATATACTAAAATGACGACCGATTATGTATGTATGTTCGCTTGCTGGTTTTCACCTCAAAGACTTATCAATCTATTATTCAAATCAGACTAGAGCAGAAATTATTTTAGTAAAAAAAACTCAAAGAAACACAGTACATTTTGACACAACTATACAAATAATAAGACTGAAGCCACGGGATAAACTACGTTTCCAATACGGTGTCTCGTGGGAAATAGAATTTAACTCCATAATGGAATCCATTTAAGAGAAATTCAGGTTAAATTCGATTAAACTACAGCGGGTAACTTAGTCTGTTCAGTTAACCTGTCGCCGAAGAGATAAAGGAGAGATAATGGAGCTGGATCTGACTCTGTATAGAATGCATCGATGATAGAATGGAAGTCTTTTTTTTACCAGTGGGTACACGTTACTTAATAGTTCAATACCGACGCTTTGAGCCGACTTATATTACAGCATATAAACTCTAATAAGTATTTATTGCGTTATGTAATGTAATAGTATATATGAACATATGTATCTATTATTTTTGTGTTATGTATATAAGTTTATATATATACAATAAATATATAGATATTTGTATCTTTTACTTATTCGTGTATCGTCTACTTATGTATATATTAGGCCCGATTCTGAAGGCACACATTTAAAAATTTACAGCTCTAAAATTGGTTTCGTCTTTATCTTCATAATACTGTGTGACAAGGATAGCAACAGTTTTAGTGCTGTCAAATTTTAACGTTGTGACTTCAGAATCGAGCCCATTGTTCGTTTATGTTTATGTAATATGTATTTGCAAACTTAATTTAAAGTACATATGCAGTACGTTTCTTTATCAAAATTTGGTATTAAACGCATTATACTTGTCCTTTCGGTTACGCTAAGCTTGACTGGAAGAGATGCCTAAGTGGGATAAGTCCGCCTTTGTACACAGTTTAATTCCTATTTTGTTATTGTTGTTGTTGTAAATTTTAGTACAATAAAGCGTTTACATACATATATAGTTACTGCATAATAGAAACATATCACTCCCTAGTAAAACAAAAATACATACGCTTTTATTCAACTACTGTCAGACAATACATACATAATGTTCACGCCTTGGTTCCAGAGGGGTAGGCAGAGGCGATGTATCGCCACTTTGCGCAATTCAATGTCGCAAAGCGACTTTCCTTCGCCCGCTTTTCTACACGCAGAAAAGTGTCTAAGACGCTCGACTTAGCGTCGTTATTACTCCACTAGCTGTGCCCGCGGCTCCCCTCGCGTGGACTACAGAATTAAAGTGATCGAATCACAGAAATCCTATCAAGATAGAGCGGTTATAGCAAACTGTTCTGTGTACTTCAGCCTCGCGCGCACCCTTTATGCCTCACGGTCAAATACAGTAATGCAGTTATAAATCGCACGATATGACACTTTTGAAGATTTTTTGTCGATGTTTACTGGACCTTGACTCAACGCGAAACGAGCAAGCGTTTGATATGTTTCTGCAATATATCGCAAATCGTTGGAACGCGTGTCGCGTCTACTTCACCATCTTGATAGGATTTCTATGATCGCACCATATGGGTTCGGTTTTATTATTTTGGTACGGAACCCTACAAATAACTGCCTATACTTATTATCTTTGGCTATAGATAAGCAAAATAATTTTAGTTGTAAACAAACCATTCAAATCTGCTTTTTAAGATACACACGACAACGTTATTGTGAAATAAGTTATTGTAATTCTAATTTAATTCCATATTTGTAACTCAAATAGACTAACTTATGCGGCACCTTGATTTTAACTGTCATGATATATGAAATTATAGAATAAATAAATACAAGGTTTTTTTTCTCTCTATTAATACTGCCCTGGTAGATAAGAAGACCGATCGTAAAGTGTTTTGGCAAGCTTTTAGAAAATGTCAAAATAGTGGTCGAACTGATTTTTAAAGGAGTTAAAATAAGTGATCACCTACTTATCTTCGTATTTTTGGTTTCATCTAAGTGTTTGTGTATGTAATAGTTGTCGGCCCCGTAGCCTAGTCGGTAGTACACCTGCCTGCAAAGCTCGGGGTCGCGGGTTCGAATCCCGCCCAGGGCAAACATTCGTGTGATGAGCAATTGTGGTTGCCTTGTGACTGGATGTTATTTATATCGGTATATTAAGTATTTATGTACATATATCAGCTGTCTGATACCCATATTACAGGCTCTGAATAGTTTGGGATCAGGTGGCTTCTTTTTATGATTTAATAATCATATTGTAACTTTTATAACGTGTAACTGTATTTGTTTGTGCAATATAGTGTATTGTATTGTATTGTATTTAATAATTGTTTACTCAGTTGTATAAATTTTCCAAATATCCAACACACCACTGGATTTAAAAAAAAATCATGAACACCAACACTTACAAACGCAACCCCAATTATTAAAGCCTTCGTTTTGACGTTGCCCTATTAAAGTCCTTCCCTTAGTAATTAGGGGATGTAAATTAGGAATTAATTGTCACGGAAGTCACGGCAAGGAAATGACGTCAGCAAGACGGAAGTGTTCCCTTTAATTTGCATAGTTCTACGTCGTCGGAGTAGTTCTATATAGATATAATAGATGTAAATGATTCATCGTCAGGTTATTTTTGTCTCCATTGCAGGAGCACAACCCTCTCTCATCTGCCGGAGACAGACGGAGGATTTGGCCTACACTCCCCGCGCTGGCCAGACGGGTTGGGGAGGCCTGATTGATGTTTTATAATGTATTCCCTTAGTCGCCTTGTACGACATCCACGGCAAGAGTTGGAGTGGTCCTATTCTACTCTACCGGAAACCACACGGCAGTGAGCGGTAAATGATTATATAAGATAAGATAATTCTACATGGGAACCAACCCTTCAGCAATAAAAAAAAATTAGGTTAGCAAAATATTCTTATTTTTGTGACCAGGAAAATGTATTCGTTCAGCCAAAATGGATACTTAATCAAGCAACTTATGGCCTAATCCACATCTGGATATGTGTCGCAGCAACAAAATGGCGCTGATTCAGCGTGAAGCTGCAGCACGCAACATGAACTGCGGCGCTGGTAATAAATATTTACAACTAGCTGTGCCCGCGGCCCCGCTCGCGTGGACTACAGGATCCGCTCCCATTCCCACTTCCGCTCCCTATTCCACTTACACTCAGACTTTAAATCCAGGTCCAGGTCCAGGTCCAGGTATCAAGCGCAGGGCTGGACGTCCCGCTAGTTTAATATATTAGCTGCATTGAGTGAGCCGTGTTTAATCAAGTCTTAGTAAGTACTCAGATGGTAAGCAGAATAATTTTGTTCAGCAAATAAAATATAACCAAACCAGCCGAGGAGGAGTGCTCTGACATTTCGAGCTTTCTTCGCTCCCTCCTGACCAACTTTGCAATCTTGATGATTAGCGACTAATTAGTAAGCACAAGCTAAAATAAGCTTAAATTGTTGATAATATTAAGATTGTTTGCAGAACAACGGTTTCCACTGTTAAGGAATGCAACTGCCTTTCAGCTTTGGTATTTCCGGACAACTACAATTCGGGTGGAAAGAAAACGGTCAAGTGCGAATTGGACTCGCACACCGAGGGTCCCGTTTTTATTTATTTAAGTAGGTGTTATTACCACGCAATAAAGTTAATTTTGAGGACCGCATAACTAAGTTGATTTGTAAATGATTTTTTCTGATTTCTAAAAAAACTGTGCTACTTAGAGACATCGTTTTATTTTTCTGCAAACTTCGAAGATAATGAAACTTGTTATTGAAAGGAAACGTTTGAAAAAAACTAAATAGGTGTTATTACCACGCAATACGAATACCTAGTTCATTTTTAGGGCCGCATCATTAAGTTTGTTATCGATTTATGATGATTTCTTAAAACTGTGCTAGTCAGAGACATCGTTTTATTTTTCCTGTAATATTTACATAAACCTGTATCAACTGTAATTATTTCATATATTTCGCTGTGCAAACTTCGGAGATAAATGGGGGAATGGTATTTTTTCAGATAATTTTCATTATAAGTCGAAATCTTAGCGGCATAAAGAAAAACGAAAACCTATTTTAGAATGTACCGATACCCTTTCATACAACACCCCACTTGACCACACTTTAAATTCCCCCCCCCCCCGTTAAGGCTCCTCTTTCAATGAAAATAAAATTTAATATTATCATTCTCAACAAAATTTTATGGCCATTATGTATAACTTTATAAACGTTCCAATTCCAAAATCTATAGTATTAGTAATTCTTGATAGATGTTACAGACTATAAGGGTTTCGTTTTTACCATTTTGGTACGGAACCCTAAATTTAAGCAAAATCTCTGTTGCAGTTATTGTATCACGGGAACTTAGCATTTGCATCGCGCTAAATATCTTCATACGAGGACATCTTGAAGACTATGTCGCAAATGTGGTTCACACGTCAGAATAAACATAACTTGTGACTAGACCGGTCTATCGCGGAACGACTGCGATGTGCAACGTAGCGTTAAATGTAGACCTTTTGAAATAGAGATTAGACCATAAGTAACACAGGTGTGGCAATAATGTTTGATCTACAGAAATCCTATCAAGATAGAATGGTGAGTAGGCGCAATACGCGTGCCAACAATCTGCAATATATTGCATAAACTATCAAACGCTCGCGTCGAGTAAACATCGACAAGAAATCTGTAAAAATGCCATATGGCGCGTGCCAACAGTCTGCAATATATTGCAAACTATCAAACGCTCGCGTCGAGTCTAGGTCGGGTAAATATCGACAAAAAATTTGTAAAAATGCCATATGACGCGGTTTCCAACAGCACAACTGTATCTCCTCAATAAAAACGTAACCGCGAAACATAAGGGTTGCGCGGGTAGCGTGATGTGCCCGAAAATAGGCACGCGCCGTACTGAAGAAAATAAATCGCTATAACCGTTCTATATTGATAGTTTTTCTGTGATTCGATCACTAATATATTGTAAATGCCTGATTCGTATTCACTTGTAGGTAAAGAATACTAAATATTACTACGTTGACCACCTCGTTGGCTTAGTAACTTGGTCATCGGACTCGAACGCCAGAGGTCGTGAGTTTTTATTCTCACCGGGAACAAATAACTTTGTACAATTTACCCGTTCAATCTGTTCTCGATGTTATTATATCTGTGAATTGTCCAACCCTTGCTTAATTCCCATAGCACAGGAGAAAATCCTAGTTTAGGATTAGACAAGTGTACTCTGAGAAAAAAATAAGTAGCCCTCCTACTTACTGGATAAAAATATACCACTATTATGCAAGTAGCCGCCCCCATTATAAATGGTGTCGCCTACAACTGATTCAGTAGCCGGCCACATTACTCAGTAACCACACTACGTAATAATGTGGCCGGCTACTGAATCGGTTGTAGGCGACACCATTTATAATGGGGGCGGCTACTTACGTAATAGTGATATATTTTTATCCTTATGTAAGTAGGAGGGCTACTTATTTTTTTCTCTGTGTATGCATACGTAATGTGTAGACGTCGCCCCCAAAACAGAGCACGGCTAGCAGTACGCACTACTGGGCTGTCGCCAAGAGTTAGAAAGAGAAGCACTTATGTTGTGACGTATAACGTTGTTCCTCTCTCGATGCAGCAGCAGCTCGATAATTTACGCACACATACAAACGACACATTCACTAAACTGAAATTCGCTTCAAATAACAGCTTTATAATGAGCATTAAAATATATAATAAGCTTCCGGGCTAATTAAGGAATTAAATTTTTTATACATTCAAACACACTTTAAAAACTTGGCTTGCTGAAAAATGCTTTTACAGCACCAAGGAATTTTTAGAACATAAGTAGATTATTAAGTAGACATTGTTAATTACATATTTGACTTGTCCATGGATTTATTTTATTTGTGCGAGGTAGAGGAGCAAAGGTGTGCGAGCCTCACCGCTGCCCATGCGGTTTGAGCGTGGACAGGCTTGGTCGCCAGGGCCTCGCGTGCGCTAAGAGCGCAGGTAGGTTCTACCGCCACGGTGCCATTAATGACATCATCCGTCGGGCTCTTGCCACCGCCTCAATCCCCTCGACCCTAGAGCCGAGCGGTATGTTTAGAGACGATGGTAAGAGACCCGACGGAGCCACCCTGGTGCCTTGGTCGTTGGGGCGGGCCCTGGTGTGGGACGCCACGTGTGTAGATACTTTGGCCCCGTCTCATATCCAGGGCACTGCCTCAGTTGCCGGTGCAGCAGCGGCCAAGGCACAGAGTCTTAAGCGCCGCAAATACTCCAACCTGACGGCTGACTACGAGTTCGCGGCGCTCGCTGTAGAGACCCTGGGCCCGTGGTCAGCCGACACGAAGGCGCTCGTGAAGGCTCTGTCGACCAGGCTGGTCCACGCCTCCGGAGACCTCAGGGCTGGCGCCTACCTCGCACAACGTGTAAGCCTGGCAATCCAGCGAGGTAATAGCGCCAGCGTCCTAGGGACTATGCCTCACCACGAGGGGTTGGACGGCGTACACCTCTTGTAAATAATTGTTTTTCTTATAATTACTGTATTTTTATTTGTTGACGCGATAATTTGTTACTCTCATTTATTATTTTATTTCTTGACATTGTAATATTTATTGAGTAATTATAATATAATGTTAGGAATGATATAATGTCAAGTTTTGTATGTCATATTATGTTTGTGTGTACGTCAGAGAGGGCAAGATTTGGTGGATCTACCTGTGTGCTATCATCATCTGCAATTGTAGACCCGAATTTAAACACAATAAAAAATATCTTATCTTATCTTATCTAACGTGTACACAAAGGCTGGTGCGCCTATAGTTAGTATCTGTTCGCTTGTATGGAGTCCCCAGGGTTGACTGTAAGTGATTTTTGTGAGTAGAATCAGTTTGTAACTCTTGTCGTTTAATTTTTCGCATAAAATATAAATGAAAACAAAATGGCCTTTATTTTAAAATAATAAATAATTAATCTGTATACAATTAATATTTTTATTACAAAACATTGCCTTCATATTTCCCAATATTATCATATATTATCTTTGATAATTAATTAATTTTCATTTATTCTCACTGCAGTTTAGAGGACTTGACCCCTAACCGACGAAGGCCTCCTCAAGAGTGAGCCAATTCGATCTGACTATCAATTAAATAAATATAATTTTTTCATTTTTTTAATGGCATCACGCCTAATGGCAAGCTGTTACTATAGGCCACAAAACTGCAATATTACAATATAACAATGCTTCGTGTGTATATATTACACTGACTCTCTATCCCTTCAACCATATCATGCCATGTTCAAATGGTTTTTATTAAGAGGGCTATCGCTGTTTGTAATAACTGCATTCTTTTTCAAAATTGTGGCTCGACACAGGTCAATGGGACTATATCCCTGTTATGTCTGATTTTTTTCAGCTGTTAATGTCCCTTTAATTAGCCACGAAACATTAACAAAGTTATGCGTTATAGTGCTGACCGAAAATTTGGCGTATAGAAATGTTTTTTAATTAATTTACAGTAGTTTTTCTTTTTTTCAAAATTTTGCTCGGCTACAGGGCAATAATAGAATACAGTGTATAATGTTGGCATATAGGACTCACTAGAACAATTGTCGTTTTAGAGGAAAGATTAGAGAAGGAAAGAAAAAAATTAGGTCAGCCAGTAAAAATCTGGTAACAAATGTAATAAACCTCTTAAGGCATAGTCCTATCCTTGTTTAATTTCCATAGCACAGGAGAAAAATCCTAATTTGGGATTAGATAAGTGTATGTAGGTATGTTTGTAATATTTATTTATTATTCCACTTCCCACTTAATATTATAAATGCGAAAGTTTGGATGTTTGTTACTCAATCACGCTTCAACCACAGGATGGTTTGGGATGAAACTTGGCTCACATATGGGTTAATTCCTAGAATAGGACATTGGATAGTTTTTATCCCTAAAATACATCTCAGTCCCATGGGAAATCAAAAATTATATCTATTTTAAAATTCATTATGTGTAAATATCGAAACCTATGCGGACGAACGAGTAGTTTATAAGAAAAAAATGGACAAAGTCCGAACTAAAAATGTAGAATTTGAATTAATCTAAAAGATAGTGGAACGTGGCGGGACATAGCTGAGCTCTAACTATGACATGTAATCCTTTATATACCTATGATCCATAATAAAGATATTTTATTTCATTTCGATATATAACATTTATAAAAGTTAACTGTAACGAACTCATTCTCTCTTTTAATTGAACGCCGTACTTCATGCGAGATTTACAAGCCACAGTGAGTCAATTAAGTTAGTTCGAGACACACAGACCCACCGGTCGGCATGCTTGCCGGATGCCGGGCGTGTGGTAACACCCGCTCACATATGTGACCCAGTAGGCACGTTAAAGTGAATTGGACACTGAGGAGTTTTTACTTAGTGACTTCGTTAGACTACAGGGTGTCGATTCTGTAAAATTGAAACAATAACTCGAAACTCGCACGAATATCGACTCTCATTGCGCATTCGACCACGAACGACTCTGAATTGGTATTCTGTAAACAAAAACAAGCCACTTGCGAAGTGAAGTCTTAAACTAGTGCTTGACGTATTGAAAAATATCCCAGTCCTTTTAAGTAAGCTTCTATAGCAGAGTCTACTAAATATTACTACGTAAATAAGCAGTACGTATGACTGGGCTGCCGCCGTTACGCACATACAAACGTATACCGACAGGCTAGTGCGCCTTGAGTAGTAGTTGGTAATCAAATCTTTTCGCTTGTATGAAGTGCCGAGGGTATGCTTCTAGCCATCTCCTAACGAAGTTGAACAGAGACCCAACCTCGTCCAATGAGATCTGCCATCACCATCATCAGCCTAAATACGTCCACTGCTGGACATATGCCTCCCCAATAGAATACCAGTTTTGGTAAGTTGTGCATTGGGGGATTTGCCATAATCACCGGAGAATGCTGCTACTCGTCCCTGGTGCAATCCCTTAGTCGCCTTGATGACACCCACGGGAAGGTATATGAAATGTATTTATATTTATGTATATTATTTGTAATTAGTTTTCTTTTCAAATTTAATAACTTTTTTAAATGAACGAAGTAAATTTCAAATAAAACATTGTTTTGCTCTACGGCCTGCTGTTTCGACGCTCCCACAAAAATTGAAAAACCAAACAAATTCAAATTGTTAATTTTTAAGAATATGAGTACATAATAATAGAGTAACAATATCGGTAAGATCCGTAGAACATATTCGACCATTGCTGGTGTTCAAAATGTTAAAATATATTAAATTATACAAATAATAGTTAATACAAGTGAAACAAATTTAATAGTACACATATTATAAGAATTTCACTTTGTTTACAGATACCTATGTATGTATGTAAACGCTTTATTGTACCAAAATTAACAACAACAAAAATAAATAAAAGAATAAAGTTGTGTACAAAGGCGGACTTATTCCACTTAGGGATCTCTTGCAGTCAACCTTAGAGATCAGATTTTTAACATTGATCTTTGTCATTAATTCGGAAATATCATAACACAAAAATGTATAAAAGAGATAACAAATCAACAAATAATGCTCTTACTGACTTGTCTCACACTCTGTAAGGTTGGCTGGAAGATATCTCTGCTGGAGATAAGCTCGCCTTTGTATAAACGATTTATAAAAGTATTTAGTTTTAAAATATGAAATAAAGAATAACAATAATGTATCCTCATAAAGTGAAAGAAATGTCTCAAGAGGCCAAATGAAACAGTCGCCACTATACCTGCACGTAAGCTTCGCGCGATAGCATATAAGGGTGTGGCACACTGGGCCAGCGCTTACTTTTATATCACACCTGACGTGCGCAGGAGTCGATCCGCGCATGCGTTGCGCAGTTTGATTAGTGACAGTGTTTGTGCATCGAGATGAAACTAACGGTCAGTTTACTCCTTTGTTTTTTAACCAAGTCGGTTGTTTTTTTTTTTAAGTGAGTTAGGTAACAAAGTTGTGAAAGTATATCCATTGGTTTACGTTGATAGTTAAAAGTATTATATGAACGAAATGTAATGTGCTTTTTTATTCCCATAATGATACGTAATAAGTAAGCCAATAATTGTCTAATAACTTACCAATTCAATCGCTCATTCTTCCTGAGGTGTCGTTCGTCAAGGCGACTAGTATGGTATTGCACCGGACAGACAGCTGCGTTCTCATATTAAGACAATTACTGCATGCGATCACCAATCCGCCTGCCAATCGTGGTGATTATGACAAATCCCCCAATTGGCAGCCTACCAAAAGTGGCATTCTATTGGGGAGGCTTATGTTTAGCAGTGGACGTACCTATTTCAGGCTGATGACGAAATTAAAATTAAAATAATTCATGACGCGACGATTGTAATGATTATCGAGACGATAAAGGAGTTTTCTCTTTCACGGGTAGACTGGCATAAATCTCTCAGTGATGTAAGCTATGTGGTGTAGTTTACCGTGTGGTTTCTGGTGGAGTAGAATAGGACCACTCCAACTCTTCCCGTGGATGTCGTTCAAGGCGACTAAGGGAATACATTATAAAACATCAATCAGGCCTCCTCAACCCGTCTGGCCAGCGCTGGGAGTGTAGACCAAATACTCCGTCTGTCTCCGGCAGATGAGAGAGGGTTGTGCTCCTGCAGTGGAGACAAAAATAACCTGATGATGATGATGATGATGTAAGCTACACATTTTGTACAAGCACTTTGCATTTTGTTTGTCTGTTAAATGTTTTGTATGTGTGATAAAAAAGTTTACAAAAAAAACGTCAGCAAAGTGTATATCGTACACATTATCCGCGAACGACAGTGAATTTTTATTTTCTTAATCCTGGAATATAAAAGGCTATATAAATAAGCGTGACATTTCTGTTACTTTTGCCAGGCAGTTTAATGTACAGTTCCAAATATCAGCTTAACTGGCAGGAGATTTTAGTTTACAACCGGCCTTATCGCTTATACGAGGCAGGCTAATGAGAAAAGAAAAATAAAGATTAAGATGCTAAGAAGATAAGAACTTACTTACTTCTTACTCCCCCTAAGTCTTGTCAGTTATCAGTAGTGCTTAGTTCGTTGGCATTCTGTAATCATTCCAGAGCACTGTCGACGTGAAGTGAGTTCTTTGTTCACTTCACGTCGACAGTTCTCTGAAATGTATACAGAATGCCAACGGATTAGCTTTCAAAGTGAGTGATGTCACTTGAGTGAGACTCGCACGTGAGTTTGTATTTAGAGAATAGTACAAGAGTTATCACATGTGTACCTAATCAACATCATATCAAACTGTCGACATCCACTGTTGGCCATACCCGATCCTCCGCCCTCCTCTTTCAGCCGCTTATGGTCACCTTCTTAAGGTAGTCGGTCCATCTGCCAGCGGGGCGTCCCACATCTGTCATAGCCACATACAAATTTCTTATAAAAATTAAAAAAAATTACAATATTGTTAAATAAAAACTTTCTTTTGTTCTAAAGACAAAGTAAGAGGCTATTGACAAACTCGTAAAAATGGTCGCATTTTAATAAAAGGTTAATGGCGGACAATTAAGACGACTTAAGTCCTTCAAAGGTAGCTATACTTCAAAGGGTTCTGCAAAATTGATTAGATTGTCAAGTTGTTTTGCTCGCGTGTACAGTTATCAGACTTCCTGCAAAAAAAGAGGATTTTCTTACCGTAAAGTATATGAGACCGCGGATCGACACGCGCGCAGGGTGGGACGCCTCGCCGCTAGACCAACCACCTGAAGAAAGGTAGCCGGAAGCGGTTGCATACGGAGGGCGGAGCACCGGATGTGGTGGTGATCTTTGGGGACGGCCTATGTCCACGTCTAAGGGCTGTGTGATGATGATAAAAATATATAATAATAATAATTCATTTATTTCAGATTAATCCATAATTGTGTTAGTGACAGACTTAAAAGTAATGTTAGTAAATATTAAAATCAAATCAAATAGACTCATACAAAACATTAAAAATATTATTTTACATTAAATATTGTGGTTCTGGACTCTACATGTTTCTGGTTACAGAACCGCACAACTGGGCAGTCCGCCCGCTCCAGTATGGTGTTAATAAGCCTATGTCATTCCAAGATCTATAAAATATATCTAGATATTATTAATTCATTTACCAATTTATTGCACACACAAAAGAAAAAAACATACAAAACAATAAAAGTAAGGAAAAAATAAAAGTACAAATGGTAATGCTTATCTCTTTAAGAGATTTCTGCCAGCCTACCAGCTACAGAGAAAACTTCGTGAAAAGGCAGACATGTGTGTACTTACATAACATATGATACTAGACAAATATGTAAACTACACATACTTCTACGATAGATAAAATATGATAGAATACATATACTCAAATAAATACATAAATATGTATCAATAGATAGTTATACCTGGTGAGCAAAAAAGAAACAAAAAATAATAATTTAAGAAAGTAATGTATCTACCTACCAAACCAATATTATGCATAAATTGTTTATACCTTTCTAGACATAAGCTATTTCTTTTAATTTATAAACGAATTCTAGTTTTCCACTTATTAGTAGGCTAATTAAGCTAATATATAAAACTTTTCAGGTGGCGCTACTTCTGCTCGCCGCAGCGAGCCAGGCAGCAGAAGTAAAAGAGTATTCTAGAAGTAAGCAGAATGTAGAAGAAGGTGCAACGAACAAGAGGGCGCTGGCCGTAGTCAACTCTAACGTTGAAAAGAGAACAACCCTACTATCGACTGGTAATTACAGACTCACAACCTATTTAATTATAATTAATTTCTCTTCACAATTTCTATTATTTTCCAAATGCTGTTGAAAGTAACCTAGTTTTTTTAGTTATTAAGATCAAGTTTAGTATTTAATATTGAACCAGTGTGCCACTTTACAGCAGCTGGACGTTTATATATGACCAGGTCTCCGTCACACGAACATACCTAACGCGTTAAGTACCTACATTATTGGCGTGGTTCACATCACGCCCATACGGAGTAATGACAATGCTTTGTCGAGCGCCTAAGGCACATTTTTGCGCATATTGTCTGACATTGGGAAAAAGTAGGTGATTTAAATCGTAGGTATTGTCATTTTACTAGGGAGTGATTTATCTGTTAATAGTAACTATTAAGTAATCTATGCTTATACTACCACTAGCTGTTACCCGCGACTTCGTTCGCGTGGATAAGTTACGTATGGTGCGAATTTTAAGGACGCACAGATAGCCGACATGACAATTGACAGCTTTCACAAATCGTCGCTTTTCTTATATTATAAACAGAACTTCTCCGATCATTCTTGAAATTTTGAGAACAATATAGAACATTCTGGACCAATATTTTCATAGTTCATTTTCAATTTTATCTAGAATATTCACGTAATATTCTAGAACATTCTGGAGAAATCTGGAATATTCTAGAATATTCACGTAATATTCTAGAACATTCTGGAGAAATCTGAAATATTCTAGAAAACTTCTCAATATTGTCACTCACAATCACGCCATGCAGCACAATCACGAGTTTATATGAGCCGCACAACCTGTTGGAACAAAGATAGAAGTATCCCACCATACATTTTTACTACCCACTTCCTACAACCGTAACCAAACTCCCTTACTTGCGAGTGCAGACAAAGGGCTATCTACCACTGCAACTATGAGTGGGTGGCAGTGGGTGGTTATGGAGAAAAGGCTGGCCCACATACACTCTCCTTTTATATATTATACTCGTATAATAGATAGATTTTCAGTATCCCTTATTCGAGTCATTTAACTATAGCAGGAAACTCTAAATCAACTTAGAATTCGATAATTATTACAACTTCTGTTTCAGTTGCCCCATCGGTCTCCCCGGGTATCGAATACGCTAACTCAAAGGAACTACAGCTGGACAAATCACCGGCACAAGTAAGTTCCTTACACTTAGAGCTACTTTTTAAACGATCCGAGTAGTTTTGATTAAGTACCAACAATTTCACAATAACTACCTACATATTCGTATATTTTGACAGCCTTCGTGGCGGAACAGGTAGCTCTCGGACTGTCACGCCGGAGATTGCGGGTTCAATCCCGCTAGGGGCAAATGTTCGTATGATGAATATGAGTGTTTGTACCCAAGTCTTGGATGTTTATGTATTTATTTATGTATGTGTATCCGTTATCTAGTAACCATACCACAGGCTCTGCCTAGTTTGGGACTAGATAATTGGTGTGAATGTCTGACATATTTATTTATTTATTCCTCTTAGAAGCGTAGTAGAAGCATTTAAATGAATGCAAAAACATGTCCACATCTCATGCTTCTAAAGTATCTCATTGTGCCTTCGGGCAGGAAAGGGAAAGTGTATAATTTAACCCCTTGGGGCTAAAGTAATTTTATTCTAAAAGAATTTGTTACTTGTGACACAATCAAGGGAATCTAGGTTCATACAGCTTTTTGAGACGTTGGCTGAACTGTAACTAATTCAAACAGACGCAACAACCGCCATTTTCAACGTTTCGCTGAAATTTGTTAATTTTTAAATTTATATATATATATATAGGGCTCGATTCTGAAGGTACAATGTTCAAATTTGACAGCACTAAAACTGTTGCTATCCTTGTCACACAATATTATGAAGATAAGGACGAAACCAATTTTAGCGCTGTCAAATTTTAAATGTGTGCTTCAGAATCGGGCCCATAATATATATATAATGTTTAAATAATATAACCTTGCATAATGTTTTGATATAAAGTTTGAAAACGTTACCACTCACATATGAGCCATCACTTTACTGAATATTTGCTTTAAAGTCGTTATTCCATTACCTACCACTCCGAACAACTCAGCGCAGTATGATGGAACATGACAGCTATTTCATTATGAATCCTGAGATGACATATTTGCTCCTGCATTGCATCGCGGTGAGAATGACGTGTGACGTGGAACAAGGCTACGAGATTGTGCAAAGAGGGACCTAGTGTTAAGGTTTAAGTCCATCTTTACTGAATGTTAACTTCAAAACAACTAATGCATTATAACTCCTAATTTAACGCAATATAATAAACTGACATCTGTTTCGTCCGAGATGACATTATTTGCTCCGACAATGCATCAGCGAGAAATACGAATGAACGACTTGTGCAGCACAGGGCCACGAGAGGCTTGTTGTGGCCTCAACCGTAAATGAGGGGCCCTAGTATCAAGGTCCATTGTTCACCGAATATTTACTTCTAAGCAACTGTTGCATCATAACTCCCAACAATTCAACGCAAAATATGAACTAAAAATTAATCTACAAAGAAACTAATAATTAATTTTAACAAGACGATTATTTACTATTACTGACTTATACAGAATGATAAGGGCCACGAGAGGCTTGTTGTGGCCTCAACCGTAAATGAGTGGCCCTAGTATCAAGGTCCATTGTTCACCGAATATTTACTTCTAAGCAACTGTTGCATCATAACTCCCAACCATTCAACGCAAAATATGTACTACGACAGCTGTTTCGTCCGAGATGACATTATTTGCTCCGACAATGCATCAGCGAGAAATACGAATGAACGCTTGTGCGACACAGGGCCACGAGTGGCTTATTGTGGCCCCAACTGTAAAAGAGGGACCTAGTGTCAAGGTCCATTGTTCACTGAATTATTTACTTTAAAGCAACTATTGCGTTATAACTCTCAACAACTCAACGCAATATAATAAAACATGACAGCTACATCATGCTAGTTTTGCTCTGACTTGTGTCACACAGACTTTTTAAACATGTCTACACTACATACATACATAATGCTCACGCCTCCTTTTATCCTTCTCACTGCGAACCCCAGCCTTTTTGAGGACGTTACTAATTAATTCCTTGAATGTCCTCCTAGGACGACTTCTGGCTGTAGTTCCTTCCACATTCGCACTGTATATTTCTTTTGTCACTCTTCTTTCACTATACCTGGTATTTTATAGATATGCGTCTGTCGAGTTCCCTATTCTACATTAAGTGTCTACTTTGTATACAAGAAATTATACGATTTATTTATTAAGGGAAACAAAGATTATAGGCAAAATATATACTGTAATTTTGTACATTGTTACTTCGAAAGCGGCTGGATGCGAAGGGAGGAGGTCCAGCTACAGCCAGCAGTGGACGTCTAAGAGCTGACATGATGGTAATATTGGTATTGTTGTTACCTACACTTAAAATCCCACTGACAAGAATCAGAATGGTGCCCCAAATCAAACTGTAAAACACTGAGTCAGACCCTGATTTACGGCTCAACTTCACCGTAAAAGAAATTTAATATAAAACTTGGCTGAGTGGCTCAAGACGACCGATAAATTTTTGCTACCAGAATTTTTTCAGCTACCGTTTTATTCTGGTCCGAGTTTTTATGCTACGCTCGTTCTCCAGTAATATTTCTGAGGATAGTTTTTTTCGCGGATTTGTTGAAGACAAAGTTACGGACTGAAGACTGAAGTGGGTGTCAAGAGATAGATATATTGTCATTTCGGGGCATGATATGATTCATAAAATATATATCAGCTTTTATTCGTTACTTTTAACACGATAACTAGAGTAATCGGTTACGGAATGGTTGATTTTGTATGAAGTTTAATAAGAATTTCCATTAAGTATCTAGTAACTGATACTTAATGCAATTCCTATCTCATCATCATTATATCAGCCCTTAGTCGTCCACTGCTAGACATACGTCTTCCCCAATGAACTCCACCACACCCGGATCTCCGCCCTCCGCATCCTACGCTGGCTACCTTCTTCAGGTCGGCGGGGCGTCCCACCCTGCGCGAGCCGATCCGCGGTCTCCACTCCAGAATTTCATCTGCCCTAACGATTACCTAACTCGCCATGTTACAATGTGTACTTAAAATGCTTTTTAATTATAACTACAGCAATTATGTTCTTGTGTGAAAATTACCTGAGTAAACTCGTACACGAAAATCACTTATAGTCACCAAAAAAAGTTGTTGACCACTTTAAGACAACTTACTACTCGTATGCAAAATTTTGACTGCCTCGTTGGCCCAGTGGCTTGGTCGTAAGACTTGAGCGGCAGAGGTGTTCAATTCCCACCAGGGACATAAAATTGTGACCCTGCAATTGTAAAAGTTAGTCCTTATCTGGCTGTTATGTTTGTCTAATTTCTATCGTACAGGAGAAAATCCTAGTTTGGGAATAGACATGTGTGTGTGTATTTATATATGAAATGTTGTTTATTTCTATACTTTTGACCTATCTATACTCCCCACTCAAGAATATCGAGTATTAAATGCAATCTTGATCTTTTTTTATACACAATCATAAATGTTAAAAATATATGAGATTTGTTGACATCAATATTTTTTAAAGAAAACTTAACATTTCATACTAAACAATTCTGTGAAAGCGACTTGCTATTTTATTTACTGACTGTACCTAATAACATAGAATGCTATGGGAATTAATTAAATAAACAAGATGTGAACTAGGACAAGTAGTTTGTCGGCACTGACATACTATAAAATTTTACTATGCAGTTTAATAGTAGCTGAGACGTATGACAGTGATTGTTGGGTATGGCAGAAGAAGCATGAAAGCAGGATAAATATAATGTATGTACTCTGAGGAAAAAATAAGTAGCCCTCCTCTACTTACATAAGGATAAAAATATACCACTATTACGTAAGTAGCCGCCCCCATTATAAATGGTGTCGCCTACAACTGATTCAGTAGCCGGCTACATTATTAAATAGTGTGGTTACTTAGTAATGTGGCCGGCTACTGAATCAGTTGTATTTATAATGGGGGCGGCTACTTACGTAATAGTGGTATATTTTTATCCTTATGTAAGTAGGAGGGTTACTTATTTTTTTCTCAGTGATATGCATGATAAGTTATGTGACAGAGTGAGGAATACAGTGATACGCAAGAAAATAGATAAATCGTACTATTCCATTAATGAATTACTAAATGACACATCTCTTTGACATATTAAACTTATTTGGACTCGACAGCACAGAATGTTATTATTTTAAATATAGTTTGACATTATTTTTTCATTAATTTTGATTCATCATGGACAATATTTAAATTAAATATATTTTAAATAACGTACTCTATTTGAGAATGAATTGTTATTGTGTGTTTGTGAGTGTTTTAAATTTTGTAATGCTTTATGAAATCTATTGTTGAGTAGGTGCTTTATATACGCAATAATTGTACGCCAAATTGGCAAATTGGCAGATCGCAGAGTTCAATCCCATACTGTAAACACCTGCTTTTACCTTTGTATCACAATAAATCTAATTTGAATTTGAAAGAAGATATAGTAACGAAGGTAGAAAAGGGTATGTTGTTAGTTTAGACATTTAGAGCGTATATTTGAAAGAAGAGTGACAAAAGAGATTTACATCGCAAATGTGGAAGGAACTACAGCTAGAACAAGTCGACCTAGGACGACGTTCAAGGATAAAATTGTTGACGTCCTCAAAATGCTATGGTCCGCAGTGAGATGATTAAAATGAGGTACATGAAAAGGTTAATGGATAGGATATGATGAATGATATGATATAAGTTTTGTTTTTATTTTAAAATGTATACGTTATAATAATAATAATAATAATAAATAAATATCTCAGACATTCACACCAATTATCCAGTCCCAAACTAGGCAGAGCCTGTGGAATGGTTACTAGATAACGGATAGACTTACTTAAATAAATATATAAACATCCAAGACTCGGGTACAAGCATTCATATTTATCATACGAATATTTGCCCCTAGAGGGATTCGAACCCGCAACCTCCGGCGTGGCAGTCCGAGGGCTACCCGTTCCGCCACGGAGGTCGTCAAAGGAGGTTTTGGTGCACAATAAAGAATATTTTTTTGACATTTTGATATGAGTGAAGGTATTGCGCAAAGTGACGATACATCGTCTCTTCCTACGCCTCTGGGCTCGTATTACATATGTATCTAGTTTAATAGTTGCTTTATTTATTTGTCTGTAGTTCTGCTCTGCGGTGTTACCTGCTTAATAATATCTTTTCTTAAAAAAAATGGTGTCATGATATCAGTTCAAAGTTTTTTTATATTTCTTACCATTATGAAAAAATTGCCTGGCATCTTGTATTATGTATATGTTCCTCTTACAACCAGTGACGAGCATCATCATCTCAGAATTTAGACGTCCACTGCTGGACATAGGCCTTCCCCAATACAATAAACGCCACCGCCCTTCGCATCCAGCCTCTTCCGGCCACCATCTTGTCAGTAACGAGCGGTGAAAAGAAATTTGAAACATTCTTATATTTATTTGGTTCTAATTCATCTGGAAATGACGAACGTATAAAAATACTTTTATATTGAGGTCGGAGCAAAAATGGTTGTTTGAAAATCGTTATTTCGCAAAAAAGAAACAATAAACAAACAATCAACGGTAATTGGCGAAATAGGGAACGTCTGTAAAAAAATTATGTGAACTCAGGGGCGGATTTAGTAGGGTCGCAGAAAATAATTACTCAATTCAATTCAGTTACTCTTTATGGCACGATAAAAAAATATACAAATATCTACAATAATAAAGTAACTTACATCTACGCGGTCTTATCGCTAAAAGCGAGTTTCCGTACAACCTCTGGGTAGAGGATAAGAATAATAAATAAATATAAATATATATATATATATATGTGGACATTTCACACACGGCCATCTGATCCCAAACTAGGCACAGCCTGTAATATGGGTATCAGACAGCTGATATACATACTTAAATACATAATATAATATATAAATAACATCCAGTCACAAGGCAAATACAAGTATTCATCACACGAATGTTTGCCCTGGGCGGGATTCGAACCCGCGACCCTGAGCTTCGCAGGCAGGTATACTACCGATTAGGCTACGGGGCCGATAAATATGAAAATTACTTCATTAAGCCCAAGATATGCATCCCCCCACAGAAGTGCATCCCCCCTTTTCACTCCATACCCCAAATCAAAATCAAACCAATATCAACAACGTTTCCTATATTTTTTATTTATTTAAACTTTATTGCACACAGTTGCACAACAGGCGAACTTAAAGACATTCTACACCAGTCAACCTTAGGGTCATGCTTATAATTTATGCGTTTGTCCACTTTGAACACTTAAGATAGATAAGAACATAGGAAACGAGCAAGTTTTCGATTCTACATATATACAGCGATAAATCAACATAGTATATTTATGTGCAAGTAAATATTAAATTTCAGTTAAATCGGTCCAGTAGTTTTTCAGTTATCTGGAGACAGACAACAAAAAAAACGTTGATTTAAACGTAAACGCAAAAATCTAAAACAAAATTTTGACTTTAAAAAGAATCTAAAAATTAATTTTAACAGGACGATTATTTACTGTTACTGACTTATACAGAATGTTGGTGATCATTATGTTTACATAAAACATCTTTAATTTAATTAATTTCAATATGGGAAAGTTTACTTCAAGTTTACCAAAAACGAATGGAACGGAAATTTCAAGAAGGCGATTAATTAGTAAAGTATTTGTAGAATCCGCCCTTTGAACGCAAGGATCGTGAGCCCTTCAGGCCAAAGTTCTTCCTGCCTTGTCTACAGGTTGAAACTAAATAGCTAGTATGGGCGACTAGCTGTTGCCCGCCACTTCGTCCGCGTGGACAACTTAACATCACAAATTATTATGTATTTCCCGTAGGAATGAGATGTTTTTTCGGGATAAAAACTCCTATGTCCTATTCCAGGACCTAACCTATATGTGTGCCAAGTTTCATCCCGATCCGTCCAGTGGTGTGTAGCGTGATTGCGTAACAAACATCCAAATGTCCAAACTTTCGCATTTATAATATTACTCGTAGTAGGATGTGTAACTCTAGCGGTTTTGGCAGCGCACGCCAGAATAGCTCGCAGATGGTAGATTTTTTCCTACTTACATGATATTTTGGAGAATTCATACAATATCTTTGAAAATTGTAGCCTATGTGTTATTCTGATGTACCCAATATTATTGTAAAGTTTCATTAAAATCCATTCAGTAGTTCTTACGTGAAAGAGTAATAAGGCACCAGACATTTTAGTGAAGGATGAAAGCTCTACTTTTCAGGAGACCAAATAAATGATTGTTAATAATGATCCCTCGAATTCACGAACGACACACTCTTCTGATGTATGCTATATACATACATACACACATAATGCTCACGTCTTGGTCCCAGAGGGTAAGGCAGATACGATGTATCGCCACTTTGCGCAATGTAATATTGCAAAGTAGCTTTCCTTCGTCCGCTTATCGCCCCGTGATACCCCTTGACGTGATGTGTTGCGAACAACATCGCCGTCTTGTTGAGGTACCACGATTAACTAGGGAAATAATTGTCCACCTCATCAGAGCCCTGCAAGATTCAGTGAGGCTAATAGTGCCCGGAGTTCGCCCTTCTCCACGATGTCGGCACGCTTACGACCAGGCTAGCCCCTGGACACGCATCCATCGGCACGGCAGACCTAGGATTGGCGGACGGGACAGGGATCGGGGCGAGAGAGACAGGAGATGGGGGGTATGGATAAGGAGTATAGGGTAGGTATGGGATACCGCTATTACGGAAGGATAGTGGGATTGTAGTAGCGATAACTCGGGAAGCCGGGACCGCATACCCGTGACTCGTCTGGGTAGCACCGGAGAGGCAACTACCTCAACCAAGTCCATGCTATATACCAGCCATATTATAGCTACACTCTGTATAAACTGGTTACAATTTCCACATACACCGCAGCTGAGCTTTTGAAGCTTAAGGGCGTCACCACACGACCGACTTTTTGATTACCTGACTGTTATTTCTTTAGTGAAAACTCAAGATGCTAACGCTGTTGCTTCTCGTATTTGTAGTATCTAGTTTAAATGGCTATACTGCCATTGTCTACTTCATCTGGTATAAAATTATAAATAAAATAAAATATGTTTATTTTCTAGCAACATAAGAAAATTTTGAAGGCTCTCCTTTTAGACTTGGATAGTCTATGTTATGAGGCCCCGCTCTTCATAACAAATATAGTATTAATGTTTTATATAAAGATTCCTAAACATTTGCTTTTATTTTTATCTTAATAGATACTTATTTCTATTTATTTTATACTAGCTGACCCGTGCCCACTTCATTGGGCGGTAAACATTTTCCGACTACCACGAAAAAGTCTTTTCATTTTTCGGGTTAATATATAGCCTACGATACTCACAAATAACATGGCTTTCTATTGGTAAAAGAATTTTCAAAATCGTTTCAGTAGATCCAGAGATTAACCGCTACAACCTCACAAACTTTACCTCTTTATAATATTAGTATAGAGTGAAATAAAAAAAAAATTAAAAAAAAACATACCGTCGAATTGAAGTCTCCTCCTTTTTTGAAGTCGGTTGAAAATTAAACATAATTAAAGGCCCATAATAGGATCAGACCCCGAGTGTATTTGTTTTGGTATAGTTAGCAAGATACAACGCGGACAAGGAACATGGCATAAAGGCGAGGCGTAAGTTTCGCAAATGTTCGCATATGCAGCAATGTTTATTACCAGCATAATGTTGTTCCTACACACAGCTCCTAGTTTCTTACACATAGCTCTTAGTTTATTAGCATACTACGTAATTGCGAAACTGCTCGACAAAAAATAATCAAATATCGTTTAAAAACTAACAATTAAATTTACAGTCGCCAGAAGATGGACGATACATATTTTCGAGTTAGTGTATGTGGTCATTCAATAATTGAATCAATTAAAAAAGAAACAAATTTCATAGAAAAATGTATTTATTAGTTGTTAATCGTTAGTTGTGCTTCTTTTGTGTTCAGTCCCAGTGTTAGCAAAAAAAATTGAAGGGTCTAAGGAGAACACATTTCGATATTTTTGGATTTTTTGTCTGTTTGCTTGTTTGTTTGTGCACGCATCACTTAAAAACTGCTGAACGGATTTTGATGGTCTTTTCACAAAAAAACATAGTGCTTAATTCAATGTAACATTTAAGCTTTATTTCATTGCAATTGGTGCAATCAATCAAAAATAATGCCAATTTATAGTTTTCTAATACTCGCATACACTGCATTAGTATACAACAAAGAAGTGTAGGGTGTAACTAAGTGTCGTATTGCAATGAGTGAGAGAGTGGGAAAGGGAACGGGAGCGGATTCCGTAGTCCACGCGAGCGGAGCCGCGGGCACAGCTAGTCCCCAATAACTTTCTGGAGTGTGTTTCTACTGTCCCTTAATAAGTAATTTATAATTGTATCTGTCAATTCTTAACTATGCAATAAAAAGTAACTGAATTGAACTAAGTTATAGTCGGCGGATAATCGACCGTGTTCCGAAGCCTTAGACATACGAGTATAGTACGACATATTAATACATGAACCAGTCAATCCAGTGTACACGCAATACTGGTACGAGCATGTATGTGCTACATTGAATAGACAGCGCTTTCACGGACCACGCCCAGACCAGAAAAGCGACTTTAACAGACCCCCACCAACAAACGAGACTGCTGCACATTGCTGTCTTTCTTCTAAAGTCTGAATTAATCATTTATCATAGCGTCAATGTACACGTAAGGATATTATATGAGTTACAAGCTTTAAGTATTGCACAACAGGCACAAAGTTAATGCCGATGCAACGATCTCTATGTACTACTAGACGGAGCGTTCCAAACAATGGCTCTGTTCCACGCAACTGCGGCTCCGGGAGCCGCAACTTGGTCAATTCACAATGACACTTGTGCCGTTAATACGCAGAACATTTAATTATTACTAAATATTGACGCTACGGGTAAACAGCGTCAATATTTAGTAAATAATTAAATGTTCTGCGTATCAACTGCACAAGTTTCAAAGTGAATGTGAACGAGTTCGGAGCCGCAGTGGCGTGGAATAGACCGATTGTTTGGAACGCTCCATCTAGTAGTACATAGAGATCGTTGTGCCGATGGTATTCTTTACCAGTCAACCTGTGGGTCATGCTAAAACATTGTGGTAAGTAGGTAGTTGCAAAGTATTGCGATTTGGCCGTTTGTCTACTTGCACTAGAAGTGGAAAAACGCTTTCTAGGTGTTATCGCTGTGAAAGAGAAACGGCGCAGCAAACCTCAAGCAACACATCTTTTAAATTCAAGTTTGTCTACAATAATATAAAGATTGTGCGAAGCTGAAGCAACATTACTAACAGGCGTCGTCGTCTATTTTATAATAGGCTTCTGTTGTGATATCCTGCTTTTGTACTAATCCTGGATATACTTCGTAAGAATTATTTTATTTAACCAATAAAATACTTAATTAAGCTATTTTGTATTTATTGTTATATTTGACAAGATGTGAATTTTTCTTAGGAGTGACAGAGAACATCAATGTAGAAAAACATATTTAAAATATACTATGGACTATAAATAGCCAGTATCAATTATTCCAACAGATTTTTACCGAAGTGGTTTTTTAATGTGATTCTTAAACTTTCTGTCCGTCATATTTAAGATTTCCTCTGGCAATTAGTTGTAGCGTATACATTGCCCCGTGAACGATTTACTGACCTTACTAAAACAATTTCGTCTCGTATGAGTAAAAAATCCAGAAGAAGACTGGAAGCAGTACTACTTTTGTAAACACTTAATGTTCTAAATTGAATCCATTTCGAAAATAAGAAAAAACTTAATAATCTTTTGTATAATTTTAATATTTGAAACATCGCAATTAATATAAATCCAAATTTATTGTTTTCTCACGTGTTACTTACTCCTTTTCTGTATATTGACAAATACTTCTCCATGGACGTCCCTAGAACGGTTCGCAGTGTTTTCTTTTACTTTGCTTTCTGTCAGAATCGATGGCAATACTTGGAACTTCTTTAGGAACTCAATGATTATCTTCAACATCACCATTTTCGCCAGCTGCTTACCTAGACGAAACGAGTGACTTGGATAAGTAAATGTTATATTACACAGCCTTAACTAAGGGGCAATTGCATATACAAATTTTATATCTGTGAGGTGATGGAGTAAATTATTATTCCACTTCTTATACTCGTAAAGTGTCTCATTGTTCCTTCGGATAAAGTGAATCATTGTAGTGAATAAAATTTCCTCCAAATTCTATTAAACTTTTTTTATTCTACAAGAATTTGTCATTCGTAATACAAGCAAAGTTATCTAGGTTTATACAACCTTTTGAGACGTTGGCCAAACCAGGTATAGAGGGACTATGACATAGTGGGACTAAATCATAGCGGGACTAGTCTATTTGTTCTACAAACCTATACAAAATCGAGGGCCATCGCCAAATGGCATGTAAGCATAACGTGAGATTATCGTCCTGTTCTTCGATGAAAATCTCTCTGGATCAAATGCATCAGGGTTTGGAAAATACTCATCATCATAATGGATGGCATCAAGTGGGATAAGTACAAAAACGCCTTTGTCTACAGAAAAGCTCGTTTCAGTAAAAGTGTACTTAGCTGTGCATATTCGATCAATTACAAACGGACCATATTTTCGCAACGTCTCATTTAATACCATTTCCAAATATTTCATTTTGGATATCATCACATCATATGTTATTTCTCCACCAGAATTTTCAGTAACACTTACAATTTCTTCATAGCATTTTTGTTGGATGTCCTGGTTTTGTACCAATTCGTGAATCAAATAAGTCAGCTGATGCGGTAACGTAAACATTAAAGCAAAATAGAAAGAAGAAAGATTCTGAACCACGCCTTCGTTATCAAGCCTGTTTTGTTTGGTTACACCATTGAATGCTTCCCATATATCATCGTTTTCTTTGATCTTTATCAACGAATTCAATATCGCATCAGTTTTCTTTACATTATTTTCACGTTTATTCATTAACGACATTATAAATTTATAGAAGTATTTGTAAACTGTAAAACTAAAAAAGTTTACGACTGGCATGACAATTTTCTTAACTAACGGAAAACCACTGAGAGCACGGTATATTTCGGGTAATTCTGTTTTAATTAGAATTTTTGAAAACTTTTCCAAGTCATCTTGTTTACAGACTTCGTCGCTATCTAATCCGAACATGACCTTAGCACAGACTTCTTGCACGAGCTTCAAATTTAATGCATATACTTTGTGCGTAGTTTCATTTTGCACAAGCCCTTCAACTAATTCTAAATATTTGTTAACACACGAGCTTATTGATAAACTTAACTTGGCTATTTTCAATTTAGTGAACATAGGTGATATCGATTGCCTCAACACAGCCCATTTCTCTCCACCGTCCATTAAGCACAAACTCTTTTTGTAATTCTTTAAAAAATTCAACCTATTTGTAAAGTGTTCCGCATTTCGCACCAATACTTGTTTTATCATATCATGGTCTTTCAGAACTAGTGCTGGAGTTATGCCGATGAATATTCCAATACATTTCTCGTTTGGATAATCGTTGTAAATTTTTTTCAGGACTTCTTTTTCTCGTTTAATTCTTAGAAGCACAAGACCGTAGTTTCCCAGTATGGGGAAAGGAGTCGGTCCTACAACTCCTCTTCTTCTCCAGTAGCTGTAGATATTCCAAAGATAATATGTATAATAAACAAATAACACTGCAAGTATTGGCCAAAAAAGAAACATTGTGAAATGGAAAACGTTGTCCTTATTCACCAATAGACCCAAATGACTGTTTTATCGTGTTACGATGGTTATATTCATAAGTTTAATTAAGGAGACGTATTATGACAAAACTATTTTCGAAAAGTTTATCACAGTTTATGCAAAAATCAAATTTTGCAGACTTTAATCCTACCAGTGGCATATTATTATATGGGTCGTCTTTTCTCTAATTGATATTATATCTTATCTTCTTAGGGAGCCAGTAAGACTAGGTGACCCTTCGACCCTTCAGGATCTTTTGTGCCAAACCCCTGTCCACCAACGGTGCCCCAAGCCGATTTAGTGGACTTCACACACGCGTTAGAATTTCTTCTTTGGCACGAGCAGGTTTCCTCACGATGTTTTCCTTCACCAAAAAGCCTGTGAAATTATAAATAAACCGTACCTAAGTTTCGAAAAACCCAGTGGTACAGGCGGGGTTTGAACCCACGACCTCAAGAACATGAGGCGAGTGAACCACCGATCCGGCTACCACGGTTCTTAATTGATATTAACTTTCCTTATCACATCGATTATGTTAGAAAATAAAAGTAGTTAAAAACATAGCCTTAAGTTATCAGCTCAAATCGTGTAATGTCATTAAAAAAGAAAAATTTTAATAAGCGCTAAAATGACTGTAAATTTGAATGCGTTGTCGTGATCAATATTAAATTGACTATCTACGAGTATACCCCTAATCTATACATATAATAAAATCGTAAATGCAAAAAAGTCTGTACATTGAATATATTCGGAAAAAAACCAACCAGGGCGACTTAAAATGAGTAACTGAACATGTTAAAACAGTTTAAAATTTTTTTGTTTGTTTGTTTGTTTGTATGTTTGTTAGGGCATCACGCATAAACTGCCGAACGGATTTTGACGAAACTTTGCAAAGTGACAGTGTATATTCCGGAATAACATAATATATAAAAAAAATCTCCATAATTATCCAAGAAATAGATAACCAGCAACTAAAACTTTAGTGCAGTACAAAGATAATAAATTTCAGAGGTCTACTAAAACCAGCTAAACTGATCTTTGATTTTCAAAACTGATATAAAAAGAAAATAATAATTGAGAAATCTGAAAAGAGATTATTCCGAGGAAAAGTATTTATTCAGGGAACATGTAGAAAACTCTATGCAGACCACACTTCTAGCGTTCTTCAGAAGTCGTATGACGAGTTGCCGCGCTACTTATACAACTATCAGGTTTATTTAATCGACGTCGACGGGCGACTTTAGGCAGGGTGTACACTGTTCATCACAGTAACAGTGAATGGTATTTATTAACGAATAGCTGTGCCCGCGGCTCCGCTCGCGTGAACTACAGATAATCCGCTCCCATTCCCACTCCCGCTCTCGCTTCCGCTGGCGCTTCCGCTTCCGCTCCCGCTCCCGAGCCTCTCCCGCTTCCGCTCTCGCTTCCGCTCCCTCTTCCTCTCCCACATCCACTCCCCTTTTCCTACGCCCACGCCCACTCCCACTCCTATTCCCACTCCCGCTCCCACTTCCGCTCCCGCTCTCGCTCCCGCTTCCGCTCCCGCTCTCGCTCCCGCTTCCGCTCCCGCTCTCGCTCCCGCTTCCGCTCCCTCTCTCGCTCCCCCTCCCCTCCTGCTCCTGCTCCCGCTCCCGCTTCTACTCCCACACCCACTCCCCTTTTCCCACGCCCACGCCCACTCCCATTCCAACTCCTACTCGCAGCTCCAAATGTAATCCACTCATCGCAATCTGAATAGTACGGAAATACTATTATGAGCAATATATTGCATACTAACCTTACCTACTAATGTATTTGAAAACTAAAAATGTCTATTACTTTTGATTGAGTTAGCCAATTGCGATGAAATAAAGACTAAATGTTGAGTTAAGCCCCATGTTTTTGTGAAAAGTCCATCAAAATCTGTTCAGTAGTTTTTATGTGATGCGTGCACAGACTCGCAGACAAACAGATAAACAAACAAAAATTTCAAAAATGATTGAAATGTGTTCTATTACTTATCCTTAGACCCCTCAATTTTTTTTTTGCAAATATCTTCAATGTACAGACATGCGATGTTTACGATTTTATTTATTAGATTGTTACTACAGTGATAGTGTATAATCCCGGAATAACATCTTATCTATACATATAATAAAAGAGTAGAAAAAACAAAAGAAAAGCGAATCTGTACATTGAAGTTAAAAAAAAAAATTCACTGCCCGGACATTACTGAAGACCAGTAGAGTCCAAAAATATAATTAAAAAAATTCTTATCTGTCTGTATGTATGTATGTATGTATGTACGGGCTAATCTTGGAAACTGCTGAACAGAATTTGACGGCATTTTCACTGTTTAATAGCTTTGAGTTCGGGCCTCATACTGGTATAAATCATATCTCAATAAAATGTCAGGATGATGATATACAAGTTGACCTCTCATTTCATATCATTTGTATGAAAGTGTAGTTCAACATTACTGGTCGATGCAAGAACTTAACAGAAAGTGACAGAGATGTTTTAAAGCTCATTTATAGATTTATTTTAGCTGATGTATTTCCACAAGTCTCGATACAAAAAGTTCGCTATTCGATAATTAGTGGCCCTGTATTAGACCGGTGATCGTCGACAATGTCAATATCGAAGCTGTTCAGGAGTACGTCTGCCTAGGACAGACAATATAGTTGGGTAGGATCAATTTCAAAAGCTGACAGAAGAATCCAGTTAGGGTGGGCAATCTGCTGCTATCTTTAATCAGTGCGTCCTGCCTGTCATGATTACAGGAGACGTGGACACTGATGGTGGGCCTGATCCACAAGATTCAAGTGGCTCTGCGAGCTATAGAGAGGGCAATGCTCGGGGTCTCTATGAGGGATATGATTCGTAATGAGGAGATCCTATGAATAACGAAGGTGACCGACATAGCCGAAAGAATTAGTAAGCTGAAATGGCAGGTCACATCTATCGTAGTACCGAACGGACGTTGGGGCAGACGGGTTCTAGAGTGGGACGCGAGACGTCGCACGCACCATCCACCACGCGCAGGATGGGACGCCCTGCCGCCAGGTGGATGGACGACCTGAAGATGGTGGCCGGAAGCGTCTGGATCTGTAGAGCGTTGTGGCATTCATTGGGGAAGGCCTATGACCAGCAGTTTGACTGCAAAATAGGAAGGGAATAGGAGGGGAAGGAAGTCGGATGGGAAAGAAGAGAGGGATTAGGATAGGAGAGGAAAAATGAGGGGGCAGTGGTAAATAAAGGGCGTAGGAAGGGGTGGGTTAAGGGAAGGTGGAGAGGTAGGAGTAGGGAGAGGGAAGGGGTGGGGGAAAGGGTTTTCAACGTTGTGGGAAGGGGATGAAGAAGGAAAGAAAGAAAGGGTATGGAAAGGACAAATTGGAGGGGGGGGGGGGTGGGGAAGGAAATATCACCTAATTTGCACAATATTAAAATATATTTTTTTATATTGATTATATGATAATCTTTTAATTCATGATAAATGTAAATGTCAACTTTATTTAAAAAAAAAAGCGGCCAAGTGCGAGTCGGACTCGCCCATGAAGGGTTCCGTAGCAGCAAGTAACATAATATAAAAGTTATTGTAGTTCGTTGTAACTTTGATCGATGTTTTAATAATAGTATTGTGGTTTACGATTTATGACTTATAAAAAAAAACTACTTTAATAATCTCTTTCAAACCAATTTTCGGTGGAAGTTTGCATGGCAATGTACATCATATATATTTTTTAGTTTTATCATTCTCTTATTTTAGAAGTTACAGGGGGGGGGGGACACATTTTACCACTTTGGAAGTGTCTCTCTCGCAAACTATTCAATATCATTTTTTAAGATCAATCCACACGTATGGGTTTGATGAAAAAAAAAATTTGAGTTTCAGTGCTAAGTATGGGGAACCCCCAAAATTTAATGTTTTTTTTTTCTATTTTTGTGTGAAAATCTTAATGCGGTTCACAGAATACATCCACTTACCAAGTTTCAATAGTAAGTTCTTATAGTTTCGGAATAAAGTGGCTGTGACATACGGACGGACAGACAGACATGACGAATCCATAAGGGTTCCGTTTTTTGCCATTTAGCTACAGAAACCTAAAAAACTGTGGTCCAACGGGCGAAACCGCCGCCGGAACGCTAATTTTTACCCGACTTCAAAAAAGGAGGTTCTCAATTGGATAGTATGTTTTTTTATGTAAGTATATTAATATTTTTAATGCATAACCAGATTAATAGATTTCTTTGAGGATTTAGTAATACACGTAATACGAATGTGTAATGTTAAGTTGTCCACGCGGACGAAGTCGCGGGCAACAGCTAGTAATAAAATATATTTATAGGCATCGTCGATACGTGAACAAAAGACTGCAAAGATATCTCAGACATTCACACCAATTATCCAGTCCCAAACTAGACAGAGCCTGTGATATGGTTACTAGATAACGGATACACATACTTAAATATTCATATTCATTATTTGTTTCATGTAGTTTACAAGATGTTAGATAACAATACACAGGTACTAACATGAACCCTGTAAGGGCGCTACAATATATGTAAAATTATCAATTAAAAATATAAAAATAAATTATAAAATAGAATTTTTTTTAATATTTACAATGTCAGCATATTAATTAATTTAAATGTCAATATAAATCTATATAATATAAAATGTCAGAAAAACTAATGAAACAAAAACATCAATTTAAATATTATTGCTATCATTAAAAAACTCATGCAATGAGTAAAAACATTTGGCAATTAAATACTTCTTCAGCTTATTATTGAATATTGTCTCCTTTTTTTCATTTATTATACATGTTGGAATTTTATTATATATTTTTATCGACATACAGTGTGTGCCTGAGGTGAACATATTTAATTTAGAGGGAGGTGGCGCGAGCTTGTCCTTGTAAATAAATATATAAACATCCAAAACTTGGGTACGAACATTCATATTCATCATACGAACATTTGCCCCTAGCGGGATTCGAACCCGCAACCTCCGGCGTGGCAGTCCGAGAGTTACCCCGTTCCGCCACGGAGGTCGTAAACACGCAAAGTTTACACTTTTGTTTTATTAGATTTATATTAATAGTTCTGAGTAGTAAGTACAGTGGGGCAGCGAATTTGTGGATCCGTCGGAGAAATGTGACAGCCCAACCAGCAGACTGGTGAAATATACAGCCCTAGGCTATTAAATAGGCTCATAGTGGGGGCATATCGGTGTTAATGCATCTAACACCGATATACTTATACCTACCCCCACTTTAGACCTATCAAGCTATAAAAGAGACAGTGTGCTAGTTGGAAATTTGACGTTTAAGTGCACCTACCTCACCGCATCTCATTCCCCGAAACCCTATAACTCGGTCCTCCACTGTACCTTCTTTGAGAAAACTAAATAAAACATAAACAGAAAGGGTCTTAGAGATAAGAAACATTTCTCTGAAAAGCTTGCGACCGTTCGAATTTGAATACAGAATTGCGTTAAGACGTATAAATGGTCTGCAGACCGTGGCGTTTAAGAATTAATCGGCCAGGCATTATGAGAGGGTACCCTAATGACTCAGGCTTTACGCCAGACAAAATATATACAATTCAAAGGCACGAAGCTAGCTAGCACTTATACCCTAAAGGAGGACGCTTAGAGAGCATAAGGCTAAACACGCACTGCGAATTTATACGCCGCGATTTTTTCCGCAGAATTCTGTGACATATGGAAGTGGTATGAAGCTGCACGCACTGCGGAAAAAATTCCGCAACCAAATTTGTGTTTTGCTGCCATCGAACTAGACCTTCGAAGTAGTACATAGAGTTCATTGTTCGCTGCAGATTTCAACGCGCCGCGCCGCGGTTCCGGAAAAAAATTGGGGCGGAAAAATTCGCGGCGAATAAAATCGCAGTGCATGCTCGCTCTAAATATCAAGTTAGGCCGTGTGGTACCCGGTTTAGAATAGGGTCACTCCTAGTCTTCTCTTGATTGCACCAGGGATAGATATCAGCGTTCTCCTGTATATACTGCGATCACCAATGTACCTGTTAAAAGAGAGCCCACCAAAATTGGCATTCTATCTTTTCGTCCTATTGCGTAACCAAATTTCCTACGAAACCAAACTGGCTACGAAATGGGAAATGCGTCATAACAAAATTGGGGAGGCTTATGTTCAGCGGTGGACGTATGATGATGATGATGCAGAAATTATCCAGCCACCAACTGATCCGACTTCAGAGAGGTCATGTTTAATCTAGTTTTTAATTTTTTCCTAATATTTCATCATCATCATCTTCATCAGGTTATTTTTGTCTCCACTGGAGGAGCACAACCCTCTCTCATCTGCCGGAGACAGACGCAGGATTTGGCCTACACTCCCCGCGCTGGCCAGACGGGTTGGGGAGGCCTGATTGATGTTTTATAATGCATTCCCTTAGTCGCCTTGTACGACATCCACGGGAAGAGTTGGAGTGGTCCTATTCTACTCTACCGGAAACCACACGGCTAATATTTAATTGACGTATAACTAGATTAGATTTTAGATGTTGATATCTCTAAAATGCTAAGTGTGAGATGGATCATTTTTGCATAACTAGGCCCAGTGCGTGACGTAGTCACCGTGGGCCAGTTTTCGAGTTCTATCAATATTCTATTAGCAATGTTGCAAAATACTGATATTGGTATCAATTTCTGGAAATGTCATTGCCGTTTGCATTCATTTGTGTTTGCACAATTGGAGTAACGAACGCTATGACATTCGGTCCATCTGGACCGACAATCTGAAGATGGTATCTGGAAGCGGCTGGATGCTAAGGGTGAAGGATCGGGTGTGGTGGCGTTCATTGATGAAGGCCTTTCATGTCCAGCAGTGGACGGCTAATGTCCGATATGATGATGATATATGATGTGGGACGAACGGACTAATGTTATTATCTAATTTAAAAAAAGGTTAACTACTTAAATGTTAAAGTCAAAATGTAAAGTCCTTACTACAGGTTTCCTTGGTCCAAGATTTATGTAACTTTGTCACAGCCTTAGAAATTTTGTTAAAATTTGGCCGAATGTTAAACAGTCAAAATATAAATTTATTCAAAGAATTAATAGTGACAAGAGGAATTCAACATTAGGAATACGGCGTACAGTCTACCTACGTTACGTTAAGGAAGAACTAATTAATGTGTGGTAGTGCTGCTCCATCATCGAAACCGAAGAGTTTGGCAGCGGGCATCCATTTGTGGCGAGTGCCGCGAATGCAAATGTTAAACAGTTGTTTAAATTTGAAACAGTTATTCCCTTTTCTCAATTTAAGAATAGTTGCAACTAATTCCAGTGATAGAAAAGAACCCATCTCGCAAAATAGAAGTACTGGCTGATTCTAGGTTTACATGACATATACTAATAGGCTATTTATTCTTCAGTCATATCAGTGACTATGGTTAAACTGACAGCAAAACCTATCGTGTAATAGACGCCTATGCGTCTATCAAAATTTCTCGTTTTCACGACCGCCCTAAAAACCGGTTAATTCCCAAACATTAGTCACCGCGTCACGACCACCACTCGCGATAAAACTCTCAGAAATGACGGCCGGCCGCCGAACCCTCCATTTCACCGAATGGCAAGTTTACAGTTGAGAGGAGATGACGATTTTGCCCCTCATTGTGGGCAACCTCCCTACGCATAATTTTTTTAGATTTATAATATTATGATGGGTAGTTAAGGGCAAGCTAACAAAATGAACTCCATCGTTGAAATTGTATGAATAAATATAGGTAAATAAAGGTCATTGGATGGGGCAAAAACAACTACAGAGTTCATACTACGATGTACTCGTATAAATGTTATATACTATGATGACATTATTTGAATTGTTGACATTGTAATTTATACATTATTTTATTTTACGACGATCCCTTTTACCATATTAGAATGACATGTAAAATTGAATTTTTAACATGTAAAAGTGAAATAAATTAATCTAATCTAATCATATAGAGGATTGGATGGAGAAAATCATTCTACTTACCTATAATTTTGTATATAACTCTATGGAAAATATTTTATTAAAATACGACCGGTATTGGTGCTAAGTCATCATCAATGTAAAGATTGAAAGTATTCAAATAAAAAAATATTATGTACAACTATTTCAAGTATTTAATGAGATATGTTTGAAAAACTTAATGATACAAAAAAATTGCCTCAGGCTAATTTTGTCACTTGTGACAAGTGACCTGGTCATTGGACTCAAGCACCAGAGGTCGTGGGTTCGATTCCCACCTGGGACAGACAACTTTGTACAGTTTGTACAAGTTGGTCCCCGTCTGTATGTTATATTTCTGAATTGTCCTATCCATGTTTAATTCTTGTAACACAGGAGAAAATCCTAGTATAGGATTAGATAAATGTGTAATACTTCTGTCGACTTTTTCATGCATTTTTGACTTTAATGGTTACTAGCAATATTATATTATTTCATATCTCAAAGATGGACGGTCCACCCCAAACACAATTATTTCAAAATCAATTCCCTCAATTCCACCTCCACCCCATCGTAATATTAGGTGCGTTTACATGCACGCAATTTCCACAGTCTTGCGCTTGGTACCGGTACCGCACGCGTTTGGTGCGTATTCCCCGAGTGAAAGCACGAATGTCTTACAACGCTCCCAGTGTCTCTCGTGCGCGAAAAACAACAACTCTGCTGACTGACGTAAGGATTACCTACTTTTGATTTTTTCCCGCGGGACTGCGCCTGCGTGTAAATGCACCTATTAGCCAAGTAACCATTAAATTAGTTAAGGACTTCCTAACTCAACCTCAAACGGTGAGGTCTCTCGGGTAATGACGAGGTTCGCATTAAATTGAATCAATTCTACTTCAATCTAGTTGGAATACTGACTTGTTGGGAACGATTGGAACATCTGCTAGAAGTGCTCGTGGCTAGAACGTATCAGAGTCGGTTAATATTTATGCACAGAAAATATCAAAACTTATAAATCTAACCCACTTTCCAATCTATAATATACTAGCTGGTGCCCGCAACTTCGTCTGCGCAGGATTAGTATTTCGAGTAGCTTATGTTAGCGTGGCGTAGAAAAGAACTAATATTATGACATTAAAATTATAATTTTATGGCGCACGCCAGAATAGCTCGCAGATGGTAGATTTTTCCTACTTACTTGATATTTTGGACAATTCACACAGTATCTTTATAAATTGTAGCCTATGTGTTATTCTGATGTATAAGCTATATTATTGTAAAGTTTCATTAATATCCATTCAGTAGTTTTTACGTAAAAGAGTAACAAACATCCATCCATACTTACAAACTTTCGCGTTTATAATATTAGTAGGATATGCTATATCTGAGATCGCTATACGTGACATGTTCGCATTTGTACACTTTCCATTAATTGGCTATCTATATCCACTGCAAGGCAAAGATTTCCTCGTTTTTTTCATAAAATTTTACTGCAAAAAAAATTTTCCCAATTTACATTTTGCACACTTCAACACGACACCAGATACAAAACATTTTTTTTGTGTCCTCACTTTTTCTAAGTGCGGGCTCACTTTTGCGCAATCGTCGCACAAATCACGCGGTGGCGTTGAAAAGGGCTCTATTCATAGTCTCAAAATGTTATAAGAATTTTCAGGAAGTTTAATTATTTGACATGCGACTTATTTTAGTTAATTAATTTTGTGTAACGATCTTTGTTATCCGAAATAAATTGTTTTTATTTTTTTAATTACCTAACCTACCTACTCTGCACCCAAAAGGGAAATAAAATGCCCTAGACAAAGTAGGTACTGACGTAAAATAGATAGATGTTAGAACAGAATATTAGTTTTCTTCTTTCGTTAATTTCGTTACCCACGTAGCTAAGTAATTTATAACATTAAGTTTTTAATACAATGGCATTTTTATTAGTTATCAAATGAGATAAGTAATCAAAAAATCTAGTCGTTGTTTTGACTTAACTTAAATAAAATAGAAAGGATAGTGGGTAAAAATGTTTGTTTTCATTACAAAATGTAGAGATTCTTTTATCTCCTGTAAAGTTGTCAATTTTGACTTACATGGTCTTAGAACTTTTGCGCAGATATACAGAAAAATCTGATGAGACTATTGCGTATTTTATTACCTTTAGAAATTAAACTTATAAACCTCAAAAAAAATTATATTTACAATTATTTAGTTTTTTCAGTACTTGTTGCCTTAATGATGAAAAACAAATAGACTCTATGATGGCGTGTAAGATTTATAATACCTATTTAGGGCAACTTTTACTACAGACAGTAGTGCTATTCTGTAAAATACAAACTCACGTGCGAGTCTCACTCAAGTGATTTTAGTCATTTCAAAACCTAATCCATTGACATTCTGTAAACATTCTAGAGCACTGTCGACGTAAAGTGAGTTCTTTGTTCACTTCACGTCGAGAGTGCTTTAGAATGTTTACAGAATCAACAGTGAATTAGGGTTCAAAGTAAGTGAAGTCACTCGAGTGAGACTGCACGTGAGTTTGTATTTTACAGAATAGCACTATAGTTTTAACTGCTCTATTATATGTAACTTATAAATAACAAAGTCTAATCGCTATTATCATACTGGAGTTACAAAAAAGGACCCAAAATTAATATATTTTCACCACTTCAAATTTTAAAACAAACAATTATGTTTGAGAAAAACACTTATCAGCTGCTTGTGCTGTTTAAATTTCGTCATGTCAATGTCAAACAAAATCCACATGTCAAATCAGACCAACTGTCAGAACTTAATTATTACTGGGTAATTAATTAATTTACTATTTGCTATTACGGTCTAAGTTACTATTTTGTACTAACATAGTTCATACATAACATAACAACACTGTAGATTCTCCTTTTTATTAATTAATACCTACATAATTAATTAAACTAAGTACTTACAAAGATAATATAGCTATTACTACGTTAGTACCAAGTAATTATATTATTTTCTACTTAGTAGTAAAAAAAAATATTCAGTAAACCAAACTATGAATAGTCCTCAACGAACCTCAACGCGTCTGCAAAAAGATTTCCTCCTGCGAAGTAAAATGGGGCTACACTTAACTTAATATAAGGAAAGCTGTGTACCTTCCAACTTGCATATTTCACTTGATAAGAACTTCTTTGTCATAATGTCTACCCTATTTAATAAGTATCTACAAAAACTTGGAAATTAGAGGCGGGATTGTTCATGATAAATCGAGTTAACCATAAACTTTTGTCTGAAGTAAGAAGTGATTATTATTTAAATGTGTGTGGGTCTTTTTGAGTTGATGTTTAATTTCTATGCTCTGACCCTAATATTCTAACTAATTTATATCATAGTCATAAAATGCTCGAATGGTCAAATGGGCGAAGGCTCAATGGTGACGTTGTTCTGGTAAATACCAAAATTACAGAGCCTCAAACATCGTCGCAGTGTGGTCTGTTTTTCTGTTTTCTATAGGTTACATTTTGGGGAGTGTGCCTAGGAATTGCACGATTTGATTCCCCCATCCCCGTTCTATCACCGGACTATCAGGCGTGGTGAGGGACTTCATCCTTATGTAGTAGACATACCACGCTCTCGCACGAAGCGTTTTGCTTCCGCTTTCATAATGCGTACTGCAAAAGAATGGAACTTCCTGCCAGCTTGGGTATTTCCGGACATGTACAATTGATCTTTTAAAGGAAGAGTGAATAGGGATCTTCTAGGTAAGCGCGCTCCACCTTAGGCCTCATCGTCACTTACGATCAGGAGAGATTGGGGTCAAGCGCAAACCCTTCAACAATAAAAAATCTCTAAAGCATTTGGAAGAAGTCGTTATCATATCAGCCCTTAGACATCGCACCTCCATTCATATTTTTAGTAAATAAATAATTCGTAACTTCAGTTTTTATTTACACAATCCATTACAAATATTTTTGACAACAACAAAATGAGAGCTCTATCATAATTTAAGCAAGTTCTGCTTATTTCGTTTACTCATCGTCAACCTACCCGTTTTTGTCATAATTAATTACATGTCAAAAATAATTATCATTAAAATTCTATTCTAAAACGTAAATATAAAATCAATGAAGTACCTGCTTGCATTTTTAGGCAGCTCCTTTCAGCATTCTGTGGTTTCCGGTAGAGTAGAATAGAACCACTCCAACTCTTTCCGTGGATGTCGTACAAGGCGACTGAGGGAATACATTATAAAACATCAATCAGGCCTCCCCAACCTGTCTGGCCAGTGCGGGGAGTGTAGGCCAAATCCTCCGTCTGTCTCCGGCAGATGAGAGAAGGTTGTGCTCCTGCAGTGGAGACAAAAATAACCTAATGATGATGATGATGATGAATATTAACATAATTAAATTAAATTTTTTATTATGTATTTTTTAGTATGTATTCGTCTACATTATAATACGCCTTCTCTAGTAGATAGTCCATCATTTTAACAATGATTGGCTTTCCTTTATCCCTTTCAGTATTTTAACTTCTAAAAGAATTTATATACCCAAGTCTGCAAGGACTCGATTCTTAAATCGTGTGACATAATGTTGGTAATTTGGCAGCAGATCTACTCGACGCCGGTGCCCCAAATTGCGAAGATTTCGGACGTGCTGACCGGACAGGGCCCGCCGTTCCAGACCGCCATTGCTAGCCATCTCTACGCCCCTATATCGGTCTACCAACCTCGGGTAAGTTAAAGTCTTATAAGTAAGTTCTACCTACTATTTGCGTGGAATACTTATCTTACATTCTTCGGGGGCGAGGGAGACCTGGCGACAATTCGACCTTTCAGGATCTTTTGTGCCAAACCCCTGACAACCGACGGTGCCCCAAGCCAATTTGGTGGACTTCACATACGCCTTAGAATTTCTTCTATGGCGTCAACGATCTCTATGTCCTAATAGATGGAGAGTTCCAAACAATCGCTCTGTTCTACGCAAGGAGCTGCAACTCGTTCACATTCACTTTAAAACTTGTGCAGTTACTACGCAGAACATTTAATTATTTACTAAATATTTACGCTATTTACACGTAGCGCCAATATTTAGTAATAGTTAAATGTTCTGCGTAGTAACTGCAGAAGTTTCAAAGTGAATGTGATTGATACTCTTTCGCACAAACCAACACGTCCTGCTCGCTTTGTGCATGTCTGCGGTGGTGATCAGCTACTTTCCATGTGCTTGAATGGGAGTGTTCACACCGAAAACTGCATTAAACAATCTGTGCGGAGTTCAGTTCAGCGATAACGTATCAAAGAGTCTTGTAAAGATATCAAGGATAAAATACTTATCAACAATACAATATCTTTGTTGAAATAGCCAATTTTTTATTTTATTTAATGCTTGCTGTTGCCCGCAACTTCGTCCGTGTGGACAACTTAACATTACAAATTATTATATATCAGGATAAAACTATCCTATGTCCTATTCCAGGACTTAACCTATATGTGTGCCAAGTTTCATATCGATCCGTCCAGTGGTTGAAGCGTGATTGAGTAACAAACATCCAAATATCCAAACATCCAAACTTTCGCATTTCTAATATTAGTGGGATTTTCTTCATCTTCTATGAGCGCTGCTCATAATATAAATTCTTCGTCGATTTCGCCCATTAGTGCAACGCCAAACCCATATTTTTCAAAGCCACGAATTAACAACTTCGGCGAAGACAAGGCGCAGAGTTGAACGCGGACGTGAACGCTAAAAGAACGCGTTGGTTTTTCTTAACCTTTACTGGTACTGCCTCGGTTTGAGTTTGTATAAGTCAGTTATATGGTAGTTAAAGCGTATTAAAATACATCTTCAATTTTTACAGGTCTCCTCGCCGACAACATTCGAGGTATCGCCACCTATACCATCACAACTAGCGTACTCCGAGAACTTTTCCTACCAGCCCAACGCTGTACAGTATAGCCCTCAAGTTTACAAGCAACCTCAGAAGCAAGCCTTGACTAAGCTGACACTACAGCAGCCCCAACAAATATTGGTTCAACCAATCTATCAACAGCAAGCCCAGTTGAATCCTCAGCAGATTTATCAACAACATCCTCAAGCTTATCAAGCCCCGTTAGCTTACAATCAACACCAGATAGCATTCCCCCAAGGATTCCAAGTAGCGTATCCTCAGAACCAATTTGCGTATGCTCAGAACCAATTTGGTTATGCTCAGAACCAATTAGTATATCCTCAGAGCCAATTAGCAGTTCATCAGAGCCAACCGGCCTACCCTCAGAACCAAGTGGTATATCCTCAGAACCAAGTAACATATGCTCAAAACCAGGTAGCATATCCTCAGCACCAAGCAGTTTATGCTCAAAAATTGGTGCAACTTCCTAACGTCCAATCAGGGATTGTATATGCAAAGCAAGAACCACAGAGACTGCAAAACCAACCGCCTATACAGAGAGAATTGAAAAACAGCCAGCCGATAGTGGTCAAGCATTTGGAGAAGCAACCAGTACCTGAACAGGTATTAAAAAGCTATCTATTTTTATTGACCTATAATGGCCGACGAATTTTAAGGTTTATAATATAACAAACCACACAACAACAATTCATTAGTTAACATTAGAGTAATTAGATTTTTTTCTCCTTTTTAACCGACTTCAAAAAAAGGAGGAGGTTCTCAATTCGTCCGAATTTTTTATTTTTTTTATTTTTTATGTATGTTCCCCGATTACTCGAAGACGCCTGAACCGATTTGGAAAATTCTTTTTTTGTTTGAAAGGATACTTCCCAGGTGGTCCATGGTCATCATGTCAGGATCTGATGATGGAACCCTGCAGAAATTGAGTTTTTTATTTTTTAAATATCTGGATTTGATATAGGTATGTTTTAAAGACCCAGTTACATTTATAAGACGCAAGGAGACGTACTTAGGAGTCTCATAAAATGTAGTAATAATAAAAGGACAATGCAACAAAAAATATAAATTAACATATTCACAACGTTAGAATACGAAAAAGTCAATTCGGTTAGAAGTCGTGTAAATTAAAGGTAAAATGTAAATATTTCATTTTATTTTTTACATTTTATTTTTACAGACACAATGCCCAGAGTTCTAAATAACACAGCAAAAGTTAGTCTGTTAATTGATGAATGACCATTCCGAAAGTTATACATTTAAATTAACCTGGTAGGTACATGTTTAGATTACCTGGCAGAGAATTCGTATCCATTTTCATATAACAATTATTCTTTTTCCAGAACTACAACACTCAGCGTCAAGGTGCGGTCAGCTACGCCAGTTTCTCCCAAAGTCAGCCTTCACCGTCCTTTGACCAATCACGAAAACTGACCCATCAACCTCAAGCTCAAACTTATCAGACCCAACCTCAGTTCCAAATCCAGCCTCAAGCACATGTGCAGTATCAATCTGAGTCTCAGAATCAAGCACAAGCGCAAAATCAACCTCAGATCCAAGCTCAACCTCTATATCACGTCCAGGTTCAACCCCAGTACCAGGTTCAAACGCAACCTCAATATCAAGTCCAATCTCGGGCTCAATATCAGGCCCAATCCCAGCCACAGTTTCAAATTCAAGCTCAACCTCAGTATGCAGTAACTAAATTTGAACCATCACCTGCGAATTCTATATCTGCACCATCATCAGCTGTGCACTCCGGTGGGGCGACTTTTTATAAACCCAATCCATTTCAACAACAGTTACTACAACCTCAGCTATATGCAGGTCAGGAAGTCTTACTCCAAAATCCTGGACATGGGACAGTGGTAGCTCCACCGACGTTCCCTCCAGTTCAGTATTTTGGGAAATTTGCCCAGACCATATTTGGTTGATATCGCCATTGATAGTACAATTTCTATTGTAAGCTAAAATTTAATTATTTTTAGAATTAATCTTAATGGTAAGTAAGTGAAACTTAATGGGTGCTTAAAATATTATATTAGACCTGTGATGCCATACTGTTTACATTAAATAAATTAAATTTACTTCATTATATTTTTTTTATATATCTTTGTGTTTTCCTGTAATATTTTTGTTTAAAATACTTAATAGTATCATTGTGGGCACAGTTGATAGCATAGCTCTGCTTCCACATTGGTATCGATAAATAATTGAAAAAAATCGACGTCGAATGGTCCGGGTCCCGAGTCTTTTCTATTAACCGTAGAGACACAGGACCCAGACCATTCGACGTAATTTGTTTTGCTGATTCTGAATTTGCAATAACTATATATTTTTAGTTATTGCAAATCATCGAAGTGGGTTTCAGCGTTTAAGTATGCTTTTTTTGTCGATAAATATGTCTCTTTTATATAGGGTAAATAGACTAAATTACCGGTTTAACATGTCAGGAAGATAATCTTTTCGAGATATTTATTTTTTATTTATTATTATAAATAGAAAGGCAGTTCATGGCTAGTACTTCCATATTTGTAGTCGATTTGACGAATATATCTCGTCTGTTCTTAAACATGCTTATTGATGTGGCAGATACAATAGAGTCTGATAAATTGTTCAATCTGGATTACAACTTTGTTGTTTAAAATTATCAGGAAAACTAAAAAAAAAAAAAATTTACGAAACCTCGTTCAGTTTGCTGACGTTACCTCTGAATATTATCAACGCGTTCATTTAGTTAATTTACCTTTTACAGTGGCAGTAATAATCAAAATCTCATTTGCGTGAAACCACGAACTTGAGTCTCAGGAGTTCTAATTTGAGGACTTTATGTATGCTTGTAATCTTATGAGATCTTTATGAGATGAGTCAGAAATTACACCTTGAAATACCGCCTTGGGACGCGTTCCCTTTCTCTTGCAGGGGGTAAAATTTTCTCTACGACGTACCCTAATGACTTGCGTAGCCGGGTAAACCCCTTCACATGGTTTGTCTACCCGATTTTGAACATTAAATCACTCACCTCTAATAAATAATAATAATAAATCGCGGGTCTGCTGGAAGAAATCTCTCTCAGAGATAAGTTCGCCCTTTGTACTTGTGTTTCTTTTTAATGTATTATTTTTGTTTTATCTGTGTGTGTGCAATAAAGAGTTAAATAAAATAAAATAAAAATAAAATAATGTTAAAAGACAATGACCAAAGTTTTATGGAATTTGGCTACATTTGTGTCTGGACCAAATTGTCGCCGAAAGACAGGAAACATACTAAGGATTGTTATAAAAAGCTTATCGCCAAACTACCTATTTTAAAACACTTTTAAAACACTTTACTGTGCATACGTGAGGAGTGTGCTGGAGTATGCCTCGCCCGTGTGGTCCCCCATATACGCATGTCACTCGGATAGGATCGAGGCAATACAGAAATCTTTTATGCGTCGCATTAATTATTTAACGAGAACTGGCCCGACAGCTACTCCGAAAGCTTGTCACTACATAAGTTTCTGTCGTTAAAGGATAGAAGAACTATCGCGGATTTAAAAATGCTATATGACGTGATGAACAACAGGCTAGATAGTAGCGCACTGTTGGAGCGCATGTGGGTGCGCGCCGGCGGGCGGCGCGCGCGCCGGCACCGGCCGCGCCTGCTGGGGCCCGCGCCCGCGCCCGCCCCCACCACCGCGCGCGCGCCGGCACCGGCCGCGTCTGCTGGGGCCCGCGCCCGCGCCCGCCCCCACCAACGCGCGCGCGCCGGCACCGGCCGCGCCTGCTGGGGCCCGCGCCCGCGCCCGCCCCCACCACCGCGCGCGCGCCGGCACCGGCCGCGCCTGCTGGGGCCCGCGCCCGCGCCCGCCCCCACCAACGCGCGCGCGCCGGCACCGGCCGCGCCTGCTGGGGCCCGCGCCCGCGCCCGCCCCCACCAACGCGCGCGCGCCGGCACCGGCCGCGCCTGCTGGGGCCCGCGCCCGCGCCCGCCCCCACCACCGCGCGCGCGCCGGCACCGGCCGCGCCTGCTGGGGCCCGCGCCCGCGCCCGCCCTCACCACCGCGCGCGCCGGCACCGGCCGCGCATGCTGGGGCCCGCGCCCGCGCCCGCCCCCACCACCGCGCGCGCCGGCACCGGCCGCGCCTGCTGGGGCCCGCGCCCGCGCCCGCCCCCACCACCGCGCGCGCGCCGGCACCGGCCGCGTCTGCTGGGGCGCGCGCCCGCGCGCGCCAACTACGCCTCCAACTCGCCCTTAAATCGTAGCATAGATTTTCATGAGCAGCATCTCCCAACGGCGGACATATTTTTCCTCAAACGCACCCAATATATAAACGAAGTAAAGAAGTCATTGTAACCATTTTTCAATTTGCATTCACTCTTTTTACAAATCCACAAATCAAACCACACACACACACACACACACACACACACACACACACACCCCCACACGCATGTCACTCACATTTTTTGTATTGAAGCTTTTATTTAAGTAATGTAAGTAGGTGGTTCACGTATATTGGTTTTGTATTTATAAAATTTTAATGTTTTAATTTCGTAATTGGCACTACCAAAATGTTTCTTGTATTTTATGTTTGTAAATTGTCTTGTGCTGTGAAATTAAATAAATAAATTACCTATTTTAAATTTGGTACTAAAAGCATTATACTTGTCCTTTCGATTACTCTAAGGTTGACTGGAAGAGATCCCTAAGTGGGATAAGTCCGCCTTTGTACACAGTTTAATTCCTATTTTATTATTGCTGTTGTTGTTATTTTTGGTACAATGAAGCGTTTACATACATACCTATTTGATGTGAAATTTGAATAATCGTCCAAAGAATGAAGTCTTCGTTGGCGCACAGTTTACACAGCGCCATGGGGATATGGCCGCTCCAGATCTTGACGTAATTATGTAATTATTAGTCAACGATGGATTATTGCGTTCGACGCTACCTTAGATTCGTTGAAATGGAATTGCAGTTGGTACTAAAGTTCGAATGTGGCGTCAAAATTTACGAGATCTTTAGATCACTGTGAACCCTGTACCTACTTGAGAAGCAATAGTAGATTAGTAGCCAAGGGCTGTAAGGCATCAATTGCAGCCCGAGATATTTTTTTATAGTTCGAGGGTGCAATTGATGCTTAGACCCGAGCTAACTACTCTACTTTACATCTCGATTGTGAGGTAAGTAGAAAAAAATCCCAAAAACAAACAATATTTAAAGTAAAAGATTTCTATTCCCGCCTTTTTCATCTTCTTTTTTTAATTATTTTTTTCAAGAACGAAATTGAGCTTCGCCGTTCGATATTTAAAATTGATGACTATTATACTCATACGAAGACAAGGCTGAATAGCGAAGCGACCTCTTTTGTCATTGGGCTGAATGCATGATGTCTATTGCCAGTATGATGGTTAGATGTACGCGAACTTTTTGAAAGAGTGAAGAGTTTTTTTTTAATTACTTACCGCCCTAGGGCTTTTCTAGCTACAAGCCCCATTTGGGGGTAATAAGGACCTACTTACCGAATATGAGAGATGTAAAATCTTTTATTGCACGTGACTGATATTATTGAAGCAGACCCACGTGACGGCCTACATGGCGAATGCTGTGCCTACTTCGTTACCATTTCGGATAATATACTACTACTATACTAAAAAGTCATTTTGGAGGTTGCGGGTTCGAATCCCGCTAGGGGCAAATGTTCGTATGATGAATATGAATGTTTGTACCCAAGTCTTGGATGTTTATATATTTATTTAAGTATGTCTATCCGTTATCTAGTAACCATACCACAGGCTCTGCCTAGTTTGGGACTGGATAATTGGTGTGAATGTCTGACATATTTATTTATTTATTAAGTGTTTAGAGTTAACTACGATCGTTAAACCCCCAAAAGCTTATCAGAATATGTCACGTGACCCATTGGAGAGTACAAATTGGCTTTGTAGTTCGACGGATATTATCCGAAATACTTACAGAATTGGCCTCCAGCTCGTAGACGTACAGGCTGATGAGCGTTGGGAAGCTGTCCCTTGCAGAACTTCAACGGGGTGAAGTTTAACCCGTATGTTTCCGACAGTAAGGGTGCCTATCTCACAATACTTTTCTGGTTTCCATACCAGGATCTGAAGACACTGATAAGTTCTCGAAGGACCTTTATTTCCCGGAGTTATAAACCAAAAAGGAGGAGGTTCTCAATTCGACAGTATGTTTTTTTTATCGTACGAGACCAAGTCAAAAGCCTTAAAAAGATCAAGGAAACAGCCATACTACGTTTAGGGAACGTACTCAAACTACGTGACCCATTTTTTTTTACCCCCTCCCCCCCTCGGTAATCACCCGTAGTATATGACAAGACCCCACCTTCCCCTCTAGTTTTCACATAATAGTGCAAAAATTGCTTTAAAACAAAAATTGCTCATATTTGTCTTTATTAATACGGCGCTTGCCGCGTGACGCCAAGAGTGCGTGCATTCCTATAACTACAAGTGAAAAGAATATCATCAAGAAGAAAAAAATGACAGTTTTCATTCAGCTAACGTCTGTGTTGCCACCTGTGAGTTTAAAACGCACTAAAAACTGCGCGCCATATTTGAATGTAGCTCGAAAAAGCGCGAGGTTTCCCTAAAGGATATTCACTACATGACGAAAACCTTATTGATTTGTCTATAAGCCCAAACTGATCCACCCCATCTCAGCTATCCCCCCTGGTAGGGATAGGTGGTTTTTTTTCCACTTATACCTATGTTTACTAGTGTTTAAAAACCTAAAGACCCTGCCCGTTTAGTAGGTAAACCATCTGCCGGAGACCCTTATAATATAAACTATATATATATATTCAATTGCTGCCGTGTGGTTTCCAGTAGAGTAGAATAGGAGCACTCCAACTCTTCCCGTGGATGTCGTACAAGGCGACTGAAGGAATACATTATAAAACATCAATCAGGCCTCCCCAACCCGTCTGGCCAGCGCGGGGAGTGTAGGCCAAATCCTCCGTCTGTCTCCGGCAGATGAGAGAGGGTGGTGCTCCTGCAGTGGAGACAAAAATAACCCGATGATGAATTGCTACAACAATAAAAAAATATAAGTTTTAAGACCAAAAAGAGTTAATTACGGAAAATCTGCTACACAAGGCCGCCGGGTGGTGACAATTTACTTGCTAAATTCAGAATAGCTTAGATTAAATGTCATTTTGTTAAAGATCTAGAAAGTTTAAAAAACTTTACTCTGTAAACAAGAAAGTTATTCAACAGGAATAAATAAAAATGCAGTTTTTGTCTCTCCTGAAAAGTCGTCATTTGTCTATTTGTCTTATTGATATTTCCGCTATACACACATCCCATTCATACCTTATTATAATCAAGCCATTAATCCTCATCACTAAACTCATGATTATCAGGAATGTTCACAGGTCATGTTGCTGTACTTTTGGCTGTGATCCTAGTGATCAAACTCACGAATGGCGTTGTATATGAAAGGCCCCGGGGCCTCTGTGTGATACTCCATATATATATCCTTGATAGCAAGTAAAGAGTATTGTGGGTGTAGGTAGCCTTCTCTCACGCCCTTTGCAAGCAATAACTTCAGATTAATTAGTGACCGAGCCGAAATTTCCATGTATTCATAATCTCCTGTGTACAGAATATTGTAATGTTATTTCTGGACTGTAGGACGAAGTTAATAAAGTATTTTAGGATTAATTTCATAATTGACCCCGAACCTGTGTTTAGGAAAATGTGGTTTCAGTTAAATCAATGAGAATTCTTAACAACTTAGACCTGTTTCTAATAAATACTTAAATAATTTAAATAAAACGGGGTAATGCCGCCAGCCTTTCGAGCACGCACCCAGCGTTGGGGAGCCTAGGAGCTTTTTAAATTGAATATAAAGCATTTAAATAAATAAACGTATGTGGTGTAAAAGGTGTAAATTGCCGTGTGGTTTCCGGTAGAGTAGAATAGGACCACTCCAACTCTTCCCGTGGACGTCGTACAAGGCGACTGAGGGAATACATTATAAAACATCAATCAGGCCTCCCCAACCCGTCTGGGCAGCGCGGGGAGTGTAGGCCAAATCCTCCGTCTATCTCCGGCAGATGAGAGTGGAGACAAAAATAACCTGATGATGATGATGATGATGTGGTGTAATCTTGATGCTCTTACCAGCAAACGCGATGTTGAGTGAACACTGTTCGAGACCTGTATAGTTATATCCCATCACACCCCAGCCCCGTCCCTCGTACACTCGATCATCATATGTTAATATGAAGTTGTACCTGCAAAATTAAATCTTAACCTCCCAATCTCAATTCCACTCCCACTCCCACTCCCAAATGTAGTTAGTCCTAATGTTATTGTAATCTGAATGCCGAGCATGTTATACTTACGTACGGTTAATTACGGTTTATTTATAATACCACAAGCTTTTCGGTGAAGGAAAACATCGTAAGGAAACCTGCATACGCCGAAGAAGAAATTCTGAGGTGTATGTGAAGTCCACCAAATCGGCATGGGGCACAGTTGGTGGTCAGGGGTTTGGCACATAAGATCCTGAAGGGTCGAAGTGTCGCCAGGTATTCCTGGCCCCTTAAGAAGATAAGATGTTATACTTTGTTTAGTATACCTACTAACGTCCACCTTCCCCACCTCGCACCCTCCACTTTACTCCCTACTTGCCCTTTACACTTCCACGATTTTTTATAACTTGCTTTTTTCTACTACTACTGTTCTCTGCGGTGACAGGCCATAAGCGATGACAAGCTTAGTGTAAGTAAACGATTAACAGGATCTCGTTATTGAAGTTGACAGTAACTGGAGTGTTCTAGGGTGAACATTCTAGCGTTTCAAAAGCTTGTGAAAAATTATACCAATTAAAAAACCAGAAACTAATTGTATCTATAACAAAAACGATGACCTGGTATAAATTGTCTTTTCAACCTTTGAAGGTGACGGTATGACAGCGGTTTACCCTCAGTCCTGTAGTGCTATTCTGTAAAATATAAACTCACGCAGGTTTTACTCGAGTGACTTCACTCACTTTGAAGCCTAATCCATTAGTAATTCTGTAAACATTCCAGAGCACTATCGACGTGAAGTGGACAAAGAAAGCTGTCTAGCTGGATCTGCAGCTAGACCCTGACCTGGCCTTAGACCTGGACCTGAACCTGGAGCGGAAGAGGGAGCGGGAGTGTGATTGAGAGTCTGAGTGGAAGTGGGATACGGAGAGGAAGTGGAAATGGGAGCGGATCCTGTAGTCCACGCGAGCGGAGCCGCGGGCACGGCTAGTTAGTAAATAAAAGGGCCTATTATCGTGTCTTTACAAAGTCGGATTTTTTTGACACAGATTTTTTGATTTGATGTATTATCAAGCCTAAAATATCCCTTATTCCACGTAGACAACTGAATTATACAACTGGTTGTCAACGAAGAATGAAAATTCGTGGTAGACAAATAGTTATCTAATATGATAATATGTACTAGAGCCATCTAGTGACATTTCGAAGTAGTAAACCTACCTTGCGTTGTAAAATACAACCAGAGCCATCTATTGATCGTCTAGCGAAAGGTTTATGTCTTAACTACTAGATAATAGATAGCTGGGAATCTTTTAGACAACGCGAAATATGTTTGTATGACTCAAGATGTCACTCGCATGATAAAATGATAAATTTAATTTTAATCTCAATAAAGCATCAAATCTATACACATCATTGATAATAGTGACGGTAAATAAATGGATAACCGCATTTACCTTAAATATCATAATTACCTGGTTGAGGAAAGTTTTCGCCGTGTGATTCCCGACTTAGAATAGGGCCACCCCCAAACTTACCCATGTTGTCGCCGAGGTGGCTAAGGAGTTGCACCAGGGACGGCCGCAGCGTTTTCCTATGTATAATAAGATCATTACGGCGATCACGAATCCGCCTGCCAAGCGTGGTGATTTTGGCAAATCCCCCAATGGACAGCCCAGTTTGCATTATATTAGGGAGTCTTGTGTTTAATAATAATAATAAAATCTTTTATTCATCGCTTAAAAAATATACATACAATAACTCCGCCAAACTGTATAATACAGTTTATTGGTAGAAATAGCTCTCTTACTTTATACGCATCTATGGCAGAGAATACTAAATATCACTACGCAATGGTGAATAGCAAAGCAAAGTTACAAAGTTTTTAATTTTGATATTAGCACAAAAGATAGAGGTTACGTTAATAAGTTTACTAGATATTTCTTATATTTAATTCTGAAAGTGTTTTTGTTGATTACATTGCTTCTGATGCCTACGTTTAGCTACGTTTACTATGTTTAGCACTGGACGTATTTTAGCTGATGATGGTGACTTTGAAACACTTGTCGATCAGGAAACTGAATCTTTGAATCTAATTTTAGAACAATACTCAATTAGCACACTAGAGTAACTTGCAGCTACTTCATAGCTTAAAATGGCTTATTCCAATAACCCCCTGCGAAAAATCGCCTTAACAGGATTTCTGGAATTTTTTGGAAAAAAATTCTAGAAATTCCCTGCCGATACTCAAAGGAAACACTATGGGGATTTCTGGACAAAAATTCCAAAAAATTCCAGAAATCCCCTTATCTGAGTGAACTAACACCGCTGTACCCCTTGTATAGATCTATTTTATACCTTAAGGCTGCATAGTGCGCTAGTTGGTTAACATGAACATTTCCAAGAAGTTTATTCATATTATTTATTTAAGTGTGGTGAAAAATAAAAATTGTGAAATGTATAGTTTAACTAGTTCTTGTCCGCGACTTCGTCCGCGTAGGTTTCGATATTTACATACCTTTTCCCACGCCCACGCCCACGCCCATTCCCACTCCCACTCCCACTCCCACTCCCACTCCAATTCCCACTCGCAGCTCCAAATTTAATCCAAACCCATCGCAATCTGAATAGTACCGAAATACTATTATTATGTGCAATATATTGCATACTAACCTTACCTACTAATGTATTTGAAAACTACAAATGTCTATAACTTTTGATTGAGTTAGCCGATTGCGACGAAATAAAAACTAAATGTTAAGTTTAGTTAAGCCCCATGTTTATGTGAAAAGTCCATCAAAATCCGTTCAGTAGTTTTTAAGTGATGCGTGCACAAACTCACAGACTAACAGACAAAAATTTCAAAAATGATCGAAATGTGTTCTGTTGCTTATCCTTAGACCCCCAAATTTTTTTTGCAAATATCTTTAATGTACGGACACGCGATGTTTACGATTTTATTTATTAGATAGGAATCATGGGTATATCATCCTCTGACATGTTATCAGATTATTTAGTAAGAACTAATTATCAAGATAGTAACAGGGTATAAATATAAGCATAAGGATAATAACTATATTTATTATTGCTAATTATCATTAACTAATAATGCGTTACTTAATTTTGCTAACTCTTATAAGTGCCGCATATGGTAAGTAAAAATTCATTACTAAAATATTTATTTGCTTATTTTATTAAAGCTACCATTAAGCATACTACAGGTTTTCTCTAAAATTGATTCACACAATTAAATTAACTAAAAAAAAATATTAAGACAATTTTTTTTATTATTCAAATATAATACATAAAATGAAATATAATTAGTTCAACGAGTTCTATAAAAACTCTCCATAACTATAAAATATCTGCTTGACACAGCCTCTTTTTGAAACTAGGTAGGCTCGCTCGGAGAACTGGTCATCTCAGTGGGAAGCCGGTTGTACACATTTCGGTTTATGTTAATATGGATATCCAGGATAATCAAGGATTTGATTACTGTTTATTATTATTAAATAAATAAATATCTCAGACATTCACACCAATTATCCAGTCCCAAACTAAGCAGAGCCTGTGGTATGGTTACTAGATAACGGATAGACATACTTAAATAAATATATAAACGTCTTGGATAAAAAAAAGTCTTGGATGACTTGGATACAAACATTCATATTCATCATACGAACATTTCGCCTACTCAATACAATAGTGGCACATCTTAAAAATTGGCTTCTGCAATTTAACATCAAATTTTGAATCTTAATGTCATATGTATGTCTTAATCTTTGACATACAGTATGACATTAAGATTCAAAATTTGATGTTAAATTGCAGATGCCAATTTTTGAGATTTTGAGATTCGAACCCGCAATATCCGGCATGGCAGTCCGAGAGCTACCCGTTCCGCCACGGAGGTCGTCATAGTAATTCGTAATAGTAATTGCACTTATTATTTTAATAATTATTATTAATTACAGCGGTACCACGGCGCCAGGAACGCATAGTGGGGGGTTCCGATGCTACCATAGAGCAGTACCCCTACATGAGCAACATGCTGAATCTGTGGTTTGGTCTGTTCTGGTACCAGGCGTGCAGTGGAGCTCTGCTCACGACTAGGACAGTACTGTCGCCTGCGCATTGCATCTAGTACGTCTACTCTACGTATACGTCTACTAACCAAATACTTATACAGAAAAATCTATTGATATCTTCTAAACATACACTACCTATCTTATAAATAAGAACATAAACTTTGCGTGATTTGGGTCCAAGGATAAGTAATAGAACACATTAAGATCATTTTTAAATTTCTGTCTGTTTATCGGTTCGTTTGTGCACTAAAAACGACTGAACCAATTCTGATGTAATTTTCCGAAAACATAGGGATTAACTCGGAGTAAAATTTAGTCTTTATTGCAATGAGCTTACTCGATCAAAAGTTATAGTTTTCAAAAAGTCACTCTAAAAAGTATAGTGCTCGGCGAAATTCACATTGCAATCAGTTAGAACTACGGTGGCAGTTCCAGTTGGGGTGGGGACGAGGAATGTGGTCCAACCATCGATACGTCGCGTTTTTGTACCCCCACTTTGGCGTTGAAGTCTCCCATAACAATGAGGTGACTGGTGTGATTGACGGCATTAATAATATCGTCATAGAAGGCCTCCACCTCATCATCAGCGTAGTTTGCCGTGGGCGCATATGCCTGTACGACCTTCAAAGAATATCTCTGGGTCAGCTTAATTATAGCATTTACGACCCGCGACGATACACTGCTGATTTCCACCACGTTGTTAGTAAGGACTTTGTTGATCAAAATCCAACGCCGTCTTGGGACTTTGGGTCGCCCTCTCGATAGTAGAGCAGGTGTCCCGACTCCAGGGTTATCGCGTCCTCTCCCTGTCTTCGGACCTCCGATAACCCGAGTAGGTGCCACTTTATTTTACCTAACTCTACTCGTACATCGAGCTCGGCGAGGTGGTCATCCGTTCTCAGTGTCCGGTTGTTGAGTGTAGCCAAATATAGTCGTTTGTTATGGTAGCCTGCCGTAACCCGGGGATTCTTAGCCCCGCCCTACCGTTACCTAGGCCGCTACCGTAGCCAGGAATAGTAGAGCTGCCGGGAACTGGGGGCCACGGCTTCTGTTGTCTATTCATGGGGGAGTTTTGCCCATAATGGCCACGCTGGGAAGACGTGTTGGCCATCGCAGTTCTAGGCCTCGCACAGGTGACGCTGCTGCCCGCCACCGGTCTGTGGTATTTGTGGCCTAGTGAAATTTTGCATAGTTATACCGCCATTGTCGGTCGGCAGAGTCTCGTTAGTCAACCAGCAGGGTGCACCACGTGGAGATGAGGTTGGCATTTGGAGCGCCGGATGTCTTTGCGCTCCCTTACACCCCTCACTCCCTTATACCCCGCCATATCATGTCGTCACATGAAAATTTTTCACATGATTTCATGATAAACGTTTTACCTTCACAGCTGGGAGTCTCCCATAACTTTTAACGTGCGCCTTGGCACGTCTTTCTCATGGAGCGGCGGCCACCTCCACGGAGTGTCGGAGTTCATTATCCATGAGAACTACAACCACAACACCTTTGAAAACGACGTGGCCATCCTCGTTCTTGCCACGCCTGCGATACTATCAGACACAGTGGCCAGAGCCCGCATCGTTGGATCTACATTCCAGCTACCTACAGGCTCCGTGCTGACTGCTATCGGTTGGGGACAAACAGCGGTAAAACACTTTCATCATCACTAAATCCTAGGGCCTAACAGTCACTTTGTACTCTCTAACGTGTCATTTCTCGGCTTAGAATAGGCCTACCTGCCAATCTTCCTGTGGGTGTCATCAAGGCGACTAAGGGATTCAGCAGCGTTATCTTGTGTATATTTCATTCCAGATTAATAGTCCTATGAAAACCAACGCTATTTACGTCTCGGTAACATATACATGAAAGGGTCACCAGCAGCAAAAATAGGTTTGTATTACCAAGTAAACTTTGCGGTCCACTTAGGAACACCATCTATTGTGTATTTTGTTTTCGAGACGCAAATGCGTTTGTTTTCATAGGACTATTAATCTGGAATGAAATATATATTAAGATCATTACTGCAATCACCAGTCCACATGTTAAGAGTGGCGATTATGGCAAATCCCCCAATGAACAGCCCACCAAAGTGGCATTCTATTGGAGAGGCTCGTGGTCAGCAGTGGACGTAATTCGGCTGATGATGCAAATCATTTATGAATAGCAGTCTATGTTGAGTCTTTTTTTAGTCCTATCCTTTTCTGAGTCCCAGAGGCAGAGACGGTAGATTGCCACTTTGCGTGATCCTGACACACCCCACTAGCCTCACTTACATTCATCAACGTTTTCATGCAACTTCTTTTATTTTTCTCACCCTAGCCTTTTTGAGGGCGTTACTAATTTGATCTTTGAACGTCCTCCTAGGACGACCTCTAGTTCCTTCCACATCGCGGTGTAAATTTTATTTTCTTACTCTTCCTTCACTCATACGCTCTAAATGTCCAAACCAACGCTACATACCTTTCTCTACCTTCTTTACAACATCTTCTTTCAAAATACACTGTCTTAGAATAGGGTATTTGTTCTAGCCTGTCGGAAATTCCTCAGAGCATCTGCAACACGTCAACATACACGTGATCGACCAACAAATCTGCGCCGAACGTTACGCTGACCTGAAATCGCAGCCAATATACCAAGACTGGCCTGTGGTTACTGAGCACATGTTTTGCGCTGGAATTCTCAGAGCTGGCGCCTGCAATGGAGACGGGCCTCTCGCTATTATGGGTGACGTTATCTACGGCCTCTCTTCCTGGGACTACCAATGTGGTCACGACTTCTACCCAGGAGTTAATACTCGTGTCGCCCACTACTCAAGTTGGATAGTCGAACACGGGACTAATCATCATAGATAAATGTAATAAATATGTACTTTATAAAACTTTACTATGTCTTTCTGTCTCTCTATTATACATATTAATGAAATTAACATGAACTCAAAAGGCACGTTGACGTCACATCTGACGGAGAACCGATTACCGTTAGGATAAACGAGTTCTCGAGTGGAGATCGCGACTGGGCAGGCGTAGTGTGGGACGCCCCTTGGCTAGATGGAGCGAACTGGCAGTGACTAGGTGAGAAGAATCGAAGATCGGGTGCAGTGGCGCGCCTTGGCCTATTTATTATTATTATTATTTAATTTATTAATCGTATAAAATAAAACATTTTCTTACAAAAATTGTCTCCCAAAACCGTCTAGACGGTTTGACTGGGGGATCATAGTCTCCTTATGTTTAATTGAAATTAATAATTAAATATGATGGAGTTAAATGCTTTCCAACAAATAATTTTTCAGCATTTTTTTAAATTTACGCTTGTTAAACTCCATTCTAATGGAGTGTGATTATGTCCAGCTGTGGACTCTTGCAGGCTGATGATGATGATGAAGAACGTAAACACTTCAATTAACTTTACTACGGTCAACCTTAGCTATATCCTCTATGACGCAGGAAATCATAGTTTGGAGACTGAAGTGCTCTATAAAATAAATGACATTTGATCTCCACGCATTTATTGAAGCTTTGGTAAACAATTAGTAATATTTTTAGAGTTCCAGTGTGAAAACAACTGCAATTTTTTCACAATATTCTGGCTGACAGCATAAGGAGAGACTTGGCAGCTTCCATACAACTCGTAATCCTCGCGAAGAACACCTTTTTGCACTAACACGTCTAGAAGTGTGCTGACGTGATCAAACTGTGCCTGGTCTGGTATGTCTGTTTCATAGTTTCCAATAAACAAAATGAAAATACTCTTGTCTTCCCACGATTCCTGACCCAACTTATAAGAGCTCTTGATATTTGCGCCTTCTCCTTCGAAAACCCAACCATTGCCACCTACTAAAAAATTTCCGACGATGTCTGGATAACCTCTTTGTAACTGCCCTTCTTGAATATTAATGATTTTCAACATGCATGAATACTTTTGGTTGCAATATTCCGTTTTAAGATCGGTATGCGCTATGATAACGTGTTCAACAGGTAAACGGAGGAACTCTTGCTCGTAAGCCGGCATCGCCTGCCAGTCGCCACGACGTAGATACCAAGGTACATCGAGATCTAAAACAATTCGGTACTAAATAAGTATATTCATAAGCGTACTAAATAATAAACTGAAGTAACAAATACCTATGTCTAATATGGTTCGATGCTGTGGTATGATAAAAAGAATAATGTAGGCCGCGACGCTGCAAGTCACAACGAAAGTCCAGCACAAGAAGACAGCTAGGCTACACCTGAATTTTTTAATGCTCTCAGCGTATTCACACTGCAGGCACAGAAGTCGAGCTGAAACATTAATCCAATAATAGTTTTAGTTAGATGCCTGCTTAAGAATACAAACTTAATAGAAATATCTCTTATCAATAATTAGATGAGGTAGTTTGTCGAAGACTTGAGGTCAGTTTTAGACGAACTAATTTATTTTTAAATCATCATCATCAACAGGTTATTTCTGTCTCCACTGCAGGAGCACAACCCTCTCTCATCTGCCGAAGACAGACGGAGGATTTGGCCTACACTCCCCGCTCTGGCCAGACGGGTTGGGGAGGTCTGATTGATGTTTTATAATGTATTCCCTTAGTCGCCTTGTACGACATCCACGGGAAGAGTTGGAGTAGTCCTATTCCTCTACCGGAAACCAAACGGCAATTTTTTTTTTAATATATCGCTGACTATTCAATTGCTTGGTCAGAAGCTGCTTATATAATCACAATATACTAATCACAATCACAATATACTAATCATAATCACAATACCAATCCAATGATTATAATTGGAACAAATTAAAACAGGCACGTAACGCATCCGAGTCCCCCAAGGAAGCATACTAGGGCCATTGACATTTATATTATACTTAAGAAAAAAACACTTACTATTAAATTAAATTTTTTTTTAAATACTAACACTTGGCAGTAAGTCTTTTGATAACAATATATGGATAAAAATTTCTGATTTTTTTTTAACTAGACATCTAAGAATTTAAATTCTTCGTTGACAACCAGTTGCCTAACGCAATCATCTACGTGGATTAGGGGAAACTTTATGCATGCATTTGCTATGCATCTGTTCATAACACATTTCCAAAAAATAATGAAGGGACGAAGGATAAGTAATAGAATTGTGCTGATCTGTTTAGATGTTCATCTGTTTGTGTGTGAACGTGTCACGTAAAAATCTTAGACCCAATTCTAATGTAGTTTAAAGAAAGTAATAGGGCTTAACTTGGAGTAACAATTTAGTTTTTATTTTACGGTAATTCTGCGTCGAATATACGTCAAAGTATGAAGTCGCGGGAACAGATAGTTTTATATATAAAATACAAACTTTTGCCCGCGACTTCGTCCGCGTAGGTTTCGATATTTAGATATCTTCACTGCTTTTAATGATTAATTTGTATTCCGGTAGGAATTAAATGTTTTTCGGGATAAAAGAAACAATCCTATGTCCTGTTCCAGGACCTAAACTATATGTGTGCCAAGTTTCATACCGATCCGTCTAGTGATTGAAGCATGATCGAGTAACAAATATCCAAGCTTCCATACTTTCGCATGTACTTATAATAATAGTGGGATTAGTGGGGTACCTACCTTAAAATTAACCAGTCAATGTCCAGTGTTAGAAAAAATGCATAATGAGTTAAATATCGCAGTATTGCACTTATTTTAATATTTCAAATAATTTAAAAATATTAAAAACAAAATTGTATCACTAATTAAATTAAAAATTGAACAAGTACCATGCATATTTTTCACTAATTAAACATTCTAAAATGATTATTATTGAAACTATTTATTTTAAAGAGACTACTTATAATAATGCATGAAAATTCACTACAATTTTCAAATTTTGAGAAGTATGACTATTAATAGACAGTACATATTTCATGGCAATAAAAATATTCAATCACATTCCTGAAAAACTAAAACAAATTGATACACACAAACTTTTCCAACGAACCTTAGAAAAACTACTGATACAGAAATACTATTTCACAGTTGATGAGTATTTAGCTGACAAAATATTTGATTTAAATTAGTTAAAAAATACCTTATCATAGTTTTTGCCATACCAACAATGTCAATCATGTTAGATCTTAAATAAATATGTAATGCCTATATAACTTTTGATTGTGCAAATAAACGAATTTAAATTAATAAAAATAAATAATATTGACCTATTGACATTAGACATAGACATACTTTATTAATAACTTCCGTTACAGGACAAATTAAATTAATTAGTGATACTAACGAGTAAGTAACATTGTCTGAAATGTGTATAACTTTATATTACACCATAATGTTTAATTAAATAATTTTATAAAATAATTAATAGGAATTAGTCGCCAAATATTAACATTCAAACAATTACAAAAAACTTAAACATAGACAACAGGCAATACACATAATATTTTAAATGCTCATTAAAACTTTTGCAAAAGTTGGGAACATTTTACCACATTCGTTTAATAAAAAATAAAAGTTATAGTAACTCTGCAAAGACCCGGGGGTTACCAAAGTTCAACACAAACGGCTTGATAACGAAAGTTGCTACATAGTAACACTTTCAACACTCTCGAAGATTTCTGAAAACTGTTGATTCAAGTTCGTGTCGATTCCGCTTTTATAACAGGTCATTCATTAATAACTTAATAAAGAGGTCCCATTAAACATTTAGTCGTATTTTCGGGGCTCCAATGTGAAAACATATTCAATTTTTCCATTATCTTCGGACCTGGGTTGAGAGTATAAGTAAAGACTTGGCAACTTCCGTACAACACGTAGTCTTTGCTCAAAACACCTTTTTCCAATAACACGTCTAGAATTGTGCTGACATTATCAAACTGGTCCTGGTCCGGTTCATCTATTTCATAGTTTCCAATAAAGAATATAGTAATACTTTTATGTTCCCAGCCATACTGAAAAGAACTCCTAACGTTAGCACCAGTGCCTTCCAAAACCCATCCGTTTCCACCAACAAAGTAATTTGCTATGACGTCCGGAAAACCCATACGTAATTGTGCATTTTGAATGGTCGAGACCCGCTTCATGCATGTAGACTTTTGGTTGCAATACATTGCATCATCGCCGGTATGCGCAAATAGAACGTATTTAACAGGTAAACGGAGGAATTCTTCATAATCAGATTTCATTGGCAACCAATCGCCACGACGTAAATACCACGACGCGCGGATACCTAAAAATTTGTAAATTTAACTATAGATAAATTCAATCATTTGATGGCCTCACTGAAAATCAGCGCTGCAGCTCTTGCTACAGCATAAGCTGAGCTGGGGACCCTTTTGGCGTCACACTACAACACTGTGTCATTTTTTTTCTGTTTTGTTTTAACGGTTATGTAATTTGTATGCTTTATTTTTATGTCGTCAATTTTAATTCCTGTGTTGTATTTGTGTTCGCCAAATAAAGTCTTTCTATTCTATTCTATTCTACAATATATTTAAAGACCTGACAACATCTAATTGAATTTTTGAATGGAAAATAAGAATTAAGTAATACTTAATAGGCACAAAAAGGCTTAAAAAGCCGAAGAATTGTGAATAAGAAGAAATATTTACCAATGTCTAGTCGGATTTGGTACTGTGGTATGATAACAATGATCATGTAAATGGTGACTCCGGAGACTACAAGGACAGTCCAGCACAAGAAGATAGCGAGACTACACCGGATCCTCTTAATGTTTTCAGTGTATTGACACTCCATACACAGAAGTCGGGCTAAAACAATATGATCAAAACCATTGTGATTATTGCTACCTTCTCACAAAAATAAACTCAAATTATCTACTTTAAACATAAGTATATAAAAATAACGACTACTGGGTCCACATGTGCAGTTGATCTCAATACGCAAAACTATACAAATGAAATGAACACTTGGAAACATACCTGCACATCAAGTAAGGTCCCACGGAAGCATCTTAGGGCCACTATCATTTCTCATTTGTACAATTCACCTATCTGCTACTCTTTTATTCTATGTAAATAAAAGAGTAGCAGATTTTGCTGAAACTACCGCTGAATTGACTGCGACCTTAACTTTACAAAGGAGAATAGCAACATCATTACACTTTCGAAGTATATATTTTGGGTTTCTGGCAACTACTAAATCTCGTGGTCAATTATCAATCATCACATCATGTTAAGTTATGCCGCCATTGTTACATGTGATAATTCCGTAATAAATTATTAAGTAAGCCCCGGTAAATGTTTAGTAGCATTTTCAGGGATCTAATGTGGAATCACTAAAATCTCTTCATTATTCTCGGACTTGGGTTAAGAGTATATAATTTGACAACTTCCTTACAGCACGTAATCCTCGCTTAAAACACCTCTGCATACTAATACATCTTGAAGTACTATGATGTGGTCAAACTGCTCCTGATCTGGTATATTCGTTAGGAAGTTTCTCATTTTTTTAAACGCTTGACCTCAGTTTCACCTGATGGTTAGTGATGATGAGGCCAGAAGATCCCTAAGATTACTTTTCCTTTAAAAAGATCCAAATTGTACTTGTCTGGAAATACCCAAGCTGGTAGGGAGTTCTATTCCTTAGCAGTTCGCATTATAAAAGAGGAAGCAAAACGCTTCGTGCGAGAGCGTGGTATGTCAACTACATAAGGACGAAGTCCCTCACCGCGCCTGGTAGTCCGTTGATGGAAGGGGGATGGGGAATCAAATCGTGTAATTCCTGGGCACACCCCCCAAAGTAACCTGTAGAATAGGTACCGAAATTAAATAAGATGCTAATACTCTTAAATTTCCAACCTAACTTCAAAGAATTCTGAACATTGGCTCTTGTTGCTTCAAAGATTCATCCTTTGCCACCTACTACGTCTCCAATATGGACTCAATAGAACAATTTAACAAGTAAATTGAAGAATATTGTGTCAGCGCCTGCCAATCAGAACACCGCAGAAATCAAAACACGTTGAGATCTAGAAGAATTCAACTCTATAAGTTATAAAGACAACTGAAAGGAATTAACGCAATAGTGCAATCGTAGAACAAAAATCCAAGTGTGCCACCACACTTGGATTTTTAGAAATAGTTATCTATAGATATAGGTATGATGCTGTGATATAACAAAATAATAATGCAAGAGACCATGACAATAAGAGTTCAGCACTGGAAGACAGTAAGACTATAACGGAACCTTTTTATTCAGTCAATATATTCGAGTTATAGACACAGAAGTCGGCTGAAACCTTATGACCACGCTAGTTTTGGATTGCTGATAAAATAATAACTAACAAAATAAACTTTTATTATCAACACACAAATTGACTATCACCTAATTGAACCGCTAATTACAAAACTATCACATACTTCAATACAAAGCAAGTAGAGAGAAGTACCTAGACTCCAAAGCTTACATGGTAATATTAATTTGATATTGCTGCTAGAGCCTCTTCTTTATACATGACTTCTAGACGTATGTTTTTAAGTTTAAAAAACATACCTCTAGGTTCTATACTACTTTTTAATAGCGTTGGTTTTTGATATATGATTTAGAATAGAACATAGAACAGCAGATAACAGTATTTTAGATAACGTTACTACAAACTTATTAAAAACACGTTTTGTATTTTAAGCAGAAACGTTAGAATATTTGTGAAAAGATTTCCAACACTGCAGAGCTGCATATTTTATGAAGTAAGTTTTATGGAAGGAGAATGTAATTCGATGTAAAAGCGAACCATTATTTTAAGTTCTTGGTTAAGATTAAGGTAGACTCAGAACCACCACTTGTCTAAATCCAAAACAAGATCCCTACTAGAAGACTGAGACAAGGACAAATATCTTTTCCTATTGGCAATGGATCCCACGTATTCTCAAGTCCAACGCCCAAGCTACTAAACATGGACATTTTAAGTTGTTAATTAAATAATTACCAAAAAAAAGTTTTCAAAGAAAGTATATCAAACGGAAAGCGAATGATCGATATCGAAACTCATTTATCATTGATAAGTATAGGTGTATTGAAACAAAAGGGAGTATGCTTGTATGCCATAGTATGCTTCCTAATGGAGATTATTGGTTTTCATTTGCATTATTATAATAATATAAAGGGAGACCTTTATTCAAAGCCTAGTATAAGATTAATATAAGGTCATTGAAAATTAACTACACAAAAGTCATGTTAAACAATATTTTAAAACTTTTTTTAACGATAATGAAAGTATACGTAATAAGATTCTAAAACATTTTCCATTATGTCTACATTATCGTAATTTAATTCATTTACTTCACAGTGACTAGTACTCTCCTTTATTCTTTTGCATTTATGTTAATGAACGCTATGTTTTTCGATGCAATTTAAAGTATTTATGAAATGTTTGAGCGAAAGTTTGTGTAGTTACATTTCAAGCGACGCGATGCCGGCAACGTCTACTTAGTAAATAAATAAATATGATGACAACATTTTTACAAACATATCTCAGTTTCTTACTTGTAACCACTTCTTCGTTGTAAACAGTCCTTGTGATAAAAGTGTCTCCGATGTTGATGTCATTAGAATGCTCCACATTTATACTGGTGATCGTGGTTGTGGTCGTAGTAGTGGAAGCCAGCGCTCTCCCTTCATTGTTACTTGATATCGCTACCACTTCTGAGTTTTCTTGTGCAGTCGCTCTTTGTGTCAACTCATCCACCACCGTCTCTTGTAACCTCACATACCCTCCCATGTTATTTATTTCGTTTTTAACACTGTTATTATGGCTTGCCACACCAACGTACCTACTCGAGTCGAGCTATATATTGACTGACTTCGATTCGCGTTTTCGGAATTAGTAAGTACCAAGATATGTTAACTGATAAACGCAATTTTATCTTTGTTGACATAAATATTTTGCCGCACATTGTCACCGAAATTGGCAATTTCTAATTCATTATCATCATCAGCCTTTAAACGTCCATTGCTGGACATATGCCTTGCCCAATGAACGTCACCACGCCAACATCCAGCCGCTTCCGGCCACCTTCTTCAGGTCGTCGGTTCACCTGGCGGAGGGGCGTTCCACTCTGCGCGTGCCGATCCGCGGTCTCCATTCCAGAACTAGTTAGCCTCAAGGGCCGTCGGTCGGTTCATCGTCGGTTTCTTATTCATCACCAACATCTATAGTGTAGAAAAGCGTTAATACTATGTTAGTAAACTTATTAGCTAGTTTCTTATATTATTAGATATTGGTCTGAACAGCCCCACCCAATGTCTGACAATGAAACTATCGAACCTCTCGTTTATTATCTTGAGGATCCCGCAGGGAGCTCGCTTTCTCGCTCATTAGGAACATCGTCTGTGCGAGCTTCTGCGAACACCTCTGATGCGCTGCCCCAACAAGGCCCCGAAAATGTTACTACGAGTATATGGAACGCACAGTGCGCTGTAGGCACGCTTGTTTAGGTACCTATGTGAACAACAGACTGCCCGTGTAGTAAACCTGGCAATTGGCTTTAAACAGAATTATTTTAACTAGTCTAGAACAGCGAGCGAATCTGCAGACCAGCACCCTGAGCTCCCTCTTCATGCCTACACATTATCATGTAAGGTTTTATGCTAAATAGTTTTTCTCACCGCGGTATAGTCTACAGGTAAGCAGTTATTTGATGGAAAATTTCAATTAATGATATTCTTGGGTCAAAAATAGCTTCTTTTTCTTAGATGAGGCCCATAACACCCAAACTGAGGTTAGCCGCCATGGTCACTATTGTTCTAGTTAATATCTAAGATCTTCTCAGTCCCAGAACGCTGAAAATGTTTGTTAACGAAGATTAGCCACTTTAGTAACTATGTTTTTTACTTAAAAATAACTTTCCATTGGCGCAACACTTATTTTTAATGCGTACAAAAACACCCCTAATCCTTATTACCTATTGCAGATGGAGATGCTGTTGTCGCATGTAAATTAATTCATATCTAAACTTCTTTGACAACTTTATGTCTATTGGTTTATTAGAACCCCGCCGAGCCTTGTAAACTTCATATTCAGACTTTACTGTCATTGTCAACTGGGAGAAATGCGACAGTAGGGCTATTGCGACAAAATTAAATTACTCAATGAAAAGACATCTAGTTGAACATCTGTCATCTAGTGACATCCTTTGACAATGGCTGAACGGTGTTTGTTCATTTATTTAACACTAGCTGCGCCCGCGGCTCCGCTCGCGTGGAGTACAGAATCCGCACCCCCTTCTCACTTCCGCTCCCACTCCCACTCCCCGCTCCCCACTCCCAGCTTCAAATGTTCAAACTCATCGCAATCTGATTAGTACTGAACATTAAAATTATAATTCTTTGTTATATTGCATACTAACCTTACCTACTAATGTATTTGAATACTAAAAAAATCCATAACTTTTGATTGACTAAACCGATTGCGATGAAATAAAGCATATATGTTATTCCGAGTTAAGCCCTATGTTCCTCTGAAAAGTCCATAAAAATCGGTACAGTAGTTTTTAAGTGATGCGTGCACAAACTAACAGACAAAAATTATTGCAATGTGTTCAGGGGATTTTTGATTTTTTTTCCAGAAATTCCCTTTGCGTCGCCTTTAAGCACCGGCAGGGGATTTCTGGACAAAAAGTCAAAAAATCCCCTTCACAGGGGATTTCGGCAGGGGGTTATCGGAATAAGCCATCCTTAGACCCCACAATTTTATTTTTGCAAATATCTTCAATGTACAGACACGTGAAGTTTACGATTTTATTTATTAGATTTAGTTATATTTCATTTATTGTCATCGTCATTGCACCCAACAGTAACAATCCATAATTGTACAAAGTCAAATACCTACCAACATTAAAAAATAATAATAATTGAAAATATTCTTTACATTAGATCAAATTACAAAGTCAGAAAATAAAAATGTCATGATACTATTTGAAATAAATTTATAATTTTCAGACAAAATTAGGTGAAGGTACTCTTTAAGAGATTTCTGCCAGCCTACCAGAGAAAATGAACACTTCGTGCTAGGAAGATAAGTGTGTACATAAAAAAATATTAAATAAAAATATAAATAAAAGATTTTTATTGTAATAAAAATATTAACATACCATAAAAGTTATTGTAACGCAATGGAATAATTATCTGTAATGTTTCAATATTTTAAAATATCGCAGAAAGTTTAATAATACAGTAATTATAAGAAAATCAATTATTTACAACAGGTGTACGCCGTCCAACCCCTCGTGGTGAGGCATAGTCCCCAGGACGCTGGCGCTATTACCTCGCTGGATTGCCAAGCTTACACGTTATACCTATCTTATAAATAAAATCGTAAACATCGCTTGTCTGTACATTGAAGATATTTGCAAAATAAAAATTGGGGGGTCTAAGGATAAGCAACAGAACACATTTCGATCATTTTTGAAATTTTTGTCTGTTTGTCTGTTCATCTGTTTGTCTGTGAGTTTGTGCACGCATCACTTAAAAACGACTTATCGGACTTTGATGGCCTTTTCACAGAAACATGGGGCTTAATTTGGTGTAACATATAGTCTTTATTTCATCTCAATCGGCTAACTCAATCAAAAGTTATAGACATTTTTAGTTTTCAAATTCATTAATAGGTAAGGTTAGTATGCAATATATTGCAAATAATAGTATTTCCGTTCTATTCAGATTGTGATGAGTTTGGATTGCATTTGGAGCTGCGGGTGGGAATTGTAGTGCAAGTATGCGTGGGCGTGGGCTCGGGCGTGGGCGTGGGCGTGGGAAAAGGGGAGTGGGTGTGAGAGCGGGAGCGGGAGCGGAAGCGGAAGCGAAAGCGGAAGCGGGAGCGGGAGGGGAGCGGGAGCGGGACCGAAGCAGGAGCGGAAGCTGAAGCGGGAGCGGGAGTGGGAATGGGAGCGATTCTGTAGTTCACGCGAGCCGAGGTCACCTGGACCTAGACCTGGACGATACACTGCGAAGAATGTAGGGTGTAAATGTTCGACTGAATTCGTGAGCGGTAGCGGGAGCGGGTATGGTACCAGTGTAATTTGAGTGTTTGAAAATTCGCATAACTTTTGACTGTGTTAACCGATTACGATGAATTTGTGGTATACGTATGCAACAAAGTAATGTTGGTCGGAATTTGGATTGCGATGGATTAGTTACGAGGACTACATTTGGAGAGACGAGGGAAAGAGGTTTGAGGGGAGAGTTGAGGGGAGAGCTGAGGGGAGGGTTGAGGGGAAGGTTGAGAGGAGTGTAGAGGGGAGGGCTGAGGGGAGAGTTGAGGATCTGGATCTGGACCTGGGTCTGGGCCTTGAATTAGACCTGGACCTGGACCTGGACCTGGGCCTGGACCTGGACCTGGACTGGACCTGGACCTGGACCTGGACCTGGACCTGGACCTGGACCTGGACCTGGACCTGGACCTGGACCTGGACCTGGACCTGGACCTGGACCTGGACCTGGACCTGGAGCGGAAGTAGGAATTGGAGCGGATCCTGTAGTCCACGCGAGCGGAGCCGCGGGCACAGCTAGTTTTAAATAAATAAATAAATGATTAAAATAATTAACTAACTACATACAATTAAAAAAAATATTAAATTATTTCGTAAATTTTTCATGCCAAATAATTTAATTTTGACACAATTCCCACGTTAACGTGCTGGTGTGGACTATTCGTAGTTCTCAATCTTGTTTACCAAGGGAATGCTTTTTGTTCATGTGGTTTTCATTTCTCATTTTCGGATAAGATAACTAATAATAATTATTATCATCATATCAGACCTTAGAAGTCCGCTGCTAGACATAGGCCTTCCCTAATGAACGCCATCATAGCCGGTCCTCCCTCCTTCCGCATCCAGCAGCTTCCGGCCACCTTCTTCATGTCGTCGAATATATCGTCATTACGAAATCATGATACGTAAATAACTTATAGATTTTTCTATTAAGCGTGCCTTCTGTTATATTTTGGATTTTTGAGTATGTTTGGTACTCAATAAAGTATTGTTGATTTGAACGCCTATGATCATCATTCATTTGATAGTAGAAAATTATGTCCAAAGCTTATTACAGCTTGTCAATGTCTACTGTTGGAAATAAGGTTTTCCATAAAGTGCGCAACTACATTCAGTACATTGCCTTTCTGTCTTTCAGCTGTTTCCGGATAATTTTTAGGTGACCCTGTTGATTACAGTTTTACATGAAATATTACAAAAGATATTCGTATTGTTTAACACGTCTATGGACGTTGTTCATAATGTTTCATCGTCTATTGCCGCATCACAAACTCACGTCACATGGGCTATTTCCACGAGTGTATTCTACTTCCTACTATCCTACTAATATTATCAATGTGAAAGTTTGAATATTTGGATGTTTGGATATTTCGATTTTTGGATGTTTGTTACTCAATCACGCTTCAACCACTGGACGGATCGGGATGAAACTTGGCATACATATAGGTCCTGGAATAGGACATAGGATAGTTTTTATCCCGAAAAAACATTTCATTCCTACGGGATATACATAATAATTTGTGATGTTAAGTGGTTCACGCGGACGAAGTCGCGGGCAACAGCTAGTTAATAATATATTATAGGTAATTTTGTATACTAAATACAATTTGTAAATAGAATACAAGACTAATTACAGGAAACCAGAATCAATTCAAACCCTTTCAAAAACCATGTAAATATTTATTTATACTATATAGTCCCAGGTAAACATTTATCCACGTTAGCGGGGTTCCAATGCTTAAATGAATATAATCTTTTCAGTAGTTTCGGACCGGGGCTAACGGTGAAAGAAGCCAGTTGACAACTTCCGTACAACACGTAATTTGGATACAAAACACCTTTCTGCACCAGCATGCTCAGAAGAAGGTCCACATGGTCAAACTGCGTCTGGTCTGGCTCCTCCTTTTCGTAGTTTCCAATGAACATGATCGTAATACTATTGTCTTCCCACCCTAACATCAAAGGACTTCTGACATTGGCGCCTCTCAACTCGAACATCGATCCTTGACCACCTACCAAAAAATTTGCTTCTATATCCTTGAAGCTGTATTGAGATGTGGTTTCTTCGAGATTTTCGAAACATGTAATATTTTGGTCGCAGTATTTGGTAAAATAACCAGAATGCATAATGATGACGTAGCTTACTGGCAACTTCATAAATTCATCGTCATGTATAGTCATCTGTAGCCACTGCTCTCGACGATGATACCAAGGTTCCCAGATATCTGAAACATTTAAAATCTGTGGAAAATGTCGAAGTGTTGAAGACAACCGCTTTTATGTAAACCGAAGAGCCGTATTGGTTGTGTACTCGCCTCACGTTTATGAGGGCTTGGGTTGGAACCCCGCCCGTACCAATGAGTTTTTCAAAACTTAAAAACTGTTTATTTATGATTAGGAATATTATATTACGAAAAATATCGTAAGGAAACATACATATGCTAGAGAAGAAATTATAAGGCGTATGTGAAGTCCATCAAATCGGCTTGGAGCACCGTTGGTGGACAGGATCCTGAAGGGTCGAAGTATCACCAGGTCTTCCTTTACCCTTAGAAGATAAGATTATAAGACATTGCTGTATAATTAACGAGCTTAATCTTAGTCAGTTTTAAATAACAAAGGCCCATAGGTCCAGTGCGCTGTGCCTACCGGACTGCGTTCTCCATTCCAGAACTCTTCTGTTCCAACGGCCATTGGTAAAAGATGTGGCCTGACTACTACTACTACTACAACAACTTAAACCCCTCCATACTGCCTTACTACCAAAGAATAAAAAAAAAATATCTCAGACATTCACACCAATTATCCAGCCCCATACTAGGCAGAGCCTGTGCTATGCTTACTAGATAACGGATACACATACTTAAATAAATATATAAACATCCAAGACTTGGGTACAAACATTCATATTCATCACAAACATTTGCCCCTAGCGGGATTCGAACCCAACCTCCGGCGTGGCAGTTCGAGAGCTACCCCGTTCCGCCACGGAGGTCGTCCGTCAAGAAGGCCGCTAAGTGTTTGGGAACCTTATAAAAATGACAAAAAGGGGTCAAACTGGTTTTTTGGAATTCTATGATTGATGAATTCTATTTTTCAGTTGGCGAAAACACTCTAGTAATTTTCATAGTAGTCATTCTAGAAAACCATTTCCAGAAGTTTGCCCAAAAACTTAGCCACCTTCTTTAGTAGCAGGTCAATATAGTTCTCTGAGCATTACAACAATGGTTCTAGTATTTATTTACCTATATCTAATCGAGTCGGATGCTCCGGTAAGACATAAACAATAAGGAAGAACGCCAAACCGAAGATCAGAATGAAGATCCAGCTTACACAGAAAAATATTTTACACCAAACATTTGCAGGCAGTCGATCTGAAACAATATCGTCAATTTGTTACTTTCTTTATCAACAGGTTATAAATATTAAGTCTCTGCTGGAAATTGTCTCTTAGTAAATGGGAAGTCTGTTCGCAACACTTATGCTGGACAGGCGACGCTGGATTGTAGCATTTGTTTTACTGTATTTGCCGTGTGGTTTCCGGCAGAGTAGAATAGGACCACTCCAACTCTTCCCGTGGATGTCGTACAAGGCGACTAAGGGAATACATTATAAAACATCAATCAGGCCTCCCCAACCCGTCTGGCCAGCGCGGGGAGTGTAGGCCAAATCCTCCGTCTGTCTCCGGCAGATGAGAGAGGGTTTTGCTCCTGCAGTGAAGACATAAATAACCTGATGATGATTTGCATAGTTATGCCGGTTCCTGCAGATGAATTGATACAATTTCATCGCCAAAATTTGCTCTCGACTAATTATTTCCAGGGTAGAGAGCAACTGTCCAATCAACTGTTGGTTATCCTTCTACTAGTAGCATGCAAATCTGGAATGTTACCTACATTGTAATTTAACATACATTGCATGGTATTATAAAAAAAAAATCTATTCATAAATGGGAGATTTTTGTTCTTGGAAAGATTCCAACAAATTAAGCTCGCCTTTTAGAGCTAATGACTTGTTGATGGAGCGTTCCAAACAATCGCTCTGTCCCACGCAAGTAGCCACAACTCTTTCACATTCACTTTGAAACTTGTGCAGTTACTACTCAGAACATTTAATTATTTACTAAATATTGACATTATTTACCCGTAGCGTCAATATTTAGTAATAATTAAATGTTCTGCGTAGTAACTGCACAAGTTTCATTGTGAATGTGAAAGAGTTGTGGCTACTTGCGTGGAACAGAGCGATTGTTTGGAACGGTCCATCTAATAGTACATAGAGATCGTTGGATGGGGCGAACCAAACCATCGCTCTGTTCCACGCAACTGCGGCTCAGAGAGCCACACCCCCTTTACATTCACTTTGACACTTGTGCAGTTATACTTCGAAGAACATTTAGTTATTTACTAAATATTTACGTCACGGGTCAATAGCGTAAATATTTAGTAAATAATAATTTAGTTGCTTATTTATTGAGTCTTACTTTCTATCTATATTAAATAAACAGTAGAATATCATGTCATCAGTATCTAGTCTCTTACCTTTCACAGCTTCCTCTTCGACCACAGTCCGCCTGATGGAGATGTCACCGATTCTAACGTCGGCCATATTCTCCACGTCTATGTTGGTAATGACGGCCAACGTACGTCCTTGGGTGTAACCACGACTCGGCGTCAGGCCTGACTGGAGTATATCAGGATCCTCCGTCTCTATAAGCCTAGCGTACTCCATAATATTGATATCACCAACAGGTCTAACTTAAACGAGTCGCAACACAGTACTGATGAAAAGGCTTTGGCTATCTATCAGATAAACAAAGTTTTATCTACAGATCGCTGATTTTATGGAATCCCCTGTGTTGACTTTACTAAAGATCAATGACTTTCATATTAGCATAAACAGAAAAAAATTAAAAACAAAATTGTTCCTGCTTAAATTTTTTTTATTAACGCTATATCACAGTAAGTATATTTAATATGTAAAATCCATATAGAAATTAAACCATTCGAACTAAGTACGTCTCTATAATAACCAAAAACAGACCCTAAAACAGGTCAATAGACTCAATAAGGAAGCCCCGGAAGACAAGTGCTCTCATTAGCGGAGTTCCAATGTGAAAACAAATGTAATTTCCTCATTAATTTGGGCCCAGGATTGTCTGTATAAGTGTCCACTTGACAACTTCCGTACAACACGTAGTCTTCACTTAAAACACCGCTACGCACCAAAACGTCCAGAAGTATACTGACGTGCCTGAACTGCGCCTGGTCCGGCTTGTCCCTTAAGTAGTCTCCAATGAACATGATAACAATGCTTTTGTCATCCCCACTCCAACCCAACCGCAAAAAACTCCTGACGTTCGCTCCCGTACCTTCGAAGACCCATCCTTTGCCTCCTACTAAGTAATTTGCTCCGATATCTGGATAGCCCCTGTGCAGCTGCGAGTCTTGAATCGCAATCACAATTTCGGAGCAAGTATTCTTTCGATCGCAGGAATGGTCTTTACTGTGGTGTATAATAACTTGTGGGACGGGTAATTGCAGAAATACTGGATCGTGGGCACCTAAAGATAGCCACTCCATTCGGCGTATATACCATGGTGCGGAGAAATCTAAAAGAAAATAAGACATTTGTGAAAACATTTAACGCAAAACGTACTTCCGCTTTGGCAATCAGCTACTTTCCATGTTATAATGTCGCCATGTCATAACGCTGCGACCAGCTTTTAGACACAGCGATAACGTATTAAAAAGGGCTCGTGTAGATATCAAAGATAAAATACTTTAACAATCTCATTGTATAAATATAACAATAACTAGCTGTGCCCGCGGCTCCGCTCGCGTGGACTACAGGATCCGCTCCCATTCCCACTTCCGCTCCCTATCCCACTTCCACACAGACTTTCAATCCCGCTCCCGCTCTAGGTCCAAATCCAGGTCCAGGTCCAGGTCCAGGTCCAGGTCCAGGTCCAGGTCCAGGTCCAGGTCCAGGTCCAGGTCCAGGTCCAGGTCCAGGTCCAGGTCCAGGTCCAGGTCCAGGTCCAGGTCCAGGTCCAGGTCCAGGTCCAGGTCCAGGTCCAGGTCCAGGTCCAGGTCCAGGTCCAGGTCCAGGTCCAGGTCCAGGTCCAGGTCCAGGTCCAGGTCCAGGTCCAGGTCCAGGTCCAGGTCCAGGTCCAGGTCCAGGTCCAGGTCCAGGTCCAGGTCCAGGTCCAGGTCCAGGTCCAGGTCCAGGTCCAGGTCCAGGTCCAGGTCCAGGTCCAGGTCCAGGTCCAGGTCCAGGTCCAGGTCCAGGTCCAGGTCCAGGTCCAGGTCCCGGTCCCGGTCCAGGTCCAGGTCCAGGTCCAGGTTGGGGTCCAGGTCCAGGTCCCGGTCCCGATCCAGATCCAGGTCCAGATCCAGGTCCCGTTCCAGCTCCAGATCCAGCTCCAGAACCAGTTCCAGATCCAGATCCAACTCCAGATTTTTCATCGTAATCGACTAACTCAATCAAAAGTTATGCGAATTTATAGTTTTCAAAATCTCACATTACATTGGTACGATACCCGCTCCCGCTACCGCTCACGAATTCAATCGAGCATTTACACCCTACACTCCTCGCAGTGTATGCGAGAACTATAAATTCGCATAACTTTTGATTGACTGCACCGATTGCAATGAAATAAAGCCTATATGTTACACCAAGTTAAGCTCCATGTTTCTGTGAAAAGTCCATCAAAGACCGATCAGTAGTTTTTAAGTGATGCGTGCACAAACTCACAGACAAACAGACAAACAGATAAACAGACAAACAGACAAAAATTTCAAAAATGATCGAAATGTGTTCTGTTGCTTATCCTTAGACCCCCCTAATTTTTTTTTTGCAAATATCTTTAATGTACAGACACGCGAAGTTTACGATTTTATTTATTAGATGATTTATACCAGTATGAGGCCCGAACTCAAAGCTATTAAACAGTGAAAATGCCGTCAAATTCTGTTCAGCAGTTTCCAAGATTAGCCCGTACATACATACATACATACATACAGACAGATAAGAATTTTTTTAATTATATTTTTGGACTCTACTGGTCTTCAGTAATGTCCGGGCAGTGAATTTTTTTTTTTAACTTCAATGTACAGATTCGCTTTTCTTTTGTTTTTTCTACTCTTTTATTATATGTATAGATAAGATGTTATTCCGGGATTATACACTATCACTGTAGTAACAATCTAATAAATAAAATCGTAAACATCGCATGTCTGTACATTGAAGATATTTGCAAAAAAAAAATTGAGGGGTCTAAGGATAAGTAATAGAACACATTTCAATCATTTTTGAAATTTTTGTTTGTTTATCTGTTTGTCTGCGAGTCTGTGCACGCATCACATAAAAACTACTGAACAGATTTTGATGGACTTTTCACAAAAACATGGGGCTTAACTCAACATTTAGTCTTTATTTCATCGCAATTGGCTAACTCAATCAAAAGTAATAGACATTTTTAGTTTTCAAATACATTAGTAGGTAAGGTTAGTATGCAATATATTGCTCATAATAGTATTTCCGTACTATTCAGATTGCGATGAGTGGATTACATTTGGAGCTGCGAGTAGGAGTTGGAATGGGAGTGGGCGTGGGCGTGGGAAAAGGGGAGTGGGTGTGGGAGTAGAAGCGGGAGCGGGAGCAGGAGCAGGAGGGGAGGGGGAGCGAGAGAGGGAGCGGAAGCGGGAGCGAGAGCGGGAGCGGAAGCGGGAGCGAGAGCGGGAGCGGAAGCGGGAGCGAGAGCGGGAGCGGAAGTGGGAGCGGGAGTGGGAATAGGAGTGGGAGTGGGCGTGGGCGTAGGAAAAGGGGAGTGGATGTGGGAGAGGAAGAGGGAGCGGAAGCGAGAGCGGAAGCGGGAGAGGCTCGGGAGCGGGAGCGGAAGCGGAAGCGCCAGCGGAAGCGAGAGCGGGAGTGGGAATGGGAGCGGATTATCTGTAGTTCACGCGAGCGGAGCCGCGGGCACAGCTATTCGTTAATAAATACCATTCACTGTTACTGTGATGAACAGTGTACACCCTGCCTAAAGTCGCCCGTCGACGTCGATTAAATAAACCTGATAGTTGTATAAGTAGCGCGGCAACTCGTCATACGACTTCTGAAGAACGCTAGAAGTGTGGTCTGCATAGAGTTTTCTACATGTTCCCTGAATAAATACTTTTCCTCGGAATAATCTCTTTTCAGATTTCTCAATTATTATTTTCTTTTTATATCAGTTTTGAAAATCAAAGATCAGTTTAGCTGGTTTTAGTAGACCTCTGAAATTTATTATCTTTGTACTGCACTAAAGTTTTAGTTGCTGGTTATCTATTTCTTGGATAATTATGGAGATTTTTTTTATATATTATGTTATTCCGGGATATACACTGTCACTTTGCAAAGTTTCGTCAAAATCCGTTCGGCAGTTTATGCGTGATGCCCTAACAAACATACAAACAAACAAACAAACAAAAAAATTTTAAACTGTTTTAACATGTTCAGTTACTCATTTTAAGTCGCCCTGGTTGGTTTTTTTCCGAATATATTCAATGTACAGACTTTTTTGCATTTACGATTTTATTATATGTATAGATAAGTAAATGTTCTTTGAATTTTATCGTGTTTATATTTAACTTTATTGGCAATGTAACCTTTTATAAATTTGATATTTAAATATAAACGGAATAACGTACACATTTAAAAATCTTTTCGTTTAAATGGCCACTAAATTTTTTTTGTTTTAATATTTTCATTTATCTATTATGAGCGTTGCTCATAGTAAAAAAAAATTAAAAAGATTAGTAAGTGAGAAGTCTATGCACAATACTTATGCTGGACAGGCGACGTTGGACTGTGTCATTTGTTTTAGTGAATTTGCACAGTTATTCCATTCGACAGTATCTCGATTCTGCAGATGAATTGGTACAATCACCTTTCATGTTTGATCGCCTAAATTTGCTCTCGATTAATTATTTCCAGGGTGAAGAGCGAGTTTGCTATGAAACTAATTCTAGTAATCCCTCTACTAGTACCATACCTCTAACAGCTAATTCATCATCAGGTTATTTTTTTCTCCACTGCAGGAGCACAACCCTCTCTCATCTGCCGGAGACAGACGGAGGATTTGGCCTACACTCCCCGCGCTGGCCAGACAGGTTGGGGAGGCCTGATTGATGTTTTATAATGTATTCCCTTAGTCGCCTTGTACGACATCCACGGGAAGAGTTGGAGTGGTCCTATTCTACTCTACCGGAAACCACACGGCATACATTGCAATAAATATATTATAATAAATTTGTCTCTTCGTAAATGGGGTATTTTTGTTCTTGGAAACTAGATTACAATCATAATATCAAGCTCGCCTTTTAGAGCTAAATATATATAGAACATAAGCAGGAGATGAGCAATGCTTTATGCAATGGTCGGTTGACCGTTAAAAAGCAGTGTCCATTTTCCACTAGGTGATTTACAAAACAAATATTAGGTAATTAATTTAATATAACAATATTAAGAAGAAGAAAATGAATTGAAAAGAGGAAAAAAATGGTTGGCCTGGCCTTTAGTAAAATAGTGATGGAACTCAAAATTTGGGTTTTTTCAGCATTATTTATACCTTCCACACCGCAGCTTAAAATACACTGACGTTAAATTCGATATATTTAAGACATTTAAAAAAAAAGATGTACATACTTTCCATAAATAGACAGTATAACATGTTCGATATATCATCATCATCATCAGGTTATTTTTGTCTCCACTGCAGGAGCACAACCCTCTCTCATCTGCCGGAGACAGACGGAGGATTTGGCCTACACTCCCCGCGCTGGCCAGACGGGTTGGGGAGGCCTGATTGATGTTTTATAATGTATTCCCTTAGTCGCCTTGTACGACATCCACGGGAAGAGTTGGAGTGGTCCTATTCTACTCTACCGGAAACCACACGGCAATTCGATATATATCCTCTTTGTACTTTATTTCTAAATGCCAATTTTCAAATACACTGAAATGACGCGATAGCTGCGATTTTTTACGCCGGCCGGCGTGGTTACATTGTTAAGATGCAAACAAAGTCAATTTACGTCGCATCAGCGATTTTTCAGCTGCGGTGAGAGAGAAGCTTTAGGCTTAGTACCTACCTATTTCCATCCGAGTTTTGGGTTGAGGTAATGCAAATATACAAATGTAGAACACGACACTTGCAGCTACAATGAGACTCCAGCACAGGAAGACAGCGAGGCTACAGCGGAATTTTCGCATGCTCAGTGCTGACTCGAATTGAAGACACAGAAGTCGAGCTGAAACAATAAATCTATGTTTGGTTGTTTCTTCATTCTACTTACAAGTAACCGGTGGGCCGAAATGGAGAAAGTTATGCATAACCACCATCGACTCTCCCTCGCTCCTGTCCTCACTTGGAATTAATATCTATTACCAAGATCGTAATGCTAAACCATTCTCCTTACATGTCTATTTGAATAATACTTCCTTCTATAATCCCATAACCCGCATATGTCGTGAATATAACGAGTTAAGTGTAGATAACAATCGAACCATCAGCCCGAAAGAGTCCACTGTTGGACATAGGCCTCTCCCAAGGTGCGCCACTGAACCCGATCCTCGGTTCTTCTCATCCAGTCTCTGCCAGCCGCCTTACGCAAATCGTTGCTCCATCTACCCAGGGAGCGTCCCACAATATGCTTGCCCAGTCGCGGTACCCACTCGAGAACTCGTTTACCCCAGCGGTAATCGGTTCTCCGACATATGTGACCAGCCCACTGCCACTTCAGCGTACTAACTTTTTGAGCTATGTCGAAGATAACAATCAACTTGATGTATTTAGCCCTTATTTTCAATCTCGCGGGGAAATGCCTAACGCATACCTACTCGCCTCGGTTATGTCGGGTTTACACCAACAAAAACCCCGCGGTGGCCGTCTCCGACGCACAGACGAAAGAGGGACACCGGGATCAATGCGTATTGCAATCCAGTGACCCTCCCCCGCGCGCCCCGCCGCTCGCACTCGGCGGCCCGTCTCGTGGGGAGAAAGTCCCCCTGCACCCCCGCGGTGCATGCAGCAGCAACGGGGCCACCCCGTTGCTGCCGCCCTCCCCGGGGATGCGTAGGTTGGAATGGGTGCACAGAGCCCCCGCTCCGTGGCCCCGGGTCCCCAATGACCCCTTTCAGTCGGATTGTACGACAGGCAGGGGATACCGTGGCTGCATTCCTCGCCCCAGCCCACAGAGCCGAATGTATTTAACCATAAATTAACAACATTCAAAAGATCTATTCAGGCAATCCTACATTCTTTTCCTAATCATAATAGTTAGAATACCTTCAGTTTATCTTATTGTTTTCTTTATATATATTCTAGTAGTAGTACTTATATATGTACCTGTATAATTTTTTAAGTTTAAGTATGCATATATGTTTAAATCATCTATTTAATGTGTTTCTTGTCATGTGTTTAACTTAGCTGTGTTGAGTCACAATATATCTCAAATCCTTTAACCTAATGTATCTATTTTGTAATTATTTTGACTTGTTTGAGTACCTAATAAATAAAATAAAAATAAACTAACCAAAACAATATAATACATACATCATTAGCCGTAATACGTAAAATATCATCATCAGGTTATTTTTGTCTCCACTGCAGGAGCACAACCCTCTCTCATCTGCCGGAGACAGACGGAGGATTCGGCCTACACTCCCCGCGCTGGCCAGACGGGTTGGGGAGGCCTGATTGATGTTTTATAATGTATTCCCTTAGTCGCCTTGTACGACATCCACGGAAAGAGTTGGAGTGGTTCTATTCTACTCTACCGGAAACCACACGGCAACGTGTAGCACGTAAAATATAAACCTCTCCAATAGAATACTACTTTTGCCATAATCTCCACGATGGGCAGGTATTTACAGGCAAGCGCTATTTGCGTCTCGATAATTGCAAGTACTGTGGTGGTATGAAACGGATTGTCATACTAAAGGCTATTTTTGCATCTACCAGTTCAAGAAACAGTATTGCTAACATTTGAATAAATCAACGATTTGTTTACTATTTTACCGACTCCATCAACGACATCTAAATTTAAACTTTGTTTTTAAACAAATAAGCACACACTGGAAAAAAAACAATTGTTGATTTGAACAGTCGTCTTAACTCCTTACGAGTGTACCAAGATCTTGTGCCCTTGAAACTCACTCTTTCCCCTCAACTTGTTAACTTAATGACGGTCTTGTTTCAAACAATATAAAAATTATTACATTAGCTTAATACAGCGACCAAGAGAAAATGCCATTTAGTTTTAAAAAAATCTGTGTAATTTTCCTTGCAACAGTCTGTTTTGTGGAATATTTAGTTTGAAAAGGTAACATGCTCGTTTCTGTTCAAGGATTACGTTTGAAAAATGAAGAACCTTTTCTTTCCGCACTAGCAGAAAAACCTCTCAATTTACATGGATTATTCACTTTAGAACACTATATAAGGTTTATATTGTATTCTAAACGCAAATACATTGATTTGGAATAAAATTTACCTTACCTAACAACAGACAGACATAATTTGATTGATTGATTGAATATACTTTATTGCACACAAATTACAGAAAATATGTAGGAGAAATATACATTAAATGTACAAGTGGCGACCTTATCGCCTTTAGCGATTTCTTCCAGGCAACCGTATGCTAGTAAGAATTAATAAAATTACGCATTAAAATTAATTTGTTTTAAATGAAAGGATTTTAGCTTTGTTTCATTAAAAGCTGATAGTGTAAATATTTTCTATAATACCCATTCTTATCATTTATTATACAATGTATTCGGAACATGTAAGATAACTAATTGAACGATCGTTTTGCTAAGTAGAAGCAGACAGACAAAGCCATAAATTTTTTATATCAGATTACTTATAGTGAATGAAGATTACTACCTACTCGATCAATATCAAAAGTATGTCACTGAAAATATTTATCATGCTAAATGACTTTGTACACATAATAAATATCCGGATGCTTTCATAATCTCCAACGATCTCTATGTACTACTAGATGGAGCGTTCCAAACAATCGCTCTGTTCCACGCAAGTAGCCACAACTCTTTCACATTCACAATGAAACTTGTGCAGTTACTACTCAGAACAATTAATTATTTACTAAATATTGACATTATTTAACCGTAGCGTCAATATTTAGTAATAATTAAATGTTCTGCGTAGTAACTGCACAAGTTTCATTGTGAATGTGAAAGAGTTGTGGCTACTTGCGTGGAACAGAGCGATTGTTTGGAACGCTCCATCTAGTAGTATATAGAGATCGTTGTTAATCTCTAAGCAATTAACCTACTAGACTATGAAATCGGAACCAAATCTTCCTTAAAAATCTCCGTCCCCACGGAATAAAGTCGTTACTATTGTTTTCGTGTCATTCCATTACAGACCGTAGTACACCATTGTAATTTTTTCCAGATTTTTCTTGTTCGATTTTATCAAGATATTTGCAAAAATATTTTATTCGGTTCATAGTCTTTGCGAATTTTATGACTCATAAAAATAGTACGTGATATTGCCAAGTTAATACAAAAAGCCGCTGCCGGTAAACGCGATTATAGATTTATTCGGGGACATTTTTTTCAATTAAGAAAAGATATTATAAATTTCCTCTTTATAGTTAATGATAGCTATTGTGGGGCGCAAAATCGTTGTAACTATTATGGACAAACTTGCTAAAATAGACCGTACAAAGCAGTAACAGCTAATTCATCATCAGGTTATTTTTGTCTCCACTACAGGAGCACAACCCTCTCTCATCTGCCGGAGACAGACGGAGGATTTGGCCTACACTCCCCGCGCTGGCCAGACAGGTTGGGGAGGCCTGATTGATGTTTTATAATGTATTCCCTCAGTCGCCTTGTACGACATCCACGGGAAGAGTTGGAGTGGTCCTATTCTACTCTACCGGAAACCACAGAATGCTGAAAGGAGCTGCCTAAAAATGCAAGCAGGTACTTCATTGATTTTATATTTACGTTTTAGAATAGAAATTTAATGATAATTATTTTTGACATGTAATTAATTATGACAAAAACGGGTAGGTTGACGATGAGTAAACGAAATAAGCAGAACTTGCTTAAATTATGATAGAGCTCTCATTTTGTTGTTGTCAAAAATATTTGTAATGGATTGTGTAAATAAAAACTGAAGTTACGAATTATTTATTTACTAAAAATATGAATGGAGGTGCGATGTCTAAGGGCTGATATGATAACGACTTCTTCCAAATGCTTTAGAGGTTTTTCCCGTCTGGGTTGGGGACGCCTGATTGATGTTTTATAATGTATTCCCTCAGTCGCCTTGTACGACATCCACGGGAAGAGCTGGAGTGGTCCTATTCTACTCTACCGGAAACCAGGCGGCAAACAGCTAATCACAAACAATAAATTGGTCAAAAAATTTCAACGAATAAAGCAGTCCAAGTTATTACTGATCATTTTATAAAATCAATTTACTCCAATATAGTCTTAAGCTGTTAGTGTTTCAACTTACATTTTAAATTTACCGTAACAAACAATTTGTCAAATTGCTTAGTAGTTGATAAATGTTTCCAAAATATTAATATAATATGAAATTTTGTAAAAAATAAGCTTTATACCTATGGATTTTCAAATTTTTTTTATTTGTAAATTCTATATTTTGCATTTACGATTTTATTCGGTAAGAACATCGAAATATCCAAAGTTCTGCATGTGTACTTAAAGTAATCATATTCACGCACATTATAAATGGTCTATCTTTAATTTCTAATTTCTTAGGTCATATGAATATAGTTGAGCTATTATCGAAATCATCATCATCATCATGTTGGACATAGGCCTTCCCCAACGAACGCCACCACACCCAGTCCTCCGCCCTCCGCATCCAGCCGCTACCGGCCACCTTCTTTAGGTCGTCGGTCCACGCTTCTGCGCGTGCCGATCCGCGGTCTCCACTCCAGAACTCGTCTGCCCCAACGGCCATCGGTTCTGTGACAGATGTGGCCCGCCCACTGCCACTTCCGCTTGCTAATCCTTTCGGCTATGTCAGTTACCTACGTTCTTCGTCGGATCTCTTCATTACGAATCATATCCTTCAAAGAAACCCCGAGCATAGCCCTCTCCATAGCTCGCTGAGCGACCTGGAACTTGGGGATCAGGCTCACCGTCAGAGTCCAAGTGAAGTGTCCATTATCGATATGATTTGCTGAAATATCTTAGTACTTCTGTCTGGCAACAGGAATGGCTTGTGCAGTAAATCCAAGCCCTTAGACGCGGCTCTACCGGTCAAAAAAATATTTATACTTCGATAATACTTAATAGATTTTATATATGGAAAGCGAAGAATCGAAGGCTTGCTAACTTAAATTCCTTACCTTTCACCACTTCCTCGTTGACCACAGTCTGTCTGATAAAAACATCACCAACCCTGACGCCACTCGAATTATGTACGTCGACGCTGGTGAGGCAGGCTAAAGTACGCCTTTCGTTGGTATCGGACATCGTTAGTACTACGTCTGTAATATCTTGAGAAGATGACTCGGCCATCGTTAGTACTGTAATATCTTGAGAAGATGACTCTGGAGGACTCTCCAACAACGTATCCGAACATATCTCTGGTAACTGTTTGTATGAGCTATCCATATTTAATTACAACACTATTAGCACTCCTACTCACTAGCAATCCCTATATCCCTTTGTCACCTTCGACTGCTACTACAAGACTGATTCCAATTGGCCCTTCGGAACTATCGTTATCTGATAAAGTAAAGTTTTGTTGACCAAAGATTATGTAATCCGAGCTAGTACGCTAATCCGCTATAAGGCGCAGTAAGACATTCAGCATGTTCTGGTTTGCATGCCTTATACCGTTTATAAACGATTCGTAAATAATTTGTTGGATGCGAGGCAGGATTGAAAGTCCCGACAAGTCATGAAAACCATTAAATCATATTGGATGATAATTATGTAGCTAGCTGAAGATGAAAGTACTCGTAGACTCCCCCTGCTGAACTATCTAGGGTGATGAAAAGAGCTGCCGTTGAAGAGCGGTATCGCTTAGCTTAGGAGACCAGGTAAAGTAAAGGAAGCTGAAGGCGAACCTTCAGCATTTAAGAGGTACCGCAAGAAGAAAAAGAAGATGTAATATATTAAGACTTTTATAGTTTTAGTAAGAGAAAACAGAGATTACAGAATTAAAAAAAATATAAAGGCGCCAGATAGACCGACCACCACCGGTGGCCGACCGCGGTGTACTCAGCATATATGTGATTCTTTCACATTTTCCTCGAGACTATGCCACCTAGAAACAGCTAAGTTGTAGCTATTATAATAGCTACAACTTAGCTGTTTCTAGCTATTATAATAGCTACAACTTAGCTGTTTCTAGCTATTATAATAGCTACAACTTAGCTGTTTCTAGCTATTATAATAGCTACAACTTAGCTGTTTCTAGCTATTATAATACCTACAACTTAGCTGTTTCTTGCTATTATAATAGCTACAACTTAGCTGTTTCTAGCTATTATAATAGCTACAACTTAGCTGTTTCTATCTATTATAATAGCTACAACTTAGCTGTTTCTAGGTATTATAATAGCTACAACTTAGCTGTTTCTTGCTATTATAATAGCTACAACTTAGCTGTTTCTAGCTATTATAATAGCTAGAACTTAGCTGTTTCTAGGTAGCATAGTCTAGAGGAAAATCGGATGAATCACATATATGCTGAGTCGTATACCGCCAAAATATTAGAGCGATGATTGCCAAGGACCTTGCGGAATTATGCCCGGAAGTCAAAAGCCTCCAGGCATAGTGTGGCACATATGTATATAGGTACTGTTCACCTTCAATAACAGTCCCGTTTCATAGCGAGTATTAAAAAAAATAGAGGGGCTCTGACGAGGTGGACAATTATTTCCCTAGCTAATCGTGGTACCTCAACAAGACGGCGATGTTGTTCGCAACACATCACGTCAAGGGGTATCACGGGGCGAAAAGCGAGCGATGGATATTCACTTCGCGACATTAGATTCCGCAAAGTGGCGATACATCGTCTCTGCCTACCCCTCTGGGTCCAAGGCGTGAGCATTATGTATGTATTAAAAAAAACGTAAAATTAAAAAAACAACTCACGAGCGAATAAGAATAACGTAAACAAAAAATCATTAGGTATGTCAGCAATTAGGTCACTAACCCTACATTGAAATTTTCCGAGAAAGAACAGTTGAGTCACAATATGGAGCATTATCAATATCACCTGGCCTGGAAACTTTATTATTCACTTTACCGCTAGATGTATGTATGCAACATTTACTAAATATTTACATTATTTAACCGTAGCGTCAATATTTAGTAATAATTAAATGTTCTGCGTAGTAACTGCACAAGTTTCAAAGTGAATGTGAAAAAGTTGTGGCTACCTGCGTGGAACAGAGCGATTGTTTGGAACGCTCCATCTAGTAGTACTTAGAGATCGTTGTCAGAAAAGCGAAGATTTGTGAAAGCTGTCAATTGTCATGTCGGCTTTCTGCGGGTCTTTAAAATTCGCCCCATACGTAACTTATCCACGCGATGGAAGTCGCAGGCAACAGCTAACTATGTATATAAATTCCTTTAAACAGCTTTATCTATACTTATACTTACAATAGGTACCCAAGGTTATTTTGTAACAGGTTCATTAAAGACAACCGCCATGAAATCCCGGGTGAGTAAGTAGTACATTACACTCTCGTAAATGAAATGAACACGGTTTTATGTGTGGTCTGTGTAATGCGACCCCCTGCTGTGGACCACAGGGACGTAGTTAGGTTTATAAGATAGCTGTTGCCTCACTCACCTCCTAACATCACAAATTATTATGTATTTCCCGTAGAAATGAGAGGTTTTTCGGGATAAAAACTATCCTTTGTCCTATTCCAGGTCCTAACCTATATGTGTGCCAAGTTTCATCACGATCCGTCCAGTGGTTGAAGCGTGATTGAGTAACAAACATCCAAACATTCACATTTATATTATTGGTAGAGAGGATTTTATTGTTTTTTTTTCTTTTGTGTGGGCAATAAATTGTTAAATAAATAAATAAAGATTTTGCGCCCCCTGTAAATTACGCCTTGTGCCGGCCCAGGCCGCACCGCCCTCGTTACGCCGCTATGTGTAACAACTCCTTTATTAGCCTAAACTTAATATTGTTGGGGTTTATTGCCGTTTACATTGGTAGTGCGTAATTCGGTAATAGTCCATTGTAGCTGAAAGGACGACCACTGACTGTACTTATGTAACAAGCGAATGTTAACTTTATTGCCATCACTGAAGGCGTTTGCGTAAAAGTGTGGTACAGATTTCGGGAAAGTTTTGTTGGTTAACCATTTATGTACCTTAATTTACTAAACTTAGGTATTTGTAACGTAACCAAGTTAGGGAACCGGTCACGTCTCGGAAGTTGAGGCAGGCGAATCCTGGTAGTGGGGAAGTTATTCATTTTGGTGAGTTCGTGTGGAAAAACTTCCATTTTAAGTAGGTACGTATAGTAAATTTTTTAATGTTACCTATTTATCTGTGCTATGGAAATTAAGCAAGGATAGGACAATCACCAATATAAGATCTAGACCGGGACCAACTTGTACAATGGGAATTTAACCCGCAGTCTCTAACGCTCCCGTCCAATGACCAACTCACAGGCCAACGTGTGCTATATCGAAAACGATAATCGAATAAATTTATTCGAATTTATCCTTATCATCAATGGATAAGGTGCTAGTACAGGTAACTTAATGCAGAATGTGATTGTACGACAGTTTTTATCCTTACCTATATGAACAAAAAAAATATATAAAAGGCGAAACAGTCAGATAAACATAGAGAGGTAATTTTTAAAAAAATCTCACAGAATTTATTTTATTTACAGTCTATAGATCGTTTATTTACCTTGCAGACGAACCGCTGAACTTGGTATTAATTACTACGTTAGTTCCCGTGTTTACAACAAATTACCATCAGCAATAACTTCCGCCATCCTGCGCAACAGAATTGCCTCCCTGATGCGCCGCGAGCGGGGCAGCCCTAACAGCTTCCTGGCCACTATACGGGAGAAGGTGGATAGCCCAATACTCAGGCACTGGGTGACTATCCACCTTCACAAACTAAACCAATTTTAAGTTAATTTTATTTTATTCTATTTTATTGTCCGCTTTCTAACATAGACTTAAGTTTTATTTATACTAACAACATTTTATGGACTAACGTCTGACCTAATAAATGATTTGATTTGATTTGATTTCAATAGAGGACGCAAAAACGGAACGTACCTACCTTCATTGGCAAATTAAAAACAAGTCGACTCAAAAGCCCTACTATTCCGTTAAGGACTTTTTGGACGATAATCTTAACTTACTATACCTATTTATAACTTGTAACCAATGATAACAATATGACGTTCCATGTTTTAATTTATTCACTTGACATATTTTTTTGATATATTTTACATTTCGACATTGTAATCCTATTTAAAATTTTACTTGCATGTAAATTTATTTTACTTTAGACATATCACTGTGATGTTATCTTTATTATATTTTACATTCTGACATTGTAATCCTATGTAAAATTTTACTTGCATTGACATTAATTTAATGCAATATTAATTTGACGCTGTATAATTATTAAAAATAAATTAATTTGAATAACATTGTAGCCCTTAAAAAGTTTTTTTAGCCATAAAAAAGTTTTTTTAGCCCTTAAAAATGTATCACGTGGTTTGGGTACGTTCACTAATCTGGTAACCGCAGGCAGGCCCGACCTATGCCAGAATTACGCCACAAGTAAAATTGACAAGATATGATAGTATTACTGGGTATTAATTAACTAATTGCTACATTTATGTATGATAACATTATATTTTGTACATAAAAGGCACTATGGGTGCATCCACCAGATGGACCGACGATCTGAAGAAGATGGCCGGAAGTTGTGGAGTTCTTCGGAGAAGGCCTACGAGTATGTCTAGCAGTAAATGTAAATGTGTGGGGACATTTCACACACGGCCAACTGATCCCAAACTAGGCAGAGCCTGTAATATGGGTATCAGGCAGCTGATATGCATACATAAATACATAATATAATATATAAATAACATCCAGTCACAAGGCAAACACAAGTGCTCAGCACACGAATGTTTGCCCTGGGCGGGGGTTCGAACCCGCGACCCCGAGCTTCGCAGGCAGGTGTACTACCGACTAGGCTACGGGGCCGACAATGGACGTCTAAAGACTGACATGATGATGATTCGCTATGAACGTTTTATTCATCATCAGCCGAAATACGTCAACTGCTGAACACAGCTTCCCCAGGCTGTCTATTGGGGGATTTGCCATAACCACCACGCTTGGCAGACGGATTAGTGATCGCAGTTATGATCTTAATGTACATAGGTGAATGCTGCTCTTCCCAGGTACAATCCCTTGACGATACTCACTGAAAGATTGGGGGTGGCCTTGTTCTAAGCCGAGAACCACACAATTTTCTATCATCATCAGGTTATTTTTGTCTCCACTGCAGGAGCACAACCCTCTCTCATCTGCCGGAGACAGACGGAGTATTTGGCCTACACTCCCCGCGCTGGCCAGACGGGTTGGGTTGAATTTTCTATGTCTGAGGTTATTTCTTGCATTCATCGTGACCTAGTAAACTAACCTAATGAAAATACAGTAACTTGAACAACAAAGGCCCTGGATACCGAACACAGAACCGTGGTAATAGAAATCCCTCCCGGTCCTTATGTAACGGTTAAATGGAGCCTCGTTTTCACAGTTAATTGTTGGGTCACTAATAAGCTAGTAATTTAGCAAAAATGTAATTAAAATCAGCAGCGGAGGCTGGAGGCGAAGGGTAGAGGTTTGTGTGTTCCTTTGAGAATAGCTCTAATTAACAGGTTAATATAATTGATTATTATATTGCACACCAGTAACATCGGAGAAATTTAGACAATTGTTTTGCAGCAACCCACTCTCACTAACCATAGAAAAATCAGCACCGTCGTATTGAAATGCATTTAGCAGTAATCCTTCCTACTAATATTATAAACGCGAAAGTTTGCAAGTATGGATCGATGTTTGTTACTCTTTCACGTAAAAACTACTGAATGGATTTTAATGAAACTTTACATACATCAGAATGACACATAGGCTGCAATTTATAAAGATATTGTGTGAATTGTCAAAATATCAAGTAAGTAGGAAAAAATCTACCATCTGCGAGCTATTCTGGCGTGCGCTGCCAAAACCGCTAGAGTTACACATATGTAATGTATGATGGAAATGTTTATCTTAAATAGTCCTACAAAAAAGCTACTCGAAATACTAATCGTGCGCAGACGAAGTCGCGGGCACCAGCTATTTGAGAAATAAAATACTAGGTATTATGCTGAATTTTGACGCGAAACGTCTATAATTTAGGAATCAATGTATGAATAGCAAGTCGAGATCGTGGAGTCGCGCAACCATGGATATCGACTTTGACAGTATGAAGGTATCATGTCGAGAACTTTTTACATAGCAGCAGGTATTATTCAAATAAACTAAACGATCATAAGTAAAAACAAGAGGTAGTTAGATAGGAGGCGATCAGGGGCGAGGGAGTGAGGGAACGTGCCATACATTGCGAAGAACAGAGACAGCTTAAAGAAAACTTACTGCGGTCTGGTTGCAATATATGTATGTATGTATGTATGTATGTATGTATGTATGTATGTATGTATGTATGTATGTATGTATGTATGTATGTATGTATGTATGTATGTATGTATGTATGTATGTATGTATGTATGTATATATGTATGTAAACGCTTTATTGTACCAAAAATCAAAACAACAACAATAATAAAATAGGAATTAAACTATGTATAATATACCTACTATACAATAATTGCAGCACAGTGGTCCCGGCTTAGAATAAGGCCACCCCCATCCTTCCCGTGGGTGTCGTCAAGGCAACTAAGGGATTGCACCAAGAATGGGCAGCAGCGTTTTTCTATGTATGTGTGTGCAAATCCTCCAATGAACAGCCCATGAAAAGTGGCATCTTATGTTCAACAGTGAACGTTTTTTGTCGTCAAAAATTTGAACTTAGGTTGGCGACAACCGTTGAACTAAATATCGTTTGAACGGTTCACAAAATGTTTGCCTCCGACCAGTAAGATTAAAATATCATTTTAATGCTAATTGTGCTCGACCCGTGTCTATGTAACAATAGGCCGAAGACAGTGAGGCGAGCACTTTATATCGGGATAAGTCACATATATTAACTTGGGGTTAATTAAGTTAAGGGACGCTTATATTTTACCTTGTTGACTTCGTGGACTTACCTCGTGCCTGCCGGAATATGAAACTTTGAATTATGACAGGCAATATTGATTACTATTGTTAGCGACGAGCAATGTTAGAATGCAAGCCAGGTTGACGATTGATTCAAGTGGACAAAAAGAGCACGTACTCGGAGCCAAAAACGAATAAAAAAGAGAGATAAGGTTGATGGACGATTGAGAAGGGGTTGCGCGTTAATAGTTGTTATAGCTTTAAAAAGGAATATAGAACTGTTGTAACAGCCAAGTGATAATAACAGAAATATATAAGATAAAAGCATTTATTGTAGTACTGATTTAAAACTATGAAAACAACTTACAGTTCAGTTTAATTTCGCTCCTAATAGCTCCAATTCAGGCCTATATTGATCCAAGTCTGCTAATATAACAATAGTTTAAGACGTAGAAACTTTTCTAATACGAATAACCATAGTGATTTTGATGACGAAAATAAGCTAACAAACCTTATCGAGGACTAAACGAGGACAAGTCACCACGTTCAGTGCTAGAACGCAGTCTTGTTTTCCTCAAAAGCCTAATTTACCCTGAGATCGACACTATTAGTTAGAAAGAGAAGCACTGATGTTGTTGACGTTGTCCCTCTCTCGGTCAAATATACTCGCGCGCTCGGCCTTACAAACGTTTACGTACACGCTGGTACTGCTGTAGGTGTATAATTCAAATTCAAAATTTTCATTTCAGACATTAGTCCATATTTTCAACCGACTTCAAAAAAGGAGGAGGTTCTCAATTCGACGGTATGTTTTTTTTTTTTTTTTTGAATGTTTGTTACGCGATTACTCCGCCAATTCTAAATGGATTTTGATGGTTCATATTTTGTATGGTAGGTCATACTTCAGAGGTGGTCCCATATAAATTTTATCGAAATTCATTCAACGCTTTTTGAAAAATCAACAAAGACACAAATGTAGGCTTAGTATATACCTACATAGACGACATGCTAGTTTGATGTTCCCTTCAGCCAAGGATGAAGCATTAAAACCATGGATCCATCATATTAAGTTGAAAGTAAAAAGTGTAATCGACTCCTTCACATATTAAATAATGGTCATTGTACAAAAGAGATAGGTATATTGAATCTATATTGTTTAAATAGTAGAATGTCTCCACTCCAGATAATTTGTAATTGTTTTCCGTTTGGCTTCGACAGCCCACAGCAGCACATGCCATAGTTATTATAAAAGCAGGTTACACAGAACACAATAAATAACAAATTAATAACGAAATTTACGAAAAACTAACGCAACCAAATGGTATTCAGCTGTATACCAAAAGCTTTCAGACGTCAAAAGTGGTGGCCCGCCGGCTTTCAAGATGACGCGCATGCCAATTCTTATCTCTTTTTTTCTCAGTAAATGCTGCCATATATATGACAAGTATGAAGTATTTATTACAGGTTTCAACTTTTAATCAGTCATCCATGGTTTTAATGCTTGATCCTTGCCTTCAGCAAAAGTTGTGATGAGGAATGTCAATATTTTTTTAACTGTCATTAGCTAAGAACAAAGAAGATTGTATGTATTTGTAAGGAGCCTTCATAATAATTATACATTAATATCTGTTCTTAAAGAAAACTACCTATTTGTTGAAAAGATTACACAAGCGTGTCATTTTTGTTAAATCTTTCTCATCGTGGGGTCGATTTAAAAGCTTGCCGCATAGCAACTAACCGAGTCGATCTGGATTCATTTGATAAATGCTCGTGTTGCAAGCCAAGACGATGAAAACATTGCTCTTCGGTTTCGATTGATAAACGTTGTGAATCAAACTGAGTCGTCGAGCATGACTTTCTGGACTATCATTAATATGATAAGTTCGTGTATCTGAGAAAGTCTATAGGCCCGCTGCTTATAACTCTCATTTGAAATATTTATAGCATTTCTTTCCCTACTTTTCTTTAAACAATCTTTCTTCTCGTCACTACTGTCTTCCTAACGGCGCTGTCTCATTTGAGCAGCGCGTTTTAAATAAACAAAATACACTTACTTCCCACTAAAAAGTAAAAAATAAAATTATTTTTAGAAAAAAAACAAAAACCGACTTCAAGGCTATACCTAAGTCGGTGCCAGCCAAAGCAAAAATAAGCTTAATGGATACCTCAATTCACTTAGGCATATCCCCCCGTGTTGCTTAAATATTAATTAAACTGTCCTTCTTGGCTGGCACCGACTCCAGAAATAACTTATTATAAATTGTAAATAGGTATACAGGATGTTACTTTGCATTCTTGCCATATTTACAGAGGTAACTATATTACTGATACTAAACACAAATCAATAAAAAAAATCATGACGTAATTTTTTTTTTTTTGGTTTGGATTATTTTATTTTATCGACAATCTGTTAAGCACACCACTAATTATCGTAATGCATGCACATCACTTTTATCATTCGTAAGATCACGACATGACATAGACTCTTTATGCTAATCTTGTCTCTTTATTCAATGATATTATTTGATTGTCAACTGCTGTCATTATTCTCAAAAATATTGTTGTAAAAATGACTGAAGCGTATTCAAATATTTAATTAGTAGAAATGGTGCGCTTGTACGCAATAAGTGGTAACAGTTTGCGACAAGCCGTAGAAATGTTTGTGGAAATGTTTCCTAACCAACCGAGGCCGACCCGTCAGGTGATGCTTGCAGAGACTTAGAGAGCATGTCACGCAGAGACTTAGAGACCATCGCCGGTTCCACGCTCAAGCTCGAGGCAGCGTAGGACTCTCAGTCGAATTGCAAGAGTCAATTCTCGAGTACCTTGAAAGAGAGCCCCGTGCCAGTACCCGGGAAGCAGGCCGTTACTTCGGTGTGAGCCACGAGACAGTGTGGAAACTTTTGAAAAGTGAATAACAACGTCCGTTTCACTTTCGGAAAGTCCAAGATCTGCTCCCTCAAGATAACGCCTCACGGAGTACATTTTGTCGCTGGCTACTGGACAACCGACATGTCAACATCTTGTGGACTGACGAAAGCCGGTTTACGAGAGTTGGAATTTTTAATATCCATAATGAGCACTGGTGGACTCATCGTGATCACAATCCTCGAAAAATTAAGCGAGACTCGTTTCAACACCGCTTTAGTCTCAATCGACGGGAATTTACTGGGCTCTTATTTCATCCACCACGGTTTCCGGACTATTCCTCCGATGGACTATTATTTTTGGAGTGACGTGAAACGCTTGGTATACTCAGAGTAGATAGACAGTGTAAATGTGTTACGCGAAAGGTTTGTTCCAGCGTTCGAAACAGTGAAACAAAACGTTTATGTGTTGCGAAAACTAAAGCGAAATTCGCTTCGCCGTGCTAGACTGGGCCTTCATCAAAACGGAGGACATTTTGAACAATTGCTTCTCAGCACGTAAATTTTGTAAGTAGGAACTTGTAAATAACCAATTAATTGTACATTTACAAATTAAAAATTATAATTTTTAAATCTTATTAGATGATTTTAGCTTTTTAACTAGGTACGCCAAAAATACCTAATTTATTACTTTGCAAAGAAATGGACAACAATGTAATGATATTAAATTAGGCATTGTTGGCGGTAAAGTAGGAAGGAAAATCTGAAATCAATTCATTTACACGCCAGGCCTGGCCACGCCCACATTGGTTTATTCCTATTGCGCCTGTTGAACGTGCGAGAAAAAATTGGTTTATTCCTATGTGTACTGCAAAACAAAGTTTACTAAAAACTTAGGGTGCTTTATTTATGAGAGTCTCTAGTTTATCTAAAATAATAGGTAATGTTCTCTACTATTAGCTCTGTGAATATGGCAAGAATGCAAAGTAGCACCGTGTATAAATATCAATAATTTCATTAATTGTCCTTTAATGCTCTTTGCTTTGAAGTAATTAAAATATTATTTTCTACTTTTTAGTTTAAGTTTGTACGTGTAGGTATAGCCTTGAAGTCGGTTTTTGTTTTTTTTCTCAAAATAATTTTTCTGTTAGTACAGTCTTATTAAACTATATTAGTTGATTTTAAAAGTATATTAAAAAAAAATACAAACATTAAAATATCACAAAATTTAAAATTTTAAATTACGAGTATATAAAAAAAAACAAAAAATTACGACATACATTCATTTATTTATTTATGTGTAATCGAATCGAGTGACACAATATGGGGCAGTCGAGTCGGCACACTATAACGCGTAGGATGCCGTTGGTGCTGCTGCGGACACGGCTTAGCATCGAGGCTGCTCTCTTTCTCAAGATGGCATGAAATCCATAGATGCGAGCTTCTAATAATTTAAAAAAATCGCTTATATGGACTTCCGGGCCGCATTATGAAGTACTTATAACCTATACATTATTTTTTACAAATATTAGTGATAAAGATAATTTTAATGTTTAACCATAGTTACCTGGCAAACCTGAGTCGAGGAAAAAACGAGGACACCTCACCACGACCAATGCTGACGCAGTCTTGTTTGCCGCAATAGCCAAATTTGCTTTACAGTATACACTATTAGAATACTAGACATAAAGACAATTAGAGTCCCCGCAGACTGCAAACTTTATATCGGCCGATAATTTAGTCGGATTGAGCTGCTAGTGCGCACACTGGGCCAACAAATCGTCATAGTGTGCGCACTTGCATACATCTTTATACAGAGCCTGACTAAATTTGCAGTCTGCGGGGACTCTTAATGTTCAACAGCAGTACCACGCGGTAGCCACGCTGGGCAAACCTATGTCGAGGACATTTCATCACGATCAGTTCTGAAACAGTCTTATTTTTCACAAAAACCTTATTTATTTAAACAGTACCTATACATTGGGCTCGATTCTGAAGGCACAATGTTAAAATTTGACAGCACTAAAAAGTTAGATGACTACTTAAATGATAAAAGTCCATGGAGTGCTTGATGGCTCAGCATAGGTAGACTTAATGATTGTAATGAATAAGATAAATCAAAGGTAGGGCCCTGTGCCGTTGGGTTTGTAGCCACTTCTTCCCCTCGGTTATACAGGTGGAAGTGGAGTAGTTTTAGGCAGAATTTGACGTCAAAAACAGAATAATGTATTCCAATTTTGAAAATAAATATTTTGATTTTGATTGATTTTGTTGCTATCCTTGTCACACAGTGTTATGAAGATAAAGACGAAACCATTTTTAGCGCTGTAAAATTTTAAATGTGTGCCTTCAGAATCGGGTCCATTAATATATTAGCCATAAATAAAGTTAATGTTGAACCACAGTTACCTTATTCCTCCACGAATTTGGCAAACCTGAGTCGAGGACAGAAGGAGGACACGTCACCACGATCGATGCTGACGCAGTATTGTTTGCCGCAATAGCCAAATTTGCTTATACGGTGGGGTCAAAAGAGCTAGCCTGACGGTAAAGAAAATGTGAGGTCAGTAGGAGCCTGAGGTCATTTAGATTAGCATAAAGTTGAGTCGGCAACCCGGACCGGCCGGTGCGGAGGCGGCCGGAGGCATTTTATTTTGATCTACATATAATCGATCTTTCGTATACAGGTCTACCTTGAATTCATTGCAAACTTCTTAATAATAGATAGAAAGCTGAATTACTTATTCCGCACAACAAGGTTACAAAACAGTTTGTACAACAAATAATGCGTTTGTAGAAAGAACGTCGTTCAGAAGGAACCAAAGAATGGGTTTTATAATCTGTGTAAGATTCGTTGGTTTATCCAACCCTTTCATTCATCACTCTCTCTCGCTAAAACATTAATACGAGCAAAACATGTCCATCTTTGTTCCAATAAACCACATTCACAGCAATAAGAACTGTCTACAGTGGGGGACTCCACTACAGATATGGCAATTTCGAGACTTGATGTGGTCATATTGGCCTAATCGCGGGGGAGTCTCCGGTACTTGCGTTTTACTGTTTCCCGATGCACCCTGCTTGATCCCTCAACAGGTTATCTAGTCCCTCGCTTGTACGTTTTACCTGATTCTCTCCCCATTCTGGGGCAAGTCTTTATGCCTTCGTCATTGGGCTCTTCGATCGTAATAATTCTTTACTCTTCTTGTTCTTCGCGCTCCAGTCTGCTTCTAATTTTGTGCCAGCCGTGCGGAAATTCACGAAGCCTCCGATGTCACGAGATCGCAGTAGTAGACCGAACCTTCTTCTCGCTATATTCCATCCATCATCTTTCGTCTGAGCTTCTCATACAGTGGGCATTCCCACAGCGCGTGATGCATATCCTCGTCTGCTTCGCCACAGTAGCATACAATCATCTCCAGTGACGGATTTACACATTGTCCGCCAGTAGGCTATTCACATTTTGCCGTCCCTACCGACCTCTACAATTCGATACCCTAGTTCACAATCATATTAATTAAAAAAAAATTGACAATGAAATTATAACTTTATGGTTTGGGCATTATCGTCCTAATTACACCACCTTTACCCATAATCAGTATGAACTAGGGGATCCATGTGTCAGTTTCTTTTTAAAGTTCATGGGTAATCGTAAATTTATTGAACCAAATTATATAAGGTTTAATAAATTAGGTAGACTATTTATATATAAAAATGTTTACGCAATTATAATTTTTTCTATGCAAAATACCTTGACCAAAATGTATAAATGAAATATTTATTTCTTCTATTAACTATATTGTCACCAATATAGCGATCTAGTCTCTGAAGCGCCTAAGCTCTTTAAAAAAAGTTTAAAAAAAAATTATTTGTCGAATAGCTTAAGGAGTTTCGTTCCTATCGGGTGTCCCACGACACCATGACACTCGTTTTATTTTCTGTGAGACATAAAAAAAAGGCCCCGAATTTGCCGCTCTTAAAATCTGCCTACTCAGCCTGCTGGTAAATCCACCACTGCTCATCTCACACAGTTTCATATCATGAAGACTCTTTCCGAAGCGGGGGACTGAGTTAGAAGAGCGTCGTCGGAAGAATGTGACCGTTATTTAATAGTGCTGTTACATACGTTTCACGTTCCCTTAGCTCGTCTCACCTCATTCCCAATGCCCTCTAACTAAGTTCCCCACCTGTGGGTAAAGGGGACCGTTAGAGAAAGTAACAGTTAATTTTTTTATTCCTGATGGGTTTGCGCTTAACCAGAATCTCTCCTGATGAAAAGTGACATTGAGGCCTAAGGTGGAGCTCTTATCCAGAAGGTGACTATGTACACTTCCTTTACAAAGATCCAAATTGTACTTGTCCGGAAATACCGAAGCTGGCAGGGAGTTACATTCCTTAGCAATTCGCATTATGAAAGCAGAACCGACGGCCGTTGGGGCAGACGAGTTCTGGAGTGGAGACAGCGGATCAGCACTCGCAGGGTGTGACCGACGACCTGAAAAAGGTAGCCGGTAGCGGCTGGATGCGGAGGGCGGAGGACTGGGTTTTGAGTTTTTTTATTGTTGAAAGGTTTGTGATGGCAATCTGACCTGATGGTAAGTGATGATGAGGCCTAAGGTGGAGCGCGCTCACCTAGAAGATGCCTATTCACTCTTCCTTTAAAAGATCCATTGTACATGTCCGGAAATACCCAAGCTGGCAGGGAGTTCCATTCTTTTGCAGTACGCATTATGAAAGAGGAAGCAAAACGCTTCGTGCGAGAGCGTGGTATGTCTACTACATAAGGATGAAGTCCCCCCAAGCCTGATAGTCCGGTGATAGAACGGGGATGGGGGAATCAAATCGTGCAATTTCGGGGCACACTTTTGGGGGTTACATTATAGCAGCACTGCGATTGGCAGTTTGACATTAAGGATTCCATAGTTGACGTTCCCTCTTACCTCACCTCAGCTCATACCCCGTAGCCCTCCGCTGTAAGCTTACTTACATTAAAGCAATATACATGTTGAAACGTCATGGGTCTGTCACCTGCCAAGTTATAATACTGCGACTTGACAGATATTATTTTCATTTGCACGTGGCGACATTTTTATACGAAACGAAAGCAAAATCGTGTATGAATAATTTAAGCCTACATGGTCTAATGGAAATATCGAAATCAATAAAAGATTTTTGAATAAATATTATTAAAAATGTCTTTGTTTTGCCATTTGCTTTACTATGCAGCATTATGAAGGTGAAACATACTTCCATTTTGACTAATTTATAACTTAATAGCTGTTGCCTGCGACTTCGTCCGATTGGACAACTTAACATCAAAAATTATTACGTATTTCCCGTAGAAATTATTATTTTTTCGGGATAAAAACTATCGTATGTCCTATTCCAGGACCTAACATATATGTGTGCCAAGTTTCATCCCGATCCATCCAGTGGTTGAAGCGTAATTGAGTAACAAACATCCAAATATATAAACTTTCACATTTATAATATTAGTATTATAGACAACGCCACCATACCCGGTCCTCCGCCACCTTCTTCAGGTCGTCGGTCCATCTGGCGGCGGGGCGTCCCACCCTGCGCGTGCCGATCCGCGGTCTCCACTCCAGAACTCGTCTGCCCCAACAGCCTGCGAAGATGTCATCGTCCCACCTCCACTTCAGCTTGCTAATCCTTTCGGCTATGTTCTTCGTCGGATCTCCTCATTACGAATCATATCCTTTTAAGAAACCATCTCTTAAAACTTTTTTTGTCTTATATTTCCTCCAACTAATGTTATTTAACAACAACAATAAAAAAAACTGCGTACAAAGGCGGACTAGTCCCACTTAGGGATCTCTTCCAGTGAACCAAAGACTAATATATTGTTCAATCCGTCTACTAAAGTCAGTTTTTGATTCCGCATCATTTCTATCTTTGCATTTTTCGCTAGCTATAAGGTTGCCTGAAAGAAATCGCTAAAAGTGATAAGGACGCCGCATGTACATTGCTTTATATTTGTATACTATGTATTCTCTGTGACTTTTGTGCAATCTATCTATATATATAAAAGAAGAAACTGACTGACTGACTGACTGACATATCAACGCACTGCCCAAACCGCTGAGTCTAGAGGCTTGAAATTTTGCACAACGGTTCCTTATATAGCATAGGCAAGCACTAAGGAACGGATTTTCAAAATTCGTCCCCTAAGGGTGTCAAATGGGGGTTCAAAGTTTTTATGGAGAACGTCTATTAGATAAATCTATTAATTTGAAACTTTGTCTCAATACTCTAAAACCTTAATGATTCAACACGTATTTTACAGTTTTTGAAAAACTATCCCCTAAGGGCCTGAAATAGAGTTCAAAAGTACTAGTGTCCAAACCGATTGCTCTAGAAGTTTCAAATTTAGCACAAAGGTTCCTTATGTATCTCCGGTATGCACCATCGAAGGCTTTTTCAAAATTCAACCCCTAAGCTGGCCAAATAGGGATTCAAAGTTTGTATGGAGAAAAACTATTAAACGTTCCTATCAATTCGAAACTTTGGAGGAGTACTCGAAAAACATAATGATTCTACAAGTATATTACAGTTTTTAAAAATCATCCCTTAAGGGACTGAAATGGAGTTCAAAAGTAGTAGTGTCCAAACCGATTGCTCTAGAAACTTCAAATTTAGCACAAAGGTTCCTTATGTATCTCCGGTATGCACTATCGAAGGCTTTTCCAAAATCAACCCCTAATGTGGTAAAATAGGGGTTGAAAGTTTGTATGGAGAAAAACTATTAGATGTTCCTATCAATTCGAAACTTTGTAGAAGTACTCGAAAAACATAATGATTCATAAAATATTTTCCAGTTTTGAAAAACCATCCCTTAAGGGACTAAAATGAAGTTCAAAAGTAGTAGTCCTAAAATCGATTGCTCTAGAAACTTGGAATTTATCACAAAGGTTCCTTATGTATTTCAGGTATGCACTTTAGAAGGGTGTTTTCCAAAATCAACCCCTAAAGATGGTAAATAAGGGGTTCAAAGTTTGTATGGAGAAAAACTATTAGATGTTCCTATCAATTCGAAACTAGGAGTACTCGAAAAACGTAATTATTGAACACGGGTTTTACAGTTTTTAAAAACCCTAAGGGGCTGAAATGGTGTTCGAAAGTAGTATTATCCAATTGTATAGATACATTTAAACTAAAAAGGATTATAAAGCTGAGGTGACAGTGGGCGGGTCACATCTGCCGCAGAATCGACGGCCGCTGAGGTAGATGAGTTCTGGAGTAGAGACCTCGGATAGGCACGCGCGCAAGGGGGTCACTAGATGGACCGACGCCCTGAGCAAGGCGGCCGGTAGCATCAGGATTCGGAGGCGGTGGACCGGATATCATATGTGGTGACGTTTATTGGGGAAGGCCTATATCCAGCAGTATATGTCGCGGGGCTAATATAATGATGAACTGTATTATATGTATAAAACTATGAAAACATTAATAAGTAAACACGTCGATTAAATAACTTATGATAATGATAACGTCATCAGCTTCTTCTCCAAAACTACTAAATGGATTCGAATATGGTTTTCACTGTTGGATAGCTTGGTTTACCGTGGGTTTTTTCAGGCTGGAAACAAACACCTTTTCAAAGCAGGCGACAACAGTTTTAATATAATTAAGTCGAAAGAGTGTTTGTGTGTTTATTTATCTGTTTCTTTCACAGCTTGCGCGGTTAAACTAATTCCCATAAATTTTTGATTAGTACACATAACATCGTTACTTGAACATAGGCTCATGTTTAACCTCTGGAACAATGGTTCCCTCGGGAAACAAAAACTTGCTCCACGCTGGCGAAGCCGCGGGCGTTTGCTAGTAAAGTATATAATTCATTCGTTCGTTCATTCATTCATTCCAATCACGCTTTTCCTGGCGGACTAGACGACATTATGTTCAAAGCAAATGCCTACTTACTCGAAAATTCTTTGTTATGCATTGAACATAATAAGTTTCGATATTCAATTTTCCTTCCGTCGGTATTCAGATGAATACGAATGGGTAAATATAGGAAGCATTCAAAAGCCGGTAGTGATTCGATGCACGATCTGCTTTGTTTGCCCAGGCTAGGGGAAACGAAGCGAGATTATATTTTTAAGGTTCCGTCGTGGGGAACCGTTGAAATTTCATTATATACTCGTACTTCCTCCAGGAGACTCCGTTTTCGGATAATATCTGTCGAAATAAAAAGATAATTTGTGCTTTCCACCAGGTCATCAGGGGGGCATGGACAGAAAGGATGGGGTGGGGGAATGAATAATTCTGTAGTACACGCGAATAATTCTTGGTCGGATTTACACATTGTCCGCCAGTAGGCTATTCCAATCATGCCGCCCCTCCCGACCTCTACAATTCGATACCCTAGTTCACAATCATATTAAGTAAAAAAAAATTGTCAATGAAATTGTAACTTTATGTCAAAGTCAAAATCATTTATTGCATATGAGTACACTTGGTACATTTATACACGTCATTTTTTTTTATCCACTACCGCTTCCTAGGTGTTAGCGCTGTGAAGAAGAAACGGCGCAACAGACTTCACGCAACACATCTTTTAAAAATCAAGTTTGCATACAATTAATAAAGATTTTGCGAAGCTGAATTAACATTAGTACTAGGCATCTTTGTCATTCAAATAATCGTTCATTTTATAATAGGCTTTCTTACAAAGTTGTTTTTTAATGTGAATCTTAAACTTTCTGTCCGTCATATTTAAGATTTCCTCTGGTAGTTTGTTGTAGAAGCGTATACATTGCCCCGTGAACGATTTACTGACCTTACTTAGTCTTAACCCTGGTAAAACAAGTTTATTTTCATTTCTTGTATTATAACTATTATTGTCACAGTGCCTCAAAAGGAGAGATAAATTTTTTCTGACATATAAAATATTATCTAAAATGAATTGACCAGCTACTGTTAATATGCCTATTTCTTTAAACTTTTCTCTACAACGCAGATTATAGATTGCCCTAACTGCTCTTTTTGCAAGAAAAAATGGTCTCTATATCTGCTGCTTGACCCCACAGTAGGATACCGTATGCCATGATACTGTGGAAGTAGCTAAAGTACACTAACCTCGCGGAACAACATATGATTTTTGCATTACGTTCTAATTACACCACCCTTTTCCCGTAAGTACCATGATAGAGCCGTGGTAGCCGGTTGGTTGTGCACTCGCCTCACGTTCATGAGGTCGTGGGTTCAAACCCCGCCCGTACCAATGAATTTTACGAAACTTAAGTACGGTTTATTTATAATACCACAGGCTTTTCGGTGAAGGAAAACATCGTAAGGAAACCTGCATATGCCAAAGAAGAAATTCTGAGGCGTATGTGAAGTCCACCAAATCGGCTTGGGGCACCGTTGGTGGTCAGGGGTTTGGCACAAAAGATCCTGAAGGGTCGAAGTGTCGCCAGTTATTCCTGGCCCCCTGAGAAGATAAGATAAGATAAGTACCATGATAACTAGGCGATCGAATGTAAAATTTGCCGCCCTTGACTCCACCCTACTCAGCCTGCTGGTAAATCTGAGCGTGAGAAAGCGATATTCTATTAAAGTACTTACTCATGCTTTGTCTAGGCATAAAGAAACGCCAGAGACACGAGTAGACTTAAGCTTTAATATTAATGAACGTTCCAGTAAGTCACTGTGTTTCCTTGAACGCGAAGATATCTGCTGCAGTTCACGCGAGACGGTCAGGCGTGACACACACCTAGAAACATACATTAAATAAATAATTCATTTTAAGACTTTGTATCGTAGAATAATATAAATACGTATATTAAAAGACTGTGATTAAATAGTGAAGAAAAGTTAATAAAAAGCACTGAATTAAAACTAGTTATTGTGTAACTAAGGTAAGGAAAGTGGTCTTATTCTAGTTATTATCATCTAAATTTCCTAATCAGCGCAAGCTACAATTTCTCTGGCATAATATTTTCTATTAAAAAGGTTGTCTGGAAGAAATCGCTTATAGCGATAAGACCGCCTAAATTGTACTATTTGTAACTTTTATAACGTGTAACTGTATTTGTTTGTGCAATAAAGTGTATTGTATTGTATTGTATAGTTTACTAGCTTTTACCTGCGACTTCGTCCGCGTAGGTTTCGATATTTTCACCTCTTAATTTTCAAAATAGATATCATTTGTGGTTTCCCGTAATAATGAGTTGTTTTTTCGGGATAAAAAGTATATTATACTACACTTTGTCCTATTTCATGACCTAACCTAAATGTGTGCCAAGTTTCATCACGATCCGTCCAGTGGTTGAGGCGTGATTGAGTAACAAACATCAAATTTTTCGCATTTATAATATTAGTGGGATTATGCACTTATTTTGCCCCCCTAGCTCTTACTGCCTTGTCTCACGCCCGGTAAAGTTGGCTGGAAGATATCTCTATTAGAGATTAGCTCAACTTTGTACACAATATTGTATTTAGTTTTAAAAATATTACAATAAAGAGTATATAATCGATCGCATCATCGAGTCGGTCTGGTGCAGGGGTTCTCAAACTGTGGTACGCGTACCTACCACTCTCGGGTGGTACGGAAGACTTTAGAAACGCAATGCAAGCCGAAACGACAATATTTACGAGAAAAAAATTGCCTATAACCAACTATCTCTATGTACTACTAGATGGAGCGTTCCAAACAATCGCTCTGTTTCACGCAAGTAGCCACAACTCTTTCATATTCACAATGAAACTTGTGCAGTTACTACTCAGAACATTTAATTATTTACTAAATATTGACATTATTTACCCGTAGCGTCAATATTTAGTAATAATTAAATGTTCTGCGTAGTAACTGCACAAGTTTCATTGTGAATGTGAAAGAGTTGTGGCTACTTGCGTGGAACAGAGCGATTGTTTGGAACGTTCCATCTAGTAGTACATTTGCCTATAACCCTATACAGCATCAATGAGCTAATGATTTATTTAATAGGACAGCATTAATGGTATCTACGTTAAAAAAAGTTTGAGAACCGTTGGTCTAGTGATGTGGGCATGTGCCTCAAACACTCGATCTGTATGTTTGGTTCCAACTGGAAACTGACAACTCCGTACAAGCTTTGGGAAAATGGCCCTAAGAGTCTGCATGTCTGTTTGTTTATTTAATATTTTATTGTACACACAAAAATACAAAGGAAAAATACAAAGAAAAGAAAATTATACAAAATATTGAGATTATTTCTAAAGAAATTTGTTTTGTACGGGTGTCACGTGAGAATTGGACTGAGCCGATTTTGATAGGGTTTTCGCTTCGGTATGTATGTAATTAGGATCTGAGGGGTTCATCATTATCATACAGTCCTTAGACATTCACGGCTGGACATAGGCCTTCCCCAATGAACCCTATCGCACCCGGTCCTCCGCCCTACGCATCCAGCCGCTTCCAGCTACCTTAGCCCGGAATAGGTCTACGGGAACTGGGGGCCGTGGTTTCATTTGCCCATAATGACCACGCTGGGCAGACGTGTTGGCCATCGCAGTACTAGGCCTCGCACCGGTGATGCTGCTGCCCGAACTCGGTCTGTGGTATTTGTGGCCCAGTGAATGGTTTTACCGTCAGTGCGGCCTCAGTTCTGAGTCAGTATTTTTTAGTTAGGTTAAGGAATAATGTGTCATATTTCAAATGCAGCAAGGGATATCTGAGGTGATCCGCCAGAGAACTAAAGTTTTCTACATAGCCGAAGTGATTGCAAGCTGAAGTGGCAGTGGGTGGATCACACCTGTCGCAGGACTTTGGGACAGAGGAGGCCCGACACACACAGAAGGCGAATGCGTGACGGAAGCGTGGCGGTAGTGGTCCACTTTATACAAAATCTCGCTTCCCGCGGCGGTACTCTGTGTCAAAGTCAAAGTCAAAATCATTTATTGCATATGAGTACACTTGGTACGGAAGCGTATACATTGCCCCGTGAACGATTTGCTGACCTTACTTAGTCTTAACCCTGGTAAAACAAGTTTATTTTTATTTCTTGTATTATAACTATTATTGTCACAGTGCCTCAAAAGGAGAGATAAATTTTTTCAGACATATAAAATATTATCTAAAATGAATTGACCAGCTACTGTTAATATGGCTATTTCTTTAAACTTTTCTCTACAACGCAGAATATAGATTGCCCTAACTGCTCTTTTTTGCAAGATAAAAATGGTATCTATATCTGCTGCTTGACCCCACAGTAGGATACCGTATGCCACGATACTGTGGAAGTAGCTAAAGTACACTAACCTCGCGGTAGCAATATCAGTTAATTGTCTGATTTTACTTTCCTTGTGAAGTGTCTCATACTAAATCGAACAATACAAAAAACCGGAGCACGCCTCCGCCACGCATTCGCCTTCTGTGTATGCCGGGCATTAAGGTTTGGTTCAGGAATCGTATGTAAAACCGCGCGACCAAAGCCGCGGGCAAAATCTAGTAAACATTCTACTGAAAATCCTATCCTTCCCCTTACATACATACATAATGCTCACACCTTGGTCCCAGAGGGGTAGGCAGAGACGATGTATCACTACTTTGCGCAATCTAATGTCGCAAAGTGGATTTCTTCGTCCGCTTTTCGCCCCGTGATACCCCTTGACGTGATGTGTTGCTTCCCCTTCCAACTAATATTATAAATGCGAAAGTTTGGATGTTTGTTACTCAATCACGCTTCAACCAGGACGTATCGGGTTCGGGTCCACATAAAGGTTAGTTCTTGGAATAGGACATAGGATACTCTGAGAAAAAAATAAGTATTTTGGTGTGCCGGCCACATTATTAAGTAGTTTGGTTACTTAGTAATGTGGCTAGCTACTGAATCAGTTGTAGGTGACACCATTTATAATGGGGGCGGCTACTTACGTAATAGTGGTATATTTTTATCCTTACGTAAGTAGGAGGGCTACCTATTTTTTTCTCAGTGTAGATTTTATCCCGAAAAACATCTCATTCCTACGGGAAATACATAAAAATTTGTGATGTTAAGTTGTCCACGCGGACGAAGTCAACAGGTATTTTATAACGGCAAGAGACACGTGATTTATCTGTGTTAGGAATCACATTTGTTCATAAAGATGACTCAGTCACGACTCCTTTTATTTTTGGCATCGATGTATTTCAATTCAACAATATTTATTGCTGCGGAGATAACGGCTGGCAATATAAATGATAAACCTAGTATTTAGGCAACTTTCTAACGCCATGCTAAATTGTTATTGGTCAGGAAGATAAATCAAATAAATACTAAACGACAGATATGTCTGTCCTGACCTGACATCCATCTTCAAGCTCAGTTGCATCCACAGAGCGAGGCACAAAAATGACATGAAGTTGTTGACAACTCAGTCTAACACCCTCGTCGGCCACAACACGCTCAACAACAGGGTCGCGAGCACATGGAACATGTTACCGCAGGACGTTATCGATGCCCCCCTCGGTGAACACTTTTAAAAACAGACTAGACAAGTTCTTCAAAAATCAGTGTTACAAGTGACACTGATTTTTGTGTGAAGATGAAATAGAGACTAAATGTTACTCTGAGTCGAGCCCAATGTTTCTGTGAAAAGTCCATCACAATCGGTTCATTAGTTTTTAAGTGATGCGTGCACAAACTAACAGATAAACAAAAAATCCAAATATGATCTATTACTTATCCTTAGAACCTAAATTTTTTTTCAAATATTTTCAATATTATTTATATTTACGCGAAGTTTACGTTTCTATTTATTAAATGATAACATTAAAATACTTATAATAATAAAATGCATCCAAGTTAATTTCTTAATTAAATCGATGCCCGCTGTTGAGATAAATAGTACTAAACTCTAATAACAGTGGGGGACCGAGTTAAATGGCTTCGGGGAATGAGGTGCAGTCAGGTAGGGGGGGGGGGGGGGAGGGGGGGGCGTCAAACGTCAAACACATAGAAATCCTATCAACGTAGAATGGTGAAGTAAGCGCGACATGCGTGCCAACAATTTTTAATATATTGCAGACACTATCAAACGCTTACTCTTTTCGCGCCGAGTCAAAGTCGAGTAAACATTGACAAAAAATATGCAAAACTACCATATTGCCCGTTTTCAAACGTGACCACGAGAGGCATATAGGGTGTACGAAAATCGGCACGTGCAAGTAATAAGTAAACAAATGACTATAACCGTTCTATGTCCGTACAGTACAGCACGTCAAATTCCTCCTCTGACTGTCTTATACCCAGCAGTGGACGTTGATAGCGAGGCTCATGTGATAACGTTTCTCTTTACAGGATGTCGACGTATCTCTCAATCTTTCTGATCTTCGCACAACTGCACATCGCCCTTAACTTGCCAAGAATCATCCACCAGCGACTGTCCAAAGAAACTAAATCAGATCTACCACTGTCTTTCCATCACCAAGTACCAGCAAACCCGCTACAGCTTGCACCAAACGTAAGGAAGAGTAAAGGTCTGAATATACCAACGTACCACACGCAATTTCTGGTACCAACGAACCTTCATGTCATACCAATAGAATCCACGGTATATCAGAGTCAAAATGCCAACGTATCCCGTTCTACACATCTAGTGCCGATTTACTCCTATGTCCCATTGCAGTACAACCACTGGGTACCGATTCAGCATTTGGAGGTGATACCTTTAAATAGGCCTAAAGTCGAGCCGAAGGTTGGTCATCTCAGAGTTATGCATAGAGAGGATGAGGACAGGGAAATGAATCGATTCCGTCATTATTTCGGCGGTTATGGCGCTGGGTGGGATTATGGGGGACACGGGGGGGGTCATGGGTTTCTTAATGCCTACCCATATTATGGATAACGTTGATATGTGCGTAACTTACATTTTTGTAAAGAATAAAGTCTATATAAGTACATTGGATACTGTTTTATTTTCATCATCAGCTTATACCTATGCGTCCACTGCTGAACATAAGCCTCCCCAATAGAATGTCACTTTTGGCGGGCTGTCCATTGGGGTATTTGCCATAATCACCACGCTTGGCAAGCCGATTGGTGATCGCAGTAATGATCGCAGAACGATACTCCGTCACTTGCAATTCCTTAGTTTGACGACACTCATGGGAAGAGTAGAGGTATTCTAAGCCGGGAACCACATGCTGTTTTATTTATAGAATCATCAATTAGTATAATCAAAAAGGTATAAATGCATCCATTTTTTTAAAAGCCTGTGGAAGTCAATATTAGGACTGCTTGTAGTTTTTCTTAATACCGCCATCTATTAGAAAACGTGAAAAACAATTCATTGTGAGCGACAACACGAGAACTACTGATACGTCACGATAGATGGCAGTTGCAGCATATTATTGCAATAAAGAAAATCATCTTCGGTAATTACATTACAAAACCAATTATCTAGGATTGTTGAAAATATAAATTAGGAAAGATAGGATTTAAAAATTAACTTTTTTTAAATATAATTCACAATAAGACTGTATCACATAACATACTTTTGCTTAATTGAATGAGTGTTAAAATAAAATTGTGTCACTGTCAAAATAATTGTCAACAAGAATATAACCTAAAAAATAACCTATTATTGGCGATTTATTTTCAGTTGTAATTCTTTTATATACATATTTATCTATTAAAACTATAAAAGGTAACAATAATTAATCTTAACCCGTATATGTAAAACATTTTGCACGTCTGTTTATTATTCTGATGTTTCTTTTTAGAGATGAATATTATTAGAAGGGGGATCTCGCTTCTTTCTACAGGAATAAGGGCACAATGTACTCAACTTAGTGGTAAGTCTAACTGTAACATCTCACACGGACATCTGATCCCAAATTCTTCTTCTTCTCGTGTCGAATGGCTCCATTAGTTAGATCATGCGCGACCAGAACGCAGCTGTACCGACGGCCTCATCCGTTGCATTGCGGAGATCCTGCTCGTCGCAGGAGTGCGGGCACGCCAGGAGGTGCGCCATGGTTTGCGTTGCCGTTCCGCATATGCATTGGGTCTGTGGAGTTGCTTGCATCCCCCACCTGACAAGGTTCTCCCGGCAGCGGCCGACCCGTGTTCGGAGCCGGTTAAGTGCCCTCCAAGTGGGCCAAGGTAACTTGTGGCCTGCTGGCAGCTCCTCCGCGGGCTGGACAGAAGTCTCAGGCGGGGGCAGCCGGCGATTATGCGATACGTGTTGACCTGCGATGCGTGAGCGGAGCTATGCCAGATATTAAATAGAGTAGGGGCTAGCACGCTGCCTTGTGGAAGACCATTTTTTTTATTACGCCAACGACTTTTCCTCGAGTCTAGGTGCAGGTGATCCCAAATTAAGCAGAGACTGTACTATGGGTATGGGACAGTTGATATACTCTTACATTTATGTACATAGATAAATTACATTCAGACACAAGGCAAACAAATGCTCATCACACAAATGTTTGCCCTGGGCGGAACTTGAACCCACGGCCCTCAAACTTCGCAAGTAGGTGTACTACCACTATTCTGCATGACCATAGAACATACACTTTGCTTTGTAGATGAGTTTTAAACAGTATCTAAAATCATATTCAACAAAAGAAGAAAGAGGTGTCGCGATACCTACTTTGCACTGTATTCTTCCTGCCTACCCCATATATGATATAGCATGAAGGTGTTATTAATAAGATATAGGTAACAAACAGAGTTGGCATGATTAAAATGAAACATGTGTTTTAAAGAGAATGTACTGTTTTGAACAACTTGTTTTAATCATGCCAACCCGGGTAACAAAAATTACAAATATTGATTACAAGTGTCCCATTCTTAAATCCACATGATTTAGAAAATTTTCAATCTAAACAAACAAAACTAACTAAGTAAATGCTTGGCTCTAACTGCATTAAATTAATAGAACAACGTTTACATAAAATTTTAACCACCTGGAAGAAATTGTTTCAACAAAACAAACAAGTAAAAATAATCTTTATACAATACCATACACTTTATTGCAATACATTCAATTATTACATAGAATACAGTGATTGTTTGGTTCACTCTAGAAAGACATACAGATCGTTGGCTTTAAGCCACTATATAGTGCATCAACTTTAAACGTTGTTGATAAAGTGACATACATGCACAATGTTAACTTTAAAATTTCTGAAGAAGAATTTATTTATTTTTGTATTTTGTGATGTTTTTCAAAAACTACACTACAGTTTATTAAATAACAATTCATTCTATTACCTGCTCTGGGTTATAAATACGTCATAAAATATATTTTTTAAAACCCAGTAGATATTTCAGCCAGTAAAAAAGGCTTATATTTGACTTAAGCCTTTCTGCAAGAAGTGATTCTTATTCAGTTAAATTCTATTGATTAAAGTAAATGATTTAATTTTTTTATACCTTTTTTCAAACTAAATCACGCTGCTTTCTGCATGACTGTTAAAAATAGATACATTGTCTGCGACTGTGCTGAAATAGGTGTAAATTTCAAATAATAGTCTGAATGACAATTGTATAATTGTGTACTTGCATGAAACATGGGTTTTATATTAATTCTTTTAATATAAAATAATTAACTTTTTGTTAATTCAGAACCTTTACACATTCTACAATTTCTGGAGTGTAAAAAATGTTATTATATTATAACAAATAAATACATTAATTACATAATTAGTAACATATTTTTTAGTAAAATATAAAAATATGTCAAAACGTAATAAAAATCAAATTTGAAATAATAAATATTAAAATGTCATTCTGCATATTCAGTTTACGAAAGCAAGAAAGTTGTAGCTGATGATACCCCACTACACAGACAATCCATTGTAGGTGATGAGAATGGTACCCAAAAATTTGTATTTATTTTAATTGTCAATTATTAAACTTTAAGTACGCGAAATGACATATAATCTAAAATCTGTCCAGCGGTATCATAAATTGATTTCTTTATTTCTCAGCTTGCTTGTCTGATAAGCTTAATTTTTTTTTTAATTTAAAATTTCTCTTAACTTTTCTCGATAGACCTTACATCAAACAAAACTCGATAGGATGTAGGTACGCGTTGTGATCTACATGTAATGTAATCTACAATCTGTCCAGTGGTCAAATGACGTGTTTAAGCAAAAGAATTTGAAAAAAATAATTAAGCATTAAGTATATATATATATGTTATCTATTGATAGATGTGAGTTTTGATTGTACATCTGCACTAAAATTCATCAAATATGGCAGCTGCACAGTGGTATTGCAAGCGAATGTAGTCTTTGTTTTTTTATTAGTTGGAGTGATATTCGCGCAAAAGTTTAGTGGTCAACATTTGTTCGTGTCGCCCGCCTGTCATTTGCTATTGCTACCATACCCTTCCGCGTGGACCCCGGATTAGGCGTCAGTAGTTAGGTACAGACAGCAAATCAATTTCATATTTTTTGTTTCAATACAATACAAAATTTATTTATTATCTCAACACAAAGATTAAGTACAATTATAATGTATAAAATTAAAATGAGTACAATTTATCTTTTGTGAGAGACTGGTGCCAAAAATAGGATGAACCTGTGAGATCAGGTCACCAGGCTCCCACCCCATGGAATTTTTGCGCATCACCCTGCCATACCAAGCAATTAGATTAATAATTATTTACCTGATAAAAACAAAGTACTGCGCAAATTATTAATTTAGAACATAATTATTAATTTAGATGTGAGAGTATAATTTTTATAACATGCATTATGAAAAATTTATGTGTGTGATTGTGAGTGAGTGTGAGTGTGTGTGTGTGTGTGTGTTTCTTTTAGATCTTTCAAAAAAAGGACCTAAGTCCTATTTGGCGCGTTAATATCAGGCGGCGGTGTGAACATTATGGGCATTACTCCCGTATGAGCTTTATGAAGACCACATCGGATTGATGAAATCAAACTAGGCCAAAATTCTGAAACCCCAAAATCACTAGTTCCGCTCGATCAAATCTCTGTTTTATCCCTCTCATGCCATCACTACGGGAGTAAGAGAGATTGGAAATCTTTAATTTTATTTCCACCAAGGTGATGACGTAAAATAACTCGTTATGATCGAACGTCATTATCAGTTGATTTATGTACGGCGCGGTCAAGTATGTCCCGTTGTTGTAGTTGGTAGTGCGCTCACCTCACGTTCATAAGGACTAGGGTTGAAGTCTGGACCCCATCAATAGTTTTTCGGAGCTTAAAATCGGTTGTTATCATACCACAGGCTTTCAGAAAATGTAGCAAACAGCCTACTCTATGCTTGCGTGGACTACAGGTTGCAGTCGAAGGAAAACAGGAAATTATATCTGTGACGTTTGGACGAAACTGTTTATATTTAGATACGTATCTGCTAACTCATGTCATTTACTTTTTATTTGGCCAATGCAAGGCCTGCCGTGCCGCTGGATGCTTGTCCAGGGGCTAGCCTGATCGTAAGCTTGCTGACATCCTGGGCGAGCTCCGGGCACTATTAGCCTTACCGAGTAATGCGGCTCTGACGAGGTGGACAAGTATTTCCCTAGATAATCGTGGTACCTCAACACGGAGGGGGCGATGTTGTTCGCAACACATCAGGTGATATCATGGAGCGAAAAGCGAGCGAAGGAAAATCGCTGCCTACCCCTCTGGGACCAAGGCGTGAGCATTACCCAAGTCTTGGATGTTTATATATTTATTTAAGTATGTCTATCCGTTATCTAGTAACCATACCACAGGCTCTGCCTAGTTTGGGAATGGATAATTGGTGTGAATGTCTGAGATATTTATTTATTTATTGTGTATGTATCTTGGTCTAAAAAAAATTCTCTCAACCTAAGGTTAATGCCAAATTCCTGCAGAATAAGTATTTTTAACTTAACAGGTCAAATATTCAACTTTGGCAATGTTCTTTTCTTTCAACATTATAACTTGTTTGCTGATGGTACCGCCTCGTTGCCTCCTTTGATTAAAGGGTTGGCAAAAATGTGGCATGAGTCGTCAATTCCCCCAAACTGACCAACCATTCAGCAAACTTATAATCCCCAATGGGCGCAGCATTGTGCACATTGGCGCACTTTTGCGTGACTTGAAAATTCCATTTACGATTCTATTTCAAATATAATCCACGGGTTTTAGGCGAGAAGCCTTTTTTTGCCGATTCATTTTTGTAATTTTGACAGCCTTTATATCGTTTGAATTTTCTTAGACGGTTGTTGGTATTTTACTTCTTAGAAAGTAAAGGAGCGCCTCGTTGGCATATATGTATAGTGGTTTTGGTCATTAGACTCGAGCCCCAGAGGTCGTGGGTTTGACCAAGGACATACATCTTTGCACAATTGTACAAGTTGGTCCCAGGTCGGATGTTACATTTCGATATCTCTAAGGATTTTCTCACGTCCGATAGAAATCAGACAAGGAATTAACAATTCATAAATCGACACCTCCAAGATACTAAGATTTTGGTCAATTTTGTTTTTATCAAAATCGAGTCGTATAGGTACTAATTATTATGCTCCCTGAATTTTAAGAAAAGAAACGTTTTTTTATATTATTTACATTATTTAACCGTAGCGTCAATATTTAGTAATAATTAAATGTTCTGCGTAGAAACTGCACAAGTTTCATTGTGAATGTGAAAGAGTTGTGGCTACTTGCGTGGAACAGAGCGATTGTTTGGAATGCTCCATCTAGTAGTACATAGAGATCATTGTATACTGTAAAATAATTCAAACACACTTCTACTATTGTGATATATTTTAAATGCAATGTTTTCTGTTTCCAACTAGGCTTACAGGCTTACAGGCTTACAGCTATCAGCTTCTTTAATAACCCTTCTTTCTACTTGCGTGGGACCTCCCCGCTACAAACTTTCTCATAGATACCTTATGAATTGATGTCTCATACAGGACTATTATGCTCGCTATACCAAAGGTTCACTCTTGCGAAAGTGCGTTTTTCTATTTATAAAGTTAAGTAAGATTTTCTTAAAGGTAAACGGAAGAAGGAACTGGGAACTACAGTTTTAGTCATTTACGCATACATGGAAATTGTGGACCTTTTTCATTATAAAATAAAAAAATATAGAATGAAAGAGCGTTATCTCTCTCTCTTTCTCAGAATATATCCTATTCTACTAATATTATAAAGGCAAAAGTTTTTGTAATTATGGATGGATGTTTGTTACTCTTTCACATAAAAACTACAGGACGGATCGGAATAAAACTTGGCACACATATAGGTTAGGTTAGGATAGTTTTTCTCCCGAAAAAACATCTCTTTCCTACAGGAAATACATAATAAATTGTGATGTTAAGTGGTACACGCGGATGAAGTCGCGGGCAACAGCTAGTGTTTTATATTATTATTGGGCTCGATTCTGAAGGCACACATTTAAAATTTGACAGCGCTAAAACTGGTTTCGTCTTTATCTTCATAATACTGTGTGACAAGGATAGCAACAGTTTTAGTGCTGTCAAATTTTAACGTTGTGCCTTCAGAATCGAGCCCATTAACATATTATACCTGTTTTATTATTCAATCGCTGTAAATTCTTTTTTGTCAGGGTAAGAAATAAATTAACGACCTCCGTGGCGGAACGGGTAGCTCTCGGACTGCCACGCCGGAGGTTGCGGGTTCGAATCCCGCTAGGGGCAAATGTTCGTATAATGAATATGAATGTTTGTACCCAAGTCTTGGATGTTTATATATTTATTTAAGTATGTCTATCCGTTATCTAGTAACCATACCACAGGCTCTGCCTAGTTTGGGACTGGATAAATTTTATTTATTTATTTTATCTGTCACATGATTATTATTATTATATTCATAATTAATTTCCGCCCGTGGTGACAGCCATTATGGAAGCATTGCTAGGTTACTTGTCTTTTGGGTTTATTCAGTTTTAGCAATCCTACTATCCTACTAATATTATAAACGCGAAAGTTTGTAAGTATGGATGGATGTTTGTTACTCTTTCACGTAAAAACTACTGAATCGATATTAATGAAACTTTACAATAATATAATTTATAAAGATATTGTGTGAATTGTCCAAAATATCAAGTAAGTAGGAAAAAATCTACCATCGAGCTGCTCATGCATGCGAGCTATTCTGGCGTGCGCTGCCAAAACCGCTAGAGTTACACATATGTAATGTATGATGGAAATGTTTATCTTAAGTCCTACAAAAAAGCCCGCCACAGTATATATCTATATCTTATGTGTAAGCCATTATAGCCAAAATAGTGAACCCTAATATAAGCTACTCGAAATACTAATCCTGCGCAAACGAAGTCGCGGGCACCAGCTAGTATGTAATAATTACCACAGTAAGAACTCTTAATGTTTATGAATAGAACTAATTCATCGATAATTCCAATCATTCGCGCAATGTCCTTTGCACTTCTGCAGCTGTAGGGCCTCTCTACGGGAATTTATTTTTATTTTATTGTTTTATTGATTTTTATTGTTTTTTTTATTGGAATCCACGTGGGCAGACAAAGATTATGGTGATATCCTTTGACCTGAGCGACTCTCCCTCGGTGCTCCAGTGGCACAGCCCATAGATTTACTCCGTTAAAGCGTGCTCTCCATGTATGTATTCGTCCTATACAACAGCTAGTATTTCTATAAAATGATCCCAAGAACCAGAGTTTGTTCGTAGGGCTGAGGCAAACATTATTAAACTTAATTATTAACTTATTTATGCGCACACTTGTACACAACTCACTCACTCACACACACACACACACACACATACACAGACACACACACACACACAATTATTCTTAATTTTCTTTTCCCCTTCATATTATTAATTTTTAAGCCAAATTTTATTAATGCCGTTAGTACCGTTTTTGAAATCCTTTGTTTTGGGTAGGTACTGTAATGTTAACTAGATATGGAGGAGCGTGACCTTCGACAAAGGTGTATTTCACTTAATAGAATGTCACAACAACATGATCTCTTTGTACCATTCTCGTTGTCAAAATAAACTATTTTTCATACACTTGACGTTGACAAAATACCTAGGAAGACCATTTTAGAAAGAAGATTCATAGTTAGAGTTCCTCGGGTGCCTGCAATTGTAATGTAACACAATATATAATTCAGGACAAGATCAGCGTCCTGATAAACTGCTAGTAATACTGAAAGTTCCATGGTAGAACTTACAATTTATTATGGACTGACTGTTGCCCGCGACTTCGTCCGCGTGGACAACTTAACATCACAAATTATTATGTATTTCCCGTAGGAATGGGATGATTTTTTGGGATAAAAACTATCCTATGTCCAATTCCAGGACCCAACCTATATGTGTGCCAAATTTCATTACGATCCGTCCAGTGGCTGAAAGCGTGATTGAGGAACAAACATCCAAATATCAAAACTTTCGCATTTATAATATTAGTAGGATACCGATCTAATTATCTTAGCGATAATTTTCCATTATGGCAAAATGTCATTTCTCTCAGTGGTCTCTTGGCTAGCAGGCCGCATCCCTCTGAAATTGGCAGCAGGATCACTCCATGTTGTTATGCCCCCTTACAGTTTCCACCCTTCTAGGAAGACCTCTAATAAACACCACATGCCTTTCACAGCGCTAATAAGTCCAAGGATTAGTTGCCCCGATAATAAATTCCTGTTATTTGCGATAACCAAACCGTATTGTACGCAAGTAGCTGAATCGACAATTGCGAATTCGAATGGATTCACACAATAGCGTAGTCTGTCTACCTAATTCACTGATAAAGTTATGCTTTTCTTGTCGCAAATATGATTTACTGCAGTTCCTAGAACGCACTGTGGTGGTAACTCTTGCCCATTGTCGAAGTGTCCCATTTTTTTTTGAGAACTGGCCCATTGTAATAGGAGTCAGTGTTGGAAAAGAATAAATTTTTAATATGTATGTCCGTCATCTGTTGACAATGCCCACTATTAGAGGATTATAATCCGCAAAAAGAGCAGGTACTGTGACTGTGGGATAAGGTGCGGGCGATTGGAGCACCATATAAATAAAATATATATCCAGATAATATTTTTTTTTTAAATATCTTATTATGAATATAGTATGAAGTCGGGAGTAGATGCACTCCGCCATTTTGAAAAAAAATTATGGCGGCCTCGCATGAAAGCTATAATATAAATCGATAGCTGACTTCAATGCAAACAGAAAACATAATAATACCAAACCCCGTAAAGCATCACGTTTCCGAGATATTAACGTTTAAAGTTGATCACGTAACATCGATATCTTTTGAACTTGCTTGCATCTTGTTGCATAGATGTTTGAAATAATCACTCTGAATGTTTAAAATAATCATTTTAATAATGATATTAGGCTAAAATATTAATACACAAAAATAGTAAAAAAAATATTAAGTTTTCTAGTATCATTTTGGCCGCTTTTTAATTATATTTCACGAATTGTTTATCTTTATTTTAACATGTGCATTTATTATTAGTTTGAGGATCTTTGTATTGTAATTCTACTGTTGTAATGATTATAAAATATATATATTTATAGGACCAAAATATGAGGTCGGGTACTCAATCGGGTGAGTGTGGGTGGTCAATCATGTACCATTATTAATGGTAAAACTTATCAGTGTCAAAATGCACAAATGGCTAAAAAGAAAGTTATATTGTGCGGTATTAATAATGTTAAAGGGTGTTTGTCCTTCTTTCACGTCAAAATGGACCAGAGGATCGACATAATTTTGTGACGGATCGCATCAATGCATTTATTGCTGACTAGCTGTGCCCGCGGCTCCGCTCGCGTGGACTACAGAATCCGCTCTAGTTCCCACTCCCGCTCCTGTTCTCTTTCCTACTTCCACTGCCACTCAGACTCTCAACCTCCCAATTCCAATCCCACTCCCAAATGTAGTTAGTCGTAATGTCATCGGTCCAGGTCCAGATCCCGGTCCCGGTGCCGGTTCAAGTCCAGGTTTAGGTTCAGGTCCAGGTCCAGATCCAGGTCCAGATCCAGCTCTTCAATCAAAAGTTATGCGAATTTATAGTTTTCAATAACTCACATACATTACATTGGTAGCATACCCGCTCCCGCTACCGCTCACGAATTCCGTCGTGCATTGACACCCTGCACTTTGTTGTATGCGAGTTTTTGAAAACTATTAATTAGCATAACTTTTGATTGACTGGGCCGATTGCTATGCAATAAAGTAATTTACACCGAATTAAGCACTATGTTTCTTTGAAAAGTCAATCGAAATTGGTTCAGTCGTTTTTAAGTGATGCGTGCACAAACAAACAGATAAACAGACAAAAATTTCAAAAATGATCGAAATGTGTGCTTATCCTTAGACCCCCCATTTTTTTTTGCAAATATTTTCAATGTACAGATACGCAAAGTTTACGATTTTATTTATTAGATTGACGGCAGAAATAGGGCGTACCTATGCCCAAGTAAACCTTGCTAGATTCCTATATCAGCAACATTATGTCGTTTCTAAAATACCTATTTTATATAGCCTTATTTCTTATTAAAGGCTATAAAATGGTGTTAAAAGCAACCAAAATGACCACAAAGTATTTTAGAGAAACGATGATAAATTATGACGCTTAAGAAGGCGTTGACATTACAGATACAGTAGAGAATACTAAATGTTACTACGAAAAGAAGCACGACACCTCCCCCCGCAAGTTTAAAGTCGCCCGCAGTATTGACCACGGTTGGCAGTACGCACTACGTTCGTACGGCATGCCGCCGTAACACAACGCTTTTTCAAAAACTTAATAATTCAGTTTATTTCATTATATTCAATCGATCATTCCATAAATTATATTTATTTATGCCTCATACCATGAAGCAAAATAATTTTTCTTAGCTCATAATTTAATAACCAATTAGTGTCAATCACGAAGGAAAACACTTTGAGGTGAAACTATGAGCTACGAAAAATTATTTTGCTTCGTGGTATGAGGTATAGTATCGTTTGTTATGTATGTACACACGTCATGTCTGCCCTTTCACGAAGTTTCCTCTGTCGCTGGTAGGCTGGCAGAAATCTCTTAAAGATATAAGCATTACCGTTTGTACATGTTATTTTTTTCCTTACTTTTATTTGCTTTGTATGTTTTTTACTTTTTTGTGTTCAATAAATTGTTCATTAAATAAATTCTGCTATCGCTCGCCGCTCGTACCTTCCACCGCGGGCTGTATATTTGCTTGCGTAGCAGATGCAAGTCGGTCACCGTCCCACGGGACAGTGGGACCGGGATCCTTGAAGCGGTCACCGTCGCCGATTATCCCAAACAATAACATCTCACCGGACACCGTCCGCAGAAAAGTGACATCTCTCCCTCAGGGAGTCAGACTTCGTTGCGTTTGTTATTTCAAAACGCTAACCAAATGATTTTGACTTCTGAAATGTATTTTAATTCCTAGAAAAGCACGAATTCAGCGTATATCCGCTACAACAGTATGGACATATTTAAAAGGGTGTATAAGTAGGTAGGGTATGAATTGATACATATAAATGGGTATTATTTATACAATAAGTTGAAGAATTTTCTATTACTAAACAAATTTCAATATTAAAATTCAAACAAAAAATACAGCAGTAACCGTACTTAAAGTTTTAGAGTACCCTAATACCTAAACGAATAAAATAAACATGCTGCTCAACTAAGTGAAATTTTGTCATGTATGCTGTATGTTAGCTAAAGTAATCATTTTTGTGATCGTTTGAAACAAGATCGTGATCAAGTTAACAAGTTGAGTTAGTGCAAGGAGACAGGAGTTAGTTCAAGGGAACAAGATCTTGGTGCGCTCGTATGGAGTTAAGATGACTGTTCACGATTTACAATATCTTGTTCAAATCAACAATTGCTTTTTTTTGTGTTGTTGTTCAATGATTCAAAGTTATCACAGCTATCCATATCGATACTAGAATGGTAAAACCTTTTTGGGTACTTTTAAAGAAATAGCTGTTAATTAATTTATTTTAAAAAAAACTCCACGATCTGTTGATAGAAAAATGTTATTATAGTTTGGAAGAATTTCTTGGTGACGGTTCAATTTAAGATTTCTATTTGTATCTAATTACCTCTATAAAAAAAAATTGTAACTTTGTTTTTAAATGCATGCTTTACTGCGACACAATGTTGTATGCCCATGTGGCGGGACATAGCTGAGCTCTAATTATGACATTTAATCCTTTATATACCTATGATCCACAATAAAGATATTTCATTTCATTTCAAAAAAAGCTTCTTTTTTAAAAAAGCCCGTTAGAATATGCATCGTCTATTAAAACAATCAAGCACCCGTCCTTGTATTTTGTGAGATATAGGAGTCGCTTTGCACTGTTGATATGATAACGTCACATGTAAATTTTACATACTGTTTTTTTTTTTGATTGAAATAATTGAAAAAAATATATGTCTTGCCTATATATACCTATTTATAAATATATATCGCGAGCCGCAGGTTGCCGACCCCTGGCCTAGGCACGTCTTTCTAGGAGTGTCACAGTTCATTCTCCTTGAGAACAAAAACGACAACACCCTCGAGAACGACGTAGCCATCGTACCTAACCAGACCACACTTAGCGCACTCCAAAAACCTTCCCACATTAACATGTCAGTCAAATGTATTCAGCACAGTTCCGCTATACCCATCCAGCCGTGGTCGTGCGAACCGAATCCCATCCACACAATCGCCACAATTGGCATAAACACCGCAATGTTACGGGAACGCCTATCAAAAGGCCTACGATTGTCGTATTCAATCGCAAATCCCAGAAAAACCTTATAACTGTATTCTTTTAGCCCTTTAGGTGAAATATTCGTCATGCCTCTCCAGGCGACATCTTTAAATACGTGTTTGCGTTTCATATTTCGTTTACGTAGAGTTAAAAATCCTTTAACACACGGATAAATAACCGATTGAAAGGCGTGTTGTGCCCTTATTCGGAGGATAATCCGCGACTGACAAGCAATGTGTCGTTTAGCACCTGCCCTGCGGTTTGTCACACGCGAGCTGTGTATGTAACGGGAGTAGGGACCTTTATGTTGACGGATTAGTCCACCTTCGGTTATATTTTGTAGCACATTTTAAATTTCCGCATTTTGTGCAGTTTGACGCACATTTTGATAGTAAATAAATATACCAGGATCAAAATTGTGTCTGTTTCACAATATTTCACTTTAATCTGGCTATTTTTTATTGTCACTCAGCTAACGGGTTATCACTAAGTAAAGCTTTAAAAAGTATATATGTACATACTAGCTGTTGCTCGCGACTTCGTCCGCGTGGACCACTTAACATCACAAATTATTATGTATTTCCTACTTACGTGATATTTTGGACAATTCACACAATATCTTTATAAATTGTAGCCTATTTGTTATTCTGATGTATAAGCTATATTATTGTAAAGTTTCATTAAAATCAATTCAGTAGTTTTTACGTGAAAGAGTAACAAACATCCATCCATACTTACAAACTTTCGCGTTTATAATATTATATTAGTAGGATATCATCGAGACCGGTCAGTATGGGGAAGTCAGACACTAAAAGAGATAGAGCAATTTATTGTAAGGAGCCATCATGACGTCTATTTTTAGAATAATCAACGCAATTCGGGAATTGGACCTGGAAATTTACAAAAAACCCGTTATTTATTATGAAAACTGATAGTGTAGGTTGTAAGGAATAAATGTTGCTAAGGAACGAACCAATTTCTCTACTCTTATAGTGTCTGGCGGCGTTATAGTTTGTAACTCTGTTTTGTATGTTTTGTGTTGTTGTGTCGTAGATATATATAATTGACACATCTATCAACCTATATGTGTATAACAAAAATAACTCTTGTTCCTAGCTACAGCGTATGCGCCGAGCGCCGCCGCCGGCGCTGGCATTGCGCAGCCCATGGGGCTGCTGGCGCGCGCCATGGCGTCGCTTGCGCAGATGCACCGGACCGGCCCCCACATCAAGACCAGAAAGTCGAGAAATCCGCTCAACGGAAACCCTTTTGCTAAAGTAAGTTATTTATTGCGAATTTCCTAAACTTTTTTAAAGTGTGATTCATTTTCCCCCGGCTAGATGGAGCGATGGTCTGCGTCAGGCTGACTGGATCCAGAGAACCTTTTTAGGATTTGGTTCAGTAGCGCAGCTTGGTCATCCATCGCCTATGTCCATGTATATGATTGTTTGTTAGAGTTCCGTCAAAATTGGTACCCTTATAGCGAAGTCTCTCTATCTGTAGGTATATGTCCAGTTGATAACTGGAAAACTACTGGACCGATTACATTAGTATTTCATTTTCTTTTCCGGGATATTTCAATATCTTTTCAAAAGTATATTAGCTGACGATATATAGGCCTTCAAGACTAAGTAAGGTCAGTAAATCGTTTACGGGGCAATGTATATGCTTCTACAACAAACTACCAGAGGAAATCTTAAATTAAAAAAGGAAAGTTTAAGATTCACATTAAAAAACAACTTTGTAAGAAAGCCTATTATAAAATAAACGATTATTTGAATGACAAAGATGCCTGGTACTAATGTTAATTCATCTTCGCAAAATCTTTATTAATTGTATGCAAACTTGATTTTTAAAAGATGTGTTGCGTGAAGTTTGTTGCGCCGTTTCTTCTTCACAGCGCTAACACCTAGGAAGCGGTAGTCGATAAAAAATAATGACGTGTATAAATGTACCTAGTGTGCAATAAATTATTTTGACTTTGACTTTATTACAAAAAGAGTTATATTTAATTCCAGGGCGTAGTTCTAAAAACGCTCATAAAGAAACCGAAGAAGCCGAACTCCGCCAACCGCAAGTGCGTGTTAGTGCGGATGTCCAACGGGAAAGAGATGGTCGCCTACGTGCCCGGCATCGGACACAACCTGCAGGAACATAACATCGTGCTCGTCAGGGTCGGCAGGTGAGCTTTTAATTCTAGGGCGTAGTTCTAATAACACTTATAAAGAAGCCAATAAGCTGAAATCCTGTGAATTTGCTAGTGAAGCCGCAGGCAATAGCTAGTGATGATGATTTTGATGAGTAGTTGCTACTGTCTTATCTGTTTCTGCTGCCCCTGTCAGCGTCACACAAATCATGTATTGTTATTATTTACTAGCTGTGCCCGCGGCTCCGCTTGCGTGGACTACAGAATCCGCTCCCCTTCCCACTCACGCTCCCGTTTCCGCTCCCGCTTCCACTTCCGCTCCCACTTCACTGCTACTCCCACTTCCACGCCTACTCCTACTACAGCTCCAAATGTAATCCAGACTCATCGCAATGTGCCGAACATTAAATTATACTTCTTAGTTATACTGTATACTAACTTGACCTACTACTGTATTTGAAAACTAAAAATCTCCATAACTTTTGATTGAGTGAACTGAATGCGATGAAATAAAGCTTATATTTTACTTCCGAGTTAATACCTATGTTTCTGTCAAAACGGCATCGAATTTCATTCCGTCGTTTTTGCGTGAGGTAACAAACATGCATACAGACAGACAGACAAATATTCTAAAACAATTATTTTGGCTTCTATTGGCCCTATAAAGACCCCTCATACACATTTTTCTACAATATCTCCCATGTACAGACATAGACCAGTTACAGTTTTATTATAAGTATAGATAACAGTTTTATTGAAAGTTCTGAGCGGAGGACCAGATGTGGTGGCGTTCATTGGAGAAGGTCAGCTGGTCTATTTTGGCACTCTGTATAATCGAATAGCTTGTAGATTTAACTGCCAAAGTTTCAACGATCCTATATTGTCAGTTCTATGGGTTTTTTATGCCTTTAATAATAACATTATTATTAATGTATGAGGACCGATTTGATGATTCTTTTGTGTTCCTTTCAGGTTGAAGGACTGTCCCGGTGTGAAGTTGAAATGCGTCCGTGGAAAATACGACCTGCCGCACGTTATCAAGCAGAAAGTCTAATGTATTATTGTAAGTCTTAGTTAAATTAAATTAGTTCATCACTAAACCGTTTTACTTTTCATTTATCCGTCGTAACCCCCAAAAGTTGTATAACAAAAACGATGAACTGGTATTGAAGAGATAACACTTTATACAGCTTTTGAAGCCAAGGCGGCAGACATTTACCGAATAACTAATTGAAAATGGCTTCGACCTCACTCGTCTAATGCAGTAGGTATATATTCTTTATTGCACATTTTAAAACTAAATACAGTAATAAATGTTGTGTACAAAGGCGAGCTTATGTCTAAAGGAGATCTCTTCCAGCCAATCTTACAGGGTGTGAGACAAGGCAGTAAGAGTGTAGAATTCAAGTGTTTTATATTTCACTTAAAAAAATATCTAATTGAATTAAACTTCTTTAAAAAATGCTGGGGACCGCAGTAAGAAAAAAAAACATACCGTCGAATTGAGAAGCTCCTCCTTTTTTGAAGTCGGTTGATAAAAAGAGGAGCATGAAAAGGTTGATGAATGTGAGGGAGGCTAGTGAGGTGTGTCAGGATCGCGCAAAGTGGTTGATTCATCGTATCTCCAAGGCGTGAAAATGTATGTTCATATGTAAAAAATATGACAACCTTTAACACCCTTTAGCAAATCAGTCACCAGGCTGTGGTTCTTTGTAGAGATTTTTTAGTCTCACAAGTTTCGCTCCCTCACGGCGTTTCTATTGGCTAACTCATATGAACTCTCGCGATGAACGCTTGCGCAAGCCGCGCCCACCGTTTGTATATAGGAGCTAGCGTTCCCCCGCGTCTTCCCCCGCATAATCTACTGCAACTTGACTACAAAAAATTTACGTGATATGTGTTATTTTCATTTGTTTAGGTACTCATAATAATACAATAAAAAATACAATATTAAATATACGCACATTTTACTTAAAATTTCAAAATACTGCTACATGTTAAAAACATCAATAAAACCATTAGCAAATCACTTTCCATCTCGACTGAGATACAAAAACTTGTTGACAAAAATACACTAGGGCACCTTAATTAGAAAATGAACAACAGAATCATTAAATAAGCCTCGTCTATTCAGGCAGGATGCATAATATAACTAAGTACCTAATTAACTTTTATAATGAGATGAGATGGGATCCTTGCATTGAAAACGTATGTTGTAGAATTATGCTTAAGGAGGTATTTGTTTTTGTATAAAAATATTATCTATACAGTGATAAAACATTGTGGTGAACTGAGAGGCATATTGTTGTAGGTTTGATAAAGTAATCATGATCGTTTGAAACAAGATCATGTTTAAGTTAACAAGTTGCACTAAGCAAGGGAACATCTTGTTGAGCTCGTATGGAGTTAAGATTCTTGTTCAAATCAACAACAACAAAATTCAGTGTATTACTCCCATCGTCATTTTAAGTAAAAGACTGAATAATAATAATAAATTTCTTTATTCAGACAAAAGACCCACAACAAAAATGTATAAAAGGTATAAACTACAATAAATTACTAAAAAAAATTATTTTTTATTTATTTAACATTAATAAGAAAATACATCTTATGTCTTACATAACTCACACATAATAAACCTCTTGGGTTTGTCCTATGTGAGGTGAGGCCGCTCGGTCACAGCGGGCCATGCTAACGCTTGTTGTACGTTATAAAGATAGTTAAGTACAGAACAGATGACAAAATAAATGTATCTATGCAACCTTGAATTGTACTTATATAATAACCTATTTTTATTTGTTTAACAATTGAAATGGGCATTATTCGACCCATAACCAATGTATGGTTAAAAAACTTACTAAGTTAAAATTTCACATTGGATATGCTATTATAAAGTTTTTATCATGATATGACATATAGGACATACAAATATGTGTGTGTGGATTTAAATTATAAGTTGCCTGGATAAATGTGTTTAAGAATCGTATAGCTAGAAAAACTTAAGAGAAAATATTTTAATATAAGTTATTTTTTTGTCTTACATATTTTTCTCTCTTTAGTTTTTTACCTACCTACCTACTTTTACCTAGTATATAGGTAAAAAACTTAAGAGAGAAAAATATTTATAGAATTGTTTAGCTTGTGGCCAGGATAATAAATGAGTTTGTGAACCGTATGGTATATGATAAATTTAAAATATCGAATCTGCCTGCCCCTCTGGGACCAAGGCGTGACCATTATGTATGTATGTAATATATCGAATGTCTGTACAAACTACCACTAGCTAAAAAAAGTTTCTTTTTGTGTAATTTTTTATTAAGTAATCGCTTTTTTCTCATTTCGTCACATCACCTATCGATCGACGTCAAACAGTATGGCTTAAATATTTTCATTAGAAAAATCTATAATCTAAATAAACGAGGTAACATTTGTTAGTTTACTTGAGGTAACCTCCAAAACCACCAACTGATTTTGTAATTTTGTAATTAGTTCTAGATTTACATAGATTATTACATATTCTTTGCCGACGCAAGCGCAAAAACTAATATTAAATATACCTCTCTGACATCGTTAAGACTTAAAAGTATTTGTGTGGCTTTGTTTTTCTTATGAATCGACGGCTTATCTAAACAGCGTATTTTCCCTAGCATCCATTGTTTACCCCTTGAACAATTCCCGTTAGGGCGACGCAGGTAGCGGCTAACCCTTCCCCACCGCCCCTCCCGTTAGCCCCTACCCTTGAAACTCCGCCCACAACTAGCACAAGCACTCGTGGGCATCTTCCGGGACATTATCACTTGTGCTTCTCGCCTCGAGCGGTCCACTAGTTCCTCTGTATCTTTAAATACGTTACCACCATGTCGCTTTGGACACCGTACGTCGCCGACGCAGATCTGCCGCTAGATCTAACCAAGACTGAAGTGAAGGAGGAGCGTCGGTCGCCAGTGCCGGAGATAGCTTCGGCTCCTATGGATTACCATACGTATGAGTATCATCCGTACCCGGAACATCAACCAGAGTCGCTTTATCCTAAAAGCGTCCAGCAGCCACTATACTACGGTTACCCGTACCCGCCTGCGCCTGCACTGTCAATATACAACGCGCCTTCCTCTTCAACTCAGATGTCACCTATCTCTGCATCGAGTACGTGCTCTGGAAGCTATGACGTCCCACCTGCAGCTGCATCACATCCGTATCAACCACTGCAACCCGCTGCTCTGTCGCCTCCCGTCTCACCAGACTCGAACTTGCGACAAAGTTCACGGTCTACCAACTACACGGTTGAGGCAGACGCCTTGTCCGATGACCCGGACTTCCAAGCCTTCCAGCGCGACGCTCTGCGAGCCATGGCGGAGAAAAACGGCGGGACATTGCTTGGAAACAACCCGCGTATGCGCCGCGCGGTCAAATCAACCAATCAGGACGCGGCAGACGACTCGTACAGGATGCAAAGGGAGCGGAATAATTTTGCTGCGAAGCAGAGCAGGGATAGGAGGAAGCTTCGGGAGCTCCAGTTGGCTCTGAAGGTGACCTATCTAAAGAATGTGGTGGCTAACTTGCAGGCCAGGCTGGCTGTGAAGACCTGCGTGAGGTGTCAGCGACCGTGCGATTGCTGATTTAGAATTATTGTGACCGCTGTTACATCAGCTTTTGTATACATAACATACCTACTGTGTTTTCTGGTCATGAACTGAAATGTACCGTGCAATAATTTAGTATTTAGATACTTGTAGCTATGTTAACGTATAATAGAAATAATCTGAAGTGCAATTTTGTATAATTAAGTATAAAAAAATTGGTAATAATTATGTTTAAGAGCTTGCACTATTATGAATAGTTTAAGTAGAAATAGTAAGAAACATTATATGCATGTATTTTTGGTGATTTGATTTTGATAAATAAATAATTTCAACTTAATCATATATATATTTTTCTTTAATTTCCTTTTTTCATATTTTACTTCGCATTTATAATTTTAGTGGGATGGGATCATTCTAGATCCTACTTAATCGACAACTTTTAACAATTGTAGAAGTTGATCCCAGTCTCCATGTTAGGTTCTTATGTCCTATCCTTGTATATTACAGGAGAAAATCCTAGTTTGGGATAAAACAAGTAGACACTTTCGTTTTTTTATTATTGCATAGACATGCAATAATAAAAAATTAACTTACATAAATCATACTTACTCTCTACTTAGCTTTGCTATAATTCCCTTTAGCCGCGACCACGGTCAAACAAGTTTTTGTTTGTTCAATTAGATTTATATTTTGGATTTTTTAATATCTATATATTGGTAATTAAATCAGTTTTGAATAAAAATTAACTTCTATTGTTTATTTTAGTAACTTAAAAGTAGTTAAAAAGGGTATCATTTAAACGGTTGTCAAAATATTTGCATTTTTGTGAGCAAAAAAATTTATTCGGTCAGACAAAATGCCTAGTTAGTCAGCAACTTATGGCTAGCAAACATCTCTAAATCAATCAGCAATTAATGTCATACTAGACTGTTCTAAAAAAATTGCATATGCAATTAAATTTATTTGCTGCATTGAGTGAGCCATGTTTAATCAAATTTTGATAAGCATTCAGATGGTAGCAGACTCATTTTACTCAGCAAATAAAAGACTTCCTCCAATCGGTCTTTTATCTCAGTCCCCCACTATAGGTACGTATAGTACTGGAGACGTTAATTGGCTTGTCGGGAAAAATCGTTAAACAATTATATCGCAGTATTTAAGCATAGTCGTCAATAACCGATGTCTTTTAACAACCGACATGCCATGTAACTTCTCAAGGATTGTGCATATAATAACGTATGTCACATCCTGTCAAAAAACTTCACAATTGCATGTCCATTGCGCGCTTTCATAAAAGTCATCAGAGCGTCCTTAAGGACGCAACTGTCGCTAGGTTCCATCCGCATTGTACGGCAGCCACTTCCGCCCGCCATTTTAGATTGACAACTCTTTCTGACCAATAATGATGTCACGGTGGTCCGCCGCGACTGTTGTAATGTAATCCAGACGAGCTCGGACAATCGACTATTATAATAACATACGCTTGAAAGCACATATTCTAACTGATCATCTCTAAACTGGACAAAAGTTCATTCAGTTCCGCAATTTTTTCGGTTTCTTTGCAAAAATAGGCATGCGACGAGTAAGTTTTACTATTTTTACATTAATCATCATCATCAGGTTATTTTTGACTCCACTGCAGGAGCACAACCCTCTCTCATCTGTCGGGGACACACGGAGGATTTGGCCCAAACTCCCCGCGCTGGCCAGACGAGTTGGGGAGGCCTGATTGATGTTTTATAATGTATTCCCTTAGTCGCCTTGTACGACGTCCACGGGAAGAGTTGGAGTGGTCCTATTCTACTCTACTGGAAACCACACGGCAAATTAATCAATTAACTAAAATTGCAACTAAAACAATTGTTGATTTGAACAAGATATTGTAAATCGTGAACAGTCATCTTAACTCCACACGAGCGCACCAAGATATTGTCCCCTTGCACTAACTCAACTTGTTAACTTGATCACGATCTTGTTTCAAACGATCACAAAAATGATTACTAGCTAACATACAGCATACATGACAAAATGCCACTTAATTGACCAGTAATTTTTCCAGTATAGGAGTGGATGGAGAAAATTATTATTCACTTCATAACATAATGTTATTAAGGTATATTGTATGATTTATAATGAGATGAGGTTAACAATGATTTTCTGCATCCAGCCATAGGTATGAAGTTGCAGTGCCTCGGTGTACTATAACTACGGTTACTATATATACCGATATATATTTAATATAGTATAATACGTACGGTATATGTATTGTATTATAAACTATATATATATGCATAGGTACTTATGTATTTAAGTATATTATTATGTAAATTTTATTGTGTAATATTTTTACTAAATATTTACCATGTTCTAAAATTATAAATATCTGTTCTTTCACCTGCAATACTCTGTCGCTATGACTTTCTTATTTTCCTTTCAGAAGAGAAGAGATCGCTTTAAGCCGCCTTTGTACACTTTCCAAAAATCTGTACCTATTTTATTTTTATCCTTACTTTGTGTGCAATAAAGAGTTTATCTATCTATCTATCTATCTACTATAACTTCTACCAGGCGGCGGTTCTACCCACGGTTTAAACAGTACCTAAGTATTGCCTGTATTATAGTAACGATTATACCTAATTATTAATTATATTATTATATAATTATACCGACTTGTAACAAAAGTTATCAATCAATCCCATTAATACCTATTATATATGCCAAAGTTTGGATGTTTGTTACTCTATCACGCTTCAACCACAGAACGGATCGGGAAGAAACTTGGCACACATATAGGTTAGGTCCTGAAATAGAACATAGGATAGTTTTTATCCCAAAAAACATCTCATTCCGAAATACATAATAATTTGTGATGTTAAGTTCTCCACGCGGACGAAGTCGCGGGCAACAGCTAGTATATGTCTAATTCTTATTTTGTATTTCCAGAATATATCAGAATTATCTGGTGGTTCTGGTACGAGCCTAGGCTTAATTGGGCCACCCACTGACAATCCATCACCTTAACGCATGTTCTTTTTTATAAGAATTGATACCTGTCGTCGTGGTTAATTGTGTCCTGTAATTTGTAATAAAATAAATGCAAAACATATCTATGAAGCTTGTCACAGTCTGATCACAGTCTTCATAATATTCTGTCTAGCTTTAAATGAGTGACAAACAAAAAAAAACATACTCATTTCGATCTTTAATAAAAAAAAGTGGTCAAATAATACCAGTACTAAAATATCATAATTTACTGCACTAGTTATTGCCTACTTTCGGTTTTATAAGTTTTCTTATTATACCATTAATGTTTTACTATCCTTTCCAAGATTTATGTATAAAGCCGTAAACTATGCGGGTGTATTGTTGCGACTACCTATTTGTTTGTCGGCGCCTGCGCACAGTGGTTTTATGGAGGCGATAAGGACAATAAACAATAGTCGGGAGCCCTTGTGCAGTGTCGCCGCAAGCGCAGGTAAGCCTCACTCACGTGGCACGTGCTGGACAGGTAAAACTTTAGAAATCAAATAAAAATTCAGTTTTATAATAAGCTAGAGAAACAGATAGAAGAGATCTTTTTATGGACTCATCGAGTATTAAGCCTACATCACACTATATCCCACATTTGGTACTAAGTAGATGTATGGTACTAACTGCAAATTATAATATTTTTTTATAATATTGTATACAAACTTGGTGTATACCTAAATGTACCAAGTGTACCTACTCATATGCAGGGCCAGATTAACCATGTCGGGGCTACTTTGCCGTTTTCTAACTTTCTAAAATATATTTTTTCTACCTCAACGCAATTTGTTTTTACTACATTACAAAAGTGCATCATCAGCATCACCCTATACAATAAACAAAAATTTAAACAGATGAAATTAAAATATGCGTTTTTTTAATTAAATCGTTTTGTAAATTTAATTTAAGTCAAATTTGATTTTTACTCGAAAAACAGTTTTAAAGTAAAATTAAAAAATATATTTATTCTCGGCGCGCGGGGCCCCTATCCGACGTAGGGCACCTAGGCAGTTGTCTACACTGCCTTACGTATAATCCGGCCCTGTTATAAATGAAATTGACTTTGGTATTAAAATACGTGTTGCGTGAAGTTTGCTGCGCCGTTTCTTCTTCACAGCGCTAACACCTAGGAAGCGGTAGTCGATAAAAAAAATACGTGTATAATGTACCAAGTGTACTCATATGCAATAAATAATTTTTTACCTTGATTCTGAATAACTTGATGCGTCAAAGCTAGGTCCAGCCAGCATGACCTACCGTAGGTATTCATAGTTGGCATACGTCGTAGGTATATTCTTCACTTTTTTTTGCGTAGATTAAATTAAATCATACCTAAGTACCGTTATGGTCTAAAGTTGTGACTTCATGCTATTCTCTGATATTTATAAGAAAATTGCGAAACTCAAAGCCTAGCATGATCTTGCTTATTAAATAAATCTAAGTATAAATTCCGAATTTAGTTTAGTTAAGCTTTATAACGGACCACAGCTGCATTTTATTCAGTTTTAGTCATATTGGACTTTACACTGTCGGTTATTGAAGTCAGTTTCTTTTGGCCCGTGCAACCGGGAAGGGTTTCTGCAAAAACGTGTCGCATCATATTGCAGCCACGTGCCGAACTGGTGATTGATAAAAAAAAAAGGAAATCCCTAGCTGCTTCGATGTTATTCCATATTAACTAAGGTTTCTAGGGTTACCTATAGTAATTAAATATACATTTAATTATGTGAATTTTCAGAAGAATCAGGTACTTTCTCGGCCTGGGGTAAAATGTCTTATACTCGTATAATTACAATACCTATTTATAAAGTTTAGTTCCTATCGATACACGTAGAATTATTTAATTTTTAATTCACAGGAGATGTTCAAGTAACGCCCTCCACCCCAGCCCTCAGGCAAGCTCGGCGTCTAAGTAAAAATGACCTTTTTAATAATCTAAAGGTCTAATCACCCCAAAGTGCTTACCGTCATAGGCATCTTCTGGGTAAGCGCGCTCCACCTTAGGCCTCATCATCACTTACCATCAGGTGAGATTGAAGCCAAGCGCAAACCCATCGACAATAAAAAAATAATAAAAACCTTCATGAATGACACTAATTGGTTATTGAATTAGATAACAGATGATATCTGTGACTTGAGTTGCGAAAAATTAATTTGCTTCACATTTTAATTTAAGTCACAGCTGATTTTTATCTCATTTTCGTGCATAAGTTCGAAAATAAATTACTTCTGGTTAATATTGTGTATGCTATATCTAGAGAACGATAAGTATTCAAAAGCATTTCCATAATTTTTTTAATTAACAAAAACAACTGATACAGGTTGTGATTTTCAGAAAATTTAAAAAAGCCATTTTTTTAATTTTATTATTCTGGTAGATTTTCAACCAGTCCTACCATCCCCTTAAGTTTATAGTACTATTTATGGGACGACCTGTATATAGCTATCAATTATTATTGTCAATATGCGTGTGGCCAGACCGGATGGAACTAAACTTCATCAATCTCGTCTTAGCGATTATCAAAATGGTCCAGCCTCCGTATTCAATCGACCATTGAATACGTGTGGTACAGTTAGATATTTGATTGATCAATCGAGGGGTTACAATGCAATATGAGAATGTTACAAAAAAACGGTCCACAAAGAATGTTTGAACGACAAAGCAATTGCAATTTGTGGCAAAATTACAAAATGTAGGCTACTTTATAGAACCTTAAATTGTCACAGCAAATTTTACATTTATTTGTTGTAAATAGGTTTTGCCGTGTGGTTTCCGGTAGAGTAGAATAGGACCACTCCAACTCTTCCCGTGGATGTCGTACAAGGCGACTAAGGGAATACATTATAAAACATCAATCAGGCCTCCGTAACCCGTCTGGCCAGCGCGGGGAGTGTAGGCCAAATCCTCCGTCTGTCTCCGGCAGATGAGGGAGGGTTGTGCTCCTGCAGTGGAGACAAAAATAACCTGATGATGATGAGGTCTTGTATAAGACATATCGCACACTTCAAACTATATGGCACTAACTGCAATAGAGTAGAACAATAAGAACCTATTTAAAATAATCTTTCTAAGTCTATAAGGCATTGTGTACAATATTGTCGTACTAGTCAGACTAGGACTATGGGAAATCTAAAAATAAAATAAAACGTTATCCTACCTACCTTTTCAAAATTTTAAAACGTTGATTTGAAAGCTGAAGCAACAAGGCATCTTTGTCATTCAAATTTTCATCTATTTTACAATAGACTTTCTTACAAAGCCGTTTTTAATATAGTTTTAAACATTCTGTCCGTCATATTAAGATTTCCTCTGGTAAATTGCCGTAAAACCGTAAACATTGCCCCGTGAACTGTATAGTAGGTAGGTTTTTTCTGTCGTTAATACAAGTCGTATTACTATATTATACCCAATATATAAATGCCAAATCAAACCACCCAGAGTCTCAGTGACGTCCCATTGTAAGCATTTCGGCGAAAATGGAACTAGAAACGGTGTAATATGCAAATTGTTAAATTCCCAAAATATGGTGTGCAAAATTCTCGCAAAACAGACAAAAGGGTTGGCCGAGTCAGGTACCTAATCACCTAAACAATGTCCCCAGAGCATTCGCAACGCTAGCAGTAACGGGACAATGGACTCAGTCCGTCATTTTTATCAGATCCACAATCTTTTGACGAGAAAAGAGGGCTGAAGAATAAAGGGCCTATGATTTCTTTTTAGAAACTAAAGCATAAGATGGTGCAATAAACTTAATCCTTTGCATTCACTTTCTGAGAAATATATAAGCAGTAACAGGTAAGTAACCGATTTTTAAGAACAACGCCGTCGGGACATCTGTCGATACCTAATGAATACACTTAAAAAAAACAATTGTTGATTTAAACAAGATCTTGTTAACCGTGGAAAGTCATCTTAACTCCATACGAGCGCGCGAAGATCTTGTTTCCTTGCACTAACTCTTGTCTCAACTTATTAACTTGATCATGGTTTGGTTTAAAATGATTATTACTTAAGCTAACATACAGCAATCAAGCCTTAATGTCACTTAGTTAGACAGTATTTTTTCAGTGTAGAGTTACTAAAATCTGATCGAAATTCAAAATTTCTATTATTAAAATAGTTCGTGTTAATAGAAACGCAACATCACTAATTCTGATACTAAACTCAAGTCTTCGTATGACCGCTATAGGTCCTATCTTTAGGCCCTCTGAACCGCGTCTATCCACACTCTCAATGGCCATCATCATGAAATTACGCTCAAATAATTTCCTAGCACAGAACAAGGTTTTAAAATGACTTCGAATGTATATGTTTTTATAATATAATTGTTTTTTACTATCAAAACATAAATGTCGAATGATACGGCTCGAAGGACCAAAAAATTGAGTCGCTGGTTCTTGTGGAAAATTCTTTTATAAAGAACTGACTATCAAAATTTAAATTTATAATGATAGAAAAAAAACAATAATAAAAACAACATAAGTGAGATATTGCACAGCATGTTGTGAAGTACCTACCACTGACAATTTGATATTTCTGATCTACAACTTAAGGTAACAATAAATAAATATCTCCTGAACACATGGGCGGGTCCCTTTCTACTCGTATTATGTACCTATTGTAGAGGCAACAGTCGCTCTGGGTTGATATATTGGTGTAATAAAACACAATTGTGCAACAAACCCTATTGGCTGTGTCAAGAGCAGGAGGGGATTGGGGTCGCAAGTCGTAAACTTTGTATTTCACTACATCTACTATGTACTACATATCCCACATAGAACTATAGACCGACAATATTTAAAAAAAAAAAAAAAATCAATGTCATAAAAACTATATCAATAATGTACCTCATAAATATTATTTCGTTTTATTTTTTTAGTTTACGAGTATGTAGGTACCTATAAACTTAGAAAATTTGGTTTGCTAGAGGTAAGCTCCGGAACTACAAAAGCGATAAAAAAAATCTTTCTCTATTTAAATGCTATTTTATTCTTATGTTATTAAACATAGGCTATTTTTACGTTGGGATATCTCGGCTAATAGGAGGCATGCTGCGACAATCATCATCATCAGGTTATTTTTGTCTCCACCGAAGGAGCACAACCCTCTCTCATCTGCCGGAAACAGACGGAGGATTTGGCCTACACTCCCCGCGCTGGCCAGACGGGTTGGGGAGGCCTGATTGATGTTTTATAATGTATTCCCTCAGTCGCCTTGCACGACATCCACGGGAAGAGTTGGAGTGGTCCTATTCTACTCTACCAGAAACCACACGGCAATAAATATCATATACCTTTTTTTATTTTTACTTAATTCTATCATCATCAATTTATTTCATATAAAGTTAATTTTTTTTATCTATTAATATTTGCTGGTCTGTACATTGAATATATTAGGGAATTTTTTTTAGGGTTTATTACCTAATAGATAATATTTCGATCATTTTTTTCTGTTTGTCTATTATTTTGTGCACGCATCACGTAAAAACTACTGAACCGATTTTGGTGGACTTTTTACAGAAACATAGGGCGCTCGGAGTAACATTAAGTCTTTATTTCATCGCAACCGGCTTTCTCAATCAAAAGTTATGGGAATTTTTATATTAGTAGGTACGCAACATAATAAAGAAGTAGGTATGCTAGTAATGTTCGGTACTGTTCAGATTTGTTCAGATTAGGAGGAATGAGAGTGAGTAGTCCACGCGAGCGGAGTCGCGGGCACAGCTAGTTACTCATAAGTATGATGACGCCATGGGTACCCACATTATAATACTCTATGTGTCACCTTTCATACCCGTATAACTATAGGATATATCAGAAATCTAATTCACAGTGCGTTGTGTCTCAACCCTCACCCTTCCTAAAAACTTGCGCAGGAGGGTTACGTATGTAGGGTAGACCTGCCTCTATCGATGTGAAGAAATAAACCTTCTAAATTCAAAAACTCATGTCCTAAGTAAAAGAAAATTTGAATGTTTGTAAATCAAATGCCTTTAAATTTTTAATACCACTCTATTACAAATGCGAAAGTTTGGATGTTTGTTACTCAATCACGCTTCAACCACTGGACAGATCATAATGAAGGTACACACATAGGTTAGGTCCTAGGACATAGGATACTTTCTATCCCGAAAAAAAACATCGCATTCCTACGGGAAACACATAATAATTTGTGATGTTAAGTTGTCCACGAAGTCGCGGGCAACAGATAGTTACAATGTAAGAAACTGAGAGGGTATGCATGATTATTTATTATGTAGATTGTACCTATAATGTAATCTTATGTAGATATCATTTATAACTTATTTTTCTTAGAACAATTAAACTCTACCTGTACACGCATATACATATTAAATTAGCTTAGAGCATTAAAAGACGATCTCAGACGATTTCTGTATCATATTATATTTATGTATCTGTATTGGTATTTATAGTCTATTAGTTTATGCTTATTGTATTATATGTTCTATGATTATTTAATATATAGTAGGTACACGCGACTACTGCCTCTCCATAATCCCTTGTCTTACACCGCAGGTTAGCTGGAAGAAATTTCTTTAGAAATAAGCTTATCCTTTTGTATAATTTTCTTTTCTTTGTGTTGTTCTTTGTATATTTGTGTGTACAATAACTTAAATAAATAAATAATAAATAACATAATCAATTTTACCTTGGAATAAGCATTGATAAAAATTGACATTAAAGCTACGATTATTAAGTATTCTATGTTAAAGCTGTGGGTCCCTTATCCAGCCCACTCTTTAAGATGGTGGTTTAAAAGAAAACAACTTGCTCGTTTTGACTCAGACCTAAGATGCCTTGCGAGGTGAGACGAGAGGGCAGTGTTACGACTTTTGTGAAGTCGTGTAACGCTTAGTCATGTAATATTGTATTACTAACAAATATGTATGTATGTATGTATGTATGTATGTATGTATGTATGTATGTATGTATGTATGTATGTATGTATGTATGTATGTATGTATGTATGTATGTATGTATGTATGTATGTATGTATGTATGTATGTATGTATGTATGTATGTATGTATGTATGTATGTATGTATGTAAACGCTTTATTGTACCAAAAATAACAGCAACAACAACAATAATAAAATAGGAATTAAACTGTTTACATAGGCGGACTTATCCAACTTAGGGATCTCTTCCATTCAACCTTAGAGTGACCGAAAGGATAAGTATAATGCGTTTAGTACCAAATTTGATAAAGAAATGTACCTAATTTTAATAAAGTTTGAAAAAATATGGATCTTTGACATCTAAATAAATGAATTTATTAATAATAATAAATATAGTTAAAATTTTACAGAACTAAAACGGTTGCTATCCTTGTCACACAATATTATGAAGATAAAGACGAAACCCATTTTAGCGCTGTCAAATTTTAAATATGTGCCTTCAGAATCGGGCCCATTAGCTGGTTGAAACCGACTGAAGTTGACTGGTTGAAGCGACTTGAAACATGTGGATCAGGCCCACCGACAGAGTCCATGTTTCTGATCGTAGGCCATGACAGGCTCGACGCACTGGTTAAAGACTTTTGTCTTTAAACATGTGGCGATACCTGGCTTCCAAATAATATGCAAGTCGAATCGATATTTTATCCACACCATTTATTCCCAACACTAGTTTCCTAAGTTACGTCGTGTATAATTCAGTAATGCAAACGGAAGGGTCCAACCCCATGCATGACGTACCCACATAAATGTATATAAATATTATGTTCTTTCTCTTATATTATATATAAACCTATTGATCACCCTGTGTTCTGTTCGAGTGAACCTGAGGCGGTAAAACCGTTCCAACTAACTACAGTTCTAGGAATGAACTATTTCCATCGTTAACTTTGGGTATTTTTGTATGATTTTATATTATATAATATATATATTTATATATTATTATAGCATGTTTTGTGTAGTTTAAGCTCAAAATGTATTTATAAATGTATGTCCTAGTGAGAATGTTAAAGTTTTAGACTTTAATTTATTGCATATGTTATTGCAATTCGCGGGTTCGAATCCCGCCCAGGGCAAACATTCGTGTGATGAGCACTTATGTTTGCCTTGTGACTGGATGTTATTTATATATTATATTATGTATGTATATCAGCTGTCTGATACCCATATTACAGGCTCTGCCTAGTTTGGGATCAGGTGGCCGTGTGTGAAATGTCCCCATATATAATATAAAATATAAAAATGTAATTGTAGTCTGTATCTGTTGTTTCTCCAATAAATAAAAAATAAAACATCAAAACGGCCATGGATGCATCAAAACTTTTTTAAGAGAGTTCTAAAGAGTTAATATTTTTCCACCGGTTTAACTCAATAAAGTCTAAAATAAAAATTGGAATTTGAAAAACCATTTATTATGAAATATAAACGATTTATATATATTTTAGAAACGTTGCAATTGTACACTACTTTTTAGGGATCCGTGAAAACGAATATCTGTAGATATAAAGTCCCTTTCGTCCCATACCGAAATGGGACATTCCGTAACTGGTCGAAGTGTTTTCAAATGAAAATTAACGTTTGCAATCGATATTAGATCAGAAATATGACCGTGACTAGAAACTGACCAGCTGCGCCATTCCTCAAGATATTGTTTGATAATAGATACTGTTTCTTTTAACTATAACTTACTTATAGCAATTCGCGATGCAGGTACGTATCCAGGACTATGACAATGTAAATATATGGAATATACTGTCAATTTTATTCATATCGTCGTCCTCTTTCCTCTTCGTTTCAACCGTTCGGGACTAAACGCCTAGTATTTTTTTTGACGTCGCAAGAACTTAGAATTATAAGGATCGGACAGCTGATATACTCGTACATACATAAATTACATTCAGACACAAGGCAAACACAAATACTCATCACAAAAATGTTTGCGCTGGGCGGGATTCGAACTCGCGACCTCGAACTTTCTGTCCACGTTCAGACAGGCCAGCCAGATTAGATTTGCCTACTTGCTTTGCCCAAATGGGTCCATTACGAACTCTGTTTTCTTTTGCCATCTGTTAACACCACGGAATGCAATAAATTACTGATTAACGTGGAACCGAAAGTTGTTTCCTGATTGATTATCTGTACTATAGTATTAATTATTACGTGCAAGGCATTTCAGGGAAAGCTTCAGAAATTCAAGCCCCTTCTTCTCTGCGGGATTAAAATTATATTTCCGGGGTCCCCTGACTGCGGGCCTGGTATGTGGTGACAGTGAGTAGAACACAATCAAAACAATCCTTTGGCAGCTGACTGCTGCCTTTATTTACTCTGCAAGCCGCTGCCGCGTGCCAAATGTTTTTACAAAGAGATTATGTAGCGATAGTACACACCTATCTATACATGTACCTATCTACATGTATCGAGCCTTATGACTTGATATTTATAACCGTTTATACCAGATAGCATAACAAGGCGACTAAGGGAATACATTATAAAACGTCAACCAGGCCTCCCCAACCTGTCTGGCCAGCGCGGGGAGTGTAGGCCAAATCCTCCGTCTGTCTCCGGCAGATGAGAGAGGGTTGTGCTTCTGCAATGGAGACAAAAATAACCTGATGATGATGATACCAGATAGATTCTTAAATGTATATCTAAAGCAAGTCTATAATAGATAGATATAGGGCTCGATTCTGAAGGCACAATGTTAAAATTTGACAGCACTAAAACTGTTGCTATCCTTGTCACACAATATTATGAAGATAAAGACGAAACTAATTTTAGCGCTGTCAAATTTTAAATGTTTAGCCTTTCAGAATCGTGCCCATAAGTAATATAAAATTAAATACAGTAATGAAAATTGTGTTCAAAGGCGAGCTTATCTCTAAAAGAGATCTCTTCCAGCCAACCTTACTGGGTGTGAGAGTGAGTAAGAGCGAGGGAGGCAAAATAAGTGCATAATAGACTGCATAACGACCTCCGTGGCGGAACGGGTAGCTCTCGGACTGCCACGCCGGAGGTTGCGGGTTCGAATCCCGCTAGGGGCAAATGTTCGTATGATGAATATGAATGTTTGTACCCAAGTCTTGGGTGTTTATATATTTATTTAAGTAAGTCTATCCGTTATCTAGTAACCATGCCACAGGCTCTGCCTAGTTTGGGACTGGATAATTGGTGTGAATGTCTGACATATATTTTTTTTTTATAATAACTAAATACCTGAACTATATATATACCATATAATAAATAATAATAACTATAATAAACATACATAAATACATACATATCATATTATATAGACAGATAGTGCTCTTTTAGTTTAGTTTTAAAGGATGTCACCGACGTACTATCTCGATTGACCGTCGGAAGTATTCCACATCTGCGCGACTCGGACAGTAAAGGAATTGAAAAGAATTTGGTGCTGATATTTGTTTAAAACAAAAGGTTAATAAATAAATCATTTTTCATAGCCTGAGTAGCGTCTGTTAACGAGAACACGAGAACCAGCTCTATGAGATGTCCAACTTTTTTGTTGTGCAGTTATACAAATAATTTAAATAAACATTACATACGCTTGCCTAATCCCAAACTAGGATTTTGTCCTGTACTGTGGATATTCATCATCAGGTTATTTTAGTCTCCACTGCAGGAGCACAACCCTCTCTCATCTGCCGGAGACAGACGGAGGATTTGGCCTACACTCCCCGCGCTGGCCGGACGGGTTGGGGAGGCCTGATTGATGTTTTATAATGTATTTCCCTTAGTCGCCTTGTACGACATCCACGGGAAGAGTTGGAGTGGTCCTATTCTACTCTACCGGAAACCACACGGCAATACTGTGGATATTAAACAAGTACAATTCACATATATGGCATCCAGAAATGTGTACCCAAGTCTTGGATGTTTATATATTTATTTAAGTATGTCTATCCGTTATCTAGTAACCATAGCACAGGCTCTGCCTAGTTTGGGACTGGATAATTGGTGTGAATGTCTGAGATATTTATTTATTTTATTTATGTTTCCATGAGTATAAAATAATTTACTCAATAGTAAATTAAAATCACCCACATGTTTCGAAATAAGGCTGCTTTTTCATTTATTTTGCCCTTATTGGGCGTAGGGCACATTGGGTGTGCTAAAGAACACACAAAACGCGAACAGTGGGCGCGGCTTGCGCAAGCGCATGGGACCGAGGCTCAGCCAATGAGAACACGTTTATCGCGCGCGATATGTATATAAATCACGTACACTACACGTAACTAAATACGTATTGCGCAAAGTGGCGATACATCGTATCTGCCTACCCCTCTGGGATCAAGGCGTGCACATTATGTATGTATGTATTGTGTTATGCCTATTTATTATGTGGGTAATAAAAATTTCTGTCCATTTTCTCACGTCAGAGCTAATAATGTTCTAAAACCATCATACTAACACCGCTAGTGAAAAATTGACCATTTGCAAGAAGAAAATGTAACAAATATTTTTTTTTCAACCGACTTTAAAAAGGAGGAGGTTCTCAATTCGACGGTATGTTTTTTTCTGTATGTTTGTTACGCGATTACTCCGCAAATTCTGAATGGATTTTGATGGTTCGTTTTTTTAATTATTATGATATTATATGGTAACCCAAGGCACAGATCTCCCAGGGTTACCATGATCCCACTAATATTATAAATGCGAAAGTTTGGATGTTTGTTACTCAATCACGCTTCAACCACTTGACGGATTGGTATGAAACTTAGCACATATACGTTAGGTTCTGGAATAGGACATAGGATAGTTTTTATCCCGAAAAACATTTCATTCCTACAGGAGACCAAATTAATCGATATATGAATATAATGATGATATCTATTTTGAATTTCAAGATGTGTAGGTGAATATCGAAACCTACGCGAACGATGTCGCGGGCAAAAGCTAGTTTTTATATAAAAAAAAAAATTCTACTTCTTAGCTTTTTGAATGAATATTTTTAGTTTCATAACATTATATTTCGTTTAAAAAGTGTTACCCTGTAGTAGCCTTTTTAACACCAAGATAAAAGAAAAGTTGACTGAAAACTATCTTGAAAAAGATGGCGGATTTCCGTAATCTGGTTACGTGGCGTTTATTCCCCTTTACAAGAAACTTTATCTAGAGTGAACCTGAATTTAAAAATACTGTACCTAATTAAAAATGATAACATATTACGTCAGGAGATATTACCGGTACATACACTACCGGAATAATTCACAATTAAATAAATATACAGATAGATAACAGTTAAATAAAAAAATAGTGGTTAAATGTTTAGTTTAATTAGCAGTTAAAAGTAAATTGGAAAAATTATATTTTGTGGATCTTCTATAAATAAGACAACAATATAATTTTGAAAATACTTTTTATACTTTTATTTCTTTTATCTTACCGACAGCCATACATGATAGGTAGTCAGTTATTCTTACTTACTTACAAATTCTAAAATAATATGGTTAAACACATCGACTAAAAATGTTAAAAAATTTAAACACAAAATAATTCTCATGATTAATTTGTCACATTTACCTAATATGTCACTTAATATATTACTTTAATCTACGAGTAGGTATATTACAATTAATTAAATTATATAAAACTAGCTGTTGCCCGCGACTTCGTCCGCGTGGACAACTTAACATTACACATTCTTACTTACTACTTACTTACTTATGTATTACGTGTTACTAAATCCTAAAAGAAATCTATTAATCTGGTTATGCATTAAAAATATTAATATACATAAAAAAACATACTATCCAATTGAGAACCTCCTTTTTTGAAGTCGGGTAAAAATTAGCGTTCCGGCGGCGGTTTCGCCCGTTGGACCACAGTTTTTTAGGTTTCCGTAGCCAAATGGCAAAAAACGGAACCCTTATGGATTCGTCATGTCTGTCTGTCTGTCTGTCTGTCCGTCCGTATGTCACAGCCACTTTATTCCGAAACTATAAGAACTTACTATTGAAACTTGGTAAGTGGATGTATTCTGTGAACCGCATTAAGATTTTCACACAAAAATAGAAAAAAAAACATTAAATTTTGGGGGTTATCCATACTTAGAACTGAAACTCAAATTTTTTTTTCATTAAACCCATACGTGTGGATAGGTCTTCAAAAATGATATTGAGGTTTCTAATATCATTTTTTTCTAAACTGAATAGTTTGCGCGAGAGACACTTCCAAAGTGGTAAAATGTGCCCGTCCCCCCTTTTACTTCTAAAATAAGAGAATGATAAAACTAAAAAAAATAGCGATGTACATTGCCATGCAAACCTCCACCGAAAATTGGTTTGAAAGAGATCTAGTAAGTAGTTTTTTTTAATACGTCATAAATCGTAAACCACAATACTATTATTAAAACATCGATCAAAGTTACAACGAACTACAATAACTTTTATATTATGTTACTTGCTGCTACGGAACCCTTCATGGGCGAGTCCGACTCGCACTTGGCCGCTTTTTTTTAAATAAAGTTGACATTTACATTTATCATGAATTAAAAGATTATCATATAATCAATAATTTTTTTATATTTTAATATTGTTCAAATTAGGTGATATTTCCTTCCCCACCCCCTCCAATTTATCCTTTCCATACCCTTTCTTTCTTTCCTTCTCCATCCCCTTCCCACAACGTTGAAAACCCTTTCCCCCACCCCTTCCCTCTCCCTACTCCTACCTCTCCCCCTTCCCTTAACCCACCCCTTCCTACACCCTTTATTTACCACTGCCCCCTCATCTTTCCTCTCTTACCCTAATCCCTCTATTCTTTTCCATCCGACTTCCTTCCCCTCCTATTCCCTTCCTATGTTGCATATCCAATTAACTGTACAACAAAATGTCTGTCAAACTGCTGGACATGCCTTCCCCAATGAATGCCACAACGCCCTACAGATCCAGCCGCTTCCGGCCACCATCTTCAGGTCGTCCATACACCTGGCGGCAGGGCGTCCCACCCTGCGCGTGGGACGTCGCGTCTCACTCTAGAACCCGTCTGCCCCAACGGCCGTTCGGTACTACAACAGATGTGACCTGCCATTTCAGCTTACTAATTCTTTCGGCTATGTCGGTCACCATCGTTATTCATAGGATCTCCTCATTACGAATCATATCCCTCATAGAGACCCCGAGCATTGCCCTCTCTATAGCTCGCAGAACCACTTGAATCTTGTGGATCAGGCCCACCATCAGTGTCCACGTCTCCGCGCTGTAATCATGACAGGCAGGACGCACTGATTAAAGATTTTTGTCTTTAAACATTGTGGAATAGGTGACGTAAAGACTTGATGCAGTTTTCCGAATACTGCCCACCCTAACTTGATTATTCTGTCAGCTTTTGAAATTGATCCTACCCAACTATATTGTCTGTCCTAGGCAGACGTACTCCTGAACAGCTTCGATATTGACATTGTCGACGATCACCGGTCTAATACAGGGCCACTAATTATCGAATAGCGAACTTTTTGTATCGAGACTTGTGGAAATACCTGAAATACATCAGCTAAAATAAATCTATAAATGAGCTTTAAAACATCTCTGTCACTTTCTGTAAAGTTCTTGCAACGACCAGTAATGTTGAACTACACTTTCATACAAATGATATGAAATGAGAGGTTAACTTGTATATCAGCATCCTGACATTTTATTGAGATATGACTTATACCAGTATGAGGCCCGAACTCAAAGCTATTAAACAGTGAAAACGCCGTCAAATTCTGTTCAGCAGTTTCCAAGATTAGCCCGTACATACATACATACATACAGACAGATAAGAAATTTTATAATTATATTTTTGGACTCTACTGGTCTTCAGTAACGTCCGGGCAGTGAAATTTTTTTTTTAACTTCAATGTACAGATTCGCTTTTCTTTTGTTTTTTCTACTCTTTTATTATATGTATAGATTGCACGAAAAAAATACTCAATCACTCGCATTCTCACCAATATATACTTCACATAATTTCGTCTGTCCACACTTTAGTTCTTTTAACACTGCAGGTCTTTAGCACCGACACTGTCGCTGACAACGAGTGCAGCACCTCCCAGCCAGCTGCGACCTCAACGCTGACACTTTATTCTGCAGAAACGTCACCTGGAAAGCCAGTCTTACTTCCCGAAGCTTCCTTCTATCCCTGCTTTGCTTCGCTGCATAGTTATTCCTTTCCCTTTGTTTCCTGTACGTAACGTCAGCTGCCTGACTGGTCTGGACAGCTCGACGCATACGCGGGTTGTTTCCCAGCAATGTTCCTCCGTTCTTCTCAGCCATAGCTCGAAGCGCCGCCCTCTCGAAAGCTAGGTACTCCACGTCTTCCGATAAGGTCTCCAAATCGTATAGTTCCGGGGACTGCGGCGGTGACGGATTGCATTTGGGATATGGCGTCGTAACTTCAGGAGATGTTAACGGTACACTGCAGGAATAATTCACAATCACAGTAGGCTGACATTGTTCTAATTCAGATGTGTTGTTGGATAAGTTGATCGGCACAGGGGTTTGTCGTTCTTGCTTCATTGTAGTTCTGCTCAAATCGAGAGCCCCTTCTGCATATGGCGTCCACAGTGCCATCGCGGAACCTTTGCAAACTTAGATCCGTTTACGTCAAGTAAGCAGGAAACTTTGCTTTGAATTGCCCAAGCACCCGCTTGTAGTGGGCGGAGTCTAAAAGGGGTAGGGTCTACCATAACGTCCCTTAGACAGTCGAAAAGGGTTACGGTGCCGATCCCGGCGAGAAACCGTAACGGGTCTTGAGAAGCTTAACGATATATTATACCGTTAAAATATTGCAGTAAAGCAAACATTTTTTGCTGAAACCTCTAGAATTAACTACGTACGCAATTAATCTGTTCAATTGCGGGTTTGAAGGAACAAAATAAAAATTATTATCTACTAATACATATAATGAAACAGTAGAAAAAAGAAAAGCGGATCTGTAATTTGAAGTAAAAAATTTTTTTCACTTAAGACCTAGAGTCCAAAAATATGATTAAAAAAATTTCGTGTCTGTCTGTATGCATGTATGTATGTGTATGTACGGGCTAATCTTGGAAACTACCGAACAGAATTTGACGGCGTTGTTACTCAATCAATAGACGGAGGTGAAGTAGCAGCGGGCGGGCTACATTATGTCGCAGAACCGACGGCCGTTGGGGCAGACGAGTTCTGGAGTGGAGACCGCGGATCAGCACTCGCAGGGTAGGACGCCGCGCCGCGGCCACCTTCTTTAGGTCTTCGATCTACCTGGCGGCGAGGTGGCCGGAAGCGGCTGGATGCGGAGGGCGGAGGACCTGGTGTGCTGGCATTCATTGGGGAAGGTCTCCTTGTCCGGCAGTGGACGTCTAGGGACTGACATGATGTATCAAATAGGTTATAAAGTGAAAATATCATCAAATTTTTCCCCATATGGCATAAATAAATAGTAAATATTAAGTCTTAAAAAATTAAAAATCACTTTTAGCGATAAGACCGTACCTAGATGTACACGTGTATTGTATCTGTGTATTTTTATCGTACTATAAAGAGTAATTGAATTGAATTGACTTCTTTATTGATATTGACCTATAAACAATAAAAAAACACAGGTCAGTACACACCTTCATACATTACCATTGGTTCTTCGACATGAAATATTAGGGTAAGATCTCGTACCCTTGACAAAATACAATCGTATCTTCCATACTAAAAATATGAAAGATATATACACTAGAGATGAAAGATATATGGTTTAGCCGGATACCGGATAACGGATTTCCAGCGAGCCTCTAGGCCGGACAGCCAGATATCCGGACGCCGGATAGCATACAATTGTGAACTGAAATTGTCATCATATCAGCCCTTACACGTTTACTGTTGGACATAGGCCTTCCCCAGTGAACGCCACCACACCCGGTCCTCCGCATCCAGCCGCTTCCGGCCACCTTCTTCGTCGTCGGTTCATCTGGCGGCGGGGCGTCTCACCTTGCAGATGCCTATCCGCGGTCTCCACTCCAGAACTCGTCTGCCCCAACGGCTGTCGGTTCTGCGACAGATGTGGCCCGCCCACTGCCACTTCAGCTTGCTAATCCTTTCGGCTATGTCGATGACCTTCATTTTTCGCCGGATCTCTTCATTACGAATCATATACTTTAAAGAAACCCCGAGCATAGCCCTCTCTATAAGGAAAATCAGACAATTTACTGATGTTGCTACCGCGAGGTTAGTGTACTTTAGCTACTTCCACAGTATCATGGCATACGGTATCCTACTGTGGGGTCAAGCAGCAGATATAGAGACCATTTTTATCTTGAAAAAAAGAGCAGTTAGGGCAATCTATAATCTGCGTTGTAGAGACTCATTAAGAGAAAAGTTTAAAGAAATAAGCATATTAACAGTAGCTGGTCAATTCATTTTAGATAATATTGTATATGTCAGAAAAAATGTATCTCTCTTTTTGAGGCACTGTGACAATAATAGTTATAATACAAGAAATAAAAATAAACTTGTTTTACCAGGGTTAAGACTAAGTAAGGTCAGCAAATCGTTCACGGGGCAATGTATACGCTTCTACAACAAGCTACCAGGGGAAATCTTAAATATGACGGACAGAAAGTTTAAGATTCACATTAAAAAACAACTTTGTAAGCAAGCCTATTATAAAGTAAACGATTATTTGAATGACAAAGATGCCTGGTACTAATGTTAATCCAGCTTCGCAAAATCTTTATTAATTGTATGCAAACTTGATTTTTAAAAGATGTGTTGCGTGAAGTTTGTTGCGCCGTTTCTTCTTCACAGTGCTAACACCTAGGAAGCAGTAGTAGATAAAAAAAATGACGTGTATAAATGTACCAAGTGTACTCATATGCAATAAATGATTTTGACTTTTGACTTTGACTTTATAGCTCGCTGAGCGACTTGGAAATTTGTGGATCAAGCATGCATTAATGAAAATTCTTCAAGCCGTTTTTGCAATTTTTAAAATGTTGTAATAGCAGACAAATTTAATGCAATTTCTTATTTGAAACTGTTTTTTTTGAGATATACTGGTAATCTAAGTAGCATACATTTTTAAAGTTTTCATGACACAAACATCTTTCTCACTACGCTCGAAAGTAAAATCAGTATAATAATATATTATGGAGGATATAATTTTGTTTTCCCTTTACCAATAAATCAATTAATTTTAGGAAATTCCGCATTTTAATGAAAATCTGGTATCCGCCGGATATTGGGCTATCTTGATATCTGCCAGGATAGTAAAAACAAGCCGGACAGGTCGGATACCGGATAGTTACTGGATATCCGTTTCATCTCTAATATACACTGTATTGTACTTGTACCAAGGGTGCGATATTATCATGCTGAGTCAGCGCCATTTTGTTACTGCGACACATACCTACATAGATTATATTTAAATTGTAGGTAGTTTATTGTAAACCTGTTCTGTATATTTCTCATGTGTGTGTGTGTGTCGTAGTTATGAATAATTAAGCTATTCTATACTACTTATTACTAATATTATAAATGCGAAAGTTTGGATACTTGGATATTTGGATGTTTGTAACTCAATCATGCTTCAACCACTGGACGGATCGAGATTAAACTTGGCACACATATAGGTTAGGTCCTGGAATAGGACATAGGATAGTTTTTATCACGAAAAAAAACCATTCCTACGGGAAAAACAAATAACAAAAACAAATAAAAAAATGTCCACGCGGACGAAGTCGCGGGCAACAGCTAGTATTCTATATATCGATGAGAATGTGAGGAGGTTCAGAGTACCTACCTATATGTACTGCACCGATCACCTCACTGATAAAACTGTGAGGTATGCGAATATATTTTGTGTACCCAATATGTGGGTGGATTGATTTCTCTCTCTCGCAATTAGACAGTTAAGCGTATGGATGTGTTTTACTTGTGCTCCTCGGACCTATCCTTGATCTAGACCCCTACCGGTCTAAAACTTCTCAACTGCTAAACTAGAAACTGTAGTTTTTGAATGATTCCTCAAAACAATGCAAAAAGACAAGTACCTACAGTATGGTTATTTAATATTTAAATTCACCCTTCTTTTGTGCTAGTGTATGCCCGTTATTCAACTGACTGTTCTGCCCGTATATTTGTTTGTTTTTAACCTACTTACATAAAAACGTTTCAAATATCCTTTAAAGCGGATTAGTGTAAACGGACGGACATTCAATATTTGATATTTTATTCACTAAGCGATTGAAATGGTTTGTTCCCAAATTACAAAAAAATACTGGACCAAGTTAAACACACACCTTTTATTTCTTGTATAATATAAACCAATATTTATAAATGAATAAATAAATTAATAAATAAATATGTGGGGACAATTTACACACGGCCATCTGATCCCAAACTAGACAGAGCTTGTAATATGGGTATCAGACAGCTGATATACATACATAATATAATATATAAATAACATCCAGTCACAAGGCAAACACAAGTGCTCATCACAAAAATGTTTGAATGTTTACAATACAGAATAATACTAATCTGCAAGAACCCATCCACAGGTGAAGGCCTCCTTCAAAGAACTCTATTTTTCTCTATCATCGGCTACTTGTCTATCTATATCCTGTCCGTCTCCCAAGCGCGTGCCGATCCGCGGTTTCCACTCCAGAACTCGTCTGCCCCTACGGCCGCCGGTTCTGCGACAGATGTCGCCGCCTACTGCCACTTCAGCTTACTAATTCGTTCGGCTATGTCGGTCACTTTTGTTATTTGTCGGACTCCTCATTACGAATCATATCTTTCAAACAAACCCCGAGCATAGCCCTGTCCATTGCTCGCTGAGAGACTTGAAACTTGTGGATCAAGGTCCATCGTCCGTGAGCAGACGGCTCATTTAAATTCTACTTTTTATTGTTTCTTCTAGGTGAACACAGTTTACAAAATAATAATCCTTCGTTCTAATACGTACTAATAATGCCTTTCATGTCAAAAATCATTGCCACGGACCACCATGACATCATTATAGTCAGTTAGAAAGAGTTGTCAATTCAAAATGGCGGGCGGAAGTGGCCGCACAATGCGGATGGAACCTAGCGACAGTTGCGTCGTTATGGACGCTCTAATGATTTTTATGAATGCGCAGAATGGACATATGGACATGGATATGTGGTCAAAAAGGTTATAATGATGTCTATCCTGTTTCTTTTCAGTGCTCTGTGATGGAAACCAGTTATTCCCAGTAGTCCCTTTGATATTTTTTTATAATAATAATTTATTTATTTCGCACACATATAAATATATCAGTATTACAATAATTTAAAATTAGTTTTAACAAGTTATTGAATTCGTCACTCTGACTTTTAAACTAAGTAGAAACTTGAGGCTTAAAAGTCAGTGTTAAAAGTTAAGGTGTGCATGTTTGTTCGGTTCAGATAAGTGACTTGCATATGAATCAGCAAGGCACATCCGAGGACATGTTCAAACCGACTACATTTTCGTGAATCCTCGGTTTGACCTAACCACAAATTCGTATTTGTCAAGCGATTCTGAATCTACGAGTCCAAGAAACAAGTGTTTCTTAGAGAGTCCTAATTTTGGTTGAGTCAGTCCACACCGGAGTGTGTAAGGGTCGGCGCCGAATCATTTCTTTTTTCACACGCTTATTGATATTCCTTTAATAAAGGAACTATCAATTGTGCTTTTATACTTTAAACTATCATTTTGTCCCTTGAACCCTTTAAATGGAACTTATCAAAGTATCCTCGTCTACACTATGATCACTTGATTTTGTCCTTGAACCCTTTAAATGGAACTTATCAAAGTATCCTCGTCTACACTGTGATCATTTGATTTTGTCCTTGAACCCTTTAAATGGAACTTATCAAAGTATCCTCGTCTACACTGTGATCATTTGATTTTGTCCTTGAACCCTTTAAATGGAACTTATCAAAGTCACCTCGTCTACACTGTGATCATATGATTTTGTCCTTGAACCCTTTAAATGGAACTTATCAAAGTATCCTCGTCTACACTGTGATCATTTGATTTTGTCCTTGAACCCTTTAAATGGAACTTATCAAAGTCACCTCGTCTACACTGTGATCATATGATTTTGTCTCTTCAACCCTTTAAATGGAACTTATCAAAGTATCCTCGTCTACACTGTGATCATTTGATTTTGTCCTTGAACCCTTTAAATGGAACTTATCAAAGTCACCTCGTCTACACTGTGATCATATGATTTTGTCTCTTCAACCCTTTAAATGGAACTTATCAAAGTATCCTCGTCTACACTGTGATCATTTGATTTTGTCCTTGAACCCTTTAAATGGAACTTATCAAAGTATCCTCGTCTACACTGTGATCATATGATTTTGTCTCTTCAACCCTTTAAATGGAACTTATCAAAGTATCCTCGTCTACACTGTGATCATTTGATTTTGTCCTTGAACCCTTTAAATGGAACTTATCAAAGTCACCTCGTCTACACTGTGATCATATGATTTTGTCTCTTCAACCCTTTAAATGGAACTTATCAAAGTATCCTCGTCTACACTGTGATCATTTGATGTTGTCCTTGAACCCTTTAAATGGAACTTATCAAAGTCACCTCGTCTACACTGTGATCATATGATTTTGTCTCTTCAACCCTTTAAATGGAACTCATCAAAGTATCCTCGTCTACACTGTGATCATATGATTTTGTCCCTTTACCCCGTAAATAATGCAAATAAGCGTATAACAATAATCACAAAGCTTTTTCAATCCTGGCTTTGAAACAAAAATTGATATTATTTGTCCCAAAAAAAGGTACAATAACTACAATAACGGATCACTGAAAATATTTTGCTATAATCTGTAACAAAAACTACTGACGTTAACGCAAACCTTTTTTCTAAGGGATCTGAACACATGGTTAACTATTCATTACAGTGTTAAAATTCACAATTCCTGAAAGTTTTACTTGCTTTCTAGTTATTTTTTAAATTACAGACCACGCTATAACATTGTCACATCCGTCCACAATAAGTATTCACAGCAAATGGTAACAAATTGACTAACCCCATTACGTCTTGCCATTAATTTGGGACCTCGGTAAAATTACTTAATAACTTCAACATAAGGCATGGAAAAAAAACATCCACCCATATTGAATTTTTTTTAATTTCATTTATTTTTTTAAAGTATAAATTTATCTTCATGGCGTTGAATAGAAAAGTTTAGGAATAGCATATCTTAAGTTTATTAATTACAGAAAACGTTCCTTAAACTGTACCTAATCATAATATAAATAAAATAAATAAATGATTATTCTATTCTAATATAATCATATCATTTACTGTTTTATGTAACTTGAAGTATTCATTTCAAAACGGTAACTAATTGATTACCAGTGATCGGAGTAGGTAGAGCGACTTTGGGTCAATGACCACAAATGTTCAAGTTAATATGGACATGTCTCCGGTCTTTTGGTCATTATTAGCCCACGAGCGGTGCCATTATACTTTTCTTTTTTGATAGCGTTGGACAGAGAACTTCAACTAGTATTAGTATTATTATAAATTTTGACAACCCCTTGCTTGGGTATGCTTTAAAAATATATTTTATAAACTCATTACCTCAGCCAGAGCGTTGAGACAAATAACTCGGAACATACAATACAATACACTTTATTGCACAAACAAATACAGTTACACGTTATAAAAGTTACAAATAGTACAATTTTGGCGGTCTTATCGCTTATGCGCTTTTAACATAGAGCGGATCGCGACGGGCTGCATAAGTAGTTCGATTCAGTATTATTAGAAGCGCAGCGCGAGCGCTTCGATACTAATGCTTCTCCCAACCGCTCATATAGATCGGTTCTCTTGCCTTTTCACTCTGTCATGATAATATTCCAAATAAGTTGTGTTAAATTTGTTTAACTACTAAAGACTGACATTAATAATTATGATCGGGAGGTGCGGAAGTCATGATGGCCAACCACTTTTTCTGTCCAAGGATAGATTATTAAAAATGGCATTACCATACTATGGGAGCATGGTGCAATTCTACCAAAAATAGCTCTACCTGCTCCGATCAGTATTCATACACAATATAGATTAGTTTAGTAATCGACTAACGATTAGTTTAAAGTCATTAGAATTACCTTTTTCCAGCTCTGATATGGCAAACGACGACGACGACCTTTAATAATTGCGACTTTGTCAGGATCGAGCTAAGTTGCGATACATCATCTCTGGCTACCCCTCTGGGATCAAGGCGTGAGCATTATGTAAGTATGTATGTAGGTATGTATAATAACGACAAATGTAATAAAAAAATATTGTACTTTATTAAAAATATATAAAGAAAAATTCTATACATATTACAATATATGTACATAAATTACGTTATATATAATAACAACAATTCTCACAGCAGTAAGTCAGGTACGTAACGTAACTAAACTAAGTCCCGTCAGTACACAAAATAAAAGATCTAAAGGAGTTAGAAAAAAGCAATTTGATTAAACCGACCACGCTGCTATTTACAATTTAATTGTTCGTATATTTATAAGAAGTAAAAATTTAACCTAATAGTATTTGTCTTTATTAAGGCTAAGTGCTTGACTTACAAGACACTTACAAGACAAGTACAAGTACGTTGATACGATAACCCTATAGGAAATTTCAGCAATTTGAAAATTACAGGAATGTTAGAACATACTGCAATCACGTGGACAACTGTTAGTGCTCGCCGCATAATGTTACAGAAGATTAAAGTACACTAGTTCGATCGATAGAAAAAAACAGTTCAAAAAGTATTTTTCATTCAATCATTAACTACGACTTTACACACTAGTAGAACAATGGATTTTAATTTTGATAAACTATTTAAGCTTTTAAAACTGTGCTTAACACTTAACCGTTCGTATCCATACATACCAAGAGATAAGAAATGGTGTTTCCAGTTTGTCGTCATGTTTGGTTTTTTTTTAATTTCAATATGGGTTTTATTGTACTGCGCCATATTTCACGATCTCAAAAATAAAGATTGGTCTGAAGCCTGTTATAAAGGAAATTTGTCAATTGTTGCATTTCTGGCCATTTTTAAATACGGCGTGATGTTGAAGTATCAGAAGTCGATGTTGAATTTAATAGAAACAGTGAAGAAAGATTACAAGTGTGTAGAATCTTTGACTGAAAAGGAACAAATGGTGGTGATGCATTATGCCATCAAAGGGCAGTGGGTCTTGAAACTGTGGTTTGTATTAAGTGTTGGCGGTGTAGGATTATTCCTATTAAAACCCGTAGTGTTGATGATATATTACACTATGATGGACGAATTCCAGTTTGTTCCTATTATGCAAGCCATGACCTACCCTTGCGCAGAAGAAAATGCGAATAAAGAATGGCGATCTTTTATCATTAACTACCTAATTACAGTTTGGTATTTGTTTTTCGGTGTATGTATGTACATGGGATTTGCATCTTTAATCCCTATTTTGATTACTCACGCGTGTGGTCAACTGGAACTCGTTAAATGTCGTACGCAAGAACTTTTTCACGGACATAATTATGATTCCAAAGAGACGAGGGAGAAATTAAAATATATTATCAATCAATTACAACATGTATATAGGTAATGTGATAATCAATTATGATTGTCTCTTCATTATTTTGTTATTTTAATGCCTTGTTATTACTGAAGTATTCTCATGCTTAGTTCCCTTTAAAAAAACAACTACATTATTATGTAGTAACTAGTCTATTTAGATTATCAGCTATTAGTCGCAAGTCTGAGTTGATAAAAAAAATAAACAATAAGTTTAACTTTCTACACAATACCTATGTGGATTCGGTCAATATTTTTTTTATTTACAGCAATAACGTGTATAATTACAAGTTACGTGATATTTACACAATTTCCCAGACAATTTTTCATTTATTTGTAACAATAGGTTAATGGGTAAATGGACCTCATTGCAGATGTGGGCTTATTTAATTATTATAACATTTAAGTGAGTTATATGTAAAGCGAGGGCTCTCTAATAAATGACCAAGGTCATTCTAATTTTAACTTTGTGATCATTGGATAAGGTACTAGCGCTGGACACTTAATTCGGAATATCTACGACTGCACTTAAATAATTAATGATCATGGTCATATTTGCATAAGTCTATACTTTTCCTTAATTTCTTTCTTTGCTAATCCTATTTATTTGTCTTTTATCAATAGTTTTGTAAATGAAATCGAGAAAAATTGTCAATTGGTGTGGGAGATTACTTTGAAGGGATCTAGTATCATGATCCCGGTAACAATTTACCAGGTAAAAAAGGTAAGTTCAACATTATAAGTAGGTTAAAGTTTTTTAATCGTTCAGTCTGTAAAATGTAGATATATTAACATTACAGTAAAATATTACATTGCAGACTTACATCAACGGCCAGCTGGGCATTGAGTTATTTTCATCCTTAATAGCATTGATTGCAACACCTAGTTGTCTATGTTACTACGGCGAATTATTAATTCGAAAGGTATATATATATAGTACGGTAAAATCGTGCTGAGCATCTTAATAATAATTGAGAATAGGATAACTGCTTTGAGGAGTGTGTTCAAAGTAGGGTTGTTGCGAATATCAGTATCAGCATCCGCGGATTATCAGCATTCTTTTTAATATCAGCATCAGCGTCAGCATCAGCAACACTCTATGCTGATTTTTAATTCTGACATTCAAGTCGTATAATAAACTTAGATTATAATAAGAACATTGTACATTGCTAAAAAAATATTGTATTCAACTTCAAATGTCAAAAAATCATTTACACATAGGGTACTGTCAATCTTCAGTAGTTAAAAAAAATTAACATACAACTTATTTATAATATTTCCACAACAGAGTGAAAATGTTAGGGAAGAGATCTATATGAGCGGTTGGGAGAAGCAATGGGATCGAAGCGCGCGCACTACGCTTCTGATAATTCTGAATCGAACTATGCAGCCCATCGCGATCCGCTCTATGTTCCGAGTTATCTGTCATGAGGCTCTGGCTGATGTAAGGACTTTGTATATTTTTTAAATCATATCCTTTATTATTATGTACACTTACTGTACCCCCCATTTTAGTTATACATATATGTGTAAATTTTCGTGAATTGACTTTGCAAATATCAAATCTGTGTCATGTAATATTTCTTCACTCATTGAGCATTTACCTCAGTAGATGTCAATAGGTTGAAGAATAAATCAGACAAGAAAATTTTAATGCTCCAACGAATATTCGACATTGTCTTTCTATGAGTTAATAAAATATTACCTAGTTCTTGTATTTTGATAATTCAAGTTACTAATTAAATTCTTCTTCTTATTTTTCAGATTTTCCATCAATCTTATGTAATTTTTAACCTTATGAATGCTAGCACTTAAAAGATCGCATCTTGATCCTGGTTTTGCTTCCTCGAACTAATTTCTTCACTTTTCAATAGTCAAGTACATACATTTCAAGAGCGTATCTCTCCCTCCCTCCCTCTCTCTCTCTCTCTCTCTTTTGTGAATGCATAAACAATTAAAAAGTTTACTACATTAATTAAAATATATTTTAATGCACTCATGTCTAGTGGGTATAGATCCACAGCGTTTATAAAGTAATTATTTATATTAAATAAACATTGAAGAATGTATCTGAACGAAAGTGATTTTATTTTTATAAAGCCTGATTTATTAACAACTTATAAATCCATTGGAATCTTCATCATCCACGTCTCCGGTCAGGTGAGTCATAAACTTCCCACAGCTGTGGTTTCTTTTTAGCTCGACTAAGGAGAAGCCTTATTAGCATCAAGCGATACGAATACCAATTATGTAATGCAATTACTTAAACAAAGACAACAGTAGGTACACAATAATATAAGTAGTTTGTTTACGTTTATGTTACAAACAAGAATACTGGGTATTGGTAAGTCAAATTTCTAATATATCTTATAAATAAAATCGTAAACATCGCGTGTCTGTACATTGAAGATATTTGCAAAAAAAAAAATTGGGGGGTCTAAGGATAAGCAACAGAACACATTTCGATCATTTTTGAAATTTTTGTCTGTTTGTCTGTTTGTCTGTTTGTCTGTGAGTTTGTGCACGCATCACTTAAAAACTACTGATCGGACTTTGATGGACTTTTCACAGAAACATGGGGCTTAATTTGGTGTAACATATAGGCTTTATTTCATTGCAATCGGTGCAGTCATTCAAAAGTTATGCGAATTTATAGTTTCCGAAAACTGAGTGTAGGGTGTAAATGCTCGATTGAATTCGTGAGCGGTAGCGGGAGCGGGTATCGTATCAATGTAATGTGAGATTTTGAAAACTATAAATTCGCATAACTTTTGACTGAGTTAGTTGATTACGATGAAAAATCTGGAGCTGGAGCTGGATCTAGATCTAGAGCTGTATCTGGAGCTGGATCTGGAGCCGGAACTTTAGCGGACACGGACCTGGACCTGGACCTGGACCTGGACTTGGACCTGGACCTGGACCTGGACCTGGACCTGGACCTGGACCTGGACCTGGACCTGGACCTGGACCTGGACCTGGACCTGGACCTGGAACTGGACCTGGACCTGGACCTGGACCTGGACCTGGACCTGGACCTGGACCTGGACCTGGACCTGGACCTGGACCTGGACCTGGACCTGGACCTGGACCTGGACCTGGACCTGGACCTGGACCTGGACCTGGACCTGGACCTGGACCTGGACCTGGACCTGGACCTGGACCTGGACCTGGACCTGGACCTGGACCTGGACCTGGACCTGGACCTGGACCTGGACCTGGACCTGGACCTGGACCTGGACCTGGACCTGGACCTGGACCTGGACCTGGACCTGGACCTGGACCTGGACCTGGACCTGGACCTGGACCTGGACCTGGACCTGGACCTGGACCTGGACCTGGACCTGGACCTGGACCTGGACCTGGACCTGGACCTGGACCTGGACCTGGACCTGGACCTGGACCTGGACCTGGACCTGGACCTGGACCTGGACCTGGACCTGGACCTGGACCTGGACCTGGACCTGGACCTGGACCTGGACCTGGACCTGGACCTGGACCTGGACCTGGACCTGGACCTGGACCTGGACCTGGACCTGGACCTGGACCTGGATTTATAGTCTGAGTGGAAGTGGGATAGGGAGCGGAAGTGGGAATGGGAGCGGATCCTGTAGTCCACGCGAGCGGAGCCGCGGGCACAGCTAGTTTGTAATATAAATAAAATTGTTCACACATAAACTGTTCAATTTCACACAAAGAGATTAAATAAATAACATATTAGCCAGATCCTTCTCTTTTCGATGCACTGTAACAATAACAGTCATGTTATGATAGGCACGTATAAAAAAATAAGTTGTTTTACCACGATTAAGATTTAGTAAGGTCTGTAAATCGTTCACGGGAGAATGTAGACGATTTAATACCAAAATACCAAAGGAAATCTTAAATAAGGCGAAAAGCTGAACGTTTTCAGCTTTAGCAAATGCAATAAAACATATTGGACGATATCTTATATGCTAATGAAATAATTGTGATTGTGCATGTATGAATATTATTTACTATATATTTTTTTTGTTATGTTAGTAGCTTAACTAAGTGTTGTGTATATCCATTGATTGTAATGTTTTTGACAATGTACGATTAGTACCAATAAATAATATGAATATGAATATTATAAATATAATTTATTAAAAATTTTACCAACGAAAAAATTTTGCACAATAATTAATTACCTTTTACATTAAAATTGTTCCCTAAACTAATACAAAAACAAATTTCTTTACGTAATTAAAACTATGTCGTGTCAGTACACAAAATAAAAGATCTGCTTCAGAAGTTGGAAAGAATCAATTGGATTGAAGCGACCACGCCGCTATAAACAGTTTAATTGTTAAAAAATCCAATGCATTTAATTCGGTGGATCATAAACCATTGCTTTCTGTAATATCCTACCTCAAAATCTCATCCCCTGCTCTGGAATGGTTCTCTAATTATCTTCGCGGATGCCAGCAGTCTATCAGATTGGACCGAGCTGACAACTAATGTACCGCAAGGCAGAATACTTTCTCCTTTAATGTTTTCGGTTTTACCAATCTCATCACCACCCGCTTAAACTGCTCGTACCATCTTTACGCTGATGAGCTTCAACTGTACATACAGACACATCGACGATCTACAGGCTAAAATTCTTTCTCCCGCTCAAGACAAAGATTATGTTGGTACAAACACTTGTTTTGCCCATTATTGACGATGCTGATGTGTGTTATCTGGACCTCACTGAAGTTTTTCTCAATTAACTTGAACGCCTTCTTAACAACTGCACCTATACGTTTTGTCTTCGGTCTTCGTAAATATGACCATGTCTCCAAATACCGTTCGCAACTTAAATGGCTCACTATCCGACAGCGAAGGAACAACGAACCTCTCACTCCATCCTATCTCAAAAACAATTTCCATTATTTTTGTTCGGCCAAGACAACCGAGTACTTCGTTCCTCCTAAAATCTACGACTTCACATACCGAGGCACCGTACCGACTACTTTTCTTATTCGTTCACAGTACACGCAGCGCGCTTGTGGAATGAACTCCCGGAAGACATCAGCTCCCAATAGGTTCGTGATTAAACGATTGGTGCGCGAGCACTTACTTGGATCACCATAGGAGTAAATTAGTCATCGTCTATGAATCACGTTTTGATTTATTTATTACAGAATATTTATGTATATGTATGTTATTTATATAGTATATGTATATATTTATCTTTGTAATAAGTATTCATATATTACATACTAGCTGTGCCCGCGGCTACGCTCGCGTGAACTACAGAATCCCCTCCCATTTCCACTCCCGCTCTCGCTCCCGCTCCCACAACCACTCCCACTCCCCTTTTCCCACGCGCAAGCCCACGCCCACTCCCATTCCCACTCCCAGTTCCAAATGTAGTCCAATCTCATCGCAATCTGAATAGTACGGAAATATTATTGTTTGCAATATATTGCTTGCTAACCTACTAATGTATTTGAAAACTAAAAATGTTCATAACTTTTGATTGAGTACACCGATTGCGATGAAGTAAAAACTAAATGTTAAGTTAAGTTCAGCCCCATGTTTCTTTGAAAGTTCATCAAAATCCATTCAGTAGTTTTTAAGTGATGCGTGCACAAACTCACAGACAAATAGACAAAAATTCCAAAAATGATCGAAATGTGTTCTATTACTTATCCTTAGACCCCCAATTTTTTTTGCAAATATATTCTCAATGTACAGACACGCGATGTTTACGATTTTATTTATTAGATGTAGTATATATCTTTTACGTAGTAATGTGTATATGTATAATTTATAGATTACATTTAGTATGTAATGTATTTTAGTTTGTATTTATTATGTAAGTATAGTATATAACCAATTTTCTTATACACATTTTTTGCGCCTACCACTCATTATCTGCATGACCTAAAGGTCAACTGGAAGAGAACGCCATATTGGCATTATGTTTGCCTTTTGTACTTTCTGTGCAATAAAGTTTTAATATATATAAGAAGTAAATAAAATTCTATAAGAAGTCCAAATATAATCTAATATAGGTATATTTCATTCCAGATTAATAGTCCTATGAAAACAAACGCATTTGCGTCTCGAAAACAAAATACACAATAGATGGTGTTCCTAAGTGGACTGCAAAGTTTACATGGTAATACAAACCTGTTTTTGCTGCTGGTGACCCTTTCATGTATATGTTACCGAGACGTAAATAGCGTTGGTTTTCATAGGACTATTAATCTGGAATGAAATATAGGTATTTATTTTTATTTAGTCACATAACGCTGACGTTGATAACCCTATATGAAATTTTAGCAATTTGTCAATTACAGGAGTGTTACAAACAATATATTAGTTGTAATCACATAGACAACTGTAAGTGCTCGCCGCATAAAGTAACATGCTGATTAGAGTACACTAGTTCGAGCGACTTAGCCGTTTAAAGACAGGGCAAAGGGTATTTCTCTCTCGACCTTCGACGACGACTTTACACACCAGCAGAACAATGGATTTTGATTTTGATAAATTATTTAAGTTTTTAAAATTGAGCTTGATGCTTAACCGTTCGTATCCATATTTACCAAGAGATAAGAAATGGTGTTTTCAGTGTGTCGTCATGTTTGGTTTATTTTTAATTTCCATATGGGTTTTACTGTACTGCGCCATATTTCACGATCTCAAAAATAAATACTGGTCTGAAGCCTGTAACAGAGGAAATTATTCAATGGCTGCAATGATTGTAATTATTGAATACGGCGTGATGTTGAAGTATCGGAAATCGATATTGGATTTAATAGAAACGATGAAGAAAGATTACAAGTTTGTAGAAACTTTGGCTGAAGAAGAACAGACGATTGTGATGTATTATGTTATCAAAGGGCAGTCGATCTCGACACTGTGGTTCGTAATAGCTGCCGGCAGTATGGGAATATTTCTGTTAAAACCCATAGTGTTGATGATATATTTCACTACCGTAGATAAATTTGAGTTTGTTCCTATTATACAAGGTATGACTTACCCTTGCGCAGAAGTAAAGGATTGGCAATCTTTTATCATTAACTACCTAATTACAGTTTGGTATTTGTTCTTCGGTGCTTGTATGTACATGGGGTTTGCATCTTTAGTCATCATTTTTATTACTCACGCTTGTGGTCAACTGGAACTCGTAAAAGTACGTACGCAAGAACTTTTTCGCGGACATAATTATGACACCACAGAAACGAGGGAGAAACTAAAATATATCATCAATCAATTACAACATGTATATAGGTAATTTGATAATCAGTTATGATTGTCTGTTGATTATTATGTTCTTATTGTGCTTAGTACCCTTTAGAAAATTACTTGATATACGATATTTAGCCATCAGATGTTAGTCGCAATTTGAGTTCATTAATAAAAAGAACAGCAAAGTTTAACGCCCGACACATTATATCAATAAAAACAATTACCGCAACAAAGTTATATGGGTAAAGAGACGTTTTGTTCATACTCGTATGACCAAAACATCAAAAAACACCAACATTAAAGTATTATTATTTATAGTAACTACCTATTAATTAATCTGTGCGAATATTCTAAAATGATTTTCTCGCCATTAATGTTCTTTGTGATTTACACGGCGATCACTTAAAAAAGGTATAACTTTACGGAAAGGCTTCCATGATTTCCTCAATAACTTTCAGTTTCAAAGTCTTTATTTACTGCTCCAGGTTACAAAATAAAATAACACATAAAATTTAATCCCACACATCCGTCTCCTGGGTCAGTGTGTCCTTTGACGCTTAGGCCTCCTCCAGCGTCCTCCATTCTTCTCTTTGCTTGGCCAATCTTGTGTAAAGTGGCCCCAATCGCTTGTTTAATATCATCTATCCACCTTTTATGTTACTGATATAATTATATTTATACTCGTTGATGTTTATGCCAATATTTTCCCATTCCAGTTCTCTGAATAGTTTTTTCAGCACTCTTGAGAACAGTTTAGGTGAGAGAGGATCACCCTTACTCACTTTCTAATTGAAAAAGCTTCACCCAAAGTTTCCAGTTTCATATGTGCTGAGCTATTAGAGTACACATTTCTAATATTTATTATGATTTTTTTTATATTCCTTGGTTTTTAAGGGCCTTCCAAATGAATTGGTGTTCCAGAGAATCAAAAGCTTTGTTGTAATCCACAAAAGAAATATACAGTGGGCACTCGTAATCTTGGCCTTTTTGAATAAGCTGTTTTAGTACATGCATATGGTCTATGGTGGAATATCCTGATCTGAAACCCGGTTGCTTTTCGGGTTGTTTTTCATGTAGGTATTTGCTTTTATACGTTTCAGTACTTCGTTACTTCTTATTTCCCATATTACTACTGGCCATTATCTTTGTTGAAATTTCTTCCTTTTTCCAAAATCATTGGCATTTATGAGTATGATAGCAACGACCTGTGTCCCTACTTCCTAAGCATTTCGTCTAATATCCGTCGAAATAAAAAGCCATTTATCCAAAAAGTCACATGGTCAGTAAGAGAGTACATCTCTTACTGACCATGTGACTTTTTGGATAAGCGTTTGACTTTAAACTATCGTAGTTAAACGTCTTATTAGGATATATCGCTTGACCCGTTAGCCAGTACATAGTATTTTGGAGAACACTTTACTGGACATAAGGCTAAGGGCGATATTTACTTATTTCATTTTTATCCCCCTTTTTTTTAATATTTATAATTTAAGCTATTTTATAATATGTAGAATGTATTTTTGCTTTATTATACACAAATAGAACAGAATTAATGATCAGAATCATAATATTCATCCGTTTCTAATATATTTATTTGTCTTTTCCTAATAGTTTTGTAAATGAAATTCAGAAAATTTTTCAATTAGTGTGGGAGATAACTTTGAAGATATCTACTATATTGATCCCGATATCAATTTATCAGCTAAAAAAGGTAAGATTCAACAAGATACGTAGGTTTATCTTTTTTAGGGTAGAGTAGTAGGTACAACTAGGAACAATTACAGTTTCGACCGTGTATCTGTTCGGCATTTTACTCGCAGACTTAGACGTATTACTAGCGTACTATAATACTGAAATTTGACATGGTTATACTACCCCTACATATAAAGAGAGGGATATTATTATTTTTTGCATGTAAAAAATTATAGGTTTTTTGAAATCATTAGGGTTATGTTATATGTTATGACGACTTTTTCGATACAAGGATCAGTTTACGAAATATTAAGCTTTGAATTGGTACTTATTCCTAGAGTTATATCCTAGTGACGACTAGGTACGCATTTTATAACTATTCTGACTACGAAACGCTACTCTGCGCTTGGCCAGACACGTACTTGTTCGGTTTTTTAATTGTTCATTGTGTAAAACGAAACGTTAACATTGCAGTAAAATATTCCATTTCAGACTTACATCGAAGGCCAGCTGGGCGTAGAGTTATTGGCATACATAATAGTAATGATTATAACGCCCAGTGTTCTATGTTACTACGGTGAATTATTAATTCAAACGGTAAGTACGATAAAATCGCTCTGAGTCATATACCTACCTTCTGAGCATCTAAATAATGTGAGAATAGGAACACTGCTTTGAGGAGTGTCTGTACTCAAGGAACATAATCACTTTTATTCTGTCTAAATAATAAATAGGCCTAGTATAGTCTAAAAAATAAGAAATAAATTTTTAAATAAGAATATAATGTTATTGTATGTAGATAATTTTGTTTGTAAACAGAGCCATGCAATGGATTCTTTTGCAGTAATTGTAGTGTGCAAAAATTGGTAAAAAAAATTGTGCTCAGTCACACAATATCAAATTATCACTTTTTATGAATGCTGTCCTGCCAGTATAAAAATATAACTTATTTGGAATATGTTTTTCCATATCAGAGTGAAAAGATTAGACAAGCGATCTACATGAGCGGTTGGGAGAAGCACTGGGATCGAAGCGCGCGCGCTACGCTTCTAGTACTACTGACTCGAACTATGAGGCCCGTCGCAATCCGCTCTATGTTCCGAGTTATCTGTCTCGACGCTCTGGCTAATGTAATGAGTTTTACTTTCTTTTTAATCACACTGTTTTATATCATGTTTTTGTTTTGTTTTGTTTAAACAAACAACAAACTTATTTTTTAATCATACTGTTTTATATCGTGTACACTTAGGCATTTTGCACATTATAAGAAAATTTCTTGTGTCTTATGAGAAATGTCTTATAAGAAATCCAGTCGCATTGGTTGTTATATGAGACCATACACATTACAAGAAATTTTTTTCTTATGTCGGATCAGACACGCGCATATAATTTTTTTCTTGTCTTGTGTCTTATAATGTGCAAAAATCCTTACTCTAATCCCATGGGGATGTCAGAATTTAGAAAAATAAAACAATTAAGTACTGTGTGAAAATAAGATTTTCTTTTTTAAAATCTAACATATTCCTTTTTTTAAAGTCCTCACTTAAACGCTTTGTCCACTCAAAAGAACATTAGTTTTTCTAATTAAATTTTTTCTTCTTATTTTTCAGGTTTTCAACCAGTCGTATGCAATATTTAACCTCATTAATGCCAGCACTTAAAAAATCTCACCTGGTTTTGCTTCCCTGAACTAATTTCGTCACTTTTACTATTTTGTGTATAAGTTGCAAAAGCGTCTCTCTCTCTCTCTCTGTCTTTCTTTCTGTCTCTCTCTTGCATTTTCACGCAATTATATCTGTACCTATTAGCATTTATAAAGTAATTATTTACATTACATAAACTTTCAAGAATAAATCTGAAAGAAGGTGGTTTTATTTATTTTAACGTTTGGGAAATATGATGTTGGTAGATTCAGCTCGTCGTTCCCTGACGAGCTGAACAGCGTCTAGTGGAGTGAATAATGAACTCAGTTTCAGGGTAAAGAAATATACTATAAGCTTAGTTGATAAGGTGAACATGTATCTAGCTTGACACAATCGTCTCTTCATCTATCTAAGGACTAAGTGCCCAGCATTAAAAAGAGTACTACTGACTGTGGGCCAGATCCACAAGTTCCAAGTCGCTCAGCGGGCTATGGAGAGGGCTATGCTCGGAGTTTCTTTGAAAGATATGATTCGTAATGAGGAGATCCGACGAAGAACGAAACTCACCGACAAAGCCGAAAGGATTAGTAAGCTGAAGTGGCAGTGGGCGGGCCACATATGCCGCAGAACCGACGGCCGATGACCTAAAGAAGGTGGCCGGTAGTGGCTGGATGCGGAGGGCGGAGGACCGGGTGTGGTGGCGTTCGTTGGGGAAGGCCTATGTCCAGCAGTGGACTTCTAGGGGCTAACATGATGATGATGAAAAAGAGTACATATAGTTCACCTTAAAAGAGAATATTCTTAATGTTAGTCTCTTGACAAGACGAACTAATCGCCACAAACGATTAATTTTTAAGAAAATTTGAAACAATTGGAATCTTCATTGGGTTCTCTTCTGTCATGTGAGCTACAAACTTCCCTCAGCTGTGGTTTCTTTTTAGCTCGACTCGAGATAGCTAAAAGCGTCAATCGATACGTAAGTAAATACTTTCAATAATAAATATAATTGTTATTATGAATACGTATCTAGACCAAAGCTAGGACACCAAATATGAGTTATTACGGTAATTAAGCAAAGATAACAATAATGTAGTGCGAACATTATAAAATGTATTTTTGCATCTTGGAAACAAAATAAAATTTAGACGCTGTTCCTAAGTGGACCACCATATTTGCTTTTATTAAGACACGTAACACGTGTAGGTGTGATAACCCTATATGTCATTTTTGCAATTTGTAAATTACAAGAATGTTATAGGTATACAACATATACCTAATAACTGCAATCACTTGCACAACTGTTGGTACCCGTTATGTCGATTACCTAACAATATTTTCATAAACATATTTTATGAACGTGTGTATCAATATAAATACCGTGTTTCTAGTCGGTAATGAAAAATGTGATGGGTGGATTACCGTGCAATAACTGAAAGGCAGTGTCAAATATTTTTTACAAATATCGATTATAAATATATATCGATTTTAATTCTGCTTTCACTACTCTTTTTGACAAATTGCCGTTCGCCCAGTGTAAATCAATTAACGTTATTTTTATATATTATTTTTAAAGGGCCTACTTCATTGCCTTAAAAAAATTAAATTTATAATTCATATAAATGGACCGACCTGACAACTAGTGTACCACAAGGCGGAATACTTTATCCTTTAATGTTTTCGGTTTTTACCAATCTCATCACCACCCGCTTGAACTGCTCGTACCATCTTTACGCTAATGACCTTCAACTGTACATACTCGTACATACAGACATCGACGATCTACAGGCTAAAATTTTTTCTCCTGCTCTAAACAAAGATTAGGTATGTTGGTACAAACACTTGTTTTGCCCATTATTGACTATGCTGATGTGTGTAATCTGGACCTCACTGAAGTTCTTCTCAATAAACTTGAACGCCTTCTTAACAACTGTATCTATATACGTTTTGTCTTCGGTCTTCGTAAATATGACCACGTCTCCTAATACCGTTCGCAACTTAAATGGCTCACTATCCGACAGCGAAGGAACTCTCGTATTATGTGTTTCTTGTATTCGATTCTCAACGAACCTCTCACTCCATCCTATCTCAAAAACAATTTTAATTATTTGTGTTGGGCCCACGACAACCGAGTCCTTCGTTCCTCCCAAAAACTCCTTGTATAAATGTACCAAGTGTACTCATATGCAATAAATGATTTTGACTTTGATTTAGACTTCACAGTACACGCAGCGCGCTTGTGGAATGAACTCCCGGAAGACATCAGGACGGCTCCCAATAGGTTCGTGTTTAAACGATTGATACGCGAGCACTTACTTGGATCACCATCGGAGTAAATTAGTCATCGTCTATGTATCACGTTTTAAATTATTTATTACAGAATATTTATGTATATGTATGTTATTTATATAGTATATGTATATATTTATCTTTGTAATAAGTATTCATATAACATATGTAGTATATATCTTTTACGTAGTAATGTGTATATGTATAATTTATAGATTACATTTAGTATTTAGTGTATTTTAGTTTGTATTTATTATGTAAGTATAGTATAGTATATAACCAATTTTCTTATACACATTTTTTTGCGCCTACCACTCATTATCTGCATGACCTAAAGGTCAACTGGAAGAGGATGCCATATTAGCATTATGTTCGCTTTTTGTACTTTCTGTGCAATAAAGGTTTAAAATATATAAGAAGTAAATAAAAATCTATAAGAAGTCCAAATATAATCTAATATAGGTAGGTATTTATTTTTATTTAGTCACATAACGCTGACGTTGATAACCCTATATGAAAATTTAGCAATTTGTCAATTACAGGAGTGTTACAAACAACATATTAGTTGTAATCACATAGACAACTGTAAGTTCTCGCCGCATAATGTAACATGCTGATTAGAGACACTAGTTCGAGCGAGTTAGCCATTTAAAGACAGGGCAAAAAGTATTTCTCTCTCGCCCTTCAACGACGACTTTACACACCAGCAGAACAATGGATTTTGATTTTGATAAATTATTTAAGTTTTTAAAACTGGCCTTGATACTTAACCGTTCGTATCCATATTTACCAAGAGATAAGAAATGGTGTTTTCAGTGTGTCGTCATGTTTGGTTTATTTTTAATTTCAATATGGGTTTTACTGTACTGCGCCATATTCCACGATTTTAAAAATAAATACTGGTCTGAAGCCTGTAACAAAGGAAATTATTCAATGGTTGCAATAATTGTAATTATCGAATACGGCTTGATATTGAAGTATCGGAAATCGATAATGGATTTAATAGAAACAATGAAGAAAGATTACAAGTTTGTAGAAACTTTGGCTGAAAAAGAACAGACGATTGTGATGTATTATGTTATCAAAGGACAGTCGATCTCGACACTGTGGCTTGTAATAGGTGCCGGTGGTATGGGAATATTTCTGTTAAAACCCATAGTGTTGATGATATATTTCACTACCGTAGATAAATTTGAGTTTGTTCCTATTATACAAGGTATGACCTACCCTTGCGCAGAAGTAAAGGATTGGCAATCTTTTATCATTAACTACCTAATTACAGTTTGGTATTTATTCTTCGGTGCTTGTATGTACATGGGGTTTGCATCTTTAGTCATCATTTTATTACTCACGCTTGTGGTCAACTGGAACTCGTAAAAGTACGTACGCAAGAACTTTTTCGCGGACATAATTATGACACCACAGAAACGAGGGAAAAATTAAAATATATCATCAATCAATTACAACATGTATATAGGTAATTTGATAATCAGTTATGATTTTCTGTTGACTATTATGTTCTTATTGTGCTTAGTACCCTTTGGAAAACAACTTAATACACGATATTTAGCCATCAGATGTTAGTCGCAATTTGAGTTCATTAATAAAAAAAACAGCAAAGTTTAACGCCATACACATTATGTCAATAAAAACAATTACCGCAACAAATTGAAACGAATATCTTGGAAATAACAGGTTTCCGGAAAATAAATTTATTCGTGAAGTTATATAGGTAAAGAGACGTTTTGTTCATATGACTTATTGATGTTTTCAAAACATCAAACAACACCAACATTAAAGTATTATTATTTATAGTAACTACCTATTAAATAATCTTTGCGAATATTCTAAAATGATTTTCTCGCCATTAATGTTCTTTGCGATTTAAACGGCGATCACTTAAAAAAGGTACAACTTTACGGAAAGCCTTGCATGATTCCTCATTAACTTTCAGTTTCAAATCCTTTATTTACTGCTCCAGGTTACAAAATCAAATAACACTTAAAATTTAATTCTACACATCCGTCTCCTGGGTCAGTGTGTCCTTTGACACTTAGGCCTCCTCCAGCGTCTTCCATTCTTCTCTTTGCTTGGCCAATCTTGTGTAAAGTGGCCCCAACCGCTTTTTTAATATCATCTTTCCACCTTTTATGTTACTGATATAATTATATTTATACTCGTTGATACTCGTTGATGTTTATGCCAATATTTTCCCATTCCAGTTCTCTGAATAGTTTTTTCAGCACTCTTGAGAACAGTTTAGGTGAGAGAGGATCACCTTGCCTTACTCACTTTCTAATTGAAAAAGCTTCACCCAAAGTTTCCAGTTTCATATGTGCTGAGCTATTAGAGTACACATTTCTAATATTTATTATGATTTTTTTTTATATTCCTTGGTTTTTAAGGGCCTTCCAAATGAATTGGTGTTCCAGAGAATCAAAAGCTTTGTTGTAATCCACAAAAGCAATATACAGTGGGCACTCGTATTCTTGGCCTTTTTGAATAAGCTGTTTTAGTACATGCATATGGTCTATGGTGGAATATCCTGATCTGAAACCCGCTTGCTTCTCGGGTTGTTCTTCATGTAGGTTTTTGCTTTTATACATTTCAGTCCTTCGTTAGGTACTTCTTATTTCCCATATTACTACTGGCCATTATCTTTGTTGAAACTTCTTCCTTTTTCCAAAATCATTGACATTTATGAGTATGATGACAACGACATGTGGCCCTACCTCCTAAGCATTTCATCTAATATCCGTCGAAATAAAAAGCGATTTGTACTCTCTTACTGATCATGTGACTTATTTGAATAAGCGTTTGACTTTAAACTATCGTAGTTAGACGTCTTATCAGGATATATCGCTTGACCCGTTAGCCAGTACATAGTATTTTGGAGAACACTTTGTACACATTAGACATAAAGCTAATAGGGCTTACTTACTTCATTTCTGTCCCCCTTTTTTATTTTAAGATTTATAATTTAAGCTATTTTATAATATGTAGAATGTATTTATGCTTTATTATACACAAATAGATCAGAATTAATGATCAAAATCATAATATTCATCCGTTTCTAATATATTTATTTGTCTTTTCCTAATAGTTTTGTAAATGAAATTCAGAAAAAATTTCAATTATTATGGGAGATAACTTTGAAGTTATCTACTATATTGATCCCGATAACAATTTATCAGCTAAAAAAGGTAAGATTCAACAAGATACTTAGGTTTATCTTTTTTAGGGTAGAGTAGTAGACTCTAGTATATATTATCTTTGGTAGTAGGTACAACTAGGAACAATATTCATATTCATATTCATTTATTGTTTCATGTAGTTTAAAAGATGTTAGATAACAATACACAGGTACTAACATGAACCCTGTAAGGGCGCTACAATATATGTAAAATTATCAATTAAAAATATAAAATTAAATTATAAAATAGAAATTAATTTTTTTAAATATTTACAATGTCAGCATAATAATGAATTTAAATGTCAATATAAATCTATATAATATGACGGCGGCGTACAAGTGACATGTCTGACATTGTACCATCGCCTCCCTACTATGATGTTAAACGACCGACGGATCGTCATTGTGAACACCTGCGCGCGGCGTAGCGCCCGCCTCACCGCTTCCCCACTACGACTAAACGCAGGTGCACGCTTGTATAAAAGACAGACTCGCCGCCGCGTATGGGGAGTATGGATTCAGACGGCACGGCGCACGGACCGTTTCTCTATTTATGTTGTAACTACCTGTTGATTAATCGAAGTGAAATAAAAGTAGTAAAGCTGTAGTTTATGTCTTATGATATCACCACCTTCCCCGAATCTACCAAGCGGCCCCTGAACATATCTCCAGCCCACCAAACCCGACATCAGAAGTGAGCCGTAATCCAGCCCACAAAACGGACTAAAGGTACAACTTGGATCTTCTTGGAGGAGTGAGTAAGTGAATTTTCTGTGTAAGCGCGCTCCACTTTGGGCGTCGTTGTCGCTTGCCATCAGGAATGCGTGGAGATCGATGTATGGGGACATAAAGTGGATGAAAAGTAACAAATAAAATTCAGGAAATATCAACTTGTGAAGGACAGCAGCTAGAGGAAATCGGATGGAAGTGGTCTCTGTATCTACTGCCTAACCCCCCACTAGGATGCTGTGTGTCATGGTGCTGTGGATGTAGTTGAGGGACACTATTCTCGCGGTGGCAGTATCGTGGCAAGGTTTCGGGATCATCGCATTCTGGTGCCTTGGAGGGGCCACAGAGGACGCCTGTTGCGTCATGGAGGCCCTCCCAGGCATCGGAAATGTGCTTGACGGAAATCTTCGGTGGATTTTGGTTTGAATGATTCAAATGCCTTAATTATTTCTAGAGAATTAACGTATCTAAGGTAAAAATCTGTTTCACATATTGTAACATTATTAATGAAGAAGGTCACAGCAAGAATAGGTGATGAATGGTTTTTATGGGGATGTTTGTGAAGAGGGTTTCAAACACCTCAGCCGCTTCAATTTTTGAGATAGATCTTCGCCGTTGCTTTCGGTAGTATACTCACTATCTTGTGATTTGGTTGTGTTATAATTATCCGTACAGTTTTGACTTTATTTTTCGAAGTTTTAATGTTGATTTGGCTTTGAAAATTTTCCTGAAATTTTTATCATAGTTTTTGAAATATTCATGAAATCGTAACAGGTTTAACTCGAGTTTATAGATAGATCCATATGCTTTACAGATAGTACAATCTGATCCTGATTTTACGGAAGCCGGTGGTTGCGCAGTCACTAAATGTAGCTTATTATTTATATTAATTTTCCTGGTTTTAAGGATATTGCCGAACTATCGAGACAGTGTCGTCCCGTGGGTAACACCTTGGCGCCTAAAATATTGCACCAGGGACGGGCAGCGGCGTTTTCCTGTGTATTACCGTTGCTGCGATCGTCTGTCCGCCTTCCAAGCGTGGTGATTGTGGCAAATTCTATTCTATTGAGGTTTTTGGTCAGCAGTTAACGTATTTCGCCTAATAATGATAATGATGAATGAGGGCCCAGAACGCTGGCCTAAGGAACGCCGCGAGTAACTGTCAGTGCGTCACTAGCCTGTTTGTCGAATTCTAGTGTATTTATTGTACTCGACCCAACAAATATAAGGTATACCGCTGACCAGTTATACCTCTAACACAGATTTGTTCCAGCATATTTAGAAGTATATTCCAACATATTATAAAGTCGTGTAAATATGACTTAGCAGATAAAATTGTCTATTTGGACGTCATCGCGGTGTACAAACAAAGTAAGACTGTTTTTGTAGCGCCGGAAAAAGGTAAATTTTATGTATTTAATAAATAATAAATAGAATAATTACATGGTAAAGATCAATAGTAAAGAGAAATTCCCAAGGGTGATGTGATTTTTGTAAATAGCTGAAGTACCTGAGCCGACTGCGAGGGCCGATGATAATTATAATTTTTATAACTTCTGATTTATCAAGTGTTTTGGGTAATAGCAATGTTGATGTAGTGAAGAAAATATTAATGTTGATTAGTAAATGTTTTCATACCTTCTTTGGTCTACGTAGTTGACAATGGAGTTAAAAAAAATATGTATGACAGTGACAGTAACAAAAAAAAGAGTGTTAAAAATGGATGGCAAGAAAGTGCCAATAGAAAAGTGAAAAAAAAAAAAATGTTGTTTAGAAAATGTGACAAAAAAGTGTGTATGGCAAAATGTGTGGCAAAAAGGTGTGAGAAGAAAAATGGAAAAAATTATGGTGTCAAAAAAAAAGAGTAGCAAATGTAAGAGTAGAATCTCAGAAGAACGAATATATCCAATAGAAGGATTTATAAGGGTCCAAGAACGTGAAGGAAAGCAACCCTTTTCACTCTTATGGTAATTTTGCTGTTGCTAAAGTGAGAGAATGCTACTTTTAACAGGACGTCAGATACCATGTCCGTACACTGTTTCAGAAATCTAGAGATGAGGCGGACGTGCAAAACATGGATATCGATAATTATCGGATATCGATAATCAATAAAAATATATTACGTAGTCTAAAAATTATCATTATATTATTTAGTAAAAATTTGAAATTATGTTAACATGAAAATTTAATTTAATTCTGAAGGCACGCACTTAATTTGACAGCACTAAACTAGCTAATATTGTCATCTTATAGTGAAATAATTTTATTTCATTTTAGAGCTGTCAAATTTAAATCTGTGGCAACTAATTGCGTTATTATATCTAACAGTTGCCAGTGGAAAGTGAAACAGTATTCTATGTAAAAAATTAATCAGTTTATTTACTTACAACTGTTTTATAAAACTACATTTTCTTTAAAATAAAATTTAAATTTACTTAGTGTTAATCAATCAATAAATATAATCATAAAAGATTATAAAACAATAAAAAATTAAAATTTCATATTTTTATCATTAGTCATTGCCTGATGTCGATGGTACTCGTATATGTATCGGTCGATTAGAAATCGATATCCAAGGATATGTGTAAGTCTGGAGATGATAACGTTTGCATTCCAAAAGCTGCAGGGCCTGATAATAACGTGGTACGCGATGTTACTGACGGATCCAAAGCTGCCGGGCCTGATGATGATGACATAGAGCGCGCCGTTTACCGATGCCAAAGCTGCAGAGCCTAATGATTACATTGGGTACGAGAACGTCTGAGGCCCCAAAATTTAAGGACCTGAGATGGAGAACACTACCGTGCCCGAAGTTAATGGAGCTGAAGTTGTAGAAATGCACTGAAAAGAAAATTAATATTTATTGGTCAAGAATAACAAAAAGAGTGTAAAATGAATCTGGCATTAAACATTTTTAAATTACGATTAATTATATAAAAAAAAATTGGGTGTCAGTAATCCCAGCTAAGAACTATTTTATGTACTAATGAGTTTTTATTATTGTATATTTACTTTTCGCTCACGACGGTGAAGAAAATCAAGATAAAACCTGCTAGCCTGAGGAGAATTGACAAATTCGAAGACAACTGAATAGGCTTGCCCCTATTAAATACGTTTACTTTTAAAAACTACTTACTCTTCCTGGCGACATAAATAATGTAGGCACAGCATTATCCTTCAGTATTCGATATTTATCATAGGTAATAATACAACACAATAATTTAAAATGTCTGGAGCACACTCTATGGTGTTTTTTTTTGCCGTCCAATCAGCTTCGGTGGACACCGCATTAATCCACTTTTCACATTAAATTTTTTTTCATTAGGAAATCTAAATTGAAAAAATACGTGTATACTCATGTGCACAACACATCAAAAACACAAAAAAACACTTTTTATACTTTTATCGATAAATTTTTGTCCAGCTCTATTTAAACATTTCTGTAAAATTACAAAACTAACAAAATATATGAAAGTACACTTATACATGCTCAATTAATATAAATATAATAAAAAGAAATTAATTTCCCTTACTTTTAAGCATAAATTTATCTCTTTAACATGGAAAATGGATAGGTAAACACAAAAAGAATGTTTACCTGTGAAAGTTTATAGTTTCGGATTGATTTTCTTTTCTCCCCATGCGAAATTTGCAGCGCCTTATCACACATACCATAGCTTACACCTTCACAAAATATTATCCTGCACTCTTATCACAAATCTGAAAGGATTTTAAATTAAAATAGTATTTCAAACTCGACTAGCACGCAAACCGTTGCATCAATCATTAATGCAACTAAATTCAAGATGCATTTGTCACTTGACAGCAGCGACCAAAGAGAATACAACAGCGACTATATTAGGGAACATTTTAATCAGCAGGGTAAAGTGGACACAAGGGCTACAGTTTTGACAAGTGGCTATGTACGCTTGATTAGTATTATGGCGGTTTCTATGGTTATTATTCTTCTGAGAGTAGAATACGTGTGGAAAAAGAAAGGAAAATATGCAAAAAAAATATATATGGTGAAAAATGAGAATGACTGACTTTGACTATGTAAGATACTGTCCGAACCAGTTTTAATTACCGAAAGGACTTCTCCAAACCAGGCAACGCCTGTAGTTCGGTAGTTACCTAGACCAGTAAGAATTTGTTTTTTGTTTATTTAGAAAACCAACAGCTTTTTAACAATAAGGATGTTGAAATATGTAATAGCTTAAATTCATGTTTAGTGAATAACTGTAATTATTGTCAGGATAGACGAGCGGCATTAATTTTTTTTATTGTTTACAGATAGAGATCGCTTGTAAAACAACTCGCACGAGGACGTGCGCTCGTCAGCATGGCCGAGACGGCGGCCATCTCGGACAGTTTAACAAACTAAAAAGATGAAAGGATGTAACTATTGTCAAGAAAGACGAGCGACATTTTAAAATTTTAATTTGTTTACAGATAGAGATACTTTGTAAAATAGCGGAAAGCAGCTCGCACGAGGACGTGCGCTCGTCAGCATGGCCGTGACGGCGGCGTACAAGTGACATGTCTGACATTGTACCATCGCCTCCCTACTATGATGTTAAACGACCGACGGATCGTCATTGTGAACACCTGCGCGCGGCGTAGCGCCCGCCTCACCGCTTCCCCACTACGACTAAACGCAGGTGCACGCTTGTATAAAAGACAGACTCGCCGCCGCGTATGGGGAGTATGGATTCAGACGGCACGGCGCACGGACCGTTTCTCTATTTATGTTGTAACTACCTGTTGATTAATCGAAGTGAAATAAAAGTAGTAAAGCTGTAGTTTATGTCTTATGATATCACCACCTTCCCCGAATCTACCAAGCGGCCCCTGAACATATCTCCAGCCCACCAAACCCGACAAATATAAAATGTCAGAACAATTAATAAAACAAAAAACATCCATTTAAATAATATCCCTATCATTAAAAAACTCATGCAATGAGTAAAAACATTTTTCAATTAAATACTTCTTCAGCTTTTTATAAAAAATTGTCTCCTTTTTTTCATTTATTATACATGTTGGAATTTTATTATATATTTTTATCGACATACAGTGTGTGCCTGAGGTGAACATATTTAATTTAGAGGGAGGTGGCGCGAGCTTGTCCTTGTTGCGTAGGTTGCATGGCCGGGAGTAATGGTCTTTCTTTTGAGTATATAGAGATTCATATTTTCTAACAAATTTAGTAATTTCTAATATATACAGCGATGTCAGTGTTAAGATCTTTTGTTCAACAAAATTACAGTTTCGACCGTGTATCTGTTCGGCATTTTACTCGCAGACTTAGACTTATTACTAGCGTACTATAATACTGAAATTTGACATGGTTATACTACCCCTACATATAAAGAGAGGGATATTATTATTTTTCGCATGTAAAACATTATAGGTTTTTTGAAATCATTAGGGTTATGTTATGACCACTTTTTCGATACAAGGATCAGTTTACGAAATATTAAGCTTTGAATTGGTACTTATTCCTAGAGTTATATCCTAGTGACGACTAGGTACGCATTTTATAACTATTCTGACTACGAAACGCTACTCTGCGCTTGGCCAGACACGTACTTGTTCGGGTTTTTAATTGTTCATTGTGTAAAACGAAACGTTAACATTGCAGTAAAATATTCCATTTCAGACTTACATCGAAGGCCAGCTGGGCGTAGAGTTATTGGCATACATAATAACATTGATTGCAACGCCCAGTTGTCTATGTTACTACGGCGAATTATTAATTCAAACGGTACGATAAAATCGCTCTGAGCCATATACCTACCTTTTGAGCATCTAAATAATAATTGAGAATAGATACATTGCTTTGAGGAATGCCTGTACTCAAGGAACATCTCACAACTCACTTTTATTCTGTCTTTATTATTTTTAAATAACAATAAATTTTTATTGTATGTAGATAATTTTGTTTGTAAACAGAGCCATGCAATGGATTCTTTTGCAGTAATTGTAGTGTGCAAAAATTGGTAAAAAAATTGTGCTCAGTCACACAATATCAAATTATCACTTTTTATGAATGCTGTCCTGCCAGTATAAAAATATAACTTATTTGGAATATGTTTTTCCATATCAGAGTGAAAAGATTAGACAAGCGATCTATATGAGCGGTTGGGAGAAGCACTGGGATCGAAGCGCGCGCGCTACGCTTTTGATAATACTGAATCGAACTATGAGGCCCGTCGCGATCCGCTCTATGTTCCGAGTTATCTGTCTCGACGCTCTGGCTGATGTAATGAGTTTTACTTTTTTTTAATCACACCGTTTTATATTATGTACACTTAGGCCTTTTGGACATTATAAGAAAATTTATTGTGTCTTATGAGAAATGTCTTATAAGAAATCCAGTCGCATTGGTTGTTATAAGAGACCATACATGTGCCACATGACCAACAACAAGAATTATTTTCTAATGTCGGATCAGACGCGCGCATAGAAATTTTTTCTTGTCTAGTGTCTAATAATGTGCAAAAGGCCTTACTCTAATCCCATGGGGATGTCAAAATTTAGAAAAATAAAACAATTAAGTACTGTGTGAAAATAAGATTTTCTTTTTAAAATCTAACATATTCCTTTTTTTAAAGTCCTCACTTAAATTCTATGTCCACTCAAAAGAACATTCGTTTTTCTAATCAAATTTCTTCTTCTTATTTTTCAGGTTTTCAACCAGTCGTATGCAATATTTAACCTCATTAATGCCAGCACTTAAAAAATCTCACCTGGTTTTGCTGCCTTGAACTAATTTCGTCACTTCTACTATTTTGTGTATAAGTTGCAAAAGCGTCTCTCTCTCTCTCTGTCTTTCTTTCTGTCTCTCTCTTGCATTTTCACACACTTATATCTGTACCCACTAGCATTTATAAAGTAATTATTTACATTACATAAACTTTCAAGAATAAATCTGAAAGAAGTTGGTTTTCTTTATTTTAACGTTTGGGAACTATGATGTTGGTAGATTCAGCTCGTCGTTCCCTGACGAGCTGAACAGCGTCTAGTGGAGTGAATAATGAACTCAGTTTCAGGGTAAAGAAATATACTATAAGCTTCGTAGATAAGGTGAACATGTATCTAGCTTGACACAATCGTTTCTTCATCTATCTAAGGACTAAGTGCCCAGCATTAAAAAGAGTACATAGAGTTTACCTTAAGAGAGTATATCCTTAATGTTAGTCTCTTGACAAGACGAACTAATCGCCACCAACCGTTAATTTTTAAGAACATTTAAAACCATTGGAATCCTCATTATACCCACCTCTTCTGTCATGTGAGTTACAAACTTCCCTCAGCTGTGGTTTCTTTTTATCTCGACTTTTATAAAAATAACAAGTCGATTTTAGTTAATGTATTCAGTGATTATTGTTATGAGAGTTTAGTAATTTTTAAAATACAATACTAATTATCAAAGCGATGACGTCATTGTTAATACAATGTGTTTTATAATTTCTAAGATACCACAGTAATCCTCCAAATGATTACACCACAGATAATACAAGGAGTTTTGTAATTACAAATACCTGACCATTATTTTCTATTAGGCTTAAACTAAATTTTAGCAAGAGCTAAACGTTATCTAGAATTTCGTACTTAATATTTCTAAACGATTACTAAGATTACTAAACTTTTAGTGCATTTTTTGTAAATTCAAGCTATTAATTTCGTAATATCTCTGGCATCGTACCTGATATTAATAAACAATGTTGTACATTTTAGTAATTTTTTTGTAAATTCAGCAGGATAGTAGTGAGTGTTGTGTTGTTATAACAAGTCATTTTACTATGTATACAATGTTCTTCTGTATTATTTACAGTATTTACATGCTTATAGATGCTTTTTAGTGGATAAGGAGAATGCTTCAGCGTGTTAGTTAAGTGATATACAATCATGCTACAAAAGGATTTAAATAAAATATATTAACATTTCATACATACATAGGTACTTGAAATGTACAGGGGTTAAGTTTCATTCAAATTAAAAAAAACTTTTGAAGGTTGATTGTATATAACTTGACCTGACACGCTGATACGTTCTCTTTATCCACTAAAAAGAATCTATAAGCATGTAAATACTGTAAATAATACAGAAAAATATTTTAATACCTAGAGAATGATTATTATACAACACCACCTCATTATGAGGAATGGTGTTCAAATGAAACTAAGATTATAAATACTATAGCTAGTGTTTATTATAAAGAAAATTATGTGAGTGCTTACTAACAAGTAAACAATCAGGAAAATAATTTGTGGTCCTTCATAAAGTGTAGTCACGAATGATTGGGTAACCACCCAAACATATACTAGGAGATTGACCATCTGGCAATATTATGCAGTCTTGAACGTCGATGCTTTTCAGAAACACACTGGAAACAACTATGAGCAATGCTCTCTTATAGGCTAACTCAACTAACTTTTCACATACAGGTGGATACACAATGCAATAATAGGCAACAATTAACAATAACGATGAAGTGATAAATTAGATCCTACGGGTATGTACCTAGTCGTTTTCAAACAACATGGTGATACTGATAAGTTACATTATTTATTTATACTTTATTGTACACCAATACAAGTCACACAACTCATTAACAGACTTCAAAAAAAGGAGGAGGTTCTCAATTCGTCATAATCTTTTTTTTTATTTTTTTTTGTATGTTCCCCGATTACTCGAAGACGCCTGAACTGATTTCGAAAATTCTTTTTTGGTTGAAAGGGTATAATACTTCCCAGGTGGTCCCATGGTCATCAAGTCAGGATCTGATGATGGAACCCTGCAGAAATCGAGGAAAGTCTTCATATTTTATAGGCACACTTGAAGCGATTTGGGTATTTTTATATAGTTACTCGTACATTTGCTTTTGGAAAGCATAATTAGGTGAAATCGAAATCGATGAAGACCACAGATGGCCTAGGTACATTTTAGCAATACATTTACTTTAATGGTTACACGGGAAATATTGTCGAAACTGGCAGACCGCTATCTTGGCCTACTGTCACAGTACAGCACATTTTTATTATAATTTATTAGGGTACAATACTGAACCGTAATAAGGTACCGGTCTATCTTTCGTCAGAAATGAGATTTCTCAATCATCGTTGCATTTCTGCTAATGCTCGTTCATCGTAGGGTTTAGTTAACAGTTTAGAGGGTTCTAAATCAGATAGATCTATCCTAAGCACCACTATGTTTATATAAACACCACTAAATGAAAAAAATAAAAAAATATTATTAAATAAAAAAAAAACTGTCTGCAAAAAACACCTAGGAACTAAAAAGCAAAAATAATTGGTTACATTTACATACGATTTCCTACCCAAACCTATAAATCATATTTAAATTACAATTCCAGTACAAAACTCACAATTACAATAGACAACGCTTGTCTAAACCTATTGTCTATTAATTTAAATAAAATATTATTTTATGTGCTAGATACCTACTGATGTGTGTGAAGTCGGTGTCCAACAGTGGACACTTTCGGGCTGTTGATGATGAATAAAACCGTCCATTTGAAAATATAATCGTATTTACTAAACATAACTAAAATGCTTTTGGAAATGAATAAAGTCATGTAAAATTTATATTAATTCTACGAAAATTCCTTAATAAAGTTATATTCACATTTACTAAAACTAATCTTTAGGGATTTCACTATACTAATACTAAAGTGATGTAAAACACAGCTTATGCCCATAATAACAACAAAACTTTAGCATTAAGGACTATAAATTAGTTTTTGCGCCAGTAACAAAACGGCTTTAAAGTTTTTCTCTCAGTGCGTAAGTAAATATTTTTAACAATAATAATTGTTATTATGAATACGTATCTAGACCAAAGCTAGGACACCAAATATGAGGTACCTATTACGGTAATTAAGCAAAGATAACAATAATGTAGTGCGAACATTATAAAATGTATTTCTGGTCATCAATAATGTTCTTCGCACTTTACACAGTGATTTCATTAAAAAATACAATTAATAAATTTAATGAAAAAAATAATAAGTTTGAATAATTATAAATTCTCTTTTATTATACATACTTCCTCCATACATTAAGATCTTTTTTGTCAGTTTGTCCGTATTCTGTGTGTCTGTACACATCACCTGTATTTCATTCCAAATCAATAATCATATGAAAACAAAGTCAAAGTTTTATTGCATATGAGTACACTTGGTACATTTATACACGTCATTTTTTTTATCGACTATTTTTTTTATCAAACGCATTTGCGTATCAAAATCAAAATGAATATTAGATGGTATTGCTAAGTGGACCACCATCTTTGCTTTTATTGAGACACGTAACATACGTATAAAGATATGATAACCCTATTACATGTCATTTTTACAATTTGTAAATTACAAGAATGTTATAGGTATACAAAATAATAACTGCAATCACTTGCACAACTGTTGGTACCCTCCGCATAATGTAACATACTGATTAGAGTACACTAGTCCGAGTCACCTAACCCTTAAAGACAGGGCAAAAAGCATTTTACATTCGACCTTTAACGACAACTTTACACACTAGTAGAACAATGGAATTTGATTTTGATACATTATTTAAGTTTTTAAAATTGAGCTTGATGCTTAACCGTTCTTGGCCGTACATACCAAGAGATAAGAAATGGTGTTTTCAAGTTGTCATCATGTATTTTTTTTTTGTTAGTTCAATGTGGGTTTTATTGTACTGCGCCATATTTTACGATCTCAAAAATAAAGACTGGTCTGAAGCCTGTTATAAAGGAAATTATTCAATTATTGCATTTCTTATGTTGTTTATAAACGGCTTGATGTTCAAGCATCAGAAATCTATGTTGAATTTAATAGAAACAATGAAGAAAGATTACAAGTTTGTAGAAACTTTGTCTGAAGAAGAAAAGAAGATAGTGATGCATTATGTCATCAAAGGGCAGTTGGTCTTGAAACTGTGGCTTGTAATATGCGTTGGCAGTTTCGGAATATTCATGCTAAAACCTATAATGTTGATGATATATTACACTATCGTGGATGAATTCGAGTTTGTCCCTATTATGCAAGCCATGACCTACCCTTGCGCAAAAGAAAACGTGAAAACAGAATGGCGATCTTTTATCATTAACTCCCTAATTACCATTTGGTATTTGTTTTTCGGTGCATTTTCGTACATGGGGTTTGCATCTTTAATCACTATTTTTATTACTCACGCGTGTGGTCAACTGGAACTCGTTAAAGTGCGTACACAAGAACTTTTTTGCGGACATAATTATGACCCAAAAGAAACGAGGGAGAAATTAAAATACATCATCAATCAGTTACAACATGTATATAGGTAATGTCATGATCAATTATTATGATTGTCCTTTCATTATTATATTGTTTATTATATTATTAACATACTTAATTATATTATTTAAATCTGGTGACAAACAAGATCCCAGTAATTTTAGACCAGTGTCAGTTCTGCCTGTGCTTAGCAAGATATTCGAGAAGATCATACTCAATCAATTGCTTTGTCATTTCAATCTTAAACTACTTCACGATCGTCAGTTCGGTTTTACTAAGGGACGTTCCACAACCGACGCAGCAGTCATGCTTGTTAAGCATATCCATGATGCTTGGGAAGACTTCCATGATGCAATAGGCGTCTTCTGCGACCTCTCCAAGGCATTTGATTGTGTTGATCACGAAACCTTGCTACTTAAACTGAAACATTATGGCGTTAAAGACAGAGCATTCGAATTACTTAAATCTTACTTAGAAAATAGAGTACAAAAAGTAGATATAAACGGAATTCGGTCATCTGGGTCATTCGTGAAAATGGGGGTACCCCAGGGTTCAGTTCTGGGCCCATTTCTTTTTCTTGTATATATAAATGACTTGCCTTTTTTAATACAAAACATGTCCAATATAGTTTTATTTGCCGATGACACTTCGCTGATTTTTAAAATTAGCAGAAAAGATTGTGAACTTGCTGAGGTAAATAATACTCTCACGCAAATTCTTAACTGGTTTAGTGTAAATAACCTTGCATTAAATACAAAGAAAACTAAATGTATTAAATTCTCTCTACCAAATGTAAGAAAAGTAGAAAACAATGTGACATTATGTAATGACACACTAGAATTTATTAACAGTACTGTGTTCCTGGGTATAACTATAGATTCATCTTTACAATGGGGACCCCACATAACTTCATTAGCTGGCAGATTAAGTTCTGCCGCCTACGCCGTAAGGAAAATCAGACAGTTAACTGATGTTGCTACCGCGAGGTTAGTGTACTTTAGCTACTTCCACAGTATCATGGATTACGGTATCCTGCTGTGGGGTCAAGCAGCAGATATAGAGACCATTTTTATCTTGCAAAAAAGAGCCGTTAGGGCAATCTATAATCTGCGTTGTAGAGACTCATTAAGAGAAAAGTTTAAAGAAATAAGCATATTAACAGTAGCTGGTCAATTCATTTTAGATAATATTTTATATGTCAGAAAAAATGTATCTCTCTTTTTGAGGCACTGTGACAATAATAGTTATAATACAAGAAATAAAAATAAACTTGTTTTACCAGGGTTAAGACTAAGTAAGGTTAGTAAATCGTTCACGGGGCAATGTATACGCTTCTACAACAAACTACCAGAGGAAATCTTAAATATGACGGACAGAAAGTTTAAGATTCACATTAAAAAACAACTTTGTAAGAAAGCCTATTATAAAGTAAACGATTATTTGAATGACAAAGATGCCTGGTACTAATGTTAATCCAGCTTCACAAAATCTTTATTAATTGTATGCAAACTTGATTTCTAAAAGATGTGTTGCGTGAAGTTTGTTGCGCCGTTTCTTCTTCACAGCGCTAACACCTAGGAAGCGGTAGACGATAAAAAAATGACGTGTATAAATGTACCAAGTGTACTCATGTGCAATAAATGATTTTGACTTTTGACTTTAGTCGATAAAAATATTACGTGTATAATTGTACCAAGTGTACTCATATGCAATAAATGATTTTGACTTTGACTTTTTAGGCCTACACATTATTCACGTGTTCTCGTGCTCAGTTCCATTTACGAAACTACTGCATATATTTTGATCATCAGGTGTTATCGCAAGTCTGTGTTGATGACCAAAAAAAATTCAGCAAGTCTATTACTTCTATGTCCATCTTTTTTACTGCAATAATTGTTAAATTATTAGTGCTATATAGGTACACTAAAAATGTATTAAAAACGGCTGAAAATCGATACGAATTCTCTTTAATCCCTATGAAAGATTTGACCCGTATAAATATATATTTTTTAATTCCTAATTTCAGGTATTCATTGTTATTACCTACAACTAAATATTAATTTAGTAGTAGTTCTGTGGTATATCTATAGTATAAATCCTGTCTTATCTACGTAGTAAGTACCTAATATATTATCTTCGGTAGTACATACTGTTCACGAGAAAAAAAAAAAACTTTTTTGTTTTAATTTTTTTCTGACATACCACAGTTACAGTTTTCTGAATACCAACAATTTATCAAAGTAAGAGTTAAAAAATTGCCACTTACCTGCCACGCGCGACATCGGCGAAACACCCGAAATAATAAAAAAAAAAAAAGCGGCCAAGTGCGAGTCGGACTCGCCCATAAAGGGTTCCGTAGCAGCAAGTAACATAATATAAAAGTTATAGTAGTTCGTTGTAACTTTGATCGATGTTTTAATAATAGTATTGTGGTTTACGATTTATGACGTATTAAAAAAAACTACTTACTAGATCTCGTTCAAACCAATTTTAAGTGGAAGTTTGCATGGCAATGTACATCATATATTTTTTTTAGTTTTATCATTCTCTTATTTTAGAAGTTACAGGGACACACATTTTACAACTTTGGAAGTGTCTTTCGCGCAAACTATTCAGTTTAGAAAAAAATGATATTAGAAACCTTAATATCATTTTTGAAGACCTATCCATAGATACCCCACACGTATGGGTTTGATGAAAAATTTTTTTTTTAGTTTCAGTTCTAAGTATGGGGAACCCCCAAAATTTTTGTTTTTTTTTTCTATTTTTGTATGAAAATCTTAATGAGGTTCACAGAATACATCTACTTACCAAGTTTCAACAGTATAGTTCTTATAGTTTCGGAATAAAGTGGCTGTGACATACGGACGGACAGACAGACAGACAGATATGACGAATCCATAAGGGTTCCGTTTCTGCCATTTGGCTACGGAACCCTAAAAATAGGTTTTTAGTTGATACGGGGTAACTCGACAGACGTAGATGAAGTCTTCCTTATGCAAAAACGCTGTATCTGCGCAATATTTGGTCTCTCTCGCTTTGAATCGTGTTGACCCTATTTTAAAAATCATAAGATTCTAACTTTGCCCTGCTTATGTTGTGTGTTTGTTTGTGAGCAACTAGAGGTCTGTACCTAAGCGAGAGATGAGAATAAAATACAAATATGAATTACACAAACCACTGTCAAAATTTACAATTGTTTCTAAAAAATTGTTTCATAGTGCATAAAAATATTTAATAAACTTTCAGATATGCTTAAGGAACACAAAATTAATTCATTTAAAAAGTCAATCAAAGTACGGCTTGCTGAAAGGTGATTCTACAGTATTAATGAATATATGGTCTATAAAATAATGTATAGAATTTCTGCCATTCGATAATAATAATAATTTTGTGTTACTTTAAAATTCATTATTTCTGACATTTTATCACTGTGATCATTAATTCTTTTAAACGTTACATTTGTTCGTTCCTCATTAATCATTTCATTATTACGATTTTTGTATATTTGATTGTTTGTATATCGGCATTATAATTTCAATAAGTGGCGTACGTAGGTACGTAAATAAAAATTAAAACCTTGTTTATACCTGGAAAGGCAGATTTACAATGAATCTTATCTAAATAGCAAATTAAGCCGCAAAATGTACCCGTTTTCCATGCAGTAAAGATACTTATTCTATTCTATTTAAAAAAATGATTCTTATTAACTGATCTGGAAAGACTTCATATAAAAACCTTGTAACATAGAGTTAGATTTTTTTGTATCAACATTACGGACAAAGTCTAGCTAGAATTCAGAGCGTAAAAGATAAAAAAAAAAGTAGTAATTGGTCTTAACGTGATTTGGTATTGTATACTCTATGGTATTTTCACCCACCGTGCCTAAAATTTAACTTAAATATGAAGTCGACACCAAGATAACTTATTTAGAACCATTTCAACTAAAGACTAAATTTAAATTCATCACAATTAATTATTAAGTTGATCTGTAATAAAATTAGGTTTCTTTTTTTAACTGATTACTACGGGTACAATAGATTATCATGGCCTAACGATAAATCGTAACGACTTCTATACTTTTAACACCATTTGCTTTTAACTAAAAAAAATTTACTAAATGTCGGTGTTTGCCGCTACCACTATACTTTCAAGTTTCCTGAAATTTACACATTATCTTTTTTCTATGTTTCTTCTTAACTTCTAATACTATTATTAGAAGTTAAGAATATATCATCTTGAATATGAAGTCTTGTATTTTATTTACAGTTTTATAGATGAAATCGAGAAAAATTGCCAACTAATATGGGAAATGACTTTGAAGGGATCTAGTATCATGATTCCGATAACAATTTATCAGATAAATAAGGCAAGTTCAACAAGAAGTTTCATCTTTTTTAATTGTTCCTTGTGTAAAACTAGACATATTAATATTATAGTAAAATATTATATTTGCAGACTTACATCAACGGCCAGCTGGGCCTAGAGTTATTAGCATCTCTAATAGCATTGATTGCCATGCCCAGCTGTCTATGTTACAATGGAGAATTATTAATTCAAATGGTAAATACGGTAAACTCTCGCTGAAATCCTACTAATATTATAAATGCGAAAGTTTGGATATTTGGATGTTTGGATGTTTGTATGTTTGTTATTTAATCACGCTTCAACCACTGGACGGATCGTGATGAAACTTGGCATACATATAGGTTAGGTCCTGGAATAGGACATAAGAGTTTTATTTCGAAAAAAACATCCCATTCCTACGGGAAGTACATAATAACTTGTGATGTTAAGTGGTCCACGCGCACGAAGTAGCGGGCAACAGCTAGTATAGTAATAATTGGGAATAGGGAAACGGTATTCAAGAAGTGACTGCATTCAAGGACCAGAAAACTTTTATTCTATTCCATCTAATAAATATAAAAGTCGACTTCGTGCTATCGGAGTTCAGAACACAGGGGGAGGGCGCGATAACCCTGGAGTCAGGACACCTGCTCTACTGTCGAGAGGGCGACCAAAAGACTTAAGGCGGCGTTGGATTGTTGATCAACAAGTCCTTACTAACAACGTGGTGGAAATCAGCAGTGTATCGTCCCGAGTATTAAGTATATGCTATAATTAAGCTGACCCAAAGATAGTCTTTGAAGGTCGTACAGGCATATGTACTGGATGAAGACACTGACCTACCGCATGAGTACATTTCTATATTGAAGTGCTGGTACTCGCACATGCAGAATTATGGTAAAATGGTCTGGAGAGCTGTCGAGCTTGTACATATTGGAAAGTGGGGTGATGCAGGAAGGAATAAGCTCACCAGCGCTTTTCAACTTGTACATGAAAAGGTTGATAATTGAGCTCAATGGTTCCGGCGTTGGTTGTTCCATTGACGGCACCATTGTCAACAACTTAGCTATGCCGACGACATGGTGCTGCTGTGCCCATCAGTTAGAGCTCTCAATAAGGTTATTGGCATCTGTGAGTGGTATGCGGAGGCCCATGGTCTCAAGTACAACACTACCAAAAGTGAACTGCTAGTTCTTAAAGCTAAAAATAAGACCTACAAAGTACCACCTGTGTCACTTAATGGAGCTCCTCAAACCAGTGCAGAATTTTAAGTACTTGGGACATTGGGTCAACGAGTCGCTCAAGGATGACCTTGACATGGAATGGTAGCACAGAGCGTTGTGCGTGAAGGCAAACATGCTTGCCCGCAGGTTTGCACGTTGTACTAAACACGTTAAAGTTACACTTTTCAAAGCCTATTGTAACTCTCTGTACACGTGTAGCCTGTGGACGCATTAAACCCAAGGAGCGTACAGGGCCCTGCGGCTGCGCACTCAGTACAACAATGCCTTCAGGGGGCTGACGGGGCTGCGACGTTACTGCAGAGCGTCAAGGGTGCTGACAGAAGCTGGAATACATAGCTTCTCTGCTATCATTAGAAAGCGTATCGCTACCCTGATCCAGCGAGAGAAGGACAGTTCCAACAGCCTTCTGCAGACTGTGGCGGCGAGGCTGGACGTAGACAGTGTTTGTATGCAGCACTGGACCCGAGTCCACCTCGTCAAAGAAACCAAAATTTCATTTTTATTGTTCTAATATTAAGTTATTAACATATATTTGTTACTAACACTATGAGCAACGCCTGAAATAAATGATTTTTATTTTATTTTACTTATAATAATATCCTCACTTCAAATATTAAAAAATCATTTTTATTGCTGTCCGTCTTTAGTTCAAAATAATGTAACATAGTTATAGCTTATATTTCCATAACAGAGTGAAAAGGTTAGACAAGCGATCTATATGAGCGGTTGGGAGAAGCACTGGGATCGAAGCGCGCGCGCTACGCTTGTGGTACTACTGACTCGAACTATGAGGCCCGTCGCGATTCGCTCTATGTTTCGAGTTATCTGTCTCGATGCTCTGGCTGATGTAATAAGTTTGTAATCTTTTTTTTTTAAATCATAACCTTTAATATTATGGCCACAATTTTACTACATAACCAATTCGTAAAAACATGACATTACATTATTAAAAAGATTTTTCTTTCATTTTAATCTAAAATTAACACAAAAATTTAAGTACACTCATTAGAATATCATTACTTGAGATTTTTTTGTCTAATTTACTTTTTCGCTCATTAGTGACTAAGGACATGGCCTCAGTATGGGTGTCAACTTAAGAAGACACTACAGTCTCAGACTTCAAAGATAGTTCGAGATTGTCTTTCTAATAGTTAATAACATATTGTATTTTTGATAATGCGTTTTCCTAATCAAATTCTTCTTTCTTATTTTTCAGATTTTTCATCAGTCTTATGCAATTTTCAATCTCATGAATGCTAACACTTAAAAGATAACTCTAATTCTCTCTACTAATAACTCGAACTAATTTCGACACTTTTTACTAGTCATGTGTATAAGTTGCAAAAGTTTATCTCTACCTCTCTTGTAAATGCACAAATAAATATAAAATTTGGCACATTAATTACAATATATTGTAACACACTTATATCTATTATTTACCCACTAGCATTTATAAAGTAATTGTTTACATTAAATAAACATTGAAGAATAAATCTGCAAGGATGTTATTTATTAATAAGGTTGACTTTTTAACAAAATTTAAATTCATGGGAATTCTGATAATACCCACCTCTCTTATAAGGTGGTCAGACTTGCCTCAGCTGTGATTTTTCTTAGCTCGGCAAAGTAGAAGCCTTATTATCGTTAATTGATAGATACGTGTCTAATCCCAAACTGGGACTCCAACTAAAAAAGGTATTATGGCAATGAAATAAAGAGAACAATTCAGAAATATAGTATATGTTTAAGTTATTTATTTCTATACACAAGAACATTGGTTTTAAATTATAAAATTTAATCAGCATTTAGAACTAAGAATTGTATGAAATATTTAAAGTTAATACTAATGGTAGATAGGTAATAAAAATTCTTTACAAATAAATTGATCAATTTCACACAAAGAGATTGGATAAATAAGATACTCATACGTGTGTTAGCCGGATCCGAACAACATCACTCCCAGTTTTTTTTGTGGATGTAGGACAATGCAACTAAAGGATAATACAGGTGATGTACAGCAGCATCATCGCCACTGTTCTTTACAGCGTGTTATTCAGTGGAAACAGCAAAGATCAAGTTAGAAGTCAAAATTACACATAATTTTTTTCACTTAAGTAAGTCGTGTACGTACACAATATAAAAGATCTGCATAAAGGGGTTGGAAAGAAGCAATTGGGTTGAACCGACCACGCCGCTATGTACCTAGTGTGTACGCTGTGTACAGTTTCATTAGTCATATGTCTATAAGAAGTTAAAAATTAATGTAATATATCTGTTTTTATTCAGGCATGTAACACTTCTATTGATAACTCCTATAGGTATGAATTAGGTTACTTTTTTAGATATTGACATTTTAATATAGTATCCTTTTTATTCCTTCGATTTATCATTTGGCGAAATTAGATGCCCGAAATATAAATTATTCACTAAAAAAATTAACAAGGTAAGTGTATAGGTATGAAGTCATAAATATTAAATTCGTATTATCTCAAAATGTCCAAAGAGTCACTTACTATTTCCGTGAAGTCTTCAATTTGTAAACTACAGGAGTGCTATACAATATAATAACTCCAATCACATGCACAACTGCTAGTACCCGCCGTATAATGTAACAGGCTGATTAGAGTGTACTAGACTGAGCCACCTAGCCATTAAAGACGGCAAAAAGTATTTCTCATTCCAACTTCAAATACGACTTTACATACTATCAGAACAATGGCATAGAATACTTAATAATACTGATTATACTAACAATGGGCTTTGATTTTGATAAACTATTTAAGTTTTTAAAACTTAGGTTCATACTAAAAAAAAGTAAAACGAAGTCTAAAGTAGTATTTATTTAATCAATCGAAGTATGTACCATTATTAACTATGCACTTTCGCAATTTTATAGTTTTTTCCAAGTGTTTTAAATTTATCATTCGATAGAGAATTGAAATGCCATGCCCAGCTGGCCGGTGATGTAAGACTGCAATCTAATATTTTTCTGAAATGTTCATTATAATAGCATTGAATACAAAAATCGATGAAACTGATGAAATTAGTTTTCTTAATCTTGTAAATTAATTTCTTTGTCTGATTTATTATTTATACATATGAGTATATTTTCATTTATTAAAATTGACTTTGGAAATAGCAAATCTATTTAATTATGTTTTTTTTTCTTACGCTGAGTTTGTTAAAAGTACAACAATGATACTTCCTACTAAAATATTAGTCATTCTTATAACAAGTTGTTACACGTAACAAAACATACAGTAAGTATGTTGAAAGTTTTAAATAAGAACTTATTTTAATCAATAGGGGCCGATTTTTAGACCGGGCAGTAGCGTTCCCCTGTGTATATTAACATCATTAATACGATCATCAATCCGTCGGCCAAGCGTGGTGATTATGGCAAATCCCCCAACGTATATATAGGCTGATGATGATTATTAGACCTCGTCGACCCCCAAAATTAGTTTTCGTTCGTGTCGACCCTTGGGAAACCGATTTCGACCCCAAGGGGAGGTATCGACCACTTTGGGAATCCCTGATCTAGACTATACCTACCGTTATAAATCTGCTACCAAGCAAAATATCCAATTAAGTGGTGATAGATAAGATTTACGTTTATTGAACTAATGTTCACTAACTTTTGCAAGATTTATCCCAGCGCAGCGGGCAAAAATCTAATAAAACAAATAGGTACCTACACAACAAACTATTCTCCACAAAACGCGGATACAACCGCAGCCAGCAGAGATGATGGTTGGTTGATAATTGCCGAGGGTGACGTCCTTGTGCTAACTTCACTTTTATAGGGAAAAAGTTTACATTTTTGGCCATTTGGAAAGCTGGGTGAATCTTTGCGTTATCAATAAAGAAATTTGTAATATTATTAGAGCGGAAAAGATTATCAAGCAACTTCCTATTATAACATTTTTTAACTTAAATTCGTGGTCGCCGTTTTTGCGAATTGTCGAACAATAATGTTGTAGGGATTCCTTAAAAGTAGTTTAAGTAAGTAATGTAAGTAGTTTATCGACTTTTGAGTTATATCTATCCTGGAATACTGGGTTAACATAAATTATTTAATTTGACATTTATTTATTTAAAAATTGCAATATTACAGATTTTAAATAATCAATTGCGGTACTATCACTTTTTATGCTAAAAAGGCAAAAAAAAATGTGAACTTGTTCCAACGTGAGAATATATTTTTTCTCATGTGGAGTCCAGACCACTGCATTTGTTTCAACTATTATTCTACGTACTAATGCGGCGAACAGTGCTTGCGTAGCAGCGGCATATAAGTTATAACTAAAAACACGCTTTTTAAAATGTCCCTTTTTTTAAACTGTAACATAAAAAAGAGATTTTGAAGTATTTGGAGCCGTGGGAATATAATTACCTATGCATTGTATGGCCATGACCCCCAACCCATATCGCCAGACTTGGATGGATTGGCTGGTACCTGACAACACTGAATCCAATCCCAACCAACTTTCTAGAGCCGTAAAATTAGTTAAAAAAAAACATTTTAATAATGCCACCATGCCACTCACTCACTCACTCATTCAACACATATAATTCATTCATTCACTCATGGCTGTTGTCGGGAAAAATAATAAATGTGAATACATGAAGTAAAAGTTGCTTCGTACTTTCATTTCGTGGTAAACACATTGTGTTCTTATTTTAAATTACCAAATACATTAATTGTGACTACTGAACGTATTGGCAACAAAATGTCGAGTCAGGAAAACGACGCTCCGCTGCCGGAAGGTTGGGAGATGAGAACCAGCCGCTCAACGGGTATGACATACTACCTCAACACATACACGAAGAAATCACAATGGGAACGACCAGAAGCTCCCGCCGATCCCGGCGAGATACGCTGCAGCCATCTTCTTGTGAAGCATGCGGAGAGCCGGCGTCCGTCGTCGTGGCGCGAAGAAAAAATAACCAGATCCAAGGAAGACGCGTTAGATCTTATTAAGAACTACCGTAGGGAAATTGTGGCAAACGATGCAACATTCGCTGATTTAGCGACGAAGTACTCGGACTGTTCGTCCGCTAAACGTGGAGGGGATCTGGGCATGTTTGGCCGCGGTCAAATGCAGCAAGCTTTCGAGGAGGAAGCTTACAAATTGAAAGTTGGGCAGTTAAGCAAGATCGTTGAAACCGACTCGGGCGTCCATATCATATTGAGAACAGCCTAATATTAATTTACATTTGTTCTGTTATGTATATCTAACTTCATATGTTGCTCTAGTCATAATGCTGTATAAGTGCAAGCAATTTGCTTGCCACTATGTTTATGGCTAGAATATCCCTTCTTTTAAATTCGTTGTCTAAAGTCCTATGTAGCCCCATAGGTCAGAGTAAAGACGAGGCACAAAAGCATTTCAACAGTTTGAGCTAAAATTTGAGTTACTTAATATGCTATGGTGTTTTAGATCCCCAAGAACCTGTATTTATGATGTTGGTAGAGACTGTTCCAGAAATTACATTTATAAATGTATTTTGTTACTTATTTACTGTAGCTGTGACAGGTTAATCTGTTAAAAATTATTTGCAAATGGATTACATTACTAATGTATATACTCAATAAGTTAGGAATATAATTTGTGGAACATTCAAATTTTTATCAATCAGTAATACAGAGCTCCAGAAAGAAGCAATGATAGATCCCTATATTGTATACTTCAACATTATATAAGTTTAATTAAAAAGTGGATTGATGAATTAGGAATAATGGTGCATGTGGCATTGACTTTTTAAAATAATCATTGTGTAGGGCTTTATAGTTTATACCCAGTAACTAAAATGTCATTCCATCAAATAAATAATTACAAATATTGGTTTTAACTTTTATTTCAACTACAAATGGAATTTCCCTCCCAAAATCTCACTGCATATGTAAATAATATATACACTTCTATTATGTACACTCTGTTCTTGTCTACAACTGTCTACCTTTAGTATATTTCAAATTATATGTACCTACATTTTATGTACAAATTTCAACATTACACCTAGCAAGTAACTAGATCAACAAGTAAGATCTTCAATTTGCAATAATTAATTTAGTGGCGAAATATCAAACAGAAAAATTTCTGATCTCAATGATTCACTAGAAACAAGTGTTTGGAATATATTGTTTCATGGTGACCCTTCCACGCCTCATACCATAAGGGTCTGATGATGAGCAGGAAGACTAGCTGGTACACAGCAATGGGTACTACTAGGAACTTCCGACATGTGAAACCTCACTTGTTTTGTCAACCGCAACTACATAAATAACCGACTAATTAATTTTGAGAAAACCTAAGAGCATTTCCACATTGCTGAAATATTGGAGTCAGTGCTGACAAAAAATCTGTTCTGTCATTGGACGTTGGACCCCTGAAACAAATACAACAATGTGAAAATGCTCTAATTATTCACACTATAATGTCACTTGTCTGACGAGACAGGTGTTGTGTTGATGCGTATGCCATGCATTTCTGCTATCTCTGCCTTCAGAGAATCCGTTACCAGCCGGTGTTGCTTTACTCGCGACAGTCCTGTGAACTCCTTGGCTTCTACATTCACCTGAAACATTAAACTCAGTAAGTAAAATTGAAAATCAACATTCCGAAGTCAACATCATGTTTCAAAAGGAACTATATATGCAGATAGATAGTTTGTGAGTTGTTTTAGATGTGTTCTCCCTTATTCTACTAAGCCAAGCAAACAGGATAATTTATAGTTAAAGAAAATTTCCTTTAATTTAATATAGATCATTTCAGTTCATGACAGCATGCCCCACTCCTCTAAATTGCTTACATTTCATCGTTACACACTAATAATCAATGTCTGCATATGTACTTATTACGTTTGGAATAACTTCCCGCATCCAGCGCTCACTCCTCACGAAAAGTAGAGGGGCCATTGTGAATTATACGATCTATACTATAGATCTATCTATTGGTGACCTGATGCAAACAACAAATAAGGCAGCATTCTGGCAATTTTATCACATTGAATAGCAGGTCATACCATGAAGGAAAATAATGTTGTCACCTCAAAGTTTTTACCTTCATGATTGACAATAAATTGGTGACATATAATAAAAAATTGGTGTCAATCATGGAGTTAAAAACTTTGAGGCACTTATGAGGTGCGAAAATTATTCTCTTAGTCACAGGCAAATATGAGTTAGGAATGATTCTAAGTTCATCGTAAGCTCTTCTACCATGTAAATCATTTTGGGATTAGAAAGTATTTAATGAGACCCCATTGTCGGTTGTGTGTTGAAGAGGAGTAAGGAGGCATGTGACTAGCAATGAAACTTGGTAATAACCATGCGTAAGACTTTTAAGGCCTCATTGCCTTAGTAATCATTAGGCTCAAGTACCAGAAGTCCTCAGTGTACAAGTTGCTCCAGTTCTGGATGTTACATTTGTGAATTGTCCTATCCTTGTTTAATTCCCAAAGTACAGGAGAAAATCCTAATTTGGGATTAGATACATGCATGTGGACCAACATTAGTCTGTCGAGCATAGCCATTACTCTCACATAAAGGAAGGCTCCTATGTCCAGAAGTGGATGTGACAAGTTGAAGAGACGAAGTACCTCGAACATAGCGCCGCAGCCACCGGAAATGTCCTCAACGCTCACATATGTGATGCCGGGCAGTGAGCTCTTCAGCACTTCAGTGATTTTCTGCTCCTTGGTGACGCTGTTGCGAGAAAAAGCGGTGCCATCGCTTTGGCCGGTTGTGCCGCCGCCGACAGCGCGTGACTAGATTTTTTAAGCTGTACTTTAATACAAATTTAAAACTAATTGGCGTAATAATTTCATTTTATAGGAACTAAGAAACTAATTTTCATATCTGGGCGGTATTCCATACTCACCAATTTACTTCTAACAGGCTGAAGAGATTTGATAAACTGTCGCAACATTTTTATTCGGTTGAATTTCTTACTTTATTCGAATACTGTTTATGTGATATCAATTCAATTTATGTAGTTTTCATTGAACATTTTACGAAATATATATATTTTTTTTATAATTTATTAACACCGAACCAAAAATATCTTTTTTCCTATGAATTTTCCACTTTTTTTGCATAACCTATAAAATCGTTCCGTATTATGAAAACAAAACGAAAATATTTTGATTCAGGTTACGGAATGAAATTAATAGAACCCGTTTTTGTGAAACGGAGCGTAAGTACGTTCGGATACACGCACTTGCAGCTATTTAACTGTACCTAAACACTGACAGTAATCGACATTTTACTTCATCACATTCATTCAATTCAATATAATCATTCATTTACTGGTTGTTTTGGCGATCAACACGTGTTCATAAATTCGTAAAATAATATGCTAAAAGAGTAATAAATATGCCTCCGTTTAGAGCTGGCTTACTTAAGCGAAAGGCTCAATCTCAAGAAACTGCTACCAGAAATGTATCAGACGAGGTATGAGAAGTTTTTAGTGTTAAGCTGCTTTATTACAAAATTTTAATTGATTATTGAGTTAAATGCGTGTTTTTAGGAATCAAATGAGTCTGAGGGTGATGAGGAGCTTATCCACGGTGAGCTGAACGGAGAAGAAGATGCTACAGACTCGGAACACGAGGAATCTGAGCACGCCGGATCGGATCACGAGAGAGATGTAAAACTTGATCAATGTATTTAACCTAGACCCACACTGGCGCAGTGGCGGTGGTGGCTCGCTCTGCGGCCTGTGGTAATCTGGAGTCTATGGATTCCGATGAATAATTTCAACCTAATCTTATCAGGTGCTCTATTATTACAATTTATTATACTTTAAAATATACTGAGACATTAGATGATGACATGAGAAGACTTGACATATAAGTTATTCATCGGAATCCATAGACTCCAGATTACCACACGGCCTAGTCTCCATATCAAATTTTATTGCGTGCTTGTGTTGGATCTTCCATACAATCCTATATATCACAGCTCACCGCCACCACCAGTGTGCTAGTTAAGGAGGCATTTGAAAGTCATCAATAACTTAGTGAGAGTTCTTTTTCCGGATATGTGAGGTCACCAGCCACCTAATCTAACATTTGTATTTACCTTCCTGCCCCTTTCACTTCGCTCCCTACACCTTCCTATGTTTTTTGTGAAAACTCCATCAGAATTGGGTCAGTAGATTTTATGTGATGCATGCACACACAGAAAAACAACCAAAAATTTCAAAATTATCTTTTATATATGTATTTTATACTTAACCTTCATTTTCTACATTATAATATAGATATGGGCCCGATTCTGAAGACACACATTTAAAATTTGACAGCGCTAAAATTGGTTTCGTCTTTATCTTCATAATACTGTGTGACAAGGATAGCAACAGTTTTAGTGCTGTCAAATTTTAACATTGTGCCTTCAGAATCGAGCCCATTGTCAATGTACATACAAAGTTTACAGTTTTATTTGTTGGATAGTTGAATATTGTCATTTTCTAATCAACTTATTTGTGGTTATGTTGTTAGGAAGTGCTGTTCGATGATGATGCTGATTCCACACTTGGTGATGAGGAAAAAGTTGATGGAGCTTCTGATGCATCATCAGTGAGTATTTGTTATTTATATCCTATCACCTTTGACATCCTGAAGATTTATTGAGGATTTTATAAATATGAAAACAATTTTTATTTATAAAAATATATTATCTAGACTTGGAAAGCTATACAAAAGCTTTAGAGGTCTACAGATAAAAAATAATGGAGTTATTTCTTGGACATTGGGCATTGCAATCTGTATATTTTTTTATTTATTATTTTATTGTTTATAAATGGTTAAAGTTGTGCTGTTATTTGGGGCTTTTATTTATTGATATTAAAATTATTTATTGATTCGATTCTGATTGTAAATAATAACCAATAAACAAGGGGGGAAAAGGTACAGAAGGAGAGTGGCGATAAAATCTGCAGATATGATGCTTTACTAAATGCCTAAATAGTAATGAATAGTCTGAGAAAAATGGAATCATCTCACAAGAAAATAAATTTAATATGAAAACGAAAACCGCAAGAATGGCACCTCAGTCGATACACAAACAGTATAATTGTTTCATGATAACTATTTCAGGAGCTAACAGACTCTGAAGCTGATGACGAATCTGAGGAAGGAGATGATGAAGAAGACAGTGCAGAAGAGGATAGTGGTGCCGAGTCAGGGCTTGGTCAGACACATTCTGGCTCTAGCGATGAGGAGACCCCACCAGCTCGTACAAAACAGAAGAAGGCAAAGGAAAAAACAATATCTACAGTTAGTAGCGTAAAAGAAAAGGGTAGTGTTGACAACCGGGCTGATAAAATAAAAGAGAAACAAAAGAAAGCAAAACAACTACACAGGCCCACAGAGAGTAAAGAAAAAGCGAAGAGTAGTGTTGACATACTGGCTGATAAAATAAAAGAAACAAGTGTCAATATACAACCTGTGGAACAAAAAGGTAATTTAGTTTTTTGTTTCTTTCAATAAAACGTGTGGTATTTCATGTGTTTGCTAAGAATACTTCCATTGACGCATCCAAATTAGCTTGTTAGAATTAAAGCTCGATCATCTGGTAACATTCTCTTGGGGAATCTTCCTCTTTAGCCAGCGAGGTTATTTTAAGTAGATCATGAATTCCCAAATTATTTTGGGCAAGAGACCCCTTTCCCAAAGTAAACTGATACTCAGCCCCCATAAACAAATTATTTTAAAAATCCTAGTTTTTCCCCTATTGATACAAAGTACAACAATGACACTTCCTACTAAAATATTAGTCGTTCTTATAACAAGTTGGTACATGTAACAATACTTATACAGTATCTTGAAAGTTTCAAATAAGAACTTGTGTTAATTAATAGAGGTCAATAAAACCTTGTCAACCCCAAAATCAGTTTTCGTTTATGTAGACCCCTTGGGAAACCGATTTCAACCTCAAGGGATCCATATCAGCACTTTGGGAATCCGTAATTCATAAGAGTTTTTTTAATACAAATGTGTGCTCATGCCAGAATGTGAAATTTCGAACGGGCCCAAGAGGCCTTATTGGGGAAGAGTCCAGGGATCAAGATGTAACAGAAGTTTCCCTGGACACGATGTTGTTCGCAACATCACGTCAAGGAGATCACGGAGCGAAAACCGGGCGAAGGAAAGTCGCTTTGCGACATCGAATTTGCCCAAAGTGGCGATACATCGCCTCTTGTATGTATGTTCCCTGGACACTCGGTATTAATGATATTTTCAGATGAGTACGAGTCAGGTGACACGTCTGACGAGGAGGACAAGCTTAACACGGTGGGCGAGGTGCCCATGTGGTGGTACAATGAGTATCAACACGTGGGGTATGACCTGGACGGCCGGCGGATCATGAAGCCGCCGCAGCGCGACCAGATCGATGAGTTCCTCAAGTGAGTTATGTGTAAATATGGAGTATATAAAAAGACTGCTTACGATGAAGAAGAATGGGCATGCTTAGTAGTAGCACGCTTATAAGCATGCTACCTGAAAAAATATCGTATTAAATATATTCAGGATTTTCGTTAAAATGGATGAGTACTTATACGCTATATGGAAACGAAATACTCCTATTAGCTGTGCCCGCGGCTCCGCTCGCGTGGACTACAGAATCCGCTCCCGTACACACTCTCGCTCCCAATCCCACTCCCACTCTCGCTCCAACTGTAGTACAAACCAATCGCCATATGAATTGTACCGAACATAATAATTATATTTCTTGGTCATCCTACTAATATTATAAATGCGAAAGTTTGTAAGTATGGATGGATGTTTGTTACTCTTTCATGCTTCATCCACTGGACGGATCCGATGAAACTTTGAAGAAACTCTGAAGCAATTAGATCGCAGAAACACAATATCAGAGGCATTGGTATTGCAAATCAGATCATGAGATTACCTACACATATAGGCTAGGTCCTGGAATAGGACATAGGATAGTTTTAATCCCGAAAAAATTGCCTGTTCCTACGGGAAAACATAATAATTTGTGATTTTAAGTTGTCCACGCGGACGAAGTCGCCGGCAACAGCTAGTATTGCATATAATAGCTTCTAGAAAATTTTACTTTATTAATATCTCAGATTCTTAGTGGCGTATCAAGATGAAACATGCACCATGCATTTTAAGTTAGACCTTCAGCAAGACAACTATGCAAACGGCATCAAATTACAGTCAGTAGTTTTTGCATGATGAGGTAACAAACATACATACAGACAGACACAAAAAAACTAAAAACAATTATTTTGGCTTCTACATACATACATAATGCTCGCACCTTGGTCCCAGAGGGGTAGGCAGAGACGATGGATCGACACTTTGCGCGATCCTGACACACCTCACTAGCCTCACTCACATTCATCAACCTTTTCATGCACCTCCTTTTATTCTTCTCACTGTGGACCCCAGCCTTTTTGAGTTTCTATTGGCCCTATAAAGACCCCTCATACACATTTCTCTACAATATCTCCCATGTACAGACATAGACCAGTTACAGTTTTATTATAGGTGAACCAACTGATCAAGAACGCTCTACTGATGACGGTTTCTTGCAAAATGAACTCAATAAAACTATTCAGTACTAAACTCTAGTATATATTATCTTTGGTACTAGTATGCTAATAAGCAAACACTCACATGTTTGAAAAAAAAATGGACAAGTCGTCTTGGTGTTGTAGGAAATGCGAGGATCCTGAGTTCTGGCGCACCGTGCGCGACCCGTCCACTGGGCAGGACGTGGTGCTCAGCAAGCAGGACCTGGAGCTGATCGCGCGCATCCGCGAGGGCCGCGTGCCCAACCCGCACCACGATGAATACCAGGTGAGTGCCCCGGAGTTTATATAAGGGAATACTATTGAAATTGCAGGAAAAAATATATTTTTCGAAACATTCAATTAAATTATGTACTCGTTATTGCACGATAAAAACGAAGATACAGTATTAAACTAGCTTACACATGTACATCTAGGCGGTCTTATCGCGAAAAGCGATTTCTTCAAAACATTCTTGGAAAACCAAATGATCTTGGATACTAATAATTCTGGTTAATTAACTAATTAATTTACTTAAAAATAATATCTGTGCTTAATTACATAGATGACCTACTCATGATTATGGTTCGACGGAATTGCATTAATATACTAGATAAAAACTGGAAAACGAAATATAATAGTTAACAAATGTATTTATTTTATTTTTAACCTTGACTTGTCCTTTTTTTCAAAAGCTTTTACTGCTGTAAAAACGAGCCTTATTTGTTCTTTCTTTAATGCATCTCTGTCAAATCACAAATAAAAATATTTGATAGTTTTCTTTTTAAATAAAAGTTTGGTTTTATTTGTTATCTACGGAACCATTGGGAATTTGATACACTAGCACTTTAAGTAACTATAGAAAAAACCCAACTCAAAATCTTCGGGCAAGGGCACTCTGGTTTTCCTCATTCAGCTATGTCTATTGTCTTCTTCACAGCGCTAACACCTAGGAAGCGGTAGTCGATAAAAAAAAATTACGTGTATAAATGGACCAAGTGTACTCATATGCAATAAATGATTTTGACTTTGTAGTTAAACGCCAAACCCTTATCCGTATATATCAAAGTAGTCGTTAGAGAGTACCACAATAGTACGACGTATATTAGCAGAAATGGTAATATACGTCACAAGGAGTGTTGACCAACAACTGTTTTGTGTGCCTAGAGTCTGCAACTACTATGGTGAAAGAACAAGGCAGTGTTAGGCAGTGTAGGCATCAGAAGCAATGTAATCAACAAAAACACTTTCAGAATTAAATATAAGAAATATCTAGTAAACTTATTAACGTAAACTCAATCTTTTTGTGCTAATATCAAAAGTAAAAACTTTGTAACTTTGCTTTGCTATTCACCATTGCGTAGTGATATTTAGTATTCTCTGCCATAGATGTGTATAAAGTAAGAGAGCTATTTCTGCCAACAAACTGTATTATACAGTTTGGCGATACAGTTGGCGGAGTTATTGTATGTATATTTTTTAAGAGTTACAGAGTAGACCACCCAGGTAATTTGGTTTTTATTTTATTAATTTGTCGTTTTTCCCCAGCCGTGGGTGGAGTGGTTCAGTCGGGAGGTGCTTGCGACGCCGGTGCGCGCGTTCCCGGAGCACAAGCGCTCGTTCCTCCCGTCGCGTGGCGAGCAGCAGCAGATATCGCGCCTAGTGCACGCGCTCAAGATGGGCTGGACCAAGACCAGGAAGCAGCTGGCCGAAGAGAGGAGAAAGAAGAAGGTAGCTCAGCGGCCAGGAAGACCTGGCGACACTTCGACCCTTCAGGATCTTTTGTGCCAAACCCCTGACCACTAACGGTGCCCCAAGCCGACTTGGTGGACTTCACATACGCCTCAGAATTTCTTCTTTGGAATACGACGACAAACCCCTTAGGATGTTTTCTTTCACCGAAAAGCCTGTGGTATCCCACTAATATTCCCACCGTCAACCACTGGACGGATCGGGATGAAACTTGGCACACATATAGGTTAGGTCCTGGAATAGGACATAGGATAGTTTTTATCCCGAAAAAACAGCTCATTCCTACGGGAAATTAAAAATAATTGTGTGATCCACCCGAGCTGAGCCGCGGGCACAGCTAGTTGTAAATAAACCGTGCTTAAGTTTCGAAAAACTTACTGGTACTTCAACTTTCCTAACCGAAACTACTTTCCTTTAAGGTTGACTAAGGTTGACTTGAAGAGATCCTTAAGTAGGATAAGTCCGCCTTTTTGGTACAATAAAGCGTTTACATACATACATACACACATACCGACCAGTGCCTTATAGATAAAACTATTGTAAAACTGAGCGGCCGCGTTTATGAATTTACACACTGTGACGTGTTCGTGGACGGCATAGGACGGCTGATGACGGAATGTAAGGGAACGCTAGAGAGAGGAATGCCTGTTTCGTCTATAGCATAAAAATTATTGTAACGCAATGGAATAATAATCTGTAATGTTTCAATATTTTAAATATAGTTTATAGTTTGGAATTATTAGTTATTAGTATATATAAGTTATTAGTATATAGTTTGGAAGAATTTCTTGGTGACGGTTCAATTTAAGGTTTCTATTTGTATCTAAATAACTCTTGAACTTTTTTTGTAACTTTGTTTTTAAATGCATGCTTTACTGCGAAACAATGTTGTATGCCCATGTGGCGGGACATAGCTGAGCTCTAATTATGACATTTAATCCTTTATATACCTATGATCCACAATAAAGATATTTCATTTCATTTCAATAAATGTCTAAATGTATTACTTACAGGAGAAGAACTTCTACAATCTGTGGGGCTCCACCACCAATGAAGAAGAGGAGAAGCTGCGCGGCATCCACAAACACATCCCGGCGCCGCGTCGGGCGTTGCCAGGCCACGCGGAGAGCTACAACCCGCCGCCTGAGTACCTGCTCGATGCTAAAGAGGTAGATATCCTGTAATGTATGATATCTTTGGAGCTGGAATTACAGAGACCTGGCGAGACGTGAAGAAACGGAGTTTTTGGTCGAACTCCGTTGGCTGAAGACACCAGCCGCATCTCAGAATGAGGAGATCTGATGTTCCTCTTACGAGGTCGCCTATATAACCCAAAGTGGCAGTGGGTGGGCCACGTTTGTCGCAGAACTGACGTTGGGACAGACGAGATCTGGAGTGACCTAAAGACTGTGGCCGATAGCACTTGGATGCGGGAGTCGGACTTTCGTTGGGGGGCCTATGTCCAGAAGTATGAGGTCTAGAGAGGCCTAATTTAAACTGCAAAATTAGAATAATCATCGTGTCAGCCCCTAGACGTCCACCGTTGGACATAGGCTTTCCCTAATGAACGCCACCACAGAATTAAAATAATGTTATGATTGATTTTTTTTTACCCCAGCGGTGATCGGTTCTCAGTCAGATGTGACCAGCCCACTGCCACTTCAGCGTACTAAATTTTTGAGCTACGTCGGAAGATTTGACGTAATTTAACTGAATAATGTAGTTTCGTTATTATTTATGAAGCCTATGCTAAGTATATTGATTATTGATTTTTAATCAAGCTTAATTACTTAATAATGATTAGAATTAACTTTTTAATGAACATCAGTTCATAAAAAAAATATGTAAACTTCGCGTGTCTGTACGTTTAAAATGCGAGTGCGGTGGATAAGAAAACGGTAAAGGAGAGGGGGAGGGGGATTAAAAAAAAAGTTACAAAAGCTAAAACAAGCGGTAGATCCAGAAAAAAAAGAATTGCATGCATATTGAAATAAACTAAACAATTTTTTATACATTGCTAAACTTTTGTTGAACATCATTCATCATCATCATCAGCTTTAATACGTCCACTGCTGGACAGAGGCCTCCCCAATAGAATACCACTTTTGGCAATTTGTCCATTGGGGGATTTGCCATAATCACCACACATGGCAGGCGGATTGGTGATCGCAGTAATGATCTTAACATACACACACAGGAGAACGCTGCTGCCCGTCCCTGGTGCAATCCCTTAGTCGCCTTGACGACACCCACGGGAAAGATAGGGGTGGCCCTATTCTAAGACACGGTTTTGTTGAACATTTTAGATGAAGGAGTGGAACAAGCTGAGCGAAACCCCGTGGAAGCGGAAGTATACATATCTGCCGACGAAATACCCGAGCCTGCGCGCCGTGCCCGCCTTCGAGCGGTTCACGCGCGAGCGGTTCCTGCGCTGCCTGGACCTCTACCTCGCGCCCAGGGCCATCAAGATGCGCGTGAGTACATACATATACACACCACTGCTTTCTGGAATTTATTCCAGATATCCCCTTTGCGTGTCCTTTGGGCACCGGCAGGGGATTTCTGGACAAAAAGTCCTACAATCCCCTTCGCAGGGGATTATTGGAATAAGCCCTAGGATGGCTCACGGACCATAGGTTTTTATTATTATTATTATTGTATGTATGTATGTAAACGCTTTATTGTACCAAAAATAACAACAACAATAATAATAAAATAGGAATTAAACTGTGTACAAAGGCGGACTTATCCCACTTAGGGATCTCTTCCAGTCAACCTTAGAGTAAACGAAAGGACAAGTATAATGCGTTTAGTACCAAATTTGATAAAGAAATGTACCTACTTTTAATTATTGTATATTCACATTATTTTATCTGCGGAGGGCTGTGGACCAAATGGCTCAAAGTCATAGTCAACACCATTTATTGCATACTAGCTGTTGCCCGCGACTTCCTCCGCGTGGACAACTGAACACCACAATTACATTGATGTTTATTTGGAATAGAAACTATCCTATGTCTCATTCCAGGACCTAACCTATATGTGTGCCAAGTTTCATCCCGATCCGTCCAGTGGTTGAAGCGTGATTGAGTAACAAACATCCAAACTTTCGCATTTATAATATTAGTGTGAAGAAATCATCACGACACATTTTTGTTCCAACCTGTATAATAGAGTCAAAGTCAAAATCATTTATTGCACATGAGTACACTTGGTACATTTATACACGTCATTTTTTTATCGACTACCGCTTCCTAGGTGTTAGCGCTGTGAAGAAGAAAGTCAGCTATATTTAAATAAATTATATCATGTGTACCATTAAAAATAACAGTACTAACTTATATACCTAGAGAGTGCAATCCCGCACCCAAATGCCAGTCCCGCAATCCCGCGGGACTGACCTGCCTCAGTCCCGCGGGATTGCGGGATCGGTCAAAAAATTTGAGAATAAATAAAACCATCATAGGGCCCTGTGCCGTTGGGTTTGTTGCCACTTCTTCCCCTCGGTTATACAGGTGGAAGTGGAGTAGATTTAGGCAGAATTTGACGTCAAAAAGAGAATTATGTGTTCCAATTTTGAAAATAAATATTTTGATTTTGATCAGTTAATATACTGACAAATACGTGGTGTATTAGGAATTTTCAAACAAAAAATTAACAACTAAAATCAAAGCCATTCTATGTCATACATTTATGTTTGGGTCTGTTTCTGAAAGTATTTTCTTAAAAAACACAATGTGTTGATAGATTTGTCATTAAGATTACTTCTTACTTTAGTGCATATGTAACCGGCGGCAGAGAATGCACGCTCAGATTCTACGCTTGTAGGTGGGATGGATCTCACATATTTGTGCACTAAATCGAGGTACTTTCCTCTGTTCCCTCCGCATTCGAAGAGCGTCTCTCTCTTTAAAATAATGTCAAGTGTCGAAATTTGGACACCAGCTGGACGAGCAGTCCACTGTGATTGCAAGGTGCGCTCCAGTTCTTCTTCTAACGAAGTGGCCGGTATTGGCATTTCCGGTTGGGTAGTTTCCCGGAAGTGAGAAAAGGCTAGGTTATCATCATCATCACTGCTGCCATCGATAGCTACTAAGGGCTATGCAGTCTCTCAATCAAGCACTTCATTTCTTTACTTAAAGTAGCCCTGCGCGTAATATTACATAAATTTATGATTTTTTTCAATCCCGCAAATCCCGCGGATCCCGCACGCCTAGTCCCGCAAAAGCAATCCCGAAAAATATGCGCGGGATCCCGCATTTTGCGGGATGCGGGACTGCGGGATTGCAGTCCCTATATATACCTAAGCATTATCATTACTGTTACATATGTTATTATGTAGTATATTATGCACTTTTTGCCCCCTCGCTCTTAGTGCCTTGTCTCACACCCTGTAAGGTTGGCTGGAAGAGATCTCTTTTAGAGATAAGCTCGCCTTTGTACACAAAATTTGTAACTGTATTTACTTTTAAAATTTGTGCAATAAAGAATATCATATTACTAACACACTAACAAAACTATGGACTATTTACTGTCCGAAATAAAGTTTTAATTTAATTTACGTAATTTTTTTTCCAGCTGACCATCAGCCCCGAAGACCTAGTCCCCAAGCTGCCTTCCCCGCGCGACTTGCAGCCGTTCCCAACGAGCGAGGTGCTGCGCCTGACTGGCCACGCTAGCTTAGTGCGCAGCGCAGACTTTGACCCCACTGGACAGTATATAGTCTCTGGCAGCGACGACGGCACTGTCAAGGGTTAGTTGTACCAACAGATTTGATGGATAGATGTATTGCACATAAAATTAGTTCACGGTAACTCCGGTTGTGTCGAGAAATTTGAGCAGACTCTTTAAGTTTGACATTTTTTACGATGCGAGCGTCATTTTCTAGCTTTTCGGAGGTGCCGAAACCTAAATTATTCCAGATTCCAGAACTGGAATCCAAAATGGCCGCCGTGACGTGTCATACTTGATTGGTGTCATTTTCAGTAATTAGTAGTAATCAGTAAACTTTATTGCATTCCATGGTGTTAACAGATAATAAAAAGACAGAGTTCTCATGGACCCATTTGGGTACAGCAAGTAGGAGAGAGGAGGACCAACAGTATTGTCGACGTTATCAAGTTGTTTAATACATTATGTACATAAATGTACTCGTATTATGTATTAATAATAATAATATTTATTTTTTAGGTTCAACAGACATATTTTCCTTATTTTCTAGGTACATGGGTCTTATGTCTACAATGTGGTATTAAATAAAGTAACAAAAAAATATGCATCGTTTCCTTTACACGTGGCAGCTGGTGTTTAAAATGGGATAAACCTGTACTATAAACACCAGCTATAAAAGTGATATCAGACGAGAAGGCGAGCGGATAGGCAATGTCGAGTGAGTTGAGGAAGGAGAAATGTTAGATAGACAGTATTACTTTTAAGTGAAAATGATGTTATAAGGAGCAGCGTTAACGAGTGTGTGTGTGTGGGGGGGGGGGGGGGTGTGTATGTATGTATGTTTGTATGTATGTATGTAGATATATGTATGTATGTATGTACGTATATGTATATATGTATTTATATGTTCTGCAGGATATGTTGAAAAATCGGTGCTTTTTAGTGTGTGAAAAGGTGGGTAGGTATATTGTGTCCTTAAGTTGGCTAGACTTGCAGGGTGTGTTTCACGATAGTGGGAGCAGTAGATTTTCTGTTCTGTCGTAGTTTAGGGATAGGAGGTATTTAGTTACTAGCTGTTTGAAGAGGTTTTTATTGAGAGAGTGGAGATTAAGAGAAGAATGCAGTCTATTGTATAGAAACGGCCCTAAAAAAGCAAAGAATTTATGACTGAAACTGGTCTTACAAATAATTGACGGGATAACAAGATGGTTGCGTTTAGTACGAGTGAAGGGGTCGAAGACTGTGAGGGAGTGCTGTTTGAGGGTGGTGTATAAGATAAATAGTTGTCGAACTGAAAGGACTTGGCAATATGAATAGAGTTCAGAGGTAGGAAATAGGAAAGGCTTGAACGTGGAGACCTTTAAGATCGCTCTCTGGGCACGTTCGGCTTGAAGCAGATGAGTTTTGGAGGCACCACCCCAGGACGTGATGCAATAAATCAACAATGACTGACAAAGAGTAAAATAAACCATTTTCATAATGCAGGGATTGGCTACGTGGCGAAGATGTTTGAACACAAAGATAAGTTTGCGGACTCTAGCAGAAAGAAGGTTTATATGGGGCTGAAAGGTTAATTTGGAATCAATAATGATGCCAAGGTATTTTATAGTATTGGTTTGTTCGAGATTGGGGCAGTCACAAGCGAAGAGAGCTGGGTCATGTGAGGAGTGCGCGAAGATAGAGTAGGTGGCTGGGTGCGAGAAGGGAGGGTTGCGAATGGAGAAGGGTATGAATTTAGTTTTACTGACATTAAGAGTGAGAAGATGACTGTCAAGCCATCGTGAGACAATGTCATATCCCAATTGACCGAAGAGATAGGTGTCGTTCCAATTTCTGGCAGAGAAAAGAAGCGCCGTGTCATCAGCGAAGGAGATGATTTTACAATTTGAGAGTTTAAGGCTACAGAGGTCGTTAATATAGACCAGAAATAGGCTAGGTCCTAGAATACTGCCTTGAGGAACGCCATAGTCAATCGGAAGAAAGGCACTAGTGAGGTTATCAATGGATACACTTTGGGATCTGTTAGTGAGATAATCTGTGAAGAGAGAAAGTTGAGTGTCCCTGATGCCTAGAACTTCCAGTTTATGAAGTAGGATGGGGATCGAGACCGTGTCAAATGCCTTGGCTAGGTCAAGGAAGATAGCCAGACACTTATTCCCTTTGTCGATATTGGTGGCTAAATGGCTGGTCAGCTCGTGGACAGCATCGGCTGTGGACCTTCCTGCTCGAAAGCCATATTGATTAGGGGATATTAGTTTTTTAGTTTCGAGGAAGTTCATAAGCCTCGTGTTCATGATTCGCTCCAATACCTTTGACATAGCCGGTAGGACACATATGGGGCGATAGTTTGTGGCACGGCTTCGATCCCCGGCCTTGAAGATAGGATGGATGAGACCTTTTTTAAAGGCAGAAGGGAATATACCGGAAGAAAGGCACAGGTTGAATATGTGGGTTAGGAGTGGGGCCAATACGTTTTTATGGGTTTTGAGGAGACTGGTAGAAATGTTGTCCCAGCCAATAGCGCAGTCAGCTCTCAGAGAGTCAATTATACGGACAATTTCAGATTCATCAGTTGAGAGTATTACAAGTGAGTCGCGTTGTGAAATGTTTGGTGTGACAGTGTACTGTGTAGTTGTGTTAGATGCATTGTTTTGAATAAGTTCCGCTAAATTTCTACCAATATTGGAAAAGAATTGATTTACTTCATTTATTGCATTTAGGGGTGATGGGTTTGAGGTGAGGAGTTCACACGCCGGGTTGGTTGTTTTATTGATGTATGTCACATCCTTGATAACTTCCCACAAGCGCTTACTATTAGATCCTGCTTGCTCCAGTTCGCTAGTTTCATAAGATCTTTTTACTTTTTTCAGCAGGGAGTTGCAGTAGTTTCTATATCGCTTGTAAGTTATTTTTAATGTTTCATTGTTAGGATTTTTTTTAATTTTTTTATGCATAGCATCTCGGTTTCGTATGCATCTCAGCAACCCGGGTGTGATCCAGGGCTTAAAGGTTCTACGGCGTCGAGGAATTGTGACAGACTTTGAATTGAGGAGGATGGCTTTTTGGAGAGAGCTAATTAGGTAGTTGGTGGCGGAGTTCGGATTAGACATGTCGTAGATAGATGAGAAGTCCATGTTATTAAGTGTATTAGAGAGGCCTAATTTATCTATCTTTTTAATAGTTTTTGGGGGAATAAGCTTTTTTTTAGTAGAGAGTGTTAGAAGGACTGCATTATGATCGGTGACTGAAGAGTGAATAACCAGAGTGAGGGCAGGGAGAGTCGATTTTAAAATTACGTGGTCTAGACAAGTAAATTTATGGGTGGGGATAGTGTGAGCGGGCAGCATTCCATGGTGAGCTACTAGATTTAAATATTCATTTGAGTGGGGATCCTTGTTATCGGGAGTAATATTAATATTAATATCGCCACTGATAACAATATTTTTAAAAGGACTAAAATTGCTGAGAACCAAGTTAAGTGATTGCAAGAAATTTGTTGCGTTGTGAAATTGGTGGGGTCGATAGATAGCTATGATCAGTATATCTTGACCGATTTTTATTAGTAGGCCACTGGCCTCGACAAGTCTGGGTTCCTCCATGATAATGTTAGAAATGTTGTTTTTTACATAAATCACGACTCCATCGTTTTGATTTGTGGGGTTTGTGGTCCAGTGGAGATTATAACCATCTAATTGGGGTATGTTAGGGTTACGTTGAAGCCAGCATTCGGTAAGGATAATTATATCGCATTCAGTCTTCATCTTGTTTAGCAGAATATTAAGGCCCGATATGTTAGCTGAAATGCTACGAATGTTTTGGTGTAGAATTTTTAGTGACATAGGGGTGTCAGAGGTTAATGCTAAACATTCTTCTGGGTCACATGTCGCAGAGGTAGATACCGAGACACTATCTAATTTGTTTAGTAAGTCGTTAGTAAACGTGAATTTTAAGCATAAATAACGAGGTGCTTTGGAGAGGGTGTGGTATGGGGTTTGGGGTTTTATGGTAAAATTGGGTAGGTATGGGGTGAGTGGTAGGATATAAATCAGTTGTTATGACCAAGGTTTTTATGTAAGTGACTTGATTATTTGAGTTGGGAATGTCAGCAAGTGGCAAGTGGGGTTTTCTTGTGGTTACGATGTGTTGATTTCGTTCGTGTTTGTTGGTGAGTGAGGGTATCCAGTTGTGTGGATGTAGATTACAGTTACAGGGTTGAGTATAGTGTATAAATTTATAAATGTATTTTATTAGTTTGGTAAGAGGGTTGTAAGTGTTTAATGCGGTTATGTATTTATTTAGATATGAAGTTGTTGTTGCACAAAAGGACGATTTAATGTGTTGTTTTTGTTTTTTTGTATATAAAAGTGAATAGTTTGTGTAGAATGAAGTGTTTTGTGTAGTTTGTGAGTTATTTGGTGTATTTGATTTCTGTAAGTATAATTTCATAACTGAAAGGTATTGCATGCATGAGAATAGGTTTGAATTTTGGTAGTTATTTTTATTAATTGAGTGAATGTACGATACAATGAGTAATAAATAATTAGAATACATATAAATTGGGATTCCACTTTTTACAATAACAATGTTGAGTCGGGTTTTAGTTAGTGATAGTAGGTTACAAGTAATTACAACTATTAAGTAACAAAATATATAACATGGTAGTCAGTCTTGAGATTCAAGTTCAGAGTTCATAACGGGATTATTTAGTTGAGTAGCATTTGTGATCGTGAGCATCTTGCTGTTGTCTTCTTTGCGCAGCCGGATTCTTCCGTTAGCGATCCAACAATGCTTATAATTCTCTTTCTTCTTGTATTCGCGAGCCAAGTAGTGTAACTTGCGAGCATGCGGAGTGAGATTTTCAGCAATGTAAATTGGACGCTGAGGACCAAGTGGGTCCAGCATGGAAGTGTTGAGTTTGCTGTTCGGGTTCTGAAGGTTATAGTCCTTCGCAGCTTTGAGTATTTTGTTTCTCAGGATGACAGTGTTCAAGGACAACAAGATAGTCCTATTATCAGTCTTAGAGCGCAGGAGGCGTATATCTACAATCTCAGGGGGCGAAATATCGATTCGAAGTGCATTGAAGATCTTCATGGTGATGGTTAAAAGATCATCCTGTGTTGCAGTCTCTTTTTTCAGGGCAATATTACGTATTTCTATATTTTTTAGGCAGGAGATACGGCATATTTCTTCTGTGGCCTCTTCCATTTTGTTAATACGTTGTTCGTGTTTGCAGGATGTTTCTTCAAGCGAGGTAACTTTTTGGTTGACATCATCATATTTGGACGACAAAAAATCAATTGACTTTTCTATTTCAGCATTCGATTTCTGGATATCTGTCACCTGATGTTTTAAATCGAGGATAGAAGTTTGGATTTGAGACAGTTTGTTGTCCTGATCCGTTTTCCATGAAGTCAGGAGTTGCATCATTTCTTTTTTGAATGACTCAAGAGCGCCTTCTGAGTCTGGGCTGCAATCACAAGGAGCTCCAGAATCGCAGCCACAGCGGCGTTTTTTGTTTTGACGGAACAGTATTTTTGGATCTTTTTTGAGTTTGTTGCGATTATTAGCTGGGGTAATTGATAAATTTGGATCAGAACTATAAATGGGCCTAGTTGGTGATCTTTCCATCATATTTATTAGTGTTTCGAAGACTAAGTTGTTTGAGTATAAGCGCAGTAGGCCTATATTAGCCGACGGAAGAATGCAGTGGCGGCACTCACGCGCTCAGGTGTACGACGATAAGAATATAAACTTGTTGCATGCAGGTGTGTGCGTATTGTTTGTATTTTATGGGTGCGGAGTCCAAATGGAGCTGAAAACGGGTGATGCTTATAAAGTAATGGCATTGGAAAGATTGAGGTAGGGATTTCGTTTCGCACAGGCTATATTTCATTCGGTTTCATACAAAGAGATATTCCCAGGAGAATACTAATAATATTAATTCCACGAGGACAAAGTCGCAGGTGGTTGCTAGTCCGAAATAAAAATATCTCAACAAAAAATAAATTTTATACTTACTATTTCTCCTTTATATTTCTGTAATTTGTATGCAATAAAGTATATTCATTTAATAATTAATTCAATTGCCGTGTGGTTTCCGGTAGAGTAGAATAGGACCACTCCAACTCTTCCCGTGGATGTCGTATAAGGTGACTAAGGGAATACATTATAAAACATCAATCAGGTCTCCCCTGGCCAGCGCGGGGAGTGTAGGCCAAATCCTCCGTCTGTCTCCGGCAGATGAGAGAGGGTTGTGCTCCTGCAGTGGAGACAAAAATAACCTAATGATGATGATGATAAATTCAAAGAATATATTTAACTCAAACTACATTGAACGACTTAATATGATATTTCAACCAATGCTCACTAGAACCATCACAGAAATTGTTTAAGCAACTGGGTTGTATCTAGATGGAATAATTTGCCAGACTGTTGTATCTGCCACATCAGTAAACATATTTAAGAATAGACTAAAGATCATACCATGAAGCAAAATAATTTTACGCACCTCATAAGTCACCTCAAAGTTTTTACCTACATGATTGACAATAATTGTATATTAAATTAGATAACTGATGACCAGTTGATATCCATGTCATCATCATCATCAGGTTATTTTTGTCTCCACTGCAGGAGCATAACCCTCTGTCATCTGCCAGAGACAGACGGAGGATTTGGCCTACACTCCCCGCGCTGGCCAGACGGGTTGGGGAGGCCTGATTGATGTTTTATAATGTATTCCCTCAGTCGCCTTGTACGACATCCACGGGAAGAGTTGGAGTGGTCCTATTCTACTCTACCGGAAACCACACGGCAAAGTGTGACCTGTAGTCAATTTCTTTAAAGAAAATAACCAGGTCTCCTACTGATCCGGAAGCACCAGCTAGGACCTGCCTTTCCATTAAAAATAATATATGTACTACAGTTTGGGAGACGAGCACCGGTCGTTGCTTGCGCACTATCACCATCGGCGAGGCGGTGTCGCGCGTGGCGTGGACCCCGGCGCTGGGGCTGAGCCTGGTGGCGGCGGCGGCCGGCCGGCGGGTGCTGCTGCTGAACCCGGGGGCCGACATCGGCGCGCATCGCGTCGCCCAGCGCACGGATGAACTGTTAGAGGAGGCGCCGCCTGCGCATGACGTCGTCAGTGAGTACACTTTACGTTACGAGAATCCTGTTACGTATGTTACAGGATTTGCAGCCGAGACCGAATCTTCCGCCTCGGTCTCAGTTTAACCCGAAACTTATTTAGACGTGTTAAAATGTCTATTATATGCTGAAATCTAGTGTATGTTTAACATGCTATAGCATCATCATATCAGCCCCTAGACGTCCACTGCTGGACATAGGCCTTCCCCAATGAATGCCACCACACCCGGTCCTCCGCCCTCCGCATCCAGCCGCTTCCGGCCACCTTCTACAGGTCGTCGGTCCACCTGGCGGCGCACTGTGGGAACCCGCCTAAGAAAGCCATCTCATAAATACATTTTTCAAAACTCTACGAAGATGCATGTCTTATACCTCAAATTATAGCTAAAGAGTTACTCTATCATTATAAATATGGTTTAAAGCTGTCACTGTTCGTACTTCATAGAAAAGAGCATCTAAAGTCAATGAATGAAAAAGGTACAATAATAATCTTGTAACTTTAATTCTTTTGGTATGATTGTATAGTATCAAAACCACAGAAGTCATATAAGTGTGATACGATTTTAGAAAGCTTAGAATGTGTATTTTACTATAAAATAATAATATTGCATATATTACTTAACCAAACAGACATATATCATTATATGTACTATTTTCTTTTCTCAAACTTTCATTTGGAGATTTGACAGTTGCCGAAGCTTGCCGAAGTTCTGATTTTAGCTTTATTTATTAGGAAATATAATACAATTAGACGGCAAAACAAAATTTTTTGCAGTTTCTCTGCGTAACATATTTAAATCTAATATAATATCAAGATGAGAAAATATATATTTTTAAATACGTATATTAAGAGTTTTATTTATTTGAGATTTTCAGTCTAGACACTCAAAAAACACATTTGGCTCAATTATTATATTATATTTTATCTTTTGCGATACTTCTATAGAGTATTTCATAGTTCCCATTCCCATACAGACCTATTCTAAACCGCGTAACCGCATAATGATAAATAGTTTTTATTAAGTAATTTTGCACACGTCTTATATCATTATTGGGTATAAAATAGAGCATTTTCAGTTTACATTAGCATTTACATTACAGTTCTTCATTAGCTTTTGCCATTACTAAACATTTGTTAATAATTTATCTCTCCACCATGAGTGAATTCTCGTGTACCAGACACGACTTAAGTCTCTTAATGATTGAAAGTGATGCAAATTATGTTGTTTATACATATACGAAACTATACACGAAACGAACGACAACTATATACGAAACAATTTTACCGATTCTTCAGATGCAAATATACCAAAGTTATTGCAAGTTAACTAAAGTCCTTCATAACTCAATTTCGTCAACGCTGTACTAAATGTGGCCGAAAGAAAGAACAGTTTTTAAATCAAAATAACAATTGGTTGGATGGCATTTTCACCGTAAATCTAGAAGAACCTACATACGAACCTAAACCTTCTAGATCGACAGAGAAAAGAGGAAGACCTTCTAAAACGTCGAACTCTTATGTACAAAGAAGGTTCAGAGAAGAACTTGGATTAAATATGGATAAACCGAAGCTTGACATGACCTGAACTACCTATAACATTAAACCGTTTTATAAATTCTTCATCTATACCAGTGATTTCTGATACTAACTTTAGTGGCAACATTAATGTTGCCATAGTGTCGTCATTAGTGACGGCAATACAGTCAGCAGATATTTCCAAAATAACCATTGTACATCAGAAATCACTGGTATAGATTTGGAATTTATAAAACGGTTTAATGTTATAGGTACTTCAGGTCATGTCAAGCGGTAGAGGTATTGATGCCACAAAATTTGGTCAGTATGCAATAGATACAGCACAGCAGCTGTATGTTAATAAATATAAATGGTATTATATGCCATCTTCCGTGAAAGTGTGATACGTCCTTTTTCTGTCTTGCCTCTTCCTTGGGTAACCTTCGGAAGATACTCAAGAGTCACGGAACAAGACTATACAGTTCAGGCTTCATCATCATCATGTGAAGATGTTCTACACATACTTTTATATACCTCTGACACATACATAACAAGCTTAAGAAGACCTTCCAATAAAAAATATTTTGAACTTTTTGATGAAGCAAAGGAGCTCTTGAGTGACTTTTAAGCTATCTTTATATGTATTATTGATTTTTACGCAGTAACTTTTTCTTATTCCTATATAAACTTCTTAGAACATAGATGTAAGTTTACAAATTCTATATTTTTTGTATTGCTATATTTTTTATAACTATTAGAAATAAACTTTTACACACAAAGTATATATTATTTAAAAGCATATATATTCAAGATTATCAGGGAAAAAAATCATTTCTATATCTTTATTAACACGGAAGTTATAGATTTATGAGATGAAAATGAGTCAAAGTTCCCACTGTGCGGCGGGGCGTCCCACCCTGCGAGTGCCGATCCGCAGTCTCCACTCCATTACTCGTCTTCCCCAACGGCCGTCGGTTCTGCGGCATATGTGGCCCGCCCACTGCCACTTCAGCTCATTAATCCTTTCGGCTATGTCGGTCAGTTTCGTTCTTCGTCGGATCTCCTCATTACGAATCATATCTTTCAAAGAAACCCCGAGCATACCCTCTCCATAGCTCTATATAACATGCTATATATAGTTTATTAATGTTAAATGAAATACCAAAACAACAATTAAAGTATGTCAAATAAAATAGTTATATATTTATGTAAAATTAACTTTAACATGAACACACGTAATAAACAATATATTAGTCTTGTTATTTATCAATCATATGTTTATTGTGGGGCTAAAAGCGCACGAAGGAAAGTCGCTTTCCGACGTTCGTCAGGATCGCGCAAAGTGGCGGGCGATCCATTGTATCTGCCTACCGCTCTGGGACCAGGGCGTGTGCATTATGTATGTTACTCCTGTAAGTAAACTACACGAACTCACCCGAACGGAGCGCGACAATTCGCGAACGCAGAGTTTCGGCAAGGTCGGAAGTTTCGGTTGATTTGGCTGAAACTGGCTGAAACTGGCTGAAAGGGAATTTTCGGTCGAACGCTATTTTTCACCCACTTCGTCTTGTCGTATCGAGTTGAAACTAATTTTGAACATGCAATATAATGCTCACGCCTTGGTCCCACAGGGGTAGGCAGAGACGATGGATCGCCACTTTGCGCGAACCTGAGACATCTCGCTAGCCTTCATCAACCTTGTCATGCATCTCCTTTTATTCTTCTCACTGCGGACCCCAGCCTTTTTGAGGACGTTACTAATTTGATCATGATCAAATAAATACATACATACATAATGTTCACGCCTTGGTCCCAGAGGGGGCTTATTCCAATAATCCTCTGCGAAAAATCCCCTTAAACAAAGCTCAGCCCTGCCAAAGCTCAAAGGAAACACTAAGGGGATTTATGGACAAAAATTCCAAAAAATTCCAGAAATCCCCTAACTATTTATTTTTCAGAGACGACGTATCGCCACTTGGCGCAATCTAATATCGCAAAGCGGCTTTCCTTCGCTATGATACTAATTTTGAAAGAGGCTGTATAACGTGGATGTGTTTGCAGTGGACGAACGCACGAGGACGTGCGTGGAGTGGGAGCGCGTGAAGCCGGAGCAGTGGGCGCGCGGCGTGCGCGTCGCTGTCACGCACTTCAAGCCAGTAACGCACGTTAGTATTTTAGTTCCGCCTCTCTGTATTTCTCTATATTTTTTCTCATCTATTTCTTGTTTTATGTCATTATAATGTTAAAAATTTTTGCACGCCTAATTATGGCAGAATTTGGTGGCCAATTATCTATATTATCATCACATTAATACCATATTCCAGCAAATAAATTAAATTTCATTTCATTTCATTTCTGTGGGCTCCCAAATTGAGTTTAACACCGTTCAAAAGTTAATACGTTTACTGACTTCAATGACACTACATGAAATTACATTATCAAGTAACGATTTTAGAAGGCAGACGATCCGTCCGTGTAGTGCCTGCGCACCGCACGCGTATCGAGCGAACACCGTCTCATGTCTGCGCCTGCGCCAGTCCTACCCGACGTACTACCAATCCGAACGGCGCGCCGAACACACACTGTGCCTCCAAATCAGCTCCTCTTTTATTATTTCGCCGACATATATTTGTCGGGTTAAAGAAAAGCTGATTGGTTCTTTCCAGACTCTGTAGACTTTTTGCGAATTAGGCATTTGTCGACTGAGCCATTCGGAGGCACAGTGCGTGTTCGTCGCGCCGTTCGGCTTAGTTCGGCTATCGCCGCGAGCACGCTCTGACGGAACGTCGCGAAGGGCCGGCGCAAGCGCATAGTCGAGAGGGTCTTCGATTGATACGCGTGCGGTGCGCAGGAAATACTCTGCCTTTTAAAATCGTTACTTGATGATCTAGTGTAATTTCATGTAGTGTCATTGAAGCCAGTAAACGTGTTAACTTTGAAACTGTTAAACCTAATTTGGTAGAGCCCGCCCCGGCTAGGACAGGTACTAGATTCTCGTACAACGATGACTCCGAGTCGCAAGAGTAAGCCTAGTCTGCCACGCCGGAGGTTGCGGGTTCGAATCCCGCTAGGGGCAAATGTTACAAAATATCTATGTAAATAGTAAAAAATACAAAAATGTAATAAAAAACACTACCTTCGGTAGCGGAAAACAAGTAAGAATAGGTTATTATATAAGTACAATTCAAGGTTGCATAGATACATTTATTTTGTCATCTGCTCTGTACTTAACTCTCTTTATAATGTACAACAAGCGGTAGCAGGGCTCGCTGCGACCGAGCGGCCTCCCCGCACACAGGACAAACCCAAGAGGTTTATTATGTGTGAGGTTTATGATGTATTTTCTTATTAATGTTAAATAAATAAACATGTGATGGTTCGTGCGCGCTCAGGTGTCGTGGCACGCGCGCGGCGACTACCTGGCGTGCTCGCTGCGCGACGGCGCCTCGCGCGCGGTCGTGGTGCACCAGCTGTCGCGGCGCCGCTCGCAGCTGCCCTTCAGCCGCGCCAAGGGGCTGGTGCAGTGCGCGCTCTTCCACCCCCACAGACCCCTGCTGTTCGTCGCGGTGAGTCCTACACCCTCCAACACACTCTATATTCATCATCAGGTTATTGTTGTCTCCCCTGCAGGAGCACGACCCTCTCTCGTCTGCCGGAGACAGGCGGAGGATTCGGCCTCCGCTCCCCGCGCTGGCCGGACGGGGTGGGGAGGCCCGATTGATGTTTTATAATGTATTCCCTCAGTCGCCTTGTACGACATCCACGGGAAGAGTTGGAGTGGTCCTGTTCTACTCTACCGGAAACCACACGGCACTATATTCATATCATTACAATAAAAAATACCGTGCGTTTCCTGGCCTAAAACAGCCCCCCCCCCCCCCCTCCTGTGGATGTCATCAGAGCGCCTAAGGGTTTGCAGCAGCAGTCTCCTGTGTATATTAGGATCCTTAGTGATCACCAATCCGCCTGCAAAGCGTGGTGGTTATGGCAAATGGCATTCTGGTGAGCTGTGTTCCACAGTGGACGTATTTCGTCCGATGATGAAACTTAAGGATAAGCTAGTAGGCAATTATGAATGCTGCATTAGTTTGTGAAGGTGGATATAGTCACCCAGTGCCTTAGCATTGGACTATCCAACTTCTCCCGCGGGGGTCAGGCGGTAGTTAGCGCTGCCCCGCACTCTGCACAGCAGGGAGGCAACTCTGCTGCGCAGAATTGCGTGGGATCCATCCACACACGTCTCGCGCAAAGCATAAACACTGCAACCCAGACCGTTCGAGGTAAAAACCAATTATGATTCCGAATATGCAATAACAAAAAATTAACATCAGTTTGGGAGTACAGTATTTATGCTTCTGACGTTGATATTTATTAATCTATATTTCATTTCAATACTAGGAAAACGAAGATATCTGCTTGAATGTGTAATCAAGCCCGCCTACTGTTTGCTTTGTTGATCTTGTTGTATTGTATGCGCAGACGCAGCGCGTGGTGCGAGTGTACGACCTCGTGAAGCAGGAGCTGGTGCGGAAACTGCTGACGGGCGCGCAGTGGGTCAGCGCCATGGCCGTTCACCCCGCCGGGGACAACCTGCTCGTCGCCTCCTACGACCGCAAGTGCATATGGTGCGTACCACTACAATGCGACCTCCGTGGCGGATCGGGTAGCTCTCGGACTGCCCCGCCGGAGGTTGCGGGTTCGAATCCCGCTAGGGGCAAATGTTCGTATGATGAATATGAATGTTTGTACCCAAGTCTTGGATGTTTATATATTTATTTAAGTATGTCTATCCGTTATCTAGTAACCATACCACAGGCTCTGCCTAGTTTGGAACTGGGTAATTGGTGTGAATGTCTGTGACATTTATTTATTTTATTTAATGGACACTGAACAAGAATGCTGACAGCGCGCAGTGACACCCCACCGCCATTTTGGTGTGGACGTCTGAGGCGTCTTAGAACGAATATCCCTGGCTGAAGGCTTTAGAAGTAGTATGAGGGTCCCCGGAACTAAGTTTCAAATCGGCACACAAAATTAGCTGTCATTCATACGGAACAACTTTTGTAAAATAGAGGTCTTTACCCAAATAACTCGAATTCTGCCCGTAAGTCAATGCGCAAATAGACCGAGGTCGTGGATGTTTATTTGTGAATTGTCCTAACCTTGTTTCATTTCTGTAGCACAGGAGAAAATCCTTGTATGGGATTAGACAAGTGTATGTATTAATGTAATATTGCCCAAATGGCTCAAGGCCTGCCCATGTAATATAGCGTGCAGTGCCCAAATGGCTCAAAACCTGTCCATGTAATATAGAGTGCAGTGCCCAAATGGCTCAAATCCTGCCCATGTAATATAGAGTGCAGTGCCCAAATGGCTCAAATTCTGCCCATGTAATATAGAGTGTAGTGTCCAAATGGCTCAAATCCTGCCCATGTAATATAGAGTGCAGTGCCCAAATGGCTCAAATTATGCCTCTAATTTTAATGTGCCATTTTTTATCAGGTTCGATCTGGAGCTGTCGTCGAAGCCGTACCAGACGCTGAGGCTTCACGGCGGCGCGGTGCGCTCCGTGGCCTTCCACCGCCGCTACCCGCTGTTCGCGTCCGCCGGCGACGATCATAACATAGTCGTCTCGCACGGCATGGTCTACAAGTAGGTTACATATATTTTACTAGCTGTGTCCGCGGCTCCGCTCGCGTAGACTATGGAATCCGCTCCCGTTCTCACTCGCTCCCTATCCCACTCCCACTCAGACTCTCAATCCCAATCCTGTTCCCACTCCAGCTCCAACTGTAGTACAAACCAATCGCATGGGAGTGCGGGGCGAATTGTACGGAACATAATAACTATACTTCTTTGTTATATTGCATATTTACCTTGAGTTACATTATTGAAGTTTCAGTAGAGTTTCCTAATATTTTATAGTAATAAATATAGCCTATGTTACTCGGGGATAATGTAGCATTCTAATGGTGAACGAATTTTTGAAATCGGTCCAGTAGATTTTGAGTTTATTTGTTACAAACATACAAATCTTTTCTCTTTATAATATTAGTGTGGATTAGAAATCAGTAGTCATACGAAGCAACGCTATTTGCGTTTTGTTATTATTACAGTACCATTCCTGCTGTCCTAATCATAGTAACTAACAGCAAAAGGCAAACAATAAAAACCATAGAGAAAACGCATGTTAACTTATATTTTTATATTTTACGGCTCTGGAAGCTAAGTCATTTTGAGCCATTAACTTCTTTTTTTATGGGTACCGTCTAATAGATAATATCATCATGTCAGCCCCTAGAAGTCCACTGCTGGACATAGGCCTTCCCCAATGAACGCCACCACACACTCCGCATCCAGCCGCTACCGGCCACCTTCTTCAGGTCGTCGGTCCACCTGGCGGCGGGGCGTCCCACCCTGCGAGTGCCGATCCGCAGTCTCCACTCCATTACTCGTCTTCCCCAACGGCTGTCGGTTCTGCGGCATATGTGGCCCGTCCACTGCCACTTCAGCCTGCTAATCCTTTCGGCTATGTCGGTGACTTTCGTTCTTCGTCGAATCTCCTCGTTACGAATCATATCCTTCAAAGAAACACCGAGCATAGCCCTCTCCATAGCTCGCTGAGCGACTTGGAACCTGTGGATCAGGCCCACCGTCAGTGTCCATATAGTATATCCGCTATATAAGCCTTCAAATTAATATAAGCCGTGTGGTTTCCGGTAGAGTAGAATAGGACCACTCCAACTCTTCCCGTGGATATCGTACAAGGCGACTAAGGGAATACATTATATAACATCAATCATGCCTCCCCAACCCGTCTGGCCAGCGCGGGGAGTGTAGGCCAGATCCTCCGTCTGTCTCCGGCAGATGAGAGAGGGTTGTGCTCCTGCAGTGGAGACAAAAATAACCTGATGATGATGATGAAGCCTTCACCTGCCAAGCGTGGTGATTATAATGAATCGCCCATTGGACAGTCCACCAAAAGTCGTATGCTGTTAGAAAGGTTTATGTTCACCAGTGGGCGTATTTAGGCTGATGATGAAAGGCTTATGATCTGAGGAAGAAAGGCACTGAGAAGGGGTTTATTGATTTAAATAGCAAATAATTAAAATGAAATTTATTGTGGGTATGTATGTAAACGCTTTATTGTACCAAAATTAATAATAACAAAAATTAATAAAAGAATAAAGTTGTGTACAGAGGCAGACTTATCCCACTTGGGGATCTCTTCCAGTCAACCTTAGAGTAACTGAAATGACTGTTATAATGCGTTTAGTACCAAAATTATAAAAGAAACGTACCCATCGAATATATACACTTACTTACTTAAGTATGCATATAATATTACATAAACCATAACTTGATCCCAGGAAATGCATGTTTTATGATGGTTAAATGGTAGTTATAATTAATAAAACAGCAACAAAATTACGCGCGTTTATCTCCACATAGTGTGTTTTGCTGTTACGGCTTTGGACTAGGACGGCAGTATATAATAATAAATAATAATAATAAAATCATTTATTTGCAGGCAACTTAGCCCATAGACAAATACCTTAGCCTAGAAATACATACATTATATAACCTTACATTAAATACACACTATTTCAGGGATTTTAGAGTTTATGTAACCTAATCAGGTTTTTAAGCAGAACATTTTTGATTTGGCATCCTAAACGGTACCCCCCCTCCTTCCAGCGACCTGCTACAGAACCCTTTGCTGGTGCCGCTGAAGCAGCTGCGCGGGCCCGAGCGGCGCGACGAGCTGTGCGTCACCGACGTGCGCTTCCACCCCGTGCAGCCCTGGCTGCTCGCCGCCGGCGTAGACTCCACGTTACGGCTTTACGCTTGAATATACTGTATATACTATTACTTGCTGTTTTTTTCCTGTCCTATTTAATTTGATATCACTCGCCGGGCGGGACGCCCCCCGCCAGGTGGACGTTGACCTGAAGAAGGTGGCCAGTAGAACCGGGTGTAGTGGCGTTCGTTGGGGAAGGCCTATGTCCAGCAGTGGACGTCTAAGGGCCGACAAGTACGTTTCATGGGAGTGCGAGGTAGGACTTATTCTGGCATGTCACCAACGCGGATTGCAATTCTGAATAGATAGAACAAATGTCGGTAATTAATCGAATTTAGTCTTAAAAAACCAGATTTAGTCGGTCCGCCGTTTAAAAGTTATATGTTGGTGGCCCGAGGCTATGGACAAGTTTGGAAAATTCGAAAAAAAATCTGGAAGTGTTTGAATGTTCTAGAACTTATTTGTACAGCATATTGAAGGGTCTAGAATGTTCTGGAAGATCATGGAAGGATCCAGAAGGTGTTGTTCAAGAACCTTCCATCACCATCCATGACTAGTTTACCATGAGTAGTTTTTATGCAAGTGACAACCCTACTGGTGGGCGGGGCAAGTATACCGTCGAACCGGGCATGAAGAGTAGGTATTTATCGCGATACCAGTAACGGGGAGCCTGAGCTTCAATGACGTCATTGGTTTTCTTCGACAAAAGTCCTGTAACTTTTTGAAGGTAATCTGTGTATATCTAGGTCACAAATTCAGGATTTTCTTCCTCGTTTACAGAATTCTGATTAATTTTTGAAGTTTGAATCGCCCTGAGTAAAGATAGAGGTCGTTGAGTAAAGAGTACTACGAATATACGGAAAGCTTTTGAGTATCAAATCATTGTTTCAATTTATCTAATAATAATATCTATGATATTAGTATTGAAAAGTATGGATTTTCGGCCTCTTAGGAAGGCAGACGAGAATTTTTATGTCGCCAGTATACCAGCAATTAGCACAGGAACTATGATTTTCGGTCTTTAATTACTTAGAGTTTCTATTTTACGAAATTTAAAATGTAATAATTTATAAATTTAAGTCTATGTATCCGAACGTAATGTCAAACATAACAGATTTTTAATTTATTTTACGGCATTGGATGCTTCGCAACTTTTTAGAATAGTTTAGTGTGACCATTTATAACAATTCTGTTCTTTTGATTAAAGTATTGTACTGTTTTATCACTCATCATGCTAAATAAAATATTCTACTTACAGAGGTTTACTCTCAGATAACTCAACTTCATACAAAATAAAGTAAAGCAATTCATCAACTAGAATGTATGAAACATAAAGTATGTAGGAAAAGTGAATAAATAGGCAACTTATGGATAAGTGCCCTCCACCTTAGGCCTCATCATCACTTACCATCAGGGTTTTATTGAGGTCAAGCGCAAACCCATCAACAAGAAAAAAACATCACTCAAGGTCTTAATGCATTGTATAAGTAGTTACAAAAAAAAATATAAAAGGGTTTGTCGAAAATAACAAATAAATATTTAAAATTGGAAAAGGAATAGTTTTGCAGAAATTCTGTGATTGTATGAAAACTGGTCACACTGAAGTCACAATAATATAAAAAAACTATAAAAGTCAAATGAAACGGCCTAAATTGTTTTGTTTGGTTTTATTTTTAAGGAAAACAATTCGATTTGCAATACTTTGTCGTGCCGTATGAGCTCAAAGTTTTTGCGTTGCGTTGGGTAAAGAAAGACCTATATCCGCACAGCGCGCATCGCCGTTTCAATCGGCGCGCGATATTTTTCAATTTTAATTGTTTATTTATGACTCCAGTTACGCACTCGCGCCGCGCGAGCGATGCGAGTGTTGTGAATTGTGAAGCTATTTTCGTTTGTACAGCGGAGCGGACGCGCGCGGGTGCAAGTCTCCCGCACGACTTTTACAAAGCTTTCGCGCTTTCGAATAATCGTGTGAACAAAGTGATAGCTTTTGCTAACGGGTTTACGGTTATAAGTTATTATCATTGGTTGAAAGACGTTTTCTGTGATGATTTGTTGATGTGGTGATTCGGAGGGGAGTCCGCGATGTCAGCGGCGGCGACGCCGACGGCGGAGGCGCCGGCGCTGGCGGCGCTAGACGAGCGCGACGCGGAGCCCCGCACTCCCATGCGGCGGCTTGGCTCCACCAGGAAACTCGCTGCCTTCAACAGTAAGATCGTATTTAGTATTTTTTAAGGTTCTGTCACGGATATGTGGCATCATATCGAAGCTTTTATATCTGTCGGTTGGAGTGTAGGAAAGTGGGTGCTTTTGACAAATTTGAATAATAAAGTTATTATGGAGCTTGTTGGGTTACTATAGACCACCGCATGGACGTAGTTGAAGATGTTAAAAAAAATGGCATTCATTTTTCATAGTGCCTTCTTTAATACATTCCAACCTGTAGATACATAATTTTCAAATATTTATCTCATTTATATAAAAACCGAACAAAAATTGGTAGGTAGGTACACATACATCTCTATATTAAATAAAAATATTGAAGTCATTTTATGAATACAAATATTTGTGTTAGAATAGTGAAGATAGATGTAGAGCAGAGGTTACCAGGCATTTTTACTCATAGACCACTTTCAAAATTTAGCCCCCCAAAAGGACCCCCTCCACTCGAACCAGCTAAATTTTGAAAGTGGTCTATGAGAAAAAAGTCTGGGCAGCTACATTTCTACCATATTCCCAAAACTCGACAAAAATTTGAAGATTAGACGCCAATGTAGACCCCCGTCGAGTCTCCCGTGGACCCCTGGGGGTCCACCTGGACCACTTTGGGAACTACTGATGTAGAGGCTAATAATAATAATATTAAATAATAATTTCTATTAATTTATTAAGAGAAACAAGAGGTGATATAAAAATATACAATTTGACAATTTTAAAGAAAAGTGGGTGGTAGGGGCCTCTCTATAGGTAGAATAGAGAGGCCGCTACCACCAGCTCTTCCAGCTCTGCAGAGTTTTTAAAAGTGCCGAGGATATTTGTGACCCGTAAAGTCCTGCTGCACACTCACACAAGCAACAACTGCCATTTTGTTATCATCATTATTTACTCATTTAATATTCTGTAAAATTACCTTTCACAATTTGTCACATTCTCAATTTTTAAAAGAAAAATAAAACTGAAGACACCATAATAGATTTATAATGCAGCACATAGTTACGTTTTTACAGTTAACACACATTGATAAAGAGTTACACATTAACACACAAAAGCTTTCACATAGTGCAAAAATTGGATAAGACACTTGAGTGAGTCAAAAATTAAATTCGTAGTATGAAAATGTGTGCACTGCATGTAGCTGGACCAAAAACTAAATGACAAACTTGATCTTTAGTATCGTAAGATTATAATCTACATGGATTCTTTATTAGCATTTTGATAAGCTATCACATGCTGCAGAGATACTGCAGAGTCAACAATGTCAAGTTGTCTTCAATATGTTACCTCACCTGCGAGTGTTGGGTCGAGATTTTAATTGTTTGTTAAGTGTTTAGCACATATGTTGGCCCCCAAGCAGTCTGTTAAAATAAGGAAGATTTTAGGAGATGGTAAGTCAGCTTTTCCTTTTTATGGTGACAAGTATCTTAGAGGACGTGACTGATAGAGAAATAGTACTTACTTTGCCCTGGTAGGAGAGAACCCTGCTGAGTGTGAAAAGATACCAAACTGGTTTTCTAAAATTCTGTGACTGACAAACTCTAATTCTTCAATTGGTGAAGAAACTGCAGAATTGTTCGCAGAATTCTAGAAGTCCTGTTGGTACCTTTTTTTGCAAATTACTCAGTATCCCTTTTCTACCCCTGGCGAACCTGCTTTTGTATCCAGACAGAACTGTATGTACACTGCTAAAATTACACATAAAATGAATTGAATAACTAATAGACCCATATTTGGATTTTCAACGCAAGGTCAAATTAATTTATTTATTCAGTAATCTCAAGCACACAATTTTGATTTATGAAATTATTAATACAGGGATGTTGTTCTTAACTGGTTATATAACTAAAATAATTAAACATATGAAGTAGTAAAAAGGTATGTTAAACATTAATAGAAAGTATAGAAGTATTAGGACTTTTTATAAAGATGATTCTAAACAACATAAATGGAAAATTATGTGTGAAAAGTGTGACATATCCCTACATCAGAAAATCTGCTTATGTGCTCCTCTGGGCGGATGTAATCACTCCTGCCAAGTTGAAAGAAACAATTACTAAAGGTTATTTTGCTCATACTAAAAAAAAAATTCTATAAAAATTAATTTTTATGATAGTGAAACCCTCAATTCTGTTAAATAAACTTAATTGTGTAGAGTTATAAGTGACTGTCTTACACTAAAATAGACTTCCAATAGTTTTTTAGTTGATGTTTATTAGTTAATAGTATATTTGTATGCCTGTCTGTTTGTCTCAAGATTTATTTCAGATAAATAAACAGTTGCCTGATAAAAAATTACTTGTTGGTCAAGCAAAGTAGTAAGGTTACTAAGCTGCATTATGAATTAAGTTTCAGGCTGTTTGTACATGTTACAAAAAATTACAATTACAAAGCATTTTAAAAGATCATAATTACATAATTTACTCAGTATAATCCTCATTTGCACCCCTTGAAATGGGTTCATCCATCTTTATACTAGCACAATCCTCATTTGCACCCTTTTAAACGGATTCATCCACTTTACAACTAGCACAATCTTCATTTGCACTCCTTCAAATGGCTCCTACTAACTCAATGCCAAAAGCTATTTCAGATTTGGGAAGATATCTGAAGGTGCACACTTTTTACAGCGCTAAAATTATATTTATATCGCTATCAAACAACTAAATTTGCCACAGAGTCGGGCCTACTGACTCCTGAAATAAAGTTTCGATATTATAGAACTTATTGTGTGGAATAACGTTTATAGTGAGATCAGGCATTCTAAAGAGAGTGGTGTGCAATAAAATGCGTGATTTCTGCTAACGGTAAACGGGTAGGTAGTCCTATTTAAGTAGGTAGGTAGATATTTATGGAGCAGACTAAGGGCATCGCACAACAGCTGTTCTATTTTGCTAGTGTTTGATATTTCGCAGCTGGAACGGTGTTTATAACAAACGCTATCCAGCCATCGGTTCCCGCGAATTCCTTCCTCTTCCCACGACTACAGGGCTTTCATTATGTAACTAGGATTAAACTAAAAGAAGCAGCCATAATTTTTTTTGTATAAACTGTAAATTTGATCACTTGGGTATCCAAGGTACTTGTTCTCTGAACCTCTATCCATGCTCTGGATGCCATCTTCGCCACTTTGCCACCTACGCCGTAAGTATTTTGGATAATATCGAACGAAAAGTCATTTCGTACTCCTTAACTTCTTAAGTGTAAAATGTCTTATGAAGTTATAAGCGTTTGGCGTCTAACTAGCACAGTTCGATGCCAAACACTTATCCAAATATGTCACGCTAGCTGTTGCCCGCGACTTCGTCCGCGTGGACGACTTAACATCACAAATTATTACGTATTTCCCGTAGGAATTAGATGTTTTTTCGAGATAAAAACTATCCTATGTCCTATTCCAGGACCCAACCAATATGTGTGCCAAGTTTCATCCCGATCCGTCCAGTGGTTGAAGCGTGATTGAGTAACAAACATCCAAACTTTAGCATTTATAATGTTAGTGGGATGTACCTGCATTAAAAACAACTGAATTGCTTATTGCAAAGACCATTTGGCCATTAACATAATTATTCTATTACTTGCTCTAATGCGATAACAATACGTTTTAAAATAATTTTTGATTATCTCGGCGTATATGCACTTTTTGCAATAATCGATTCGACTACGTTCACAGTCTCAAATATATTTACGAGTATAACCACAGACCATTTAAAATTATAGAAATCAAAAACTGCCAGCCCTAGACGGGAGGAACTCTCTGGGTAAAGTGGAGCGTTCAAACCGCATTCAGCAAATCGTAATAAATTGTGAATCGATTTCGGAATATTTCCACTTAGCTCTGAATGTTAGTACTGTAAACAAACCCCGGATTTTATTTATGCGTGTTTAAACACCATTCTGGCAGAGAATACTAAATATTAAGCTACGTAAAGAAGCGATATTTGGAGTTTATCTAAGGAACAGGATCCGAAATGAGGTGATCCGCCAGAGAACTAAAGTCTTCGACATAGTTCAAAAAGTTAGTACGTTGAAGAGGGCAGTGAGCTGGTCTCATCTGTCCGAGAACAGATTACCGCTGGGGTAAACGAGTTCTCGAGTGGAGACCGCGACTGGGCAAGCGTAGTGTGGGACGCCCCCTGGCTAGATGGAGCGACGATCTGCGTAAGGCGGCTGGCAGTGACTGGATGAGAAGAGCCGAGGATCGGGTTCAGTGGCGCGCCTTGGGAGAGGTCTATGTCCAGTAGTGGACTCTTTCAGGGTGATGATGATGAAGCGACACTCATCTCCTTAAACTGGCGGGGAAATATAACGTCGCCCGTGTTGTTCCCGGCTTGGAATGGGGCCACCCCCCAATCTTCCCGTCGGTGTTGTAAAGGCGACTAAGGGATTGCACCAGCAGCGTTCTCCTGTGTATATTAAGATCATTACTGCGGTCATCAATCCGCCTGCCAAGCGTGGTGATTATGGCAAATCTCCCAATGGACAGCGCACCAAAAATGGCATTCTATTGGGGAGGCTTCTGTTCACCAGTGGACGTATTTCGGCTGATGATGAAACAGCTTATATAAAATCGCAAAATGACAACGCCGTCAAAACGTTCTCATCGAGTGCTTAACATTCCCAAAATTTCTAATTAGCAAAAACAATAAGAATTGTTTATTTTAGTTCCAACAAAACAAATATAGTATCCATTGTCTTGAAAGAGTCGCTCATGAGAGCGTTTCATCCGGATCATGGTACCGTAGATTAGTTTAATGTGCTGCGTGCGTGCGCGCATCGGGCTGGTCATTGGCGACTTCCTCCAGCCGTGGGCAGGCCGCGGCGGGCGCCCACGCCTGCCCTGCCCAGCATACCGAGCCAATTTCCTTTCAAGACGTAACCAGTTTCGATGAGGACTCAGATTTATTAGTTTAATAACATCTGCAGAAAGTATCCTATTAACGTCCAGTGTTGGACTTCAACGCTGGGTAACATGTTTGCCGTAGTACCGTTTCGCCTGTAATGACGACTTCTTAAAATGTTTTAAGATGCATACATATAGACTGATTGACAGACATACATGACGAAATTAGAAGGATTCCGTTTATCCATTTACCTACGGAACCCTAAAAATAGGATGGAATTCCATAAGTGGATTTCAAAGTGGTTCAAAAGTTTCTCCTGTGCTATGGGAATTAAACAAGACAAAACATGGACACTTCACAAATATAACATCCAGACTGGGACCAACTTGTACAAATTGTACAAAGTTGTCTGTCCCCGGTGGGAATCGAACCCACGACCTCTGGCGCTCGAGTCAAATGACCAAACCACTAGGCCAACTAGGCGGCCAATACCATACCAACTTTGTTGTAGAAGGCCTCCACTAAAATAACGTACCCAAACTACGTGACCCAATTTTTTAAATGTTTTGCCTCCCCTCGCCCCCTCGATGACCACCCTTAGTATATGCCAAGCCCCCCCCCCCCCCCCGCCCCCCCCCCCCTTCCTCTCCAGGTTTTACGTAATAATGCATAAATGTGGTATTAAACCAATTTGCAAACAGAAATTTAAAAGTTTTTTTTTATTATATTTATCTTAATACGGCGCCTGCCGAAAGTGAAGTATATATCTTCAAGAAGAAAAAACTGTCAGTTTTCAATCAGCTGACGTCCGTGTTGCCCACCTGCGAGTTTAAAAAGCGCAAAAAACTGCTGCGCCATATTTGAATATAGCTCGAAAGAGCGCGAGATTTCTCTAGAGGATATTCTGTGTCCTGTACCTCATGGGAACACAGCCTGAAACAAAGCAGCATCACATCTTTCATAATCGGTTATCGGTTCGGCGATTCCGGAGATTATCTCGAGAAAACTCACAAACGAGTGTAGATTTCCCCGATCTGTTTCGCTGTCATACTCAGTCCCACGGTACGGATATGGTTAATTCATGATTGACGGTCTGTCCGTCCGCGGTTGCACGTAGCGTAATAATATGGTGGCATTACGTGCGATACTATGGTCATTATAAATTTGCATGGCACGACGCGATGGGTTCAAAAATAAAACGCAAATGTTCGATTCCGAGGAGTTTGGTTCGTTTCCGCCGTTAGGGATTCCATGAACAATTTAACCAATGCAATCGAAATGTTACCTTTCTCGCCTGTATCTTATCCTTTGCCACGAACCAGGAACTTTTAGCCTTGGTCGTTCGTGTGTAGTGCCAGGGGTATGACGCGGTCTTCGTACTACGACCTTAGAGGACAGTCCCAGCAGGCTAGATTTCTTAGGTGTATGTTCTAACTGCATGTGGAATTTGCTTCAAACACCACATTTCCACCGTCACTGGGCTCAAACGCAGCCAACCACACGCTGTATTGTCAAGCCTCCGGCACTCGATCGAAGATACCGCGATAAGTACCTACACTATCAGGCCGCCCCGGCGTGGTTCTCGCCGCGTCTTTACGGAGTAAAAACAACGCTAATCCGAGCTCCTTAGACACATATTTGCGTGTATTATCTGAGTAGGTATTAAAAGCGTAGGTATTTTCGTTTTACTAGGGAGTGATCTATCTATTACGTAGTAATTATTAAATCATCTGTGGTATTGTGTTGAATGAATCACTTGGTGTACTAAAGGTCGCTGCGCGTGCGCAGTTAATTGAGTAACTCATACTTTAAACCCAACCTTTACGTCTGTTATTGTTTAGGTTTCACGTCGATTCTGAAAGCGCACATTAAAATTTTACAGTTCTAATATTAGCTCTCCTGTCGAACAATAACTAGGAAGATATTTTAGAGCTGTCTAAATTTAAGTTTCATCACTTCTGTATCCAACCCAGTCTGTGTAAATTGTAAACCGAATTCATATTTCCATGGTAACTAGGACGTAAACCAAACGGTCGCAGTGTCATTTTCACACATTTGATACATTCAATTTATAAGCCTTGGTTCTCCTCCAGAAAATGTAGGCTCTCGCCTGTTGTTGGCGACCCAGCCTTACTAGCATATTATACAACCCTATGGACGTGCAACCTCTCAAGCACGACCTGGAGAAGCTCATCATCCTGGGACAAGTGAAGGGCAGACATGCCAGAGGACGAGCCCCGACGAGGTGGTCAGGAGGGTGGCTGGCGGATCCTTGTATGAAGCGGTGCGGCTGGCCAATGACCGCTATGCATGGTGGCGTATTTTATACCGTCGCGTTCCTCTGCAAAAAGAATGCAATCTTCAACCTTGACATACTACTTATATTTTAATGTCTTTACCCTCGCACAAAGCCACGCCTCGAATCTTAGATTGGAGCAATCAGTTTTATTTGCCAAATTTCTTGGCGTCTGCTAAGACGAGAGATCGAACTTTGACCTTACTTCAAGCAGCCCCCTTCCTGTGCCATCCTGAGCCTTTGTGCCACCTAGAACAGTGTTTCTCAATGTTTAGTAGTGTCTCAGGGGGTACGCGCGACAAGCCGTATAAATTAGTCACGCAACAAACATCGTTTTGAACTATTTTATTGAGATACAAACCCAACTAGTACTCTGGCGAAATGCAGCTGTAGCTCTATAACGAGGGTATATCGGTGTGAGGTGCACCAACACCGATATACCCCAACTGTAGATCTATTTTATAGCTTTTGACTGCATATTTCGCTAGTTTGCTAGTCGGGGAAGTTTCACTCAGTCTAAAAATCATTATTTAATATTTGGCCTGATTGGACGTTTACAATACCGTCATTGACACGACATAATAGAGAATTTTCGGCGATGACAAATATTTAAACTCACCATCGCCGACTATAAATTGAAACTCACGAAACAGCAGCCTGATTTTGCAGGGTTTTGTAAAGGCAAACGTACACATTTATCATATCCTTTTATACGTGTGTTCTGCGTTTTTTTTCTTCTAAGGATACTCAGAAAAAACTAACTGGGAACCACTGACCTAGATAGCCGATTTTGTATCAACTAGATTTTTGAAAATACTACCTTAATTTGTTTGTTAGTTTGCCGCTAAGAGAATTCAAAGCTCAACTAGGTATGCATGATCATCATCAGCCGAAATACGTCCACTGCTTAACATAAGCCACATTTCGTAAGCTGTCCACTAGGTGTTTGCCAAAATATACACAGGAGAATGCTGCTGGTCCCTGATGCAATCCCTTAGTCGCCTTGACGACAGAAAAGATGCATCTAAGCCGGGAACCATATGGCATGATAATAACTCCATACAGTTGTACTGATTCTACCATAGCCAATTTTGTGTGTCGGTATGCTATAATTTGTGTTCAACGTTTTACTCGCACGGAACGAACATCACATATGGTACGCAAATGGCGTCGCTCGTTATTCGGCCACCGTTTCCGATCCCCTTAACAGTTATTGGGCACATTAAATAATAATATCTCTCTCTATCTCTAGAATTTGTTAAGACTGTGGTTAGTATTGTTTAATCTCCATTTGTATTGTACCCACTGCGGAAACTTTGGTGTATTTTTTATTGTCTTTCAAATAAAATGATTTTTAAGCCCTTGGGTATTAGAGCTACTTTTATTTTAAGAAAGGCCAAGTTTTTTTTTTAATATAAATATGTCAGGCATTCACACCAATTATCCAGTCCCAAATAGGCAGAGCCTGTGGTATGGTTACTAGATAACGGATACACATACTTAAATAAAATAACATTCATATTCATAATACGAACATTTGCCCCTAGCGGAATTCGAACCCGCAACCTCCGGCGTGTTTAGGGAGGCCCAGTTCCTATTGGACTTACTTATATGCTGATAATGAATAGTATTACCTCGTAATCTTTAAAAGTTTCGTTTTCGTTACACTTCGAAGATAATATCCTAATACCTCTCATTGTTGCATCTTATGACTAGCTGTGCCCCGCAGGTCCGCTCGCGTGGACTACAGGATTCTTTCCTCTATAAACTAACTTGTCGCAATCTGAATTCCCGAGCATTATACTTCTTACTTGTACTGTAATTTTGAAAACTATAAATTCGCAATTCGCATAACTCTTGATTGAGTAAGCCGATTGCGTTGAAATAAAGACTAAATTATACTCCGAAAACTCCGTCTGAAGTGGTTCAGTAGTTAATACGGGATGCGTGCAAAAACTAACATAAACAGACAAAAAGTCTAAAAATTATCTAGAAGAAAGTATATTTATCCTTCGTCCCTCAATAGTTCTTTCGCAAATATTCGAATTCGATTTATCCTTCGTCCCCCAATAATTCTTTTGCAAATATTCGAATTCGATTCGAACAGACACTCGAATTTTATATTTATTAGATTCTGCAGAAGTCCTTCAGTTTAACTTTCTTTTTCTTGACTTTTATGGGCAACTTCGTAATGAAGAGATCCGACAAAGAACAAAGGATTAGCAAGCTGAAGTGGCAGTGGGCGGGCCACATCTGTCGCAGAACCGACGGCCGTTGGCGAGACCACGAATTGGCACGCGCATGGTGGGACGCCCCGCCGCCAGATAGACCGACGACCTAAAGAAGGTGGCCGGAAGCGGCTGGATGCGGAGGGCGGAGGACCGGGTGTGGTGGCGTTCATTGGAGAAGGCCTATGTCCAGCAGTGCACGTCTAAAGGCTGACATGATGATAATGGGCAACACCCCCTCGTAATCGAAGGCCTCTGTCCAACATTGGACATTGAAAGGCTCGATTGTGATTCTGTCACGCATAGTCTGCGAGGTCTTTTTATTACCAAAAAGTGTTTTTTTGGATTGGAAAGTCCGTCCATACTTTGTTCCTTTCACTTTCCTCAAGAAAAAATCCGAAATGTATCCATTGCCTTTCGCTAGTGACAGCCTTATATCGGCGAAAGGTACGACCTTAAGTAGGGCTTTAAAATGAGATGATTGTTTTAACAGGCTTGTTGTTTCGTGGTTGGGAGATGCTAATTGCTCATTGGCCCTTCGAGGCCTTGTACTGCGATGTAATACAAAGAAACAAACTTACATTGTGTAATATTACCTGTAGTAAATAATTGCAGGGTATTCACTATCGACAACAATCAACATCAGCCTAAATACGTCCACTGCTGGACATAGGCCTCCCCAATAGAATACCACTTTTGGTTACATGTCCATTGGGGGATTTGCCATAATCACCACGCTTGGCAGGCGGATTGGTGATCGCAGTAATGATCTTAACATACACACACAGGAGAACGCTGCTGCTCGTCGCTGGTGCACCCACGGGAAAGTTAGGGGTGGCCCTATTCTAAGCCGGGAACCACACGGTAAATTCACTATCGACTTCTGAATAACTTTTATTCCATGACTTAAGAAAGTTATTACATAAATTCTGTGCCTAACAAAATAACGTTCTGTTTTTTTGGTCTCTTGAGAACGCGTTAGTGTTCCTTCATATTCATGTCAAATTCTATAAAACCCATTCAACCGTCTTTAAGAAAAAAAAACATTATTAAAACATCATTTATTTGGTCTCTTGAAATGTAGCATTTTCTAAATTAGATCCTTTTTTACTGGAGGCACATCATATCAGCTCTTAGCCGTCTACTGTTGGACATAAGCCTTCTCCAACGGCCACCACACCCGGTCCTTCATCCTCCACATCCAGCCGCTTCCGTTTTTTGTCTTTAAACATTATGGAATGGGCGACTTGAAGACTTGACGCACAGAATTCTTTTATTCTCCTTCAAACTCGAAACATTTTTATTCAATACTAGCTGTACCCGCGGCTCCGCTCCCACTCCCACAACCACACCCACTCCCCTTTTCCCACGCCCAAGCCCACGCCCACTCCCATTCCCACTCCCAGCTCCAAATGTAGTCAAAACTCATCGCAATCTGAATAGTACGGAAATACTGTTATGTGCAATATATTGCATACTAACCTTACCTACCAATGTATTTGAAAACTAAAAATGTTCATAACTTTTGATTGAGTAAACCGATTGCGATGAAATAAAGACTAAATGTTAAGTTAAGTTAAGCCCCATGTTTCTTTGAAAAGTCCATCAAAATCCGTTCAGTAGTTTTTAAGTGATGCGTGCACAAACTCACAGACAAACATAAACAGACAAACAGGCAAAACTTCCAAAAATGATCGAAATGTGTTCTATTACTTATCCTTGAGACCCCCAATTTTTTTTTGCAAATATCTTTAATGTACAGACACGCGAAGTTTACGATTTTATTTATTAGATGGGCATCGACATATGACGGTAGGATACAAAGAGGCACTTATGAATGCTATTGTTACGTCATTGGTGTAAACATAATAAGGTAAAGATCTTGAAGCACGCAAAAAACAACCGTATATTCGAGAGTAAGCGTGAAGGAATGTAAGAAAGAGACGGAATAGTAGCGTTACTCGCGCGCGTCTCTGGAATGTACCACATAGCGACGTTGCGAGAAGCAAAACAATGCTGTTCATCTAGAACGTTCCTGTGAACCTGCCTTCGGATATATACATAAAATATCCACGTATTCCGAACCTTCTCTCTCCAGTCAAGCCGTTCACAATGAGGTGAATAATTCATGGATTACGCAGACAAAGCCGCGCGGCGTCGGTGATTGAGAGGACTAATTGACGCAATTAGCGGGCAAGTTAGTACATTGTTTGCCGCTGGAGACTTACGACTGCGATTTAACATAGCTATGTCCTTGGTAATAATTTCCGAGGCATTCTAAAGAACGAGGTGTATTGTTTTCTGTCGTTGTTTTGCTTGAGTTATCGTTTTCTCATCAGCGTGTCTTTTGGCTGATCTAAAAAGATTTTTATGAATCTACTGGTACAGATGTATCTTAATTCTTAGAATAGGGCCACCCCCAAATTTCCCGTGGGTGTCGGAGGCGCTTTTTTTTATTTTTTTTATTGTTGATGGGTTTGCGCTTGACGTCAACCTTACCTGAAGGTAACTTATGATGAGGCCTAAGGTGGAGCGCACTTACCCAGAAGATGCCTATTCACTCTTCCTTTAAAAAGATCCAAATTGTACTTGTCCGGAAATACCCAAGCTGGTACGGAGTTCCATTCCTTAGCAGTTCGCGCCTAATTCTTTTTCAATTCATTTACTGTCCGAGCTGCGCAGATGTGGAATAAACTTCCGACGGTCATTCGAGATAGAACGTCGGTGACATCCTTTAAAACTAAACTAAGAGAGCACTGTCTGTCTCACTCAGTACAATATGGTATGTATTTATGTTTATTATAGTTATTATTATGTATGTAAACGCTTTATTGTACCAAAAATAACAACAACAACAATAATAAAATAGGAATTGAACTGTGTACAAAGGCGGACTTATTATTATATTTATTTTATTATATATAGTTCAGGTATTTAGTTATTATGTAGTCTATTATGCACTTATTTTGCCCCCCTCGCTCAACTGCCTTGTCTCACACCCTGTAAGGTTGGCTGGAAGAGATCTCTTTTAGTGATAAGCTCGCCTTTGTGCACACAATTTATTACTGTATTTAGTTTTAAGATGTGCAATAAAGAATATATGCACCAGGTACGGGGAGCAGCGTTCTCCTGTGTATATTAAGATCATTACTGCGGTCACCAGTCCGTCTGACATGCGTTGTGTTTATGGCAAATCCCCCAATGGACAGTCCACCAACAGTGGCCTTCTGGGGAGACTTAAGTTCAGCAGTGGACGTATTTCGGCTGATGACGTTTATGCACTAAGTATTTGTGAGATATTGCTATGTGTAGGATCGACTCCTCGAATGTCCCTGCACGTTCGACTGTGGTGAGTCAGAGGCGGGCGTCCGCCGTCGCTATATTTAGCTCGGAGTGAATCGCGACCGCCCCGCTGGAGCCGGCATCAGAATATCGCCGCAGTCTCACAGTATACAGAACAATCAGTACCACAACAAACAAGGACTTTAACAGACTAGCTGTTTTCCAAGCGGAAACATACGCAATAATCGCATGCGCCCGGGAGAACATAGATAGGAATATCAAAGATAAAACCATCTATATATTCAGCGATAGCCAGGCGGCGCTCAAAGCTCTGCAGTCATGTCGCGTGGACTCCAGACTAGTCTTGAACTGTATACAAGTACTAAATACACTCGGAAAAAAACAACAGAGTGCGACTGGTCTGGGTCCCGGGACATGAAGGCATACGGAGTAATGAGAATGCTGATGCACAGGCCAGAAAAGGGTCAGAGCAAACTCTGACAGGACCAGAGCTATTTGTGGGACTCAATAGTACCATAAAACCGCTCTAAAAGCACATGCCGAAGAACAAAACTTGGCGGAGTGGAGAGCACTTTGGGAGCTGAAACACGCTAAGGAGTTTATCGGTAACACAGATACAGGTTTGCAATGCACTAGCTGCATGGTGAATGAATGTCCTGGGTGTGACTTACCCTGAACCCAAGGACTGCAGGCTTCTACCCCTTAGCTGCATAATAGATTTTATTCAGCGAACTATGGGGGATGGATGCACAGTTTAGACAAAGGGGCTGAGACAAAAGATCCCACAGGGTCGTCGGGTACAACTGCCCCCCTATTATAGCAGACTAGCGACTTATTCATATATTATGACTGCGTACCACTCGGTACAGTCGCAGATCACGGTCTGCGGCTACATCGGGCACAGAAGAAACGTTATTTAATTACCACGTTATTATTAAGCCACTTTCTTGTTTGCCTGTCTGTCGATCCGGGTGGCATCTTGCAACTCAAATTTCGAGCACTTCCCGATTAGCTATCCGGTTGAAACTTTCAGGGTAGCTCACAACTAGATGACAATGCATTGCATATATCATCATCATCATCATCAGGTTATTTTTTTCTCCACTGCAGGAGCACAACTCTTTCTCATCTCCCGGGAAAGACGGAGGATTTGACCTACACTCTCCACGCTGGCCAGACGGGTTGGGGAGGCCTGATTGATGTTTTATAATGTATTCCCTTAGTCGCCTTGTACGACATCCACATATATATATATATATACATACATTATTAGACAGTCAGACAGTTACATAAGAAAACGAAAAAGAACAAAATGGTTAATGTATATTAAAAAATTAAACTATAAACCACGTTTTTACCCGCCTTAAAAATAATAAAATGACCCTTGTTGACTTGTCCGAGGCACTCTAAATGTGATCTTCCAGCTAGAGCGGCATCGTCTAGTGAAGTCAACCCTCCGACCAACACAGGGCCAAACCATGATGGGATCAGAACGGTTCCAATTGGAACTAAGCAACCGATTCGCCTCGCTGGAAACCACAGAGGCCGTTGATCAAAAATACAACGATTTCGCGAATGTCGTCCGTGAGGAGGGCCGCAGATTCTGCCAACAACAGCGTAAGAGTACCAAGTCCAAAATCTCTAGCGAGACCCTGGATCTTAAGAGGCAGAGACGGGAGATGCCTACGTCTTCGCCAGATTGGCATGCTCTGAACAAGCGCGTCAAAAAGCAAATACGTTTCGATCTCCACCGCTCTAATACACGCTCCATAGAGGAAGCGATCGAGAAAAACAAGGGATCGAAAGTATTTGCCAAGCGACTTGGGAGGAGCCATATGACGAAGCTGAGGACATCTGATGGTAGGACCGTTGCCTCTAAGCCAGAGATACTTGCCGAAATGGAAGAGTTTTATGGACAACTGTACTCGACACACGCGCCAAAGCCTGCGGCCCAAGTCACGGGCGATAGTCGCGCACCCTTGATCCGCCATTATACTGAGGACATCCCGGACGTTGACGTGGCCGAGATTAGAATAGCCCTCGAGCAGCTCAAGAACAATAAGGCGCCAGGTGACGACGGTATCACAGCGGAGCTTCTTAAGGCCGGAGGGACTCCAGTCCTAACGCGACTACAGGAGCTCGTCAATACCGTCATGCACAACGGAACAACGCCAGAGGCATGGAGTAGGAGTACAGTGGTATTATTCTTTAAGAAAGGAAACATCACACTCCTCAAGAATTATAGGCCGATCTCACTCCTAAGCCATATCTATAAGCTGTTCTCGAGGGTTATTACGAACCGTCTCGCCCAAAGACTTGACGACTTTTAGCCTCCGGAACAGGCTGGGTTTCGAAAAGGCTACAGCACCGTAGACCACATCCACACATTGCGTCAGGTTATACAGAAGACCGAAGAGTATAACCAGCCCTTGTGTCTTGCATTTGTGGACTACGAGAAAGCCTTCGACTCCATTGAGACATGGGCTGTTCTGGAATCCCTGCAGCGATGCCAAGTCGATTGGCGATATATCGAGGTGTTGAGATGCCTGTATAACACTGCCACCATGACCGTTCAACTCCAGAATCAGCAAACAAGGCCAATCCAGTTGCAAAGGGGTTTTTTTTTCTGGGTTATTCCTCTGCCACAGGGCAGAGACATTTTCCACTGTACAAGGATTTTATACTTTATTTATATTTTTCCATGTTCTTAATGAGGGGTGGAGGTCTCCGGGATTTATCGGGAGGCCTACCACTATACACACACTTATATTACCTTAGTTATTACATTATATTTATCTATAACATGCAAAGGGGGGTTAGACAGGGGGATGTCTTTAAAACGCTGAACTGGGGAGGTCGGGGCATAAGTATAAACGGCGAGCACATCTCACACCTTCGATTTGCAGACGACATAGTTGTAATGGCAGAGTCGCTGCAGGATCTTGAGGATATGCTGACCAGCCTCAACTGCTCTTCCAGACGAGTAGGTCTTAGGATGAACGTAGACAAGACGAAAGTCATGTCCAACTCACACGTTGACCTAAGACCGGTGATCGTCGAAAATTTCAATATTGAAGTTGTTCAGGAGTACGTCTACCTAGGACAGATAATACAGCTGGGTAGGAACAATTTCGATAGAGAAGCTGACAGAAGAATCCAGTTGGGCTGGGCAGCATTTGGATAACTGCGTCAAGTCTTCACGTCGCCTATTCCACAATGTTTAAAGACAAAAGTCTTTAATCAGTGCGTCCTGCCTGTCATGACCTACGGTGCAGAAACGTGGACACTGACAGTGGGCCTGATCCACAGGTTCCAAGTCGCTCAGCGAGCTATGGAGAGGGCTATGCTCGGGGTTTCTTTGAAGGATATGATTCGTAACGAGGAGATCCGACGAAGAACGAAAGTGACCGACATAGCCGAAATGATTAGCAAGCTGAAGTGGCAGTGGGCGGGCCACATATGCCGCAGAACCGACGGCCGTTGGGGCAGACGAGTTTTGGAGTGGAGACCGCGGATCGGCACTCGCAGGGTGGGACGCCCCGCCCCAGGTGGACCGACGACCTGAAGAAGGTGGCCGGTAGCGGCTGGATGCGGAGGGCAGAGGACCGGGTGTGGTGGCGTTCATTGGGGAAGGCCTATTATGTCCAGCAGTGGACTTCCAGGGGCTGATATGATGATCCTCCTGGGGTCTTGTTGACCCAAGAAGACATGCTTAGTTCGCGTAGCGTGCTGCAGCATTATGCTGAGTCAGCGCCTATATGTTTGCTGCGACACATACTTAGATTATATTTAAATTGTAGTCTGTAAACCGTTCTGTGTATTTCTCATGTATGTGTGTGTCGTAGCTATGAATAAATGACATATTCCATTCTATTATATTCTACAGGTGAACTCGAAAAACGTGGGGCTTTTTCGCCCCGCGATACCACTCCTATAAATCGTCAATTACCTACTTCATTAAAAAAAAAACGTCGTATGTTTGCACCTTAAGCCACTGCTCTTAGGTAAACTGTGGCGTCGTGTTTGGGAAAGTCGATGACTATGATAACTTACAACTTTTTACTACTGTAAGCAAACTTAAAATACAATGGTATGAGGATAATCTTACTAGGTATTACTTAAAGTTAACTTAAAACGGTTAAGTGACCTTACGTATATTGACCGCCTAATTTGGCTTAGTGGATTGGTCTTTGGACACGATGGGTTCAATTCCCACTAGGGAGAGACCGACAACTTTGTACAATTTGCGCAAATTGCTTCCGGTCAGGATGATATATATAAAAAAATACAACAAGAGATAGTTTATCGCTATTATAGTCATCAGCCCTTAGACTACCACTGATGGGCATAGTAATTCCTGAACTAACGTAACACCCGGTCTTCCGCCCTCCGCATCCAGCCGCTTCCGGTCGTTGGTCTATTTGTCAGCGGTGTGACCGTCCCACCCCGTGCCGATCTGCGGTCTCCACTCCAGAACTCGTCTGCCCCAACAGCCGTCGCTTTTGCGACAGATGTGACTCTCTAGCAACCTACTATACTTACATACAATACACTTTATTGCACAAACAAGCTGCCGTGTGGTTTCCGGTAGAGTAGAATAGGACCACTCCAACCCTTCCCGTGGATGTCGTACAAGGCGACTGAGGGAATACATTATAAAACATCAATCAGGCCTCCCCAACCCGTCTGGCCAGCGCGGGGAGTGTAGGCCAAATCCTCCGTCTGTCTCCGGCAGATGAGATAGGGTTGTGCTCCTGTAGTGGAGACAAAAATAACCTGATGATGCACAAACAAATACAGTTACAAGTTATAAAAAAGTTACAAATAGTATAGTTTACATAGTTCGTTATCGCATCACTAGTCTGTTGATGTTTACTACTACATTTCATTCCAAAACCAATCTAATAAATAAAAACATAAACTTTGCATGTACTGAATGTACACTGAAGATATTTGCAAAAAAAATGGGGGGTCTAAGGATAAGTAATAGAATTTCGGTCATTTTTGGAATTTTTGTCTCCTTGTTCGTGCACGCATCACCTAAAAAGTACTGCACCGATTTTGATGGACATTTCACAGAAACATAGGGCTTAACTCGGAGTAACATTTAGTCTTTATTTCATCGCAATCGGCTTACTTAATCAAAAGTTATGGGAATTTTTAGTTTTAGTGGTATGCAATATATCTTATCTTATCAGGGGGCCAGGAAGACCTGGCGACACTTCGACCCTTCAGGTTCTTTTGTGCCAAACCCCTGACCACCAACGGTGCCCCAAGTTGGTGGACTTCACATACGCGTCAGAATTTCTTCTTTGGCATATGCAGGTTTCCTTACGATGTTTTCCTTCACCGAAAATCCTGTGGTATTATAAATATAACAAAGAAGTATAATTTTAATGTTCAGTGGAATTCAGATTGCGATGAGTTAGGACTTTAGGACTACATTTGGAGCTGTAGTGGGCGTGGGGTCGGAGTTGGTAAATAATTGTGTAGTGCCGAGCGGAGCCGCGACTACACAAAACTACAACTATCACATATGTTCATGGTATTGATTTAGCAGATGCAGATTTTGAGAGTTACGTACATGTGATTTACTTATTCTAAGATCCTTTTTTGATTTTTAAGATTAATTCTATCCGAGACACTCGATTAAATCATTGATTTTTATTGCAAAAAACCATTCCATTTAAATCAAAATGATTTTATCATGCCAACCGTGGACTAAACTATGTTTAATTTCTTCGAAGATAATGATAATCCTATTGCCCTTGAGCTGCCATTCTTCAAATGATTAACCCCCAGTGATGGCTCAGTGGCTCCAAATGAGTTCAAATACTTTAGATATTTATAGCTCAAGATTTCGGCCTCATTTGCTGCGTACTTTGGGCTTGGCTTGGTACTTGCATGACTAAATATGAAAGTAAATTGGTCGCATCGGCCCCACGTGGGCTGCTAAGGGTAGCCGCACCCTCGCCGGTCCCTCACCTGCCGCTAATTAACTAACGACCGCCACCTACCCCTCCGAATATCGCACGCAATGTATTAAAGTCCGCTAGCGGATGCCCGCAGTTCCGCTCGCGTATCAAGTATCGTGTTTGCCGTGTGGTTTCCGGCAGAGTAGAATAGGAGCACTCCAACTCTTCCCGCGGATGTCGTACAAGGCGACTAAGGGAACACATTGTAAACCATCAATCAGGCCTCCCCGACCCGTCTGGCCAGCGCGGGGAGTGTAGGCCAAATCCTCCGTCTGTTTCCGGCAGATGAGAGCAGCAATGGACGTGTTAGGGATGATATGATGATTAAATGATTCAATTAAATGTCACAGGGTCCACCAATTTCATTTTTAGACAGTTCATTCATGTCATCATGTTAGCCCTTAGACGTCCACTGCTGGACATAGGCCTTCCGCAAAGAACGCCACCGTATTTGGTCCTCCGGCCTCCGTATACAGCCGCTTCCAGCCACCTCCTTTAGGTCGTAAAATTAAATTAAATCAAAATTAATAATTATCATTTTCCAGCAAAATACTTTTCAGTCGTCGACTAAACGTTTCGTCATTGGTCTCGTTACGTATATCTGCGGGCAGGTGTTCGTAGTACGTGGGGCCGATGACGCGGGGGTTTTTGGTGGCAAGTGCAGTGCGGTGTGTCACTGCCTTCGATCAGGGCAGCAGCATTCTCCTGAGCGATCATGCCTCCAAGCGTGGTGATAATCCCCCATTGGCCAGCCCACCAAAGTTCCATTCTATTGGGGAGGCTTATGTTCATGATTGGACGTATGTAGGCGATAATGAAAGTAAAAATGGTGTGCCTTCTACCTACAGTGGGAGTTGTCAAATCCACTATGTAATATAGTATACTACCAAATCCACTATATAATATAGTATACTAGTATATTTTGACCCAAGATACAATATATATATTGTTAAATCTAATATATTTTAACTAGCAGACGGCAGACACAGAAAAAATAACACTAAACAATTTCCCAAAACTTTTCATACTTATTAGATTCCAAATCACACATAACCAAAATCATTGCTTATCTGATGTCAGTTCTCGCTACATCTGCATTCGCCGAAATAGTGTTTTTCCATAATGAATTCCAAGTGCAGGGTGGGACTGATGAACTGGAATAAGTAGCTGTCCGGTTGCTAGATCTAAAGGAAGAGGTGTTGCTGTTGTAATGCCCCTTTTTACTACGTCAGGCTGTTCGATAATAACCCGATCTAAACGCGCTGCAAAACTACAACCTCAAGCGATCTATCAATCACTAAACCTAATTTCTATAGTGGGAACTACGTCAGCTGTGCATTCCGTACAAATACAGTGGAAATGCGAACAAAGCAGACGAGTTCCCGGAACCGTACGTTTCCAAGGAAACCGCGATCCGCCGACGAGTTAACTTCACAGAATTCAGCAAATCAGTTTCCAGTAATTAAGGTTAGTGGGTCAACTAAACGTTTGATTGAATGTTTTCTCGTTGCAGTTTGTGGTTAAGGGCACGAAACCCTTCGGCATCTTATCACACCACTAGAAAGAATACATAATGCTCACTCCCTTTTCCCCTCTGGGTAGGCAGAGATACTTGTATACTTATCGCCACTTTGCGCTATCCAACGTAGCAAAGCGAAGTCGTCAAAGTGAATCGTGGTACCACCATGTGACTCAACACAATCACGGCAAGAGGTATCAGTGGGCGAAAAGCGGACTAAGGAACTTTCCTTAGACACAATGTGGTACCACGGTTAGCTAGGGAAATACTTATCCACCACATTAGAGTCATGCGGGATGACTCGGTAAGGCTAATAGTGCCCGGAGTTCGCTCAGCTCCGGGACGTCGCCACGCTTCGGCACGGCAGACATATTAGCGGACGTGATAGAAAGGATCTGTCACCGAATTCGAGGAAGAATAATTCTTTCCCTATTTGTTTTAAATGTCTGTTCACCCATCTTAAAGAGCTCTCATATATGTCTCATCTAAGCCTTCTGTGATATAAAAATGTTTTAGTCAGTAATGTCATCGCTCGGGTGGGACGCCCCGCTGCCAGATGGACCGACGATCAGAAGCTGGTTGCGGAGGGCGAAGGGCAATGTGTGGTGACGTTCATTTGGCCTATGTCCAGCAGTGGAATTCTAAGCGCTGATATGAGGTTTATGATGTGTGGCATCGCTTCGCCTTCGCCGACCTTTACCAGCTCAGTAAGACACAATCTTAAATATCCTTTGCAATACCACAATGTTAACACCTCTGCCTACGGTTATAACATTACGGATATAATCCTCTCAGCCAGGGCAGGGGCAGTAAATGATACGACGGACACACATTTAAGTTCACATCTATATTTTAACTCCAAATATATATTATGCCGTGTGGTTTCCGGTAGAGTAGAATAGGACCACTCCAATTCTTCCCGTGGATGTCGTACAAGGCGACTAAGGGAATACATTATAAAACATCAATCAGGCCTCCCCAACTCGTCTGGCCAGCGCGGGGAGTGTAGGCCAAATCCTCCGTCTGTCTCCGGCTGATGAGAGAGGGTTGGGTCACAACAGCACCACCTCAAATCACTCTCTCGAATCCCCATAATGACGTTTGTCCTTTTCGCGCCTCTCTCGTGCCGTTTTCTTTGCAAGTTATGCGCGCCAATAGACCGTTTTTCTAGAAACTATACATTTATATTATGGTATTGTACATTAAACATAAAAGTGACAACTATAGTTTGGATAAATGCTAACAATACATACTAAAACCATAAGAAAACTACACTTATATTTATGAGAGAGAAAAACTTAATAGTTATTTATATCAGAACAGTGTTTTTCGAGTAGTTCCAGTGTTGAACTAACCCATCGATATGTCTGATCATTTAGTATCAGATCATTTTAGGCTAAGTCATTTTGTGTTGTCTTGCTTATATTGACTACATATTATTATTAATTATTACTTGACATTTATGATGATTACACTGACTTTTAAATTAAATTTATTATGACATTTGACTTTAACATGAAATTCAATAGCTCTTTGACATCTTATATGCTAATGAAATAATTGTGATTGTGAATGTATGAATTTTATTTACTATATTTTTTTTGTTATGTTAGTAGCTTAACTAAGTGTTGTGTATATCCATTGATTGTAATGTTTTTGACAATGTACGATTAGTACCAATAAATAATATGAATATGATCACCCAGATCAGTTTATACGCGGTTTATTGTTTGTTATTCACGACATCAATCCGTTTTAGTATAACACATACCTACTGGAGTTTCATAACGTTTATTTATAGGGAAAATGTAGTTAAATATTAGTTGTATTATTGTGTTGCAGACAGCGCAGGCGCACGTTGTGCGGCGAGTTGTGTAAACAATATCGTGACGTAGGGCCGCGACGGACTTCCGGCGCACGCGCCGCCTGCACACTAATGAGATCGAGACAGACAGGCAATGATCTCTATGTTATACTAGATGGAGCGTTCTAAACGATCGCTCTGTTCCACGCATGGAGCCGCAACTCGTACACATTTACTTTGAAACTTGATTAGATTAGATTTATTTATTTCACTTTTACATCTTAAAAATTCAATTTTACATGTCAGTCTAATATGGTAAAAGGGATCGTCATAAAATATAATAATGTACAAATTACAACAATGTCAACAATTCAAATAATGTCATAGTATATAACATACTATCTATGTCAGTCTATAATATTAAAATAAAAATTTAAAAATACACTTTGTATTAAATTATCACAAATTAAATTAAACGTCAGAGGGCCCACCAATTTTATTTTTGCAGTTACTACGCAGTACATTTAATTACTTACTAAATATTGACACTATTCAATAATTAAATATTCTGCGTAATAACTGCACAAGTGTCAAAGTAAATATAAACGAGTTGCGGTACCCGGAGCCGCAGTTGCGTAGAACAGAGCGAGTGTTTAGAACGCTCCCTCTAGTAGTACATAGGGATCGTTGCAGACAGGGCTCGGCCCTTCGAAGTGCGATTTATTCAGCCAAATGCATAGGTTGGGGTTTTGATTGTCCATGCAATTTGACTTGCAAATATGTACTGCCACAGTTTGAGTTCTATATCTATTATCACTAAGTGTTCGTTCCCTTGTATTTATTAGGGTTGGGTCTTTGTCATTTGTATGTCCGCAAAAGTATATCTCTTTTTCAGGCACTGTGACACTAACAGACAGACAGGATGATACCTACAAGAAATTAAAATAATCTTGTTTTACTACTGTTAAGACTTAGTAAGGTCTTAGTGCCTTGTCCCACACCCTGTAAGGTTGGCTGGAAGAGATCTCTTTTAGAGATAAGCTCGCCTTTGTATACAAAATTTGTAACTGTATTTACTTTTAAAATGTGTGCAATAAAGAATATATAAGAATGTAAATCGTTCACGGGCAATATATACGCTTCTACAACTAACTACGAGAGGAAATCTTAGGGCTAACACGCACTGCGATTTTTATTCGCGCGATTTTTTCCGATGAATTCTGTGACATGTAGAAGTTGTATGAAGCTGCACACACTTGCGGAATACAGCGCGGAAAAAATTCCGCAACCGAATATGTGTTTTCTTGGAGATTTCGACGCGCCGAGGGGCGATTATCAATAAAAAATTCGCGCGGAAAAAATCGCGCGGATAAAATCGTGCGAATAAAAATAGCATTGCGTGTTAGCCCCTAAATATGACTGATACAAAGTTTAAGGATCCTAAAAAAACTTATTATAAAATAGACAATTGTTTGAATGACAAAGATGCCTGGTACTAATGTTGTTTCAGCTTCGCACAATCTTTATATTATTGTAACAAACTTGATTTTGGAAGTTTGTTGCGCCGTTTCTTCTACACAGCGCTAACACCTAGGAAATGTTCGGTAGTCGCAAAAAAAATTTACGTGTATTTATTTGACTTATTTTAGGAAAACTTACGGCTATTTAAATCTAAGTAAAATACATATATAGTGACAAAAAGCTAATTGAAAGTTAGTAACTGTAATTAATAAGGTACTATAAATGTACCAAGTGTACTCATGTGCAAATCAAATCAAATATTTATTTTCGTTCACAATTTGTCCTTAAGATATGATACAGTGGTTGGAGGGCACCTATTGAGTATTTTGCAAAATACTTGTGCCAGGGGGCCCCGCTCTTCATTGTAGTAACAGTCAAAAATGCATTCAATTTACATAAGTTTTTTAACTATTGTTTTTTGTCCCATATCTGACGGCACATATACATCCATATTAGTATCATTCGTCTCGTTTTCAAAATTCACCGTGGTATTAACAAACTATTTTCCTTGTAGCTTGTAGGTAATAAATCCTTCCTCCTAATATTATAAACGCGAAAGTTTGTAAGTATGGATGGATGTTTGTTACTCTTTCACGTAAAAACTACTGAATGGATTTTAATGAAACTTTACAATAATATAGCTTATACATCAGAATAACACATAGGCTACAATTTATAAAGATATCGTGTGAATTGTCCAAAATATCAAGTAAGTAGGAAAAAATCTACCAACTGCGAGCTATTCTGGCGTGCGCCATGAAATTATAATTTTAATGTCATAATGTTAGTTCTTTTCTACGCCACGCTAATATAAGCTACTCGAAATACTAATCCTGTGCAAACGAAGTCGCGGGCACCAGCTAGTACATTATATAACTAAAAAGTAAATTCTATTTACTTTTTATTTACATTTGCCGTGTGGTTTTCGGTAGAGTAGAATAGGACCACTCCAACTCTTCCCGTGGATGTCGTACAAGGCGACTAAGGGAATACATTATAAAACATCAATCAGGCCTCCCCAACCCGTCTGGCCAGCGCGGGGAGTGTAGGCCAAATCCTCCGTCTGTCTCCGGCAGATGAGAGAGGGTTGTGCTCCTGCAGTGGAGACAAAAATAACCTGATAATGATGATGATGAAATTCTATTTAAAATTGTATTATACCAAATCAGTTATTTTTACAAACTTCAATGCAGCTTGAACCTCGTTTTGGTATACTTTATTGGTGGTCGTAAATGGCCAATAAAAATGACACCTGCGGAGTCGGCGCCGGCCGTCCACGATAGCGGTCGCGGTCGTAACAAGGAACCATCATATTCGGCTCAGTGTAATGACCGGGGAACAGAATTAGGTAGTCTCATTCATTTATCAGTAGAATCTGTTGTTCCATTCTAATACAAACTCACGAGCGAGTCTCACTCAAGTGACTTCACTCACTTTGAAACCCAATCCATTGGTAATTCTGTAAACATTCCAGAACACTATCGATGTGAAGTGAACAAAGAACTCACTTCACGTCGCAAGTGCTCTGGAATGTTTACAGAATGCCAATGGATTAGGTTTCGAAGTGAGTAAAGTCACTTGAGTGAGGCTCGCACGTGAGTTTGTATTTTAGAGAATAGCACTACTGATAAAAAAATACATAAAGAAAAGTGCATAAGGGCACTAAATGGAACCCATTTTCTAGACACCTGCAAGGCTTTAAAAAAACAACATTCTTCCTCTACCTAGACTATACATCTAGATACATACATGTACGAGATGTACATACTTATTTGTACACAAAAACAATAGTTTATTTAAAAAGACAAAGCGACATCTGTCTATACTAATATTAAAGAGGTAAAGTTTGTGAGGTTGTAGTCGGTAATCTCTGGATCTACTGGCCCGATTTTGAAATTGATTAGACAAGTATAAGTATGTGTAGGTAATATATATGTATTTATATGAAATGCCATTAATTCTATTTCTGTATGAGTTTAGCCTTCGATCATTTGATCGAAGAGTTTAGCGCATAAATTAATGACCAACGATATCCCGGTTTCCGAAACATTTTTTCTAAATAAACCTCAGTAAAATCCCGTAATATCCATAATAACAAACTTTTTACCGCAAGTACATATATGACGCCTAATTCCGATCTCAGCTAACGACCCAGACATCCGCTGCATACAAGCCGAAGGCACGGTGCAAGGTGCACCGTGCCTTCGGCTTCCTTCCTCCTATCTTACTTTTATACTTCAACTAGCTGTGCCCGCGACTTGTCCGCCCGATACTGTTTTTATAAGTATACTCCTAGTATTGGATTACATTTTTTTTTAATTAAAATATTTTGTATTACATATGTTTTTTTCTTAGGCCATCCTACTGAAACCACTGGGTTTATTTGTAGGATGGTGGTCGCTACTTGTACAATCTCATTCTATTGATAACATGAATGGAGACTATCTAGGTCGCATACATACATACATACATAATGCTCACGCCTTGGTCTCAGTACCAGAGGGGTAGGCAGGAACAATGTATCGCCACTCTGCGCGATCCTGACACTAGCATCACTCACATCCATCAACCTTTTCAAGCACCAACTATCTTACTGCAGACCCCAGCCTGTTTGAGGACGTCACCATTTTAATCCTTGAACGTCCTAGGATGACTTGTAGCTGTAGTTCCACATTCGCGCTGAAAATCTCTCTTGGACTTGATAAAACACAGTCTCATCAAAACAAAGACGATAAAAATTGGGGATTTTAATAATCAGAGCTACAACCGCAGATATGTAAATGAATACCTCCCTACTTCCTTCCCTCTCCCCCCTTGGCCCCTTCCCCCTATCCCTCAAAATTAATAAAACAATCATGATCATCAATAGCCCGAAAGAGTCCACTGTTGGACATAGACCTCTCCCAAAGTGCGCCACTGAACCCGATCCTCGGCTCTTCTCATCCAGTCACTGCCAGCCGCCTTACGCAGATCGTCGCTCCATCTAGCCAGTTATAATCCATCTAGCTAATAAAACAATGTAATGAAATAAATACTAAATGTGACTCCAAATTATGCCCCATGTTTCTTCTGAAGACTCAATCCAATTGGGTCAGTAGTTTTCACGTGATGCGTGTACAAACAAACAGACATTCATCCAAATAGACAAATATGATATTATATATTCTTTATTGCACATAAATTTTACAAAAAAAGGCATAACATAAAAGTGTACAAAGATGGACTTATGTCTATAAGAGATCTCTTCTAGCCAACCTTCACTGTGGGAAAAGCTAAAACAAGCGGTAGGTCAAAAAGAATAAAAATAAAATGTGCAAAGATATGATCGTAATGTTGGACCCATTTTCGCGACAAACGAAACTGTTGTGATTTTTTTCTCTGACGTCACAGACAACCATACACTGCATGTATGAGTCCCCGCAGACTGCAAACTTTATATCGGCCGATAAGTTAGTCAGGCTCGTAAAAAGTATAAAGATGTATGCAAGTGCGCACACTATGACGATTTGTTGGCCCAGTGTGCGCACTAGCTGCTCAATCCGACTAAATTATCGGCTGATATAAACTTTGCAGTCTGCGGGGACTCTTATACGACGGTAGTTAAAAATTGATCTGCTATCGACTGTACATTGGCGCCAGGTAGTCAAAATAACCCACTACCTGCGCCGCCGGCGACGGCGCGACGCCCTGTAGCGGAAAAATCAGCCTTACACAGCACAAACGTCTAACGGTCCTAATATAGATAGCTATTAAAAAGCGGTTTATAGCTTTGTGTCATCATAACATGCGCCAACCGATCATTGTTTGTTTCGCGTATCGAACACCTGCTCCCATATACAACGGTGATTGGCCGCTTACGGACACGTTCTCTTTTCGATTTTGTTCGTTATTATAATTTAACGGTTGATATTTGGTACCTACATTGTATATTACGGCGAAATATACACATTTGCCGCGTGGTTTCCGGTAGAGTAGAATAGGACCACTCCAACTCTTCCCGTGGATGTTGTACAAGGCGACTAAGGGATTACATTATGAAACATCAATCAGGCCTCCCCAACCCGTCTGGCCAGCGCGGGGAGTGTAGGCCAAATCCTCCGTCTGTCTCCGGCAGATGAGAGAAGGTTGTGCTCCTGCAGTGGAGACAAAAATAACCTGATGATGATGATACACATGTGTATAGATAGGTACGATGCAGCAACTTAATTACGCTGACATTAGTGATATGGATGTTTGTTACTCAATCACGCTTCCACCACTGGATGGATCGTGGTGAAACTTAGCACACAATATAGGTTAGGTTCTGGAATAGGATATAGAATAGTTTTTATCCCGAAAAAAACATCTCATTCCTACAGCACACACAGAACTGACGTACGGATAAGCTCACCTCGTCCCGCTCACCCCTCGCGAAAACTAGTGGGGCGTGCCATCGTAAGTTTAACAGTCTATATCTTAGACTCTAAACCTCCTACCTACTCTGAATACCCTTCTGTAAATCCTATACAAACGTTCCCTGCAGAGAACCAAAGCTTCAAATTGACCTCGATTGTATAAAAAGTGGCATTATGACTCCTTTCTGCTTCGTGGTGTACCTATTTGCGGCGTGGATTTAACGAGGCAATACTTTGTATGCGCCGACCGGTTCTCCCCCCTCCCATCACCCGCCGCTCGCAGCCTCCTTGGTAGCCCCCAGCACAGCAGCCATCTGTTCCCGTATGGTTATCTCAGAGCATCTCTCCCTGATATTGCGCGGTCGACTAGCAAATCGACAGTTCGCTCTAAAATTAAATCCAACGCTTAAGTGCCGTAGTTAAATATTCATTTCTCTATGCGGCGATCGGTTGACTTACCACTATATAAGGAAACTAGCTGAGCCCGTGGCTCTGCTCGCGTGGACTACAGAATCCGCTCCCCTTCCCACTCCTGCTCCCACACCCACATCAACGCCTACTATCGCATGCGATGAAAGACATTTTTTATGGCAAAAATTTTACACCTTGGATAACATTATTGAAGTTTTAGTAGGGATCCTTAATTTTTTATAGTAATAAATATAGCCTGTGTTACTCAGGTATATTTCATTCCAGATTAATAGTCCTATGAAAACAAACGCATTTGCGTCTCGAAAACAAAATACACAATAGATGGTGTTCCTAAGTGGACCGCAAAGTTTACTTGGTAATACAAACCTATTTTTGCTGCTGGTGACCCTTTCATGTATATGTTACCGAGACGTAAATAGCGTTGGTTTTCATAGGACTATTAATCTGGAATGAAATATATAATGTAGCATTGTAATGATGAAAGAATTGTTTAAATCGGTTCTATAGTTTTTGAGTTTATTCGTTACAAACATACAAATCTTTCCTCTTTATAATATTAGTGTGGATTACAAAAGGTATCCCGTTACTGATTTGATTCGTTTTAGGATATGTTGTAGCATTAAAAATTAAGGGACACGTAATTTTTTAGAGCACCATATATTTAGTGGGGAGTAAGCTACCATTAAACTCTTACAAAGTGACCAAACTCATAAATTTAGCTTATCCTTTTGTATAATTTTCTTTTCTTTGTGTTGTTCTTTGTATATTTGTGTGTACAATAAACTATTAAATAAACAAAAATTAAAAAAAAATTGTTACGGGTTTACTCACTTTGTAAGAGTTAGATCCCACTATCCTATTAATATTATAAATGCCAAAGTTTGGATATTTGGATGGTTTGGATATTCGGATGTTTTGGATATTTGGATGTTTGGATTTTTGTTACTCAATCACGCTTTAACCACAGGACGGATCGGGATGAAATTGGCACACATATAGGTTAGGTCCTGGAATAGGACATTGGATAGTTTTTATCCCGAAAAATATATCATTCCTACGGGAAACATGGTCCACGCGGACGAAGTCGCGGGAAACAGCTAATTGTATAATATGTTATTCGCCCGCTATACTAAGGGTCTATTTTCAACTCTCGTGTCATGCATGACCGAAAACTGTTTAATTCATGTACCTATCGGGTTTCTTGATTCTGTTTTCGTGACTTTGACTGAACCCATGCTGTATTGTTTGGTTATGAGTACATCATCATTAGCCGAAACTGCTGAACATAAGCCTCCCCAATAGAATGATACTTTTGGTGGCCTGTACATTAGGGGTTTTGGCATAATCACCACGCTTATATTATACTAGCTGGTGCCCGCGACTTCGTCTGCGCACGGTTAGTGTTCCGAGTAGCTTTTTTGTAGGACTATTTAAGATAAACATTTCTATCATACATTAAATATGTGTAACTCTAGCGGTTTTGGCACCTCACGCCGGAATAGCTCGCAGATGGTAGATTTTTTCCTACTTACTTGATATTTTGGACAATTCACACAATATCTTTATAAATCGCAGCCTATGTGTCATTCTGATGTATAAGCTATATTATTGTAAAGTTTCATTAAAATCCATTCAGTAGTTTTTACGTGAAGGAGTAACAAACATCTATCCATACTTACAAACTTTCGCGTTTATAATATTAGTAGGATGCGGATTGATTGTGCAATCCCTTAGTCGCCTTGACGACACTCACGGGAAGATTGGGGGGGGGGGTAATCTAAGCCGAGAAACACGGCGGCGGTTATAAGTACGGCCGACGACGTTAATAATACCCGCCAGTTTCGACGGTCACTAATAAAGACCCTGATTGACTCACATGACATATTACTCACTACTCACTTGATGAATTCCTTCCGTTCCGGAAAACTCGCTTACACTTACTCATTTAAAGTATTTAATCCCAAGACCACTCGACTACAAACAGGAATCAGAAAAATTCTGCGTTTCAGGCATTTATAGATTTGAATATGTTTAGTGGTGTAAGAATGACTAATGAATTTAGCTATAAGTAGACCGTAAAGTAATAAATAAATAAACATCTCAGACATTCACACCAATTATCCAGTCCAGGCAGAGCCTGTGCTATGGTTACTAGATAACGGATCTTCTTCTCTGTCGTTCCCTCACTGCTAAGGATCGCGACCGTATAAAATGCGCCTCCACGCATAGCGGTCATTGGCCAGCCGCACTGCTTCATATAAGGATCCGCCAGCCACCCTCCTCACCGGGTCTGACCACCTCGTCGGAGCTCGTCCTTTGGCACGCCTGCCCTTCACTTACAACGGATACACACACTTAAATAAATATATAAACATCCAAGACTTGGGTACAAACATTACGAACATTTGCCCCTAGCGGCATTCGAACCCGCAACCTCCGGCGTGGCATTCCGAGAGCTACCCCGTTCCGCCACGGAGGTCGTCAAGTGTTTAGGCAACTTTTTGAAAATTGTCAAAAAAGGAGTAGATCTGGTTTTCTAGTACCACATTCAACCCAATTCTAATTCTAATTCTTCAATTGGCGAAGAAACTATAGTAATTTTCATAGAATTCTAGAAAAGGGTCATTTCAGAAAAACTTAAACCAAAGTATGTTTTTTCTTCTTCAAATTATTATTACAACTGTTTGAGTTACGAAATATAATAGATAATACACTAAATCTTCACTATCCGTAAGAAAACAGATATTTTTTTAACAAAATTTAAGTTTTTTGGATGGAACCAATGATGCAGGCCGTCGCCGGGAAATTTCTATCAAGTTCTTTAACGACAATTAGATGTGAATTATTCTACACATACGTGTTTCTTAACAGTGTGAATATATTTTTTGGGAAAACATAGGAACAGACAACTTAAATTGCGTGAAATCTTATATAGATTAGGTCCTGGAATATTATATAGGACAGTTTATCCCGAAGAACATCTCATTCATACGGGAAATACATAATTTTGTGATGTTAAATTGTCCACGCGGACGAAGTCGCGGGTAACAGCTAGTATTATAAAAAAATTATGGACAAAGCTATTAACCATGATTAAAATAGAAATAAGTATGCATGCTAAAAATAAACGACTGAGAAAAATACAATATGAACGCGATTTCGAACAAATTCATTAACATAAGTAGTTAGAAAGATCATGTGAAAATTAGGCATATTTATCATTGTGGTCATCAATAGTTTCGATACTAGCTGTTTGCGTGGCTTTGAGCGATCGGCACCTTTTATATACTTAAAATAATAATATTAAGAAAGTATAAAAGAAAGTAGTACACTTAACACATTTATACACGTAATTTTTTTATCGATCACCGCTTCCTTGACTTTAGCCCTCCTGCTGTGAAGAAGAAAAGGCACAACAAGTTTCCAATGCACATCTTTTAAAATCAAGTTTGTAACAATATTGTGCGAAGCCCAACTTGCCCAACCCGTCTGGCCAGCGCGGGGAGTGTAGGCCAAATCCTCCGTCTGTCTCCGGCAGATGAGAGAGGGTTGTGCTCCTGTAGTGGAGACAAAAATAACCTGATGATGATGAAGCTGAAGCAACATTATTACCAGACATCTTTGTTATTCTAATAATCAACTATATTATCTTCAGCCGAAAACACCACGCTTGGCAGGCAGATTGGTGGTCCCAACGCTGGTCCTATTCTAAGCCGGGAACCACACGGCTGTATTATAATCGTCTATTTTAAAAAAGCTGAAGAATGATCACATCTGCTTGGCAGTGGAATTTTTAACGACCAACGCTATTTAGTCTCGGTAACATATACATGAAAGGGTCACCAGCAGCAAAAATAGGTTTGTATTACCAAGTAAACTTTGCGGTCCACTTAGGAACACCATCTATTGTGTATTTTGTTTTCGAGACGCAAATGCGTTTGTTTTCATAGGACTATTAATCTGGAATGAAATATAGACTTATGAATTCCTACGTTGCAATCACTAGAATTCCTGTTTTACAAAGAGTTGCAGAATTGGACTTTGAAGGTAGAAGGTCAGGGCTCACAAAGGAAGGCTGTGCGGGTCGACTGGCCTGCGTGGGTGTTGCAATGAAACCTAGTTGTAGGTTCAAACGGATGCAAGGTAAAGGAAGGGCTGTACTCAGTGACCAGTTGCCTTACATTTGAACCAACAACACTATCATCACCATATCATCATATCCATATCGACTTTCACTGCTGGAAATAGGCCTTCCCAATGAACGCCAACACACCTGGCCCTCCGCATCCAGCCGCTTCCGGCCATCTTATTCAGCCACGAATAGTAGGGCTTCCGGGAACTGACGGCATGGTTTTTAGCAGAAGCGGGCCGACGGCTTTGAAGCCATAGAGATCGATACGCCTCACAGTATCCTGAACAAAACAGCATACAACTGAGACTCTTCGATACTGCGTCACTGGATACGCCTGCAAGTAGTCAGGTGGTAGCCTACGCCCAGTATAATCGACAAATCCCGCTAATCCTGCTTGAAATATTCACCGATTTTAATTTTATTTATTTATTTATTGATTAAAACAATAGATATACATCGTAAATTTCTACAAAGAAAAATATCATACAAAAGTCTGAAATTATAAAGAAATAAAACTTAGTAGCCCGACCTGCAACTGTGTTTTTATTTACACGTAGCCCCTTAACGCCTAGATGCGGACCTGTAGGTCTATATAGACGCCGCAAGCCGTTGTGCTGGCTTTAACTACCTATATCTATATCCCCCCGCGCCGGCCGGCCGCGCCCCCATCCCTTCCGTCTGCCGCCTACGCTACGAGGGGGGGTGAGTGAGGTTGCATCTCCGTTGCATCGCCCGATGCATTAACTGTGTGATAATACTTTGAGATATTTATGTGTTTCTCAAGGACTCGAAAACCTTCAAATTATTGAGATATTTATGCGTTTACTCAGGGACTCGAAAACCTTCAAATTATAGAGATTTATGCGTTTCTCAAGGACTCGAAATCTTCAAATTACGACGTAGATTCAAGACATACAAAGGGAATTTTGTTTCCTCACACTCGACACCAATGTACACTCTTTCACACACACATAACAATGTATTTACTCGTATATATATATTTTCTATTCGTGGTTTTACACAGGGAAATGTACTATGCAGTTAATGAAGTTTCTATAAGTTTCTCGTACTCAGCGAAACAGTTGACGAAGTCAGGAGTGATCCCACATAGCCCACAACCCTCGTACCTATTGGTGAAGTTATCAAAGGCACGTCTCGCCTAAACACATTCAGGGGACTTCTGATCTGATGATGTTCTATGCAGACACCCTCTGCAAGACTGTTTATATTTTTTTGGCCATGACAAGCTCGACTGTAAGTAACTTACATATAATATTATTGTTTTATTACCATACCCTCAAAAACGCAAACGAAATAGAACGTTGACATCAACAACAAACGGCCTACGATTTGAACTGGATACCTGGCCTAAAGACTTAATAAGAGATGTCGGTCGGATCGTGGACGTGACGTGAGGGTGGGCAAGCGGCGGGAGGAAGGGTGGGGGCGCATCCCGCCGCCGCCTCGGAGGCTGCGCGGCTCTGGCTCCCGCTGCCAGTCGGCGAGAGACCGCGCGGCCGCGTCACACGACGCGCACCCTCCAGCCATGTTCCACTGCATCGTGCAGCCGCGCAACGACTGGGGCACCTCGGACCTCGACCATGCCTTTCCCGGTACGTGCCTCACGATCCGAGCGGTCCCCTCGTCGCGCCCACGATCTCCCATAACTGCTGGCGGAGATAATCGTTGCAGATCACGACAAACAACACCGTTATGATCTATTAATGGCTCCAAAAAACGTTCCGCGTTAAATGCCAATAACTAATTATAACTGCGTTTTCACGTGTACCGCGGGCTTTTTGTGCGGATGGCCTGGGAAGTGGCGGTGTCTAATGGAAGCGATTCTAGTTAAAACTGTGTTCGATGTTATTATTGCTGGTGTTACGAGCGTGCGAACCGCTCGGCCCTGTAACAGGTAGTGGTGTGGTTAAGGTGCGTACTGCAACAGATCTGACAGGGCAACCACCTGACTGCGCTTCGCTGTGTGCACCAAACCAGATTGTGAACAGATGTCTCGGTTGGGTCTCCTCGCAACGAACACGTTATCATGCAAATGACGCCGGCTTGTGGTAGGCTTTGTGTTGAATCAATTAGCATCGATCTCATTTGTATCATCAATTATACACTCTAATTACAGTGAAAAGCTTCCACGGTTTGTAAAACCACTGCGCATATTTGTGTTTGTTAACAATAATGGGTTCCCATTATTATTACATGACTTTTAATCAACATTGTTAGTATCGTTTTGTCTCCGAAACACGAAACAGTGCAAAGTAAAAGCAAAACAAGATGCTTCATTCGGATTTGAAAGCTTATGAAATGCGCAGTCGACAACAAAATCAACTACGTTCTAGAGTGCTGTCAAAACAAAGACCTTACCAAAGCCGTCGTCTACTCATCCAGGACGGATATGGAATGGTAACTTCTCATATTCTGTATGCAAAGACCGAACTTGTAATTTGCATCAGATTCCCAGGAGCCTTCCGAATTGGACGAGCGTTTTTGAATTTTATTGAATTGATTATTGCACAATTGAACGGAACTTTAGTATGGAGATGAGAAAGACTTTTTTTGTTTGAAATAAGAATATTCTGTATAGTATACAGTTGTATAAGATAAACAGTGATGGAAGGGTCAGATTGTCAAGAAAGAAAAATTAACTACGCAGCGTATTTAAAAGTCAGGCGGCTGTTTTGTATTATTTTGAGTGAGTGACATAAGAGCCCATGAGGTATGAATAATCGAGGTGGCGGGCCCCGCTGTACCGCCCTCGTTGTTGTAGTTCCCCCTGCGAATGTCGTATAGTTCCCCTCGCTTTTTATTCCACAACGCATTAATCTAACGTAGAAAATATCGCTCCAATACATGACTTTCCTTTCTATATTGTGTTTGGGAATGGAGTTTCAGACGTTGAGTGCCTGTTGCTGTGATATTAATGAGTTTTATTCTCCTTTCATAGTGCTTTTACAACTGATGGAGTTTGTAGTCATTTTCTTACATCGCCAGTCAAACAAAACGTTCTCCATATTAATGTTTTGCAATCAGAACATCTTCCTGATATCGATCTGGAGAAAGTCAGAGGTTTCTGGATTAATCCTGAAATTTGTTATTGGTATCATATTAACATATCTCACATGAAACTATAGACCGTCACGTCATATCATAACTCAAAAAATGCAGTGTTGAGTTATTAATACCAAAAAAAACCAAAGAAACTTACTCGATTTCCTCTATCTTTATTTTTCATTATGTAAAAAGATATTCATAGTCTTAGTAAATAAGTCAAAATTGCGTACTTTTCTTTAGCCGTTTTGTTTATATAATTTTTTAAACTTTCAAATCGTGTTTTCTCAAAACATGTAATTTTGAGTTATGACGGTTTATGATTTCATGTGCGAAATATAAACCAATTTTATAAAACTGATATCCACATGCATTTTTGGGTCAAGTAGACGGAGACGCGGGATAATGCAGGATTTTTATAAAGCAGTTATGACGAATCCGTCAACAATATTGCAAAATGAACCGTCTGGCCGTTAGCGGATGCACTCGTGTCAAATTATGTCGTCGGCTCCACTCCCTTCGCCAATCGTAAATCAAATCAACGGTACAATTTTTTCTCGAGGGACCACTTTTTGTGGGAATGCTCGGTCCGAAGTCCGTTGAACTTCCGCTATCTGTATTAAAAGTGACAGTAACATTTATGTTTGTTTGTTTTTCTTTTGTTTTGATTAGATATGGAGACAGAACTCTGCTGGTGTCAGCCCTGTTCGGAGAAAACCTATCAGATGGGATGCTGGCTTTCTAGAAAGGACGTCAACTAGCAACACCCAATACTACACTTGTTATTGTTGACTTTTCTTGTCCTGTACCACAAAAAGACAACCACTTGCAGTGCCTCCACTGTTGGAGGTTGGGCAGTCTTCAGATACAGCTCTTTGACTCTGCCTATATCCGTTTATTCGCGGAAGTTTCAGAGCCTATCTGAGAATATTTTGCTTCCCCTCAAACTTCCTTATCATGATCAGTTGAAGGTGTCATTTTGTGCTTTAGCACATATTTAATGTATTCCGACTTTCTTGTTGCTAAGAAAAAATTCAAAGACGGTATCAAATCAATCTGGTAGGTAACCAGACGTAACCTCGGAAGTTGCAACAACCATGGGAGGCCCACCATGTTTCTTCCAACTTCGATTTTATTCGTACAGTCATAGAAGAGCGCCAGCACTTGCTCTTCTTCTTTTTCGGAAAATATGCCTCTCCAAATAGTGAAGGTAGCCAGTAATCTCGTCATACTTACGCAAAGGGAAATATACATACGACTTATTCATTAAGTGATAACAATAGCTTAAGTCCTAGTCAAGTCTAAAATCATTAACTTATCACTTATTAAACGTCATTGAAACTATTGGAATGACTTTTGGGTAGTCTGTGAATCAGAAACTGCCACCGCTTATTAAGTTGGATGGTACTTGCATTCCTGACGTTCCGCAGCCAACTTCTACTTACGAGACCTACGATACCAGCTCTTCTTCTACAGCTTCTTTGAATTTTTTGGATAGGTTAATTATCCGCTCAGTTTGTATCTCTCGTATCCAAGCGGGACAGTTCTACAAATACATATTTGTTTGTTATTAATGTACTGTAATACATGACGACCTCCGTGGCGGAACGGGTAGCTCTCGGACTGCCACGCTGGAGGTTGCTGGTTCGAATAGGCCAATGTTCATATGATGAATATGAATGTTGGTATGAGTCTTGGATGTTTATATATTTATTTAAGTATGTGTATCCGTTATCTAGTAACCATAGCACAGGCTCTGCCTAGTTTGAGACTGGATAATTGGTGTGAATGTCTGAGATATTTATTTATTTATACGCGCCGGTCTCTGTATAGGTAATTTTGTTTCCATTTACTCCTTATGGGGTGTGACGTCACCCTCTATATCTTCGTCGGCAGTTCTAACATTCTTCTCTTAATGCCAAGCCTTCCCGAGTTTCCATATTAACTTGGTTGTGTTATTTGTCACCAGATATCCGCGTGCAGCTGTCGGAGCAGACGCGGGTGCTGGAGGCTCGCGCCGAGGCGGCGGCGGGCGTGGCCGGCGAGCTCAGCGACTACTGCCGCCGGCGCGCAGACCTCGAGCACGAATATGCGCGCGCGCTGGACAAGCTGGCGCGCGCAGCCACGCAACGACATAAGGACCAGAAGCACAAGTACGTAAAGTCATGTGTATTTCTCCGCAACGCCCGGAGACGATGAAAACGAAAAGGCTGATCTGCTGCCGCGATTGCCTTCAAGCCTTCTTTCGAGCAAGATCCGAAACAGGGTGGACAATGGATCCCAACCTTTTGTCAAAATCAAAATATTTATTTTCAAAATTGGAATACATTATTCTCTTTTTGACGTCAAATTCTGCCTTAAACTACTCCACTTCCACCTGTATAACCGAGGGGAAGAAGTGGCAACAAACCCAACGGCACAGGGCCCTACCTTTGATTTATCTTATTCATTACAATCATTAAGTCTACCTATGCTGAGCCATCAAGCACTCCATGGACTTTTATCAAGAAACCTCCTATTGCATTGCCGTAGGATGTGATATGGGATTTGCCGTGTGGTTTCCGGTAGAGTAGAATAGGACCATTCCAACTCTTCCTGTGTATGTCGTACAAGGCGACTAAGGGATTACATTATAAAACATCACTCAGGCCTCCCCAACCCGTCTGGCCAGCGCGGGGAGTGTAGGCCAAATGCTCCGTCTGTCTCCGGCAGATGAGAGAGGGTTGTGCTCCTGCAGTGGAGACGTAAATAACCTGATGATGAGAGGATGGGATAGCTGGACTGACTGCACAAGACTCCCGCCTTCGAGGAGTCAGTGCATTGACTGTCACCTCAGTCTAAGAATAAGAAGAAAGACATTTAATCCTGCAAATGCGCGCGCACTACATTGCCCCATCCGTTATGTTATGTTTTGTCGAAGAAATTAATGTTTTCTACTTTGTGAATTTGTATTGAGTCGATCTGCCTCAAGTGCGCGGTTTGATCTACAGAGCAACTGGCTTTAACGCTATCTGTGCTGTCCATCCATAGGTCTACTAGGTAGATATTGAGAGTGTGTATGGTGTTTGTTGTATTGCCGTGTGGTTCCCGGCTTAGAATAGGGCCACCCCCATCTTTCCCGTGGGTGTCGTCAAGGCGACTAAAGGATTGTACCAGGGACGGGCAGCAGCGTTCTCCTGTGTTTGTATGTTAAGATCATTTACTGCGATCACCAATCCGCCTGCCAAGCGTGGTGATTACGGCAAATCCTCCAATGGACAACTTATCAAAAGTGGTACTCTATTGGGGAGGCCTATGTCCAGCAGTGGACGTATTTAGGCTGATGATGATGATGGTGTTTGTTGCAGACGCGAGCAGTGGGCGCTGACTGGCGCGTTCTCGTGCTGGCAGGCGGCGCTGGAGAACACGCGGTCGCTGTCGCGTGACCATGCGGCGCTCGCCGACCTGTACGGCGGGCCGCTCGCCGCGCGGCTGCAGCGCGCCGCGGACGACGCGCTTCGGCTGCACCGCAAATGTCGCGACATAGGTACGTGACAACCGAACGCCTGTCGAAGTACTACGTAGTCTTTAGTCTTCTTTATCTCGTCCGCCGTTTGAAGGTTATCTCTGCAGTTGGTCGGTGCACTTGGAAAGGGAGAAGAACACACCTATTTTGAGTTTGCCTCCAGAACTGATCTGCCATCGATCCTGCGACAAATATGGACTCCAATACTCCAATAGCTTGATAATTCTCTAAGTTGCTTCTGTCATCTTCATCATCATCAGGTTATTTTTGTCTCCACTGCAGGAGCACAACCCTCTCTCATCTGCCGGAGACAGACGGAGGATTTGGCCTACACTCCCCGCGCTGGCCGGACGGGTCGGGGAGGCCTGATTGATGTTTTATAATGTATTCCCTTAGTCGCCTTGAGTAGAATAGGACCACTCCAACTCTTCCCGTGGATGTACGACATCCACGGGAAGAGTTGGAGTGGTCCTATTCTACTCTACCGGAAACCACACGGCTCATCTGTCATCTTAGTATTTGGATATCGGGACCCGGATATAGGGTCATAATGGTCATATCATATCAGCCCTTGGCCGTCCACTGTCACAGGCCTTTTCCAATAAACGCCACCACACCCGGTCCTCCGCCTTCCGCATTCAGCCGCTTCCGGCTACCTTCCACAGGACGTCGGTCTATCTGGCGGCGGGGCGTCCCACCGCTCATATCCTTTGAAGAGACTCCGACCGTAGCCCCCTCCACTGCTCCCTGAAAGAATTTTTACACGTGGACCAGACCCACTGTATTTTTTCTGCGTCACTAAATATACAGAGTGTCCGGAAAGGAGATGTAGATAAATAAGGGGGAGATAGAGTGCATCATTCTGAACATTTTTGACGGCATATGCATATGATCATCATCATCAGCCCGAAAGAGTCCACTGTTGGACATAGGCCTCTTCCAAGGCGCGCCACTGAACCCGATCCTCGGTTCTTCTCATCCAGTCACTACCAGCCGCCCTACGCAGATCGTCTCTCCATCTAGCCAGGGGGCGTCCCACACTACGCTTGCCCAGTCGCGGTCTCCACTCGACTTGCTATTATTTCCGAGATATTGACAAAATGTTGTTTTTGTACATAGAAATGCTTCCAGAGTGGGTACAACCTCTCAGATGGGCCGTTGAAAGTTATTTATGTGTGATTCCTCGTAATCAGTATCCGAGCGTCACGAGGAGCTCGGCCTGGCGCTGGCGGAGGCCGGCGCGGCGGGCAAGGCGCACGCGGCCGCGGCGGCCGAGTGGCGCGCCGCCGCCGACAAGCTGCGCCACGCACACCAGGCCAGGGAGCTCCTCGCCGCCGCAGACCCCCCGCGACCCAAGAAGCTCAAGGCGCTAGACAAGGAGCTGGAGAAGGTTCATTCGGAATATATATTTTTTTATTCCTGATAGATTTACTATCTCGTCTGATAGTGAGTGACGATGGGGCTAAGGTGGAGCGCGCTTACCATAAAAACAAAAGAAGAAAGATACTTTACTGCGCATGGTTATACAAAACCATGTTGGACCTGGAATTTGTTTTGATTGACATGTTGGCTTGTTCGCAAGTGATTTACGGTGGGGGGCCGAATTAAAGGGGGAGCCGAATATGAGGTGCAGGGAGGTGGTAGGGAACGACAAACATACCTATCGTCCAGCACATTTCTTTGCCGATCCTTTAGCTGGGATCCCACTGTTATCATCATATCAGCGCTTACACATCCACTGCTGGACATAGGCCTTCCCCAATGGACGCCAAGTTGTCAAAAAGGCAATAGCGACTGACGAACGATTAAAAACAAACATATATTTACTCCCGATCAACGATCGACAACTGTTCGTTTTTAATCTGTAGTTGAGAATGGTTTTTGCTGATGGAAACTATAAAGGTTTATTCGTATGTTAGCGGCGCACGCGCCACAGCGAGTGCCGCGCGCGGGCGCTGCGCGCGCGCGCCGACTACGTGCTCAGCCTGGAGGCGGCCAACGCCACGCTGCAGCGGTACTACCTCGACGATATTGCAGACATAATGCTGGTGAGCGGCGCTCTTGTAATAAGCTGTTTTGAACAAAATAATGCTGGGAGGTTTTGTATGGAACTCACGCACTCATCATCATCAGCCTATATACGTCCACTGCTGAACATAAGCCTCCCTTTTTGTGGGCTGTCCGTTGGGGGATTTGCCATAATCACCACGCTTAGCAAACGGATTGCTGATCGCAGTGATGATCTTAATGTAACACAGGGGAACGCTGCTGGCCGTCCCTGGTGCAATCCCTTAGTCGCCTTGACGACGCCCACGGGAAGATTTGCGGTGGCCCTATCCTAAGCCGGGAACCACACAGCAATGACCTACTTATAGCAGTCAATAACAATAAGTAATTAATATGCTAAAAAATAATATTATGGGCTACCCTTGTGCAACTAACATCTAGGTTAAGATATTGTGTACGTATTAATAAATAGTAAAAAAAATATAAAAAGGTCTTATTAAGTAAAACAATGGTTACTATGGCAGCTAATCTCATCATCATCAGGTTATTTTCGTCTCCACTGCAGGAGCACAGCCCTCTCTCATCTGCCGGAGACAGACGGAGGATTTGGCCTACACTCCCCGCGCTGGCCAGACGGGTTGGGGAGGCCTGATGATGTTTTATAATGTATTCCCTCAGTCGCCTTGTACGACATCCACGGGAAGAGTTGGAGTGGTCCTATTCTACTCTACCGGAAACCACACTCTCTTAGATCCCTTAGCGTATCACTTATTGTAAACGTTTGCTGTTACTGGGTGGGTACTAAAATGCCTATAACGCCATAAATACAGGCAACTGAGACTAGCCGCCATAGTAAGTATTGTTCTACTTAATAAGACCTTTTTATTGCCGTATTTTTTTTTGCTATTTGTGGTCGAGACCGAAACGCCTATCATACTTTAATCTACAATCGACCGCTTCGTTGGCCTAGTGCAGGAGTCGGCAACCTTTTGATTTGGAAGAGTCAGAAATGACAATTTGCAAAATTTCAAAGTTTTTAAACAGCCACAATTTTTTGCCCACAATAAATAGTAGGTACTTGCATAAATAAAGTTTTTTTGATAAAAAAAAAACGAATCTATTTATTCCTAAGAAAAATATCTATTTACTCATATATAAGTAGTGCTTTTTCACAACAAATTAGATAATATATATATGGTATTATCAGATAATCACTTATTGGGTCCGACTCTGAAAGCACACATTTAAAATTTGACCGCGCTAAAATTGGTTTCGTCTTTATCTTCATAATACTGTGCGACAAGGATAGCACCAGTTTTAGTGCTGTCAAATTTTAACGTTGTGCCAGAATCGAGCCCATTATTGAAGTAAAAAATTAAACAAGGATTTTACAATTCACAAATATAACACCGGGGCCAATGGAACTAAAGAGCCGCAGCTTCACATCCAAAGAGCCGCATGTGGCTCGCGAGCCGCAGGTTGCCGACCCCTGGCCTAGTGGCTTTGTTGTTAGACCCGAGCACCAGATGTTGTGGGTTCGATTCCCATCAGGGTCAGACAAGTTTGTACAATTTGTTTAATGTTATTGTGTGTTATTTATTAACGTGATACGTACGGGTTGTTTAACACTAGATGGTGCTAGTAGTTTCAAATTTTTCCTGAATTTATTTATCATTTTTTTATAAATAATAAATTTTACCTGTCTGCTAGGTTACCATACAAAGTATCCAATCATTTATGACAAAATTTAATGTTTCGTTAATGAATATATCTGCACCTACGAGTACTATTTGAATGCATAACATTTTACTCTGAAAGTTGGTAAGCAAATAAACTTTAAACCTTGTCACAAATGATTGAAAACTTCGAGCGGTAGTCTGTGTAGAAGGCCGACGAAATTGATTTTTATCAAAAATCAGTAATATAGTTATATCGCGTAACGATAGAACTAACACGAAGTGTAAGCGATTTTTAGAGAAAGGGTGCACGATCGTGAATAATAATAATAAATATCTCAGACATTCACATCAATTATCCAGTCCCGAACTAGGCAGAGCCTGTGGCTGTGGTATGGTTACTAGATAACGGATACACATACTTAAATAAATATATAAACATCCAGGACTTGGGTACAAACATTCATATTCATCATACGAACATTTGCCCCTAGCGGGATTCGGACCCGAGAGCTTCCCGTTCCGCCGCGGAGGTCGTCAAATAAGTGAACATGTGGTGTGTGTGGCAGTGCATGGAGGTGGGGTTCGAGGCGGTGGTGGGCCGGCTGGCGCGCACGGCGGGCGCGGCGGAGCAGGCGCGCGCGCGCGCGGCGGGCGCGGCGGCCGGCGCGCTGCTGGGCGCGGCCGCCGCGCTGGACGCGCTGGCCGACCGGCAGCGGCTGGTGTGCGCGCACGCCGCCGCCTTCGCGCCGCCGCGCCCGCTGCCCTACCGCGGCCCGCCGCCCGACGCACAGGTACGCTCTATTTAATACTACCTGTTGCCCGCGACGACAACTTAACATCACAAATTATTATGTATTTCCCGTAGGAATTGCATGTTTTCCGGGATAAAAACTATCCTGTGTCCTATTCCAGGACCTGATCTATGTGTGTGCCAAGTTTCATCCCGATCCGTCCAGTGGTTGAAGCGTGATTGAGTAGCAAACATCCAAATATCCAAAATTTCTCATTTATAATATTAGTAGGATTCATTTAACTTCACCTGCTGGATAGTATGTGCAAGTTTAAGCTGCTATGAGAGAGGGAAAGGAGATAGAGGAGTAGTTTATCTATTTATTTATTACAAAGAGTTGTGCACTGAAATCGTGTTAACATAGAACGGTTATTTCAGTCCCCCGTGTGCTGATTTTCTGACCCAGCGCGCCCCTTCCGCGCACCACATATGCCTGGCGGTCACGTTTCTAGTCAGGAGATACAGTTATGCAGTTAGAAAGGCCTACACCTCATATCATGAAGCAAAATAATTTTTCGTAGCTCATAGTTTCACTTCAAAGTGTTTTCCTTCAGGATTGATACTAAATCATCTGTTAACTAATTTAAATGTGGCACATTTGAAGATCTTTTGGTGATGTTTGCCCGACCTTGACTCGGCGCTATATCGGATATATTGCAAATTGTTGGCTCGCGTGTCGCCACTCTATCCTAATAGAATCTCTATGGAGTTGTCTGTACAAGGCACAAGGGACATTCCCGCCTCCTCACCATTCTCCCCCCGCAACTCCTCTAAGCGAGTATCAACGGAGGTAACTGCAAAGACACCTACCAATGAAGGTAGGGCAAGTCCCAGGTCATGAATTTACGTTACGCTACCTTCGACCCCAGACAAATTTAATTAAAGAAGTAAAGAACAAAAGTAGGAAGGCACAAGGGACAGTAGTATGATACCTGTAGACTAATCAGCCGAGTGTTATCGCTCTACACAAGGGAACCTCCTCTATACAGGGTGGAGCAGAAAAGTGTCACCGGCCGATTATTCCTTAACTAATAAAGGTATCTGAAAAATTTAAACAGACATAGCTAATAGGAGCCTGGTGCTAAAAAGGATGATTGACTAAAAAAACATAAATAGTTCCAGAACAAAAGGTGACTTTTTCCCATAAGAGGTATATTTTTAACACCAATCGAATGCACTATAATATCATCTACATAAAAGGTATAAGATTACAAGAAATAATGGGTCGGTCTCACTATTCTCTTCCATCCTGTTCAAAGGTACAGTACTGACATGAGCATGTGTGGTGCGTGTGTTCCAGGACGCGGAGATGCGGTCGCTGGTGGAGGGGGGCGCCGCGGAGGAGCAGGACGAGGCGGCGCGGCAGGTGGCGGGCGAGCTGGCCGCGCGCCTGCTGCAGCTGGAGGCGGGCGCGCGCGCGCTGCGCGCAGAGTGCCGCGAGAACGCCAAGACGCTCGACGCCGCCGAGGCGGAGCTGGTGCGGCAGGTCGGTGCCACACACATTTCTCTACTCCCCCTCCTCCCTCCTCCCTACTCCCCTCCTTCCCCCCCTCCTCCCTACTCCCCCCCTCCCCCCCTCCTCCATACTAATCCCTACTCATATCTACTAATTCCTAGTCCTTCCTACTCTTCCCTACTCATCCATACTCATTCCTACTCATCCATACTCCTTCCTACTCTTCCCTACTCATCCATACTCATTCCTACTCATCCATACTCCTTCCTACTCCTTCCTACTCTTCCCTACTCATCCATACTCATTCCTACTCATCCATACTCCTTCCTACTCCTTCCTACTCTTCCCTACTCATTCCTACTCATCCCTACTCATATCTACTCATTCTAGCAGAGGCTAGTGATTTCTGGGTAGCTAAATAACGGTTATCGACACGAGAAATAACCCACGTCCATTTTGTTATTGCGTATTTGGCATCAGAAAACAGATAACGGCGAATTTACAAAACACACAATACATTGACCGCCCTGTAAGCACAATATATAAAATGTATCTGTGACGTCACTCGACCTAGTGCTGACAAAACACCAGCGCCGCAGTTCGCGTAGCGTGCTGCAGCGTTATGCTGAGTTAACGCCATTTTGTTGCTGCGACACATACCTTTAATTATATTTTGAAATTTTATTTTAATATTATATACTGACATAGATAGTATGTTATATACTATGACATTTGAATTGTTGATATTGTAATTTATATTTTGTACATTATTTTATTTTATGACGATCCCTTTTACCATATTAGAATGACATGTAAAATTAAATTTTTAAATCTAATCTATTTAAATTGTAGTTTGTAAACCTGTTCTGTATATTTTTCATGTATGTGTGTGTCGTAGCTATTAATAAATAACCTATTCTATTATATTCTGTGAGTGCAGATGGAAGGGGGCGCAATAGATGTGAGCGGGCTGTTCGGCGCCGGCGCGACGACGCCGGTGGCGGCCGCGCTCGCCGGGGCCGCGCCGCCCGCGGACGACGACGCCCCCAGGCGGGACCAAGAGGACTATTACCTCGCGGTGAGTGTTACTACTTCATCATCATTATAGGCTTTTTTATTCTTGATGGGTTTGCGCTTGACCTCAATCTCACCTCACGGTGAGACCTAAGGTGGAGCGCGAGAAGATGCCTATTCACTCTTACTTTAAAAAGATTAAAATTGTACTTGTCCGGGAATACCCAAGCTGGCAGAGAGTTCCGTTCCTTAGCAGTTCGCATTATGAACGAGGAAGCAAAACGCTTCGTGCGAGAGCGTGGTATGTCTACTGCATAAGGATGAAGTCCCTCACCACAAATGTAACCTGTAGAAAACCGAAAGACAGGCTACACTGCGAAGATGTTTGAGGCTCTGTAGCTTGATATTTACCAGAGCATCGTCGCCAATGAGCTTTCGGGCACGACGTTCAACCGCGTTCAGAGGAGCCAGCTGATACTTTGTATTAGTAACTTATTTAGTTTTAAAATTGCGCAATAAAGAATATATATATATATAGCACAGAAATCCTAGTTTGCGATCAGACAAGTGTAGTTAATAGTATATGTAATATTTATATTAATGTTTTGATTTCGACTTTTGCTTGTTTGGTGTTTGCAGAAGTTCCGCTCGTACGTGTCGTGCGCGGGCCGGCTGGCGCGGCTGGAGAGCAAGGCGGCCGCCGTGCGCGGGCGGCTGCTGGGCGGCGGCGGGGGCGGCGCGGGCGCGGGCGCGGGCGCGGGCGGGTCGCCGGGCGCGGCGCGCGCGTCCCCGCCCACGCCGCCGCGCCGCGCCGCGCTCCGCCGCGGGCACTTCGCCGCGCCGCTCGCCGACCGCCTGCCCACAGTGCTCGTCTCCTGCGTGAGAGTCATAGCCACTTACGGTACGCTGCCTCTTGTTGACTGTGCAACTTTTTCACTCGCTCTTTCAAGTACGAGAGCGAGTACCGGGCACCAGAGCGAGTACCGGGCACCTCCCCCGTGATTCGGCCTGTGTGACCTACATGTCGAAAGGCCATGGGAGGTGGGGGTCTGTATACTCCCTCCTTCAAGCCGGGGGCGGCCCTAGGTCACCGGGCATCATCATAAACGGGGGCGTCGAAAATCCAACGACAGATCGTGGACACAAAAACCCAAGCACCTTAATACCACTCAACCTAGGGAATTGCGGGGGTGCCTCTCGTACAAGCCGACTAAAAGGGGTCATCGGGGATGCGGGTTCTATCCTACGCGTCCCCGGGGAGGGCGGCAGCAACGGGGCGGCATCGTTGCTGCTGCAGGCACCGCTAGGGTGCGAGGGGTGGGACCAAGTATCCCCCCGCGCGAGCGGCGGGGCGCTGGACGCATGCTCGGGGCGATCTCCAGGGGTCCCTCCTTCATCTGTGCGTCGGGGACGCCACCGCGAGGTTCTAGTCGGTGCGAACCCGACATAACCTGCTCGTCCCCCCGAGGCGTTACGAGAATTGAGGGGCCGCCATGAGATTTGGCACTACCTAAAACGACTACCACGTTTGTCTGTTTGTTGTGTTGCAGGGCTGCGGCACCAGGGCATCTTCCGCGTGTCCGGGTCGCAGGTGGAGATGCAGGCGCTGCGGGCCGCCTTCGAGCGCGGCGAGGACCCCCTGGCGCACGTCAGAGACGCCTCGGACATCAACTCGGTGAGACGGGCTTGGCTACCGTGTAACAACCTTCTGCTGGAGAAAGAGAGTAGTAGTAGCTGTTTAGTGGAGTAATAATCCAAAGAAACATTTATTAACGTGACACTGGGCTAGATTCTGAAGGCATACATTTAAAATTTGACAGCGCTAAAATTGGTTTCGTCTTTATCTTCATAATACCGTGTGGCAGGGATAGCAACAATTTTAGTGCTGTCTAATTTTAACATTGTACCTTCAGAATCAGGCCCATTGTTTATTCAAAGTCTACAACAATTAAGTATTGTAACGCCCAGTGCTTGGCAACACTGCCACATTCTTACGTCAGGGTCAGTTAAATGTTCTGCGTAGTAACTGCACAAGTTTCATTGTGAATGTGAACAAGTTGCGGCTCCTTGCGTGGAACAGAGCGATTGTTTGGAATGCTCCATCTAGTAGGACAAAGAGATCGATGGTTACAATCCCAGGTGTGCGGGCTGCTGAAGCTATACCTGCGCGAGCTGCGGCCGCCGCTGGTGCCGGCCGCCGTGGGGGAGCAGCTGGTGCGCGCGGCCGCCCCCCCGGCCTGCGCCCCGCCGGCCTCCGCCCCCGCGCCCCCCGAGGCCGAGCTGGTGGGCCGCCTTCGCGACGCGCTGTCGGCGCTGCCCACGCCCAACATGATCGTGCTGCGGTATCTCACCGCATTCCTTGCGCAGTCAGTACCCAACTCCTTATATTTACCTATGATTAAGAAATTTTATAATTTCCTGAAAATAGAAACTGGGTATGTTCGGATGTTGGGTTTTTCTGCAATATCGACGTAACATATACTCAAGTATTTTTTGGTTAACAGAATTTAAAATAATAAATATATTGTAATAATTCATATTAAGTGGCTTTCCTTGGTCCGCTTTTCGCCTCGTGATACCCCTTGACGTGATGTGTTGCGAACAACATCACCGCCTTTTTGAGGTACCACGATTAGCTAGGGAAATAATTGTCCACCTCATCAGAGCCTCGCATGATTCGGTAAGGCTAATAATGCACGGAGTTCACCCATCTCCGGGATGTCGGCACGCTTACGACCAGGCTAGCCCCTGGACACGCATCCATCGGCACGACAGACCTAGGATTGGCGGACAGGACAGGGATCGGGGCGAGGGAGATAGGAGATGGGGGGGTATGGATAAGGATTATAGGGTATGTATGGGATACCGCTATACGGAAGGATAGTGGGATTGTAGTAGCGATTTCTCGGGAAGCCGGGACCGCATACCCGTGACTCGTCTGGATAGCACCGGGCAGGCAACTACCAGAGCCAAGTCACCTGACATCAATCATGCTGTAGCTGTACGAATTGTTGTTCACACGTAATGCCTACCGAGTCGCTAGCTCGCGTGGGGACACCTATTACAAATAAAATGTGATTAGTCGTTTGCTATATAGTAAGTGTATGAAAGTAGGACAAACCTATATTTCTGACATATCAACTTCCTGAAAAATAATATTCGCAGTAACGCAGTATCAATATTAGTAAATCGAGTGAGATCACCTACCGCTTCCCCTCTGTATAATGACCCAAATAATATAAAAACTGACTTTGCAGCCTGACGGAGTACAGCGAGCATAACATGATGGACGCGTGGAACCTGGCCATCTGCCTGGGGCCGACGCTCATGGCGGCGCGCGGCGAGGGCGGCGCCCAGGTACCACTATTGGCGTGAAACGTCTGTCACTTTGGAATATACACTTCATCATCAACCGATTAATCGGTTATGCCCAGTGATCGGCCTTAGAGTCCCCGCAGACTGCAAACTTTATATCGGCCGATAATTTAGTCAGGCTCTTAAACAGTATAAAGATGTATGCAAGTGCGCACACTATGACGATTTGTTGGCCCAGTGTGCGCACTAGCAGCTCAATCCGACTAAATTGTCGGCCGATATAAAGTTTGCCGTCTGCGGGGACTCTTAATATTTAATCGTCAGCCGGAATTAAAAAAAAATTGCGAATTTGAAACAACATTAGTACCAGACATCTTTGTTATTCAAATAATCGTCTAAAATAAATAAATAAAAAATATATATAAATATGTCAGACATTCACACCACAATTATCCAGTCCCAAACTAGGCAGAGCCTGTGCTATGGTTACTAGATAACGGATAGACATACTTAACTAAATATATAAACATCCAAGCCTTGGGTACAAACATTCATATTCATCATACGAACATTTGCCCCTAGCGGGATTCGATATTATTATCAGCCGAAATACGTCTACCGCTGAACATAAAACTTCCCAATAAAATGCCGCTTTTGATGGACTGTCCATTGGGGGATTTGCCATAAACACTACACTTGGCAGACGGATTTGTGGTCGCAGTAATGATCTTAATATACACAGTAGAACGCTGCTACCTATCCCTGGTGCAATCTCTTAGGCGCCTTGACGACACCTACCGGAAGATTGGGGGTGGCCCTATTCTAAAGCCGGGAACCACACGGCAATATACACTTGATAATAATAAATTTTTATTTATTTCTTCTCACAAGGTAAATACATACAGTAGGAATCATTATGCTAGGCTTAACAATAGATGAATGGACAGCATTTGCCTTGTGAGAAGAAATAAATAAAAAATTATTATTATTAAGTGTATATTGCCATGTGTGTATAATAAATATTACATATACAGGTTGGAACAGAAACGTGTCACTAGCCTATTATTTCTTGACTAATAAAAATATCCTTAAATTCAAACTGATATAGCTAGCCTGATGCTAAACAGGATGTAACTGAAATTTAAAATGTTCTCACAAAATAAAACATAAATAGAACAAAAGTTCGGGAACTCGAACTTAGGTGACTTTTCTATACCCATGTGGGATGATTTTTAACACCATTCGAAAGCCCTATTGATCATCTACATAAAAGGATACCTATTAAAATCCAGTAGTTATCTAAATAATACAATCCAAATACGCAGTGGCTGCTTTCATTATTTTTTATTAATTCTTCGCAACTAGTTAAAAAAAAAAATTAAAAAAATCTACTAGTTCGATAAATGTATTTAAAAATCTAGCCATCTTCTAATAACTAGTTACGCTAAATAATACGAAACTGTGACGTATTATAGTAGTATTACGAAAACAACGCAAATTTTGATATTGCTGATGTAGATGATAAAAAGAACTTTCGATTTACGTTATTACACGTGTGTGTGTCGCAAATTCTTTGGTGACACTTGATCGAACAAGACCCGGCCACACTAACCAGTGAGCATGTGTGCGCGCGCAGGTGACGGCGCAGAACCTGGTCAACGAGGTCGTGAAGCGCGTCATCGTGCACCACCTGGACCTGTTCCCGCAGCACGTGGCGCCGCACACGCTCTACACCAGGTACAGGTACGTCCGTACGCCCACTAGGTACGGGTATGTCCGTACTCCCACTAGGTACGGGTATGTCCGTACTCCCACCAGGTACGGGTACAGGTTATGTCCTATTCCAGGACCTAACCTATATGTATGCCAAGTTTCATCACTATCCGTCCAGTGGTTGAAGCGTGATTTAGTAACAAACATCCAAATATCCAAACTTTCACATTTGTAATATTAGTAGGATGTCACATGTTCCGTTAGAGAACACAAAATGGCGTTTTAGTTCCGACGGATATTATCCGAAATGCTTACGGAGTAGATGGGTATGAAAAATAAATAATAAAATAAAAATTTATTCATCTCTTCAAAAGAATACATCCAAAAACTGTTTGATCACCTGATAACTTTTTCTCTCCTATTGACAGCTGAGGTGATGATGATTGTTTTAATTTGACAGCGAGGTGGAGCCTGGCGCGGAAGGTGAGGCTCTAGACGAGGCCGACGGAGAGGCGGAGAACGGGGAGGCAGTGGGGGTAGACGGGGAAGGGGAGGGGGAGGGGGAGGAGGGCGATTCGCGCGACGACCTGTCGCTGTACGCCGACGATGATGGTACGTACAGTTTTTTTATGGGGGTTTATGACCCTGAAAACAGTCCTTTTGAGCCTGTCTGAATTGTGACCAGTTTGTGATACTTCGTTTGAGGGATATTAGTGTATAATGATCACAATAGTACTTATTAAGATTAGATTAGATTAGATTTATTTATTTCACTTTTACATCTTATAAATTCAATTTTACATGTCATTCTAATATGGTAAAAGTGTTAGTGGACAATTCCGTCTAAATGCAAGGTAACTGAAAACTGTTTGTTTGGTCACCAGACGAGATCAGTGAAGACGGGGAGAGCGGCGAGTGGCGCGATCGGGACTTCAGTGGACACCACAGGTTTGATACTTTGTGCTTTATTAGCTTCTGTCCTACGACTTATTGTCCCATGGAAAATGGGAAATGTTTCATTAATCCTTGATGAAGCCATCAAATCAATGATTGTTTACCATCTCTTTGGGTCGGTGGCGTGCAGAGTTCGTGGGTTCTAAAAAGGGAAGTAAACAAATGGCTATAACCGTTCTATTTTGATAGGATTTCTGTGGCTGTGCTTTACGTACGTTTGAAGTTTCCTTATACCTCAACGCACCTTAAGCATCCAGCCCCCCCCCCCCCCCCCCACTGTGTGTCATCATCAGGTTATTTTCGTCTCCAGTGCAGGAGCACAACCCTCTCTCATCTGCCGGAGACAGACGGAGTATTTGGCCTACACTCCCCGCGCTTGGGGAGGCCTGATTGATATTTTATAATGTAATGTGTGTGTACCCACCCAATAATATAATAAATAAGTATTTAATGTATGTTCCTTTCTCGCGCAGGTCCGGCAGCGTGGACCGGCAGCTCTCGGCCATACCGCAGGTACCGCTCGAAACGCTCGTCTGACTCCCACGCCCACGCCCACGCCTACCACTTGCCAGCTAGTTGTCTACAGTAGTTGCTGCATTAACAACTAGGGACATAACTATTCGAGGCAGATGCTTGTGATTTCAATTACTATTTATTGAACGAAAAATATGCACAGATACAATATAGGCGGTCTTATCGCTAAAAGCGATTTTAAGACAACCCTCGGGTAGGGGATGGATTTCTGGGTCGCTTTACATCATCATCCGAAATAAATACTCTAGCGTAACGTAAACCTCCCTAATAGAATGATACTATTTGTAGGCTGTCCATTGGGGGATTTGCCATAATCTCCACGATTGGCAGGCGGATTGGTAATCGCAGTAATGATCTTATTACACACAGGAGAACGCTGCTTGCTGCCCATCCCTGGTGCAATACCCTAGTCTTCTATATTACTACTATACTTTCCCATATTGTCCGAACCACAGAGCGCAGCCTTATTCTATGTTGGAACCGCTAAAACAAATACACAGATAAGTTTTTTTTAAAGCAGCATTTTCTTTCACTATCAATTTACATAATAAAACAACGTACGTTTCTTTTAGAGAATGACCGGATTCGAATCCTGAGTCGTGTTGAGTAATTTTTTTAAAATGTCCGGGTTTTAATACCGAATCGCGATTAATTATTCTGAGAAAATATGGACGAAGGAAAGACACTTTGAAATGTTACATTGCGCAAAGTGGCTATACATCGTCTCTGCCTACCCCTCTGGGACCAAGGCGTGAGCATTATGTATGTATGTAAAATATGGATGCGTTTTTTCTTATCTCTAAAAATCGACGTTACGGTTCCTTACAACAATTTAGTCTCTTATAGTTTCTGACTTACCCATACTGACCAGTCTTGATGTATACCTTTTATAGAAACAGCTATTTGCAAACAATATTCACCATAATCATATCAGCCCTTAGAACGGCACCACATCTGGTCCTCCGCCCTCCGCATTCAACCACTTCCGGCAACCTTTAGAAACAATACTGCCGATATGTGTATGATATTTTGCGATCCAGAAATCACTACCATCTGCTTCAGAAAAGTTCGATCCCTGGTAATTATGTTGATCTTAAAATTTAGACTTGTTTTGCAAGAATCTAAGGTAGAATATTCTAGCGTTACAACAGTCTTCATTATCCTCACCCCAAAAGTTGATAAGAAGAATATATTTAATTAAATATTTCATCAATGTAGACCAGAAACTTACTGTGAACTGGTGTTATCTCTTCAATTTGGTAGGTGACGAATAATAACGGCGGTTGAAACGCCCGAATATTTACCACAGAGTTTATTAATATACAGTCTTTGCTCTAAAGCCCATGTAGTTGTAGATATTAAGCTCAAAACATAGAGCGCGAATGCGTGGCGGAGGCGTGGCGAAAGCGGTACGCTCCATACAAACCGGTAATCCAGCACGTCTCCGCCACGCGTTCGCCTTCTGTGTGTTTCGCGCTTTAATGATAATAATATAGTTTTTTTGGTTGAAACGGGCAGAGGTAAATAGCAAAAAAATATTCCCCTGTAATTTATTGATAGTTTATTTCTGTCAGACGCGTAGCTCCCTCTCGTGGGTTTACTCCGAAATGTACCTAACATTCCAATTATATTGGTGGGAATAATCAAATTGAGCGTTGTTGTGCGTGAATAGGACGCATAGCGAATGTGTTTCATCACGATCCGTCCAGTGGTTGAAGCGTGATTGAGTAACAAACATCTAAATATCCAAACTTTCGCATTTATAATATTAGTAGGATTATACAAGTTAAATAATACAATCCAAAGGATTGGTCTTCACCCGCACAGACCGCCCAGTGGTTGGAGTGAAATGGGTGATAACCGTGGTGGTTACATATCTCTGCTCATTTGCGTGCCATTTTTTTACTCACTCGACTCACCCGCGACGGGCGCTACCCGCCTGACAGACAGTCTCAAAATATATAATTTTAATTTGCCAGCTTCATTGGCCATAAGCGGTAAAGAATTAAAGCAATAAGCATGTTGTTTGTCCTAACCCTGTGTTGTGACACCAAAATATCTTCCGTGAATTGTAACGTGTCTAACAGTTTGCAGCAAAAGTCTAGAACGTTAACATTTCATACATCGCATTTAAGCCCATTTTGAAAAGGAGCCCGGAGGGGAGACCTGCCCTGTTGGCTAAGTAGACCGTAAACAGTTTTGGCAACCTTTCGGAAATTGTCAAAAAAGGGGTCGAACCTGAAAGAGTCCACTGCTGGACACAGGCCTCTCCCAAGGCGCGCCACTGAACCCGATCTTCGGTTCTTCTCATCCAGTCACTGCCAGCCGCCTTACGCAGTTCGTCGCTCCATCTAGCCTATACCTCATACCATGAAGCAATTTTTTTTCATAGCTCATAGTTTCACCTCAAAGTGTTTTCCTTCATGATTTATACTAATTGGTTATTAAATTAGATAACAGATGATTTTAAAATGTGCATCTTTTATCTAATTTAATAACCAATTAGTGTCAATCATGAAGGAAAACACTTTGAGGTGAAACTATGAGCTACGAAAAATTATTTTGCTTCATGGTATGAGGTGTTGTTTGCTATAATTCTACCAAAATTACTCGTTTCTTCGCTAATTGAAGAATTAGAAATCATCAGTCATAGTAAACCAGTTTGACCACTTTTTGACAATTTCCAAATGGTTGCCAAAACACTTTACGGTCGTCTTAGCTAGCAGGGCAGAAATATTCTTTGCGTTTTTCGCACTGATTTTAACAATTTGAACCTTAAAGCAACACCAACAAGTTTTCTTTAGATGCAATGTGTTCTCTTCCTGTCATTATCATCAGCCGAAATACGTCGACTGCTGAACATAAGCCTTCCCAATGGAATTCCACTTTTGGTGGGCTGTCCATTGAGCGACTTGTCACAATCACCAGGCTTGTCACCATCACGACAGGTGGATTGGTGATCGCAGTAATGATTTTAATATACACAAGAGAACGCTGCTGCCCGTCCCTGGTTCAATAACTTAGTCGCCTTGACGACGCCTTGGGAAAATTTTGGGTGACCCTATTCTAAGCCGGGAACTACACGGCTCCCTTCCTGTACCCTTCATTTATATTAAATTCATTATTTTGGAATTTTTCACAAATACACAGATGTACCTAGTAGAGGGCAGAGCCTAAGGCAAACTCCCTCTTTGTTGCTTTAAGATTTAAAAGTTATGAAGTATGTTATATTGCTGTCAGGTTACGGGTCTAAGTTCCATTCTCATTTCATGAATTCCATTCTTACTTAATGATTTTTGTAGATTACTGTGCTCCCTGCATGAATACATTTATGTGTAAAGTAGATAGTTGTTTACTTAGCGTACATACTGTCCTAGTAGCTAAGAAGGCAGTAAAGTGTTTTGGCAACTTTTTGGAAATTGACAGAAAAGGAATCAAACTGGTTTTCTAGAACTCTATGACTGTATACTCTATGAGGGTGGCTGGCGGATCCTTGTAGGAGGCGGTGCGGCTGGCCAATGACCGCTGCGCGTGGAGGCGTATTTTATACAGTCGCGTTCCTCAGCAGTGAGGGAACGACAAAGAAGAAGGTGACTGTATAGTCCCTCCACCTCCCATGGCCTCTATCTAGGTCATATGGGCCGAATCACGGGGGAGGTGCCCGGCACTTACTCAGGAACTCTGTGTCGGAGCACCCGGCTTGATCTCCCTACAAATAACATATCACTATCCCTTCTGCTACTCCGTCACAGCTCACTGCGTCACAAAGGCGCTAAATACATCCGTGGTGTTCAACTAGGTGGCCAGGCTTATCTTGGCCACACCAAACCCCCCAACCCCCCAACCTGACCACTCTGGTCATCGTTTCATTGCTACACTCCCATTTGCTACAGGGTAAGTGGTAACTCTCTTCCTACTTTGACTCTTTACTTCTATAATTAAATTTGTCTGGGGCCCAAGGTAGCGTAAATTCATGACCTGGGACTTGCCCTACCTTCACTGGTAGGTGTCTTTGCAGTTACCTCCGTTGATCCTCGCTTAGAGGAGTTGCGGGGGGAGAATGGTGAGGAGGCGGGAATGTCCCTTGTACCTTTCTACAGCAGCTCTCCCCATTCTGGGGCGTGACGTCACATCCACAGGCTCGTCGTCGGGCAGTCCAGTCAATATGTCAGGTCAAGTCAACAAAGTCAGATAGATCATTAAATTGATACGCTTTGCTCTACTCAATGACTGATGAATTCTTATACCAAACCAGTTCGACCCCTCTTTTGACAATTTCCAAAAAGTTGCCAAAACACTTTACGGTGTTCTTAGCTACCAGGGTAGCATAGATCTCTTATTTGTGTGTCTGTGTGTTGCTTTTTTTTTTATTAATTGATTAAATGTGTATATGTAGACGTAATGCATATTGTCTAGTTATATTTATACACTGCCACCAAAAAGTATGGATACGAGAAGCCTTTTTCATACATTCGAGGTCACTTCGAGATGCTGGCTGTCTGGAGTATGGATGGAGTAGGGAGTAACACACCTCTTTGATCAAGCAAGCTGTACACACCAGCAAACTAGCACACTGGCGAAATATGCAGCCATAAGCAGTAAAATAGGTCCATAGTGGAAGCACCTAACACCGATATGCCTTTACTATGCACCTATTAAGCTATACTTATAGGTTAATAAGAAAATGTCTTTTGATATTTTGAGAATATTCTCTGTTATGAAAATAATATGATTTCAAGTCAAAAAATACAAAGTTATGCGCTTCCAAGTTTTCGGAAAAACGAGACTTTATGGATAACGCATCGCGCGCGCGTGGAGTTCGATGACCGGCCGAACAGTCGTGCTCCCAGCCACACCTCTCCGTTCCCCGGCGCGACTAGTGAGCATATATTTGAGAAATCAATAATGTTCATAAAACATTTTTAAAATAAAACTTTTTTTTTGGAATGATTTCGTAATGTGATACTGTGTTACCGGAAAAAATATTAACAGTCATTTTATTATCATTTATCACCCAGTTTAATAGCTGCATATTTCGCCAGGTGGGAGACTATTCAGGACCCTAAGAGCTTGGAATTACATTTAGGACGTTTTTAGAATAATTTTGATGTTAACTATCAGTTTGGTCTACTCTATCCATACTCTGGAGACCGAGTACCAGATGTCACCCAAAACGATCCTCAACGACGATCCGAGGAAGGGCCTAAATGACCTCGAATGTATGAAAAAAGGCCCCATATCCATACTTTTTGCTGCTAGTGTATCTGAAGCCAAAACTCGTTGCCGACGCTACTAGCCCCAAGACATAGGTATACAGACTGAAAACGATAAGTGATCTATCGTTTTGTTATGTAGTTTAAAGGTTATAGTAACACTTTTTACTGACACTGAAACTGCCTAATTAATTTAATAATTTGACACTAATCCTGGAAACGAAACTAGACATGTCCGAGATATTGATTTTTCTCTTTTTTATGTTTCATTCTAAACCAGTAGTCATACGAAAATGAGCTATTTGAGTATCGTGTACCTAAGAGGGTCGCCAGCAGCAAAAACATCTTTGCGGCCACTTAGGAACATCATCTATTATTTATTTTGATTTCGAGACGCAAATGCGTTTGTTTTCATAAATAATAATAAAATAAATAAATATGTGGAGACAATTTACACACGGCCATCTGATCCCAAACTAGGCAGAGCCTGTAATATGGGTATCAGACAGCTGATATACATACATAAATACATAATATAATATATAAATAACGTCCAGTCACAAGGCAAACCCAAGTGTTCATCACACGAATGTTTGCCCTGGGCGGGGTTCGAGCCCGCGACCCCGAGCTTCGCAGGCAGGTTTACTACAGATTAGGCTACGGGGACATATCATATGCGTATTGATTTGGAATTAAACTTAGATTTCAGGCATCGTCGGCGACTAGACTTGGCCTCGGCTTAAGCGTAGTTTGTAACTTCGTATAAATGCTTTAGACTTCCTAAGACTGAGTGACGTTTATCGTATAAACTAGTTTATCTATACATATTGGTGCTTATGTTTGTTTGTTTGTTGAATAAAACATTGTAGTTACGTGCATGTGTGTGTTTAATTTATATGTCGTTACTAAACAAGTGGTCGGAATAGGTAGAGCGATTCTAACGTGTTTGATACTCACTGGGGACAGACAATACAATTTATCCTATTCCATAAGCATTTCGGATTGTACTCTAACGGATAATCCCACTAATATTATAAATACGAAAGTTTTGGATGTTTGGTTTGTTACTCAATTACGCTTCAAGCACTGGACGGACCGGGATGAGACTTGGCACTCATATAGGTTAGGTCCTGGAATAGGACAAAGGATAGTTTTTATCCCGAAAAACCGTCTCTTTCCTACTGTAAACCAAATTAATCGTTAAAAGCAGTGGGTAAATATCCAAACCTACACGGACGAAGTCGCGGGCAAAAACTAGTTAGATGCCAAATGCATGTCGTAACATGTCACATGTTAAAGAGATGATCGTCAAACTGACGGATATTATACGAACTGCTTAAGGAGTTGGCTGGTTTTGGTGTTATATTTGTTAATTGTGATGTCTTTGTCTAAAACCTTAGACCTTTGTCTAAAACCTTACCCTTAAATCTAAGATTTGATGTACGTCTGCATGTCTGTCTATCCGCCGTATAACTCTAGAACTACTGGACCTAGTGGGCTAAAATTTAGACTTTTTCCGGCAATAGTAGGAAAGTTACGAAGTTTCTTTACAAAAAAAGTGATATTTTAATTAACTGAATCCGTTTTTAATTGAATGAGTGAATGAAACATAAATATATAGCCTCATTATTGAGTTCAGTATAATTCTGAGCTTAAATATCTTTAGAAATACAATTTGCTGTCGTATTTTTCATGAAAATTCTCGTAAGTACGAGAATTTTTAAAAATACAAGTGTATTTTATATGAATATATCTTTGAATTAACCCATTATATGTTACCTATGTATAATTAGTTACCTAATTTTAGAAATCGCTCTACCTAATCTGGTCACGGAATTAATCCTGACGAAAGAAAGAGTCATTGTAGTTTATTTAAATTGTAGATGTAGCTTATTGTAGTTTGCGAGCCAGGTTTGGTTAATTAGAGCCTAAGGTGAAGGGAATCGAATACTGAAGAGCTTGGATACATATTTCTATTTATACGACACTGGCCTTTTCAATTATGTATACTAGAGACGATTAATCGGTTAAGCCCAGCCAACGATCTCTATGTATTACTCGATGGAGCGTTCCAAACAATCGCTCTGTTTCACGCACCTGCGGCTCCGGGAGCCGCAACTCGTTCACATTTACTTTGACACTTGTGCAGTTACTACGCAGAACATTCAATTATTTACTAAATATTTTCGCTATTTACCCGTAGCGTCAATATTTAGCAATAAATGTTCTGCGTAGTAACTGCACAAGTTTCTTGTGAATATCAACGAGTTGCGTGGGAGCCGCAGCTGCGTGGAACAGAGCGATTGTTTGGAACGCTCCATCGAGTAGTACATAGAGATCGTTGAGCCCTGCCCACTTTACGACCGTAATCGGGCGTTAATCGGATTTATTCATCATCTCAAGCAGGCGGATTAGCGAACGCGGTAATTATATTAATATACATAGGAAAACGCTGCTGCTCGTCCCTGGTCATACCCTTAGTCGTATTTGTATGAAATTTTTATTGTCACCTTAATCATAAATAACAAAGTGACCAGCCTATTGTTAAATTAAAATCGGTTTTTCTAATTGAATATTTACCTAACCAGTTTTGAATAATATTTATAATTACCGATTATTCGGCTTTAATTTGGCCGATAAATCGTTGACTAAATAAATAACCTCGGTCTAAATTAAACATCTAAACAACTAAGTTATTGAACCAGGGACGGGCAGCAGCGTTCTCTTGTGTATATTAAAATCATTACTGCGATCACCAATCCACCTGTCGTGATGGTGACAAGCCTGGTGATTGTGACAAGTCGCTCAATGGACAGCCCACCAAAAGTGGAATTCCATTGGGAAGGCTTATGTTCAGCAGTCGACGTATTTCGGCTGATGATAATGACAGGAAGAGAACACATTGCATCTAAAGAAAACTTGTTGGTGTTGCTTTAAGGTTTAAATTGTTAAAATCAGTGCGAAAAACGCAAAGAATATTTCTGCCCTGCTAGCTAAGACGACCGTAAAGTGTTTTGGCAACCATTTGGAAATTGTCAAAAAGTGGTCAAACTGGTTTACTATGACTGATGATTTCTAATTCTTCAATTAGCGAAGAAACTCTAGTAATTTTGGTAGAATTATAGCAAACTACACCTCATACCATGAAGCAATATAATTTTTCGTAGCTCATAGTTTCACCTCAAAGTGTTTTCCTTCATGATTGACACTAAATGGTTATTAAATTAGATAACAGATGTACATTTTAAAATCATCTGTTATCTTATTTAATAACCAACTAATGTCAATCATGAAGGAAAACACTTTGAGGTGAAACTATGAGTTACGAAAAATTATTTTGCTTCATGGTATGAGGTGTAATGTACGAGTATACCTACTTCACTTAGGTACTAAACCTTCATCATCATCAGCCTGTAATAGCCCACTGCTGGACAGACCTCTCCCAAGGCGCGCCACTAAACCCGATCCTCGGTTCTTCAAATCCAGTCTCTGCCAGCCGCCCTACGCAGATCGTCGCTCCATCTAGCCAGGGGGCGTCCCACACTACGCTTGCCGAGTCGCGGTCTCCACTCGAGAACTTGATTTACCCCAACGGTTACCGGTTCTCCGACAGATGTGACCAGCCCACTGCCACTTCATCGTACTAACTTTTTGAGCTATGACGAAAACTTTAGTTCTCTGGCGGATTACCTCGTTTCGGATCCTGTCTCTTTGAGAAACTCCGAGCATAGTTCCATAGGTATTAAACCTTACGATATAAAAATAAAATATAACAAAAATCAGCAATATTTATCAATGATAGACAATCTAAACTTACTAAGATTACTGGCCTCATTTGGGTCCTCATCAGCAAAGGAAAAGACTCGCGCCAGTTGCAGAAGTTCCACTTTCTCCTAGAGACTTGGTCTTTTGTGAGGAAACCGACTAGAGATAGACTGGATGAGAAGAACCGAGGATCGGGTTCAGTGGCGCGCCTTGGGAGAGGCCTATGTCCAGCAGTGGGCTCTTACAGGCTGATGATGATGATGAGGAAACCGAACCATAGTGACCTGGGGGCGTACTCGGATAATATCCATCGAATTACAAAGCTATTTCGCACTTTCTAACGGGTCACGTGACAAATTCTGATATTCATATTAATCATTTGGAGTGTAACTATCGTAGTTATACGCCAAATGCTTATTCGAATATGACACATGCCCTTTTACAAAGTACAAAATTGTAGTTCCGAAAAAATGGCCCTCAGTTAGGAGTTACAGAGTATATAACTCGTGGTTGACGTCGATGGTAGTGTGAGAACGTAATGATGTGGTGTGGTGGATACACACAGGTTCGCGAGCCCTCCCCCGCCTCCCCCGCAGCCATCGCCGCCCCCGCGCCCGTAGCCCTGCACTGTCGGTGAGTGTTTTTTTTTTAACTTAATAAAAAAAAAAGTTAGTACATTTGGTAAAATGATTTCAGATTTTTTTTAATACTGGGGTGTACATCATAATCAGCAGAATGCCTCTTTTGGTGGGTTTTCCGTTGGGGGATTTGCCATAATCAATACGCTTGGCAGACGGATTGGTGATCGCATTAATGATCTTAATATACACAGAAGAGCGCTGCTGCCCATCCCTGGTGCAATGCATTTGTCGCCTTAAGGACACCCAAGGGATGATTTGGGGTGGCCCTATTCTAAGCCGGGAACCACATAATGGGTGATGGGTGTACGCTTTACCTAAATCTCATCTGATGGTAAGTGACGATTGGGCCTAAGGTGTTGGGCGCTTACCTAGATGATGCGTATTTAAAGGTCCAAGTTGTATTTGTCCGGAAATACCGAAGCTGGCAGTGAGTTCCATTCCTTAGCAGTTCGCATTATGAAAGAGGAAGCTAAAAGCTCCGTGCGAGAGCGTGGTGTGTCTACTACATAAGGATGAAGTCCCTCACCACGTCTGGTAGTCCGGTGATTGAAGGAGGATGGGGGAATTAAATCGTGCAATTCCTGAGCACACTCCTCAAAATGGAACTTGTAGAAAACCTAAAGACAGACCACACTGCGATGATACATCTTTGGCTCCATCGAACCGGTCGCGGACACGATTCCGAGCGCAGCTGTAAATTAATATAATATATAACATCTTTTTTTACATCTTTCACGATTTGATTCGATAATCCCATCCCCCTTCTATCACCGGACTACCAGACGTGGTGAGGGACTTCATCCTTATGTAGTAGACACACCACGCTCTCGCACGAAGCGTTTTGCTTCCTCGTTCATAATGCGAACTGCTACGGAAAGGAACTCCCTGCCAGCTTAGGTATTTAAGTACGATTTGGATATTTTTAAAGGCAGAGTGAATAGGCATCTTCTGGGTAAGCGCGCTTCACCTTAGGCCTCATCGTCACTTATCATCAGGTGAGATTGAGGTCAAGCGCAAACCCATCAACAATAATAATTAAAAAAACGAGTGAAATGGCTCCACATCAATGTATTTGTATTATTTTGTACTTGTTTATTTTAGTTCATGCCATTTGGAACTTTAGTCGGAACACTATTATTTCGTCGGCTTACTATAAAAAGCGACTAACTGCTCGGAAATAACCTTAGAACTTAATGACTTCTTCCAATAACCTTAAGGTTCTAATTGCTACTACCTAACCAGTTAGTGGCTTCTTGCAGTAAGCGATTTAGTGGTAATTTTACCCAAAAAGGTGTAAGCGAGGCCAAATAGCCATGTGGTACGTTCCAGGCGGCTGGCAGAGACGACGCCCGACCTGGTGCTTGACCTGCCGGCGCGCGCGGAGCCCCCGGCCGGCGGCGCCCCGCAGCCCGCGCCCGCCGCGCCCGCCCCCGCCTCCCCCGCCTCCCCGGCCGCGGACCCCCTCGCCGACCCCGCCGACACGTTCGCGCACAACCGGGACACTCTCAAGAAGCGCCCCGCACACAAGTAGGTACACTGTGTTTTTACATCAAAACATACAAACAAACAAACGATCGAATCTCGCCGGCGATCGGCGAGATTCGGTCGTTTGTTTGCTTTGATCATATATACCAGGGGTGGCCAAGCTGCTTGATATTACGAACCATTTTTCGAAATGTGAAAATTTTCGTGAGCCGCAATTAAATACTAAAAGGTATTAAATTTTTATTTACAGAAGTTATATTTATTGAAAAAAATATATATAAAAGTACAAAATATGTGTATTGAATTTAAATATTAAACACATTTATATTACTTATCTTGATAATATGTTTAACTACAATAACTATACGCCAAACGCTCATCAAAATATGTCACGTGACCCGTTAGAAAGTACAAATGGTTTTGAAGTTCGCGACAGCGACAGAAGGATAATAATCATGTTTTCACAAATCTAAAACGTCTTTTCCAGACACACGAACTCGGAGGGGGGCGGCGAAGTGCGCGCCGACGTCGAAGCTCCCGCCCCGCCCCCGGGAGGGGAGGTGGAGGGGAGCGGCGAGGAGGGCGCGGGGGGCAGCGCGGGGGGCAGCCCGGTGCCGGCGCGCAACACCGCCCGCGTGGCGGCCAAGTTCGCGGACCTCACGCTGACGGGCGGGTCGCTGAAGCCGGCGCTGGCGGCCAAGCCGGCGCTGCTGCGGCGCCCCACGCCCCACCCGCAGCACGCGCGCCCCGCCCCGCCCCACCCGCCCGACCCCGCCTGCTGACCGCAGCAGCCCCGCCGACCCACAGACCGGTGCTAACCGAACGGACGTGCTATTAAACGCAGCGATTAGAGGTTATGTTCACTACGTCATCTGTTTGATGAATTTACGAGCGTTTCAAGCGCCGACGTTATTATCACCACCGAAAGTTGATGAAAAATAATATATTTTATTAATCATTTCATCTGTGCTGAATCTGTGCACGGACCAGAAACTAGTTGTATAATAAAAACGATGAACAGGTGTCTTCTACTTTGGAAGGTGCGTACAATGGCGGCGGTTAAAACGCTTGAATATTCACCCTTTACTCTAATTTAGTCTTATAGTCTGGTCCGACATACGCCGAATCTAGGGAGTATGAACGAACAATGCTAGTCACCGCCACGGTAACAATGTCAACACCAACGATCTCTATGTACTTACTAGATGGAGCGAAGCAGACAATCGCTCTGTTCCACGCAACTGCGGCTCCGGCACCGCACCACAGTACTGAACAGTTTTGTTCACATTTTATACCGCTTCTCGTCGCAGTACTTTAGATCAGGTTCGACAATTAAAAATGACAGATAGTTCCATTATTTTGGTCACCTATTTAGTGGAGAAAATGAATAATTTACTTCGTGAACCACAATAAAGATATATTTCATCTTATAGGTAGGCCACTGCAGTGCGTAATGATAGTGGAAACGTAACCACTCGCTGACGATTAGCTGGCATTTTAAGGGGTTTTGTCAGTACCAAAAGTGGTAAACTTTTCCACTATCTAAAATATGTATTTTCTATACTCTCACCTAGATTCGGCATATGTCGCGCACATCCAGTGGAAGAACGACGTAACTATAAAGAAATTAACTTGATGTGATTTATTGTTAATTACAAGAGCATAATTTTCCAATAATTGTGCAGCACAATATTCAAGTACAATTTCATTGCAGTTACGTCGTTGTTCCACGGGATGTGCGTATGTCATTACTTGGTGTCAAACGTCCAATTATCTGTCCTGTATCGCATTCTAGAATAAGGTAACTGATGTAATATTTTATCGTTGCGGTATATAGCCGCGTCGGAAAGATACATCGAAACCGACCGAGCGATTCGGTCAAACATTGACGAGCTAATTTGAAGAAGAAAAAATGTGACAAAGGATCTAAAGATCAAAGAATTTTAGGACGCTCAAAGTAGTCAAAAAGTATTTTTTATAGTTTACACGTAAATAATGTAACTTTTTTTTTAATTTACATTTTAATGCATGTTCGATGACGTGAAGAGATCTACAATATTTTAGAATAATCAGTATACAAGTTTTAAACACCGTGCTATTGTGAAAGGTGTATATTTCGTCGCCAATGTTTTTGGGTCTTAAGTAGATTGTGCGAAGACTATATCTTTGTGATTTATTATGTCCAATAAGAGAATGTAATGGATGTGACCACGTATGTATACAGAATCTCGTGTCGATATTGGGCTCGATTGAAGGCACAACTTTAAAGTTTGACAGCACTAAAACTGTTGCTATCCTTGTCACACAGTATTATGAGGATAAAGACGAAACCAATTTTAGCGCTGTCGAGTTTTAAATGTGTGCTTTCGGTTTCGGGCCCATTGTATAGTTTAAAATTCTACATTTACGTCATTAGTCACGTGAGCTGTTGTCCGGCTAATTTTGACCCGTCCGGAGTCTTAAAACATACATAAAAAAGTCAGTACGCAAAATAACATAAGATTACCTTTAAAAACACCAAAACGCATAAAAAATGTGTAGTGGTTTTGTTTTCCCCTATGTTTTCCATATTGTCGGCCCCGTAGCATAGTCGGTAGTACACCTGCCTGCGAAGCTCGGGGTCGCGGGTTCGAATCCCGCCCAGGGCAAACATTCGTGTGATGAGCACTTGTGTTTGCCTTGTGACTGGACGTTATTTATATATTATATTATGTATCTATGTATGTATATCAGCTGTCTGATACCCATATTACTGGCTCTGCCTAGTATGGGTCCAGGGGGCCGTGTGTGAAATGTCCCCACATATTTTTTTTTTATTCGTCAGCATGCCGTTACCGACAGAATAGCCCCGGACGAGCTAAACATGCAGTACACGTGATTAATTCGCGTGTTAATGGAGTTTTAAAATCTCATTAGTTTCAATGAATAATAAAATGTATAGTTTTTAACAATATTACTCACTATGCTTCATCTCTCAACAAGCTGTGTACGTGTAAGCACACTATCACTTTACTCATTACCGTGTAGGCTAGACGTAAGTGTGTAATCGTGACGACATGAGGCCCGCTCTCGGCGTACATTTACGCATTTATAGTTATAATAATTATAATGTTTTTATCAAAGGCATAAAAAATCCATAGAACAGACAATACAAAAATATGAACCATCAAAATCCATTCAGAATTGGCGGAGTAATCGCGTAACAAACATACAAAAAAAAACATACCGTCGAATTGAGAACCTCCTCCTTTTTTGAAGTCGGTTGAAAATAAAACAAACAAACAAACAAACTTAGTGCATAACTACAGGCGCGACTGGGCAAGCGTAGTGTGGGACGCCCCCTGGCTAGATGGAGCGACGATCTGCGTAGGGCGGCTGGCAGTGACTGGATGAGAAGTACCGAGGATCGGGTTCAGTGGCGCTTCTTGGGAGAGTCCTCATCATCAGGTTATTTTTGTCTCCACTGCAGGAGCACATCCCTCTCTCATCAGCCGGAGACATTCCCGCCTCCTCACCATTTTCCCCCCGCAACTCTAAGCGAGGATCAACGGAGGTAACTGCAAAGACACCTACCAATGAAGGTAGGGCAAGTCCCAGGTCATGAATTTACGCTACCTTGGGCAAGCCGGAGACAGACGGAGGATTTGGCCTACACTCCCCGCGCTGGCCATACGGGTTGGGGAGGCCTGATTGATGTTTTATAATGTATTCCCTTAGTCGCTTTGTACGACATCCACGGGAAGAGTTGGAGTGGTCCTATTCTACTCTACCGGAAACCACACGGAAAAGGGAAACAATAGAGTCCTATTGCCTAGCAATTGACTCTTTCAGGCTGATGATACGACAGGCTACCAGAAGCCGTACCTTGCTTTTTAATTGCTAAAGCTGAAAGTTGATTGCTATGAGGCGACATAGAGTAGAAGGGAGACGAGAAGGGGAATGGGGACTGGGTAAAATTAGGATGAAAACGAAAACAACGGCTCAGAAACCAAATAAGCAGAAATTTGTGTTCCGAAGTAGATAGACTGCAAAAGTGACATGGTAATACAAACTTGTTTTTGCTGGAAGCGCCCCTGTGATGTACATGTATACTTTGTTTTCGAAGACCAAATAGTTTTGCTTTCCTTTATTTACCTATGCAGGTCCTGCAATCGTAATGGTTTCCTGTGCTATCTGCCGAATATTCGCGTCGAAAGCGGGCCTAGTCCGTCGCCGTACGAGAGCGTATTTTATACGACATAATTATTGTATATTTATATAATCTATATACATACCTACTATATCTATTATTTTTGTATGTAGCGCGCTTGGAGACGATGTTTGAGATTTGACGTCCATATTGCTACTTTAAAATAATTTTGAACTGTATTGCAATGGCATTAAAGACGATTATTAATTGTCAGTGAAAACTCCGCCATACTGTTCTCGTATAGTTTCATCAAGAACGTATAAAAGTATCGACAATCTCAAAAATCGTCTCAGAGTGCCCAAAATTTACACGTAGCGTATGTATGTGTAGTGTAGGCTTGGGAGGGGAGCGCGGTGCAGGGGATTTGAGGGGGAGGGGTTGTGGGCTGCCTGTGATACTGTATTCTATTAGCTTGATTCACAACGCGAGTGTCGCTGCGATGAGACGTCTCGGCGAATTCAGCCAATTACAGCAAGCGCTGCTGCAGATGCGCCGGCGGAAATTGCGACGCGCTATTTGCGTTGTGAATCGAGCTTTAACCCGTGGAGCGAACGTGCTGTATTCTGTAACTTCGTACTCAATAAAACAGTATTACCGACTTCCTTGGTTTTATTATTTTATTTATTTCCAGTTAATACAGTAGTATTTATAGACTACTAGCTGGTGCCCACGACTTCGTCTGCGCAGGATTAGTATTTCGAGTAGCTTATATTAGCGTGACGTAGAAAAGAACTAACATTATGACATTAAAATTTTAATTTTATGGCGCACGCCAGAATAGCTCGCAGATTGTAGATTTTTTCCTACTTACTTGATATTTTGTACAATTCACACAATATCTTTATAAATTGTAGCCTATGTGTTATTCTGATGTAGCTATATTATTGTAAAGTTTCATTAAAATCCATTCAGTAGTTGTTTTTCCGTGAAAGAGTAACAAACATCCATCCATACTTACAAACTTTCGCGTTTATAACATTAGTAGGATTCATCATCATCAAGGAATTATTGAAATAAAAGAATTGGCAAGCTGAAGTGGCCGCGTGCGGGCCACATCTGTCGCAGAACCGACGGCCGTTGAGGCAGACGAGTTCTGGAGTGGAGAGCGCAGACTGACACGTCCAGGACCAGACGCCCGACCTGAAGAAGTTGGCCGGAAGCGGCTGGATGCGGAGGCCGGAGGACCGGGTGTGGTGGCGTTCATTGGGGAAGGCATGTCCAACATCTAAGGGCTGATATGATGATTTTAGTATAATACTGGGCTCGATTCTAAAGACACAACGTTAAAATTTGACATCACTAAAGCTGTTGCTATCCTTGTCGCACAGTATTATGAAGATAAAGACGAAACCAATTTTAGCGCTGTCAAATTTAAAACGTGTGCTTCAAAATCGGGCCCATTATCAATGATTTTATGTAACTACATTTCTAATCTGCAGTAAAACAACGGCAATGAGCAAATGAGCACGCGATACTTAGGCGAGCTTATTTGCGATCTGTACTGCCGGGCGTGCGACGCCTTCAAAATGCCAAAGTATTCTTCCAAATTACCTAAGGACATTACCTAAGAAAGATTTTGTTCGGAATTAATTGTCAACTTTATAAGTCAGACCGACTTATATGATGAATATGAATGTTTGTACCCAAGTCTTGGATGTTTATATTTATTTAAGGATGTCTATCCGTTATCTAGTAACCATACCACAGGCTCTGCCTAGTTTGGGACTGGATAATTGGTGTGAATGTCTGACATATTTATTTTATTTTATATGGTCAAATCAAATAGCATTATGTTGAAAAATGACAAAGTTGCCATTGATTTTTAGAATACATATAATAAAATAGCTATGTTTGACACTTTGTACGCTATCATAAGTATTTAAAAAATAGTCGCTAAGCCGTTACTCTATTCTGTTACGAAACGTAACAAAATATTGCCAGCGAACACATCGGCGAACATAAGCGCCAGTTTGACTAGTTTATAGGAGAGAGGTTTAAAGTTTTTTGTTTCTTTTTTTTTCGGAAAAAAATTAATATCTCGTTTTCAACGAGTAGTATTTTTATGTAACTTGAAAAAAGTACGATTGTATAATAACTGCTTAATTATATAAAACAAAGAATCACTATAGGTCTTTTTTTTAACAAGATAGATGTCGCATTAGCGAAAATCACCTGAACATATAAAAAATGTTAGGTAAAAAACGGTAAATATATACATAGACAAATCGACGCAGAAAAAAAATACAATCGAATGGGATATATAACTCATTTTCGACCAATGTGTCGCTTTATCGTTTTTACCTTTCCACTGACGATATGAATTTAAAAAAACCACGTAAATAGGGCAAGTGGTTCTAGAGTTATAAACACACTAACAGACGGACAGACAAAAACGTTGCGTTTTATAATTATGTACGGAAGGGAAGACACATCAAGAAGGAGCAGTAAGCATTTCATATAATACCCGTATAATAATACATTATAAAACATCAATCAGGCCTCCCCAACCCGTCTTGGCCAGACGGGTTGGGGAGGCCTGACTGATGTTTTATAATGTATTCCCTTAGTCGCCATGTACGACATCCACGGGAAGAGTTGGACTGGTCCTATTCTACTCTACCGGAAACCACACGGCGGTTAAGATAAGGTTGTGTGTCGCCAAATCATCTTAGCCTCCTAAGAAGATTTACCTAGATTTTAGCTACGATTGTAGATTTACGGGTCTTCAGTGAATATTTTGAAAATTCCCTTTCTTCTCCAACTTACGAAAAACTTCGCTTCCTTAGGTGCCTCTAGTATTGTGAGCTCATTTGCTTGGTTGGAGTGTAGGCCGAATCCTCCGTCTGTCTCCGGCAGATGAGAGAGGGTTGTGCTCCTGCAGTGGAGACAAAAATAACCTGATGATGATAATAGCCGCCGTAAAGAGCCATTTTGTACTACTGCGGGTACATTTACCTATCAAGCACTAAAAGAACTATTGTATGCTATTTACCTGTCTTTTGATCAAACGCTTATCAGAATATGTCACGTGACCCGTTAGAGAGTACACAATGAAACTTGTGCAGTTACTACTCAGGACATTTAATTATTACTAAATATTGACGCTACGGTTAAATAATGTCAATATTTAGTAAATAATTAAATGTTCTGAGTAGTAACTGCACAAGTTTCAAAGTGAATGTGAAAGAGTTGTGGCTACTTGCGTGGAACAGCGATTGTTTGGAACGCTCCATCTGGTAGTACATAGAGATCGTTGGTACATAATAGCTTTGTAGTTGGACGGATATTAACCGACATGCTTACGGAATAGGCGCCCTTGTTGCTTGTTGCTTGGCCAGTCTCTTCCCGGTGTCGTTCAAGAGGAAATGAAACAGCCGTTTGTAATATTATAACGAGTTTAATGTAGTTTGCAATGAGACAGGTACGAGAGGCGTCGTCGGTTGTGACTAGTATGTACAAGGCTCCAGGGGCTGTTACCGCAGACCTCTTGTCGTATGACATACAACCACATCGAGCCATAACCCGCAACTTATCGTATGCGAAACAATTTTATTCACTAAATAAGGTTTTTAATGCTTAAGATTTATTATTAATTAATTACATTACAATCACCATGCAATATTAATAATGCAGTTGATTTTTAATTAATGTGTTTTACGGCTCTGGAAGCTAAGTCATTTTGAGACGGTCTTTGATACTCGTAGTTTTCTTACATTATAACTTGGTGTTGCCGTAGAAACACCGAAAGACCGAGGTATGTGCCAGGACTGTCTCCTTAGTTCCATCAGTAATACATTGAAAGCGTCTGGTTGAAAGTAATGGTGTAATTTAGGTTTAGATTTCATTTCCACAAATTGGTCGCTTACGATAAGTTGGAGGTTATGGCAATCTAGTTATACCTAGGTTACTGACGTCCTAATTTTACACCCATGTGCAGTGTTGCCGTCTCAGAAAATTGCCATCTCAGAATAACGATCTATAGAACCTTAAGCAACAAATTTTTCGAAAATTTTGTGAGACAGCAACACTTACAGGTCAAGGCATAAAATTGGAATTCCAGTGGGGCTTTAGTGTTAGCTTAAAAGTATTGCTTTCAAAGTCTGTCAAAATTTCAAGGTTCACAAATTGACAATCCAGCGTTTTACCGCGATTTCAGGCGAACGATTTCTTATCTGATCCGACATTGAATTAGCTAATTATAGTAGTTAAGTTAATCTTATTTTTACGCGACGACTGAAATCGCAGTAATATCACTTCTCCTGATGTTGAATCAAGGTACATTCACAACAAAGCATAGTCAAATGATTACATGTCTTAAACACAGATAATTCCGCCAATCACAGCACGCGTTGCTAACTTCACGTTATCGCTACGCTAGACATGATTGGCCAAATCCACCAAGATGGTTGCCGCGTGAACATTGTTGCTGCAAATCTGAGATGGTGTTTCATCGTGAATAAACATTGAAGCTGTTTACAGTGCAAAACATTGCCACATTTCCGTCGACGCGATTTAATGGCATTGCTAAGAAAAAGCTTATCACATATTTTTTTATATAGCAACACAGCGTGATTTATTTTTGTATTTAATTCGAATAGTTGAATTATATATCAAAGAAACTGCAAACGAGGGCGCCACTGCAGATTCTTGGATAGTTTCAGCTAGCAATACATATTGCGGGTTATTTTTGTCATACTAATGAGAAATCGGCGGTATAAATTATAAATAATAGGCTCGATTGTGAAGACACATATTTAAAGTTTGTAGTACTAAGACTAAAATTAGTTTTGTATTTATCTTCATAATAATGTGTGACAGGGATAGCAACAATTTTAGTGCTGTCATGTCAAACTTTTACGTTGTGCTTCAGAATCGGGCCTACTACGTCTAACCAAAGATAATATATTACAGGACTAGGTCTGGTCAGTATGTACAAAAAAAGGTACTAAGAAAAGAATAAAAAACAAAAAATTCCTCAGCGCCCTCTTTTGTACACCCCAACCCTAGATCTAACTTACTTTCAAGAGCAGTGATAAAAATATATCTTTGTCGCAACTGTGTGCGCGTGACCTCAACAATCGTCAAAAAATGTAACTAAACATGAAATTTTCAATTGTTTATAATAGATTATTATTAAAATCCGTCACGTTTCGTTGATAAAAAATCCAGTCAGTTATTTTATTTAGCACTAATGTAGTAAATACAATAAAAATTAAAACCAAACTCACATTTACTAGATTGAGGTTCAAGGTATGTCTAGTATTTTTAGTGCGCCTATAGACGTCATACCGGTGGTTCCATCGCTACACTACGTTTATGGACGTCGTATTTCGTATTGCTTTGTCGTCTAGTGCCGCATCACGGACTGAGTCCATGAATGTGTTAAATTTATTTGAAAAACCATCATACAGTTCACGATGGCACGTCCAGCTACTTACTCGCGAGGGGTGAGTGCGGGACGCGGGGAGTAATCCGAAATTCCGAACCCCTCCGAACGTCAGTATGTTAGTGTAAGTATGCACACATTGATGATTAGTGCGTAACGATAGAACTAACACAGTAACAATATAACGCATACAATGACATGTATGCGATTTAGAGAAGGATTTAGGCGTGCCTTCGTGAACTGAACGATTATATTTCATGAGTATAGTCAATTTATCAGTGACAGGTGTTGACGTTTTTCTTCACAAAATTCAAGCACGTGCTTGATTGAAATGCAATAACACTATTTGCAATTTCTTAAAATAAAAAAAATCATTTCAGACTTTGTAATAACAAATGCAAACTATTTAAAAGTAAAATAATAAAATAAACACAAAAATTGAAAATGAAAGTCCGTATACGATGTTTTATAAGACGCGATAGTAGAGTTGTTTAAGGAAAGGAATCCAGTCCTTTTACTGCATAGATATCTGAACAATTTACGAATTTTAGAGATATTATACTTTTAGAGAAAATATTATTCGAAACTTACGTTAAAAATTATTTTACAAAATAAAAACAATAGTTTTCCGATTTTTCCAAGAGAGGAAAAAAAATTATTTTACTCCACGCTTCTGGGAATGATATTGAAGACGGCACTTATTTGACAACTTATTAAGTACACAGTTAAAATAAATCTTAGCAGATTTCAGAAGTACAATTGCAACGATCTCTATGTACTACTAGATGGAGCGTTCCAAACAATCGCTCTGTTCCACGCAAATCCCAAGTAGCAATCAAGAATAGTGAATAAATCTTACATGTCTATACTTTATCTAAAATTGGATTTTGCTAAATCAAAATGGTTTTCGTTAAGTCATTTTATTCTTTAAGACCAAATAGTTTTATACAACCGCTACTTTAGCAAGTTCAGAATACCTAAAACCAAGTTAAGTATTCTCAAAACTATTTTGTATTAAATATGCCTACAGTTAAATCTTAAAATCTTTTTTTTACTGTACTCAGATTATTTGAAGGCTCACTTAAAACAAAATTAATTAATTGGGGAATTGGTTTAGTATCGCAAAGTAAAATTTGATTTTGTAGATAAACTAAAGATAATTGTGACACCAAGTTCTGGAAACTGTCTTTCTGAAGAATATGTTATTCCTTTATTACTCAAATTAATAAGTTTAGAGTAAAAATACATTTAACGGGACGTTTTCATCAAAATAGACCCAAGTACCTAACTGAAAAATTAAAAAGGTCTGGTGCTTTTCATCCGCAAGTTGTAAAATGCAGAAAACTAGCTTTTGCCCGAGACTTCGTCCACGTAGGTTTCGATATTTACATACTAATTTTAACGATTAATTTCGTTTCCCGTAGGAACGACATGTTTTTCGGGATAAAAACTATGTTATGTCCTATTCCAGGAGCTAACCTGTATGCCAAGTTTCATTCCGATCCGTCCATTGGTTGAAGCGTGATTGAGTAACAAACATCCAAACTTTCGCATTTATAATATTAGTGGGATTCTCCAGTGAGAGCTGTCATAACGTTTTTCTTATACCTACCTACATACGGAATTTCTCAATACAATTTTTATTTAGTAGTATCCATTTAGTTGCATAATATATTCATTTATCAAGTTAAAAAAAATATTAATAATAAATTCATAGTTTTTAGTTGCATAAACTCTTTTCCAGCACAAAATAAACAAGAACAATGAAATGATAAACTAAAGATTCACTTAATACTGAAAAGTATTAAGTAGTAATTCACCAATACGTTTTTTAGAATAAGTTAAGTATAAAATCTCTTAACTTGCACTACTTCAAATGAAACTTGTCTTTATTTTTGCTAAACTAGCCTTACAAAATCAGTATTGTCTAAACTCTTACTTCATTAGGAAAAATTAGATTTAACGCCATTTTGCACTTTAAATGAAAAAAATAATAATAAATTTTCCGATACCACTTCATGAAAAACTAGAACACATTGATATTATAGTCATTCTAACTTCATTAATAACTCATTTATTTATATAAAATGTACTATTCTGCACTATATGCCGCTAAATTTTTCATTTGCAATTTAATTATTAAAAAATGTATTGTTCTTTTTCCACTATTTTAAAGGCCCGTCTGTTTTATAGCACTATCTATCGATTTTACACGAGAAACAATCATGCGTTTTCAATTTCCAATGCATACAACGACATAATACAGCATTTTCTAGACATTAAAATTAGTTGTTTAACCGCCATTATCATAAGCCTTCATACTGTTTTTGTATTAAGTATAAAAGTTCACCATATTTTCTTAAAGATTATTACATAAAGTAAAAATAGTTTTAAATTTTACTTCATTAAGTTATGTTAGAATCTGTGCAATTCAGTATTGGTAGTTTTAACTAGGTATTGTAGATATCTTCAAGTCTATTTCTTGGTCTAAAGTCAACCTACAAGATATCTTGAAATCCATTTTATAGGGCTCTGCACAACCACTCTCTTAAGTAGGGTTAAAGTTTGTCTAAACAGTAGTCTTAACTCTGTCTTAAATTTGTCCTAAATGCTGTGCCCACTTGTACTTAACTGTGTCTTGAGGGATATCTTCAGGGATATCTTGAGGGACATAATAGTTTTAACCAAGACAAGAGCTGGAATACGTCTACTTGCCTTCAAGATATCTACAATACCCTTTTAAGACATTCGTTTGCTACTTGGGATAGCCACAACTCTTTCACATTCACAATGAAACTTGTGCAGTTACTACGCAGAACATTTCATTATTACTAAATATTGACGCTACATAATGTCAATATTTAGTAAATAATTCAATGTTCTGCGTAGTAACTGCACAAGTTTCATTGTGAATGTGAAAGAGTTGTGGCTACTTGCGTGGAACAGAGCGATTGTTTGGAACGCTCCATCTAGTAGTACATAGAGATCGTTGTACAACTGACACTGTGCAAGTTAAGCCCCTGCCCTACTTACCTGGTTCTTGTCTGTTCAAATTGTACATGTAGTTGTGTCCACTGCATTTGGACAGCATCCAAACTGCAATTTTGCAGATGAGATTGCAGTCCAAAGCAGTTCATCTGTCTACCCTAAGATTCGCAGGTAAGTTATTAAGTGTGGCAGGAACTTGTAACACCAGTGGGTTATATTCTAAAGGCAAATTTAAATATTTTACAGCTCCGAAATTAGCTCTCTGCTTGGGACATAGCATGGGTTAAATAGCTCTCTTTACAACGATATAGGATCTATGCTAAGTGTCTCAGTTTTTTAAACATATGCACCCTACTTATATGTTAGCTATACATTGTGTACACGTATTATATGTATGACGGACAGCACGAGATTGAGTTAAACCAACATTGTGATAATAATCTACTCTGTCGTTCCCTCACGGACCGTATAAAATGCGCCTCCACGCATAGCGGTCATTGGCCAGCCGCACTGCTTCATATAAGGATCCGCCAGCCAACCTCCTCACCGGGTCTGACCTCCTAGTAGCTCTAGAGCTCGCTTCTTCTCTGTCGTTCCCTCACTGCTGAGGATCGCGACCGTATAAAATGCGCCTCCACGCATAGCGGTCATTGGCCAGCCGCACCGCCTCATACAAGGATCCGCCAGCCACCCTCACCGGGTCTCACCACCTCGTCGGGGCTCGTCCCAGGTTGATGAGCTTCTTCAGGGCGTGCTTGGGAGACCGCACAATGTGAACGAAGAAGCTTAGAGTATTCTCATTGCAGATAGTGGAGAGCCGTTTCGTAATATCGAGCTCCATAAGAATGGAGTCATTTGTTATCATTGGTTAATGATACCAGAGGATAAAATAAATATTCTAGTTTACTGTCTTTTAAATAAATTTAAAAAACATACTGTCTAGCCGCAGCCAATTAAAATGCATAGGTAGCTGAATTTCGAAGCTGTAAAATGTTCAAAGCGCCTCAGCAGAATCCCCACTCGCACCGGTCTGCCTCGCGAGCCCCCAACGCTAGTACCGTAGGCAGTGGTCGTGGTGCAGGGGCATGCCGTGGTGCAGGGGCGCGGCGTTCTCCTTGTCGCGCGCGTAGTGTCCCTGCGGCGGGGGCGGCGCGGGGGGCGGCGCGGCGGGCGGCGCGGGGGGCGGCGCGGGCGCGGGCGGCGCGGGGGCGTACTCCAGAGCCGGCTCGTACTCGTCGCCCGAGCCGTCGGACGCCTCCAGGTAGCCGAACAGCCGCGCGGCGCCGGCCGGCCGCGGGTCGCGCCGCCGCGCGCCGCCAGCGCCGTCGCCCGCCGGCTGCGGCGCGGGCTGCGGCTGCGGCTGCGGCTGCGGCCCCGCCGCGAACCCGCCGGCGCTCGTGGCGGCCGCGCTCGCTCGGCTCACCCCCGTCGGCACTTTCAGGTTCCGACTCTCGATTTGACTGGAAAATGTTTGTTGAATATGATCATATAAGACGAGCAGAAACAGTACCCGGCGGAAAGTCGGGTGCGCAGTGTCGGACTACGACTTTTCGGACGATAATCTCAAAGAGAATATAACTAAAAAATAATCTGATATTTACACTCGCCTGCACGAGTGAGCGGGACGACGCGAAGAACGTATCCGACAGAGCGACAAACTTTTATGGGAAGACAACATACAGCAGTGTGGCAACGCTGTAGTAGACAATTGTTTTTTTAAATAACTGGATGGACTGAAGAGATTGCCGCGGAATAATTCAAATTTTGATGTCGGTTCAAACTTGACGTGCGATAATCTACACTCGCTTGCACCAGTGAACGGGACAGCACGACAAGCCAAAGCGACCGACTTATAAGGGGAGACAGCTGTACAGTATGGCAACACTACAATAGACACAATATTATATGGCTCAAAATAACTTAGCTTCCAGAGCCGTAAAACACATTCTTTAAAAAATCGCTACATTATAAAAAAATATATATTTAATTACAATAAATGGATGGATTGAAAAGACTTTAGCGAATTAGGTAGCTACTTTAAATTTTAAAACAAAAATAATGGCGTCGAATGTTTGCATTATAAAAGACTGAAGGATTTATTTGATGATAGGTACCGAATGAATGAATGAAAGAACGAATATACTTTATTGCACACAAATTACAGAAGTATATGGAAGAAATACCCAGTAAATTGCACATGAAATCATAAACTGTCATAACTCAAAAAAGCATGTTTTGAGAAAAAATTTCACGCCAATCAGAGTTTTTATCCCATAGAGCCCCCGTTTGTACACTGACCCACGATTTGAAAGTAAAAAAAATATATAAACAAAACGGCTAAAAAAGTGCGCAATTTTAATTTACTTACTAAAACTATAATTATCTGTTTACATAATGAAAAACAAAGATGGAGGAAATCGAGTACGTTTTTTTTCTTTTGGTATTAATAACTCAACACTGCATTTTTTGAGTTATGAATGTTATGATGGTCTATGCAGAGGTTCCCAAACTTTTTTTCTCATAGACCACTTTCAAATTTTAGCTGGTTCCGGTGGACCCCTGCAGCTACATTTCTACCATATTCCCAAAACTCGACAAGAAATGTGAAGATTAGATCCAACTATGGAAATTTGCGTTGCGACTGGTTCCCCTGTGGGTCCACCTGGACCACTTTGGGAACTACTGGTCAATAGTTTCATGTGCAAGAGTAGATGGTAGGTAGGTAGGTGGTAGGTGGGAGGTGGGAGGTGGGAGGTGGGAGGTGGGAGGTGGGAGGTGGGAGGTGGGAGGTGGTAGGTGGTAGGTTTAGGTGGTAGGTACTGACTGGGCCTCCCTTAGGTGGTGCACGAGCTGCAGCTGGTCGTCGGCCAGGAAGGGGCACTTGGCGCACGCCTTCTTGTTGTGCACCTTGTGCATGTGCGTGGCGAGCCGCTCGGCGCGCGCCGCCTTGTACTCGCACAGCGCGCACGCGAACGGCTTCAGGTGCGTGTTGAGGTGCCGCTTCAGGCACCAGTTGTCCACGCCCGACCACGCGCAGTAGCAGCACGCGTAGCGCCGCTCGCCCTGCGACATCGGCCATACGTCAGTGGACGGTGACAGTAGCAGTAGGGGGTAGGGGCGAGGTTGGCTTACACTTTTGGAACAAATATATCGTCGCCTGCCTTTCCAAGTGACGTGACAGACATTTCATTAATTGTTCAGGGCAAGCGTTATTCGCTTAGGAGTGCAGCTCCTAATGGAATAAAGCTTGCCCTAAACGATTGCCTTCCCTAGTGACGTAACTGAGATTTCATTAAGTTGTTCAGGTCAGTTGTTCGGTTAGGAGGTCAGTTAGAAAGAAAGAAAGAAAAAATATTTATTCACTAACACTACAAAAATATTATATACACATTCATTATCATTATTATAAATATTATTAATTAAATTACAGCAAATTATTACAAATCTTAAAATTAAGGGGAGGACGATGCTGTGCAAGTGAGAGGTACTCACTGAAGTGGCTTTTTGCTGGGGCCTGAGGTGTAGGGTGTCTCAGAGTGTTGAGTAGGTGTGAGTATGTGGAATATGTGTGTCACTTAGAAAGGCAAGGGACGACATGTCGTGTCTAGCTGGTAATAGATAGATGAAGGAAACGTTGGATATCGTAGCACGGGCACTTGCGAAATTTGTTTGAAGAAGCACAAGGGAAATGGATGGCCTAGTTTGTTGTTGACTGGTTACACCGCCATTATCGGTCGCCAGGGCCTCGTTGGTCTATCAGTGTGCAGATGAGGTGGTATTTAGAGCTCCAGATATCTTTGCGCTCGTCATCATCAGCCTAAAAGCGTCCACTGTTGGATAAAGGTCTCTCCCAAGGCGCGCCACTGAACCCGATCTTCGGCTCTTCTCATCCAGTCTCTGTCGATCGCATTACGCAGATCGTCGCTCCATCTACACTGAGAAAATAATAATTAGCGCTCCTACTTATATAAGGCAAAAAATATACCACTATTACGTAAGCTGCCGCCCTCATTATAAAGAGTGTTGAGTACAACTGATTCAGTAGCTGATCACATTACTAAGTAGTGTGGTTACTTAATAATGTGACCGGATACTGAATCAGTTGTACTCAACACCGTTGATAATTAGGGCGGCTACTTGCGTAGTAGTGGTATATTTTTATCCTTATATAAGTAGGAGCGCTACTTGTTTTTTTTTAGAGTAGCCAGGGAGCGTCCCACGCTCCGCTCGCCCAGTCGCGCTCCCTTGGAACCCATATTGCTGAGGTAAAAGCGACTATCTTACTCACTTTGCGGCGAATGGTGGCGGGTGCGACGGGCGCAGCCTGCCCCGCGGGCACGGTGACGGTGACGGTGGTGGCGTGCACCTTGTGGTGCGGCAGCTGGGCCGCGGGCGCGGGCGCCGGCGCCGGCTCGGCCTTGGCCAGCACGGCGCGCTCTATCTTGATGGGCGGCGCGCGGTAGTCGAGCGAGGGCGCCGCGGGCTGCGGCTGCGGCGCGGGCGGGGGCTCGCCGGGCGGCTTGCTGTAGTAGTGCGGCGCGGCGGGCGCGGGCGGGGGCGGGGGCGCGGCCGCCGCGGGCACGCCCGCCGGCAGCGGCGACGGCTGCTGCTGCTGCGGCTTGACCGACGACCGCCGGATACGGTTCAGGTCGTATCTGGTACAATAAAATTAGCGTCTCCTTAAAGTAACTTAAAGAATGCTATGGAAGTGAAAAGTTTCCCAACTCAGCATGTGCTGCACACAGTACAGGAGCAGCGTTATTTTCTACTTAGTGTTTACAGAATAGTCAGTGACCAGACCTAGAACCTTATTCAATGATGATAAAGTTATAGAACTGACTGTACGATTGGAAAAGAATTCTTGAATTAACACCGAGAAAGGACTGAACAGGCAAGAAGTAGATTACCTACTAGAGCAATGGAGTGACAATATTGCGAATGCATTTAACAAAGCACAATGAGAAAGGATGCATTGGAGAAGTCCACGTTCGCTACGTTATTATATCAACAGCATATCTGTCCACTGTTGGCCTTCTGGCCTACGCTCATAATGGACCATAGTGAGGGGAGATGGAACTGTCCACCTACAGTGGTTGTTAAATGTGACAGGGAGAGATTATACCGTGTGGTTCTCGATTTAGAATAAGGCCACCCCTATCTTTCCCGTGGGTGTCGTCAAGGCGACTGAGGGATTGCACCAGGGACGGGCAGCAGCGTTCTACTGTGTACATTAAGATCATCACTGCGATCACCAATCCGTTTGCCAAGCGTGGTAATTATGGCAAATCCCCCAACGGACAGCCCACAAAAAGTGGCACTCTACTGGGGAGGCCTATGTTCAGCAGTGGACGTATTTAGGCTGATGATGATGAGATTATCTGCTATTTTGGGACAGTCCAAAGAATGTCTTGTGAGTCTGGTGTAATAAAGTTGCGTATCCTTTTGTACACTCAACAACAAGGTTCATTTTTCAGTAAATTTTAGACCAGAAGTTCCCAGACTTTGTTTCTCATAGACCACTTTCAAAATTTAGCTGATTCCGGTGGACCCCATGCAGCTACATTTCTACCATATTCCCAAAACTCGACAAAATAATGTGAATATTAAACGCCAACGTAGACCCCTGTCGAGTCTCCCGTGGACCCCTAGGGGTCTAGTGGTCCACCTGGACCACTTTGGGAACTACTGCTTTAGACAATACACGACCAGACACGCTTTAGTGTATGATCTATACATATAATAAAAGAGTAGAAAAAACAAAAGAAAAGCGAACATTAAAGTAAAAAAAATTTCACTGCCCGGACATTACTTAAGACCAGTCGAGTCCAAAAATATAATTAAAATTTTTCGTGTCTGTCTGTCTGTATGTATGTATGTACGGGCTAATCTTGGAAACTACTGAACAGAATTTGACGGCGTTTTCAGTTGGGTAGGATTAATTTCGATAGGGAAGCTGACAGAAAAATCCAGTTAGGCTGGGCAGTATTCGGAAAACTGCGTCAAGTCGTCACGTCGCACATTCCATAATGTTTAAAGACAAAAGTCTATAATCAGTGCGTCTTATCTGTCATGATAACGACAAGGAGACGTGGACATAGACGGTGGGCCTGATCCAGAAGTTTAAACTCCCTCAGCGAGCTATAGGGCTATGCTCGGGGTTTCTATGAGGGATATTATGATGAAGGGGGAGGGGAGGCTGGAAGGGGGGAAGAGAGAAGGGGGAAGGGGCAGGAAAATAGCGGAGGAAGGGGGGAAGGGGTTTTCAACGTGGTGGGAAGGGCATGAGGAAGAAAAGAAAATGGGAGAGGAGAAAGGGGAATATCACCTGCGATTTTTTTTGAATAACTTAACTTTTTGCACAATATTAAAACATAAAAAATATAAATAATTAAATGATAATCTTTTAATTCATGATAAACATGAAGTAAATGTCAGCTGTATTATAAAAAAAACATTAATTCTGTAGACCAACTTGCGGGACCGCCGTCGGCAGGCTAATTTTATTTTATTTTTTATTTTTATTTTGTTTTTATGTACCTATATACTCGTATTTTCATTGCATAACCAGATTAATAGATTTCTTAAAGGATTAAGTAATACATAATAATGTGTAATGTTAAGTTATCCACGCGGACGGAGTCGCGGGCAACAGCTAGTTATTAATAAAAAAAAAAACATTTTTGGTGATTTTCCAAAATTGTAAAACATCGAAAACTAGAACTGGATAATAACTGGTCCCTTTTCCCAGATAACGTGACAAATGATAGGAGAGTCTTACGGCTGGTCGCGGTGCATGCGCAGGAAGTGCTTCTTGACGTGGTCGGCGCGGTTGAACTGCTTTGTGCACAGGTAGCAGTGGAAGGGCTTCTCGTCGCGGTGGATGTTCTCGTGCCGCGTGAACAGGTCCCGGCGGTCGGTGGCGTAGGGGCACGCGCCGCACGCGTAGCGCTTGTCCCCCCCGCCCCCCGCCGCGGCCCCGTCCGCCGCGGCCGCAGCCGCCGCAGCAGCCGCCGCCGCGGAGTTCTCGCTGCTAGTCGTGCCGTTGCGACGCTCGTTGCGAGCTGTCTCAACCTTGTAGCATGAAAATGTATATACAGTGGGGCCAGGACTATGACAGTTGCATAAACGCTTCAGAAAACCTATCTACTTATGTCGAACGGTCTGGGTCCAGTGTCTTTATAGAGAAAACACGGGATCCAAACCATTCGACGTATTTTATTTTATGATTCCTAATTTTTCCAATAACAAACATGTTACATCGATGTGAGATACAGCATTTATCCTTTTAACCGTCGATACTCCTATAGCAGTACTCCAATTAGAAGATTAACTTAATGTATTCTGTGGTTTGACGGTTCCTTCTACCTCACCGCACCTTTTTTTATTCCTGATGGGTTTGCGCTTGACCTCAATCTCACCTGATGGTAAGTGACGATGAGGCCTAAGGTGGAGCGCGCTCACCTAGAAGATGCCTATTCATCATCAGGTTATTTTTATCTCCACTGCAGGAGCACAACCCTCTATCAGTAACCTCTAACAGTATCTAGTAACCATACCACAGGCTCTGCCTAGTTTGGGACTGGATAATTGGTGTGAATGTCTGAGATATTTATTTATTATTTATATTTATTATTATTTATCATCTGCCAGAGACATTCCCGCCTCCTCACCATTCTCCCCCCGCAACTCCTCTAAGCGAGGATCAACGGAGGTAACTGCAAAGACACCTACCAGTGAAGGTAGGGCAAGTCCCAGGTCATGAATTTACGCTACCTTGGGCCCCAGGCAAAGTTAATTAAAGAAGTAAAGAGTCAAAGTAGGAAGAGAGTTCCCACTTCCCCTCTAGCAAATGGGAGTGTAGCAATGAAACGATGACCAGAGTGGTCACGTCGGGGGGGTTGGGGGTTTTGGTATGGCCAAGATAAGCCTGGCCACCTAGTTTGAACACCACGGACGTATTAGCGCCTTTGTGACGCAGTGAGCTGTGACGGAGTAGCAGAAGGCTACTTCGTATAGTAGTGCCAATAGTAAGCATGGCAAAAACGCTTAAACGCTCGGAAATTGTGACGGTTCGCAACCAGATCTCCATAGTATACCGGACGGTCCACGCAATTTAAATCCGATAGCATGAGTTCACGTTCCCGATCCCACCGTGTGCATTCCCACAGAATGTGATGAGCGGTTTGATCCGACTCACCACACTCGCAGTCGGGAGATGCGACCAGCTTCATGGAGTGAAGCTTCGCCTGGAAGTTGCCGTGACCGGTGAGGAACTGCGCGACGCAGTGGTCCACCTCTAGCCACCGTTTCTCCAATCTCTCCTCAACGCTTGGGAAGAATTTGTAGAGGTGCCTGCCCTTTTCAGATTCCTTCCATCTGCGCTGCCAATCGGACACCAGAAGGTCGTCCACAACCGAAGCTGTCACCCCGAACAGTCGACATGTGCGGTGCCTGTCTCCAACCCCAAAATCGGTCCAGGTTAGTTCTCGAGCTCTGAAGTGAACACTGGCGCGCCGCTGAATCTCCAAGTCTATCGGCCAGACACCGGCCATGACTGGCAAGGCGTCGGTGCTGGTCGTTCTGTATGCCTTGCACATAAAGAGCAAGGCCATACGCTGACTCTGGAGCAATCTTCGGCGCACCGCTGCCATGGTGGCTCTGTCCACCCAGGTAGGTGCCGCGTAGCACATACTGGCTACATATGTCGCCAGATATATCGTGCGGAGGACGGGGAACCGGAGTCCCCACGTGGCCCGTGAGATCCTGGAGAAGGAGTAAAAATTCGACCGGGCGCGTTCGCCAACGGTACGAGTGTGCTCCGTGAATGCAAAGTTCCTCTCCAGGACTACTCCCAAGTATGTCACGTAGGTTTTGCTAGCGACAGGCACACCCCTGAAGCGAATGCGCGGTGGTTCCTTGAGGATACCCTTCAGCAATAGCTGTTGGGTCTTGTGCGGAGCAAAGTCCAGCTTGTTCCTCAGTCCCCACTCACTCACTCTCTCCAGGCATGCCCCTGCATGCCGCTCCAGCTCCGCCCTCGAGTTTCCCTCAACGATCAGGAGACCGTCATCTGCGTACGCCAGTAATTGACAACCCCTGGGGGTTGGGATCTCCAGGAAATCATCAAAACACACGTTCCACAGATAAGGTCCCAGAACTGATCCCTGAGGGCATCCCCGCGTGAGTCTTTTTGGCAATTCACACTGTCCCAATCTAAGCACAATAGAGCCGTTGTTAAAGTACTGCAGCAACATCCGATAGATGTTGCTGAAGCAACCCCTAACTTTCAGCTTGAGCATAATCATTGGCCACCATGCATTGTCAAAAGCTCCCGATATGTCCAGGAATATGCCAATGACGTACTTACACGTCGACTGTTCAGCGATCTTCCTAACCAGGCCTATGGCGTCCACCGTCGACCGTCCCCTGGCAAATCCAAACTGCCTGTCATGGCCTGAAGGGCCCCCCGGAAGTAGTCTCGGCACTATCAGCCTCTCCAGCAGCTTACCCAAAGCTGGGAGAAGCGTGATTGGCCGAAAGGATTTTGGGTCGTCGAGAGGTTTATCCCCACCTTTGGGGATAATCCTAACGACTCCCTGCCGCCATACCGAAGGAAACACACCGGATTCGAGGCAGCGATTCATCACGTACAATACGGATTCGGGGGCTGCCTTGATGATTTCCTTCAGCATGCGGTTGTTGATCCTGTCTACTCCCGGGGCTTTGTTCGTGGCTAACGAGCGGGCTATAATAGCCAGCTCGTCAACCGACGCAAGGGTCGAAGCTGGTGCTTCAGGGACGCTCGGCAGTACACGCCGTATCTCCTGGTGGTGCAATGAGTCCTCTTCCGGCACGTCGTCCGGCATGAGGACTCTCAGGAGTTCCTGACCAGTTTCTTCAACAGTTGTGGTGTGACCTTCCGAGGTTCGCAGGTTGTTGAAATAAAGGAGATTCGGCTTGGACGAGGTTTTATACTCGTGGTAGAGATGTGACCACGGGTCGGCATTACCAAGAGCATCTGCAACTTCTGCGTCAAATCGTCCGTCTGCCAGAGACAGACGGACGATTTGACCTACACTCCCCGCGCTGGCCAGACGGGTTGGGGAGGCATGATTGATGTTTTATAATGTATTCCCTTAGTCGCCTTGTACGACATCCACGGGAAGAGTTGGAGTGGTCCTATTCTACTCTACCGGAAAACACACGGCATTTCACTATGCCACATGCCTATTCACTCTTCCTTTAAAATGATCCAAATTGTAATTGTCCGGAAATACCGAAGCTGGCAGGGAGTTCCATTCCTTAGCAGTTCGCCTTATAAAAGAGGAAGCAAAACGCTTCGTGCGAGAACGTTGTATATTTACTACATAGGGATGAAGTCCTTCTCCACACCTCGTTCTCGGAAGCCCTCTAACTCGGTCCCCCGCATACATAAGTTCAGAAATGTGCAGACTGACGAGCAGCTTTCCGCGGGCCTAGAAATCTCCTACCCCTGATGTGATGCAACAGATCATTTATAAATGTCAGGTGGAGGTGTGGGGTGTGGGGTGTGGGGTACCTTGCTCTTGAGGCGCTGCAGGTAGCGCGTGAGGTCGTCCAGCGCGGGGTTGTCCCGCAGCAGGTGGTCAGCGGCGGCGGGGTCGGAGTGGTGGTCGCGGGCCAGATGCGCGCGCACGCCGCGCGCCCAGCCGGACGCGAACCCGCACCCGCTGGCCGGGCACTGGAACGCCCGCGCCTGCCGCACACGCAACCACACGTCATCGCTACGTCTTTTACTGAAGTGGGACGCTTTTTCCTACTTTTACTCTTTAATTTCATTAATTAAATTTGCCTGGGGACCGAGGTAGCGTAGATTCAGTCCTCGGGACTCGTCCTACCTTCACTGGACATAGACATACTATATTGATAACTTCTCGTCCTTTCTCGACGACTTGCGCCAGGAAGCCGACGCATTTGCAGTTGGTTCCCTTGAAGAGCCGCTGCGTCGGATGGAAGTTGATGGCGGCGACGCCGAGGTTATAGGTACCTGCGAGTGCGTGCCCAGCCAGTGTTCGGCGACTCGCGCCAGGAAGCCGACGCACTCGCAGTCGGTGCATTTGAAAAGTCGCTGCGCCGGGTTGTAGGCGGCGACGCGCGAGTGCGCCCACGCCAGCGGCTCCTCGGCCGCCGTCCACCGGTCCTCCGCAGTGGTGTCAATGCGCGGTGTGAAGTTCGCCTGACACAATGCTTACACGGTCAAGTTATCGTACTGCTTTTCCATACTCCGCACCAATTGAGTTCAGGTCTAGATTTGCTCTTTATCTCCTGGCATAAGCAATGGAGACTCATGGAGCAGCGACGATACTACGATCATTCCCGTTGTCCCCCACCTACTTGTATGTATGTATGTATGTAAACGCTTTATTGTACCAAAAATAACAACAACAATAATAAAATAGGAATTAAACTGTGTACAAAGGCGTACTTATCCCACTTAGGGATCTCTTCCAGTCAACCTTAGAGTAACCGAAAGGAGAAGTATAATGCGTTTAGTACCAAATTTGATAAAGAAATGTACCTACTTTTAATAAAGTTTGAAAATACATATTACATAAACATAAACGAAAAATATATACATAGACGATACACGAATAAGAGAATGATACAAATATCTATAAATACATTAATTCATACATATATATTCATATTAAAACGAATAACAATAAAGGAATTTACTGTTATTCTATGATTAATTTATTTCAGTAGGTAATTTATTATACACCGTAATTACATTGTACGGCTAATTTAATATAAAAAAAATATTTTTAACTCCTACTTCTGCACAGTGATTTTTTAAAGTCGTGCCACTGTCCACTTACTGTCCAACATTATAAAAATGCGTGTCACTGTCCACCACTGGTGGATAAGCAGGTGGGGGACAATGGGAATGATCGCGAGATTATGGTTATACGTTATGCCCCAGTAGGGAGAGAACTAATTTAATAAAATGGTCCGAATAGAAAACTAAGAAGTGCACTCTCACGCGATTCGGCCCCTTTACCCTAACTCCAAGGTTTGGAGGATCAAGAAGTTTCCATATCTGCTGCTCTGTCTTCGTCCACTGTTTTGTGAACCATCGAGGTATTGGGCTACGTGCCGATGCCTGTTAGCTGCAATACCATCAATCACAGCCTTCACCGATCTGTTGCATTTTCGATTAGCTAGTTTGAATGTTTCAGCCATTGTTCGGTCACATCACACAATCCTCATTCGACAACTAGCTGGGTACACCGTAAGGCCGCATTTGAAAAACTATGATGTAAACAACGATCTCTATGTACTATAAGATGGAGCGTTCCAAACAATCACTCTGTTCCACGCAAGTAGCCACAACTCTTTCACATTCACAATGAAACTTGTGCAGTTACTACGCAGAACATTTAATTATTACTAAATATTGACGCTACGGTTAAATAATGTCAATATTTAGTAAATGCGTGGAAATTGCGTGGAACAGGGCGATTGTTTGGAACGCTCCATCTATAGTACATAGAGATCGTTGGATGTAAAAACAACTCGCCTGCAGTATCCCGGGCGGTGGGAAGCCATTCTGCATGAGCGCGGCGAGCCCCCACGCGGTGATGTGCTCTTCTGGGCGCAGCTCATCGTCCAGGTCGCGCTCGGCTGCCGGGAACTCCACGCCCACCACTCCCACGGTCGCCTCCTCCCCGTACAGCTTCTTGGTGATCTCCTTGAACATGTCCTCGCAGTCCAAGGTCAGTGACACGCCGCCATTCGACTCCATCTCGACTTCAGTCTCTGATCAATTTCTGAAAACAACTTGGGGATTTTATTTTATACCCGCTAAGGGCAAATGTTCGTACGATAAATATGAATGTTTGTACCCAAGTCTTGGATGTTTATATATTTATTTAAGTATCATCATCAGGTTATTTTTGTCTCCACTGCAGGAGCACAACCCTCTCTCATCTGCCGGAGACAGACGGAGGATTTGGCCTACACTCCCCGCGCTGGCCAGACGGGTCGGGGAGGCGTGATTGATGTTTTATAATGTATTCCCTTAGTAGTTAGTATTTAAGTATGTGTATCCGTTATCTAGTAACCATACCACAGGCTCTGCCTAGTTTGGGACTGGATAATTGGTGTGAATGTCTGAGATATTTATTTATTTATTATTTATTTTAACTTCGCATTTGCCCAAAACTAAATAGGAAGTTTTGTATTATTGGACGAAGACAACTAGCTCGTTGTTGTTTTCTGTCACTTCATATCACTAAATCTTTCAGTCGAAGTGTGTATAGTGATCTGAAGTGACAGAAAATGCAAGAATGTTGGGCACATTAGTTCTGGAGAGGAGTCCACTGACTTGAAAACAGAATCTAATAAATAAAATCGTAAACTTCGCGTGTCTGTACATTGAAGATATTTGCAAAAAAAAAAATTGGGGGGGTCTAAGGATAAGCAACAGAACACATTTCGATCATTTTTGAAATTTTTGTCTGTTTATCTGTTTGTCTGTTTGTCTGTGAGTTTGTGCACGCATCACTTAAAAACTACTGAACGGATTTTGATGGACTTTTCACAAAAACATGGGGCTTAACTTAACATTTAGTCTTTATTTCATCGCAATCGGCTAACTCAATCAAAAGTTATAGACATTTTTAGTTTTCAAATACATTAGTAGGTAAGGTTATTATGCAATATATTGCATATCGTAGTATTTTCGTACTATTCAAATTGCAATGAGTTTGGATTACATTTGGAGCTGATAGTAGGAATTGGAGTGGGAGTGGGAGTGGGAATAGGAATAGGAGTGGGGGTGGGAGTGGGCTTGGGCGTGGGCGTGGGGGGTGGGATTGAGAGGGGGAGCGGAAGCGGGAGCGGGAGCGGAACCGGAAGCGGGAGCGGGAGCGAGAGCGGGAGCGGAACCGGAGCTGGACCGGAGCGGGAGCCGGACCTGGACCTGGCCCTGGCCCTGGCCCTGGACCTGGACCTGGACCTGGATTTAAAGTCTGAGTGGAAGTGGGATAGGGAGCGGAAGTGGGAATTGGAGCGGATCCTGTAGTGCACGCGAGCGGAGCCGCGGGCACAGCTAGTAGAATAATAATTTATTGGCTGCAACCAACGATCTCTATGTACTACTAGATGGAGCGTTCCAAACAATCGCTCTGTTTCACGCAAGTAGCCACAACTCTTTCACATTCACAATGAAACTTGTACAGTTACTACGCAGAACATTTAATTATTACTAAATATTGACGCTACGGTTAAATAATGTCAATATTTAGTAAATAATAAGAGTTGTGGCTACTTGCGTGGAACAGAGCGATTGTTTGAAACGCTCCATCTAGTAGGTAGTACATAGAGATCGTTGGCTGCAACAAATCACATACAGTGCAACATTACATACAAGCAGAAACAATACAACACTAGGCCGGGTGCACACGCCGGGATCGCGTCACACGGCTTGTCGGACGATAATTTAATAAGTATTACAATTGCTTGCACGAGTGAGCGGAAACAACGCGCGGCACTTATCCGACAAACTGGGAGTAGAACCGACGCGTGCGACCGACCTGTAGGGGAGGGGACAACATATAGTGTGGCGACACTGTAGCAGACACAGTATGTGTGCTGCTACAGCAAACAGGCCCCATGCAGCTCAGCATACTGCTTGGCCTGTGAGGGCAGAGCAATGATTTTCTGCTGAGACTTAACAGTGTCGGATAACCGAACATTACAACATTACAGAAGCCCGAAGCAGTTGTATATGATACAGGGAAATAAATTTAACGTTATTTTTTCATTATTGACCGTCTAGAGGTATCTAGCGCTTTTTCGAGCTAAGTTAGTGCCTACGCTCAACCACAGGTGGCAAAACTGAGACGTACCGAACGGCAGTGTGCCTAGTATTGGCTATTTGTAGCCAAAGTGACGATTTTATAATGCTCGGCGTTTTGTTTGATGTGGTTACGGCGACTTTTATATATATAATCTATTTAAGACTTATACAAGTTATGTGAAAACAGTGATCGCCGGAAGATAATAAATTACTACGTAAAAACAGGAGGGCAGGTCCTGACATATACTACATCTGGTCACAGAATGGTACAGGGGATCAAAAGTTGCCAAAAATGAGTCACGCAGTATGGGTACCCTAAGGAAGGCGAAGGACCAGAGACATCATGTGCCATATTCTGGTAAGATTATCGGAATATGTCACGTGATCTGTTAGAGAGTACAGAATGGCTATTATGTTCGACGGATATTAGCAGAAATCCTTACAGAGTAAGCTTTAGGAAAGGTCTATTGTCTGCAGTCGACGTTCGCAGCCTGGTGATGATGAAAAGGGTGATGAGACTCCACAACAAACAGAACCTATAGGTTTGGATCGAACACAGAAACCCTATCAAGATAGAATGGTGAAGTAAGCGCGACACACGTGCCAACGATGTGCAGTATATTGCAAAAACTATCAAATGTTTAATCGTTTCACGCTGAGTCAAAGTCGGGTAAACATCGATAAAAAATCTGCAAAAATGCCATATTGCGCGGTTTGTAACTGCATAATTGTATCTCCTCACTAGAAACGTGATGGCGACGCATAGAGTGCGTGGGAGGGGAGCGCTGTGTCCGAAAAACGGCACGTGCGGAACTGAAATAAATATCTTAACCGTTCTATCTTGAACGGATTTCTGTGGGATCGAACAAATATTTGTTCGGCCGGAACTCGTTAATTTTATGATGTCCTCTCTTGCCTATTAAATAGGTACCAGCCTTAATCCATTTCCTGGCGTGACACTACCTACATTGCTATATTCCAGTTTGAAGGTTCAGAGAGAACAACATAAACAACATATTTTGAGTGGTTTGACTTGTTGAATGCAGCAGTTCAAAGGCATGGTGAGGGCCTGTCCTAATGTATACGCTTCTACAACAAACTACCAGAGGAAATCTTAAATATGACGGACAGAAAGTTTAAGATTCACATTAAAAAACAACTTTATAAGAAAGCCTATTATAAAGTAAACGATTATTTGAATGACAAAGATGCCTGGTACTAATGTTAATTCAGCTTCGCAAAATCTTTATTAATTGTATGCAAACTTGATTTTTAAAAGATGTGTTGCGTGAAGTTTGTTGCGCCGTTTCTTCTTCACAGCGCTAACACCTAGGAAGCGGTAGTCGATAAAAAAATTACGTGTATAAATGTACCAAGTGTACTCATATGCAATAAATGATTTTGACTTTAATAATCAAGCAAGTTAGGAGTACTTTACAAAATCTTCATGCAGGTTTCCTCGGGACGTTTCCCTTTATTGAAAACCCTATGTTCATACGAGGTCTAAGATGTACGGACAGACGGTCATTGTGTGAGTTAGACGCTGCTGACCGTGCATTTATTTATGTTTATACTAGCTGTGCCCGCGGCTCCGCTCGCGTGGACTACAGAATCCGCTCCCACTACAGCTCCAAATGTAGTCCAAACTCATCGCAATCAGAATAGTATCGAACAGTAAATGTATACTTCCTTGTTATATTGCATACTAACCTTATCTAATAATGTAGGTATTTGAAAACTATAAATGTCCATAACTTTTGATTGGGTAAACCGATTGCGATGAATAAATCCTATATGTTACTCCGAGTTAAACCCCATGTTTCTGTGAAAAGTCCATCACAATCGGTTTAGTAGTTTTTAAGTGATGCGTGCACAAACTAACAGACAAAGAGACAAAAATTCCAAAAATGATTGAAATGTGTTCTATAACTTATCCTTAGACCCTCAATTTTTCCTTGGAAATATCTTGAATGCAAACTCATACAGACACGCAAAGTTTACGATTTTATTTATTAGACTAGCTGTGCCCGCGGCTCCGCTCGCGTGAACTACAGAATCCGCTCCCATTCCCACTCCCGCTTCCGGTCCCGCTCTCGCTCCCGCGTCCTCTCCCGCTTCCGCTCCCGCTCCCCTCCAAAAATGATTGAAATATGTTCTATTACTTATCCTTAGACCCTCAATTTTTCTTTGGAAATATCTTCAATGTACAGACACGCGAAGTTTACGATTTTAATTATTAGATGTAGGTTTCCGTAGAAATTAAAGCATTCTTGTTATTATCATCATTAGAGAGTATCAGTTTAACAATTGACCACTCACGCTTCACCAGGAGTGTTGACCAACAACTGTTTTGTGTGCCTAGGTCTGCAACTAATATGGTGAAGGAACAAGGCAGTATTTGGTACCCAAACTTGTTAACACTATCCCACTAGGCATTAGAAGCAATGTAGTCAATAAAAACACTTTCAGAATTAAATATAAGAAATATCTAGTAAACTCATTAACGTAACCTCAATCTTTCTGTGCTAATATCAAAATTAAAACCTTTGTAATTTGCTTTGCTATTCACCATTCATCATCATTAGGTTATTTTTGTCTCCACTGCAGGAGCACAACCCTCTCTCATCTGCCGGAGACAGACTGAGGATTTGGCCTACACTCCCCGCGCTGGCCAGACGGGTTGGGGAGGCCTGATTGATGTTTTATAATGTATTCCCTCAGTCGCCTTATACGACATCCACGGGTACAGTTGGAGTGGTGCTATTCTACTCTACCGGAAACCACACGGCTATTCACCATTGCGTAGTGATATTTAGTATTCTCTGCCATAGATGTGTATAAAGTATGAGAGCAATTTCTGCCAACAAACTGTATTATAAAGTTTGACGGAGTTATTGTATGTATATTTTTTGGAGAGATGAAAATAATTATTTTTAACACATTTATCATTTATCAAATAAGTGTAGGAGCCCCTAAATTTTTTGGTCTTTCGAGCCGTACGGTCTAGTACGTACAAATTAGCACTGGGTTTAAAATCCAGACCTTACGAACAAACGTAAAGCGAGTTAACTTCTAACCAGCCTACCATGACTGGGAATGAATGTCGCCGTATGAGGTAGCTATACACAATATTGCTGTATGAATATTGCACGGATGCTACGTCCTCATCGGGAGCATGCGCATGCGAGCATCCAAACGTAAGCATTCGAAAATTACTCGAAGTTTGCATGGCAATGTACATCATATATTTTGTTTAGTTTTATCATTCTCTTATTTTAGAAGTTACAGGGGGGGGGGGGGGGGGGACACACACATTTTACCACTTTGGAAGTGTCTCTCGCGCAAACTATTCAGTTTAGAAAAAAATTAAATTAGAAACCTCAATAACATTTTTGAAGACCTATCCATAGATAAATCGTACACACGTATGGGTTTGATGAAAAAAAAAAATTGAGTTTCAGTTCTAAGTATGGGAACCCCCAAAATTTATTGTTTTTATTTTTCTATTTTTGTGTGAAAATCTTAATGCGGTTCACAGAATACATCTACTTACCAAGTTTCAACAGTATAGTTCTTATAGTTTCGGAATAAAGTGGCTGTGACATACGGACGGACAGACATACATGACGAATCTATAAGAGTTCCGTTTTTTGCCATTTGGCTACGGAACCCTAAAAAATGTGTTGATTTCAACAAGATGATTTCGTTATCCCTGAACACCGTCGCACCAAGATCTTGTTTCCTTGAAATAATTCTTGTCTTGCACTACACGTTGAGATCAAGTCAACAAGTTGAATTAGTGGATGTTTTAACAAGTCTTGTTACAACAAGCAAGGCCTTTTTCTCAAAAGTATCTATAATGCCTTGCATTATATTTGGGTTTTCTTCCAAGCCAAAACTCCCGCATTTTGTTGATCAGTATACCATTTTTCAGTGTACTTTTACTTGTCGGCCCCGTAGCCTATTTAGTAGTACACCTGCCTGCGAAGCTCGAGGTCGCGGGTTCGAATCCCGCCCAGGGCAAACATTCGTGTGATGAGCACTTGTGTTTGCCTTGTGACTGGATGTTATTTATATATTATATTATGTATTTATGTATGTATATGAGCTGTCTGATACCCATATTACAGGCTCTGCCTAGTTTGGGATCAGGTGGCCGTGTGTGAAATGTCCCCACATATTTATTATATTTATACATTTCTATTTGAAATTTATAAATTTCTATTTCGTATGCGAGCATCAAGTATTCGGGCGGTGCGGGCGTTGAGTTAAGCAGATTGTCAGTTACTACCGTATTGGCAACGTCCTATTCAACTGCTCGCAAACAAGTGAGAACACAGCTTTATTGTTACTTATAACTGAAAATATTTTTAGTACATGCTCTGTAATGGAAATAAAAATTAGGTTTTTGTTTTTTTCAATTTACTAAAAAATAAAAAGTTACGACGCTTCCAAGTTTTCCGAAAAACATGCGACTTTATGGACTATATACTCGAAATTATCAGTTATCACCCAGTATAGATAGGTGTTTAACAAAATAAAAATCTTTGTTAAAAATTGTTCTTTGCAAAATTACAAGATTTCTAGATTAGCGATTTGTTCTTTGATATATTATATCGTAATATAGGTACATATATTTCATTCCAGATTAATAGTCCTATGAAAACCAACGCTATTTACGTCTCGGTAACATATACATGAAAGGGTCACCAGCAGCAAAAATAGGTTTGTATTACCAAGTAAACTTTGCGGTCCACTTAGGAACACCATCTATTGTGTATTTTGTTTTCGAGACGCAAATGCGTTTGTTTTCATAGGACTATTAATCTGGAATGAAATATACATACATAATGCTCACGCCTTGGTCCCAGAGGGGTAGGCAGAGACGATGGATCGCCACGTACTTGGGTACATTCAAATGCAATTATAGGAGTCGGACAACCTTCTGCTCCGGTTGTCTGTTTACATATCTATATCTCTTTACAGATTGCATCTTTGCGTAATTATTTTTTATATTTTAGCATACAGTCGCTCATTGAAGCTTACAGTCGATTTAAATTATCTTTTTACCCGATTTAATTTTCATTAAAGATTGTTTCATCAATTCATACAAGTATTCAACCAATTTTCATAAATAATCTGGTGTTTTAAGTTGAAGACGAAAGTCAAAGACATAGCCGAAAGGCCACATCGTGTAGAAACGACTGTTGGGGCAGACGAGGTCTGAAGTGGAAACCGCGGATTACCACAGCTGCCAGCCTGACCTGAAGGTCGCCGGAAGTGGCTGGATGCGAAAGCGGAGGACCATATGTGGTGGCGTTCATTGGGGAAGGCCTATATCCCGCAGTGGACGTCTAAACGCTGATATGATTATGATAATGAAACTTGAAGCAGATTTTCTTAAATGCTTCAGTAGATTTCCTGCGGTCAGCAAAAAACTACCATAGCAGAGTGAACAGCGGGTAACCCTGGGCTGAGGTCAGAGGTTGTGACCTTTATTTATTTATCTATTTTTGCCACATCATCTTCAGCCGAAATACGTCCACTGCTGAACATAAGCTTCTCCATTAAATGGACTGTGTATTGGGGGATTTGCCATAATCACCACGCTTGGCAGCCGATTGGTGATCACAGCAATGATCTTAATATACACAGTTGATGCAGGTAATACACGATAGTTTGCCACATTGAACTGTTATTGGAAAACATCTCGATAAATGTATTAATTAAGCGGTGTCGAGGTAAAGTGGGTAGCGCAGGGCTGAGGGCCCCGGCAGGGGGGCTGGCTGGGAGGCTGCATGTGAGGTGCAGCTGCACGGGAGGGGGCGCCCTCGCGGGGGGCGATGGGGCGCGAGGCGCGACCTCCGGGGGGGCGCTAACTGAATCAACCCCGCCAATCTACAAGTATTCCCGTGCATCGCCTCTTTTTCAGATGGAAATTGAGTCGTAGCTCCCTTTATAGCTGGTTTATCACGACATGCGTGGACTGTTTACAACCAACATCGATATAGCCTTTGGAAAATCGTATAGATTTGTCGCTTCAAATAACCCTCTCACACAAGATAAATAGTTTAAGTTATGAATTGATTTGTCCTGTATGTATGTAAACGCTTTATTGTACCAAAAATAACAACAACGTTAAGTTAAGTTTTATATATAAGTAACTAATACTGTCAAAAAATAAAAAGTAATTAATACTGTCTTGTTTCGTAAATATAGTTACGTATCAATCTTCACGATATATTGGTAGGCTGTGTTGTGTCAATAGGCAAAGCGAAATAATTCGCTCAGTTCGTTTGTTTTTTTTTCTTTTTAAAAAATAAATTGTCTCTCTAATAAAAGAGGAATTAAACTGTGTACAAAGGCGGACTTATCCCACTTAGGGATCTCTTCCAGTCAACCTTAGAGTAACCGAAAGGACAAGCATAATGCGTTTAGTACCAAATTTGATAAAGAAATGTACCTACTTTTAATGAAGTTTGAAAATACATTGTCCTGTCCTTCGAGATGGATGTAAGTATATAGTAGAAAGGGTTTTGGAGTGTGGTGGATTTTGTAAAAATGAATAAAAGTAGCAGGTAGACTTATTATGGTACTTGCAACATACTGTCATAGTATGGACATACCACACATATCCCGGGATTCACGGGATTGAAAAAAAAATTACGTAGGTAGTGATTTCTGTATATATGAGTACTAGATTTTGCCCGCAACTTCGTTCGCGTGGATAAGTTACGTATGGTGCCAATTTTAAGGGCAATCTAGAACATTCTGGACCAATTAAAGTCACACATTTTCATAGATCAATAAAAAAAAAAAAAAATATTCTAGAATGTTCTAGAACATTCTAGAAAAGTTCTCAATATTGTCACTCACAAACGAACTTAACACCATTCAGCACCATCTAGAGTTTATATGAGCGGTACAATGTGTTAGAATAAAAGTGTGAAGTGTAAAGGGTAAAGGGTAAAAGTATCCCATCACACATTTTTACCATCCACATTCACCCACCGTAACCAAACTCCCTTACTTGCAAGTGCAGACCAAGGGCTATCTACCACTACAACCATGAGTGGCAGTGAGTGTTATGGAGAAAAGACTGGACATACATACACACACTTTCCTTTTATACATATATTAGATTATTCACAATGGTCCTGTATGCAACATTGTATGGGTTAGGGAGGCCTGATTTATGTTTTATAATGTATTCCCTTAGTCGCTTTGTACGACATCCACGGGAAGAGTTGGAGTGGTCCTATTCTACTCCACCGGAAACCACACGGCATCTGTATGCAACAAGGCGATCCAATAGATGGGTCAGTAAAGTCAGTATGGATAAATCTGAAAGATAAAATGGTAGAAAAATGTGTTCTAAAGAACCACCTCGTCACTGTTCAAAGATTTTCAACAAAACTTACATAGACTTGGGAATCGAACTCGGTCATTTTCCTTTAAAAAATGTGTTGTAGTTTATTGCGGTAATTGAATATGTAGGTTGTAAGGAATAAATATAACTGCTATTGGCAACGATCTCTATGTACTACTAGATGGAGTGTTCCAAACAATTGCTCTGTTCCACGCAAGTAGCCACAACTCTTCCACATTCACAATCAAACTTGTGCAGTTACTACGCTGAACATTTAATTATTACTAAATATTGACGCTACGGTTAAATAATGTCAATATTTAGTAAATAATTAAATGTTCTGAGTAGTAACTGCACAAGTTTCAAAGTGAATGTAAAAGAGTTGTGGCTACTTGCGTGGAACAGAGCGATTGTTTGGAACGCTCCATTTAGTAGTACATAGAGATCGTTGGCTATTGGGGTGTTAAACCGACGCCCCTCTTTCTATACGGGAACCGGGCAGCTCTGTGTTATTTTAGAAGGTTAAGTTGGGGGCGCAGAAAAATAATCCTTGAGACAAAAGTTTTTGCCCATGATGCCCTCTGTCCAACACTATTATTTAAGAAGTCGGGATCCCGGAGACATGTCCATATTAACATGTACGTTTGAGGTCGCTGGCCGGAATCCCCCTACCTACTCCGATCACTGTTAATAAGTAAGTCTACAGATGAAAATTATTACGAATAATCAATAAGATAAATATACCTGACCAATTACAATTATTGATTCGCAGGCAATTCCAAACCACAGGCTAAACTATATTCTTAGGCTAAGAAAACTCATAATAATCACAAGTTAAAAACGTGTTATACTTAAATATGGTAAAGAACAATGCACGCAGAAAAGCTTAGGAAGCGCAGAAAGGGGAAAGCGATGTGATTATGATTGGTGACGTGTCGGGCGGCGCAGGGCGGCAATCGATCCCGCGATGGGTGGCGGGGAGGGGGAGCGGGGGGATAGGAGGGGGGCGAGCACGATGAGCGCGAGGGTAGCTTACGTTGTGCGCCGGGCGGCACTCACCTGGACGCGCGGCGGGCGGGCGGCGGACGGGCGGCGGACGCACGCACGGCCGGGGCGGCGCGCGGGCCGCGACTGCTCCCGCCGGCGCCCCCTCCTCGCCGCCCATCGATCGCCCCCCGCCCGCCCCCCGCCACCCACCGCCGCCCGCCCTTTCATTCAATGCCGCTATGATATTTCTTGGAGCGGCCCGTGAATATCCTCGTGATTGAAGATTACGCAAGTCGCTGCAGTTTTTAATTACGCACATCGACCAGCAGGGGGCCTACTGGAAAGTAATTTTATACTCTCTAAGAGGTCGCGTAGTTGCGTGTACCTACTATATATTAAATAACCATACAACATATAATACAATACACATAAGCTAATAAACCATAAATTCTATTACAGGTACATAAATATATATGTATATATAATGGTATTAGTAGTAGTTGCCGTGTGGTTTCCGGTAGAGTAGAATAGGGCCACTCCAACTCTTCCCGTGGATGTTGTACAAGGCGACTAAGGGAATACATTATAAAACATCAATCAGGCCTCCCCAACCCGTCTGGCCAGCGCGGGGAGTGTAGGCCAAATCCTCCGTCTGTCTCCGGCAGATGAGAGAGGTCGTGCTCCTGCAGTGGAGACAAAAATAACCTGATGATGAAGAGGTCATATGATATATATAAATGAGCGATGTGGAATTTCCATATTTATATTACTGTATGAGTTTATACATAGAAATCCTATAAAGATAGAATGGTGAAGCAGGAGCGACACGCTTGCCAATGATTTGCAATATATTGCAAAAACTATCAAACGCTTACTCGTTTCGCGCCGAGTCAAGGTCGGGTAAACATAGACTAAAAATCTGCAATAGAATATTGCGCGATTTCTAACTGCATAACTGTATCTCGTCTCGGTGAGCGGGAGGGGCACGCTGTATCCGAAAATCGGCACGCGCGAGACTGAAGTAAACAATGGGCTATAACCGCTCTATCTTGATAGGATGTTAATTTTCGGACACAGCGTGCCCCTCCCGCTGGTTAATTGTTATTAATCAATGCTGTTATTGGTTATTAATCATCTGTTAACTAATTTAAATGTAGCACATTTGCAGATTTTTTGTTTATGTTTACCCGACCTTGATCAGGCGCGAAACGAATAAGCGCTTGATAGCTTTTGCAATGCAAGGCACGCGTGTCGCGTCTACTTCGCCATTCTATCTAGATAGGATTTCTATGGTGGTAACTGTTTGAGTTATGTCGAAGGTTTTAATACCCAATTCCGATTCCTGCTTATTACATCAATCCAAGTCGATTGTTAATTGCTAAAATAGCGATTGAAAATCAAATACGTACCAACAATGTCAGTATACGGAAACATGATACGGGTCGCACGCAGTTCTTGATTAATTGAATTAGTTTTGGTTTCAATCTCCTCGCCATTATTAGAATAGATTGCTATTGAAATCCAGAGTGATAGATCAATTTGATAAACAGTTATAAGCAATTTTGTAACTAAGGTACAACATCTATCTAACAAATTAGCTGTGCCCGCGGCTCCGCTCGCGTGGACTACAGAATCCGCTCCCCCACCTCGCTCCCTATCCCACTCCCACTCATACTCTCAATCCCGATCCCGATTAAACTCCCACTCCCTCTCCAACTGTAGTACAAACCATTCAATACAATTCAAACGCAATATGAATTGTACCGAACATAATAACTATACTTCTTTGTTATACTTTTTGCATATTTATACTTTGGGTTACATTATTGAAGGTTTAGTAGGGATCCCTAATTTTTTACAGTAATAAATATAGCCTGTGTTACTCAGGGATAATGTATCATTCTAATGATGAAAGAATTTTTGAAATCGGTCCAGTAGTTTTTGAGTTTATTCGTTACAAACATACAAATCTTTCCCCTATTATAATATTAGTGTAGATAAAAACGTTAACTTCGCGTGTGTATACTTTAATAATAATATAATAATATAATACATTGACGATATTTGCAAAAAGAATAATATTTGGGGGTCTAGATATAAGTAACATAACATAACCCATTTCGAGATATTTTTAATTTTGTCTGATTGTTTATCTCTTTGTCTGTTGGTTTGTGCACGCATCACGTAAAAACTACTGAACTAATTCTGATGCAGTTTTCAGAAAAATATAAGGCTTAATTCGGAATAACATCGGCTTACTCAATCAATAGTTATGTGAATTTTCTCGTTTTCAAATACATTAGTAGGTATGCAATATAACAAAGAAGTATAAGTTCAGTGCACTTCAGATTGCGATGGGTTAGGACTACATTTGGAGCTGTAGGCGTGGGCGTGGGGGTCGGTAAATAATTGTGTAGTCCACGCGAGCGGAGTCGCGGGCATAGCTAGTAGAAACTATACAAGCCATTTTGTTTTGCGCAGTTTAAGTCGCGGCCTAACGAAACTTTAAATGTTTTGTATCTCAAATTGTTCAGTAAAAAAAAGGAAAAATATTGAATCGAGAATTTTGCTCCTGTAAGGAGCTCCTGTAAGGAGCAAAATTCAGAATCACACGTATTTCTTGATAAATAGTACTTAAATAAGCATAGATAAAAACAAAAATAACCAACATTACTATTTATGAAATGAGGTTTCATATGGAAAAAGCTGTTTTTTAATTTTTTTTAATGTTTGACAAAGTGATGTATAATTTTAATATTTGTTGCTCAGACTAATATAATCAAAGATTAGTTGAGTACCTACTTTTAGTCAAATATTAAAAAAAGACACACTGTCTTCCACGTGAAACCTCTCTTGTTTCGAGGTTTTCGAGAATGCTGAATCAGGCTGAATTAATGCTAATTTGACGTTGGTTTTGTAAACCAAGATGGCCGTCATGTGACACTTCGGTGTGACACATAAGATAGTGACGCTATTGGTACCATAGACATATTTTGACTTCTTAAATTTATGATTGGCACCTCAGAACCTCAGACCAAAAACGAATCGCAGTATATAATCTAAGCTCCGAACAATTAATAAATTGTTAGAATATTGGTGTCATTTTTTCGGATTTCAGGGTTCCTAAATCTGAATTTAAAGCTGGCTGTGGAATCCAATGACCTTTAACATTTTCATATATCGGGTATCACTTTCTAGGTATTTGGGGCTGCTGACATTAGGAACATACATGTACGTGAATTGCCGGACAATTTACATGGGTGCATAGAGCACCGCTTCAAACTCTACTAAGGAGTTCAGCCAATTCTACTATTTTCAACTTTTATCGTTCGTTTAAACAAAAGTTACGTTTAGTTTCAGTTTTTAACAGACGCTATTTTGACAGCAACGCGTTTCGTTTTTACCTGAGACAACTGTCAAAATGTAGAAAAACTTTTGTTCAACGTTTCTTTTGAAAAACGTTTGACGTTTGTTTAAACGTTAGCTACGGCTGAAACGCAGCTAAAGCACGAACGTTGTGCGCAGCGGAGTACGAATAGTATTAAAACTTATGTTTCAGCTACAGTTCAATTGCATTTTGTGCAATAATGCGTTGGTAGAATTGGCCCCCAGATAGCGGACACAGCGCGCCCATCCCCCGCACTCTATGCATCGTGGTCACGTTTCTAGTGAGCAGATACAGTTATGCAGTTAAAAACCGCGCTTAATGGCATGTTTGCAGATTTTTTGTCGATGTATACCCGATCTTGACTCAGTGAGAAACGAGCAAGCGTTTGATAGTCAATTTTTTTCCTGCGATATCATAATGTGAATAAAAATAATTAAGAATTTTTCCGACCATATGTATATATTTTTTTTTTTATTTAGGAAAACCAACAGCAGAACAGTATTGGGTAGGTACAAGGTTCATTATAACATTTTAAGTGTGGCTATTAACAGGTTTCCACATAAGACGTACAAAGAACAGATATGTTTCGGATTTAAATATACATATAAGGAGATATAAAATAATAGCAATATTTTTACAGTAATTCTTTAAAATAACGACAAGATATGAACAATTAACATAATTATATTAAATTTAGAGCGCGCGTGTATGCGCGCGCATGTGTGTGTGTGTGTGTGTGTGTGTGTGTGTGCATGTGGATGGGGTGTGTCTATGTATGTAGAGGTGAAAGGGAGGGGGAGAAGGGGCGTATGATAAGTTACATATTATTACTTATATATATTATTTAGTTAATTAATAGTTTTCTTCAAATAGTTGTTTTCTTACGGCATGATTAAAGTTTACCTTTGAGCCAACAAAAGGATCAAGACGTTGAAATGTCTTGTTGTACATTTTTATAATGCGGATCAATACGGAGTTTTTAGAATAATTGGTCCGATGTTTAGGCTCACTCAACATTGTTATATTACGAGTACGTTTCGTTGGTGCTCGGAGCCCAATAGCAGATACTAGGTCTGGACAATCAATGTTCGAATTGATCAGATCATGGAGAAGCGACATATCTAGAAGGTCACGACGGTGTCTTAGAGTAAGTACATTCTGGTCTTGACAGCTTTTAAGATAATTTTTGCAGTAAGTGTGCGTGCGAAAGTTTAAGAAATTAATGAATTTACATTGAATTTTTTCAATATTGTCTATATATATGTTATATTGAGGGGACCAAATAGCACTACCATACTCTAACACACTACGTACGTATGCGAAATAAATTGATTTTAGACAACCTGCGTCTAAAAAAGATTTGCATATGCGCTTAAGAAATCCGAGACCCTTGAATGCTTTATCAACTATCATGTTGATGTGAGTGTCCATTAGGAGTTTCTGATCAAAAGTTATACCAAGATCCCGTACAACAATGGCTCTCTCAATTGGAATATTATTTATTCTGTATGTGAAGTCAACATTTTTTAATCGGCGCGAGAAAGTGATGATTTGACACTTGCTACAATTAACGGCTATTCTGTTGTTTTCGTAATAAATAGATAAACGTGAGAGATCCTCTTGCAGCTTAACACAATCGCGCTCGTCAGTAACATCAAGAAAAATTTTGGTGTCATCGGCATACATTAAGAAAAATGAGTTAACAAAACATGTATAAATATCGTATAGGTAAGCATTATACAAAAGGGGCCCCAGATGCGAGCCCTGAGGGACACCGGATGGTATAGTTATAAGATTTGATTTATAGCCTCCTATGACCACCGCTTGACATCGATTACGAAGATATGAATCTACCCAGCGCAACAAGTCACCGCAGATACCAATGCGCTCCAACTTTCTTATTAAAATGGCGTGGTCCACACGATCGAAAGCTTTTTCGAAGTCAGTGTAGACCACATCAATCTGTTTACGCTTTTCTTGTATTATTGTACGTACTGTTTAATTGTAAAATTAGAACATAAACTCCTCGAAACTAAACAATATTGATATTTCTACACTTTACTAATGTAATGGGTGTGTATTGTCTGTCAGTTAAATAAATAATGTGTATGTTTATGTAATGGGTGTGTCGATGTGTGTGTCTGTGGATTGTATGTGTGTATTATGTGTGTGTGGGTCTACATTTATGTATATGACATATATTTTGTTATACGTCATAGTACAACCAATGCCAAACGTCTTATGTCACAAGAATTTTTCAACGACACTTAAATCCATACTGCACTGCTTTAACTACCTCTGTCTTATTTACTTGTTTAAATTAGTATATATATTTTAATTCTTTTCTTAACTGTATCTATTGTTCCTACTGTTCCTATTGTGTGATGCCATTTATATGTGAAGACTTGTTACCAGCATATGTATATTTAAGTTTATTATTTATATTTGTCATTAGTCTGTAAGTCTTCCTAAAAGTAAATAAATAAAATAAAATAAAATACTAACTATATCATTTACTTAAAAGAGTGGCCGCACCGGTGCAGGTAAGACAAAGGATGTTGAAGACACAGATATATCAACTAGTCCATATTGCCGTCTAATGGTCATAAAACTGCATCATAAATTTTCATTGCGCGTCTGCACATGGGGATGAGGCAAATATGGGCACACTCCCCTCGTCTATACCGAACGGTCGGACGGTCTACGCGCTACGGACGCGTAGCACCAGCTACATACTAACCTGTTGTTGTAGAACCTAACCTGAAAATAAGAAAAAGAACTCCTAAGATTAAAAAGGAACCTAACTCCTGAGAATAAAAAAGGAACCTAACTCCTGAGAATAAAAAGAGAACCTAACTCCTGAGAATAAAAAGAGAACCTAACTCCTGAGAATAAAAAGAGAACCTAACTCCTGAGAATAAAAAGAGAACCTAACTTCTGAGAATAAAAATAGAACCTAACTCCTTTGAATAATAAAGAACCTAATTCCTGAGAATAAAAAGAGAACCTAACTTCTGAGAATAAAAATAGAACCTAACTCCTTTGAATAATAAAGAACCTAATTCCTGAGAATAAAAAGAGAACCTAACTTCTGAGAATAAAAAAAAGAACCTAACTCCTGAGAATAAAAAGAGAACCTAACGCCTGAGAATAAAAAGAGAACCTAACGCCTGAGAATAAAAAAAGAACCTAACTCCTGAGAATAAAAAGAGAACCTAACGCCTGAGAATAAAAAGAGAACCTAACTCCTGAGAATAAAAAACAGAATCTAACTCCTGAGAATAAAAATAGAACCTAACTCCTGAGAATAAAAAACAGAATCTAACTCCTGAGAATAAAAATAGAACCTAACTCCTGGGAATAAATAAGAACCTAACTCCTAAGAATAAATAAGAACCTAACTCCTAAGAATAAATAAGAACCTAACTCCTGAGAATAAATAAGAGCCTAACTTCTGAGAATTAAAAACAGAATATAACTCCTGAAGACTAAATGGTTAATTAAAATGTTATTTTATGAAGGCCAAGTGATTACAGACATGTGATTATGTCACAGCACAATATCGTCGACGGAAATTTTAATTGTCGTAACGGACAAACTGCCAAAATCGTTTTTTAGGTACCCCAACTCCGTTTTCTATGGAATGGTATCATCATCATCATATCAGCCCTTAGATGTCCACTGTTGGACATAGGCCTTCCCCAATAAACGCCGCCACACCCGGTCCTCCGCCCTCCGCATTTAGCCGGTTCCGGCCACCTACTTCAGGTCGTCGGTCCACCTTGCGCGTGCCGATCCGCGGTCTCCACTCCAGAACTCGTCTGCCCCAATGGCCGTCGGTTCTGCGACAGATGTGGCCCACCCACTGCCACTTCAGCTTGCTAATCCTTTCGGCTATGTCGGTTACCTTCTTTCTTCGTCGGATCTCTTCATCATCCTTCAATGAAACCCTGAGCGCTCTCCATAGCTCGCTGAGCGACCTGGAACTTGTGGATCAGGCCCACCTTCAGTGTCCACGTTTCCGCGCCGTAGGTCATGACAGGTAGGACGCACTGGAACGGTATCTAATAAATAAAATCGTAAACTTCGCGTGTCTATACATTGAAGATATTAGCAAAAAAAAATTTGGGCGTCTGAGGATAAGCTAAAATTTCGATCATTTTTGAAAATTTTGTTTGAGTTTGGACTACATTTGGAGCTGGTAGTGGGAATGGTAGTGGGAGTGGGGGCGGGAAAAGTGGAGTGGGAGCGGGAGCGGGATTGAGAGCCTCAGTGGAAGTGGGATAGGGATCGAAAGTGGGAATGGGAGCGGAACCTGTAGTCCACGTGAGCGGAGCCGCGGGAACAGCTAGTACATAATAATTTGTGATGTTGTTTTCCACGTGGACGCAGTCGCGGGCAACAGGTATTAAGTTATAATTCTAACAATGATTTCGTTCCACAACGTGGCCAGTGCCCATGGACTCACAAGTTTAAACCAATTAACCTGTCTATAATCTAGTTTGAATGTTTAAAATGAAGCTGTTCGATCGGAAGTCTGATCTGTTGGCTGGGTTCATTGAGTGCAGGTGAGGTGTACACCCCTTCAGCCCCTCCGTTCACAAGTAAATGAGTTATAAGGGGGGTTAGTCCCCCCCCCACCCCTCTATCACTCACTGCACACCATATTGGAGTTTTAATGCAATTACATAAGCTTCCTGGCCCAATACGTAAACGTGTTTAAATATTACAGAACTAGTTGTGGCCGTGGCTCCGCTCGCGTGGACTACAGAATTAATGTTTTTATTATTTCCCGTTCCCGCTCTGCCACTGCCACCTCTTACCCTCGTTCCAAACGTAATCCTCGCAAGCTGAATTCTGATGAGCATTGCACTTCTTTGTTGTATAATTAATACTTACTAACGTAATGTATGCGAGTTTTAGAAAACTTTAAATTCGCATAACTTTAGATTAAAGATAAAAAATAAAGATAGCGATAAAATAAAGACTAACTGTTACTCCAAATCTCTTCTCTTCTGTGTCGTTCCCTCACTGCTGAGGATCGCGACCGTATAAAATGCGCCTCCACGCATAGCGGTCATTGGCCAGCCGCACTGCTTCATATAAGGATCCGCCAGCCAACCTCCTCACGGGGTCTGACCACCTCGTCGGAGCTCGTCCTCTGGCACGCCTGCCCTCCGCTTGTACCAGGATGATGATATACTCCATATAAGCCCTATGTTTTTCTGAAAGTTCCATCAGAATCGGTTTAGTAGTTTTTGCGTGTACAAACTTACAGACAAAAATTCCTTATATACCTACTTACTTATCCTTAGACCTCAAATTTTTTATTGCAAATATGTTCAACTAGCTATTGCCCGCGACTTAGTCTGCGTGGACAACTTAAAATCACTAATTATTATGTATACCGTAGGAATGGGATGTTTTTTCGAGATAAAACTATCGTATGTCCTATTCCAGGACCTAACCTATATGTGTGCCAAGTTTCATTACGATCCGTCCCGTGGTTGAAGCGTGATTGAGTAACAAACATCCAAACATCGAAACTTTCACATTTATAATATTAGTAGGAAGGATGTACAGACACGCGAAGTTTACGCTTTTGGTTATTAGATAGGCTTTCAGAGGAAGGGAAATGGAGTTATCAACAAGATGCAAAATGCATCGCAACAGATCATATCCGGCACCTGCGTCCTGTTTGAAGCATGCATCCAATGTGTTCGAAGAACGTCTCGCAAAGTTGGTTCTTCACTAGGGCAAAATTGCCGACGCTTGACAAAAACTTCAAAAATACCCGGACATTTGCGTGAAAGCGAGTTTTTTCCTGGACAAATATTCATCATCATCAGCCGGAAATCATCCACTGCTGAACATCACATCATCAGCCTAAATACATCCACTGCTAGACATAGGCCTCGCCAATAGAATACCACTTTTGGTTAGATGTCCTATCTTTCGCGTGGGTGTCGTCAAGGCGACTAAGGGATTGCACCAGGGACGGGCAGCAGCGTTCTCCTGTGTGTGTATGTTAAGATCATTACTGCGATCACCAATCCGCCTGCCAAACGTGGTGATTATGGCAAATCCCCCAATGGACATCTAACTTCTGAACATAAGCCTTCTCAATAGAATTACACTATTAGTGGGCTGTCCATATTTGCCATAACCACCAAGCTTGTCAGGCGGACTGGTGATGGCAGTAGGAGAACACTGCAGCCTTAAGCCTTTAAGATTCACATTAAAAAACAACTTTGTAAGAAAGTCTATTATAAAGAAAACGATTATTTGAATGACAAAGATGCCTGGTACTAATGTTAATCCAGCTTCACAAAATCTTTATTAATTGTATGTAAACTTGATTTTTAAAAGATGTGTTGCGTGAAGTTTGTTGCGCCGTTTCTTCTTCACAGCGCTAACACCTAGGAAGCGGTAGTCGATAAAAAAAATGACGTGTATAAATGTACCAAGTGTACTCATATGCAATAAATGATTTTGACTTTGACTTTGACTTTGCCCGTCCCTGGTGCATTAGTCGCCTCGCCGACACCCACCGGAAGATTGGGGGTGGCCTTATTTTTAGCCGGGAACCACATGGCTCTGGATACATATAATATTCATTACAATGGTATTGTCTTCGGGTATTTTAGCTGCTGCTGCTGGTTTACGAGAGAATTTTTAACAAAGTTTTTATATATACAACGTTAGTCGGAAAGGGGGTATGAAGCCGAAGCAGGGTGAAAGTACCCATAATACTGAGTAATGTTTGTTCTGGAACTTTTCTCAAAGCACATCCGATTTCGAGAAAAACCTCATTGAAATTTCCAAAAAAACTATGCTGGTAGCAACCCTAGAAATTAGTTTTGTTTACATTTTGAAGTCATTCGGGTGAAAGTTCATTAACCACAGGCCTCGACTCTGATTGGCCGCTGGACTCTGATTGACATTGCCGCCTGCGCCGCCATTAAAGAAATGATTTCACACGTACGGTCAGACAAAAATGTACTAAGAGATTTTTTTTAATTAGAAACTTGAACTAACTACAAGATTAGATAGTTTATCGACCGAATTGGTAGAAAGGGTTAAGAATGTATTTGGGATACCTACCTAAACTTTAAAAAAAAGGTTATTTTGTGCGGCCAACCTTGAGACTCTTGTACAACGAAAGAGGACAAAACATACTTTCTCGTGTAGAAAAATCTCTTAACCTTTTGTTCAAGCTAGATATTCGACTTTAAATTTTAAAACTTTAAATATCTTGCTTAATCAGGAGATTAGGAGATTTTTCCAAATGAGAAAGTAATTTTGTTGTTTTAGTTGAAAGTAATGTTTGTAATTATGTCCTCTTTCGATATGCAGTCTCAAGGTTAACCCACAGTACACTAAAGTTACTTTAGTGTACTGTGGTTGGCTGCACGAAATAAAAAAAGTAAAAAATCGCTACAAAGTTTTGAAAACTTTAAAGTCGAATATCTAGCTTAAACAGCAGGTTAGGAGATTTTGCGAATGAGAAAGTAGGTTTGTAATTATGTCCTCTTTCGATATCAAGGTTGGCCGCACGAAATTAAATAAAACAAATTGAAATCAGCACTTTAAAGTCTAATATCTAGCTTAAACAGCAAGCTAGGAGATTTTGCATAATGAGAAAGTATGTTTGTAATTATGTCCTCTTTCGATTTGCAAAGTTTCAAGATTGGCCGCACGAAATATTAAAAAAAAATATTTTGTATCCCAGGTTTCATACAAAAATGTTCTAACCCCTTTCACGGGGAGGTGCACTGAAGCCAAGGTTGAATAATTAAACAATTTAGGTTTGTAATGTCGGCGTTGCCTAAAACCAATGCCAAAATTCGGTCAATTCAATTCATTTATTGTGGTTCGCCACCTTTATTCTTTAATTTTGTAATTTTTTATTTCTGTACACTTTTTTTGCCTACAGTACTGTTGTCCTTTAACTTTTTTTTGTCCTTTGTTGTTGTAAGCCTATGCTTAGTCGGTTGCAATCCTTTCGCGCGTGACGTTGTTTAGCTACTAGCCATACTAGTTTCGTTCCGTTGTTTTCGTTGTTATTTGTTTGTGTTGTTATTATGTCGTCGTATAGCAACCACGAGTACTATGACATGATGTTATGTGTAGGAAAGTGTGATGGAGGTCTATCACAAGCTCGGGCACTGTACCGCCAACGGCATCCTGAGCGTCCTTTGCCGTCATGGCGCTCGTTCCAGCGAATGACTCACAGGCTCTACCATGATGGGACGGTACACCCGCCTCGTCCGCAAGGTCGACCCGTGCCCGCTGGTCGAGCACGGACAGAATTAGAAGAAGACATCTTGGAGTACTTCGCCGAAAACCCAAGACGAAGCACCACGCAGGCCGGGTTGCACTTCGGCATATCACAAAAAGCGGCATGGCACATCATTCGTCGAGACGGTCAGCACCCATACCATTTTCGGCGAACCCAGGATCTGATTCCCGCTGATTATGGCCGAAGAGTAGAGTTTTGCCAGTGGTATTTGTCCCAAGTAAGGGCTAATCCCAATATTGCCCTAAAAATTTTGTGGTCTGATGAGGCGTCGTTCACCAAAGGTGGCATTGGGAACATACACAATGAACACTACTGGGCCCACGAGAATCCACATGTATCCCGGGAGGACAGTTTTCAGCATAGGTGGCGGATTAACATTTGGGCAGGAATAGTGGGCACACGCTTAATAGGACCCATATTCTTGCCACCAAGACTTTTTGCAGCAGCTTTTGAGGATGTTCGACAATCGCCGCAGATGTTGCGTAACACCATTTTAAGCATGAACCGGCGTGCTACATTGTGCATCACTAGAGAAGGCCGGCACATTGAGCCTTTCTTGTAAAACCTACATATCTAATTTGTGAAACTGTTTATCATTGCTTTAACTTTTCCACTTTGTGTTATCATACCTACTAAGGATTGGATTGCAGTGTTCGTTCATTAAAGTGTATGAATTGCTAAAGTACCTACTTACCTACCTATCTAAAGATTTGTGAAATTTCGATATGTGAAATTGTGAAAGTGAACATTTATTGAAATGAAATGTACAACAGTGAAACAGGTGAGTGAGTTAATTTCACTAATTTAACCCTTATTGCCAAGCGGCGAACGTCAAACGATCGCGACAAAAGCGAGCCGCCTCGCCGGTGTTACGTAAAGGACAAGGCTCCGCCCAAAAGTGGGGGAACAAGTCGCCGCCATGTTTTTGACTTTGTTAGGGTTCCCAATTTCTTTTTATTTTTATTTTTTGTATGGAACCAAATAATTACGCTTTCAGGTTTATAACACCGTTCAACACGATCGTTGTCAATGACCCTTTACATGCTACTCGGCTTCATACCCCCTTTCCGACTAACGTTGTATATATATATATTATTAGGTTTGCGCTTGACCTCAATCTTACCTGATGGTAAGTGATGATGAGGCCTAACGTGGAGCACTATTGTTATAAATAATTATTCGTAGCTCATAGTTTCACCTCAAAGTGTTTCCCTTCATGATTGACACTATTGGTTGACCTGGACCTGGACCTGGATCTGGACCTGGATTTAAAGTCTGAGTGGATTGGATTTAAAGTCTGACCTGGATTTAAAGGGAGCGGAAGTGGAGCCGAGCGGAGCCGCGGGCACAGCTAGTTACATAATATAGATATAAGCGAATCGAAGGAAGGAAACCAAAAAATATAAATGTTACAGTTTAATATTGTTTTTGTGACTATAGTTAGCTAGAGAATCAATTACCTTTTTAGTCAAAACTGATAACCTTTCTAATATTAGAGGGACGACTTATTGGTAGTAAATGCCGCCTGCATTTGCTAATTGTACAGAGATGTGTCTGTAGATTTGCAATGTTGGAAGATTTAATAGTGACATATACGTATACAAGATTTCTGCGTCAGATATCCAAATAACACAGCCACACAAAAAAAGTTTCTGACCTGGAAGGTCTCATTATGTGTGCTATATGCTTTTGGGGTCGCTGCATCCGAATCCGGGGTCAGTTTCATCCCAGCTACAGTTCGGCCATAACCTCAAAAACACTCTGAAAACCATATCATACCATAACGAGACCTCCAGGTCAGAATTTTTTTTTTGTAGCTGTGTAATCAGTTAATCTTTTTGTAAGGTGGGAACAAAACAATATTTTCTATCGCTCGATAGCGTTTGTCTCGACAAAGTTGAATATTTTTTTTACAAATTAATCAGTTGGTAGGTATTTGAAAGTGGTCATTAGAGAGGTATTTTGCCACATTCTGTGGTACGAGTATACCAACGTAGTTTGTACAAAATGTACTCTAACCAACGACCTCTATGTACTAACTAGATGGAGCGTTCCAAACAGTCGCTGTTCCACGCAAGGAGCCGCAACTCCTTTGAAACTTGTGCAGTACGCTACGGGTAAATAGCGTCAATATTTAGTAAATAATTAAATATTCTGCGTACTAACTGCACAAGTTTTATTGTGAATGTAACCGAGTTGCGGTTCCTTGCGTGGAACAGTGCGATTGTTTGGAACGCTCCATCTAGTAGTACATAGAGCTCGTTGATTCTAACCTTTACGTATGTGCTAACATTTTCGTTCTTTTCTTTTACGTGCAATAAAGTACATTGAATTGAATAGGAAATAGGTAACATGAGGCCAAGAAAAGGTCCGTTTATGTGATGAGGTGTGTCCGCTGGGATCAACTCTGGTTTATACCTGTCAAATAAACTGATAAACTTTATGGTAACTGTGGCTAGATAATAGAAATTTGATGTAAAAATATATCTACGCACCATACGACTACCAGAATTAGTTCAAATTTTTTTTATATTAGTAATTATAGAAATAATAAAAGTACGACGGGAGGACGTCTCCCGTTTATTTATATCATTATTAGCCTGCAAGAGCCCACTGCTGGACATAGGCCTCTCCCAAGGCGCGCCACTAAACCTGATCATCCGTTCTTTTCATCCAGTCACTGCTACCTCACGCCTTATTTATATCATAATTTTTAAAATAATCCCTGAAGAAAATTAAGAAATACTTAGTTAATAAAAGTAATTAATGGGCTCGATTCTGAAGGCACAATGTTAAAATTTGACAGCACTAAAACTGTTGCTATTCTTGTCACATAGTATTATGAAGATAAAGACGAAACCAATTTTAGTGCTGTAAAATTTTAAATGTGTGCTTTCAGAATCGGACCCAATATGATGTTAAAGAGATACTTAGCTAATAAAAGTGATGAATAAAAACTTTTGTCAACTAAGTAGATCTAATTATAATTGCCATACCCAAACGGGTTCCATGTCAGTACTGGTTTTTAATTGTAACATCTGTATAACTTTATGGAATTCAAATAAATAATTTGACTTTGACTATAATTGAACGTGAGTCGTGGTGCAACGTCAGTCTTATGTTAGTTATGTGGTCTTGGCCACGCGGGGCCTTCGCTGCGGGCTCGTGGGCCCGGGACGAGGGCCCCGCGCCCGCGCGCCGGAACTCGTGACCGCGTTCTCGACGACACGGGGCCGACATCGAGTACTCTGTTATGCAACACAACACAGGTCACATCGCCTAACTAATTGTTAGCAACCACTTTGCATCTAAAGTAATATCTATGTGTACTACTAGATGGAGCGTTCCAAACAATCGCTCTGTTCCACTCAAGTAGCCACAACTCTTTCACATTCACTTTGAAACTTGTGCAGTTACTACGCAGAACATTTAATTATTTACTAAATATTGACATTATTTAACCGTAACGTCAATATTGAGTAATAATTAAATGTTCTGCGTAGTAACTGCACAAGTTTCAAAGTGAATGTGAAAGAGTTGTGGCTACTTGCGTGGAACAGAGCGATTGTTTGGAACGCTCCATCTAGTAGTACATAGAGATCGTTGACTCTCAGTTATTTTTTAATTTGTATGTGCCCCTCGTCGCACCATAAAGCAAAAGCCTGCTCCAAAACTAATTTAGTTTAAAATTTGAAGTCTGATTGTCATTTCACTGACTGATTGTAATACATCATGTAGAGTTACAACGGTACAGACGTGGTCTCGCGATGCAGTCGGCGATGTGCTGGACATTCTGCTGTTGCGTAGTGGGCGCAGCGCGCAGACTCGCGCGGCGGCGGGCGGCGGCGGCGGCGCGCGGTGGCGGCGCGCGGTGGGCGGGCGGCGGTCGATGCGCCAGTGCGTGCCAGTCGCGCCCCGACCGCGGCGCTGTTCGTGCTGCCGTCGCCGCGTCGCCCGCGCCCGCCGCATGCCGCGCCCGCGCCGCCGCTAGCGCCGGCATGGCGCGCGACCCGCCCGCTCCACGCGAGTAGCCGCGGCCCGCCGAGCCCGCCGCGCCCTCCGCCGCGGGCGGGCCCGCGCGCCGGTCTGTCCGCGCCGCCGCCGCCGCGCGCGGCCCTGCCCCGAATCGCAGCCACCCAGTTCCTTTGTGCGCTGAACTCAGTGCAGGGAGCCGAACCTTTGTAGTGGAAGTGTGTCGGGCGAGCGGTGGTGCAGCTGCGCGTGCATCGCGCGCGTCGATCGGCGCGCGCAGCCCGAGCGCGAGCCCGCGGGCCGGCCGCGCCGCGCCGCCGCTCCGCCGGTCCCGCCGGCCCATGCCTGCTGACGTGCGCCACTTGACAGAGAACCCCATCTGGAGCCACACCCGAGGCCTAAAACAACTTCTATGTGAAGTTTCGAGTGGACGCAATACACATCGTGACGAGTGAGTCAATCGTTCGCTGAACTTTGTCTCCAAAAATTTGTTCTATCCTTCTTACTTTGTGCTGTTCAGTTCAGTGTGCAGCCCCCTAAGGATTTCAGCGATGTGTGTGTTTGCCGATAATCGTAATACCATAGTGAGAATGTTACGTTTGTACCTGGCTGCGAAATAACAATAAATTGAACTGTAACCCGCACTCACTTCGCTTCAGGGGAAAACAGACTTACTTGAGGAACTGGTTTTTGTGGTTGAATCACATTGTTTAGATCGCAGATGACCAGTCTAACTCTCTCTCTGTCTCCTTGTCAAATCAAAAGTCCAGTGAGCAGCTAAACCTGTTGGGATGGTCAAATCAGATCCCCGACAAAGAAAGCCTTCGGTCGTTGGTCCGGTCGGTTTAGTCCTATCAAAGCATACCTATGTGTGTCATCTCAACCACATAACTGCTGTGAGATACCTCAATATATCTTTACCTAGGTATATATACTGGTGAACCGAGTTAAAGGGCTATAAAAGTTTATAGAATATTCTGTTAATTTAATCAACATCCTGCTTATAAAATAGAGTAGTATACGCTTTGTGTAATGCATTGGTCTGTGCCCAAGAGAAGAATGAAGGTGCTGCAAAGGAATGGAGAATAAACCACTGTCTACGAAAAAGTTATTCGTTAAAGCATTTAGCTTTGCAAGTCAAAATCTATTGAGGGCTGAACCATCCTCATCATTAGTTACTCGAAGAGATGATGAATGTGGTCGTCCAACACAACCACTTTTACCTACATTTCAGATCATCATCAGCCGAAATACGGCCACTGCTTCCTCCACAATAGAATGCCACTTTTAATGGGCTGTCCATTGGGGGGATCGACAATTACCACGCTTGACAGGTGGATTGGTGATCGCAGTAATGATCTTGATATACACAGGAGAACGCTGATGCCCGTCCCTGGTGCGCCTTATTCCAATAATCCCCTGCGAAAAATCCCCTTAAGGGGATTTCTAGAATTTTTTGGAAAATTTGTCCAGTAATCCCCTGCCGATGCTCAAAGGAAACACTAAGGGGATTTCTGGACAAAAATTCCAGAAATCCTTGACGGCACCTAAGGGAAAATTTCATAAGGTTGATTTTAACAATAAATATTAGACCGGATTCTGAAGGCCACGTTTAAAATTTGACAGCAGTGAAATTAGTTTCCGTTTCTATCTTTATGATACTGTGTGACAGGAATAGCAATAATTTTAGTGCACTGTCAGATTTTCACTTTGGGCCTTCTAAATCAGACCCAGTACTTATGTTCAAGGGAAATTCCTCCATCGGAACTCACCAAAATGAATGACATTTTGTGGGTGTGTAGAGCAGGCAATTCTGAACACAACCACATATTTTATATCTGCCGAATGTTTGTCAGTCTCGGATAAATCACCTCGGAAACTTCCGAAATTGAACTCCCCGAAATTGACAAACTTGTAGAAATATGCAGCAGTTTATTATACTTCTTTCGTGCCAAATGTCAATCTACACAGCGAGAAAATGATATTTGAAAAAGTCTACTTAATCCCAATAATATTTTAAATGTGTAAGTTTGGATGTTTGTTACTCAATCACGCTTCAACCACTAGACGGACCATGATAAAACTTGACACACATATAGGTTTGGTCCTGGAATAGGACATAGGATAGTTTTTATCCCGAAGAAACATCTTATTCCTACGGGAAATACAAACTAATTTGTGACGTTAAGTTGTCCACGCGGACGAAGTCGCGGGCAACGGCTAGTAGGTACATATATATCAAACTCTTTTAGAACACAAGTAGGTATTCCTTTCGTAAACATAACACTTGTTATGTATGAGAGAGAATCACATCCTGTAATAGGTCAAGAACAGATGACGTAAACATCACTTACCACGGTAGGTAGATGTACGGGTAGAATTTTTTATTTCGGCAACAATTAACGCGTCTGTATTGTGGTAAGAATGGAGTTTTCGTCAAAGAGTATAAACTACCTACTTATTATCAGGAATCGGAATAAGGTATTGACATATTTTCGTCCTTCATTTTCGTGTACTTCGACGAAAATGTGTTATGGAAGATTAATATGGACAATCCTTTTCACCGGATTTTATTAACTGTTGTAATGAAAACCCCCAGACTCGTTATTATGTAGTAATAATTCAAAATTATGTAATTGTTGCCTGCGACTTCCGCGTGGATAACTTAACATCACAAATTATTATGTACCTATTTCCCAAAGGATTTTTTTTTTCTGGACAAAAACTATCCTGTCCTATTCCAGGACCTAACCAACATATATATGTGCTAAGTTTCATCCCGATCCGTCCAGTGGTGGAAGCGTAATTGAGTAACAAACAACAAAATCGCTTTAAGCGATAAGGCCGCCTTTGTACACTTTCAAACAATCTATAACTATTGTTGATCTTAATTTGTGTGCAATAAAGAGTTTATCTATCAAACCTCCAAACTTTCGCATTTATAATATTAGTGGGATTCAATTAAGAAAAGGTTTGTATTTTTTATACTGTTTGTATTTTATTTTATTGGTAAGCGGTATGTATTTCAGTGTATAAATGAAAGACAAAAGAATGATGAAAGTTTATATAATACATCTCAAAGGAAATTCCGGAAAATGCAAATTGACGCAAATGCGTATTTCGTGGCAAGTACATAACGATACTACCTAATTCCGATCCCTACTTAGTACTAATCATCATACACAAAGAATAATGCTAACTTTCGGTTGTGATAAAGTTGGATACGATTGAAAGGCGTGGGCCGCTCTATAGAGAAATGGCTTCTGTGAACGGATGCTGAGAAGATCGGATTATGTGACGAGTATTTGACAGTTCAGCAATAGACTGGTTTAGGCTGATGACAGACGCTAGAAGAGTTGATATTCTCTATACTGTCTAGGATATCCATTAGGATATATGCAAAAAACTCTTTGAATTCGCATTTTTAAAAAATACACGTTTTTTTTGTCCAATCATCAGTTTAATGGGGGACGCAGGGGGGTAATTCGGGAGCTCAATCAATCAATCATTTATTAGTAAAACATATTTACAAGTGAACATAAAAATACAAGATACCACAACAAATATTATTATAGGTCCATGACAAATATTGCAATTCCATTAGATAGTCGGTTATTTCGTAGCCAGTAAAAAATTAGTTACTAAATGGGACGAAGGAGTCCCATTCCGTAACTGGCTTCGAACTGGGAAATTACAATTCCCATTTCGTAGCCAGTTACGAAATTTGGTTACGAAATGTAACGAAAGGAGTTATATTCATAATGCATAGTAGGTATTATCATAATCAATATTAAATTAATTCTTTTAGGTACTCGTCTGCATTATAATTATTATTTTGGCTACCTCTACCTCTGGAATTTCCGCTTGAGGAATTATTACACCTGTATAGAAGATTTATTTGTCAAGCTGAAACTTAGAACATACATGCCTGGAAATAATAGGAAGACTATGAAAATTAAAAGGGAGGTACAGGACCTTTTTCCGGATATTTCAGGAAACCTAAAACAATATTGACGGTACCCGCACATTACCACTCCGGTCATCATTTCTTTGCTACACTCCCATTTGCTAGAGGGGAAGTGGGACCTCTTTTTCTACTTCGACTATTTATTTCTTTAATTTAATATACCTGGCCTGGCCCAAGGTAGCGAACATTCAGTCCTTGGGACTTGCCTTACCTTCACTGGTAGGCGTTATGTGTTAGTGTACCTCCGTTGATCCTCGCTTAGAGGAGTGGCGGAGGGAGAATGCTGGGAGGCGGGTACCCGAACATTGTGTACAACGTATACTTTATTTTTTTGTAAATAAGATGCACTCACGTTTGGCCTCAATCTACTTGATAGTGAGGGTAAAATAGGCCTAAAACTGAACGCCCTTACTATACGAGTAGATACAGTTAAAAGGTTCGCCTGTTCTCTCTTAGTATAAAGAGGTCCAAGTTCCATAATACAGCGTAATGAGAACGCTGATGCACTGGCTAGAAAAGTGTCAGACCACACTCTGACAGGACCAGAACCATTTGTGGAACTCGATGAGTACCATCAAATTTGCTCTAAAAGCACATGCCGAGGAGCAATACCTGGTGGAGTGGAGAGCACTTCGGGAGTTGAAACACGCTAAGGAGTTTATCGGCAACACGGACACAACCCGGACACAACTCTCCAAAACTTTCTCCCCTTGAAAACTAAGATTACCCTTGCCCAGTCATTACTACTTCCCATAATTGTTATGCTGATGTCTGCTTGTTGGATGCCACCGAGGAGCTCATGAATAAACTTGAGAGACTACAAAACATTTGCATTCGTTTTATTTTCGGACTTCGTAAGTATGATCACATATCACAATTCAGGTCTAAACTCAAGTGGCTCCCTATCCGTTATCGCAGGGATACTCATATCCTTTTTCTTTTATTCAAATTACTCAGAAATCCATCTTCTCCTTCCTACCTTCGTGAGCGTTTCAGCTTCTTGCGGTCTCCTGCTCAACTATCTCGACCCCACATTAGCTCCCTTTTGAAACTCCCTTCCCATACCACCGATTTTTACAGCTTTTCATTTTCTGTGCAAGCGGCTCGATTGTGGAACTCGCTACCACCAGACATCCGTAATAGTAAATCCTTTTTTATTTTCAAAAACCGTGTTAAAGAACACTATCTATTACTAAGTTAGGATTGGAATCCATATCTTATATGTATTTTATAAATATTTGTATATTATTATTATTATTATTATTTGATAATATATATTATATTTATATACTTATATATATATTTACCGTGTAGTTTATAATCTATTTAAGTGGGTATATAGTTTATATTAGTGTAGTATGTATATGTTTTTTTTTTATTTACGTACACACTATGTCTGCCTTTATTATTTCAAATATCTCTCTCGCGGGTCTGCTGGAAGAAATCTCTCTCAGAGATAAGTTCGCCCTTTGTACTTGTGTTTCTTTTAATGTATTATTTTTTATTTTATCTGTGTGTGTGCAATAAAGAGTTAAAATAAAAAAAAAAAACCTTTACCAACAAAATACGGAAAGTGAGAACTTATCGTAGAAGTTTTTGCCGGGCACCTCGGTGTAAAGCATCTCCTGCATAAGATGGGACTGTCAGAGCCTGTGGAGAGAACAGCGACACAAGTGCTTGCTGTGTGAGTGCAATGCACTAGCTGCAAGGATGTCCTGGGTGTGGCTTCCCCTGAACCCAACTGCCTTCTATCCCTTAACTACATAATAACATTGGAAGCACTGTATAGACAAAGGCTGACACAAAAGATCCCACAGGGTCGACGTGTCACCGGGTTTCCCTAACCCCCTATTATAAGATATATGTATATACATTCAGAAAAACAGAAGCTAGTGAACACTTCATTTTCTTAGCAGCGAAAGAGTCTGACGACTCTTTATTTTTCTTTCGTTATAATAATTTACCAAGTTAAATCTTTTTATTGTGATGTTGGCCCACGAAATTAAACCTGTATATATCAGGTATGTTAAACTTCACATAGCTGGGCCGCATTCGGTTTGTGTGTTTTATTTAGTTGAATACAAACAAACATACTTAGTTTGTTAGTTAAAAATGTCCAAATGTCACCTATATTTTTGCTATTTTAATTTTCCAGTTTTGAGTTTATTTTATTCGTTTTTTCTATTTTATCTTTACTTCTATCAACATAAATCTTTAAGATCAGAACGTCTTATGTAGAAAGAAAATATCAACTTCGGCAAATTATGTAATGATTTCTTCAAAGTCATCACATTTCTAAGTCCCCGTATTCTTTTAATTACCCTAATTTTAGCTAGAAGAGATCTCTTATGTAATTTTATTACATTTACGTGCTTTATAATAAATAATGAAGATAAAAGAATTTACCGTGTGGTTTCCGGTAGAGTAGAATAGGAGCACTCCAACTCTTCCCGTGGATGTCGTACAAGGCGACTAAGGGAATACATTATAAAACATCAATCAGGCCTCCCCAACCCGTCTGGCCAGCGCGGGGAGTGTAGGCCAAATGCTCCGTCTGTCTCCGGCAGATGAGTGAGGGTTGTGCTCCTGCAGTGGAGACAAAAATAACCTGATGATGATGATGATGAAGGAAGATAAATAAATATCCTTGTCGTATGGGGATTCCAGTTCACTATTAATTACTCATGTATTTGGGTCACATAAAGTAATTAACAGTGAACGGAATCTCCGACAATAATGTTCTTTATCGGTATTATTCATTTATTATCTTTTATATCATACTAGCTTTTGCCCGTGACTTCGTCCGCGTAGATTTCACTATTTACACATCTTCACTGCTTTTAACCAAATTGGTTTCCCGTAACAATGACATGCTTTTTCGGGATAAAAACTATCCTATGTCCTATTCCAGGAACTAACCTATATGTGTGCCAAGTTTCATCCCGATCCGTCCAGTGGTTGAAGCGTGATTGAGGTTGAAACATCCAAACTTTCGCATTTAGTATATTAGTGGGATGTAACATAATATCGATGCAAAAAAGCGGTAACGTTGTATTCCATATCGATTTCAATTCCCGGATTCAGAAGGAATCTACGTCGAATGGTCTGGGTCTCGTGGCCACCCCAAGTCTCCCTGTGGGTGTCGTCAAGGCGACTTAGGGATTGTACCAGAGACGGGCATTAGCGTTCTCCTGTGTATATCAAGATCATTACTGCGATCACCAATCCGTCGGTCAAGCTTGGTGATTATGTCAAATCCCCCAATGGACAGCATACCAAAAGAGGCATTCTATTGGGGAGGCTTGTGTTCAGCAGTGTGGTTTCCGGTAGAGTAGAATAGGACCACTCCAACTCTTCCCGTGGATGTCGTACAAGGCGACTAAGGGAATACATTATAAAACATCAATCAGGCCTCCCCAACCCGTCTGGTCAGCGCGGGGAGTGTAGGCCAAACCTCCGTCTGTCTCCGGCAGATGAGAGAGGGTTGTGCTCCTGCAGTGGAGACAAAAATAACCTGATGATGTGTTCAGCAGTGGACGTAAGTATATAGGCTGAGGTTGACGGTGTGGGTACACAGGCTTTCCGCTTTTTGCGTCGATATAGATATCGCGGGCCTCATGTTTGCCTTACCTGGCTGTAAAATGCTCCTACGTGTTTTCGAGTACTTCATAGATGCAAGATAAAATGGTTGCGCAACCGGTACGTTAAATAACTCTAACCTCAACTTGAGACGCTTTGACAAATTCATAAATTAGCATCAATTTGTTTTGCTCACACGTGCCCTCACGAGATGTCAGTATCCACTTGAACTGAAATGAGTATCACAAACAACGTTCTCTAAGTATGTACTACTAGATGGAGCGTTCCAAACAATCGCTTTGTTCCATGCAACTGCAGATCCGGGAGCCGCAACTCCATCTAGTAAGTAGTACATAGAGATCGTTGATCACTAATTTGTTATTTACAACCCGATTTGTTTTGAAGCCGCAATTGCTCAGTTAGTTGTGCACTCGCCTCACGTTGATAAGGTCGTGGGTTCCAACCCCCCCCCCCTCCCCACTCCCCCCTTATGTGAGATCTTTCATACACACAAAAATAATATGGTTTTGACCTAAAATAAAAGGGTAAATTTTCCCCAGGTGAAGGCAGTTGGCAACTACAATCCAAGTTGCCACCAGTAGGGGCAAATTAGAATACTTGGTACCAATAAATTTTTCGAAACTCAAGTACGGTTTAGCTGTGCCCGCGGTTCCGCTCGCGTGGACTACAGAATTAAATAAAGTTGAATATTATTATGTGTTAATTCCCTTCCGTCGCCCCTTTCTCCTCCAGATCCAGGCCAACTCCAGTTCCAACTCTGCCCTCCCCTCAACATATATTTTTTGCATTTATTTTAATGCACAGACACGCGAAGTTTACGTTTCTATTTTTAAGATACCACAGGCTTTTCGGCCGGGTACATCTGGCCCCCTGTTATAAGATAAGGTTGTGTGTCGCCAAATTATCTTAGCCTCCTAAGAAGATTTACCTAGATTTTAGCTACGATTGTAGATTTACGGGTCTTCAGTGATTATTTTGAAAATTCCCTTTCTTCTCAAACTTACGAAAAGATTCGCTTCCTTAGGTGCCTCTAGTATTGTGAGCTCATTTGCTTTGCCGTTTTTCCACTGCCGATTAGAAGAGTAGTTATAGAATATCATTAGGCTAGACAGTAGTAAGAGAAAAGAAACAGACAAAATGTTCTCACAATTAAGTACCTATTAAATCAAATAACAATTGTCACTAGATAATTATGCTGCTGCAAATGGGCTAATAATCCTAATTCTACAAACTATGTCAAAGTGCTGAAGAGTGCGGGCGGTGGGAACTACTCTCTGATTGGCCCGGTCAAGGTCGCGCCATGTCGTGATTGGCCGGAACTATATGACGAGCGCGGTTGGTGCGCGGCGTTTTGTTAAGATATATTTTTTTATCTGGGTTATACGGCTCTGGTAGCAAGGTGCTTTTGAACCAGTCTTATTTCGTTTGCCTTGTGCATTCATTCTTTCTTTTCGATGCCTAATTACACCTAGCTGATTAGAACGTTGTGGAATAACAAATGCGGCAGTTAGGGTGTTACCTATCACCCATAACTCATTTTAGAAAAATATTTTGAAGCCTATTTTCATCATCATCATCTCATCTTCAGACTGAAATAGTCCACTGTTGGACATAAGCCTCTCCCAAGGCACGCCCCTGAACCCGATCTTCGGTTCTCCTCATCCAGTCACTGCCAGCCGCCTTACGCAGATCGTCGCTCCATCTAACATCTAAAAATAAAATATGGTTACCGAAATTCCCTCGCAGGCATCACTTGTGGTAGCTGTACACTGGCCTTGATTTCCTTGGCAGCGGTAGGGCTCTGACTCAGCATCGGTAGATCCAGGTTTCCTAGACCAGAGGTCTACCTAGGTCAGAGGGATCATGAAACCCTACCTACTCTCCATTGTCTCCACTCCCTTCGTGTCGTAGCTTAATTAGAAAAATGACTAATGTAAAAATAATTAACGAAAATATAACGAAAAAAAGCGGCCAAGTGCGAGTCGGACTCGCCCATGAAGGGTTCCGTAGCAGCAAGTAACATAATATAAAAGTTATTGTAGTTCGTTGTAACTTAGATCGATGTTTTAATAATAGTATTGTAGTTTACGATTTATGACGTATTAAAAAAACTACTTACTAGATCTCGTTCAAACCAATTTTCGGTGGAAGTTTGCATGGCAATGTATATCATATATTTTTTTTAGTCTTATCATTCTCTTATTTTAAAAGTTACAGGGGGGGGGGCACACATTTTACCACTTTGTTAGTGTCTCTCGCGCAAACTATTCAGTTTAGAAAAAAGGATATTAGAAACCTCAATATCATTTTTGAAGACCTATCCATACCCCACACGTATGGGTTTGATGAAAAAAACAATTTTGAGTTTCAGTTCTAAGTATGAGGAACCCCCAAATTTTTTTTTCTATTTTTGTGTGAAAATCTTAATGCGGTTCACAGAATACATCTACTTACCAAGTTTCAACAGTATAGTTATAGTTACGGAATAAAGTGGCTGTGACATACGGACGGACAGACAGACAGACATGACGAGCCATTTGGCTACGGAACCCTAAAAACTTTCACTGTAATAAATGAAGTATGTCTTGTACATTATACTGTCCTGTGACTACCACCTATCTATCACCCATCCATCTCATCATTTGTCATTATTATGATTATTAGGTACTTCGATGTGTAACCTAATTTTCCTTTAAAGAAAAATAATTGTCTAAAAATTTCCCCCAACTCCCCCTGAGGTGTGGTAGCCTAGTTGGTTGTCTCGCCTCACTTTATAAGGTCGTGGCTCAAACTCCGCCCGTACCAATGAGTTTTCCAAACTTAAGTACAATTTATAATACCACAGGCTTTACGGCGAAGGAGAACATCGTAAGGAAACCTGCATATGCCAAAGAAGAAATTCTAAGGCGTGTGTGAAGTGCGCTAAATCTGCTTGGGGCATCGTTGGTGGACGGGAGTTTAGCACAAAAGATCTAGAAGGGAAGTGTCGCCAGGTCTTCCTGGCCCACTAAGAAGATAACTCCCCCTGATTATAGCAGTAGAAACGCAGAAGATGATGCGCTGCGGAAAGATAATATCTTGATCTCATCTATATTTCATTCCAGATTAATAGTCCTATGAAAACAAACGCATTTGCGTCTCGAAAACAAAATACACAATAGATGGTGTTCCTAAGTGGACCGCAAAGTTTACTTGGTAATACAAACCTATTTTTGCTGCTGGTGACCCTTTCATGTATATGTTACCGAGACGTAAATAGCGTTGGTTTTCATAGGACTATTAATCTGGAATGAAATATATATAGCACGAAGCGTTTTGCTTCCTCGTTCATAATACGAACCGCTAAGGAATGGAACTCCCTACCAGCTTGGGTATTTTCGGGCAAGTATTAATTTGATCTTTTTAAAGGAAGAGTGAATAGGCATCTTCTGGGTAAGCGCGCTCCTTAGCCCTTATCATCACCATCAAATGAGATTGAGGTCAAGCGCAAAACCCATCAACAATAAAAAATAAAATACTCATATGTGTAATTTCTCAGGCATCTGTGAAGAAGAAGAGCTTTGATTCGGTTTGCGTTTGCGCATATGTTTACAGTGCCGCTGCGCCCGCGCCGCGCGCGCGGTAAACACGCGCTGGCAGCCGCCTCAATGAGAGCGCGCTATAAATACACGCCTGCTCACTGTAGGCCGGGAGCGAGGAGGGAATCCTTTCCGTCGTGGCATCTTGAGTCTCCTTAAGTTCACTCGAAAAGAAACCAACCACTGAACGAATTATTAGAATTTACTGTTGCCCGCGACTTCGTCCGCGTGGACAACTTAACATCACGAATTATTTACTTACCGTAGGAATGAGATGTTTTTTCGAGATAAGAACTATCCTATGTCCTATTCCGACACCTAACCTATATGTGTGCCAAGTTTCATCCCGATCTGTCCAGTGGTTGAAGCGTGATTGAGTAACAAACATCCAAATATCGAAACATCCAAACATATTATCGCATTTTTAATATTAGTGGGCTGGAATGGGATCAGTTCCGCCCACATCCTCAGGCTGTGTAGGATTTGCAAATCTCTGAGGCCTCCATTTTTTTTGTTCCTGATGGGTTTACGCTTGACCTCAATCTCACCTGGTGGTAAGTGATGATGAGGTCTAAGGTGGAGCGCGCTTTACCTAAAAGATTCACTCTTGCTTTCAAAGGAATTTCACAGTTCCATATATATATATATATATATCAGTACTGAATTGGAAGTTTGACATTACGTATTCTATGGGTACTTCACCGCAACTCATTCTCCGAAGCCTTTTAACTCGGTCCCCCACTATATTATAAGTTAATAGCTCTAAAACTGGTGGATTTTCTCTGATTAAAAATATAAAAAGAAAGAATTAACACCAATTAAAAAATAGAATTAGGTCAATCGAAAAAAGTCGAATCGAAAAGAATCAGGAAGGCCTGTGTCCTGCAGCGGACACCAACGAAAAAAATCTACACCAAGTTTATTAGCATTGGAAACTATTTTTCCCAGAGATAGAAAATTCCACCTTGTGCCACAGCGCCATCATGTTTTGCCGCGAGAGTATTAAATTAAATGAAATTATCATATCGTTTCTTACGTCATCAATCAAGAGGGGAGAGGCATTACAATTATCTGTACACATATAGAAAAATCGTGACGGCATTGTTGCCCGCGACTTCGCCCGCGTATGTTTCGATATTTACATACTTATCTTGAATTTAATTTGGTTTCCCGTAGGAATTAGATGCTTTTTTCGGGATAAAAACTGTCCTATTCCAGGAATGGTCTTTCAGTGCAGTGTCAGTTCAGTTTCGAGAAATTGAAGAAGCTTTTATAAAATACTGGCTGTTGCTTACTTAACATCACAAATTATTTTGTATTCCACGTAGGAATGGGATGTTTTTTCGGGATAAAACTAACCTTTGTCCTATTCCAGGACCTAGCCTATATGTATGCCAAGTTTCATCACGATCCGTCCAGTGGTTGAACCGTGATTGAGTAACAAACATCCAAACTTTCGCATTTATATAATACTAGCTGTTGCCCGCGACTTCGTCCGCGTGGACAACTTAACATCACAAATTATTATGTTTTTCCCGTAGGAATGGGATATTTTTCGGGATAAAAACTTTCTTATTTCCTATTCCAGGACCTAGCCTATATGTATGCCAAGTTTCATCACGATCCGTCCAGTGGTTGATGCGTGATTGAGTAACAAACATCCAAATATCCAAACTTTCACATTTATAATGTTAGTAGGATTATATAGTGGGGATGGCGGCGATGTTGTTCGCAACACATCACGTCAAGGGGTATCACGGGGCGAGAAGCGGGCGAAGGAAAGCCACTTTGCGACATTAGTTTGCTCAAAGTGGCGATACATCGTCTCTGCCTACCCCTCTGGGACCAAGGCGTGAGCATTATGTATGTAGTATGTATGGGATTAGTTGGACGCAACTAGAGCTCTGATTATATGAGCGCCTGGGCAAATCAGAGGTCAAGTTACGTGGTCGCGGATATACCACTCATCAATCATTCATCTACTTGTCGTTCTACTGTTTGTTATAGGCTTTGACAGATAAACGCCGGAAGGACAGTGACACAGAAGTAAAAAAAGGTCAAGTGCGAGTCGGCCTCGCGCACCGAAGGTCCCGTACCTTGAAAGGAAACGTAGAAAAAGTTATTTAAGTAGGTAAATAAAGATCATTTTAAGGATAGCATAACTAAGTTTGTTTTCTGATATCTTAAAAACGGTGCTAGTTAGAGACATCGTTTTAGTTTTCCCATACTTATTATTTAAAAGTACATCAAAATCTGTTCGGTAGTTTTTAAGTGATACGTGCACAAACTAACAGACAAACAGATAAACAGACAAAAAGACAAGAAATTAAAAATGATCGAAATGTGTTCTATTACTTATCCTTAGACTACCAATTTTTTTGCAAATATCTTCAATGTACAGACACGCGAAGTTTACGTTTTTATTTATAAGATTCCATGCAAACAGAGTCGCTGTCAACCACTAGTGCCTATAAAAAGTAAACAGTCGTGGACGAGGTCACCAAATAAAATTAAATAGAACGAAAATGGATGTGAAAAGTTCGAAATCGATAGCAACTGTTGAACTTCCACTCAGGAAGCAGAGAACTTGTAAATAATCGGATCTATATTAAAATGGACTTGTCCGTATGTTAAATAATTTTTTTTTTTTTCGAAATGACATTGCTATTGGCCCTGAAGGCCTTTACAGCTTCACCAGAGGGAGAGCGAGCGCAGGTGCGCTCGGCTCAGTTAGCTGGCGCAGAGGGCGCTCAGCGCTAATTTTAGGGGGGTGCAACTGGCCTAAGGGCGCCCATGGGGCACGGACCTCGGCTTAGGACGTTACTTTAAATAACAACAGCAGTTTGTATCTAATATACATCGTCCTGGAATACAGGGTCTCCCTAAGTCCTAGCGTCAGTCTCCATAACAATCTTCCTTGCTATTTGACGCCTAATTAACTTAATTTAAGCCTTTAATACTTTTGTAAAGATTGCTTGGAGAAAATAAATAAAATAAATATAAATACATAGCTAATTAAATAATATAAGATTTATGCCCGTGTTCGTTAATGCGCGGGGAAGGGTTGGGTCGGAAGGGGGGGGGGGGGGTATGCGCAGTAAGTATTTCGGATAATATTGTACTCTTTTACATGTAAAATTTAGAGCGGTTATAGCCACTCGTTTACTTCGGACTTGCGCGTGCCAATTTTCGGACACTGCGCGCCCCTCCCGCGCACCCTTTATGCCTCGCTGTCACGTTTCTAGTGAGGAGATACAGGTTATCATTTATTGCTTATGAGTACACTTGGTACATTTAAACACGTATTTTTTTCGACTACCGCTTCCTAGGTGTTAGCGCTGTGAAGAAAAAACGGCGCAACAAACTTCACGCAACACGTTACATCTTTTAATATAAATTTTGTGTACATTAACCGTGTACAATAGTACACTGGACAACCTGCCTATTATTACGCTTTTCCTCGACTCAAAAGTTCTTTGGAAGAAATGGCTTTTAGCAATAAGACTTCCCAGATGTACTATTTGTAAGCTACTTATCTAAAAAACGTCAATTCTAAAATATTTCCAACCTGAGAAACGTCCATTTTGATAGATGTCCATTCTGAAAAAATGATTTCCTATCTAGTTTGGATCACATTCACTTTAAGCGTGAAAGCTTTTCAGATTGGGCATTATTTTCGTAATACGCTCGTTCGGTGTTTAAATCCGGCCCCAGCCGCTGGGCTATTCCCTTCTCCCGCCCGCCCGCCGCGTTCCCCCTCCCGTGACCCTCACCCACTACCCTCCAAACGCTGTTTATGTTAGAGCCACCGCCTCCCGACCCGCCGCCGTCGCTTCCGTATCCCCATTAATTCTTGCGCACGGAAACATTTCCGAATGCATCATCGATGTTTCATACAGCAGTTTGTTCAAGAGCTTATACTTATAACCCTTGGGTTATAGGTATAATTCGATTATTTGAACATCGTAGGCGGAAACTGTTTCAGCAAAGTGTACTAATACTGTGTGGTTCCCGGTTTAGAATAGGGCCACCCCTATCTTTCCCGTGGGAGTCGTCAAGGAGACTAAGGGATTGCACCAGGAACGGGTAGCAGCGTTCTCATGTGTGTGTATGTTAAGATCATACTGCTATCACCAATCCACCTGCCAAGCGTGGTGATTATGGCAAATCCCCCAATGGACATCTAACCAAAAGTGGTATTCTATTGCGGACCTATGTCCAGCAGTGGACGTATTTAGACTGATGATGATATACTAATACGGTTCGAAGGACCAATGGATTTGATATTGCATATACGAATATATTGTTACTCTACTCATAATTCTATTGTATCCGTTTGCTTCGTTTATCTAGGTATCTATACATTATATTATTTAATATATCTTACTTAATGAACAAAACTAGACGCCTATGTGCGACGATTTATTATCCGCTTAGAGATATTACTAATGTAATTATTTTTATCTTAAACAAAGCTGTAAATCTTCCTAGAATAAATAAATAAATAATAAAATAAATAAAATAGTAATTGTTATGAGCAGTATATTATATTGTTATACTACGATAAAAGCTATCGCTGTACCAACTTCATTACCCGGTAGTAGAAACATAAATATGAAAATGCCAAGAAATTATGCATCCTAAACTCTGAAACAGAAGGTACTAAATCTTTCATCCCATTCCGCAATCGGTTAACTAATATGGTCGTGCTCAACGATCTCTATGTACTACTAGATGGAGCGTTCCAAACAATCGCTCTGTTCCACGCAAGTAGCCACAACTCTTTCACATTCACTTTGAAACTTGTGCAGTTACTACGCAGAACATTTAATTATTACTGAATATTGACGCTACGGTTAAATAATGTCAATATTTAGTAAATAATTAAATGTTCTGAGTAGTAACTGCACACTTGCGTGGAACAGAGCGATTGTTTGGAACGCTCCATCTAGTAGTACATAGAGATCGTTGGTGGGAACATATTAAGAGGCTATTGATTTGAATGAGTATTATAAATTTAAGTTCCTTAAAATACGCCTTGGTCCCAGAGGGGTTAGCAGAGACGATGGATCACCACTTTGCGCGATCCTGACACCTCACTAGCCTCTCTCACTATAATCAACGTTTTCATGCACCTCCTTTTATTCTTCTCACTGCGGACCCCAGCCTTTTTGAGGACGTCACCAATTTGATCCTTAAACATTCGCACTGTGAATTTCTTTTGTCTCTCTTCTTTTACTTATACGCTCTAAATGTCCAAACCAACGCAACAAACCCATCTCTATCTTCGTTACTACATCTTCTTTCAAACTATTCTTCTCACGTGTCACTGTATTCCTCGCTCTGTTACATCCCTAAAATAAGAATTCATATTTATTATTATTGTATAATATAATAAATAGGGCCGTGTAGTTAGCGGCTTAGAATAGGGCCACCCCCTATCTTTCCCATGGGTGTCGTCTAGGCGACTAAGGGATTGCACCAGGGACGGGCAGCAGCGTTCTCCTGTGTGTGTATGTTAAGATCATTACTGCGATCACCAATCCTCCTGCCAAGCGTGGTGATTATGGCAAATCCCCCAATGGACATCTAACCAAGAGTGGTATTCTATTGGGGAGGTCTGTGTCAAGTGCGCCGGTGGTTTCCGGTAGAAAAGAATAGGACCACTCCAACTCTTCCCGTGGATGTCGTACAAGGCGACTAAGGGATACATTATAAAACATCAATCAGGCCTCCCCAACCCGTCTGGCCAGCGCGGGGAGTGTAGGCCAAATCCTCCGTCTGTCTCCGGCAGATGAGAGAGGGTTGTGCTCCTGCAGTGGAGACAAAAATAACCTGATGATGATATCAAGCAGTGGACGTATTTAGGCTGATGATGATGATGATGATTGTTATTATAGTGAAGGTGACGTGTTTGTTTGTCTGTCTGTTCCAGATGTGTAGCCTGGCGGCGCTGGCGCGCGGGTGTCGGCCCGCCGCTAAGCCGTGCTGCCTATGCTGGTGCTGTTGCTGCTCCTGCTCCTGGTCAGTGCCCACTATCACCAGCATTGGCCTGTTAACGCCCACTCCTAATCCTGAGTATCCTAGTTTGGGATTCCAGACTAGGATAGTCTTTACTATGAGAATCATTATCCGTGACGCAGTTGCGTGGAACAGAGCGATCGTTTGGAACGCTCCATCTAGCAGTACATAGAGATCGTTGACATGCACCAATTTCCTGGACTTGGCCAGTTCATGGGAGACGTGCGTCATGCCGTGTGGTTTCCGGTAGAGTAGAATAGGACCACTCCACCTCTTCCCGTGGATGTCGTACAAGGGGACTAAGGGAATACATTATAAAACATCAATCAGGCCTCCCCAACACGTCTGGCCAGCGCGGGGAGTGTAGGCCAAATCCTCCGTCTGTCTCTGGCAGATAAGAGAGGGTTGTGCTCCTGCAGTGGAGACAAAAATAACCTGATGATGATGATGTGCGTCATGCTCTCGGCCCCTCGCGTGTTGTAGGTCTGTACGTCTTTATGTTTGGGGAATTCTTCCAAGTTCTTTCGTACATACATAATTACCTGGTGTATGACGAGGGACGGCAGCTTGAGTATGCCCAGTGATCTTTTTTTTGACGCGGGGAAATGCCACGCATAGACACTCGCCTAAGGGGGACGAGAGAATTGTGCACAGCTCGAGGGAATCCAAAGGCATACGCTCCCGGTGTCCCTCTCACCAGCCTCGCCGCACGCTCTCTCGGCGGCCCATCTCGGGGGAGACGAGGCTCCCCTTTAACACCGCTTAGTGCATGCAGCAGCAACGAGGCCACCCCCTTGCTGCTGCCCTCCCCGGGGACGCATGGGTGAGTGCACAGAGTTCCCGCTCCAAGCACTCGCGCCCCCGATGACCCCTCTTTATGACAGGCAGGGGATACCGTGTCTGCATTCGTCGCCCCAGCACACAGGGCACATGCCCAGTGACCTAAAATATGGTATTCCTGGGTAGAGAGTCGTCCTGGGGCAGTCATACGATTGTTCCCACTGCGCATTTGAGAGTACAAAATGACTGAAATCCGAAACTGATAATAATAAAATCATTTATTCAAAAATATCTACTCTTAATAAATATACATACAATAACTCCGCCAACTGTATCGCCAAACTGTATAATACAGTTTGTTGGCAGAAATAGCTCTCTTACTTTATACACATCTATGGCAGAGAATACTAAATATCACTACGCAATGGTGAATAGCAAAGCAAAGTTACAAAGTTTTTAATTTTGATATTAGCACAAAAAGATTGAGGTTACGTTAATGAGTTTACTAGATATTTCTTATATTTAATTCTGAAAGTGTTTTTGTTGATTACATTGCTTCTACTCCTACATGCCTACGGAATAATATCCATAACGGTATAGGTAGATAAGTTACAAGGTATTGATTAAGTTAATGAGTGTAAGTTATTTTGTTTCAGGGCTAAGTGGTAAGTCGGACGTCTTCAAGAACTATTGAGGTCACAGAGTTAAGTATAGAAGCGGCGGGCCGGCGGTGCCGGAAGGAAATCGTAACAAAGGCGCTGAAGTGATGTGGGAGTGGGAACCTAGACGGTCGCCGTATCTACTTCAGTATAACTTAGAACCAGGGGCGGCCTGAGGGCGGTGCAAGCGGTGCGACTGCACCGGGCGCCGGTGACCCGCGGAAGGGGGGAGGGAATTTAGGGGTTAAATTTGTAACGATTTTTGATATTTTAAATTTAACTAATATCTAAGTGTATTTTGCCCCAAGTTGGTTACTTGGGGCCTGTCTTACTCCATAATTTATTCTGTAGTATGTGCGGGAAGTTCGTAGCAATATTTAGTATTCTCTGCTTTAGGTATAAAAATACACCTACGCGGCACCTAGGCGAATACGACTGTATAAATAAACCGTACTTAAGTTTCGAAAAACTCTATGGTACGGGCGGGGTTTGTACCAGGACCTCATAAGCGTGAGGTACTAGGTATATATACATATTATTATTCATAACTTTTGTTACAATTCAATTACATTACAAAAAAAAAAAAAAACGCATACAAATTAAATTAAAAAAAATTAAAGCAAAAAATATAAGTATAAAAATAATTAAAGACATAGGCATTACCATTTTTTCCTTACTTTTATTGTTTTTTATGTTTTTTTCTTATGTGTGTGGTATAAATTGTTAAATAAATAAATAACAATAAAAAAACATACTGTTGAATTGAGAACCTCCTCATTTTTTGAAGTCTGTTAAAAATGTCAGATATAATGCATACATTTGAATCTAATTAATTATGGCAATGATTTCTGGAAAACTCTTCACAACTATAAAATGACTTCTAGACAAGCCAGACGCACAGCCTCTTTAAAAAAAAAACATGGCGTCTGCCAAGATATCCGAGGACATTACAGACGCACCTTCTACTCCATCATTTAAACTGAGGCTGAAGAAGTGGCTCATCGAGCAAACTTTCTACAGCTTTGATGAATTCATGGAAAATTGTAAATGTAATTAGTAGTGTTTAATGTTTGTTTATTCTTTTATATCATTTTATGAGACGTAATCATTTTATATAATATTTATTACTATGTTATGTTATAGATTTTAAAATTGTATGACCTGTAATTGCCGATTACCAATAATAAATGTCTATACCTCTGACCGCGAGTGTTTTCGCTTCGCAGCCTGGCGGCGCGCGGCTCGGACGCAGACCCCGACAAGAAGCCGCGCGACGCCGGCCCACACGACCCCCACTTCTGCGACGGCGACGCCCCGTAAGTGTCATCAATATTAAATTACTAGCTGTGCCCGCGGCTCCGCTCGCGTGAACTACAGAATCGCTCCCATTCCCACCCCCGCTCCCGCTTCCGCTCCCCTCCCGCTCCCGCTTCCGGTCCCGCTCCCGCTCCCACACCCACTCCCCTTTTCCCACGCCCACGCCCACTCCTACTCCAATTCCCACTCGCAGCTCCAAATGTAATCCAAACTCATTGCAATCTGAATAGTACGGAAATACTATTATGTGCAATATATTGCATACTAACCTAACCTATTAATGCATTTGAAAACTAAAAATGTCTATAACTTTTGATTGAGTTAGCCGATTGCGATGAAATAAAGACTAAATGTTAAGTTAAGTTAAGCCCCATGTTTTTGTGAAGAGTCCATCAAAATCCATTCAGTAGTTTTTAAGTGATGCGTGCACAAACCCACAGACAGACAATCAGACAAAAATTCAAAAAAAATTGAAATGTGTTTGAAATGTGTTCTATTACTAAGACTTATCCTTAGACCCCTCAATTTTTTTTTGCAAATATCTTCAATGTACAGACGCGATGTTTACGATTTTATTTATTAGATAATAATCGATCGATTTAACTGATTTTATCCATGTGGTTCCCGGCTTAGAATACGGCCACATCCAATCTTCCCGTGGGTGTCGTCAAGGCTACTAAGGGATTGCATCAGGAACTGTGTATAATGTCAAACTCCCCAATGAACAGCGCATCAAAAGTGGCACTCTATTGGAGACACTTAGTCCAGCACTGGACGTATTCCGGCTGATGATACTATGAGTATACATTTACTCAGACTGAGAAATCTGGTCCAGTGATATTTTTGCTCCGGTCGCCTCAGAAATTCTTTTTTCGTCAGCTGGTGATATTCAGACTGAAAAAAAGAAATTTACTCTCAGCCAACGATCTCTATGTACTACTAGATGGAGCGTTCCAAACAATCGCTCTGTTCCAGGCAAGAAGCCACAACTCTTTCACATTTACAATGAAGCTTGTGCAGTTACTACGCAGAACATTTAATTATTACTAAATATTGACGCTACGGTTAAATAATGTCAATATTTAGAAAATAATTAAATGTTCTGAGTAGTAACTGCACAAGTTTCAAAGTGAAAAAATTACCAACTATCTTTATATGTATTTATCTATGTATTTGCAGACCGACCCTGGATGAGGTCCGGAGTTGGGGGCAGTCGTTTGACAGACTCATGCGCAGTGCTGGTATGTAAGACACCTACGTGTGGGCGAGGTATTTGAAGGAGAAATTTAAAGATTCTTTAAATAATTTTAATGTCGTCGGACCATCTGACAGCTGAGAAGCGTTTCACTCCTCGCTTTTTGGTACGTAATAGTCTCTACTCCACTATAGACTCATCAGCTCCAATCGTCTCTGTCATGCCGTGTGGTTTCCGGTAGAGTAGAATAGGACCACTCCAACTCTTCCCGTGGATGTCGTACAAGGCGACTGAGGGAATACATTATAAAACATCAATCAGGCCTCCCCAACCCGTCTGGCCAGCGCGGGAGTGTAGGCCAAATCCTCCGTCTGTCTCCGACAGATGAGAGAGGGTTGTGCTCCTGCAGTGGAGACGAAAATAACCTGATGATGATGATGATCGTCTCTGTAACAAGTGCGGCCTTCTGCCACTTCAATCTAAGTTGATCGGCATACACTTTTTAGTCCATAATTTTGATGTCCGCCAGCGATCTATTGTGTGGGCTATGCTCGGGGTTTCATCATCAGGTTATTTTCGTCTCCACTGGGTTGGGGAGGCCTGATTGATGTCTTATAATGTATTCCCTTAGTCGTCTTGTACGACATCCACGAGGAGAGTTGGAGTGGTCCTATTCTACTCTACTGGAAACTATACGGCACGGGGTTTATGATGATATATATAGGATATTTAGGATATGAACCCCAATGAGGAGCTCCGATAATGCCACCGATTTGTAAGGATTAACAAGCTGAAGTGGCAGTGGGCGGGCCACGTATGGTGCAGAATTGACGGCCGTTAGGATAACGAGTTCTGGAGTGGAGGCCACGGATCGATACTTGCAGCGTGGGACTCCCCGTCGCCAGATGGACCGACGACCTAAAATGGCTAGAAATTCTTTTTTAAGGGTTCCATTAATAAAACGGTGTGTATGAGTATGTATGGAGTATAACGAAATAGCATCGTACGTAAAGCGTACTTTGCTTTATTCTCTTTCTCTGTAATGTTTTGTATTGAACTGGTTTTTTTGTGTCATGCAGCCGGGCGCAAGGTGTTCCGGGACTTTCTGCGCGGCGAGTACTCGGAGGAGAACATCATGTTCTGGCTGGCGTGCGAGGAGCTCAAGCGGGAGACCGACCCCGACGCCGTCGAGGAGAAGGCGCGGTTCATCTACGAAGACTACATCTCTATTCTGTCGCCGAAAGAGGTTAGTGCAAGGACTTGTGAAGATAAAACAGCAGTTACCATTTGAACTAAAGATGGACCAGCTACCATAAATGAGGTTTCGCCAGCCATTGCCTGCTTTGACATTTTGCTTATTACGTTCTGATCTGGAGAGGAAACAGCAATGCTAGCATTTATGTGTTCCAGTTCGAGCCAATGTAATTACAGAGAAACGAGGCAGTTGTAGAGTGTGCAAAGACGCTACGGAAATGAATGTAGGTCACTGTCCGTTGAAACATCAGCGTGACGTAGTTTAAGTAAAATATGGGCTCGATTCTGAAGGCTATGGCGATGTGACGCTAGGTTGCGGCGATGGGGTGAAATGAGACGATCGTTTAATCGTTTATGTCTATATTTGAAGAGCCTCTTAATTACTCTTAAAAATCATATACCTATATATAGGGCCCGATTCTGAAGGCACACATTTAAAATTTGACAGCACTAAAACTGTTGCTATCCTTGTCACACAGTATTATGAAGATAAAGACGAAGCTAGTTTTAGCGCTGTCAAATTTTAAATGTGTGCCCTCAGAATCGGGCCCTATATATAGGTGTATGGTTATAAACGAGTGAACATCGTCTCATTTCACCCCATCGCCACAACTTACATCCCCCATATCACATACTAACATAGTGCCCAGGGTGGCATGTGCTTGTAGCCTTTAAAAAATGATCCTGACTTAGGCCATTTTTAATATGTTACCTGTCAGTATCGCCTAGATATAATAGAATAGAATAGAATAGGTCATTTATTCATAGCTACGACACACACATACATGAGAAATAAACAGAACAGAATTAATAAATTACAATTTAAAAATAATCAAGGTACCTATGTGTCGCAGCAACAAAATGGCGCTGACTCAGCATAACGCTGCAATAATATGTAGGGGACATCTCATATGATCCCAAAGAACGCATCTGTACTATGGATATCGAACAGCTTATATACTCGTACATAAGCTGAACAATACATCATCATCAGGTTACTTGTCTCCACTGCAGGAGCACAACCCTCTCTCATCTGCCGGAGACGGACGGAGGATTTGGCTTACACTCCCCGCGCTGGCCAGACGCTGAACAATACATACTTAGATATATTACATCCCTAATCCAGATATACCCGCGACCACACTTAGATAAGCACTTAGTTCTGAATGACCTGGGTATCTCCATGGTATCGGCTAAGGAGGTAAGCTTTCTACGAAGACAAGTGCTCGTCTCTTTGGTGAAGGTGGCCGGAAGCGGCTGAATGCGGAGGGCGCGTATCAGCGTATGATACAAAACCAGGGTTGACATTATTTTTATGTTAAGTATTATATAACAAGCAAGGGGAAACGTGTCTGTCAACAGCCTGATGCATAATAGCCTCTTTAATAAAGTTCCCGTGTGCGTTGCAGGTGTCGCTAGACTCGCGCGTGCGAGAGGTGGTCAACCGCAACATGGTGGAGCCCACGCCGCACACGTTCGACGAGGCGCAGCTGCAGATATACACGCTCATGCACCGCGACTCCTACCCGCGCTTCGTCAACTCGCCGCTCTACAAGACGCTCGCGCGGCTCGGCGGCTCCCCCGCGCCGCCCGGCTCGCCCGCCGACCCGCCCGCCGATGCGCCCCCCCAGCCCCCCCAGCCCCCCGCGCCCTCCAAGCCGCCCCCGCCCGCGCCCCCGTGACCCTCCCCTCTCGAGTGTTAACGTCTCACTGTGATCAGCTCATGTGTTCCGACGAGAGCGACCTGTGTTAGTTTAAAAACGATTAACGGACGCGTAGCCGATGTATTGTTGTCACCTGTCCTTTGTTCGTGAGGTCTGCGGCGGCAGGCGGGGCTCCGCGGTCGTCAGACGGGGCGGGGCCGCGCGGTGGTCCATCGTCGGTGCCCGACGACCCCGGCTGCGCCCCCTCGCCCGCTCCCCGCGGCCTACCCCTAGCTGGACCCGGCGCGTTAGTCGACCGGGTATAGTTTCATGTAAATAGATATATATGTTAAAATTTAACGGTTCTAATTGTGTACATAGTTAGGGTAAGTGTACTGTAATGTAGGTGCGGCGCGGCTGCTCTATTGGTCCATCTCCGGTTCCGCTGCGCTCCCGCGCCCCCCGCTGCCCGGGTCCACCTCGGCTCTAGGCGTGTGAAGCCTTTTCGAAACCGACTTGCCATTTAAGTGTCTTTGCTGCCGTTGCAGAAGTGTTACCTGGAGTCGACGGAACCCACGGCGGCGTTTTCACAATCTAGTCACTATAATCTAGTCTAAGTCATCAAAAGCGGGTGTTAGTGTTAAATGAAGGACCTATTTAAAATAATGATTAATGTACGTGAAGGAAAATATATTGACTTAATCGATTAAAAGGAGTTAACAAACACGAAATTGTGTACTCAGAACTACTAGTCCGGAAAATGCGGTTTCAGTTGAATCTGACGATGATTTATGTTATTTTCGGTCTCCTGATCAAATCTGGGGATAACTAACAAAACTAAACGCTTTCCGAGTTTCATCATATCAGCCCTTAGACGTCCACTGCTGGACATAGGCCTTCCCCAATGAACGCCACCACACCCGGTCCTCCGCCCTCCGCATCCAAGCGGACACCTTCAAGAGTTCTTCCGAGTTAATTTCATTTTTTCATGATAGTAGTACTTCAGTGTATCACAACTGGGAGTTATCTTATCTTCTTAGGGGGCCAGGAAGACCTGGCGACACTTCGACCCTTCAGGATCTTTTGTGCCAAACCCCTGACCACCAACGGTGCCCCAAGCCGATTTGGTGGACTTCACACACGCCTCTGAATTGTTTTCTTCGGCATATGCAGGTTTCCTTACGATGTTTTCCTTCACCGAAAAGCCTGTGGTATTATTATAAATAAACCGTACTTAAGTTTCGTAAAACTCATTGGTACGGGCGGGGTTTGTACCAGGACCTCATGAACGTGAGGCGAGTGCACAACCAACCGGCTACCACGGCTCCTAACTGGGAGTTACTAAAACGGCTAACATTGAATGTCGGAATCCAGAAGTGTCTCTACAGTTTGTCTGTATCCATAGAGATCGATGTACATAGCATATATTCATCGGATTTAACCCACATTTTCCTTACTAATAGTTAGGGGTACTTTAGTCCATTTTATTGTACACGAAGACGATGTGAACAGAAGAAAACTGAAATCGTATCCCATCACTATAAAAAAAAACTTTTACTGTCAAAGCTTTTAAATTTTCGGGCACTTCAGAAAATGCGCCATTTGAAATATATTTTTTGCGAATTTGTTTTTAGTAAAAGTATTTTATATTGATGTGATGAGCGCCACGTATCGGTTTTTCTGTATAGAATGCATTTTTTTGATTATTTATCCACCGTACCATAGACTATGACTTTGTTACTACTGTAAGTATATATTTATTCTGTGCCTAAACGACGTGACATGGACGCAAATTATCCGTTTCGTCCCATTTCGTTACTGACTACGAAATGGTAAATGTAATTTGCCAGTTTGGAGCCGATTACAAAATGCGACTCTTTCACCCAACGATCTCTATGTACTACTAGATGGAGCGTTCCAAACAATCACTGTTCCACGCAAGTAGCCACAACTCTCACATTCACTATGAAACTTGTGCAGTCACCACGCAGAACATTTAATTATTACTCAATATTGACGCTACGGTCAAATAATGTCATGATTTGGTAAATAATTAAATGCTATGCGTAGTAACTGCACAAGTGTCATTGTAAATGTGAAAGAGTTGTGGCTACTTGCGTGGAACAGAGCGATTGTTTGGACGCTCCATCTAGTAGTACATAGAGATCGTTGCTTTCACCCCATTTAGTGAGTAGTTTCTTATCTGGCTACGAATGTTCCCAGTTATGATATTTGGTTACGATAAGGAGCGAAGAGAAATTATCACTGAATTCAGAGGTTACTTGATACAGTCGCATCGCGTCGCCGTCCGACGTTCCATCTGTGTCTTGCATCTAAGTTTCAGCTAGCGCGGAAAAGGTTTCGGAGAATATGCTAATAATATGCAAGGGTTGCAATCGTTGGTAATAAACATGTATCGAAATTAGGTAGTAGCATATATTTGCTCTAAATGTTTATGCAAAGTGGCGATCCATCGTCTCTCGGCACTCGCAGAGTAGGACGCCCCGCCGCCAGATGGACCGACGACCTAAAGAAGGTGGCCGGTAGTACAGAACAGATCGATTGTTTGGTTCGCTCCATCTAAACCTCATACCAAGAAGCAAAATAATTTTTCGTAGTTCATAGTTTTACCTCAAAGTTTTTTTTTTAAGATTGACACTAATTGGTTATTAAATGAGATAACAGATGATTTTTAAATGTCATCTGTTATCTAATTTAATAACCAATTAGTGTCAGTCATGAAGGTAAAAAATTTGAGGTGAAACTATGAGCTACGAAAAATTATTTTGCTTCATGGTATGAGGTTTATTAAGTACATAGAGATCGTTGTATATTACGGAATGGGAATTAACCCTATTTCGTAGACAGTTACGAAAGTTACCAAAGGGATGAAAGGCCTATAAAAGTCTGTGTCATGTAGCAACCATAGAGTTCATTTCTGAAATAGTTCATTCACATTCAGTACATAATATTTTAGATTACGATTCTATAACGTGTTTAAACATTGCTGTAGCGCCATCTATCGGCGTGTCGTAAAACTAAAGTTCTGGTGAACCTAACCATAAAATTCAGTGAAAATTTCCGATTTTTACCTATTTTGATAACTAATCATTACAAATGTTTTTCATATTGCGTACTAGAATTAATTTTACTTGATTTTTCTAGTATTCTTAATAATACAAACAATTGTGTTTAAAACTCCTTCTCGTATACTTAAATGATAAAGTTCTGTTTCTCATTACTACAGATTTGTCAGTGCTATGAAGGAAAATAATTTTTCGCATCAAGAGCCGGCGAACGGATATTTGTTTCCATTGCATTGAATTTCATGGTTTGGCTATATCGATATAGAGTTGAAAATTATGTTGAATTGATTATTATGTCTTTTGCACACTAAAATAGACTTTAGGTTGGTACAAACATCAGGGTTGGCATGTTTTAAAAAAAAGATTTAATACATCTGTTTTAAACATGTGTTTTATTATTTGAAACATGTTTTTTATTCTTTAAAACTGTTTAAATTGTTTAAAACATGGTTTAAAACATATTTTATATTAAAAAAAACTGTATTTTATTTATCCAACCCTGACAAACATAGTACATTTTCTTTTGTAATAACGGGTCTGTATTGTTTCCCCTACTTTGTTAAGTTGCACATTACTGGCGAATATATAAACCATATTAATTAAATAGGCACAAAATACATCGTACAGTTCACGAAGGCACTCCCCACTCTTTCACTAAATCTTACATGTCATTGTGTGCGTTATATTGTTACTGTGTTAGCTCTATCGTTACGCACTAATCATCAATGTGTGTATACGTACAATAACATACTGACTTCCCCCGTACAGCGGGATGTGCCATCGTGAATTGCATGATCTATTATACGTTCGCCAAATAAAAAATAATTATTTGATGCTGTTTTTTAGTTTATAAAACTTTTGTTTGTTAAGCCTAATTATAAATAGCCTAATTATATATCTATTTTAATTAATAAAAAAAATATACACAGATATAGGTACCTATTAGTACATGGTAAAACCAGTGCAGAAACAAATGAAAAGAAGCTGTATCTGCATAAAAGTACACTGACCCCAGCTGTACAAAGGAGAATAACTTACTAATAAAATGAATGAAACCCGCTGCGATAGGAACTGGAAGCGACTCTTTTGTATGACGATTGAGAGTGGCGTAAAGACGATGGGGTCAGTGTACATTAATGCAGATATAGTTGGCATGGCACGTACCTACTATAATAATTTTTTATTTTGCGAACGTTGTACACCAGAAAAAATATTATCAATCTATAACCTCATACCATGAAGCAAAATAATTGTTCGCACATAAGTCACCTCAAAGTTTTTACCTTCATGACTGACACTAATTGGTTATTAAATTAGATAACAGATGCACATTTTAAAGTAATCTGTTATCTAATTTAATAACCAATTAGTGTCAATCATGAATGAAAACACTTTGAGGTGAAACTATGAGCTACGAAAAATTATTTTGCTACATGGTATGAGGTGTAGTCTATAAATACGCCAAACATATGTATAATGTATATCTGATACTGATATATGACGGGGAATTTCAGGCTATTTTATTCGTTTTTAACTTAAATCAACTTTTATTGAGCGAAAATAATCAAATAATAAAGATTTTACCATTGTATTCGTACGCATTTATATAATAATCGCTTATATACTCCAGTGCTGTTGAACTAATTTAGAAAATTATTAAGGTACGTCAAAAGGGAGCCGAGTGTCCATATTTTTTTGGTAATATAAGGGTGGGCTGGGAATGGATTCGTACGGGACGATGAAGGCTAATGCCATTGAGGCTTTGCGTCCCCGCATGGGACGAGGTGGGCAAGGGTGATAAACAACCCTTAAACAATCAGTATGTAGTTTGTCCCAGTTGTACCATTGTTTGTACCCCCTGGTACTGTTTTGTCTCACTTGTACCATTGAAAGTATAATCTGGTACTGTTTTGTATCACTTGTACCATTGAAAGTATAATCTGGTACTGTTTTGTCTCACTTGTGCCATTGAAGTTACAACCTGGTACTGTTTTGTCTCACTTGTACCATTGAAAGTATAATCTGGTACTGTTTTGTATCACTTGTACCATTGAAAGTATAATCTGGTACTGTTTTGTCTCACTTGTGCCATTGAAGTTACAACCTGGTACTGTTTTGTCTCACTTGTACCATTGAAAGTATAATCTGGTACTGTTTTGTATCACTTGTACCATTGAAGTTACAACCTAGTACTGTTTTGTCTCGCTTTTACCATTGAAAGTATAATCTGGTACTGTTTTGTCTCGCTTGTACCATTGAAAGTATAATCTGGTACTGTTTTGTATCACTTGTACCATTGAAGTTACAACCTGGTACTGTTTTGTCTCGCTTTTACCATTGAAAGTATAATCTGGTACTGTTTTGTCTCACTTGTGCCATTGAAGTTACAACCTGGTACTGTTTTGTCTCACTTGTACCATTGAAAGTATAATCTGGTACTGTTTTGTATCACTTGTACCATTGAAGTTACAACCTAGTACTGTTTTGTCTCGCTTTTACCATTGAAAGTATAATCTGGTACTGTTTTGTCTCGCTTGTACCATTGAAAGTATAATCTGGTACTGTTTTGTATCACTTGTACCATTGAAGTTACAACCTGGTACTGTTTTGTCTCGCTTTTACCATTGAAAGTATAATCTGGTACTGTTTTGTCTCACTTGTGCCATTGAAGTTACAACCTGGTACTGTCTTGTCTCACCTGGGGACAGCCCTATTGTAAGCCGGGAGTTACATGGTTAAATTTTATTAATTTAATAACACGGATTTGATGAATAAAATAGCCTTATAAATAACACCCCTGTATTTATTACCTCAAGCCCTCCCTGGACCGACCAATGCACAGATATCTGTCTAGTCTCTTTTACTCCTAACTTGTAACCAGTCTGTAGTTAGAGCAATAAGGTGGACCAATTAAGTTTGCCAGGATTCAACGAATAAAATATTATTAATGTATTTGGTTGGGTTTTATTTGGATATCCTCATAAAAGCTGCGTCACACAGTGGGGGAGCGAAGGAATGTGACAGTCGCCAACTAGCGCACTGGCAAAATATACAGTTATAAGCTACAAAATAGGTCCATAATGGAGGTATTTGGTTGTTAGTCCTCTTAACACCAATATACCTCCTCTCTTGAGCTATAAAATTGCTGCATATGTCGCCAAGGCTAGTTGGGATAGTAGTGCTGTCCTCCTCCTCTTCTTCCTGCCTCCGTCACTCGAACGAACCTACCGCGATGAGTACCTAAGAATATTCGAGTATTTCAACCGCCATGATCCTACTTGCATATGAATTATTTATTTGTTTATTAAGTAATCTGTTCCATACGTACGTTTGCCGTTCCCTCACCTCATTCCCGAAACCCTCTACTTTGTGGCCTCGTGTTTGCCAGCTTCACGTTTTCGTCCAACGCCGAAGCAAGGACGAATCTGGGTAAATTTTCTCCCATAAACCGGATAATGAGGCAGTACAACGCACTCAGTAAATGTTCAGAGATTGACAACAATTCTGATGGCATTAATAAGTTTAAAAAAGCTGTCTTTACTTTTAACCGTACCTATTTAATTTCCTAATTTTAATTTTATTTTACTGACTTGCAATGTTTAAATTTGTTTTTCGTTTAATTTTAACGTAATTTTTTTTTATATATTTTACATTGTATTCCTTTAACTATGTAATTTATTAATATTTTAAAAATCCTAATTTTAATTTAACTTATATACAGGGTTACAGGAAAAGTCGTGCTAGATCCCTTAAGGGTGTGGAGCACCCATCATTTCTGACTTATTTCACTATGAAACACCCTACCCTAAACTTAACCCTTTTCGAGATATTCGACTTTTAATTTTTTTATTGAAAATTGCTGATTTTTAGGCTACTACATTTATTTTTGTTTATTTTGTGTATCTTATTATTATTATTATTGCATTTTTACATGTGTAGTAAGATGCTTTAGGACGTCAATCATTAAAATAGTGCACAAGTTATTTGAATAGACCGTAGTAGACAAGTGAAAGAAAAGAAATAAAAAACATATTATTATAGAAAGTTTATTTTTCTCTAAGGGATATCTAAAAAAAATATTATGGTAATTGTTCGGCAGATGTTTTTTAAAATATCTACGGTTCATCAGCTATCTAACGAGGTATAATAATGTAGGGTTTTATTCAAATGCATTCAAAAAAATTTAGTTTCATAGGCGACAGTGGAGAAGAAAATGTATACTTAGCCCTAAAAAGTAAAATAAAACAATAGGTAAGCATGAAATGCCATTTATTAAAGGTTTTCTCACAACTTTTTCTTTTTCTACAGTTCATGTTCAACATGGCCGCCTCTATTTCTAATACATTGTCGCATCCTTCTACGGAGACCGGTCTTCACTACGCCAGTGGTCAATGTGGTCCTCATTTTATTTGCTGCATCCACAATCCTTTCTCTTAAGTCTTCCACAGACGAAACTGGATTCGGCTCGCTGTACACGAGACTTTTCATGCAGCCCCACACATGAAAATCCATGGGGGTTAGGTCCGGACTTCTTGCTGGCCATGGCAATGGCCCACCTCGTCCAATCCATTTGTTTGGATAATTTGTGTCCAGCCAGTCTCTGACACTTCTCCTGAAATGGGCAGGGCAGCCATCGTGTTGGAACCACATGTCCCTGATCAGGTTGAGTGGCAGATCATCCAGCAAATCACTCAAGTCTGCTCTCAGGAAATTTTCGTAGCTTTCCCCGTTTAGATTATCCGGGAGAAAGTAAGGTCCAATCAAATGATTGGAGATAATGCCCATCCACACATTCACGCTGAATCTTCGTTGGGACCCCTTCACTCTTTTCTTATTGGGATTCCTTAGTTCTTTTAGGGCCCAGTAATGGGCGTTGTGATAGTTAGTTATGCCATCTTTATCAAATTTGGACTCATCCGTCCACAAGATATTTCTTAAAAAATCTGGGTCTTCTACATCAGCATTTAGCATAAATCTGCAAAAGTCCAATCTTCTCGCGGGGTCCCCTTCTTCAATAACGTGTACTGGCGTGTAATGGTACGGGTATAGGCCAGCAGTATGCACTGTAAACCACACTCTCCATTGCGAAAGCCCCAGATCACGGGCAACAATATTAGTGGAAGTAGTCGGATCCGCTCGAAAGCGTTGCACTATCTCATTGTCCTGTTCTTCGTCGTCAATTCGTGGTCTTCCCATGTCTGTACTTCGTCTCAAAACAGAGCCAGTTTCTCGAAGTCTTCGATAAACTCTGTCAACGTCTAAGTGTAAGCGTCTTAACTTGAAGGACAATAGGCGTGGGACCGTTAGAACTGCTACCTGGAGCGTCCCAACTACTTTTTTTCCACGAAATGTAATACAAACCCTAGATTGTTACACCTCGTTAGATAGCTGATGAAACGTAAATATTTTAAAAAACATCTGCCGAACAATTACCATAACATTTTTTTTAGATATCCCTTAGAGAAAAATAAACTTTCTAAAATGTTTTTTATTTCTTTTCTTTCACTTGTCTACTACAGTCTATTCAATTAACTTGTGCACTATTTTAATGATTGACGTCCTAAAGCATCTTACTACACATGTAAAAATGCAATAATAATAATAATAAGATACACAAAATAAACAAAAATAAATGTAGTAGCCTAAAAATCAGCAATTTTCAATAAAAAAATTAAAAGTCGAATATCTCGAAAAGGGTTAAGTTTAGGGTAGGGTGTTTCATAGTGAAATAAGTCAGAAATGATGGGTGCTCCACACCCTTAAGGGATCTAGCACGACTTTTCCTGTAACCCTGTATATGTAAGTATAATATTAGACTGGAAAGAGCTATGCTCGGAGTTTCTCTAAGAGACAGGATCCGAAATGAGGTGATCCGCCAGAGAACTAAAGTCTTCGACATAGCTCAAAAAGTTAGTACGCTGAAGTGGCAGTGGGCTGGTCACATCTGTCGGAGAACCGATTACCGCTGGGGTAAACGAGTTCTCGAGTGGAGACCGCGACTGGGCAAGCGTAGTGTGGGACGTCCCCTGGCTAGATGGAGCGACGATCTGCGTAAGGCGGCTGGCAGTAACTGGATGAGAAGAACCGAGGATCGGGTTCAGTGGCGCACCTTGGAAAAGGCCTATGTCCAACAGTGGACTCTTTCGGGCTGATGATGATGAATATTAGACTAGTATGTATAACCATAATTATAATTAACCTAACACAATCTAGGTATGCTGTCGTTGCTTATAATTACGGTGGCATCTGGCCAATATACGTTGTCCGGTAAGCAACAATTGATGTTCACTCTGTTGGTAACCTGATAAACAAAATAATTAAAGTTACTACGCCAGGACCCGATTCTGAAGGCACACATTTAAAATTTGACAGCGCTAAAATTGGTTTCGTCTTTATCTTCATAATACTATGTGACAAGGATAGCAACAGTTTTAGTGCTGTCAAATTTTAACATTGTGCCTTCAGAATCGAGCCCAATGAGGCGGTTATGTGAGGTCTTAATATCGGATTGAATTTGACAAAAGCGTGGTGCATTCGAATGCATGTCGCGTGTTGCGCAATCGATCTGCTTTAGAATGGCGCACGACATACGAATAGGGCCACTTTTGCACCACGGCTACCACGGTGTTGATAAAGGGATCGTGTATCTAGGCGCGACTCCAGCTCGAGTTTCTCGAAACATTGCACCGAAATATTTCGATACCGGAAATATCAATTACTAGCAATATTTGCAAAAACATATATTTGGGGGATAAGGATAAGTAATAGAACACATAACGACCATATTATTGGAATTTTTGATTGTCTGTTAGTTTGTACACGCATCACATAAAAAACTACTGAACCGATTTTGATGGACTTGTCACAGAAATGTAGGGCTTAACTCGGAGTAACATTTAGTCTTCATTTCATCACAATCGGCTTACCCAGTCGAATTTTTAGTTTTCATTCAGATTGCAATGTGTTTGGACTACATTTAAAGCTGTAGTGGGCGTGGGAGTGGGGGTGAGAGCGGGAGTGGGATCAAAAATAATTGTGTAGTCCACGCGAGCGGAGCCGTGGACACAGCTAGTAATAAATAAATACTTCATCATCATCATCATCAGGTTATTTTTGTCTCCACTGCAGGAGCACAACCCTCTCTCATCTGCCGGAGCCAGACGGAGGATTTGGCCTACTCTCCCCACGCTGGCCAGACGGGTTGGGGAGGCTTGATTGATGTTATATAATGTACTCCCTTAGTCGCCTTGTACGACATCCACGGGAAGAGTTGGACTGGTCCTATTCTACTCTACCGGAAACCACACGGCGGTTAAGATATGGTTGTGTGTCGCCAAATTATCTTAGCCTCCTAAGAAGGTTTACCTAGATTTTAGGCTACGATTGTAGATTTACGGGTCTTCAGTGAATATTTTAAAAATTCCCTTCTCAAACTTACGAAAAGATTCGCTTCCTTAGGTGCCTCTAGTATTGTGAGCTCATTTGCTTTGCCGTTTTTTCACTGCCGATTAGAAGAGTAGTTATAGAATATCATTAGGCTAGACAGTAGTAAGGGAAAAGAAACAGACAAAATGTTCTCACAATTAAGTACCTATTAAATTAAATACCAATCGTCACTTTAGATAGATAGTCGCCTTGTACGACATCCACGGGGAGAGTTGGAGTGCTCCTATTCTACTCTACCGGAAACCACACGGCAAATAAATACTTATAACATACTATCTGTGCCCGCTGCTCCGCTCGCGTGGACTACACAAATATTCCTCGTTTCCGCTCCCGCTACCTCTCCAACCGTCACCTCTTACTCTCGCTACTCTGCAAGATGGTTGCCCTAACAGCAGTGATGTTTGCTTCTGACTCTAAGAAATGATACATACCTAATGGTAATTTACATATTCGCGCGAAGTGCCAATTTCGACGTTATGCATGTGGCAACGTCGATGTTAAACACTTGACGAATATGTGTACAGTTAAATGTCTATTACGTATGTGTAAATGGGTGTTTTTGAAACATTACACAAAGGCATTAGACACTATTCTTAGCCGGGAACCATAGGGCCTCGATTTAAACACGGCTTCCATTCCCAATTCCTAGTGGTTGGCCTCAAAAGATAAAATCATTTATTGCATATGAGTACACTTGGTACATTTATACACGTAATTTTTTTGAAGCGCGCGAGTTGAAACAACAACAGTGCGTGCGTGACGTGCATCCAGTCAATACATTGAATTGAATTGAATTGGCCGTGTGGTTTCCGGTAGAGTAGAATAGGACCACTCCAACTCTTCCCGTGGATGTCGTACAAGGCGACTAAGGTAATACATTATAATACATCAATCAGGCTTCCTCAACTCGTCTGGCCAGCGCGGGGAGTGTAGGCCAAATCCTCCGTCTGTCTCCGGCAGATGAGAGAGGGTTGTGCTCCTGCAGTGGAGACAAAAATAACCTGAAGATGATGATGAAAACTCATGCATTACACACAATCAAAATTTAAAGTAACGAAACAATTCATAATCAGTGTATTGTTGCAAAACGATATTATCGCTAACATTGTCAGTGTTGTGGTACAGGGCACAATAAGAAAATAGAACTGGAACTGCTATTCTTTTTACATTATGATCTCCTTTCTAAAAACTTCGTAAGTTTAAAAGAATAATTTTTATTAGTAAAGCCAAAATATTCTCACAGGAATTTCTTTGGTCTTGATTTAAATTAATTTTAATTTAATGTTTAATTGGATTTATTTACCCAATTTGCAATGTGAAAATGTCTATACGATTCGATTCACATGAATTTGTGGACATGATATCATTGTACGGGGAAGCTCGTTGTGAGTACGATGCAGAATGAACTCAATCGATCGAGTTGAACGGAACTAATTCTTTGCATTACATTGAATTTACGATTAAGTTTGTTAGAAATTCTTTAATTTTTTTATTTTAATTAGTTGAGACCCTAATGATTCAATAACTTTTGACCTATAGAGCCTCTGTTTTAATATTTGCTCCGGGTCCACACACTGAATATACATTTCCTAATCAGCGCAACCTACCTATTCCTTTGGCATAATATTTCTACGCAAAGGTTGTCTGGAAGAAATCGCTTAAAGCGATAAGACCGTCTAAATTGTACTATTCGTAACTTCTATAACTTGTAACTGTATCTGATTGTGCAATAAAGTGTATTGTATAAACGAATCGACAGTTCTTTTTCCACGCGGACGAAGTCGCGAAGAGTTAAATCAAAATCAAATCAAATAAATTTATTCACCCCTGCAACTGACTACGTTGCATTGGGCAGGTCACAGTACAATGTTATTTTTATGTCAATTTTAGTTACAAAATAATTTACATCATATATACATCATCAGGTTATTTTGTCTCCACTGCAGGAGCACAACCCTCTCGCATCTGCCGGAGACAGACGGAGGATTAGGCCTACACTCCCCGCGCTGGCCAGACGGGTTGGGGAGGCCTGATTGATGTTTTATAATGTATTCAAAATAATTTAAATAATTTTAATTACAACTTAAGCTCAGCTATCAGAAAATGAATATTCATCTAATGACATATCCATGAAATCATTTAGTGAATAGAATGCATGGCCTTCAAAAACAATTTAAGCTTCCGCTTGAACTCTAGCATCGGTAATTTGGTGATATATAGTGGCAACTTATTGTACATTATTATTTTCGTGTAAATTCCTTGTTTCATCACTTTCTGTAGCCTTGTTTTTGGATGCACTAACTTTTCTGAGTTAATTACATTGGGCTCGATTCTGAAGGCACAACGTTAAAATTTGACAGCACTAAAGCTGTTGCTATCCTTGTTACACCGTATTATGAGGATAAAGACGAAACCAATTTTAGCGCTGTCAAATTTTAAATGTGTGCCTTCAGAATCGGGCCCAATGACTAAATATCGGAATGTTAGTTATGTGTGTTGTGATTACACCACACATTAGTACACACACACATTCCACCTTATTCTAAGGTGATAAAGTTGAAATTAGAACGAACATGAGGCACTGACGGTATACATTACTGCGAATGTTCCTACCAGTTTCCGAACTAGGGAAGCTATTTTATTTTCGTTACCATAAGTGGAGCAAAATATTCAGGTATGTGTCGACACGCGTCTATCTTGTATGTAACCAGCAAGCTACTAAGCACTGATTTATTTGTATTACTTTGTGGTAAATTGTAAGAAACTAACGATCTCTATGTACTACTAGATGGAGTGTTCCAAACAATCACTCTGTTCCACGGAACTGGGGCTCCAGGAGCCGCAGCTCAGTTACATTTACAATGAAACTTGTGCAGTTACTACGCAGAACATTTAATTATTACTAAATATTGACGCTACGGGTAAATAGCGTCAATATTTAGTAAATAATTAAATGTTCTGCGTAGTAAGTTTCAAAGTAAATGTGAACGAGTTGCGGCTCCTTGTGTGAAACAGAGCGATTGTTTGGAACGCTCTGTCTAGTAGTAAATAGAGATCGTTGTAAGAAACCATTCTTAATATTAGTGTGAAGGGCACGTAGGACAAACTCACTTCACGTCGACAGTGCTCTAGAATGTTTATAGAATGCCAATGGATTAGGTTTCGAAGTGAGTAAAGTCATTTGAGTGAGATTCCCACGTGTGTTTGTATTTTAGAGAATATCACTACAAAGTCAAAGTCAAAATCATTTATTGCATATGAGTACACTTGGTACATATATATACATGTCATTATTTTTTTATCGACTACCGCTTCCTAGGTGGTAGCGCTGTGAAGAAGAAACGGCGCAACAAACTTCACGCAACACATCTTTTAAAATCAAGTTTGCATACAATTATATGAAGATTCTGCGAAGCTGGATCAACATTAGTACCAGGCATCTTTGTCATTCAAATAATCGTTTATTTTATAGTAGGCTAACAAAGTTGTTTTTTAATGTGACTCTTAAATTTCTGCCCGTCATATTTAAGATTTCCTCTGGTAGATTGCCCGTAAACGACTTACTGACTTTACTAAATCTTACTATAGTTCTCATATTACGGGTATTGTATACTTCCGGACAGCTAAAATTGAGCATCTCAAGAAAGAAGGTTAGCTGGAAGAAATTTCTTTAGAAATAAACTTATCCTTTTGTATAATTTTCTTTTCTTTGTGTTGTTTTTTGCATATTTGTGTGTACAATAAACTGTTAAATAAATAAATTATAATAAATATAGAAGTAAAACATTCAACCTGCTATTCAGCACATTCATGCTCAGACAGCATAAACGTGTTCAACCCACAAAACTTAACTTGATGTAGTTAGATGATAATTATCGTTAGGGGCCTCGCCCATGCCAGATATTTAGATAAACTGCGCACCTACGACGTTTTAATAGCATCCTGTGAGTGGAAATAATTGTACAAATTAGGCTTTGAGGCCGGTTCTCGTTGGTGCAGGCTGTGTTTCGCAACTCCGGAGTTAGGGCTCTCAGCAGCTTCCGCTTACGACACTTCGAGAACCTTTAAGTACCTAACAAGGAAAGGTCCCAGGTGTTTGAACACAAGCCTCCCCAATAGAATGCCACATTTGGTGGGCTGTCCATTGGGGGTTTGCCATAATCAGCACGCTTGGTAGGCGGATTAGTGATCGCAGTAATGACAGGCGTCCGTCACTCGATCGAACCTACTGCGATAAGTACCTAAATTTTCGAGCCGCCCAGGCGTGGTTCTCGCCCCGCCCGTACGGTACGTAATTTTCTTCCCATAGTACTACTAGACTGCTTGGTAGTACTACGGGAAGGAAATTTTTCCCGTGGTATTGCTGGTAAAAAAGGCAAAAAAGGACTAAAACTAGTTAAATTCCAGGCCGTAAAAAAAGCTGTGGTCACATTTAGTATTTTTTATTTGTGTTATCAATTTCTACTTACAAGTATGTAGCGATTTAATTATAATTTAATTAATGAATTAATTATTATTACATATACATACACTTGTCTAATCCCAAACTAAGATTTTCTCCTGTGCTTTGGGAATTAAACAAGGGTTGGACAATTCACAAATATAATATCCAGACCAGGACCAGCTTGTACAAATTGCACAAAGTTGTACAAAATCCCCAGTGGGAATCGAACCCGCGATCTCTGACGCTCCAGTCCATTGACCAAGCCACTGGGTCAACGACGCGATCCGTTCTTATTCGTAATTTGTACAATAATAATAGAAAGGTACAGGCAACGATCTCTATATACTACTAGATGGAGCGTTCCAAACAATCGCTCTGTTCCACGCAAGTAGCCACAACTCTTTCACATTCACAATGAAACTTGTGCAGTTACCACGCAGAACATTTTATTATTACTAAATATTGACGCTACGGTTAAATAATGTCATTGATCCTTATTCCCCTGTACCCTTCAATTACGATCTCTTCTATTTTGATTCTATAATTCTGTCTCTTTAGAGTATTGTCAATGAAAGATAACAATATTTTAATGCTGCAGCTGTTAAATATAGCAACATATAGTAACAGCTCGTCTCGTCAGGTGTTTACGAATACACGGAATTAGTTATGAACGAGTACATCGATCACGCACATTTGAATAAAATATTGCCGATGAACGTTATTTATTCTTCAAATAAAATTAATTTTAAGAGAAAAAAAAAAACCCTCTTCAAGACTATACCTACATGTACATTACATAGGCATTTTATTGCTATGAAGAGTTCTTGCAGAACGCATTAACTTAATTTATTTAGTTTTAAGAATTTTATTTGACATTTTTAAATTTATGTTAGTTATTGATGTTTTTATATTTAATTGTGTTTAATTTGCTTTATAATTTGATTTCATTTAACTTGTTTATAATTTTTATTTGACCTGTAACGGAAGTTATCAATAAAGTAACTTACACTAAAACTAAAAAGTAGAAAATAATATTTTAATTACTTACTTCAAAGCAAAGAGCATTGAAGGACAATCAACGAAATTATTGATACTTATTTACAATTTATAATCAGTTAATTTTACGAATGTATTTTTCAGACGAGAGCGTAATATTATAAATTTAATTTGGCACTACAAAAATAAGGTAACTATAACTACTTAATGTAGGTATCCATGACCGAGGCCGAGCAGAGGTGATCCGTATCCGAGTGAAGCGTGGCTGACGACTGGCGAAGAGAGTCCGTGGCCGTACCCGCCGTAAAGCCCGTGGCCGTACCCGCCGTAAACTCCGTGGCCGTACCCGCCGTAAAGTCCGTGGCCGTACCCGCCGTAAAGTCCGTGGCCGTACAGACTGTTGCTGTAGAGGCCTAGGCCGTGGCCGTAGTAGCCGTGGCCGACGAGTGGCGCTGGTGCTGCCAGTCCGTGCCCCAGCAGTGCGGCCGGAGCACCGATGCCGTACCCAAGGCCGAGTGCTCCACGTTTCTCTTGCTTCTTCTCCTCAGCAGCGGAGACCACAGCCGCGGCGAGCAGTAGTATGGAAATCTGAAATAGTGATGTTGATTGGTTTGTAATTAAAATAGTAATCTTGCCTTATCTTGAACCAGGATATAAAATGAATTATTCGCAAGAAGTACAACATTGAAACACTCTATTTATACCTAAATACCATCTCCTTACGTTCTGACCTCCATTATACCGCCATATAAGTAGAAAAATTAAAAAGTCATAGTACATTCTTTTTAATAAACATATGGTTCTCTTAAAACATTTTTCTACACCCTAACCAGTGTTTACCTATTTGGCAAAGAGATTTTATTCAAATACAAATTTCATTGTTTTGCAACACCAAAATGTACCTATGCAAAGATAAAATATTTATGGTATTAATATTCACCACGCGGTGCGTTCAGTGGGGAAGGTCTATTTCCAGCAGTGGGCATATATGGTTATGATGAGATCTCTGCCCAACAGTGGGAAATCTAGCCTGTGTAGATTTTAATAGTGATTATAACGAACACGTTCTAACATTATCATGATCAGTCAGCAAGAAAATGTTTCCAAACTTGCCGCTTGAATGCGTCTAAGGAAAGTTTGTTCGTTAAATTCGACTTAAGAATATTTTAGGCTTGTTTTGATACGAAACTAAGCAACATCTAAAATAAAATGAAGTATATTACATACACTGACACATAAACACATTGTTAAATATAACATATATAAGTATACTAGGTGTTTGCACGCGACTTCGTCCGCGTGGACCACGTAATTATATAAATTATATAGCCTATGACACTCACAAATAACGTGGCGGAACGGGTAGCTCTCGGACTGCCACGCCAGAGGTTGCGGGTTCAAATCCCGCTAGGGGCAAATGTTCGTATGATGAATATGAATGTTTGTACCCAAGTCTTGAATGTTTATATATTTATTTAGGTATGTCTATTCGTTATCTAGTAACCATACCACAGGCTCTGCCTAGTTTGGGACTGGATTCATCATCAGGTTATTTTTGTCTCCACTGCAGGAGCACAACCCTCTCTCATCTGCCGGAGACAGACGGAGGATTTGGCCTACACTCCCCGCGCTGGCCAGACGGGTTGGGGAGGCCTGATTTATGTTTTATAATGTATTCCCTTAGTCGCTTTGTACGACATCCACGGGAAGAGTTGGAGTGGTCCTATTCTACTCTACCGGAAACCACACGGCAATGGGACTGGATAATTGGTGTGAATGTCTGACATATTTATTTATTTAATATACAAAGTCTGTTCAATAGATCCAGAGATTACCCCCTACAACCTCACAAACTTTACCTCTTTATAATATTAGTATAGATTACAAGTATGGAAAAGCGAGGCCCTCAGGCACAGATATTGTTATGTCTCAACGAACCGCTGTAACCTCCGTCATGTTTTTGAAAATAAATATTTTGTATTTTTGCAACGATCTCTATGTACTACCAGATGGAGCGTTCCAAACAATCGCTCTGTTCCACGCAAGTAGCCACAACTCTTTCACATTCACTTTGAAACTTGTGCAGTTACTACTCAGAACATTTAATTATTTACTAAATATTGACATTACTTAACCGTAGCGTCAATATTTAGTAATAATTAACTGTTCTGCGTAGTAACTGCACAAGTTTCATTGTGAATATGAAAGAGTTGTGGCTACTTGCGTGGAACAGAGCGATTGTTTGGAACACTCCATCTAGTAGTACATAGAGATCGTTGTATTTTTGTATTATATTATTGTAATTCAGAAGCCTGTATATAGTTTAATTACTGTAACTAAATGCCGACATCCCGGGGCTGGGCGAACTCCGGAAAGTTAACCCTACCGAGCCACGCGGGGCTCTGACGAGGTGGACAATTATTTCCCTAGATAATCGTGGTACCTCAACACGGAGGCTGCGATGTAGTTCGCAATATGAAGCGGTATCACGGAGCGAAAAGTGAAGGAAAGTCGCTTTGCGACATTGGATTGCGCAAACTGGCGATAAATCGTCTCTGCCTACCCCTCTGGGACCAAGGCGTGAGCATTATGTATGTATGTACTTACTGTAACCTTCATATCTGCAAGTTGTGTCTCTGAAGGGTGCCCAGGTAACACTATACTCCTTCGAACAGCTCTACCGTTTTATATACCACTCCCCCGGACCTATAGGCTTCGTAGGTTGCCTATTGCCTAAGGCTCTATAAATAGGCTCTATCAACGCTAGAGCGAGGGACATACATGCATCACGTAGAGTTAAAAGATTTAGAGCAGCGGTTCTCAAACTTTTTATTTGAAGCATTTGTCGCGTACCAACGACGTTGGCCTAATAAATAAATCATCATTTATCTATATATAATACGTATTTATATATATATATTTAACTGTATTTTTTATGTATTTATTTAGTACTAGCTGTTGCCCGCGACTTTGTCCGCGTGAACAACTTAACATCACAAATTATTAATTTCCCGTAAGAATGGAATAAATAAACACCATCCTATGTTATTTCCGGACCTAACCTATATGTGTGCCAAGTTTCATCACGAAACGTCCAGTGGTTGAAGCGTGATTGAGTAACAAACATCCAAATATCCAAACATCCAAATTTTCGCATTTATAATATTAGTAAGATTGTTTCTTAGTTATGTACGTATACATATGTCTACCCTAACATGAAGTTTTCTGTCGCTGGTAGGCTGGCAGAAATCTCTTAAAGAGATAAGCTTTACCATTACTAATACTAAACGCATTATATCAGCCCTTTTAGTCACTCTAAGGTTGACTGGAAGAGATCCCTAGGTGGGATAAATCCGCCTTTGTGTACAATTTTATTCCTATTTGTTACTGTTGTTGTTAATTTTTATACAATGAAGCGATTATGTACGGTACATACGTACATGTTATTTTTTTCTCTTTAATATTGTTTGTTATGATTCTGTGTTGCAATAAATAGTTAAATAAAATAATAGTTATTTGTTCAACAAGTGAGCAAAGTTATTTTTTTCTGCGAGTGCTGACTTTAAGTCACGAACTAGCGAAGTAGTCTAATTTTAGACTACTGAGCACAGTGAGTGATTTAAATGCACGAGACATGAAAAACATTGCGCTCGTGTGAAACATACAACTTTTCACCTCTACCAGCTAGAAAAGAAAAAAGTTTACTTTTTATTTAAATGTTGCGTTCTGAAATTGCATTGCTTGACATTTTTATAAAACCAAGCAAACATGATATTTTAAAGAAAGCGATATTAATATTTACTAGTAAAAACTAGATCATTTATAAATATTTTAAATATTCCGTCTTTAAAAAGGCAATAGTACTATTTAATAAACTTAAATTTCAATTTAGCCTACGTGTTAAATCGCTAGGCCAAAATGAGTTTCTAAACGAACAATCGCCCAGTTTATCGCCAAAAGGTGGTGTTCGAAATTCGAATCACTTACTCACGCTCGCAAAAACTCGCAGCAAAATCGCTTTTTGCTGCGAGTTTTCACTCACCAAAAGCGCCCTTATCGAGCTCGAGAGGTGAAAATAATATTTTCTTGTCTCCTTGCGTTGCGTTTTGTATCATCTTGAGCAGTTATGCTTATCACGCGTACGTGGTTTGCGTACCACAGTTTGAGAATTTCTGATTTGTGATTTATAAAAAAGTTTTGAAAATAATTCATAATCGATAATCATTAAAAGCCGTAACAATACCGAAATAATGAAAAAAAAATATGAAATGAAAAAAATATTAGGAGACCAATTTTTCATGCCATAAACAATATTTACATGGTATCATTGGGCTTAAATGTGGAACATAAATCTGCCGTGTGGTTTCCGGTAGAGTAGTATAGGACCACTCCAACTCTTCCCGTGGATGTCGTACGAGGCGACTGAGGGAATACATTATAAAACATCAATCAGGCCTCCCCAACCCGTCTGGCCAGCGCGGGGAGTGTAGGCCAAATCCTCCGTCTGTCTCCGGCAGATGAGAGAGGGTTGTGCTCCTGCAGTGGAGACAAAAATAACCTGATGATGTGGAACATAATTATAATGTAATATTGCCTGCCAGTGATGTGACCAGTAAAAATTATCCAACTTAGAATATGGTACTTTCAGAAGACCAAATAAAAGATTTTTAATATTATTGATTTTTTACCCTTTAACGTAGACGGTCAGATGGACCGACGACCTAAAGAACGTGACTGAGCGGCTGGATGTGGATGGCGTTTTCTAAGGACTGGGGGTGGTGACGTTCACTGGGGAAGGCCTTCCCCAGCTGGGCTAACAGGACTGGATAACTGGACATAGGTCCAGAAATGCCTGTCTAAGGGCTGATATGATGTACAAGTTGGTCCTGGTCTGGATGTTAAATTTGTGAATTGTCCTAATCTTGTTTAATTTCCATAGCACAGAAAAAAATCCTAGTTCGAAATTAGACAAAAAAATCATTTATTCATCACTGATAAAAAAAAAATGAGGGGACATTTCACACACGACCATCTGATCCCAAACTAGGCAGAGCCTGTAATATGGGTATCAGACAGCTGATATACATACACAAATACATAATATAATATATAAATAACATCCAGTCACAAGGCAAACACAAGTGCTCATCACACGAATGTTTGACCTGGGCGGGACTCGAACCCGCGACCCCGAGCTTTGCAGGCAGGTGTACTACCAACTAGGCTAAGGGGCCGACGAAATACATACAATAACTCCGCCAAATTGTATGATACAGTTTTTTTGGCAGAATTGCTCTCTTACTTTATATACCTTGGCAGAGAATGCTTAATACAACGATCTCTATGTACTACTAGATGGAGCGTTCCAAACAATCGCTGTGTTCCACGCAAGTAGCCACAACTCTTTTACATTCACAATGAAACTGGTGCAATTACTACGCAGAACATTTAATTATTACTAAATATTGACGCTACGGTTAAATAATGTCAATATTTAGTAAATAATTAAATGTTCTGCGTAGTAACTGCACAAGTTTCAAAGTGAATGTGAAAGAGTTGTGGCTACTTGTGTGGAACAGAGCGATTGTTTGGAACGCTCCATCTAGTAGTACATAGAGATCGTTGGCTAAATATTTTTTTTTGGTTTTTGATAAAGATGGAAGTTACGTCAATGAGTTTACTAGACATTTCTTTTATTTAATTTTGCAAGTGTTTGTATATGTTATAAATTTATAATATATGTAATGTACGAGTAATTTATTATGTAAGCTTCGTCTTTGGCAGGTAAGCGGTTGGATGCGTCTCGTGGGAAACGCAATACATAGCGACCTTGCACTTTTCCAGCTGGAATAGTATAATTATTCAGTACCGCAACATCCTGAGCAGGATTTTTGACTCAATATTATTCTCAAAGCCTAGTTAGAGCATAGAGTATAAAAAGTCTAATGTTGATCTAAGGACTCTCTGAAAACATGATGTTTATTTCATCTTCATCAGCCTGTAAGAGCCCACTGCTGGACATAGGCCTCTCCCAAGGCATGCGACTGAACCCGATCTTCGGTTCTTCTCATCCAGTCTCTGCCAGCTGCCTTACCGAGATCGTCGCTCCATGTAGAATAGAATAGAATAAAATAGAATAGGTCATTTATTCATAGCTACGACACACACATACATGAGAAATAAACAGAACATAAATTAATAAATTACAATTTAAAAATAATCAAGGTACCTATGTGTCGCAGCAATAAAATGGCGCTGACTCAGCATAATGCTGCAGCACGCTACGCGAACTCCAGCGCTGGTATTCTGTCAGCACCAGGTCAAGTGACTTCACAGATTTAGTTTTTAAATTGTGCTTATTTATTTAGTTCATTTATTACAAGTATATTTCGGACAACATTAAAAAAAAACTAGTTCATTATAAGCATTTTGCTGTATGTTAGCTGAAGTAATCATTTTTTGATCGTTTGAAACAAGATGGTGATCAAGTTAACAAGTTGAGTTAGAGAACTATGGATAACGATTCTTTTTATTTATATGTCGTAGTTGCTTCCTCTGAGGGCGTGGAGTTCGAATCCCGCTTCTGATGTCGTATGTCTCCTCTGAGGGCGTGGGGTTCGGATCCCACTTCTGATGTCGTAGGGTCCTGGTTCAGCCGAAAGTGTGGGATCCCAAATTGAGTAGGTATAACGCCGTTACAAAGTTAACACGTTTACTGACTTAAATGACATTACATGAAATTACACTACATCAACAAGTAACGATTTAGAAGGCAGACGATCCGTCAGCGTAACGCCTGCACACCGCACAACTTTCCATCGAAGACTCTGTCTCGGAACTGCGGCTGCGCAAGTTATACCCGACGTTCCGTCAGCGCGTGCTCGCGACGATCGCCGAACAAAGCCGAACGGCGCGCCGAGCACACGCTGTGCCTTCAAATCAGCTCCTCTTTTATTATTTCGCCGACATATACTTTATTGTACACAAATATAAGTCACACAACTAATTTAAACATAAGATGTACAAAGGCGCACTTAACTCTGTAAGAGTTTTCTTCCAGTAAACCTTTGGGTGAAAGAGAAAAGCAAAGCAGATAGGCAGACATTCTATATATTCAGATATTCTTGTTTCAAATTCTAATAATATTTCTTTTTTTTTGGTGTAATTTTATCATCAGCCGAAGTACGTCCACCGCTGAACATAAGCCTCCCCAATAGAATGTTACTTTTAGTGGGCGGTAACCATGATTTCAAAATTCTTGATTTTTTAGTCTTTTTTTTATTGTTGATGGGTTTGCGCTTGACCCCAATCTCACCTGATAGTAAGTGATGATAAGGCCTGAGGTGGAGCGCGTTTACCCAGAAGATATCGATTCACTCTTCCTTTAAAAAGATCCAAATTGTTCTTGTCCGGAAATACCCAAGCTGGCAGGGAGTTCCATTCCTTAGCTGTTCGCATTATGAACGAGGAAGCAAAACGCTTCGTGCGAGAGCGTGGTATGTCTACTTCATAAGTATGAAGTAGCTCACCATGCCTGGTAGTCCGGTGATGGAAAGGGGATGGGGGAATCAAATCGTGTAAGTCCTGGGCACACTCCCCAAAATGTATCCTATAGAAAACCGAAAGACAGGTGTTTGAGGCTCTGTAATTTGGTATTTACCAGAGCGTCGTCTATAATGTATTAGATGTTGCTTGCAACAATACAATGAAATATCCAAATTGGAGTCCAATATCAAACTAATTGTATCCAGATGGAATAATTTGGCAAAATCTGTTTTATTATATATCCTTTATTGCACAAATTTTAAAAGTAAATACAGTTACAAATTTTGTGTACAAAGGCGAGCTTATCTCTAAAAGAGATCTCTTCCAGCCAACCTTACAGGGTGTGAGACAAGGCACTAAGAGCGAGGGGGCAAACAGTGCATAATATACTACATAATAAATAAATACCGAAACTACTTTACACATATACGAGTATATATATATCCGCCATATCAATAAAAATGTTTAAGAAAAGACAAGACAATTCCTTAAAAAAAAATAAGCAAGTCGACCACTGACTGATTATGGAAGCACCGACTATAAGCTGTAGATTTTTTTTCTTTAATAAATACTGTGAATATCAATTTTATTCGAGGTGATTGTACAGATTAATCCATACTTTTCTTCACTGTAGGGTACAACTTACAATGCATAGGCAATCTAAATCACTAATCACATTCACTATGAACCTTTGACTTTAATACAATAGACAATCAAGCCTTACCTATATGCCTGTTATATTTAAACGAAACCCTCTACGAAAATCCCACTAATATTATAAAAGTATTGATGTTTGGATATTTGAAGTTTGGATGTTTGTTACTCAATCACGCTTCAACCACTGGATAGGTCGGGATGAAACTTGGCACACATATAGGTTAGGTCCTGGAATAGGACATAGGATAGCTTTTATCCTGAAAAAACATCCCATTCCTACGGGATATACATAATAATTTGTGATGTTAAGTTGTCCACGCGAACGAAGTCGCGGTCAACAGCTAGTTTAAAAATAATAATGTGTAATGTCTAAACATATAAACATAAATCTTCGCAAGTATAATAAGTCTTCATTACTGTTAAACCATAATTTGACATAAATACTAAGTATTACATTTTATTAATGACGATCGGTTTATAAAATAACAGCTTGTCCTTCGACAAAGGCCTCCTCCAAAGATTTCCACCTATCTCTGTCTCTTGCAGTTCTGATCCATTCTGGACCGGCGGTTATTTTAAGGTCATGTTCCCAACGTTTCATTTGTCGACCTCTTTTACCAAATCGTCGCAAGTACGAGTATATAAATTACACTACCTAATTACGATCCTTGTTTATCAGTACCACCTGTATAAGAATTAATAAAAAAAAAACTATTTTACAATTGATTAAAATCAGTTTATTCGCATCACAAAATTCATTCTAAGTAGGGAAGTCTGTAATAAAACCAAACCCCGTACAACCATTTCATTCAAAAGTCATTCCATACTCTCACAAGCGTTTGACATATTCGGATATGAGTTTGGCGTCCAACTACGATAGTTACAGAGTAGGCCTCCAGGTTTCTGGATAGTGAGAATTCACAGAGTTCTATTGAATAAGTGTAACATTATTCCAACGCGTCTATAGAATGTGACAGTTTTCTCATAGTCGTGTGCGGTACGAGCGTTTGCCGTTCCCTACCACCTGACACCAACTTTTTGCCAGAAGCCCTTTAACTCGGTTCCCCACTGCACCACTTTAATCCCCTATAACATGATTAATATATTCTCAAGGGTTGCAGAGACGTGTACACTACAATAATCGCCCACTTCATTGATTAAGTCGTGGCAGGCCCCATACACATCTCTTGAGAATCTGCCGACTTGCATCAAACAGTCGTACGGCAATATAAACTTTAAAAAGTCCACAACTAACTAAAAAACTATTAATTAACCAAATAATATGTATAAGTACTAATATCAAAGATAATATATACTAGAGTATATAAGCTAATATGTAATTTATCATACGCTCCTCCTCGACCTTCACCGCAATCATTGCATATGACGCCATTAATTCTCTCGCTGTAGATCCCACATCTCCCCAAGAATCAGTATCCTCCGGGTGCAATTTGGGTGGGGCGAAGTCTTCTACGTATTTCATTCTCTCGCGCCAGATCCTACATCTCTCCGAGAATCAGTCTCCTCGGGATGCAATTTGGGTGGGGGCGAAGTCTTCTACGTATCCATAGGGCCACAGTGTATATACAGAGACGTTCACCGCAATCATCGCATATGACGAAATTAATTCTCTCGCGGCAGATCCAACATCTCTCCAAGAATCAGTCTCCTCGGGGTGCAATTTGGGTGTGGGCGAAGTCTTCTACGTATCCATAGGGTCACAGTGTATACAGGGTGTAAGGGACGGTCTTCCGAAAACTTTAACCATGGCTTCAGACCATCACCCTGAACATCGTACAGCAAGAATTTTTTGCCGGAAATAAAAAAAAAAATTCGACTCTTCATACAAATCTGGCATGTCATTTGTAAAATTTGTATGGTGAGTCGAATTTTTTTTTTTATTTCCGGCGAAAAATTCTTGCTGTACGTTGTTCAGGGTGATGGTCTGAAGCCGTGATTAAAGTTTTCGGAAGGCTGTCCCTTACACCCTGTATATAGAGACGTTCACCGCAATCATCGCATATGACGAAATTAATTCTCTCGCGGCAGCTCCAACATCTCTCCGAGAATCAGTCTCCTCGGGGTGCAATTTGGGTGGGGGCGAAGTCTTCGACGTATCCATAGGGTCACAGTGTATATATAGAGACGTTCACCGCAATCACTGCATATGACGAAAATATTCTCTCGCGGCAGAGCCAACATCTCTCCAAGAATCAGTCTCGGGGTGCAATTTGGGTGGGGGCGAAGTCTTCGACGTATCCATAGGGTCACAGTGTATATATAGAGACGTTCACCGCAATCATCGCATATGACGAAATTAATTCTCTCGCGGCAGCTCCAACATCTCCGAGAATCAGTCTCCTCGGGGTGCAATTTGGGTGCGGGCGAAGTCTTCTACGTATCCACAGGGTCACATTGTATATTATAGAGAGGTAACCCGCATTCATCGCACAGCCATTCGCTCTCTCGCGGCAAATCCCACATCTCCCCAAGAATCATTCTCCGTGGCGTGCAATTTGGATGCGGGACGCATCGTGCGAAGCAGAAGTCCAGTAGATTTTCCCTATTTTCGAGTTCACGAAGAATGCTTAGAATTCGCAGCACGACACGTCTTCTAAGCAGTGCCGGTATATGTGGCGACGTGAGCACGTCTTTCGTCACTGTCGCTAGAGCAATCACGTGTCTGTCCAGGGGTTGGCCAGAGATCAGATTCTGGGCGAGGAGCTCTTCACTTTTTGAATACAGAGTATCCATTTCGACGAACGATTTGAGAGTGGCTGCACTTCTTGACTGCTGTTTTGTCTAGTTAAGTATGTACCACCATTAGTGTTTATTTAAATGATTCTTTATCATAATGAGATTTTTTAGGATCGTTACTAATTCATTAATGACAGTAACATAAGTCATTGTTGATGATAACTGATTACGTCATTTGTTAACAAGATGGTCGCGAATTATTTTCAACTTGAATGAGAAACCCCCGCAGTTGTAGTTTATCTAAAAAATATTGGTTAACAAATTTATAACGCATCTTATACGTATTTATTTAAAAACTTTATTGCACAGAAAGTACAAAAGGCGAACGTAATGCCAATATGGCATTCTCTTAATAATAATAATCATAATAAAACTGTAACTGGTCTATGTCTGTCTGTATATGAGAGATATTTAAAAAAAAATATGAGGGGTCTTTATAGGGCCAATAGAAGCTAAAACATTTATTTTTTATTTTTGTCTGTCTGTCTGTATGTCTGTTTTTCTGTCTGTCTCACTGTCTGTATGTATGTTTTTTACCGCTTCACGCAAAAACTACTGAATGAAATTTGATGCACTTTTCACTATGTTGTCTTGCTAGTGGTCTAAAAAATCTGGTGCATGTTTCATCTTGATACGCCACTTAGAACCTGAGATATTAATAAAGTAATTTTTTCTAGAAGCCATTACATCGGAAGATAATAAAACGACTGTTAATATTTCTTCCAGTAACTCAATATCACATTTAGAAATCATTCATGAAAAAAAAAACCTTTTTTACGAAAATTTTGATGAAATAATGCAATATTTCTCGAACGTACGAGTATGTTCATCATATGGGCGAGGTCAACGGCCGCGGCGCGGCGAACGGCGCGGCGCGTATTGTCTTGAGTGAAATTTAGTTTTTAGGGATAGGGATGGGGTTGAGGTTGGGGTTGGGATATTGAGAGTCTCGAGTCTGAGTTGGAGTGGAAGTAGAAGTGGGAAGAGAACGGGAGCGGAAGGGGGAACGGGGGCGGATTTTGTAGTTCACGCGAACGGAGCCACGGGCATAGCTAGTGTAATCTATAAATTATGCCTAGATATACACATTACTACTATTTTAGGCATCGATGGTTAACATTAGGAAGTTATTCGATTTTTTACGTGTGTGGTTCGTAGCGACAGCGTAGATGTGTGTGTAGATCTCCCCGCGAAAAATTACAGCAGTTTTGCATCGGATGCTAGCCTGTGTTGCTGTTTGCTGTAGACCAAAGTATGCCGTGTGGTTTCCGGCATAGAATAGGGCCACCCCCAATCTTAAGGATTACTCTAGGGACGGACAGCAGCGTTCTCCTTGATAATGATGATAGCAAGTGAGCCGAGCGTGCCTAGTCAGCCAAATTGTAACTTAGCGGTGGACAATATTATGATAACCTAATCTATTGAGTCGATTCCGGCTTTTTCTAGTCAAACTACTCTGAGAAAAAAATAGGTAGCCCTCCTACTTACATAAGGATAAAAATATACCACTATTACATAAGTAGCCGCTCCCATTAAGAATGGTGTCGCCTGAAACTGATGCAGTAGCCGGCCACATTATTACGTAGTGTGGTTACTTAGTACTGAATCTACTGAATCAGTTGTAGGCAACACCATTTATAATGGGGGCGGCTACTTACGTAATAGTGGTATATTTTTATCCTTATGTAAGTAGGAGGGCCACTTATTTTTTGCTCAGTGTAGTTAGATCACTAGGTAATACAACAAAGAAACAAACTACATTCATTTTCGCAGCCAAGAATCGAAACCACAACCCGTCGCTCAGCAGGCAGTTATTTTACCAACTGGGAAGTCTCACAGCTACTTTATTCTACGAAGGTTTTTGCTTTGCTTTAGTAGACTAGCTACATACTTACACGACATAACGTTATTACCATGGATCGGAGTTCGGTAGTCTCATTTATGTACTTCCATGTTTATGTTAATATGGAAATTCCAGGATTTTTCCAAAGATTCAGTTAAAAATTTGTTTAGGAATACTAGGATATCATGTTGTCCATTTATTTATGCACTAAATTGATCTAATAAATAAAAACGTGAACTTCGCGTGTCTGTACATTAAAGATACATATTTGCAAACAAAAAAAATTGGTCTAAGGACAAGTAATAGAAACATATTTAGATCATTTTTGTAATTTTTGTCTGTTTATCTGTTAGTTTATGCACGCATCACATAAAAACTACTGAACCGATTTTGATGTAGGTACTTGTCACGTAAACATAGGGCTTAATCCGGAGTAACATTTAGCCTTTATTTCATCGCAATCGGCTTACTCAATCAAAAGTTGTGGGAATTTTCAGTTTTCAAAGTATAGATTAGAAGAGTATAATTATAATGTTCGGTGTGACGACTTAGGACTACATTTGAAGTACAGCTTGGGTGAGCAGCGGATTCTGTAGTCCACGCGAGCGGAGCCGCGGGCACAGCTAGTACACATTAACATTCCACATAGCTCATTTAGTAATCTACAATTCTCGGATAACAATTTGTTAGTAAAAGTGAAGTTAGGTAAGTGGAAAATGTAAAGAAGCTTGTTCTCAAGCGAAGTCGCAGGTTTGGCTTACGTTAGTTGATCACAGGTTACAACAATTAAGAAAATACCGCGAAAAGAATTCATTACAATACGACCTCCGCGGCGGAACGGGTAGCTGTCGGACTGCCACGCCGGAGGTTGCGGGTTCGAATTCCGCTAGGGGCCAATGTTCGTATGATGAATATGAATGTTTGTACCCAAGTCTTGGATGTTTATATATTTATTTAAGTATGTCTATCCGTTATCTAGTAACCATAACACAGGCTCTGCCTAGTTTGGGTTTGGATAATTGGTGCGAATGTCTGACATATTTATTTATTTATTTAATTCCTCTTTATTGCACGATAAAAACAAAAATACAATAATAAAGTAGCTTACACATGTACATCTAGGCGGTCTTATCGCTCAAAGCGATTTCTTCCAGACAACCTTTGGGTAGAGGATAAGAATAGCAAAAAAGGAAAGTTGTGAAGTTAAATAAAAATAGGAGTATAGTTTATATACCAGTAACGTATACCCATATATAAATAAATCCCACAAATTCCACTAATATTATAAATGCGAAAGTTTGGATGTTTGTTACTCAATCACGCTTTCAACCACTGTGCGGATCGGGATGAAACTTGGCACACATACAGGTTAGGTCTTGGAATAGGACATAGGGTATTTTATCCCGAAAAACATCTCATTCCTACGGGAAATTAATCGTTAAAATCTGTGAAGATATGCAAGTATCGAAACCCACGCAGACGAAGTCGCGGACAAAAGCTAGTACATACATAATTATATACAATAACGTATTACACAATGTGATTGATAACGACTAAGTTCTAAAATAAAGGAAATGGGGGAGTGAGACGATCAGTCAGCACGAGTGTTCCTTGACTTGCCGCTTGAACGCATCTAAGGATTGCGCATGCCTGTAAGAAATATATATATTGCAATGATAATACATATTTTCGTCGCAAGTATATAAATGACTACCTAATTCCGAGCCCTGGATTACATGCGCTTAGTTGGCCATAGAGACCATAAATAAAACAGATGACTATTACGTGGTCCTGGACCAGAGACGTATCCAGGCAGGGTTCCTTGCTTTAATGCCGGAATGCTGGTTGGAATATGAATAGCATTGTGGCGGGTTAGGAATGCACCGGTTATTATGATTATAGCTATGAACAGCCCACCAAAGAAGGCATTGTATTGGCTTATGTTCAGCATGGACGAATTTCGGTTGATGATGACTGATATATAAGTATAAGTTATTTTTATTCCAGTAAAAAGCATCTAAAAAGTGTCCATGGGAGAGTCGACCATAACTTTAAAAATCTTCCGACAGAGAGTAATGCTATAAGGCTATAGGTACGAGACAGTGAATGATGCTACGTGATGCCCATAATAACTTTGTATTTACTTTATTTTTAAAGTTATTTAACACTATGAATTCAATTATAGAAAATGTGTGGCTTATAATAATAATAATTAACTTAACTTCAACGGGGCTATTCAACGTGGTAACGCAGCCAGCGTCATGGGCACCTTTGAGCCGGGACGAGTCTTTATTAGATTTATAACATTTTTATATAGAGGTTGTATTTCATATTTACACATACATACATTGAAATTATCTAAGGAATAAATAATTAAATATGAGCCGGATATTAAGGGTTGAACAAACGGATCGTGCCTTTCTGGCTGGGCATTATTATTTTTAGCACATTGTTCGGTTAATAAATCCTCAATAAATCCATGTAGGACAATGCAAAAGTATATGAGACGATACAGCCTTATCTACAGTGAGCCGAACCATGGACCATATTTACTTTGTCAACCAGTCAGTCAGATCTTATCACTTAACTTAAAAATCCAAATAAATTGGACAAATAAAAAAAATTTAACATAAAATAGAATAATTAAATTAAATTGAAATACATCATATAAAAAACCATCAATATAATATACAAATACAAATAATACACTTATTTTCTGTTCTGGTCTTGGTGAACAGATAGAACTTTACGATGGGACTTGGAGATCAGTTGCAAACGACACCGAGAATGCCAGGCTTAGTCCACTTTTGCTCTTACTGCCATGAGGCTTACATATGAATGTATTGGGGGTCCCCATTGAACACAGCCCTGATTGCGTCCCTGGATGGGTGTGGTGTATGCCCGCGATACATGGCGGCACCGCGGCACACGTGTGGCCCGATTTCGCGACAGAAAGCTGCGCCCGCGCACCATACCTTGTTACACACTCAACCGCCGCCGGGGGCAGCGATTTATTATAAGGCTACCTCGAATTAACTACAATATATATTAATGCTGACACAATATTAAATACGGGGTGTAAGGGAGCGCAAGGACGTCAGGTGCTCCAAATGCCAACCTTACCTGCACGTGGTGCACCCTGCTGATCGAATAACGAGGCCTTGGTGCCCGACAATGGCGGTATAACCATTCAAACACTCACTAGGGTTTAAATACCACAGACCGGTGGCGGAAAGCCGTGTCACGCTAGTACTGCGATGGCCAACACGTCTGCCTAGCGTGGCCATTATGAGCAAAACTCCGCCATGAGCAATGTGCCGTCCAGCAGTGGACGTCTAAGGGGTTGATATGAAGATGAATATTATTTCAGATAAAATCCCCCTATACTTAGAAAGTCTTCTAGGCTTCACGAGTCAAACGATTCTTATAACTTAGCTGTAACATTTTATTTAACCACAGAATAATTTAAAGTACAAGGATAGAGGGCACTCCATAGAAAGCTCGTTCAATTTCTCATAATTGTACCTACAAATTTTAATGCAAGCCAAATTGAATCCTACGCGCATGTGAGAAAGTCAATGTTACGCTAAACCGCTAAATTATGCGACATTGATTCGTCTAGGTGCCCCGGCAATCGGGGCCACGCCGCGTAATCCGAAATGCTTACGGACCAGGCCCTCTGTGCACCAATTTCTAAGAATTTCATATTTATACCGAAAGCTGCGAAAGTTTTGAAACAATTTAGTCGATGAACACATTAAAATGTAATTAAAACATTAAATTAATCATCTACATAATTTATTCAAAAAAATAAATAAAAAGAAGTAGTCTAACGTGTGAAATAATTCCCGCATTTCGAAATGCTATGATAGTTGTTTTTTTTTTAAATTAAACCATACTTTTTTGTTGTTGTAAATTTAAAAATTTGTCTTTAAAAGTTTTAAATACGAGAATTTTTTCACACACTTAATTGTGACAATTATTAATTATACAAGGCAATTAATAGATAAAGGAAGACAATAAACGATTTCTCACAATTATAAGTTAATTATCACATACTCGTATTTTGAACGAGACATACTTAGTAAATGCCCATTTACAAATTGAACATATCGGCTCCGGAAATATAAATTAGGCATTGTTGAACTCATAATTAGCATATATTTGAGTTAACGTTAAAGATTTAAGAAATATAAGAAACTTTGCTCTGACATTTAAAAGTATCAAAAAGTAAAAAAAACTAAAAAGTTATAAGTACGAATTAAAATTAAAATAAAAACAGTTTTTGGCATTGTTTCGTTGTCATTTCGTCATTGCATTCTCGAATCTTGAAAATGTTGATTTTACTTATATTATTTTTAATCTATGTCCTAGCCCAAAGATAATATATTACTCCTAACCTAAAACAATGGCAGATATCATGATATACGTGGATCCCCTCACATACCCTCCCGCGTTAGATAAACTATTTTTTTTTAAATAATGGTTTCTATGTAGTTTATAAATCTCCTGCAAAGTAGTCAAAGTTTCAAAATGCGAAGGTAATTTGAGGTTTTGTCCCTTATTGATATTTCCGGTATCGATATTATTCGATCGTCGCTAGATCAATCACGATTCATGCCTAACAAGTACTATTAGGGCACGCGATTGAAGTGTAACGGTAACAATGATTCTTAAAAACTACACCTATTGGTTCATTTTCAAACACAACAAACAAGTATAGAATATTACTTCGACTTATTCGGCAGTTAGTGACTTCTCGCAAATAGCCCAGTAGTCACGTAACTACCGGAAATGATCAAGAGGTCGATCTATTGGAGGCTGAAGCCCAAGAGGGATGTGGTTGTGATACCTTTGAGGCTCTGCGTCAGCTTCTATGCTCCTGCCCTCGACCTCCTGCTGGGGCTGCCCGTACTCTTGCCCGAGCTGCTGCTGGGGCAGGCCGTATTCTTGTCCGAGCTGCTGCTGTTGCAGCGCGTACTCTTGGCCATGTGCAAACTCCTGACCATGTTGTGCAAACTCCTGACCATGTTGTGCGAACTCTTGACCATGTTGTGCGAACACTTGACCATGTTGTGCGAACTCTTGACTATGTTGTGCGAACTCTTGGCCGTGCTGTGCGAACTCTTGACCATGTTGTGCGGACTCTTGGCCATGGTTATGCTGAGCGGGTTGCGGTGCTCCATATTCCTGATTCAACTGGTGCTGATTATTCAAATGCTGCTCGTATTGAGCCTGATCGATCTGATGCTGGATGTTGTGGAGCTGATGTTGGTACTCATGGAACTGCTCGTCGGTGTGTTGCTCGAACACCTGAGTGCCTTGCTCCTGCGTGAAGTGGCCTTCGTGAGGTTGATGGAAATGGGCTTCAGTGTGCGGCTGCGCTGGCACTGGAGCCCAGCCGTCGTGCTCCAACGGCACGGGTTGGGTCGGCTGTAAGTGAACGTGTGGGATGGTTGCTTGAGTCGCATGCAGCAACGTCGGCGTCGGCTCCACAGCGACAGTCGGCGCAGGCTGTTGAGCGACGTCATGCCCAGCCAAGTGAAAGTGTGGCACCTGCGGATGGTCCAGATAGACCTGTCCTGTCGGAGCTGCCGGTGCAGTCAAAGGATAGAGCTGCGGATAATTTAGGAACGGATATCTGGGGTACGTAGCAAATAGAGAAGTTTGTAGAGCATTTCCCGGTCGGATTACGTATGGATATTGAGGAGCAACTTGATATACCGGCTGTATGGGCACAGGAGGTGCAGGCACGACAGGACTGAGGTGTGTGTGGTGCGAAGGGGCTACGGGCGAGGGAACTACCTGCGCATGCTGAAAGAAAACCGGTGGAGATGGGGCTGGGATCGGATGCAGTACGGTCGCTGAAGGCTGGGCTAGGGGCACCACTGGAGTCGCAGGTACGGGCGGTATCAGCGGCACCACAGGCCTCGGAGGAACATGGTGGTGATGATGGTGAAAGTGTTGATCCGGTTTTTGATGGAAATTCTTGTGGTGTGGAAATTTTAGTCCGTAGTGGGGATGAGGTACTGGAACTTTATGACCGACTGGCACAGGGTAGCGGTGTATTAGAGGATGTGATAAAGGAACTTTGACTGCTGTGACAGCAGCAGCGGGGGGATAGTTGACCACAAGGGGCTTGACCACGGAGTGTGTGACTTGGGGTATGTCGTAACCGAGCTTGAAGGGAGGGACGGCAGACAGGATGCCGCGCTTGTGATGCCTGCCCGCGAGGCGGCCCGCCCACCGGGCCTTGGCTTTCAAATGCGCCACGTCACCAGCAGCCACCAGCGCGTACGCGCTTACCACCACCGCGATCTGAAAGTCACCACCATCTATTTATAATATCACTCATTCACTGACACTTCACTAATAAATACATTATCGCATATCAGGTGCTGCCTAATCCACTGCTGGACGCAGACTGATTCCAATGAAAGATAAGTTTTCGCCCTAATCGAATAGCTAGACCTTAGAATTGAGCTATATACGAACATGCGGTCTTGCTTCCACGCCATGAACAATCCGAGCTTAACACTTAACCATTATTCAAACTCCCCATTATCTATGTCAGCCAGCTATGGAGAGGGCTATGCTCGGGGTTTCTTTGAAGGATATGATTTGTAATGAGGCGATCCGACGAAGAACGAAAGTCACTGACGTAGCCGAAAGGATAAGGCAGCTGAAGTAGCAGTGGGCGGGCCACATATGCCGCAGAACCGACGGCCGTTGAGGCTGACGAAATCTGGAGTGGAGACCGCGGATCAGCACTCGCCGGGTAGGACGACCTGAAGATGGTGACCGGAAGTGGCTGGATGCGGAGGGCGGGTACCGGGTTTGGTTGCGTTCATTGGGGAAGCTCTATGTCCAGCAGTGCACATCTAGGGGCTGACATGATGATGATGATTATCTGTTTGTATTCCCTTTTCACTAATTTAAGCACAAATACAGCCGTGTGGTTTCCGGTAGAGTAGAATAGGACCACTCCAACTCTTCCCGTGGATGTCGTACAAGGCGACTAAGGGAATACATTATAAAACATCACTCAGGCCTCCCCAACCCGTCTGGCCAGCGCGGGGAGTGTAGGCCAAATCCTCCGTCTGTCTCCGGCAGATGAGAGAGGGTTGTGCTCCTGCAGTGGAGACAAAAATAACCTGATGATGAAGCACAAATACTCACAAGTGCAAGTCTCATGTCGCTGCGGTCGCCTAGTCGGCGCGACAACAACTCCGAAACCAAGTACCATCGATGACCATCACCCATACTTATAACTTAAGAGTCGATCGCATTTGTATGTAGCTGGTGTTCGCGTTTCACTTGGGGAAGCCGGACACTCCAACATCATACGTCGTCCTTACGCGAATTACTTTCGACCCACCGTACGTAAAGCATCTTCCGAAATTGGAAGCGATGAGAATGAGACGTTATTTTCATTGCTAAAGAGTGCAGTTTAGGTGTGATATGGGTGCGTAGGCAGCTCACGTAGGACACTGCCGTCATTCGCGTAACACGTGTGCGTGTGCGCATACCAACGGTCAGGAAACGTAATCGAGAGAAAATTGTTCTGGTTCCAACAGAGTCGGACTTCGGAGAAGGTTATGAAGGCATTACACAACAAATAATATATAACTGTAATGAAGACGGGCCAGAAATGACTTTAGGGAACGTACCCAAACTACGTGACCCGTTCAGGGGGGGAGGGGGTCTTCAAAATTCCACGCTTCGTCACAGGGGTGGGGGAGGGGGGTTAGGTTTTCGTCACGTAGTCAATATCTTCAAGAAAAATTCTAGCGTTTTTTCGAGCTCATTCAAATATGGCGCGCAGTTTTTAGCGCTTTTTAAACTCACAGGTGGCAACACGGACGTCAGCTAATTGAAAACTAACAGTTTTTACTCCTTGATAATATTTTTTTTCACTTTTAATTATAGGAATGCAATCACTCTTTTCCCGTATTAATAAAGACAAATATGAGCAATTTCTTTTATCTTTCTGTTTGCAAAAATTGGTTTAAAACCATATTTATGCATTACTACGTGAAAACTAGGGGGGAGGGAGGGGGTCATGGCATATACTACGGGTGGTCACCAAGATGGGAGAGGGGGGCAAAAAATTGTAAAAAATGGGTCACGTAGTTTGGGTACGTTCCCTTATTTACAGGGCCGTAAAACCCAATATAAAAAAAATTATGGCCTACTTGGCTCCCTGTCCCAAATTCTGTATATGCTGATCGTGGACTGAATACAATACATAATGCAGTAAGACCTATGTTGTCCAGTAGATATAGGCCAGAGGGTGGTCCGCCCCGTCCCCCCCCCGTCCAGGGGATCCTACAAGATCCAGGATTCACACCCGTACCTATTAATTGGGTTTTACTGCCCTGGTAACAAAGTCCTTTTGACCTTGTCTTCATTTCAATACACATTCCACAAATATGGCGGCACATTTATAATAGAACTAGTTGGCGACGGCGATCAAACGCGATTCCATAAAAAACTTGTACCCGCCGCGCCGTTAGTTTGAATGATTTAGTTTTTATCATAGTTTTTTACGGACTTGGGAACGAGCCCTTTGTAGCCTGTCTGTAACTTCCACTATTCATTATTCCTTAAGTTACTTCACTATAGTTTGTATACTAAGCACTGAACACTAAATATGTGTTGCCCTAGGATCAAGCTTATGCTTGCTAGGTGTTGCCAGTGAAGTTTATGTTTTCCGCGGGAAGAGTTGTTCTTGTAATAAAAAAATATCATAATGTTCATTTTCATGATGACACAGCCTATGTTACTACAATATTTCATAGAGATCAGTTGAATAGTCGAACCGTGAAAGCGTACAAATCAAACTCAGTTTAGGGTAGAAATTAGTTAGTATTCAACCAGTACGGCCCTGCCGCGGCAGGTAAGACATTGCTATGCGCGTGGCGATGGTCCGCTGTTACCAAATTTATACATAGTCAAATCACTTTCGTACAGTCGCTCTCACTATCACTGCGCATACGCAGTCACCGCTAGCTTACAACCTATTGACGACGCAAAGATAATGCGCGCGCCCCAAGTGTCAAAAGTTCGAAGCTGCCTCAGAAGAGACGACATTTGAAACTGAGAATTGATAAGTGTGACGTTCTTCCGGAAACTTTGCTTTTGACTCGCTTTTGACCTACGAACCCTCAATTAGTACTGAATAAGTTTTCGGCGCATAAGGTGCTAGTGAGAATCTTAAAACGATCAGATCATTTACCAATGTTCAAAAATCAAAAGTTTATCCCACGATGCGTTCCATTGTTGGGCAAAGATACACTGGCAAAGATACACTCTCATAATCATGGCCAAAGCGCAATGAAGTGTCGCCAGGCTGGGAACTCTTCTTCGACTTAGGTATCTATTTATGCAGAAGTCCATAAGATGATTTCTTTCACTAAAAAGTCTTTTGGTATGTTAAATGAACCGTAGAAACATTTTATACAGGCCCGGGTTTAAACCTTATGGACGGTAGGCTAGCAAACCAGCTTGTATCGTTATACGCGTGGTAAGTTATTCCAAAGTCCTTTTTAATAGATTACCAATAATAACCATGTTTTGGCCTTCTAAAGACATGGCTGTATAGTCATAGAAACTTTTGCCTTTCAAGCAAATTAACCGTCATTCATTCTACTAAATTAATAGGGTGAAAATTCATTCACTCACTCATTCAAAAGCCAAACAAAACAAATCTAAGCAAACAAAAATACATAATTTTGCTTTATTTCGTATTTAGACATGTAACTAATGAAATATAACGTTAAAAGTAAATTAAAACCGCAAGATATAATTAAATAAACTAACTAAAATGGACCCTAGTGTGTGTCGGATATGTCTTAACAACACAGCCTCTGTTTCAGTGTTCGATAAAGTGAACGGTATACAATATAGCACCAAGATTATGCGGTGTGTAAGCGTGGTGATAGCTGAGGAGGATTCTCTGCCAAAGATGATGTGCACCAGCTGTGTGAACGACTTGATGATCTCCTACGAGTTCGTCACTAAATGTGAGGCTTCGGATAAGGCGCTGCGGTGCGTTGACGAAGTCAGCGCTGACGAGTTTTACTTGGAGATCGACCCTAACATGGATATAGAATTCAAAGACGAGGATATCAAAAAGGAATTAGAAGACCATTACGACAACGATTTCTTACTAGAAAACCCAAAAAATCACAATAAACCAGAAAGTACTTGTAAAAAGAGAGGTAAACATAAAAAGAAAATAAAGCGAGGTAAAATGGGGCCGATACAGTGTGTTATTTGTGGGCTGATGGCGAACTGTCGTTCTGCCATGGAGACCCACATGCGAACACATACTAAAGAAAAGCCGTACCCCTGTCAGTTCTGTGACTCACGGTATCCCACCAAAGGTGCTTTAAACCGACACAATTCAACACATCACACTAAAAGAGAACGCAGATTCACATGTGAAACCTGTGGGAACAGTTTCTTTACAAAAAACGATATAATAACGCACATGAGAATACATTCAGATGAAAAGCCATATATTTGCCCGTTTTGTTCAAGATCATTCCGTCAAGTGACATCTTTGATTCGCCACAAGAGAATTCATACCGGAGAGAAACCATTCTCATGTCCTGTATGCGATAAGAAATTTTCAGACAAAAACTTAGTTAAAAAGCACCAACTCGTGCACAGCGACGAAAGAAAGTACAGCTGTCATCTGTGCAGCAAGTCTGTTAAGACTAAAACAGCATTGCAGACACATTTGAGTCTTCATTCGAATGAGAAGCGAAATATCTGCAGCTTTTGTGGCATGGCGTTCTCGATGAAGGGTAATTTGCAGACTCACATACGTAGAGTGCATTCGGAGAAGTCTGGCTCATGTTCAGTATGTTTGAAAACATTCTCAGATTTAGAGGAGCATATGCGCAAGCATACTGGAGAGAAGCCGTTTGTTTGTGGTATGTGTACCCAAGCGTTTGCAACGAAGCGGAGTCTCACGCACCACATGGTATTCAAGCATGAAAATGCGACTAAATTTAAGTGTTCCATAGGTGATTGCACTAAAACATTCCCAACGGCAGTGATGCTGGAGTTCCATCTTCTGAAACAGCACACAAATCACACACCGTATGTGTGCCAGCATTGTTCCCGAGGGTTCTTCCGCAACAGTGATCTGAATCGTCACCTCAAAGTTAGCCATATGGACTCGCAGGGAAAGTTGCCGATCAAAACCATTGACAGCAAGATTATTGCCATGTAAAATACATTTGTTTCAAATGTTTCTGATCTAGTCATTAGATTTAATAATTGTTGTAAAATAAAACCAGAAATATACAGTTACTTAAAAAACTTATATCAGAATCTTAGGATTGTGTAATGCAATGATTTGTATATTAATGAATGAGTGATTTAAGAATTCACAAACAAAGATTTTATGAGGTATTTTTAAGCTGGTCTTATTTTAGATTTAAAATTCTTTATATGGTGTAAGTTTGTCTTTGGAATATTGTAAATTTTATTCATTAGGTTTATAGTGCCATAAAAAAGGCTAAAAACCAAAGTCAATACAGAATATGACTTAAAGTATTTAATTTTTTGGACACCTTTCTTCTCGAAACTGACAGTTTCATGAAAGAGCTTGTAAAAGAATGTTAAAAATGCACAGGATAATGTGAGCCTGATACGAAAGGTGGTAAGCTAGTAGCCTGATTGCATCGCATGTGCAAGTTATAAACGCCTGAAGTTTAATGCATAGCAATTATGTACCCTCTGTATGTTTTCGCAGGTTACTCATTGTATCAGGCGCTATTTCGTCGATTTTTTTAGAAGGACCAGTTATTTCTTGCCTATCCCCCTACGCGAGAGGTATTTGAACGATCAAAATTCTTATTTGGTCATTCAATGCATTGTATCATTCATTTGCTACAGATAAAACATGTTAATCCTATAATAATCCTTGATTATTATCGCCTCGCCGTGATATCAGTCAGTCAAATTTACAAAATTTGAAATGCTAATTGTCAGTCTACACTCTTGTTCCTTACACACGGTTTCACTATAAATATAGTATTTTGCGTTAGTTTTGTATATCTCGGTGCGCGGCGTTTCGTTAACTAGTTTGTCAACTGGTAAGTTAAATTAATTAATACTCAATTACTACCTATGAATTAAACTTCCCATTGTTGTCGTTAAGGCGACTAAGGAATTGCACCAGGAATGTGCAGCAGCGTTTACTGCGATCACCAATCCTCCTGCCAGGCGTGGTGATTATGGCAAATCTCCCAATGGACGGATGGATGGAAATGGTGGGCTACCAAAACGCATTCTATTCGGCAGATGATGATTGGTAAAGATTACGTTGAGGGGGAGTTAAGTGTTAAGTATAACAACGATTTATTTTATTCTAAAATCTACATATATGTATTTTACAAAAAAAATACTGTTTAATTTCGTAACATAAGACTTTACACACCCTTAACAGGAAGAGGGGCGCCTCTTCCTGTCCAACTACACCGAAGGGGAGCCAACCTTCCGAAACCCAATAGCGCGGAAATCCTCAGCAAAGTTCAAAACTGCCTCCTACGATAAAACAGTCGGACGTCGGCAAAGCAGCACTGTCAGTCACCAGGTGTTGTGCGCCTTTCTCTTTTCTACAGGTAACAATACGAGGCCCTCTCACTCTCGCCGCAATTAGGCTTGCGCGGCGATCGGCGTGCCGCGCGCGCTAAGCAGAGGACGTTAGCCCGCGCGCGCGTACGGTCGCAGAGACACGCGTACCTATCACAGGCAACCCGCAATCGTTCCGCAGTCGTGGCCGCGACAGGTGTCGTGCAGTGCCGTCATGTACAAACCGTGAAACAGTTCCCCATGTGTTAAGTTCCTTCCTCATCACGTATCGGATTCTTCGAGTTTCACTATGGGTGAAGTGAGTACCGTTTTTGTTGTCCAGGCGGAATGCGAATGCTCCAGTTAGATCGGACGCTCTGGCCCTGCGATGGTAATCTTGTGGTTCGTAGGTCGTCGGCATGGAGTTCACGGTACCCACTGTTGTGTGGTGTCGGCGCCGCGCTCGCGTGTTTCTCCCAGATTAATTAACGCTTTTATACGTGAGAGAATAGTGCGAGTTTGGGAATGTGTGTCAGATCGAAGCCCAGTAGAAAGCTTTTTTACGAGGCGCCGATGGTTCGGTCGACAAGTCGCGGGGCCGTTCTGCCACATCGGTAAAAGCGTTCGAGATTAGCGTTGTACTGTTATAATCTGATAACGCGGCGCCGATAATTTATCTTCGATATTGTTGCTTACTTTTTATGGCGATCGAACATTCCTGCAAAAACAAATGAGCAACAATTGTTATCTATGAATTATCATCGATTATTCGCCAGTAGGAATATCTACGTAATGGTACTTAATCGGCAGAGAGGAATTTAATCATTATTGTGCATTATTTCCCATGAATCAGATCACTACCTCACTAGGAGTTATCGGAGTAATTAAAAAAAAATACCATTGCGTGACCACAATGACTAGTCATATCCTATTGTAGGTAGGTATCCTATCCTACTAAAATAAATGCGAAAGTTTGGAAATTTGGATGTTTGTTACTCAATCACGCTTCAATCACTGGACGGATCGGAATGAAACTTGACACACATATAGGTTAGGTCCTGAAATGGGACATAGGATAGTTTTTATCAAGAAAAAACTAACTAAATTTACGTGAAGATGTGTATATATCGAAACCTATGCGGACGAAGTCGTGGGCAAAAGCTAGTAACTAATAAGTCTGGGTTATATAGGCCTTGCCTATCAATGCAGTCGGTAGTGATGACAATAATTTGAAAGTAAGATTCTAATTGGGTGGTAATTTCTTCCTGCATAGGTGAATACGACTGAATAATATATATGAAATAGCTGGTGCCCGCGACTTTGTCTGCGCAGGATTAGTATTTCGAGTAGCTTATATTAGCGTGGCGTAGAAAAGAACTAACATTATGACATTAAAATTATAATTTTATGGCGCACGCCAGAATAGCTCGCAGATGGTAGATTTTTTCCTACTTACTTGATATTTTGGACAATTCACACAATATCTTTATAAATTGTAGCCTATGTGTTATTCTGATGTATAAGCTATATTATTGTAAAGTTTCATTAAAATCCATTCAGTAGTTATCCATCCATACTTACAAACTTTCCCGTTTATAATATTAGTAGGAAGTAGGTAGTTTGATGAGGATAGCAGATCACAGGTATGGTGGCATATATTAGGGAAGATCTATTATCTGTCTGTGGATGATTTACTGCTGACGGTTATTTTGTTTGTCCTAATAACAAGAATTGTTGAACCAAGGCTCTTCCAAAGCAATGACAAGAGACACGACAACAAAATTGGGAGTAGTACCGTGGGTTAAACACTGTAAAGAAAAGAAGGAAAGAAAAACATTTATTTACTACCATAGTTGGCACACACAAACAAAAAAACAAGGAAAAAAATAAAAATTATAAGAACTAGAGAAAACAATTAAATTTTTTTTACATATTTAAAATAGTATGCGTGTGCCGTGGCAGCAAAAGGGCAAACGACTCAGCATATGCCTAGACCAAGTAAGGTGCTAGGCGCTGATTTTCAGTCGCACTGTAGGTGTGACAATTGTCCAAATCCTCGTGTACAGCACTGCAATAGGTAATTTGACGTTATACTCCACCCAGTGTCATAACTAGGGCGCTGCTAGTGGTGCCCAGACAGGGCGCAGACTTTGGAGGGGCGCAAAAAATGATGAGGGTGGACATTTTTCAAGGGCGGAGTTATAGAAGCTCGCACCGGGCGCTGGAAAGATTAATTAAGGCACTGCTCCCACAGTAGGTCTAGTGTTTTCCTATCAAACTTAATTACCACGCTGATTTTGTTGCTGTGTCAAATAGGGGTATTACCAACTCAGTAATAAAAGAGGCCATATAGGTTTAGAACCGAGTAACAACCGTGGGTCAAAATAACGATTATTATAGTTCTTATTTTCCTTGGATTAGGTCAATTTACGGTGTAGTTTGACGAAACCAAGTCTTTATAAGGTCGCCAGTGTCGTAACGCCCGGTAATGTGCTGGTAAACGACCGAGACACATTTAATAAATGTGTATTACCTACTTACCTACTTGAACTGAACGGCTAAGCAATGTATCTTGTATACATAATATTATTCAACTACAACATACCTACTTGAGTAAATATACTTGACCGTATAACTACTTACATATTTGTTTCAATTTAATTAAATTATTAGGTAGCCGTGTGGTTCTCGGTCAGCCATAATCTTCCCGTGGGTGTCGTCAAGAGAATTATGGGATTTCACCAGGGACGCCCAGCAGCGTTCCCCTGTATATATTACGATCATTACTGCGATCAACAATCCGCCTGCCAAGCGTAGTGATTACGGCAAATCCCCTAATGGACAGCCCACCAAGTGTCGATTCTATTGGGGAGGCTCGTGTTTAGCAGTGGGCGTACTACGACTGATGATGAATTAAAATATATATTTAAACAATTTGCCAAATAAGTGTTTTAACAATTTTGTCTTATATAAGGGTTACTAGACCAAAGAAAAAAAACAACTTTAAACAAGTTTTGCTAGATACCTACTTCATCTTTTCTGAATCAATAACATAACTGACCCGATCACATTTCCGTGTATGTGGTTGCTGCAAGGTTTGCCAAAATTACCAAGAAAAACCATTTAATATACTGGTAACAACAACTTTCTCCGGAGAAAAGTTTGAACTCTCCCCTTTATCTAAAGTATTCACAAAAGCGGAAACCAAGATAAACCCTTGCTGTGACGTCTAGAGATAACGTGAACACACAAAACCTCGGAAATAACTTGCCCTTACCCCAACTTACAGTAACGTTTTCTGGCATAAATAAAAGATCTGTTCTCGGTTCGAGGAGATTCCTTTACCAGCGCAGGCAGGTTTCCTAATGTTGGGTTGGTACTAGTTTATACGTAGGTTATTTGAGTTCAGAAAACTTTTTGGCGACGGTTTGCTCCTCTCGTGTATGTATAGATAAACGCAATTCAAAATCGACTATCACGCATGATTCAGTGACAAATGTTGGCATGACAAGCATTCATTAAACAGTCTGTTGGAGCAGATGCAAGTTCTGAATCATACCAAATTACCAATCATATTTTTCTTCTGTTACAGTCACTGCTGAAAGAGGATCCCCTCTCCAGGATCCAAAGGGAGATCATAGAAGTGACGGAGAGAGAAAGGGAATTCAAGGAAGGTCACTTCAGGATCAACAGACTAATGTCGGAGTCCACCATAGATGTGAATAAACAGAACGGCCACGTGAACGGTGATGACCATGAGAAACCGCCGAAGATCCTAAACAGGGCGGTGTCGACGTCACACCTCCTAGGGCCGATCTCCCCGTCGGCGCCCGCGACTCCAGCCCTTCTCAACACCAATGGCTACACGCGCCGCTTCACGCCGCAGACCGGCACGAGGGGTATCATGCAGCGCTTCATTGCCAACAAGGGCAAGCTTCCTGCGCCCTCCCCGGCCGTGCCCCAGTCCCCTACTGCCCTGGCGCCACCGCTCGCCTACACGCCACCGATCGCTGCACCAATATTAACCCCAGCCGTCATCACGCGCACACCTGACGGAAAACCGGTCCGGAAGGGCTTCGTGCCAGTCGAGGAGAAGATACAAAAGGAACTCAAGGATATGAAGGACAGAGAACACGAGCTGAAGCGCATGAGGAAGAAGCAAAAGCCGTTCGACATCGATTTGAGCGACAATGAGATGACTTCCGAATCCGAGGATGAGGAAATTCCCATGCCGGGTAAACTGAAGGTGACCAAGTCGATAGGGGAACTATACGAAGCGTTTAACGAGGAGCTCCGATCGCCGTCGCCGAGGAATAGCTCAGGGCATGAGTCTATCGGCAGTCTGAAGCCGGCTAAGTCCTTGGCAGAGCTTTGCGAACTCACCCCTGGCCAAGAATTCCTTGCGCCGAGTTCCACACGCCTCATAGCGCAGTGGGAGTCTATCATTCAACAAAAACAGGAGGCTGGTGCAGCTTAGGGTTTCTTCTAACTACATGGAAACTACTGAATAAAATGTGGGCGTTCGACGCCAAATATTACCTATTGCGTAAACAGAGACCAAACGCGCACTAGTAATATATGACAAAATCGGATGTGAAGCCGTAAAAGTGACAACAGATTCGGCGATGTTGTGTTAAGCCATCTGATAAAGTGCGAAGTGAATTCAAAATTAGATCCAGGCGGATTGCAGTTGTCCAATTGCGTAGTCTTTGCGTATCTGAAGGGGCTGACGAGCGCCGATCGATTTCTTGCGACTGATCGGTCGCGCGGCAATTAATTTTCTCCAGATCGCGAACAATGCAAATGATGGTTATCCGTAACGGCAATTATCTCGAGCTCGCGGTTGGAAAGCGGCTGATGCATGATGCGAAGTCGTCTCCCTGCTGTGAGTACGATCTTCCTATTGTTCGCTGCTGCTCCTATTTGCTGAAAAAACGTTGTTAGGTTTTTTCCCCGCGGCGCCGCTTTCCCGGCTCGGTACGGCACTGTTTTATCAGCATCAGCACATAACGATGCCATTGTAGCACTTTTTGTTTCGTAATTACGAGAAATTCCAGAATATCGTTACAAGAAATAATATAAACTTATTATTATTTTAGTTGTTGTAGGTACTTTGGGTATTTAGTGGGCCCAATTCCAAAGTACACATTTAAAATTTGACAGCACTAAAATTAGTTTCGTCTTTATCTTCATAATACTGTGTGACAAGGATAGCGACAGTTTTAGTGCTGTCAAATTTTAACGTTGTGCCTTCAGAATCGAGCCCAATATCTGAAATGCGTTTACGATGTATATTTGATTTTAGCACGTGCCGACATCTAAAAGTAAATTCAGGCCAAATGAATAGTCGTGTGAAAACAAAAGCATTTGCGTCTCGAAAACAAAACACATAATAGATGGTGTTTCTAAATAGACCGCAAAGTTTACATGGTAATATAAATATGTTTTTGCTGCCGGTGACCAACGATCTCTATGTACTACTAGATGGAGCGTTCCAAACAATCGCTCTGTTCCACGCAAGGAGCCGCAACTCGTTCACATTTACTTTGAAACTTGTGCAGTTACTACGCAGAACATTTAATTATTTACTAAATATTGACGCTATTTACCCGTAGCGTCAATATTTAGTAATAATTAAATGTTCTGCGTAGTAACTGCACTAGTTTCATTGTGAATGTAACCGAGTTGCGGCTCCTCATGCATGGAACAGATCGATTGTTTGGAATGCTCTATCTAGTAGTAGGTAGGAGACGCAAATAGCATTGGTTTTCGTATGAATATTGCTTTAGAATGAAATAATTGAGAAATAGGTCTCCAAGAAACGATAATAGTAGTTCTCAAGCAGAAGTTGTCGCGATTGTTCAGTAATAACAAGGTTCAAATCCTGAGGGCTTACATGCGTAACTCGGGTAATAACTACCGTCGAACTACAAATTCATTTTGCACTCTATAGCGGGTCACGTGACCTATTCTAATAAAGTAGTCGTTCGACGGATATTTATCCGAAATGATTATGGTTTATAAATTTGTATATCATACAGAATGATGCTAGACCCAAATCGATACATCGTCGCTGTTTACCCAACTGCGTCTACTAAATGAGAATTCTTATCGCGTTTCACGCAAGGCTCGCTGCCATGCTAAATTCCAACTAGATCGGGCGCTAGTTACTGCTGCATATAATCAAATTATAACATTTCTGACTCTCCATCGTTCCGTATACTTTCGTTTATTGCATTTATTACGGCTCGCGGTTACACGCGTAATGTATTATTCATTTTTGTTCAAAAGATAAACACAGACATGCTTTCACGTAATGTGGTTTGATGCATTTGAGTTCCAACGGAAGAAATAGGGTTGAACAGTAGAGTTAATGTCCTTATCGTTTTAAGAATAGAGTCCAGACTAATACAACTTAGATTTTTACATACCTAAAAGTTTCATCATAATGAAATGTGGTCGTTTTTAATACACATTCAATATACATTTGTTACGCTCTGTAGATGGATGTAGGCAGCTCTAAGCAAAGATAGTGATGGAAAGAGACTACCGCGTTCGAAGCTGGACTTCGAGTGATTTATTGTACTTAAATTATAGATAATTGTTACGTATACTTACTATATAAAATACGAATTACATACATTATGCCTTGTCGTTACAACAATAATATCTAATCGTATTCTTAGTTGAAGACAAGACGTATGTTTAACACTAAACATATTACGGACCAGCTGTACTAATTTTTTTAAAGTAGATTTTAATTTATTAGTAATTTACTTACCTCTCCCCCCCTCCCCCTCCCCGTCGCGGATTTATAGGCCTTTAATAGAACTTTTCTATACCGCAGAAAAGCATTCGCTCGACCGTTTTTTCATCGACTTGCGTTACAAAATTAGTATCCACTAAAAGTCATTTTATTTGAACGGGATAATACGTTTACAGCCTATGTCCACCCGGAAGTCCCATTCTAAATATTGCTGAAAGAATTTTTGAAATCGGATGAGAAGTTTCTGAGATTAACTCATTCAAACTTACTTTACCTATTTATAATATTATAGTGTGGATACGATTGTCTTCTTTTAAGAATACGAAATATTCTGCAGTTGAATAATTATAGTAGATGTGTCAAATAGGTGTGCCTTATATTTAAATATTGTGTAGGGTTAGCACAAGGGTACTAATGTTTTTTTTAATTATTTAAAATTAATTTGAAGAGAAAAGTACGGGGCTGTAAATCGGTGTATATCAAGATAGGTTATTTGTATTTTTTATATAATTTATTTCTAATAATTCTACTTATATTTAATCCCATATCAATTCTCGGACGAAAACAAACGTTATTTGCGTCTCTGTAACATATACGCAAAGGAACACTAGCAGCAATAAAATATTTGTATTACCATGAAACTTTGCGGTCGACTTCTTAACGCCATCTATTGCTGTTTTGTTTTTGAGACGCAATTCATTTGTTTTCGTACGTCTGTTGATTTGGAATGAAATATATAATTGTTCAAATCACTATCTTTATTTAATAATTTATTGTATACACTATAATACAAAGAAATAACATAAAGAAACGAAAATTACACAAAAGGTTGAGCTTATTTCTTCTAACCTGATTTCTGATAAATAGCTAAGAGTACAAAGGCACCGTTTTGGAATACAACCTGTGCTTTTCGTCATTGATTTTTAAACAATGGATGGTTAACAATTAGACGACGACGAACATGAAGCCATGTATGACAAGTTTTAGGTATTTACTTTAGCAAGAATACGTAGCCAGGATTTTTTTCTTAACGCCTCATACCTTCTTCCCGTCTTTGGGCATGCTATTAGTAAATAATAATATTTGGGAAAATATGAGGGAGGATGGGGAGCGGTTAAGGCTTTAACCATTACATGCAAAGTGTGCTAAGCATTTAATATAGCAGGTGTATGTACCGATGAAGCCCGTCACACACTTAGCTAGGCTTAGTCGACATATGCCTAATTCGCAAAATGGCTACCGAGTCTAGAAAGAACCAATTCGCTAAATGCCTAGTTCGCGGAATGCCTAATTCGCAAAAGGAATAATTAATATTAATATTTATACGATGTACGCAAATGATGATTTTGCCTTCATGTCATTGATACGTTATTATGTATTGTGGTATATTAAATATTACTTTAGTGAAGAAACAGTGAATAGGAATCTTGTTCTAAGCGCGCTCCACCTCAGGGCATCGTTACTTACCATCAGGTGAGATTAAAGTCATCCGTAAGCCCACCATGATAAATTAAAAAAAAATTGTGACGTAGTAATATTATAGCCACGTCTGTGATGGGCTTTACAAGAAAAGGCTTGAAAATCCCCACTCTTCTGCCTAAATTCAATGTATTGAATATCGCATAACTAGACTTTCTTTTGGTGAAAGGGAGGGGGTTTAGAATCCTGGCTACGTGTTTAAGGTTTTATTTATTTATAGTTTTATTTTGATATGTTAGAAATGAAGTATGTAGTACGAAGTCGTCGGTAGGACTATGCATGTAAATAGATTATTTATTAGAAACCCAACAAACTATTTTTCCTAGCATAATATTAATTTAGTCACTGTAGAGAAATAGAGCAAATAATTATTGAGATTGATAGGTTTTAATGAATAATGTTGAATTTTTTTAATTTAGTTTTTTTTTAAAGTTAGTTAAGATTTGTTTCTGATAATTGCAGAGCGCCAGATGAAAATCAACTTATAAAAATATTGATAATTTTCAAGACTATACTTATAAAATAAAAATAATGTGCCTAATATATCGAAGTAGCAAAGTAATTAAAGTCATCTATAATTTTTTCAAAATGTTTTTGTGCTTAGAATTATCAATTCTTTGTCATATGAAAAAAAAATTTTAACGTTAAAAATGATCTTTATTTAAACATATTTTTTACATTAATATGATTTTTTATTAAAAAAAGAAATGATGTCTTGCTACTAATATTTTAATAATCTTTTGACAAAGAATAAATAATTCTACGGACAAAAATTCAATAAAAAAAAAATACAATTTGTAGATGGCTCGAATTTGCTTTCGTCGATGTATATTATAAACTATTTACATTCCAAGAAACCGACATTGTGATATCAAATTGCCTTAAAATATAATATATTGTTAAAAAGTACTATTTATTGAATGAAATATTTATACAAATAAATTCACTTTGCACTCTAACAACATAATATTGCATTTTATTGTAAGGAAAATGCATTAGCTGTTTTTGTAGAAGGTTTGTTCTCGTTACTAATAAATTATATGAATAATAATCTTTATCTAATCGAAGAATATAGGTGCTTACTTATATTATTTTATATAGAAAGCAACTAATGAATTTTCCTTACGTTGTGTAACTACTTAGTAAAGATGTTAATTTATAATTTAAGTTAAGGTTTTTGCAATAAACTGATTGTAATTTTTTCAGAAACTATTTCATTTATCGGCGTCTACTCCAAATTACAATTATGGCTCCATCGTGTTGACGATGATTCTGCCAATGTCACGGTTAGAGAAGGCACAGTTTGTACGGTATGGTAGCCTGGTCGAGGTTCAATTGAGTGATGAAACAGATCTCTGTTCTCTGTCGTTCCCTCACTGCTGAGGATCGCGACCGTATAAAATGCGCCTCCATGCATAGCGGTCATTGGCCAGCCGCACTGCTTCATATAAGGATCCGCCAGCCACCCTCCTCACCGGGTCTGACCACCTCGTCGGGGCTCGTCCTCTGGCACGCCTGCCCTCCATTATGAAACAGATAAGACAACACAAACTTGCAAGGGAACGGCCCGAATACATAAAAGGCCTTCAAAATCCAGACAACACCTAAATATAAATTATAATCAGGTAGTTATGATATAAATTTCAGAAAATTATTGGGAGTTCCAACGAGTGAGAATATTTCACAAATCTATTGCGTCGCCCCATTTGATAACCAAACGTAATTACAATTATAGGCAAAGCCCAGGGCTCTGTAGGTGCCGACTGTTCTCCAATATTTTGCTATATTGTATTTTCGATTCCGTCAAAAACATCATCACAAAGTCAAAGTCAAAATCATTTATTGCATATGAGTACACTTGGTACCTTTATACACGTCATTTTTTTATCGACTACCGCTTCCTAGGTGTTAGCGCTGTGAAGAAGAAACGGCGCAACAAACTTCACGCAACACATCTTTTAAATATCAAGTTTGCATACAATTAATAAAGATTTTGCGAAGCTGAATTAACATTAGTACCAGGCATCTTTGTCATTCAAATAATCGTTTATTTTATAATAGGCTTTCTTACAAAGTTGTTTTTTAATGTGAATCTTAAACTTTCTGTCCGTCATATTTAAGATTTCCTCTGGTAGTTTGTTGTAGAAGCGTAAACATTGCCCCGTGAACGATTTGCTGACCTTACTTAGTCTTAACCCTGGTAAAACAAGTTTATTCTTATTTCTTGTATTATAACTATTATTGTCACAGTGCCTCAAAAAGAGAGATACATTCTTTCTGACATATAAAATATTATCTAAAATTAATTGACCAGCTGCTGTTAATATGCTTATTCACGTAAGTATACCTAATTCACGTAAATCAATTACAGATTTACTCAAACGGATACATGACAACATCACAGTAGTTATGCCGCAATATCGCTAACTCATCAATAGACTTGGTTTCGCAATGTCCGCCGTGTTATTGTTTTGCCAACTCCACCAGTTTATAATCGGACGGCGTCAATAAATATTCTATTATATGCGAACACAATAGCAAAATCATAATAGACTTCCTTCATTACGTAGCCGCTTGACGGCAACATTTTCTTTCATCATCATCAGCCTAAATACGTCCACTGCTGGACAAAGTCTCTTTCTCATTGCAAGGTTTGTCTGTGTTAGTCTTACTCCCTGTGTCAATGATAGATCACTACAATCCTCCTCCGACGACGACGACCTCCGTGGCGGAACGGGTAGCTCTCGGACTGCCACGCCGGAGGCTGCGGGTTCGAATCCCGCTAGGGGCAAATGTTCGTATGATGAATATGTTTGTAACCAAGTCTTGGATGTTTATATATTTATTTAAGTATGTGTATCCGTTATCTAGTAACCGTAGCACAGGCTCTGCCTAGTTTGGGACTGGATAATTGTATGTCTGAGATATTTATTTAAAAAAAAAATCCTAGGCTTCATATGTCGCTAATTTCTCCTTGTATCGGTGGAATAACTACACACAGAGATAGAATTTGAGTTATTGTACTGCGTTTGCCCGGGTTTTAGAGCTCCGGTAGCTGGCGTGCCAGTTGGCACTTGAAGCTTAAAGCATACGATGTTGTTGTGCCCCTATTTAAAAAAAATATATTGCCCGATTCCTGACTTTCACAAACTGGTTATTCAGATTTGTTATTCCAGTTTTATGTAGCCACTTAATACAGATTAAAACATAAAAATATACAGAAATCGTTAAGTAATACAGAAAGTTTACTTTCCTTTAAATCTTGAAGGATTTATTGGTGATTTGTCAGATAATACGCAAAAAATATATCTTAAAGCAATACGAGCATATTAATAATGTGGAACGTAAGTTCCAGGTCGCTCAGCGAGCTATAGTGCGTAGTATAGCGTTTAATGCCATCCCACTAATATTATAAATGCGAAAGTTTGGATGTTTGTTACTCAATTACCTACGCTTCAACTACTGGATGGACCGGGATGAAACTTGGCACACACATAGGATAGTCTTTATACCGAAAAAGCATCTCATTCCTACGGGGAATACATAATAATTCGTGATGTAAAGATGTCCACGCGGACGCGGGCAACAGCAAGTAGCTAGTATATTATAAATGCGAAAGTTTGGATGTTTGTTACTCAATCACGCTTCAACCACTGGACGGATCGAGATGAAATTTGGCACACATATAGGTTAGGTCCTGAAATAGGACATAGGACAGTTTTTATACTGAAAAAACATCTCATTCCTACGGGGAATACATGATAAGTTCTGATGTTAAGATGTCGGACGAAGTCGCGGGCAACAGCTAGTAACTAATAAATTCACAGGCTTTTCGGTGTAGGAATACATCGTAAGGAAATCTGCATATGCCGAAAAGGAAATTCTGAGGCGTATGTGAAGTCCACCAAGTCGGCTTGGGGCACCGTTGGTGGTCAGGGGTCTGGAACAAAAGATCCTGAAGGGTCGAAGTGTCGCCAGGTCTTCCTGGCCCCCTGAGAAGATAAGATAAGATAACTAATAAATTTATTTCTTCGTAGTGCAAGTCGGAGGACAACATATACGAGTACATACATAACATAAACCTGCGCACAAATGTCAAGTTCTAAGTCATGGCATGAACCGGCTCACCTTGATTCGGGTCTTGTGTATACATACTCGACTATATTGTGCACGCAATCACTCAGCTTACTTTATTGTATTTTTGTAAGTAAATAACTAAATAAATATCTCAGACATTCACACCAATTATCCAGTCCCAAACTAGGCAGAGAGCCTGAGGTATGGTTACTAGATAACGGATAGACATACTTAAATAAATATATAAACATCCAAGACTTGGGTACGAACATTCATATTCATCACAAGAACATTTGCCCCTAGCGGGAGTCGAACCCGTAACCTCCGGCGTGGCAGTCCGAGAGCTAACCCGTACCGCCACGGAGGTCGTCAGGTAAGACCTTATTATCAGCCTGAACGAGTTCGCTGTTGGACATAGTCCTCTCCCAGGGTGCGCCACTGAACCCGATCCTCGGTTCTTCTCATCCAGTTACTGCAGATCGTCGCTCCATCTAGCCAGGGGGCGTCCCACACTACGCTTGCCTAGTCGCGGTCTCCACTCGAGAACTCGTTTACCCCAGCGGTAATCGGTCAGCTACTGCCACTTCAACGTACTAACTTTTTGAGATATGTCGAAGATTTTAGTTCTCTGGCGGATCACATCATTTTGTAAGTACCTTCTTAATAGGTATATTAAGATTTAGATGGGTATGTGATTGTGGGCAGACATGAAAATCTATAACATCGACGCATTAAAGCGGAAACGCTGTACCTAACTCACACCTATGTAAATACCGTTTTATTGCAAATTTGGATTCAGTGAAGAAAACTACTTCGAATGGTCCGGGGCCGGGTCTCTACGGCTAATAGAAGACACTGCACCCAGACCATTCAACGTAGAATCCATCATCATCAGCCCGAAAGAGTCCACTGTTGGAGGCCTCTCCCAAGGTGCGCCACTGAACCCGATCCTCGGTTCTTCTCATCCAGTTACTCATACAGTTAGAATCCTTCTCTGAGTACCAAGTGTCCTCATATGCAATAAATGGTTTTGACTTTGACCTATGTCCTTTTCCAGGACCTAACCAATATGTGTGCCAAGTTTCATCCCGATCCGTCCAGCGATTGAAGCGTGAGTAACAAACATCCAAACCTTCGCATTTATAATATTAGTGGTATTGCATTAAACGCGAAACTAGTTTTCAAAAATCACCATACATAACTGTTATTAATAATATTAAGTTATATGTGTGAAAGACATATAATGTGACGGACTTCCGTCCCGTAACGGGACACCGAAAAAATTTAGTACTTAGGTAAGTATCAAATTTATATAACCACGTTGACATTCTATATTTTTGGCGACGTACTTTACTAATGAAAGTAATATGTAACATGATCTAGGCGCGGTCGACTCTTTCGCCTGACGAATAGGTATACCTAACCATATTAATAAAATTATCAGTTAACACTATTTAATATTTTCATAATTAAATATAACTTAACTTTTTTTAATTAGCTCCGCGGCTCCGATCGCGTGGACTACAGAATTAATGTCTTTTTATTTCTCGCTTTTGCCGATTGCGATGAAATGGACTCAAAGTTACTCCAATGTCAGTCCTATGTTCTTCTGAAAACTTCGTCATAATTGGTTCAGTAGTTTTTAGGTGATGCGTGTACAAACTAACAGACAAATAGTCCAAAAATGATTTAATGTACCTATTCTATTACTTACCATTCATCCCCAAAATATATATTTTTGTTAAATATGTTCAATGTACAGGCACGCGAAGTTTAGGTTTTTATTTATAAGTTACTCATATTCATAGAATCATCATCATCAGGTTATTTTTGTCTCCACTACAGGAGCACAACCCTCTCTCATCTGCCGGAGACAGACGGAGGATTTGGCCTACACTCCCCGCGCTGGCCAGACGGGTTGGGGAGGCCTAGTTGATGTTTTATAATGTATTCCCTTAGTCGCCTTGTACGACATCCACGGGAAGAGTTGGAGTGCTCCTATTCTACTCTACCGGAAACCACAGGGAATTCATTCATAGAATAATGAAGCTAAAATAGTTTCCGTCTAGCTTAAAAGACTATGGATAGACGGACTGCATTTCGACATTGCTGTCCAAATGCAGAGGCCATAACTTGCCGAGAGGTGTGACAATGTCATACTTGGGAGGTTTATTGAGTTATAGCTGAAGGCGTGACTTGATGAACCTCCATTATTACCAGTGTTAATCATCAGGTTATTTTTGTCTCCACTGCAGGAGCACAACCCTCTCTCATCTGCCGGAGACAGACGGAGGCTTTGGCCTACACTCCCCGCGCTGGCCAGGTTGGGGAGTTACCATTATTAATAACTTTAACTTAATTTAATTATTCTTATTTTTATTGTGATTTTATTCTAATACAATTTTATTATTCTTATTGTACAACAAATATGACATAATTATGTTGAAATAAATTATTTGAATTTGAATTATTATAATTATTTTATTTTTGTAAACTTACTAACATAGAATACGTCAGGACTAACAAAATATGAGTTTTAAATTATCTGAATGTATCTAATTTTTATTTTATTTTATTTACATTTGCATTCGGGCAACTGGACGGTTAAATGAGTTCTAAAAAAATCGGTAGAAATACAAGTAGTCACTGTAAATTCCGTTCAATTACTCGACTGTCACTTTTAAGTGTGAAGTAATTGAGGTCTTCCTATATGTAAATGTGGCATTACCGAGGTAATTATGTGGGCAGTCGCCGCATCCGACACTCACCAGCCACTATTCCATCAATGAAGACAACTGATTGATCATGCGATCAAATTCTAACTATGTAAAATCGTGTGGTTCCGGCTTAGGCCCAACTTCACCAAAGTAAGTTTTATTCTAGGGATAAAGTCATAAATTACTCTCAGATAACCAAATTTTCATTTCACCAAACACCTTAGACTTTTTTTATCGATGATAGGTTTGCGCTTGACCTCAATCTCACCTGATGGTAAGTGATGATGAGGCCTAAAGTGGAGCGCGCTTACCCAGAAGATGCCTATTCACTCCTCCTTTAAAAAGATCCAAATTGTACTTGTCCGGAAATACCCAAGCTGGAGTTCCATTCCTTAGATATCCGAATAAAAAAGTTATCCGAGAGTAGTCCTATTCCGCCGAATTTGAAAAACATCGGGCCACTGCTGGACATAGGCCTCCCCAATAGAATACCACTTTTGGTAATTTGTCCATAGGGGGATTTACCATAATCACCACGCTTGGCAGGCGGATTGGTGTTGCAGTAATGATCTTAACATACATACACAGGAGAACGCTGCTGCCCGTCCCTGGTGCAATCCCTTAGTCGCCTTGACAACACCCACGGGAAGATTGGAGGGTGGGCCTGTTCTAAGCTGGATAAAAGGCTGATAATGATGATGAAGTTGTACGAACCGTTCAAAGTTGTCTATGGTGCATACACATGCCGCCCCCGCGTCCCGCTCGGGCAGAGACCTCCATTTGCATATTAAGACTAATTGTAAAACGGTATTTGGCAAAAACAGGCTTCGCTAACGACACAAACCAAACAAATCGTTACCTACGACTCCGACTACGACCCACTTAGGACGCCACCTCATCAAATATGCAGAAACTGGTCGCCATTCTCAAATTAGTGTCTCGGACAAAATAAGTGATGTACAGGTTGTATCTATAAATAAATAGACCAGCTATATAGAATAAGGGGTAGTTGTATAGTCTAGTGGCAGTAACTGGATGAGAAGAAATTAGGATCGGGTTCAGTGGCGCACCTTGGGAGAGGCCTATGTCCAGCAGTGGGCTCTTACAGGCTGATGATGATGATGTATAGTCTAGATATAGTTTAAAAAAAAACATAAAAAATTAGATAGCTCGTGATAAATAATAATAATTTGTGCAATAAAGAATGTATATCCTACTAATATTATAAATGTGGAAGTTTGGATATTTGGATAAACATTCTTAAATTAACAGAGATTGAGTAACAAACATCCAAATTGCCGAACTTTCACATTTATAATATTAGTAGAATAGGATTACTAATCTTAGTAGTAATCTTAACTAGTGCCATCTATCGACCATTTTTAATAACTCAGTTACGTTCTCCCTCAGTAACTAGTCACGTTTCCCTGATAAAATGTATCCTATATATTATTTTAGGATATAAGCTATGACTGTACTAAGTTTTATCAAAATCCGTTCAACCGTTATTGAGCAATAAACAAATAAACAAACATCCCCACACTTTTGCATTTATAATATAGACTAATGTAGATCTTTCTGTAATTTACGCAGCGGGTCTAATTTTTTGCACACTCTGTATACATATATTGGGACAAGGCCGATTTTATTTATCGCCTTATAGGTTAACTTTTATGTAATACGTTTCAATTTCAAGATCTTCTGAAAAAATAGTAATTTTCTTTATATCTGAGTTGATACTGAAAGTAGGCGTATATAACTGGGAGTTTGCCTTCAACGCCGGCTGCAGTGGGTTTGATTCCCGTTTTTTTTATTCCTGAAGCGTAAAGCTTCACCTCAATCTCATCTGATGGTAGTATGTAACGATGAGGTCTAAGGTGGAGCGCGCTTACCCAGAAGATGCCTGTTCACTCTTACTTTAAAAAGATCCAAATTGTTCTTGTCCGGAAATACCCAAGCTGGCAGGGAGTTCCATTCCTTAGCAGTTCGCATTATGAACGAGGAAGCAGAGCGCTTCGTGCGAGAGCGTGGTATGTTTACTACATAAGGATGAAGTCCCTCACCATGCCTGGTAGTCCGGTGATGGGGGAATCAGTGCAATTCCTGGGCACACGCCCCAAAATGTAACCTGTAGAAAATCGAAAGACACTGCGATTATGTTTGAGGCTCTGTAACTGTAAAAATGCTGTGACAAGGTTCTAAGCTTCAAATTCACTATCTATACATATAATAAAATAGTAGAAAAATTTGTATGAGGGTTCTTTATAGGGTCAATAGAAGCCAAAATAATTGTTTTGTGGCGCTATTCTAAACCGGGAACTGCATCCTCACGGTTTTTATTTAATCTGAATTTGTTTTTAATAATAAAATGCAGTATCTATACCATCAGTATGCAACCGTTGTGCGACCTCAGAAGGCCTTGAAGCCGCAACCTTACTTCCAGTTGCCAAATTCGGCAGACTGCATTGTTATTGTTTCAAGCGCGAATAGTATTCACTGTATTTTTAATTCTTTGACTTGCGGATAAGAAATCTAAATCTAATAAATAAAATCGTAAACATCGCGTGTCTGTACATTGAAGATATTTACAAAAAAAAATTGAGGGTCTAAGGATAATAATAGAACACATTTCAATCATTTTTGGAATTTTTGTCTGTGAGTTTGTGTACGCATTACTAAAAAACTACTGAACGGATTTTGATGGACTTTTCACAAAAACATGGAACTAACTCAAACAAAAGTTATGAACATTTTTAGTTTTCAAATACATTAGTAGGTAAGGTTAGTATGCAATATATTGCACATGACGTGTGGTTTCCGGTAGAGTAGAATAGGACCACTCCAACTCTCCCCGTGGATGTCGTACAAGGCGTCTAAGGGAATACATTATAAAACATCAATCAGGCCTCCCCAACCCGTCTGGAAAGCGCGGGGAGTGTAGGCCAAATCCTCCGTCTGTCTCCGGTAGATGAGAGAGGGTTGTGCTCCTGCAGTGGAGACAAAAATAACCTGATGATGATGATGATATTGCACATAATAGTAGGTATTATCGTACTATTCAGATTACGATGAGGGAGCGGGAGCGGGTGCGGAAGCGGGAGCGAAAGCGGGTGCGGGAGCGGATTCTGTAGTTCACGCGAGCGGCGCCGCGAGCACAGCTAGTCTAAAAATATAAAAATGCTGTGATAAGACTTTGCCTTCATGCATCAGACACATTAGTAGATGACGTAGAAGTGACGTTTCGGCTCCGTTACTTCAAGTGAGACGTGTCATCGACTTAACCTCCATTTTTAATTGACGATCTGGCGGAAACTCCCCATACACATACGGCTTGACCCATGCATGTGTGAACCTCGAAACAAATGAACGTGCGGCAAAAAATGTGCCAAAAAAAACGTGGAAACCGTTCGCTTTCGGAACCGCTGCGCAGACGCAGCCGACATTCCGTTGAAAGTAAAGCTGTTCGAGTAGAGGGGGAGGGGAGCTACTTTCCTTAACCAACGTCCTTTCCATAATAAATTTATTACGAAATAAGTATTTATGAAGGTGACAAAGTCTGTAATTGCTTGCGAAATAAGTGTAATATTTAGTTCCGGATCATTGTCAAGTAATTAAAAATCTTGTTAAGTAAATGGGAGTTCAATCGCCTCTTATTCCTTACGTCAAGCGTTCAAACCCGGACGCGGATAAATGATTTTCGAATGAAGTACGGATTTATAATTTTTAGTAGTCTGCATATAAAATCCAAATAAAGGATATGTATGTCTACTAAGCTTCTGTTAGTAGTGCTAATTTAATCCACAGAGGAAAAAAGGTTCCCACAGAACATGTTTCAATTCAATATAGTCGCTTCAGCCGCGTTGGAAACCGATTTTGACATATCAGTGTATAAGCACCTTGTTTGATAACCCAGTTTTCTGGAAATAAGTTTATTTCCAACTTGATGACCCGGTTCTCTATGAAGAACATATTTTCGTGTTAAAGACCCAGTTCTTTGTGAAGAATGTCCGTGTAGAAGCATCTTGTTTGATAACCCAGTTTTCTGGAAATAAGTTTATTTCCAACTTGATGAACCCGGGTCTCTATGAAGAACATATTTTCGTGTTAAAGTGTGAAGAGTTTCCTTCAATTCGTAAAATTCATCATGAAATTCATCCTGGAATCATTTTCTGGATATCTTCGCAGAGAACTGGGTTTTAAATACGAAAAGAGTCTTTATAGAGAACTGGGATAGGTATTAAGCCGAAAAAAAAATATTTCCAGAAATCTGGGTTAAATAATATAGATTTTTTCTTTCCTGCTAGATCACTGGTTTTCAAACTTGGATTCTAAGTGGCTGAAGGGGCATTAATGGTTAACCTCGTCTATCATGTTAGCCTCGAACTATTGTATTTCTGCTTTCGTCTCAAATTCTTGAAGCGAAGAAGAAATGTTATTTCAACTGCAATTAGGGCATGTTATCAGAAGTGTGTTTTAGTTGTAAGCTTGTAAGTTGAAGATATTTAAAATCTGGTAGCCCAGGAGCACGGTTATAATTGGCCATATTGTTATCTGTACACGTTATCACTGATAACTACATTTTCGTTGCTGATTACAAATAAAACATTTTGGCTATAAATAATCCCACTAATCAGTAAGGTACTTTACCTATTCTTTTTTATGGCAACTTCCTTTTCAAGATCTTCTGAAAAACTAGCAATTTTCTTTACATCTGAGTTGATACTGAAAGTAGGCGTATTTAACTGAGAGTTTGCCTTCAACGCCAGCTGCAGTGGGTTTGATTCCCGTTTTTTTTTATTCCTGAAGCGTAAAGCTTCACCTCAATCTCATCTGATCGTAATGTAAGTGACGATGAGGTCTAAGGTGGAGCGCGCTTACACAGAAGATGCCTATTCACTCTTACTTTAAAAAGATCCAAATTGTACTTGTCCGGAAATACCCAAGCTGGCAGGGAGTGGGACTAGGACTGGGACTGGGACTGGGACTGAAACCGGGACCGGGATCGGGATCGGGATTGAGAGTCTGAGTGGGAGTGGGAACTGTAGTCCACGCGAGCGGAGCTGCGGGCACAGCTAGTTTTTAAAATAAATGAATTGAAATGAACACTAACAAGAAGTAGGTTTACTTCAAACGAATGCCACCAATCAGATCCATGAGTCATGTCTACGGGGCAGTAGTCGTATCATGGCTATCCGTCGATAAGAACAGCTTGATGGTATTGATATGTGATACTAGATAAGGCGGCCTTCCACGTAGCCATCAGCTGATCTATCGATCGCGCCTGCATTCTGTATTCTTGAACTGTATTCGTTATTCTAGTATCTATAGAAATGAATAAATTAATCAAATGTCCCACTAATATTATAAATGCGAAAGTTTGGATGTTCGTTACTCAATCACGCTTCAACCACTAGACGACGGATCGGGATGAAATTTGGCACACATATAGGTTAAGTCCTGGAATAGGACATATGATAGTTTTTATTTGGAAAAACATTTCATTCCTACGGGAAATACATAATAATTTGTGATGTTAAGTTGAAGTCGCTGGCAATACCTAGTTAGTTACCTATAAATGCGAAAGTTTGGATATTTAGATGTTTGGATGTTTGTTACTCAATCACGCTACAACCACTGGACGAAGATCGGGATGAAAATTGGCACACATAGGTTAGGTACTGGAATAGGACATATGATAGTTTTTATCTGGAAAAACATTTCATTCCTACGGGAAATACATAATAATTTGTGATGTTAAGTTGAAGTCGCTGGCAATACCTAGTTAGTTACCTATAAATGCGAAAGTTTGGATATTTAGATGTTTGGATGTTTGTTACTCAATCACGCTTCAACCACTGGACGAAGATCGGGATGAAAATTGGCACATATGTAGCTTGGGTCCTGGACTAGGACATAGGATAGATTTTATCCCTAAAAACAGCCCATTCCTACGGGAAATACATGATAATTTGTGATGTTAATTTGTCCACTCGGACGAAGTCGCGAGGAACAGCTATAGTCCATAGATGTCAGTAACAATTTTCTTACTCGCTATAATGTTAGTAGTAACCAAAATATGGTTTGACTACCCGATACTGGGCGGCAAGGCTACTTGACTGCATGCAGTCGTATCCACCGCCCAGCATCGGGGAGTCCCACCGGTCAGCCAGCGCGTCCAGGATCCTGCCGGGGCTGGCGCGCATCCGAGTCATCATGGAGGCGCACCGTTTCGGAGGCACTGCAGGACCGCGGCAGCCTCATCAGCACCCTAAACGCGCTGCTGTATTACACCCGCAGGATATAGTTGACCCACAGGCTGCACGTATAAAAGGATTGACAATAAGGTTAAAAAGCGTCAGCCTGTCAGCCCTTAGACGTCCACTACTGGACATAGGCCTTCCCCAATGAAACGCACTATTCATCGGGGAATAGTGCGTTCTTCTAGCATCCAAGCGTTAAAGAGCGTAGCTTTTATATATTTTGTGTAACGTACAAACTTAGTAGGGAACATATAGCATCGGACAGCCAACGGCCTGCGGTTCACCTATCCTGGCGTTCGAATAAGCCTTTCTGTTGTAATCAGGGAGTCCAGTATTTGTTTCATTGGCTTGTTCTATCGAATCGATTACATAAAATTACTAATAGATAACTAATTCGGTATTAATTCTGTCATCAATCATATACGTTCATAGTCATTTCTTTCGGCTTTTTGGGACGTTGGCTAAGTCAACTCAGACATTGAGAATTTTCGACTAAGTCGACATTGTGCTTTATACCTACGTTTTTTGGGCTCCGGAGTGTTTTATACCTATTTATTTGACATGGATAGGCAAAGAGCAACCAGTTTCTACATAATCAAATGAAGCTGCTGGAAAGTGGCATTGGTAACTTATTAAATCAAGGTCCATTTTAGCTTGTGCAAAACAATTTTATTATTCTCGAATGTACATAGACAGAATCTCTAAGGGATAGGATCTGAAATGAGGTGATCCGCCAGAGAACTAAAGTCTTCGAGATAGCTCAAAAAGTTAGTACGTTGAAGAGGGCAGTGGGCTGGTCACATCTGTCGGAGAACCGATTACCGCTGGGGTAAACGAGTTCTCGAGTGGAGACCGCGACTGGGCAAGCGTAGTGTGGGACGCCCCCTGGCTAGATGGAGCAACGATCTGCGTAAGGCGGCTGGCAGTGACTGGATGAGAAGAACCGAAGATCGGGTTCAGTGGCTCGCCTTGGGAGAGGTCTGTGTCCAGCAGTGGAATCTTTCAGGCTGATGATGTTGATGTACTTACATCATTATCATCATCAGGTTATTTTTGTCTCCACTGCAGGAGCACAATCCTCTCGCATCTGCCGGAGACAGACGGAGGATTTGGCCTACACTCCCCGCGCTGGCCAGACTGGTTGGGGAGGCCTGATTGATGTTTTATAATGTATTCCCTTAGTCGCCTTGTACGACATCCACGGGAAGAGTTGGAGTGGTCTAATTCTACTCTACCGGAAACCACACGGCAAGTTCTTACTTACATAGATTTTATTTATTATAAGATCGAGAATCTATGTTTAGAAGATGTCACGCTCCACCAATATTATTATCACTAAGTACACTATCGAGCTGTGTTGCCTGCAACCATACAAGTTTATCGATAAAACTTATCGGGAGATAACAACTTATTGCGACGGTGATGGTCTGAATATAATGCGAGCGCAAACAAATTAAAGTCACTGCCTATCTATCTATCCATCATCATCCTATTGAAGTCCACTGTTGGACGGTGGAGCGGTTTCCGGGCAATGATCTCAAATGTGGACATGTTTCATTGATCCAGGGATTTTAAATGCTGGCCATTATGTCAAATCCCCCCCCCCCCTTACCCCCCCCCCCCCCCCACCCCCTCTCGCCCCCCCTCCCCCACACCCCCCCAACCCCCGGACTCCATACAAGCGAACATGTTTAATCACCTACTACTATCGCAGACGCACCAGCCTGTCTGTACACGTGCGTGTGTGCGTAAACTATCGAGAGAGGGACAACGTTACACGTCAACACATAAGTGCTTCTCTTTCTAACCGGCTGCGTACTACATTATTATTGTTACTAGCTGTTGCCCGCGACTTTGTCCGAGTGGACAACTTAACATTACAAACTATATTATGTATAATTTAAGAAATGTGTTAATATGGTTATGCAATGAAAATATGTATTTACATAATATTAACGTGCCGCCCGTTGACTACAGTTTTTTTATTTTTTTATTAAAGTTGACATTTAAGATTATCACATAATTGCGGCTGCGGCTCCCGAAGCCGCAACTCTTTCACATTCGGTTTAAAACTAGTGCAATTGCTTACCTTCTGACTAAATATTGACTTCATTATGACTAAATATTGATGCTATTTACCCGTAGCGTCAATATTTAGTAAAAGTTCTGCGTAGTAACTGCACAAGTACCAAAGTGAATGTGAACGAGTTGCGGCTCCCGGAGCCGCTTAAGCGTGAAACAGAGCGATTGTTTGGAACGCTCCATCTAGTAGCACATAGAGATCGTTGTATACTTCCGAAGCATCGGACGTGATGTTGCTTGTATCACGATTGCAGTTAAATTTTCAAAGTATTGTACCTACGTGCCTCACACTGCGACCTCGCACCCATTTAATAAACGTTATTTATTGAGTTATACCAAAGATAATATATACTGTTATACTTACATTCTTAGAATGCATACAACTCAAGGTCATCCAGTAGCCTTCATTCGTGCAAAGTCAATATATTTTCGTATCCTTGGTAGAACGTCGTGTCTTCATACTAAATGTATGAATGATAGGACGTTCTATTTATAGAGCAATATAATAACTATAATAATAGTGCCAGAGGACGAGCTCCGACGAGGTGGTCAGACCCGGTGAGGAGGGTGGCTGGCGGATCCTTATATGAAGCGGTGCGGCTGGCCAATGACCGCTATGCGTGGAGGCGCATTTTATACGGTCGCGATCCTCAGCAGTGAGGGAACGACAGAGAAGAAGAATAACTGATATATATTATTTCAATTACTAACATTTAAAAGTTAGAAAACCTAATGGAAAATGTCCCCTAGATCGCTGCCACCACGCGGTAGGGTACCGATAATGCTGGCTGCGTTTCCTCGCTGTATTGCAATGCATAGACACTGATTGAGGAACGAGCCAGCCTTATGGTCGCCCGTGGTTTCGATGAGTTTTTTTTAACTGGCCCAGTAAGCGGTGGTCGTCTTGTCCCCACGGACCAAGCGTTTCGACCGCAAAGATTTATAAAGAGAATTACTAGTGTCCTTTTAGTATTCTTATTTTTTTGCAATAAATCACAAAATATAGCATGTGGCCTTGTTTGACCAGTAGGGTCTAGTTATTGACCAGGTATGTACCAGAGACTGACCAGTTCCAAAATCCTTGTAAAATATATAAAATTTCTTGCCGTAATATCGTTCTTTAGTAAAGCAAAGTTGTAATAAAGAACATTACCGTATTCTAAGAACTAATCGATATGGTTTGCAGGCTTTTAAGCAATGTTATATTTTCTAGGTTTTTATGATTTTAGCAAATTTATTAATACGAGATTTTAGCGAATTTATTTCTTCAATGGCCTTGTGAAGTATTTCTCATTTTAACGGAAAAAAGACTTAAGGTGGCATCTTCAGTCTAAAAAAACTAAAACATTCAATAAATTAAAAAAAAACCACACGGCAAACAGTATACATGAATTATATTATTTTTACCCTATTTTGAAGTTTTATTCAATTAAATCAGTCTAGACTATAGGTAGGTCAACAACTGTAATAAATGAAATGACTGTACTTAGGCATCACTTAAGTGATTTATTGAGAAATCATTAGGAAATTATAATAACCTAATGTCTAGCAAAGCTGCAAATATTCAGCGGGTCTGTATGATTGATGACTAAACAGAAAAGGAGCAAACTCACCGTCATTAATATCTCTGTTGGCATCATAATTTTCATTACTTGCTGATGTGTTTTATATTTCGGAAACTATGTTTATGGCAACGATCTCTATGTACTACTAGATGGAGCGTTCCAAACAATCGCTCTGTTCCACGCAAGTAGCCACAACTCTTTCACATTCACAATGAAACTTGTGCAGTTACTACGCAGAACATTTAATTATTACTAAATATTGACGCTACGGTTAAATAATGTCAGTCACAGTAGGGAATAGCCCTATTCTAAGCCGGGAACAACACAGCGTCTAGACTAAATCCAATTTTATGTATTGTAGAAGTATGTGCGGTTTATATATTTTTTTAGTATCGTTAGTTATGTATGTACACGCATGTCTGCCCTTTCACGAAGTTTTCTCTTTCGCTGGTAGACTGGTACAAATCTCTTAAAGAGATAAGCATTTGTACATGTTATTTTTTTCCTTACTTTTATTATTTTGTATGTTTTTTTTCTTTAGTGTGTTTGCACACACTAAAAAATAAATAAATAAAAAATAATATAGAAAAATACAAGCATGAACGACACTGTAAAAAGTGTTTTTGAACTCATTCGTGGACACAGCCCACGTGACGTGAGTTCGTGATGCGGCACTAGACGACGAAACATTACGAAATATGGCGAATAGACGGAGCCAACTGGTATGACTGTCCACGAATGTGTTAATAATATGTAGGGTGTTGGCAATTTTTTTGTCTTTCAATGTTATTACAAGTGTCAAATATTTGCTCCTAAAATGTTTTTGTTGGTGACGGCTTTGCGGGTTTCCAATTTCCCCCCCACAGTGTGATAGAAACCCATTTTTTGTTGCATGTAGTTTTTATGTCATTATACGATAGTTGTTAACATTCTCAGTGCTGGAGTTCAACTCCGACTTTGATACGACTTGTAGTTTTTTTAAATGGTAAAGTTTGGTTATCATTCGTTAGGAAAAAACGGGAAAAAAATTATTTACAAAAAATGGAATTACTTATTGCGATTTCGATTAGTTTCAATAATGACACATATAGTAAACATATTTTTTCACCAATTTCTGTCGGTTTATCGAGAATAGAAATGGAAATATGATTTAATTTCTTATTTTTCATTTTTTTTTATTCAACATTAACAACGTATTAGGACGAGATTTCTATACCAAAGATAGTATTTACTCTCTTTTATATATATAACATAAAAACAATAAAGTAATTCCTTGTTATTCACAAGATATTGCAAAATTTTTGTTTTATCCGCAATATCCGGTCTAAGGGTTGTCACTTTCACCAAAATATTAATCTAAATCCATAATATATTTTTATTTATTTATTACGGTGATGAGTAGACATCGCTATGTTGCTGCTTCTAGGGGTCACTACAATCAAAACTATTTTGACATTAAATTTTTTTGTTTATTTTGATACTGTTATGTAAAACATTGCAGTACGTACTATATACAAACGCAGGCCTCCGTCACTGGTACGTCCCTATCGCAATAAATACCTACCTACTGTTACACGCCCAGTTGACGGTATACTTGCCTAGCCCACCAGTATGGTTGTCTCTTGCTTAAGAATTTACTCATGGTAAACTAGTCATGGATTGTGATGGAAGGTTCTAGCTAGAACAACACCTTCTAGATCCTTCCATCACATTCCAGAACATTCTAGACCCTTCAATGTGCTGTACATAAAGCAATTCTAGAACATTCAAATACTTCCAGAATTTTTTCGAAGTTTCCATACTTGTCCATATCACACATTTTTATGGTCATGTGAACATAAACCGGTACTAATAGTTCAACATTATAGAATGCTCTAGAAATACCATTTAGATATGCTATGGACAAGTATGTAAAGTTCGAGAAAATTCCGTAAGTATCTCGAATGTCCTAGAACTTTTTATATACATCACTAGTATGTTCTGGAAGATCATGGATGGTGATGGAAGGATCTAAAAGGTGTTGTTCTAGAACCTTCCATCACCATCCATGATCTTCCAGAACATTCTAGACCCTTTAATATGATGTATATAAAAGTTCTAGATCATTCGAGACATTTCCAGAATTTTCTCGAACTTTCCATACTTTTCCATTAAGCACCCATTGTCATGGGCATGTGAACATAAACCGTTACTAATATTTCAACATTATAGAATACTCTAGAAATACTATAATTCAGGTGAGCTCTGAACAAGTATGGAAAGTTCGAGAAAATTCTGGAAGTCTCTCGAATGTTCTACAACTTTTTATGCACATCATATTGAAGGGTCTAGAATGTTCTGGAATGTGATGGAAGGATCTAGAATGTGTTGTTCTAGAACCTTCCATCACCATCCATGGCTACCATTTATCATTAAGGATTTCCTGTGACCACCTTCCCGCTTCATCATCAGACCCTGGTCACCACTTCTCATTAAAAAACCAGTACCATGCAAGCCATCCCAAACTGGTTGGATATATAGTACCTACTTTTAGTTATTCTTTTTATTTCTATTTTTACCGGATATTGGTTCGGATATACGAAAGTGACAACCATGAAAAAATCATAAAATTTGCATTAACTGGTGGATAACAAGCAATTAGGTTGTGACTTCAATTATGTATATAAAACAGAGTGTAAACAATCTTTAGTGTAGAAATCTTGGCCTAATACATTGTAAGTGTTGAATAAAGAAATAAAAAAAAACGAAAAATGAGAAATAAAATTATATTTCCATTACTATTCACGATAAACGGACAGAAATTGATGAAAATGTATGTTACTATATATGGAATTATTGGAACTAATCGAAATCACGATAAGTAGATAATTCCATTTTAGATAAATTAATTTCTTTTTCGTTTTTTGAGAACCGGATATGATGACTCTTTGGCATTTTAAAAAAAAAAGGTATGAATCGTATCAAGCCGGAGTTGAACTCTAGCGCTAAGAATGTTAACAACTATCGATTACTTACTTATAAACTAAATGCAACAAAAATGGGATTCTTAACACACCCTCTCTCCCCTTCTCCCCGGGCACGCGCCATCGTGATTCGTGGTGACACGCGAAAGTCGGGCGAGGACGCTGGCCTAGCCCTTTTCTGACCCAATTACTAACTTCCCCTTCGTCGCAGTGGCACTATTTTCCGACAGATTAATATGGTTCATCATTATCAGGTTATTTTTGTCTCCACTGCAGGAGCACAACCCTCTCTCATCTGCCGGAGACAGACGGAGGATTTGGCCTACACTCCCCGCGCTGGCCAGACGGGTTGGGGAGGCCTGATTGATGTTTTATAATGTATTCCCTTAGTCGCCTTGTACTACATCCACGGGAAGAATTGGAGTGGTCCTATTCTACTCTACCGGAAACCACACGGCAGGTTATCTATGTAAATATATTATTACAAGCAGTAGCCTGGTTCCCAAACTAGGATTCCCTATTCAGGTAGTCCTCGATGCCAGTGTCTGAGTCGGTGAACATACCACACCAACGGGTTTTCTACAGATTACATTTTGGGGAGTGTGCCCAGAAATTGCGCGATTTGATTCCCCATCACCGGACTACCAGGAGTGGGACTTCATCCTTATGTAGTAGACATACCACACGCTTTTGCGCAAAGCATTTTGCTTCCTGTTTCATAATGCGAACTCCTTGCCAGCTTCGGTATTTCCGGACAAGTACAACTTGGATCTTTTTAAAGGAAGGCATCTTCTGGGTAAGCGCTCTCTACCTTAGGCCTCATCACCATTTACCATCAGGTGAGATTAAGGTCAAGCGTACACCCATCAGGAATAAAAAAAACACATTTCACTAATCGATTGACACTTGTTCGAAAATCGACACGTGACTAGACGATTAGATCGCTTCATATCACATATAATTTTTTTTTCAAAAATAAGTTTTAAAGTTTATTTCCGTAAAGTTTCTAAGTTGCGTTTGAGCGCGGTTTTTCTTTTCTACTCTCAATGTTATGTATTTTACCAATACTTGTTTAGTAAGTTTATACTTAACTTGGGCTCTAATTTGTATGAGCGCCGGTATAAAACATAGCTGAAATTACTTGCCACCAACGATCTCTATGTTCTATTAGATGGAGCGTTCCAAACAATCGCTCTGTTCCACGCAAGTAGCCATAACTCTTTCACATTCACTTTGAAACTTGTGCCAGTTACTACGCAGAACATTTAATTATTTTCTAAATATTGACATTATTTAACCGTAGCGTCAATATTTAGTTATAATTAAATGTTCTGCGTAGTAACTGCACAAGTTTCATTGTGAATGTGAAAGAGTTGTGGCTACTTGCGTGGAACAGAGCGATTGTTTGGAACGCTCCATCTAGTAGTACATAGAGATCGTTGCTTGCCACCCACTCTCACATATAGTCTCCGACACTATTTCCTGTAATGTGTGGGGCCACACCTGATCGATATTGACATCCGAGGGTTGAACTTCACTGCACCGACCTTCCCTATCTGTTTGATAAGTAAGATCATTACTGCGCTCACCAATCCGCCTGCCAAGCGTGGTGATTATGGCAAATCCCCCGATGGACATCTAACCAAAAGTGGTATTCTATTGGGGAGGCCTATGTCCAGCAGTGGACGTATTTAGGCTGACGATGATTGGTTTCGTAGGTCGAAATCAACAACCATAATAAGAATTTATTTAACTTTATTGCACACACACAGATAAAACAAAAATAATACATTAAAAAGAAACACAAGTACAAAGGGCGAACTTATCTCTGAGAGAGGTTTCTTCCAGCAGACCCGCGAGAGAGATAATTGAAATAAGAATGCGCGTGTGTATGTAGTTAAACCCCAAAACAGCAAATAAGTTTTCTAATTGCATAACTGTCTGAAATCATTAGATTCTCTGCCACTATTAGAACCGGATTCGCAGAATTTAAGTAAACGGGTTGCGTAAATCCGTCTAGATATTGATGAAATTGAGAGCGGGTCAATCAAGCAATTATTTATTTGTCTTAAATTAATCTAAATGCGGCAACACATCGCTAGATTTGCCGCACGTTTGCAACACAGACTATGTTCTAAGAGAAGTCTATAAATATGATCGGTTTCGCAAAAAAGACACAAATAAACATTTTAAAAGAAAGAACTTTGTAACCTCAAACCTTACTAAACCTTACTATCAACTTTAGTAAAGGATGACTGACTATGACTATATCTAGGACTGACTGATAAAAATAAAGAAATATGGGCACTGTAGACAACACTGTATGGTCTCAGATACCTTTGCCTTCTCCTACAATGAGTAAATGAACCAAAAAAAATATTTTTTCCTACCTTAGACCTTACCATAGAGTTAGTTCTATAATCTAAGTACCTTACCAAACATTTACCAAATGTGGTAATTAAAAACATTCTCTTCGAAGCATGGCTAGTCCTAAATCAAGTAGGTAAGATCTAATTTAGTCCAATCTTCTTGAAATTTGAAACTTAACAAATTTCAAATACCACACGTTTTAAATAAATACTTCATCAACATCATGTTATTTTGGTCTCCACTGCAGGAGCACAACCCTTTCTCATCTGCCGGAGATAGACTGAGGATTTGGCTTACACTCCCCGCGCTGGCCAGACCATCAGATTATCACTATTTGTAAATTTTCTAATTACCTAGTTAATTATTTTCCTATTACATGATCTTGCAGGTGTGGTCTTGTTCCGATATTAATTATTCCGATAGCTCCGACATTAAAATTCGTTAAGTTTCGTTGAATACATTTTGTCGTCAACAATTTTTTTGCCATTTATTCATGTGGTAAATACAACCTAACTCTTACATCACTAGACGAAGGATCAAGGTTCATAAAATGTGTCAATAATGTGAAAGAATTCGGAGGTTAGTTCAGTCATCATCAGCCGAAAAACGTCCACTACTGAACATAAGCCTCTCCAATAGAAGGACACTTTTGGTGGGCTGTCCATTGAGGGATTTGCCATAACCACCACGCTTGGCAGGCGGATTGGTGATCGTAGTAATGATCTTAATATACACAGGAGAACGCTGTCCTTGGTGCAGACCCTTAGTCGTCAGACATCCTGACCATGGCAATCTTGTACAAATTGTACAAAATTATCGGAATCGAACCTAACACATTCGAGGCAAACACCAAACTACAAGTCTGTCTATTGTAACAAAACCTTCGCATGTTATTGAATAAAATAAAAATAAACACATTCACAATGAACATTTTATTCCCAAAGTAAGTTCTATTCATTTGGAAAGTAAGTTTAAACTTATGCAAGCACGAAACATTGTTTAAATAATTAACAATAACTTGAAGAATTCCCAGAGTTATATAGACACAATGATATGCAGCAAAAGTGCGCTGGAAAAAGCAACAAATAACCTATGGAGCGGATAAAAACTTTATTTCATAAATAAAATAAATACAGTTACAAGTGAGTACATTAGTTAAATAGGTTTTAAGATGTTTTCTAGACAACCTTTGGCTAGAAATATGCCGGAAAAGGGGTTCATTACAAACCTCACCAGCGCCTCAAGTCGTCCAAAATAAAACCTTGCTTACCAAATATACCTAGTAGCTAAATATAGTAATTTATACTTCATACCACGTTTTCTAATAAGTTATCGCACCTCAAAAGTCACCTCAAAGTTTTTACCTCCATGGCTGACACTAATTGGTTATTAAATTAAATAACAGATGCACATTTTAAAAGCACTAAAAGCCCGCGGTGGCCGTCTTCGAGGCACAGATGAAAGAGGGAACCCGGGAGATCGCCCTGGTCGCCGCTCGCGGTGCCTGCAGCAGCAACGAGGCCACTCCGATGCTGCCGCCCTCCCCGGGGACGCTTAGGATAGAATGAGTGCACAAAGCCCCCGATGACCCCTTGTACGACAGGCAGGGGACACTGTGGCTGCATTACTCGCCCCAGTAACCCCCTACAAGTACAGTTCTGTCCCTCGGCTGATGGTGCTGACGTCACACAGTATTTCCATCAATGGACAGTAACAATGGGTATATTACTGGGATAAACAATATTCAGCAAGATCCAGCGAGACAGCCGCTAGCGTGTATAATCAGCTTTGTGACCGGATGTCCAAATTGTGGTCCTCGCACGCTCTAACAGCCATTGTCATGTAAATGCGTGTCACAGGCGTTACAATTGTTAACGTGCTTATAATAATGGTAACAGTATTCTAAAGGCGGGGAAAAGCACACGATGCTATACTTAAAAATGTTTGATTGTCAAACTAACCAGATTGAAGACTATCCTTAGACGCGTTCAAACGACAAGTCAAGACATTTTCTTTCTCACTCCCCTTTTTCCTTTATTTCAGAACTTAGTCGTTATCAATCGCATTGTGTAATACATCTAATAAATAAAATCGTAAACATCGCGTGTCTGTACATTGAAGATATTTGCAAAAAAAAATTGAGGGGTCTAAGGATAAGTAATAGAACACATTTCAATCATTTTTGGAATTTTTGTCTGTTTATCTGTGAGTTTGTGCACGCATCACATAAAAACTACTGAACGGATTTTGATGGATTTTTCACAAAAATATGGTGCTTAACTTAACATTGAGTTTTTATTTCATCGCAATCGGCTAACTCAATCAAAAGGTATACATTTTTAGTTTTCAAATACATTATCTTGGGTGTGGGAGCGAGAGCGGAAGCGGAAGCGGAAGCGAAAGCTAAAGCGAAAGCGGAAGCGGGAGGGGAGCGGGAGCGAGAGCGGAAGCGGAAGCGGGAGCGCGAGCGGGAGAGGGCTCGGGAGCGGGACCGGAGCGGGAGCGAGAGCGAGAGCGGAAGCGGAAGCGGGAGCGGGAGCGGGAAGGTGAATGGGAGCGGATTCTGTACTTCACGCGAGCGGAGCCGCGGGCACAGCCAGTTATTGTATATATTTCTATATGTATTTATGAATGTATGTATATATTTGACCACCTCTGACGAGGTGGAGAATTATTGCCATAGAAAATCGTGGTACCTCAACACGGAGGCGGCGATGTTGTTCGCAACACATCACGTCAAGGGATATCACGGGGCGAAAAGCGGGCGAAGGAAAGCCACTGCGACATTAGATTGCGCAAAGTAGCGATACATCGTCTCTGCCTACCCCTCTGGGACCAAGGCGTGAACATTATGTATGTATGTTAAGACATTTAGACATTTATTTATTTACAGATTATTATTCCATTGCGTTACAATAACTTTTATACTATAGACGAAACAGGCAGGTATAGTTTATATACCTTACTGGTATATAAACTATAATCCTACCGTTATTTAACTGCACAAACTACCTTTATCCTCTACCCAAAGGTTGTCTGGAAGAAATCGCTTTTAGCAATAAGACCGCCTGGATGTAGATGGCCAGATTCTTAGCCGGCGCGACGGAACCAAACATCAGATAATGGTATATATAGTACTTAATAATTGTAGTATAGTATTGGTCACGCAAGAACATGTATTGTACTATCCTGGATATACTTCGTAAGAATTATTAATTGAACCAATAAAATACTTATTTATGCTATTTTGTATTTATTGATATATTCGACAAGATGTGAATTTTTCTTAGGAGTGACAGAGAACATCAAATGTAGAAAAACCAACGATCTCTATTTACTACTAGATGGAGCGTTCCAAACAATCGCTCTGTTCCACGCAAGTAGCCACAACTCTTTCACATTCACAATGAAACTTGTGCCAGTTACTACGCAGAACATTTAATTATTTTCTAAATATTGACATTATTTAACCGTAGCGTCAATATTGAGTAATAATTAAATGTTCTGCGTAGTAACTGCACAAGTTTCATTGTGAATGTGAAAGAGTTGTGGCTACTTGCGTGGAACAGAGCGATTGTTTGGAACGCTCCATCTAGTTGTAAATAGAGATCGTTGAGAAAAACATATTTAAAATATACTATGGACTATACGCTCAACGCCAGCCATACATACTCGTAAATGTAAAACAAAATGTAAAATTGTAAACAAAACAATGTCGACTTAGCCTAGAGTTCTCAATGTTCCAAAAGGTTGAAATAAATGAGTATGAGTATAGCCAGTATCAATTATTCCAACAACATGTGCAAAAAACGAAAAGAGAAATGCCACAAAACGGTTACGGGGTTTATTTACGTAAGGCCACATCTAGTTGTGTAACAGGTCAAACGTAAAGAAAAACAGTACGTCTGTGTGTGTACTTTACGTGAATGATTTAGTAATTTTGTCAGAGGTCGCGACTCCTTGCGAGTTAACAATTTGTGCGAGAGTGAAAACAAATACCTACACAAAATTGTCTCGCGTTACGTATTCTATACCTCATTATAATTTCGGAATCATCATCATCAGGTTATTTTTGTCTCCACTGCAGGAGCACAACCCTCTCTCATCTGCTGGAGACAGACGGAGGATTTGGCCTACACTCCCCGCGCTGGCCAGACGGGTTGGGGAGGCCTGATTGATGTTTTATAATGTATTCCCTTAGTCGCCTTGTACGACATCCACGGGAAGAGTTGGAGTGGTCCTATTCTACTCTACCGGAAACCACACGGCATAATTTCGGAATAACAACATTAAATTACCAATTAATGCCACTAATATTATAAATGCGAAACTTTGGATGTTTGGATGTTACTCAATCACGGTTCAACCACTGAACGGATCGGGATGAAACTTGGCACACATACACATATATATATACGTTAGGTCCTGGAATAGGACACAGGATAGTTTATATGTTAAGTTGTCCACGCGAACGAAGTCGCGGGCAACAGCTAGTATTTCATATAATTATGCATACACTTGTCTATTCGCAAACAGAATTTTCTCCGCGTATAGAGGTGGCAGCATACATGTTTATATAATTAAAACAAAACAGGTAGATATAGTACCTTGTGTTTCCCGGCATAGAATAGGGCCACCTACAAACTTCCCGTAAGTATCGCGGGGAGTGTAGGCCAAATCCTCCGTCTGTCTCCGGCAGATGAGAGAGGGTGGTGCTCCTGCAGTGGAGACAAAAATAACCTGATGATAAGATGATAATGATTATTTTACGTGATGCGTGCACAAACAAACAGAATAATACCAAACAGACAAACATGCCAAAAATGATTCATATATTCTTTATTGCATATTTAAAAAAACACACAAAAAGGCATAATTTAATATAGTATATTACGTACGGTATATGTATTGTATTATAAACTATATATGTATGCATAGGTATGTATTTAAGTATATTTGTATGTAATATATTAATGTATGTAGTATATATTATAAGCATAATCAAGCATATTTATGTATTAATATTTATTGAGTAATATTTCTACTAAGTATTTACCATGTTCTAAAATTATAAATTTCTCTTCTTTCACCTGCAATACTCTGTCGCTGTGTCTTTCTTATTTTTCTTCTGAAAGGTGTACCCCCCCCCACCTAAACTCTTTAAAATTTCTACTTTCTTTAATATTATTTAATATATTTTATATCTATATCTGAACAGACTATCCTATCTAATCCTACTCTAACCTTTTCAAACTGAACTATTTTATTCTACCTATATTATACCTACCTATTCTATTCTATACCTACTATACCTATACCTACCTAATAGCTTTGAACATACTATGTATTGGCCAATGTGATCGTCTAGTGATTATAAAGAAAATAACGGACCTACGTTGTGATTTAAGAATTGTAACCCACGAACTTTGAATGAGATAACACAATACGGAATTTAAAATCTAATAATAATATACCTATCAATTAAAAGCTAAACTTAACTTATCCTTAACATTATTTAATTAGCTGAATAAACGATTTATAGAAACCTGTTGGTTTAAGAGCTAGTCCCATACATTACCCTCCTATATTGAACCTACCTAGGTAACCTACTATTACTACTAGAGCCGAACTGTAGTAGATATTAAAAGTAATGTGAAAACGCTAAGACCCGAGACCCATTGTGAATATCGTACATCCTAGAGATAACTCCACTAAATATAGTGATAAAATTAAGACTAAATAAATCATATAGATAATTTAATGCGGCATAACGGGAGGGGAGGAGAACCACCTTCCAATCCCCATAGAATAACATCAGCCTGCTCAATTGTCTTTCAGGTATTTATCCCAAGACTAAACTGTACTAAAATTATCTGTTTTGCATATATTTAACATTTAAATCTGAAAATTTCCTTTAATCTAAGAGGAACTTTAAAGCCCGTAGGTAATATATGAAAAGAAAGAACGAAGACTTTATAGTCAAGACAGGAAGACTGAGGTTATTCTAGTTCTCCTCCCTAACCTCCAATCTCCCTCCTGCTATGCCATTATTTATATATTCAATAATTCGGCCTATCTAACAGTCCTTGGACACAACTTATACTTCTCCTTCTCGACTATTGCTACAATATCCACTCCGTACATATTTGAGCTTATCTACTCAAAACCAAATATATTTCTTTGATTCAAGTTCTATGAAGTGTGACTAATTCTTGGTAATTATGGTATTGCAAATTAAGATCAAATTAGATAAGTACTAGGTTTAGTTCTCCAAGCCTTCCAGACATCTGGATGCACATAGGAACAATTGCTGCTAAAGTTTAGACCAGTCAGTGACTACTATAGATAATACTCTCCGTTTGGTATAAGTAAATATCTAGGAAATCAATTTTCCGTAGTAAAACAAATCTATCTTTAGTGCATGAAGTTGAGACTAAGAAAATATAGTTTGGAAAACCAATTTAGGACTTTAAGGCTTAATATTCAAATTCTGGTAGTACAACATATGAAAACCACCAAGAACCAATCTCACACTATCCAAAACTAATTGTTTAACATTTGTATTTAAAACATCAATTTTGAAATTCTTTAACACGCATTTACAAGTTAATTTTATCAATTTATCGAATTTATTTATTTTCGAGTTTCTTTAGTTAATTTGCACGAATCTTAGTTTTAGCCTGGCTATTTTACACAAACCCTTCCCATTTAATCTATACTTTTATTTAGGCTTTACCTACCTAAAGCATTGTCTAACCTTGCGGTCCCTAAACTGCTAGTAAATGTAAATCAATAACTAGAGACCATAGCCTCGACATTTAACGTTAATTTCGTAGGTGAGTTCTGTAGGGTTCCAAGGTGCAATGGAAGCCTTCTAACTATTCTATTTCGACAGCTCTACGTGGGGGCCAATCCCAGTGTACCTATCCCTATGGCCTGTGTATTGGTCAATGAGACTGAGGGGTTAGGAAACGCCTCAAAGACCGAGCCCTAATAATCAGTGTATATATAAATATATAGATAAGGAACGGCAGTTGCAGACGCTTCTTGGAATCAAACACAACAATCACTGTCTAGACATTGTGAATAATTCGTTTGAATCGCCGTCAAATGACGTGGAGATGTAATCCGCTGTGGAATATAACACGGACCGGCTCTCTCTCCAAGAAACCGTTCAATACCTGATTAGCTAGTGAAGAATCGAGACGTGTGTCGCCACTGTGATGTTCAGGTCCCCGCCTAGACCTTCACTCACCAATCAGAATATTGTCTAAGCACACCAATAAACTAAACTAGATTCCAATTTCTTGCAATCTAGCTCAAAATCAATAATTTTTACAATATCACAAACTATGACTCTATTAAAATATAATCGCGTAAAAATTGGGCAGCGTAACCCCTTACCCCAAAAAGACAGTCAATCAAAAGACCCCGTTCCGCCCCCCCCTTGCCTTATATATCCTCGCCAATTTTGTTAAACAAAAGAGTGAAAATAGAAAAATCAATAATAATGCATTCCAATCCTGAAAATAAATATTCTGATTTTGATTTTTTTTACATTCTGGCCTCCTTGCAGCATCATACTCCACTAATGAGATTCGAACATTCCGGCTTTAAAGAATAAACCATCTCCTCGAACCCTCTACTACGAGCACAACCCATACTACGGACGACAAACTCACTTTCACCTAATTTCAGTAATATTTAATATTTTATTAGAGTTTGTTACTTGAATCTATTATGAAATCAAATTTCCCCATAAAAATGATCTCTAATATTCCCGAGAGTCAAATACATCAAATTTGTGCGACAATTGAATCATTATTAAATATATTTTAATTCAATAATTTGTATTAAAAGATCTTCTTTCTACTATCCATAACTAGATATATATATATTATTTTAAATTTGGCTTTGAACGTCTGGCTCGTTACATTCGCCCCCTCGTTTGTTTATTTTCTTGTTATGTGTTAAGTACACTTTTAACTAGAAAATGAAGAAAGGAAGCTTACAAGTACAACGCTCCTATAAAATTTATAATCTACTTATTTATTATTGCTTCACCTGACTGTGTCAATCTGGTGTGGTGTGTTTTTAAACCAAGAGATTGGATAATTGTTATAAAGTCTGAAAGAATTCAACTTTTAGCTCTAAGTACATGGAACAGTCACTACTTCCACCTGGCACTACAACATGTTATCAGAATGTCAGGGTTTGCCAGACCCTGCTGGCCCTGTGGCCCAATTTCGAGTGATAACTGGTCCTATGGTTTGGGGACTGTGGCGTTATAACCCGAAATAGATCCTTCCCATGTGTACTACGTACAGTGTCCATATTAAACGCACATGCCCTATGTCTAGTCTCAACCTTTCTTCCCATATACCAACTACCAAGTCTTGGCGCATGTATAGTTGTCGAGATTATTAGTATTAGCTTCTTGTGAAGTATAACGCCTTTTAACCAGACAACATATCGTTGATAGAAAAGTTAATATCAATATTTTTATTATTAACCATTTCTCTAACCTAACACCAACAGTTTAAAAAAACGTTATTTGATCAGTGTAGTGAAGTCAGTAAGTAGCAACAATAAATACTATCCATCCTTGAGCTCCAGTGAAAAATAAGAAGTCCTTATACTACCTTTATCAAGTCCTTTCATTACCACACTTATTTAGTCCTTTCACCGCGTCTAACAACAATTTCATTCTATATTAATGATTACGTACTTACATCTCCATTCAATAATCAACATTTCTCCATCAAGAAGTACGCTACCTCGAACCAACCACTAGATTTCTCAGACAGAAGTTTCCATTCCAAGTTTTATTAAGTTCACAATTAGAGCTGTACCATAAAGATATCCTTCCCACATCACTGTTTGCAAACGTTTATTTATTACATTTAACTTGTCAGATCCACGGTTAATTAGATTCAACACCTTTTATTATCAATTTAAACACCTTTTATTATAAATTTATTATTATTTGTCTCGTGTAGACAACTTTCAAATACTCCCCCCGTTGGATTGTCACTCTGACACCTCCCTCAATGTTGCCATTTGTCAAATCGATTACATAAAAGGCGGCTATAGACGTCCCAATTTATTTCTACCTAGCCTAGAACACTCCGCTCTATGAATTTTTGGAAACCAAATCATTATGTTGGACGTTAGAATGAACTTATAACTACCATTACCCAAATTTTAACCCAAATTTTTATTGTATGCATTGTTTTAATTTTTTGCTTATTTTAAATTATTTGATTTCATTTTATTCTAATTTAATTTAACTTTGACTTCATTTAATTATTCTTATTTTTATTATGATTTAATTATTCTTATTGTACAACAAATATGACATTATTATGTTGAAATAAATTATTTGAATTTGAATTACATACTATTTTGTCTTGTGATTATCATTTCTTTGTTCTGGATTTAATGTCACTAAATACCTACAATTTATTAAGTCTATTCATACCAAAACTTAGATAAGTACTTTTTTTTTTTTTTTGTTAATTAAAATACAATTTCAGATTCCCTACAGATGAGCCTGTATGAGTCTAATGACTATGTACTTCTAGACAAAAATAAGCGACTATTGATAGCTGGCCATCGACCATCGATCGACATTTGTCAACTCTTTGACTTGCAAATTTTATTCGTTTGTCTGTGACTTCTCTCAAAAATACTATTTTAATGTTTACTCTTTGTGGTTTATTTACTATGAAACTATTAATATTATCCTAGATTAAGCATTACACTACATAAATTGAATTAACAGTGCATACTCGCTGACAGAGAGAATCTAAACGAGAATTCGTATGGCGTATTTGCGTACTAAATACTAACCATATTTTACTTGTAAAAAACATTAATCTACACTCAAGAACGATTCTATACTTCATCTAATGCAATCGTAAGTATCTAGTAGAACCAGATAGTATAAAGTAAACTATATTGGCATTTTGAAGCAAAGATAAACCCGTCAATTAAATAGATTTTCTTTCAGATTGTACAAAGATTGATGTCATATGTACTTCAATGAATTGGAAATAACCACTGTTGTTCTACCTGGCCTAATGTATTGTACCTGAATGGAATTATTTTCAATGTTACCTGAGAAGTAATCAATCAAAGCCCAACATTCTCATCAAAGTACAACCACAGAATACCTATCAATATCTAAGTACAGGTAAAACCGTAAGTTACCACACTTATAAGCAGTGTCAATTTAAATATCAGTTTTTATGAGAACTCCATACAAGTGCATTTACAACGATTATTATTATAATGGCCTAATAAAAGAACAGCAGATAGCTGGTATGTCTATATCCGAGCTAATGTATTATAAGTCTTTGCATTACGTATTGAATAATTTTTATGACCGAATGTCAACTACTTGCAACTAACATTTCTTATCTCTATAACACATTTGATGTAGCAGTGTTTAACCCCAGCCATGAACTCACTGCCGAGGACTCGAACCCCACCAAAGCCAAAAATGCCCCATCCCTACAAAATATATGAATCTACTAAAGTTATCCGTGCAGTCCATCAACCACCCGACAACCACAATACAAGGCCATATAGTGCTCAATTTGGACCAAGACGGCACTAAACACAAAATCTGAAAATTTTATTTATTTACTTATCTACGCCCCCAGACCATTTGCTCACAAATTAGTTTTTTAGAACTGCTGTTTGGTTTACCTAGAAGTATTTTTTTCAGAAACTGTGACCTTGGTCTCTCGAATCCACTGCTTGAACAATCAAGAAATCCAAATCCAGCAAGACTAACTACAACCATCACCGATATTGTTCTGCTTACTTGTATTAAACTAACGCTGCGCTAATTTAAATAAATAAAAATAATGAGTTTGTTTTACCACAGAATAAACAGTGATTTTATACAGAACCACAGTTCCATACAGCAAATCTGTCTTATTTCTACTAGGTACTGTTAAATTTTATTTTATTTAGAATGTTCTGTATCCCTATGGCTAAACAGATTAATTTTAAATAAATTAATTTATTATCCTAACTAAATAAAATGATAAATGTGCCCATTGATTAATGACCAATAGACCAACTGAATACTGGCCTATTCTATTTATTAGGACTAATTTGTAGTATGGGACCACGTCTATGTTTGTTTCTACCATGTCAGCATACTAATAACCTATTGAACCAAACCAAACTTAAACCCAACCAAACCAAACTTATTGAACTATCTAATTGTGCAATAATGCATGTTGCATTGTACTCTATCTAAACCGACTTTCCGTATTGTGTTATTCACCTCCATTACACGAACATCAAAATGTGATCAACGAACGTTGATCACTGTACATAGTTACTTCAAAGCATAAAAATGAAATCTAGACTATCCCGTAGTAACTCCCAAATACTAATCCTGGTAAAGGCACCACCAAAATGTACCCCCCCCCACCTAAACTCTTTAAAATTTCTACTTTCTTTAATATTATTTAATATATTTTATATCTATATCTGAACAGACTATCCTATCTAATCCTACTCTAACCTTTTCAAACTGAACTATTTTATTCTACCTATATTATACCTACCTATTCTATTCTATACCTACTATACCTATACCTACCTAATAGCTTTGAACATACTATGTATTGGCCAATGTGATCGTCTAGTGATTATAAAGAAAATAACGGACCTACGTTGTGATTTAAGAATTGTAACCCACGAACTTTGAATGAGATAACACAATACGGAATTTAAAATCTAATAATAATATACCTATCAATTAAAAGCTAAACTTAACTTATCCTTAACATTATTTAATTAGCTGAATAAACGATTTATAGAAACCTGTTGGTTTAAGAGCTAGTCCCATACATTACCCTCCTATATTGAACCTACCTAGGTAACCTACTATTACTACTAGAGCCGAACTGTAGTAGATATTAAAAGTAATGTGAAAACGCTAAGACCCGAGACCCATTGTGAATATCGTACATCCTAGAGATAACTCCACTAAATATAGTGATAAAATTAAGACTAAATAAATCATATAGATAATTTAATGCGGCATAACGGGAGGGGAGGAGAACCACCTTCCAATCCCCATAGAATAACATCAGCCTGCTCAATTGTCTTTCAGGTATTTATCCCAAGACTAAACTGTACTAAAATTATCTGTTTTGCATATATTTAACATTTAAATCTGAAAATTTCCTTTAATCTAAGAGGAACTTTAAAGCCCGTAGGTAATATATGAAAAGAAAGAACGAAGACTTTATAGTCAAGACAGGAAGACTGAGGTTATTCTAGTTCTCCTCCCTAACCTCCAATCTCCCTCCTGCTATGCCATTATTTATATATTCAATAATTCGGCCTATCTAACAGTCCTTGGACACAACTTATACTTCTCCTTCTCGACTATTGCTACAATATCCACTCCGTACATATTTGAGCTTATCTACTCAAAACCAAATATATTTCTTTGATTCAAGTTCTATGAAGTGTGACTAATTCTTGGTAATTATGGTATTGCAAATTAAGATCAAATTAGATAAGTACTAGGTTTAGTTCTCCAAGCCTTCCAGACATCTGGATGCACATAGGAACAATTGCTGCTAAAGTTTAGACCAGTCAGTGACTACTATAGATAATACTCTCCGTTTGGTATAAGTAAATATCTAGGAAATCAATTTTCCGTAGTAAAACAAATCTATCTTTAGTGCATGAAGTTGAGACTAAGAAAATATAGTTTGGAAAACCAATTTAGGACTTTAAGGCTTAATATTCAAATTCTGGTAGTACAACATATGAAAACCACCAAGAACCAATCTCACACTATCCAAAACTAATTGTTTAACATTTGTATTTAAAACATCAATTTTGAAATTCTTTAACACGCATTTACAAGTTAATTTTATCAATTTATCGAATTTATTTATTTTCGAGTTTCTTTAGTTAATTTGCACGAATCTTAGTTTTAGCCTGGCTATTTTACACAAACCCTTCCCATTTAATCTATACTTTTATTTAGGCTTTACCTACCTAAAGCATTGTCTAACCTTGCGGTCCCTAAACTGCTAGTAAATGTAAATCAATAACTAGAGACCATAGCCTCGACATTTAACGTTAATTTCGTAGGTGAGTTCTGTAGGGTTCCAAGGTGCAATGGAAGCCTTCTAACTATTCTATTTCGACAGCTCTACGTGGGGGCCAATCCCAGTGTACCTATCCCTATGGCCTGTGTATTGGTCAATGAGACTGAGGGGTTAGGAAACGCCTCAAAGACCGAGCCCTAATAATCAGTGTATATATAAATATATAGATAAGGAACGGCAGTTGCAGACGCTTCTTGGAATCAAACACAACAATCACTGTCTAGACATTGTGAATAATTCGTTTGAATCGCCGTCAAATGACGTGGAGATGTAATCCGCTGTGGAATATAACACGGACCGGCTCTCTCTCCAAGAAACCGTTCAATACCTGATTAGCTAGTGAAGAATCGAGACGTGTGTCGCCACTGTGATGTTCAGGTCCCCGCCTAGACCTTCACTCACCAATCAGAATATTGTCTAAGCACACCAATAAACTAAACTAGATTCCAATTTCTTGCAATCTAGCTCAAAATCAATAATTTTTACAATATCACAAACTATGACTCTATTAAAATATAATCGCGTAAAAATTGGGCAGCGTAACCCCTTACCCCAAAAAGACAGTCAATCAAAAGACCCCGTTCCGCCCCCCCCTTGCCTTATATATCCTCGCCAATTTTGTTAAACAAAAGAGTGAAAATAGAAAAATCAATAATAATGCATTCCAATCCTGAAAATAAATATTCTGATTTTGATTTTTTTTACATTCTGGCCTCCTTGCAGCATCATACTCCACTAATGAGATTCGAACATTCCGGCTTTAAAGAATAAACCATCTCCTCGAACCCTCTACTACGAGCACAACCCATACTACGGACGACAAACTCACTTTCACCTAATTTCAGTAATATTTAATATTTTATTAGAGTTTGTTACTTGAATCTATTATGAAATCAAATTTCCCCATAAAAATGATCTCTAATATTCCCGAGAGTCAAATACATCAAATTTGTGCGACAATTGAATCATTATTAAATATATTTTAATTCAATAATTTGTATTAAAAGATCTTCTTTCTACTATCCATAACTAGATATATATATATTATTTTAAATTTGGCTTTGAACGTCTGGCTCGTTACAAAGGTTGCCTGGAAGAGATCGCTTTAAGCGATAAGGCCGCCTTTGTACACTTTCCAAAAATCTGTACCTATTTTATTGTTATTCTTAATTTGTGTGTAATAAAGAGTTTATCTATCTACTCGTATCTATATATTGTAAATCCGATATTGGCTGTAAGAACTACGAGGTTGTCTGGAAGAAATCGCTTAAAGCGATAAGACCGCCTAAATTGTACTATTTGTAACTTCTATAACGTGTAACTGTATTTGTTTGTGCAATAAAGTGTATTGTATTGTATTGTATGAATCAGATTAATATTGTGTTTGAGGGATTTTGTAAAAAAAAAAGATAGATAACGAAAAGGTTTTAGTAGAGCTCCGTTTATGGCCCGACACATAATCATATGACGTTGCGTGACCGGACATTACATTTGTTATAATCACAATCATGTCGTGTCGCAACCTTACTTGCGACTAGCGACTGCATCTCACAAATCACACGTAATGGGAGACCATTAGGAATAATATTTTTGAAATTGCACAACTAGAAAGTGTACGTACTTATAGCAACATAGAAATAGCGCATGGCGTAACCAATAGTGCCGTGTGGTTTCCGGTAGAGTAGAATAGGACTACTCCAACTCTTCCCGTGGATGTCGTACAAGGCGACTATGGGAATACATTATAAAACATCAATCAAGCCTCCCCAACCCGTCTGGCCAGCGCGGGGAGTGTAGGCCATCCTCCGTCTGTCTCCGGCAGATGAGAGAGGGTTGTGCTCCTGCAGTGGAGACAAAAATAACCTGATGATGTAACCAATAGACGCAGAGTACCTACCCCAAAATAATTTGTCATTCTGTAGGGATTTTTGGCGAAAATAAATATTTCTTTTTATTCGCATTAAAAATCGTTTCTCTGGGTAAATACAAATTACTTTATTGGGTCGATAACATCTGCGTCCTTATATTATATCTATGTAGATATATTATTACAAGCAGTAGCCTGGTTTCTAATCTAGTATTCCCTTTTCTGTGGGTAGTTTTTCTAAAAGTTGTATCTAAAATTACGTACTTAAAATTTTGTCATTTTACAGGGAGTTTTTTTGACAGAAATAGTTTACAAAATTGTTTCTTATATAGCGATTATATATAAACACAGGGAAACGATTTTTAAAGGAAATAACTGTATTTATTCTGTCAAAACTCCCTACAGAATGACAACTTTTATGTTATTCTGGAGTAAGTATCCGTAGATTTAGATTTCTTTATTTCACATCACAAATTTTAATACATAGATTAGCTTACGTAAAAGGTCAGAGTTAATGTGATCGTCAAAAAATAATAATATGTAGTATACAAAATGTCAAAAGATAATAAAAATATAGTATACAAAATATCAATTCTACACAACTCGTGTATGAGATTTATAACAATGTGATAGCTTAATGTACATAACAATAACAATGTATATATAAAAAAAATTTCATAAACTATGTCGCAGTTTAAATAAAAAAAATTATGTCCATAAATTCTTTGACATGGTTGGTTACAACATGCGTTATTACTATTTCGTTATAATTTAATTAATTTATTGAAAAATCTCACGGCCCACGATGTTGTTCGCCACACGTTACGCCACACGTTTTCACGGGGCGAAAAGCGGACAAAGGAAAGTCGCTTTGCGACGTTGGATCGCGCAAAGTGGTGATACATCGTCTCTGCCTTTCCTTCCGGGACCAGAGCGTGAGCATTAGGTATGATGAGCGTGAGCATTAGGTATGATTATGAAAGTAGGTACTTATTTATTTATCCTAATTCCAAAAACATGTTTGCTATTTGCGTCGCTATATCTTTTGATAACTTACTGCGGCTCGTCCACAGTTGAACGCTGAGCTATTGTTATTCAACTCAATTCAAATATTCTTTATTGTGCACCAAAACATATACAAAAACATAAAGGTTGTCTGGAAGAAATCGCTTAAAGCGATAAGACCGCCTAAATTGTACTATTTGTAACTTCTATAACGTGTAACTGTATTTGTTTGTGCAATAAAGTGTATTGTATTGTATTGTATACATTTTTAACTATAAACAAAATTACATAGAAGGATTCTTATTCTAAGTGCAGTTTTATCGGTACCTTTTGGGGAGCACTGTACAGCGTGTTAAATAATGAAGGCACGAACTAATAACTTATAATCTCATAACGTTAATTAAGCAACGCAGCTAAGTAGAGAATTTATAGGCCTTCTAAGTACCTACTTCGATGAGGATTCCTAATTAGGAATAAATAATATTTATAACCTAGGGTATCTAATTAGATATCGAACTTGTATTTAGTGCGCAGGGCCATGGGCGTTACCTAAATAATTTACGTTTTATTCGAAGTGACAAAGCTCAGAACAATGAACAATTTTTCTGGGTGTCAAAGGATGCTATAGAGCTAGAAGAGGCCTGGTCTACTACTGCGATCTCTGAGATCGGATGCGAACTTCTGCTGTCGGTAAACGTGGTTGTGTTGTAGGGGGGAGAAACAAGCAACAGACCCCCCCTTAACCCCCCAATATGACCTTAACCTGTTGATTTGTATAGTTAGTTGCGATTCGTTTTTCAGATCTGTGTCCTAAAGCAATAATACATTCATTTCAAGGTTGTTAATGGACATTTAAATTGGCGTCAGGGACAAAGCCACTACTTTTCAGGAGCCGCAAAAAATCTTGTTTTTTTTTCTTTGTAACGTAACTATTTTCTTTGTGCACCAATATAATTAATTCATGTCAAAAGATAGAGATTTTTTTTGTCACTGAATTTCAACGTATTTTTTTTAATATTTGTACGGTGTAACAGCGCACACTTGTCCGCTTCCCTTGCGTCCTACATTTGGTGGAAACGCACGTCACCATCCATAACTATAAATAATACATATATATATATATATATATATATAGATATTAATAAAGTAAATTTTTCTAGAAGCCATTATATCGGATGATAATAAAACGACTGTTAATATTTCTTCCAGTAACTCAGTATCACATTTAGAAATCATTCATGAAAAAACATCTCTTTTTTACGAAATATTTGATAAAAAAAATGCAATATTTCTCGAACGTACGAGTATGTTCATCATATGGGCGAAGTCAACGGCCCTGGCGCGGCGAACGGCGCGGCGCGTATGGGATTGAGTGAAATTTAGTGTTTGGGGATAGGGATGGGGTTGAGGTTGGGGTTGGGATTGGGATATTGAGAGTCTCGAGTCTGAGTTACATATACAACTGCCAGAGACGTACAACTTTCAACTTAACTATAAAAACGTCCTTACGATCTTTCGATTCATCCCATTAACTACAAACTACGCTACGCTACGTAGTACTGACACTCAGTAGCTTCCTTCGAGCCGAGCAAGAAACCTAGAACCAAGCCCTTCGAGCCAAGCAAGAAACATGGAACCAGGATCTTCGAGCCGGGAACTAAACCAACTGCTCCAGGAATATACCGACCAACTCGACAACGTCTGCCTAGAAAACTTGCTAGAAAGCTGGCTAGAAAACTTGGAGATCAACATTGAAGGCTTCGGTAGAGAATTGAAAACTGAGTTTGGGAAGCTGAATAACAGATTTTGCCATTTTGTGATTTACGCCAATTTAAACCGACGGCTATGTATTAAGACGGCTCGTTTTGGTTTAGTTATTTAGTGCCTGGGAGGTTGTGATGACCTCCGTGGCGGAACGAGAAGCTCTCGGACTGCCACGCCGGATGTTTCGGGTTCGAATGTCGCTAGGGGCAAATGTTCGTATAATGATTATGAATGTTGGTCCCAAGTCTTGGATGTTTATATATTTATTTAAGTATGTTTATCCGTTATATAGTAACCATAGCACAGGCTCTGCCTAGTTTGGGACTGGATAATTGGTGTGAATGTCTGACATAATATTTTTTTTGTGATGTCGATTCCCACTAGCCACAAGTTGGTTCTACTCTGGGAGTTATATTTTTGAATGTCCTGTTCGTGTCGTAAGTTTTATAGTACAAAAAAATCCTAGTTTGGGATTAGCCAATTTTTTTTATAAATAGCCAGAGAACGGTCTGTCCTGACTTGTTTCGTGAACAGTTTCAGTTACGGTACTTGTTTTCTTGTTCGTTGATCTGTCGTGTATCGCGTGCGAGACGCTAACTGCCCACGCACGAGTGGACCGTTCGTTATGGGACCATTTCGCTCACTTAGAGCACCAGGGACCAGTATTTTCTAAAGGCTCGTAATTAGAGAACGCATAACGAATTTATCATTCATTCAGAATGCTAAGGAAGGGAATAAATGAAGAGTGAAACACCTAGATATATTGAGGTAAAGTGTGAGCATATTATACATATATATATATATATATATATATATAAATTACAAATCTGTAAGGAGCCTACACCGAGAAAAAAATAAGTAGCCCTCCACATAAGGTTAAAAATATACCACTATTACGTAAGTAGCCGCCCCCATTATAAATGGGGGCCACATTACTAAGTAACCACACTACGTAATAATGTGGCCGGCTACTGAATCAATTGTAGGCGACACCATTTATAATGGGGGCGGCTACTTACGTAATAGTGGTATATTTTTATCCTTATGTAAGTAGGAGGGCTACTTAGTTTTTTCTCAGTGTAAGCTTACCCGCTCTGAAAAAAAATTATGGTCAACCAAGTGGTATTAAGAGAGCCACCCCAAATCTTCCAGTGGGTGTCGTAAAGGCGACTAAGGGTTAGCACCAAGGAATGGCAGCACCATTCTCCTGTGTATATTAAGATCAATACTGCGATCACCAATCCGTCTGCCAAGTGTAGTGATTATGGCAAATCCCCCAATGGAAAGCCCACCAAAGAGGCATTCTATTGGGGAGGCTTGTTCAGCAGTGGACGTATATAGGCTCATGATGAAGTGAATTTTCTCTTGGTTGCTGTATGTTCGCTAAAGTTATCATTTGTATGATCGTTTGAAGCAAGATCAGGAGTTACCAAGTTGAGTTAGTGCAAGGGGACAAGATCTTGGTGCGCTCTTATTGAGTTAAGATGGTTGTTCACGGTTAACAAGAACTTGTTCAAATAAAAAAAAAATGTATGAGTATTTATCCACCTTGCTTATCTGCAATTTCCAGCTTCTCTTAGGTCCATCGGTCCATTTTATGTTATCCAAAAAGCTGTATAGTCATTAATTGTTCTAAACTACGCTGTATTACGAGTAACTTATCAGATGTCAAAAGATTCATTAAGTAAGTAGGTAGTACAGTCAGCGTCAATAGAAGATGAACAAAAACGAACTTTCAAAAGTACTGAGTTCTTAATATCATAATAACCTGACTTCCTACATTTTTAAAATCAATGTCCACGATAAAGTTTATAATACAAATTAAAAAATAAAATAATCAGTGCAATTGAAATGTGTTGTACTTATTTGCCAATGTCAGCACTATGAAACAAAATATGGAAAGTGTTCGATGTAAGACATTTGTTCTACATTTTTTAGACACTTATTAAGTTTTGGATACCTAATGCAACTCTTTTGCTTTTACTTTATTATATTGTCTTATTTATTTTTTTATACTTTATTGTTATAAAATAGAAGTCACACAACTAATTTAAACACAAGATGTACAAAGGCGCACTTAACTCTTACTTTTGAAAGGATACATTAATTAAAAAAAATTGTATGCCATGTTTTTTTAACTTATGATAGGTTTGTTTGCGCTTGACCTCAATCTCACCTGATGGTAAGTGTTGATGAGGCCTAAGGTGAAGCGCGCTTACCCAGAAGATGTCTGTTGACTGTTCCTTTAAAAAGATCCAAATTGTATTTGTCCGGAAATACCCAAGCTGGCAGAGAGTTGAATTTCTTAGCAGTTAACATTATGAAAATGGAAGCAAAACGCTTCGTGCGAAAGCGTGGTATATTTACTACATAAGGATGAAGTCCCTCACCACGTCTGGTCGGTGATGGGGGGTCAAATCGTGCAATTCCTCAGCACACTTCTCAAAATGTAACCTGTAGAAAACCAAAAGACAGGCCACACTGCAACGATGTTATGCTCTGTAATTTGTAAGTCCTTATGTACTTTAGATGATTTCTGGTGTCAGACTATTACGACATGTTCAAACATTTTTTTTTTATTTTAAATAAATAAATATAAATATGTGGGGACATTTCACACACGGCCACCTGATCCCAAACTAGGCAGAGCCTGTAATATGGGTATCAGACAGCTGATATACATAAATAGATACATAATATAATATATACATAACATCCAGTCACAAGGCAAACACAAGTGCTCATCATACGAATGTTTGCCCTGGGCGGGATTCGAACCCGCGACCCCGAGCTTCGCAGGGAGGTGTACTACCGACTAGGCTACGGGGCCGACTCTATATATATATATTATATAGATACTTGCTAAGATACCTAGTATTGACGCTGACTGTACAACAACAATCATTTGTTCGGATTTCTTGAACCGTTATACAATGGTGTTTCGCTTTGGTTAGAACATTTAGCTTAACTTTTAATATGGGCATGAGTTTCTATTTCAAAATAATTAATTATATTTCTAGAGGAATTCACTGCCGTGAGACAGGCTATACAGAGTGCACAAAAACACTTAGTGAATATCGTAAGCGATTTAATTTAAAGGAAACATAAAAAAGAAAAGGTTATCTGAAAGAAATCGCTTTGTACTCATTTCAACTTCTAAATTTTTTAATGTTTATTGTTTTTGCTATAAAGTGTATTGTATTATTGTAATGTATTCTCACCGAGTAACGCTATAACTCTTCTATTCCATATCCCTAATTTTCAAATAACTAAAATAAAACAATCATCATCATCAGGTTATTTTTGTCTTCACTGCAGGAGCACAACCCTCTCTCATCTGCCGGAGACAGACTGAGGATTTGGCCTACACTCCCCGCGCTGGCCAGACGGGTTGGAGAGGCCGGATTGATGCAAATAAAACAATAGAAAGTGCTTTTTATATTATTTTTAACCGCCTTAAAAAAAGGAGGTGTTCAATTTGACAGTAGGCCTATGTTTTTTTTGTATGTTTTGGTGAAATGTCCATCAAAATCGGTTCATTAGTTTTTAAGTTATGCGTGCACAAACAAACAGATAAACAGACTAAAAATGTATTCTAAAAATGATCGTAATGTGTTCTATTGCTTATCCTTAGACTCCCCAATTTTTTGGAAATATCTTCAATGTACAGACACACGAAGTTTACGATTTTATTATAGTACTAGCTGTTATACAGAACTACAGAATCCGCTCCCATTCCCACTCCCGCTCCCACTTCCGCTGGCGCTTCTGCTCCGGTCCCGCTCCGGTCCCGCTGCCGATCCCGCTCCCGAGCCCTCTCCCGCTCCCTCTCCCGCTTCAATTACAATCTTTAACACTTACAGTGCAAGTCTAACTGTAAGTATCGAGGTGTGAAGTAGAAATGCAGATTTGACCCGCACGTCTATTTCGCGCTTTCTACCGATCGGTCGTAACGAACCAAGTATAATAATTGAATGAATCGCTTCAGGAACCGACCGACCACAGAGAAGGTCGTCAACAATGGCCGTATGCGGTAGTGGTTGCAACAATCTTATATTTCTGAGAAAAAGTACAAGTTCACATGAATTGTACACCAATATGTAAGTTTCCGACTTAGAAAAGGGTCACCCCCACTCTTTTCATGGGTGACATCAAGGCGACTAAGGGATTGGCAGCAGCTTTCTCCTCAATACTGCGATCACTAATTCACCTGTATGAAAGCCTATTATAAAATAAACGATTATTTGATTGACAAAGATGCCTGGTACTAATGTTGATCCAGCTTCGCAGAATCTTTATATAATTGTATGCAAAATTGATTTTAAAAGATGTGATGCGTGAAGTTTGTTGCGCCGTTTCTTCTTCACAGCGCTAGCACCTAAGAAGCGGTAGTCGATAAAAAAATTACGTGTATGAATGTACCAAGTGTACTCATATGCAATAAATGATTTTGACTTTGACTTTGACCTGCCACGATTCTATTGAGGAGGCTTAGTTCAGCAGTGGACGTATTTCGGCTGATGCTGATATAGTTAATTTTACCAGTGCATCATATCAGCCTTTAGACGTCCATTGTTGGACATAGACCTTCCCCAATGAACGCCATCACACCCGGTCCTCCGCCCTCCGCATCCAGCCGCTTCCGGCCACCTTCTTCAGGTCGTCGGTCCATCTGGCGGCGGGGCGTCAGTCCAGTGCTAGCTATATGTATCGATGACTGATCTCTTAGTGCCAAATCTAAAACTCGTGACACTTTCGTCAGCTCCGGGTTTCACCTTTATAATGAAATGTTTACTCAGTTCGTCATGTTTTCGATCATCTGCACTTTATTTGCCGTTGGCTGAGTCACAGTTTGCAGGTGTTTCCAATTGTAACCTACTAGCTGTTGCCCGCGACTTCGTCCGCATTGACAACTTGACATCACAGATTATTATGTATTTCCCGTAGGAATGCGATGTTTTTTCGGGATAAAAACTATCACATGTCCTATTCCAGGATCTAACCTATAAGTATTCCAAGTTTCATCCCGATCCGTCCAGTGGTTGAAGCGTGATTGAGTAACAAACATCCAAATATCCAAACTTTCGCCAGAATAGCTCGCAGATGGTAGATTTTTTCCTACTTGCTTGATATTTTGGACAATTCACACAATATCTTAATAAATCGTAGCCTATGTGTTATTCTGATGTATAAGCTATATTATTGTAAAGTTTCATTAAAATCCATTCAGTAGTTTTTAAGTGAAAGAGTAACAAACAAACATCCATACTTACAAACTTTCGCGTTTATAATATTAGTAGGATAGGATAGGATAGTAGGATTATCTATTGTGTTTCTTGATATGTATAATTAACTTAGTTGTGTTTTCATGATTGAGTACCTAACAAACATGCAAATATCCAAACATTCAAATTTTTGGGTAAGTATATTTAAAATTAAAAACCCCGTAAGTAAATTCAAAACACTTTAATGCACACATTGGTGGAGGCAACTTATCATATCTATCATTGACAAAAGCATTGTAAACCAGGCAATCGCAGATTTCTTGTGATCCTCCAGAACATTTATATTAAAGAAAACATTGATAAAGTTAGTAGTATTTTACTAGTGAAACACACTTAAACGATCGATGTACTTAGGTAGTAATAAGCAGGGATCGGAATAAGAAGCGTCATTATGTACTTGCAACAATTTTCATTTAACGGGTTTTTATTATTGCAGGTTATAATGAATGTCCCGAAATCTTAAATCAGTAGTAATACTTAATTAAGGCCCCGCCACAGCAGCCAACGACGCCAGATGGCCAGTGTCAGAATAACCTCAAACTTCTGGTCATATTAAGAAAATTACAGCAAACTTGCGGATATTACTCATCTACTTTCCGCCACCAAAACCTGATTGTTTACACTTGACTCGATAGAAATGTTATCCGAAGATATGTCCGAAATTGTTTTTTTTATACTCTTTCGTCGATCACATAGCTCTTTTCTCAGCTACCTATCAAATATTTGATAGAAAATTAAATCTCGAGATTTATTTATAGTTACACAAGAGTTCTACTTGATTGTTGAAAAAGTTCAAACTAAAAATGAAATTGTTCCTCAGTGCAACCTTTTCTCCGCCTCAACCATCGTGAACCATTTCTAAGTTTTGTTTTCTTCAGTTTTTCTCTTTGACATCCCAACCTCACCAAGGTATATCTTGGAAAAACCCGGTAGGTAAGTATATCCATATTACCGTAAACATTTCGTTGCAAGTGCCTATACAAATCATCATCAGGTTATTTTTGTCTCCACTGCCTCTTATCTGCCGGAGACAGACGGAGGATTTGGCCTACACTCCCCGCGCTGGCCAGACAGGTTGGGGAGGCCTGATTGATGTTTTATAATGTCCCTTAGTCGCCTTGTACGACATCCACGGGAAGAGTTGGAGTGGTCCTGTTCTACTCTACCGGAAACCACACGACAAATACAAATGACACTATCCAATAACGATCTCTGGGAGAGTTAATAACGATTCTTGTAAACAGGTAGTGATGTCCTCATAACGATTTCAAAATTTTGAAATTGGCCAAAATTTCGTGCCTTGGCCGTAAGTCGAGGGGTTGTGGGTTATTTTACGGCAAATTGGTGGGTTTTTTAAATAAATAAATAAATATCTCAGACATTCACACCAATTATCCAGTCCCAAACTACACTGAGAAAAAAATAGGTAGCCCTCCTACTTACATAAGGATAAAAATATACCACTATTACATAAGTAGCCGCCCCCATTATAAATGGTGTCGCCGACAACTGATTCAGTAGCCGGCTACATTATTACGTAGTGTGGTTACTTAGTAATGTGGCCAGCTACTGAATCAGTTGTAGGCGACACCATTTATAATGGGGGCGGCTACTTATGTAATAGTGGTATATTTTTATCCTTATGTAAGTAGGAGGGCTACTTATTTTTTTCTCAGTGTAGGCAGAGCCTGTGGTATGGTTACTAGATAACGGATAGACATACTTAAATAAATATATAAACATCCAAGACTTGGGTACAAACATTCATATTCATCATACGAACATTGGCCCCTAGCGGGATTTGAACCCGCAACCTCCGGCGTGGCAGTCCGAGAGTTACCCGTACCGCCACGGAGGTCGTCAATACTACTTTACTTTACGTTTTAATACTTGTGTTTGTAACTAGTCTAACAAGTGCATGAACTGCACGAGTACGGTGACGTATGTGACGCAGAGGGTGATGAGAGTGATGGGCAGCGAGGCGTCGGCGGTGAACACGCGGAACACGGTCAGCTTGTATGGGCGCAGCTCCAGGAACTTCTGCGCGTCTTCGATGGCCGCAAACAGTTGGTCATCTGCTCCTATGAACGGGAAGCAATGACTGAATAACCAGAACATAATGATAATGGCAATAAGATCGTTCAAACTGAGATGCAAAGAGCACTTCCTATCTAACTTGCCGTGATATAGTATATATTATGTATATGTATGGTATGTTATATATCTGTATATTTTGCATGTATTTATGTATATAACATGTACAACAAAAAAATACAAAAAAATGTTTATTACCAAAACTTAGGGGGTTACAGAGGATAGTTGGGGCCCTCTTTTAGACATAAAAATGTCTGTGCCAGAGGACCTCGCTCTTTCATAATTATATCTTATTATATAAATTTAATCAACTTGTGTGAGTGGTGTGTGTGTGTGTGTGATATATATGTATAGTTGTAATCATAATATTTATTGTTATATATATTATTATGTATGTACTTTACTTAGTAACTTATATTAGTATATATCAATAGCTATACCTACTCATTTATTCCATGTATAGTACAATATTTTATTATAAAATTTCAATATCCATGCACATTTTATTTTTATTCTTTTTGACCTACCGCTTGTTTTAGCTTTTCCCACAGTGAAGGTTGGCTGGAAGAGATCTCTTACCTTTGTACACTTTTATGTTATGCCCTTTTTTTTGTAAAATTTATGTGCAATAAAGAATATATATATAGTTTATAAAGTACGTCATACCATTTAAAATGATTGTTGTAAGTGTGATTTAGGTCACATCAGAGCCTCAAACATCGTTGCAGTGTGGCCTGTCTTTCGGTTTACTACAGGTTACATTTTGGGGAATGTGCCCAGAAATTGCACGTTCTGATTCCCCCGTCACCGGACTACCAGGAGTGGGACTTCATCCTTATGTAGTAGACATACCAGACGCTTTTACACAAAGCATTTTGCTTCCTGTTTCATAATGCAAACTCCTTGCCAGCTTGGATATTTCCTAACAGTACAACTTGGATCATTTTAAAGGAAGAGTGAATAGGCATCTTCTGGGTAAGCGCGCTTCACCTTAGGCCTATCGTTACCATCAGATGAGACTGATGTTAAGCTTAAACACATCAGGAATATAATAATAATAATAATTTATTTATTTCTTCTCACAGGGTAAATACATACAGTAGGAATCATTATGCTAGGCTTAACAATAGATCAATGGACAGCATTTGCCTTGTGAGAGGCTGGTGTCTGAACTAGGCAAGTGCCTGTTTTACAGATCACCAGGCTCTCTCCACTCGAAAGTCATATTAATCTTGAGTTCAAGGATAAGTCCAACTATGTAGTGTAAGCAAATATCAACAAAACAGATATTGTACAGTTCTGTTTGAGCGTGTGAGAGTATGAAAGTGAGCGTGTATGGATGTGTGGGGGGGGGGGGGGGAGGGGGGGTATGTATTAAAAGACCTACTTACGCTACAGCAGTAGATCTCTCACGAGTTTTGTGTTTGATAAAAACCTGTGCATTTCAGTAGCTGTTTATTGACGAGTAGTTTGATGCGGTCCACCTCGCTGGCGCCGCACACGATCAGCACCGCTGGCATGCACGACACCACGTAGATACTAACACCTTCCACCCCAACGTGTAACATGTCAAACTGAAATAGATTACATTTATTTATTTCACTTTTACATCTTAAAAATTCAATTTTACATGTCATTCTAATATGGTAAAAGGGATCGTCGTAAAATAAAATAATGTATAAATTACAATGTCAGCAATTCAAATAACGTCATAGTATATAACATACTATCTATGTTAGCATATAATATTAAAATAAAAATTTAAAAATACACTTGGTATTAAATTATCACAAATTAAATTAAATTAAATTAAACGTCTATGATAAAAATGAGAAATAAAAACATATATGAAAGAAAAGAAGAAAGAAAATTATTTATTTACTACCACAATTGGCACACACAAAAAAAAAACAACAAAGCAAGAAAAAGGGGAAAAAAATTAAATAAAAATTATAAGAACCAGAGAAAACAATTTAAAAATTTTAACATAGTTAAAATAGTATGCGTGTGCCGTGGCAGCAAAAGGGCAAACGACTCAGCATATGCCTAGACCAAGTAAGGTGCTAGGCGCTGATTTTCAGTGATATATGGTTCAAGGTTCTTTCGCAGACGTCGGTGCAGCCACCACAGAAATCCTATCAAGATAGAATGGTGAAGTAGGCGTGACACGCGTGCCAACGATTTGCAATATATTGCATAAACTATCAAACGCTTATTCGTTTCACGCTGAGTCAAACACGGGTAAACATCGATATAAAATCTTCAAAAATGCCATATTGCGCGGTTTGTAACTGCATAATTGTATCTTCTCGCTAGAAACGTGACCGCGACGCATAAAGAGTGCGCGGGAGTATGTCCGAATATCGGCACGAGCGGAACTGACATAAACAAATGTCTTAACTGTTCTATTTTGATAGGATTTCTGTAGTATATCGGATTCGTTATGTCTCAGTGTTTTTTTAGATATGCATAAGGAAAATATGAAATATTTTAAGAAGTATCTTTTTCATTGGAACTGAACTGACACTGCACTAAAGGACCACTGATGTATAACTGTCGGAATACGGATACCTTTACTGCATTTGAAATATGACACATTATTCCTTCATCATCAGGTTATTTTTGTCTCCACTGCAGGAGCACAACCCTCTCTCATCTGCCGGAGACAGACGGAGGATTTGGCCTACACTCCCCGCGCTGGCCAGACGGGTTGGAGAGGCCTGACTGATGTTTCATAATGTATTCCCTCAGTCGCCTTGTACGACATCCACGGGAAGAGTTGGAGTGGTCCTATTCTACTCTACCGGAAACGGACTGAGGCGGTTCTTATAGGTCCGAATCAACCTCTCAGACCAGCGGGGCATCTATATCGTAATAAGTATAGTAAACAATAAATTGTACAGCAACACTCCACATAATGACCACCTCCCAGAATGGCCAAACCCACTTTCCAGAATGTCCACTTCCCAGAATGATTACTTTCCCAAATCATAATCATCACCAGAAATACATCCACTGCTGAACATGAGCTTCCCCAATAGAATGCCATTTTTGGTGGGCCGTCCACCGGGGGATATGCCATTATCACCACGCTTGGCAGGCGGATAAGTGATCGCAGTAATGATCTTAACATACACACACAGGAGAACGCTGCTGCGCTTCCCTGGTGCAATCTCTTATATTTCATTCCAGATTAATAGTCCTATGAAAACCAACGCTATTTGCGTCTCGGTAACATATACATGAAAGGGTCACCAGCAGCAAAAATAGGTTTGTATTACCAAGTAAACTTTGCGGTCCACTTAGGAACACCATCTATTGTGTATTTTGTTTTCGAGACGCAAATGCGTTTGTTTTCATAGGACTATTAATCTGGAATGAAATATAGTCGCCTTGACGACACCCACGGGAAGATTTGGGGTGGCCCTATTCTAAGCCGGGAACCACACGGCAAGCCCATTTTGCCCATTATGCACATGAAAGTATTTAATATGTTAGTGAACTTGATCAAAGCAGACAAACTGACAACTTTTGTAGTCATTATAGGACGAAACGATCTGGCTTAGATAATATACTTTTTCATCTTATCTTCTTCGGGAGCCAGGAAGACCTGGCGACATTTCGACCCTTCAGATATTTTGTGCCAAACCCCTGACCACCAACGGTGCCCCAAGCCGATTTGGTGGACTTCACATACGCCTTACAATTTCTTCCTTGGCATGTGCAAGTTTCCGGGAAAAGCCTGTAGTATTATATACCGTTCTTATTGAAATATACTTACTAAGGCTGGATAAGTTAAGATGGCGTGATGTGCAACCAGCAGCACCCTGGGGAGACTGCATACCAAGTTAATAAACATCTGGAAACCAAAGTAAAGAATGCTAAATGCAATCATCATCAGGTTATTTTTGTCTCCACTGCAGGAGCACAACCCTCTCGCATCTGCCGGAGACAGACGGAGGATTTGGCCTACTCCCCGCGCTGGCCAGACGGGTTGGGGAGGCCTGATTGATGTTTTATAATGTATTCCCTTAGTCGCCTTGTACGACATCCACGGGAAGAGTTGGAGTGGTCCTGTTCTATTCTTCCGAAAACCACACGGCAAATGCAATGTGCGTCATTTATTTTATCTATGCCCAAATATGAGACGCCATTGTTTTCGTGTCATTATTGAGGTAATCTAATAAAATATCTGTAATCCATACATTTATTGTAATAAAAAAACGTAGACGATACAAATACATAACGCCAAAGTCAAAGTCAAAATCATTTATTGCATATGAGTACACTTGGTACATTTATACACGTCATTATTTTTTATCGACTACCGCTTCCTAGGTGTTAGCGCTGTGAAGAAGAAACGGCGCAGCAAACTTCACGCAACACATCTTTTAAAAATCAAGTTTGTATACAATTAATAAAGATTTTGCGAAGATGAATTAACATTAGTACCAGGCATCTTTGTCATTCAAATAATTGTTTATTTTATAATGAGCTTTCTTACAAAGTTGTTTTTTTTACGTATTTATAAATTTTGATATATATTTCAGTAGTAAAAGCATGATTGCTTCAGAATGTACAATTAATGAACTTCAATGTAAAAACGATGAAAAAAATGCGATTTAACGAAATTTGAATGACAATGATGCCTTGTCGTAATGTTGCTACACACTTGATTTTAAAAGATGTCTTGATTAAAGTTTGCTGCGTCGTTTCTTCTTAACACAGCGCTGACGCCTAGGAGGCGGTAGTCGCAAAAAAATTACGTGTAGAAATGTACCAAGTGTACTCATCTGCACAGTGCCGGTTTGAGCACTACCAGCGCCCTGGGCGAGATTTCTACGGCGCCCTCTATCTTCTATCGAAACACAAGAAGAAAAGTTCTACGGCGCCCCTGCATATCTGGCGCCCTGGGCGGTTGACCCCCCCCCCCCCCCCCCCCCCCCTTCCCCTAAAGACCGCTATTGCATATGCAATAATTGATTCTGACTTTGACTTAGACATAGACTGAGTGAGTAATGTGCATATCTAGGTGGTTATTTTGAAGGTCAAAGAAGTATAATTATGCTCGGTGCAATTCAGATTGCGATATGTTAGGACTACATTTAGAGCTGTAGTGGGAGAGGGCGTCGAGGTCGGGGTCGTAGTCGAAGTCAGATTGAGAGTGAGTAGTCCACGCGAGCGGAGCCGCGGGCACAGCTAGTCTATACTTTAATATTATAAAGAGGTAAAGTTTGTGAGGTTGTAGCGGGTAATCTGTGGATCAACTGAACCGATTTTGAAAATTCTTTTACCAATAGAAAGCCACGTTATTTGTGTGTCATAGGCTATATATTAACCCGAAAAATTAGAAGATTTTTACCACCCAACTAAGTGGGCACGGGTCAGCTAGTAGTTTAATAATGGTTCAGTCACGCACGTCATCATCATCATCAGGTTATTTTTGTCTCCACTGCAGGAGCACAACCCTCTCTCATCTGCCGGAGACAGACGGAGGATTTGGCCTACACTACCCGCGCTGGCCAGACGGGTTGGGGAGGCCTGACTGATAAAAAAAACTATTTCAAATGGGTAAGGTTCTATCTAGATAAGGTTGCCTCTCTAAAATCTGTCAACGATGTCTTTCGTAACTTTCTGACTCTAGTATATATTATCTTTGCTTTCTGTAACCCCGGATTTTGAAGCTTACAACCCATGTCAACAGAGTATTTTTTTAAGTTACTCAGTAAATTTTAGATGACCTAAATACGTATTGGAAAGAAACAAAACAGAATCTTCGTATCGGCGGTGCTCCGGTGCGAGCAGTATTTTGAAAACATTAAAACCCGAATTACAAATGAAACCCCGCCCGCTCGGACGCTCCCCATACCATACGTAAACATAAATCAGAGCAACCTTATATCTAGATAATATTAGAATGGAGTGTAACAAGCGTAAATTTAAAAAAATGCTGAAAAATTATTTGTTGGAAAGCATTTAACTCTAAGCATTTAAGCATTTAAATCATATTTAATTATTAATTTCAATTAAACATAAGGAGACTATGATCCCCCACTCAAACCGTCTAGACGGTTTTGGGAGACAATTTTTGTAAGAAAATGTTTTATTTTATACGATTAATAAATTAAATAAATAAATAATAAAAATAATGCAGTTGTATAGAACTAGTAATGAACCTTGTTGATTTAGGTATAAATATTATCTTTGATAGAACTTTGTTGAGGGGAGTAGTTCACTCAACCGATACTAGATGTCGCTGTGCATTTTTAAAACGCGCTAACGTTTTGTGACCGTCATTGAATATATTCTTAGGCTGTTCCGCTAAAACTTTACAACAAACAGACAAACTTTCTTTGTACAGATTCGCAGTAGGTTAAAACTAGCTGTCCCGCGACTTTCGTTCGCTTGATTTTTTGGTAGTCCGCGAAGGACTTCATATAGTTATAGACAATATTATAGTTTATTTGATGCCTTTAGACGTCCACTGCTGGACGTAGGCCTTCCCCAATGAACGCCACCACACACGGTCCTCCGCATCCAGCATAATTTAGTGTTTAATAAAAACGTGAACTTCGCGTGCTGTAAATTGAACATCCCACTAATATCGTAAATGCAAAAGAAAGTTTGGATTTTTGGATGTTTGTTACTGAATCACTCGACGGATCGGGGTGAAAATTGGCACACATATAGGTTAGGTCCTGGAATAGGACATAGTTCCTACGAGAATACAAATTAATCGTTAAAAGCAGTGTGTAAATGTCGAAACCTAGCGGACGAAACCGCGGCCAAAAGCTAGTTAAATATATTTGCAAAAAAACATTGGGGTCGAAGGATAAGTAATAGAACATTAAGATCATTTTTGAAATTTGTGTCTGTTAGTTTGTGCACGCATCACGTAAAAACTACTGAACCGATTTTGATGGACTTTCTACAGAAACATAGGGCTTAACTCGTAGTAACATTCGTCTTTATTTCTTTACTCAATCAAAAGTTAAGTTTTTTTTTTGGTTTTCATCATTACCTACTACCTCATGTAGGTATGCAATATTATAACAAAGTATAATTACGTTCGGTGCAATTCAAATTGCGATGAGTTGGGACTACATTTGGGGCTGGAGTGATCGTGGGCGTGGGATTGGGAGTCTGAGTGGGAATGGAAGTGGGATAGGGCGCGGAAGCAGTCTTTTATGGAGCCCAATTTGATGACATGTCCTTTTTATTCCAGATTCCTGTAGTTTGAATCAATTCAAATGCGAGAGTAAAACTCCCGTGTGTCAAATATGCATAGTTTTTGAGAAATAAATAGTTGAAAATTGACTTTTTTTCCCCGAGAAATATAGAAAAAAATTCATAACTAATAAAAGGTTAAAATAATCATCATATCAACATCGTTGATTGATAAAACCACCAAGAATATTAATTCTCAAAAAAATTATTTCTCATAAACTGCATCAACACACGGGGGTTTTACCCCTAAAATATTTAATAATTTACCTGTGGGAATAAAACAAGCGCCCCCTCACACTTTAAAATAAAACTACGAGCTTTATTGCTTGATAAATGTTACTATGACATTAACGAATTCTTTGTAAATGATAGATAATTTATGTGAGACATATGGAATGACATTTTTATTTTTACTGTTTTAACTATTTTTTATTTGATTTTATTATTAACGTTACTTTGACATATGATGTAATTAATGTATTGGTCTTTTATATAGTACTTAAATAACCCAATAATTGTTGCACGCCAGAAATGGTAGAATGGTAGGCTTCCCTTCTACCATATAACAAAACGAATGTAATTAATTACCCATGTTACGCAATAAATACAATTTGAATTTACTCTCCAATTTGAATTGATTCAAAATTGAATAAAAAGGACATGTCACCTATTTGGGCTCCATAAAACACTGTGGGAACTGGGAACGAGAGCGGATTCTGTAGTTCAGCCCGACACGTGGCGTCGCGTCGCGTGTGGTAAATGTGTTTCTTACTTAACTCGGTACCCCATTGTCGTATAAATACAGCAAATGATATTCACCAGCAACTTCGGTGCAACGCCTGTGTCTCGCAGAGCATCGAGTAAAGTCCTGTATACGTACAAACACTCCTTTATACTCTTCATTGAATATTCCGTTCCATCTCGGCGCATATCTGCTGCCAAATTATTTTCCAACTGTTTTCTCAGAGACGTCATCCTGCCCCACAGCATCTCACACATACATATTCCGACCATGGCGCCTACCAAATTTCCAATTGACGTTATTTTCAGAGCGATTATATAAATGGGCAATTTGAGACCGCTAAATACGAAATAATACCCGATGAAGCCAAAGATTTGGGTAAAAAAAATCGACCATACTAATAGGCGAGTGATTTTTATATCACTTCCATGACGGACCCGAAAACCCATGATAGCATAATCAACGGTCTTCATTATTGCGTTAAACTTTGAGAAGTATTCTTCGTTAGTAAAATGCGATACCAAGACAATCGTCGCGTATTCCGTTGTGGTGAGTAAAATTCTTAACGAAGACAATTCGCCAACTCCAGTCAAAATTAAATAAAACAATATCGCAGGGCACCAAATACAGTACAAGCGAATTAGAATAGTAACAACTTTGTTTGAACTGAAGTTAAACTCGTTGTAGAATCCAAAGATAAGTTTCAAATACATGTAAAGTTTGACTCTTTGCTCGGTAGTGGGACGTCTTATAGTTGGTAACATTTTGTTGAAATATGACAATTGTACAGTGTTCAAGCTGCATTAAAAAGTATTGTACTTTTTTAATGTATTAAAAACCAAAAATAAACTAAATTACTTGTATCGATCGATTCGCAAGCACGATTAAAGTGTATGTTCATTCTATCTTTGCTCTAGATCTCTTACCCTTTTATAGACTTAAATGGTATATTCAATGCAGTTTTTATATTTTTAAACGTAGGTATAGTATTCTATTTTTGTTGTAATATTATTTTTGTTGTAAAATAATGACTTCTGACATATATTAACATTTTAATTTTAAATTGACATTAATGCAAATTATCAATAAAGTATTTGTAGTAAAATCCCACGATGTTCGGTTACCTTCGAGTTACCTAGACATCGTATTAATACGATATAGTTGACAACAAGCAAGTATCTGCTTATAATAATTAGCACAATCTATGTACTAGATTTTAGTCACAAAATAAGTCCCATTGACTTCTATTGGCCTCCAACCACTGTAGTTAAATCGTAGTTAACATAAGCTAAGCCTTTGATTGCAAATAAACATGTTTTGATTAGATTTTGATTGTCATTTTTATTATAGGTAGGTACTTATAGCCAATTATATTCGAAATCGAAGATCCATCAAACATTTGGACTAGTCGACTGCTTACAAATATTTCGCTGTTCGCTCTGTGATGCTGTTTGTAACAAACCCGTTCGACGTGGTGGGTAGGTAAAAAATTTCATAACATGTTAGGTCGCATGTCTCGTAGTAACTATGGCCTGGTTGATTCTGCTAGCCCCAACGATCTCTATGTACTACTAGATAGAGCGTTCCAAACAATCGCTCTGTTCCACGCAAGTAGCCACAACTCTTTCATATTCACTTTGAAACTTGTGCAGTTACTCAGAACATTTAATTATTTACTAAAAATTGACATTATTTAACCGTAGCGTCAATATTTAGTAATAATTAAATGTTCTGCGTAGTAACTGCACAAGTTTCATTGTGAATGTGAAAGAGTTGTGGCTACTTGCGTGGAACAGAGCGATTGTTTGGGACGCTCCATCTAGTAGTACATAGAGATCGTTGGCTAGCCCCAAAAGTTTCGGTCGCAAACGGTAGTAACTAAAGGGGCAAATGACTTGCCCATAGGAAGTGAGTAATGACTTAGAACGAGTTCAATTTCAAAGACATGAATCATGTTAAACTTTATTGTGAACTAAATTTCAGTCGTTGCGTACAATAAAGATTTATTTCTAAATGACATTCCAAACCAAGTCATACCAAAACCAACACTTTGCATCTCGGTAAGATGTAGATGAAAGGGTCACCAGCAGCAAAAACAAGTTGGTATTACCATGTACACTTTGCGGTCCACTTAGGAACACCATCTATTATTTATTTTGTTTTCGAGACGCAAATGCGTTTGTTTTCATATCGTCAGTGGAAAGGTAAAAACGCCAAAGCGCCAGTTTGACAGCTTTACAGGAGAGTTTTAAAAGTTTTTTTTTTCGGGAAAAATTAATATCCCGTTTTCTATGAGTATTTTTATGTAACTTAAAAAAATTTGATTGTACAAAGGGCCCGATTCTGAAGTTTGCACACATTTAAAATTTGAAAGCGCTAAAATAGGTTTCGTCTTTATCTTCATAATACTGTGTGACAAGGATAGCAACAGTTTTAGTGCTGTAAAAATTTTACATTTTGCCTTCAGAATCGAGCCCAATAACTGCTTAATTATGTACAACAAAGAATCATTATAGCTCTTTTATTTTACGAGATAGATGTCGCTCTAGCGAAAATCACCTGAAAATATAAAAAAATGTTAGTCAGGTAAAAAACGCTAAACATATACATAGACAGATGGACGCAGAAAAAAATACAGTCGAATGGCATATATAACTCATTTTCGACCAATGTGTCGTTTTAGCGTTTTTATCTTTCCACTGACGATATAATATATAGATGTTACATTCCCCTAAAACAAATTTATGGGAACGAATGCCATAATATTCTTATATGATTAATCTATTAGCATTTTCGTAAAGTTTTCGAAGTCATAAAAAAAGTAGGTCTAATCATTGCGATGTTTGATATAAAAGCTGAAAATGATTGTAAATTTAAAATTACACAGAAGGCGAATGCGTGGCGGAGGCGAGGCGATAGCGATACACTTCATACAAAACCCCGCTTCCTTTGGCGTTACTCTCTGTGGTCTCATACTAAATCGAACAATACAAAAAAGAAGCACGCCTCCGCCACGCGTTCGATTTCTGTCTTTTTGTCGTTTGCTTGAATAAGATTAGTGGTTATAAGAAATCTGTAGACAACTTTGGAGGAAACAGCCTCGCAGAAAACTAACAAAAATCCTTTTTATAGTAGTTAACAAATAAATTGACTATTCGGATTTGGGACAGTTGAATGTTTACATCAAGATACAAAACTATTCATTACTTTTTTATATATAGTGACAGATACAAAACTATTCATTACTTTTTATATATAGGGACAGATACAAAACTATTCATTACTTTTTTATACATATATAGTGACAGGCATCTATTAGGGTACAGATACACAAGCTATTAGTAGCACGAGAGCATGCTAATTCGAGCTAATGCTACCTACTAGCATGTGTATACAGCACATGCTAGTAATGAGCATGCTAATTTAGAGCATGCTATCTGTGGTTGGATGGGGATGTGCTAGTAGCACGTGAACGTGTTTGCTTATTGGCATGCTAGTACTGAATAGTTTTGTCGAGTTCATTTTGCAAGACCCTGCTAATAATAGAACGTTGATCACTCGGTTCACTTATAGGAGTATAATTTTTAACTTCGTAGAGCGTATACTCATTCATTTTAACGGAAAATCCTGAAGATGTGTATTTGGTACAATGTTTTTTTTTCAGGTAGCATTTTTATAAATAGCATTGCTAGGTCTAAGCAAATGCTCATTAGTAGCATGCTCATGGCAAGTGACTTGCCATGAGCATGCTACTAATGAGCATTTGCGCACCTTTACAAAGGTAGATCGGGTACAACCAGTGTTGCCAGCCCTAGAGAGTTTCCGTGTTTGCTAATACAAATGACCAAAACTGCTATAATCGTCCCATTTCCATTATATTTTTCATACAAATCTCTATTAATTCTAATAACAATGAATAGTTTTGTATTTCATATGCATCATTTAATTCTAACACTGATTTAAACACTAATACAATGTGCCCAACTAGTACGCTGGTGAAATATGCAAGCATTATACAGCTTATAGGTCCAGAGTGGGGGTATATCAGTGCTAGTACTCCTCTAACACTGTTACACCCCCACTATGGAACTTTTTTATTTTTTATTTCATCATCATCAGCCTATATACGCCCACTGCTGAACATAAGCTTCCCTAATAGAATGATTCATTTCATTCATTAAGAGATTTGCCATAATCACCTCGCTTGGCAGACGGATTGGTGATCGCAGTAATGATCTTAATATACACAGGAGAATGCTGCTGCTCATCCCTGGTGCAATCCCTTAGTCGCCTTGACAACACCCACGGGAAGATTTGGGGTGGCCCTATTCTAAGCCGGGAATAACACTGTTTATTTATTTAACATTAATAAGAAAAAACATCAACTCATACATAATAAACCGCTGGGATAAACGAGTTCTCGAGTGGAGACCGCGACTGGGCAAGCGTAGTGTGGGACGCCCCCTGGCTAGATGGAGCGACGATCTGCGTAAGGCGGCTGGCTGAGATGAGAATAGCCGAGGATCGGGTTTAGTGGCGCGCCTTGGGAGAGGCCTATGTCCAGCAGTGGGCTCTTACAGGCTGATGATGATGATGAATAAACCTCTTGGGTTTGTCCTATGTGCGGTGAGGTCGCTCGGTCACAGCGGGCCATGCTAACGCTTGTTGTACGTTATAAAAAAATTTAAGTAAAAATTGTACATTATTTTATCCCTTTTACCATATTAGAATGACAAGTAAAATTGAATATTTTAAGATGTAAAAGTGAAATAAATAAATCTAATCGAATCTAACCGTGTGGTTCCCGGCTTAGAATAGGGTCACCCCTATCTTTCCCGTGGGTGTCGTCAAGACGACTAAGGGATTGCACCAGGGACGGGCAGCAGCGTTCTCCTGTGTGTGTATGTTAAGATCATTACTGCGATCACCAATCCGCCTGCCAAGCGTGGTGATTATGGCAAATCCCCCAATGGACATCTAACCAAAAGTGGTATTTTATTTGGGAGGCCATGTCCAGCAGTGGACGTATTTAGGCTGATGATAATGAATCTAATCTAACAGTGCAGATGACCAATTTATAAATGTATCTATGAAACCTTGAATTGTACTTATACAATAATCTATTCATATTTTTTTGTTTTCCGCTACTGAAGGTAGGTTTTATAACTGTTTTTTAATTACATTTTTGTATTTATAGCTTAAGGCTGCATATTTTTCCAGCGGGCGAAGGAAATCCACTTTACGACATTAGATTACGCAGTGGCGATACATCGTCTCTGCCTACCCCTCTGGGACCAAGGCGTGAGCATTATGTATGTTTATTTCGCCAGTGTGCTAGTTGGGTGACGTTATCCTAATAATTAAATTTAAAATAACCTAGTCAGTATTGAAAACAGATCAAGCAACGCTTAATTTAATAACTGCTTGGTAAACAATGCCTTAACAAATTTACGTTAATAATAAATCAAAAATCACAGTTACGAAACTTAATAACATTTAACATTGTGCCAAACGGAAACAAAACGTAATATTTGATAAAGTTGTTTTATAAACTTTGTTTACCAACAGACTAACAATAATATGGCTCTTTTTAGGGTTCCGTACTTCAAAAGGAACCCTTATAGGATCACTTCGTTGTCTGTCTGTCAAGACCCTTTTTTTTAAAGCAGCACCAGCGTTTTTTTATTATTAACAACTTTGGGCCACACTAATGCCCGAAGGCGACTGCGTGGCGGAGGCGTGGCGGTATACTTCATACAAATCCCGCTTCCCTTGGCGGCGCTCTGTGTGAAATGTCTCATACTAAATCGAACAATACAAAAAACCGGAGCACGCCTCCGCCTCGCGTTCGCTTTCTGTGTGTTTCCGGCTTAAGACCTAGATCAAACTCGTATCGATTCTGGCCACTAGATTTGCCACCACTGGTGGGCAATGAGAAAAAAGCTGCATTCGCCTCCACTGGGAGAAAATGGGGATTGTTAAGGTAACAACTTTAATAGTTTATTGAGAATATGTAAAGGAACTACTGGAACTTTTCTCTCTCGGTAGTTCCTAAAAGGAACTTCTGAGACTTTAGACTCTCAATAGTTCTTCAAAGGAACTTCTGAGACTTTTTCTTTCTCAATATTTCCTCAAACTAACTTCTGAGATTTTTTCTCCCAGTAGTTCCTCAAAGGAACTTCTGATACTTTTTCTCCCAGTAGTTCCTCAAAGGAACTTCTGAGACTTTTTCTCCCGGTAGTTCCTCAAAGGAACTTCTGAGACTTTTTCTCCCGGTAGTTCCTCAAAGGAACTTCTGATACTTTTTCTCCCAGTAGTTTCTCAAAGGAATTTCCGAGACTTTTTCTCCCGGTAGTTCCTCAAATGAACTTATGATACTTTTTCTCCCGGTAGTTCCTCAAATGAACTTATGATACTTTTTCTCCCGGTAGTTCCTCAAAGAAACTACTGGGATTTTTTCTCATTTGGGAATTTAAAAAAATGGTCTATGTTGTATGTCTTATTTAGTACAGAATCTCAAAAATGTAGTTTGACTATGTTGTGTCTTTTTTAGTACAGAATCTCAAAAATATAGTTGTACTATGTTGTGTGTCTTTTTAATACAGAATCTCAACAATATACTTTGTTGAACTCGGCTATGTCATTTTAATACAGCATCTCAAAAATATAATTGGATCAGAAAACATAGTTACATACAATGGCAGGGGGGGGGGGATATCCTAAAAAGTGTAGAAACTCTAAATAAAACTATTTTGAAAAAAAAAAAACATTTCCGTATAACGTAACCGTAATATGGAATTTAATGATTTTTTTTCAAGCTAGAGTTAGGCTGTATTACTGCTGTATTGCTATCAAAGGGTATGTGAAAGGAGAATGCCCAAAATTGTATGGGAGTTTGCCCTTGAACTTTAAACCTTGCGTCTGGATCAAATTGTCGTCACAATACAGGCAAAATACTCAGGATCATTATAAAAAGAAAATCGTTTAAATATTTAGTGGGAAAATTCAATAATCTTACTTGGAATAAAATCTTCGTTGGCATGCAGTTTTCACAAAACCGTGGGTATATAGCCACGATTAACCGCTCCAGATATTCATGTCATAGTGTTGTTATTAGTCGACGACGGTATATTGCATTCGACACTACATTAGGCTCGTTAAAATACATTTTTTCACCCAAATACACAATGTAAACAAATGGACCAAAACAAGTGTTGAAATCATATCGGATATGACGTCACAGTACGAAACCATAGTGCATATCAATAGTGAGGTTCAACTACATCGATTTAACAAATTGAATAATCGATATTTCGGTTACGTAACAATACTTTCATAAATATCTTTTAAGAAAGTGTGTATCACTTTAAATCAGTACAAATAGTGTATTTCCAGTCAGTAAATGAAAAATATGATGGGTGGATTATCGCGCTAGTAACTGAAAGGTAGTATCAAATATTGTTGAAAAATATCGATTATAACTATATATCGATTTTAATTCTGCTTTCACTACACTAGTTGAAAAGATGCCGGTCGGCCGGCGGAAATCAATCAACGTTTATATTATATGTTATTTTTAAACTCCCTATTCCATTGGCTTTAAAAAAAATTTGAAGGAATTCATAATTCAGACCAATATTTTTGGTACATGAATGGTGAAGACGCATCTTAGGCCCACTTTTGGGCATTCTCCTTTTACAGTAGCCGCGATTTCAAGAATTTTTCAAAATGGCCGACAGTAAGTATGCCAGAAAAGGTAGATGGCCTTTCAAGGGGACACGACGGCAAAATCAAAGTCATCTCTATTTCGCCATTCGGATTCATCAGTGTTGCCTGATGACTATATTTATTTTATATTATTATTACCAATATTGTGCCCTAGTGTTTCACATATCTATATTTATATGATAATGATGATTCCACCAGAAGTGGCGAAACGAAAACAACGTCTCTTTGCGTCTCTGAAACAAAATAAACAACAGTTGGTGTTCTCAAGTGGACCGCAAAGTTTACGCAGTGACACAAACTTGTTTTTACTGCTGTTATCTTTCATGTACAAGTATATTTTGTTTCCGAGACGCAAATACATATTTGTTATATACATATTAGGTCAGTGAGCCCCAAGTCAAAATCAACAAAAGGAAACTTACAACTACATTAATTCTATCCCTGCGATGGATGAATTTAATTCGGCGTGTTCATTTTCTTGAACTCGCCGCTCATGTTCCTACGTCCTGGAAATATAAGTTTTCTTTTAAAAATGCATATTCGACAATTTAACCGAATATTCAGCTATACTAAATAATGCAAGCTAGATTAGCAGGCGGAAGGGTCTAACGCCATCCTGCAAGCTTAACGTAAACATGCTGTGACTTGTAGTCGATAAAACTCATATTCGTATGTATGTATATAGAAAGAAAAAAAGAAAGAAAGAAAAAGTATTTATTCACTAACACAACAAATTTAACATTATATATACGCATTCAATGGGCCCGATTCTGAAGGCACACATTTAAAGTTTGACAGGACTAAAATTAGTTTCGTCTTTATCTTTATAATGCTGTGTGACAGAGATAGCATCATTTTTAGAGCTGTCAAAATTTAACGTTGTGCCTTCAGAATCTGGCCCAATTATCATTATTATAAAAATTATTAATTAAATTACATCAAATTATAACATATCTTAAAATTAAGGGGAGGACGATGCTTTGCAAGTGAGAGGTCCCCAACTCAGCGAAGTGCTGCACCCGGGAGGAGCCTGAGGTGTAGGGTGTCACTGAGTGTTGTGTAGGTGTGTGGGATGTGTGTAGTATGTGTGTTAGAGTAATAATGTGGATATATATAAATATAATATACAATATTGTAAATACTGCATTATTTATAAATATTTTAAATATTCCGTCTTTAAAAAGGCAACAGCACTATTTATAAACTTAAATTTCAATAAATACCATACAAAATTTTAGCCTATGTGTTAAATCGCTAGACCAAAATTAATTTCTGAACGAACCATCGCCCAGTTCATCGCCAAAAGGTGGTGTTCGAAACTCGAATCACTTACGCAAAAAAGCGATTTTGCTGCGAGTTTTTACGCATCAAAAGCTGGAGAGGTGAAAATGAATATTATATTCTAATACATTACTTACCTCGTCCAGCGCCAGAGGAGAGCGGCGGAAAATCAAGTTCGCTGACCAAGGGCGCCGGCGCCAGGCGTACTGGCGTGTCTAGAAATATACAGAAACTTAATTACTTAAGTTAAGTACTTCAGGCGACAGCGGTTTATTTAATTAAATAGATTCATTTATTCACTGATACAACACAAATTCACAAACAGACACAATTAACTTCTACTGCTGTTTTCACGTCTACGTTGGGAGCACGCGAGAGATATTATTTATAACATCATCTGACGTCCACAGCTGGACATAGACTACCGATATATGTGGCGACATATGTGGCCCGCCCACTGGCACTTCAGCTTACTGATCATTTCGGCTATGTAGGTGACCTTCGTTCTTCATCGGACTCATTACGAATTTACCTCAAAGACACCCTGAGCATACTCGCTGAGCGACTTGGAACTTGTGCATTAAGCCCACTGTCTTACATACATACATAATGCTCACGCCTTAGTCCCAGAGGAGTAGGCAGAGACGATGTATCGCCACTTTACGCAATCTAATGTCGCAAAGTGGCTTTCCTTCGCTCGCTTTTGGCCCCGTGATACCCTCTTGACGTGATGTGTTGCGAACAACATCGCCGCCTTGTTGGGGTACCACGACTAGCTAGAGAAATAATTGTCCACCTCATCAGAGCCCCGCGTGATTCGGTAAGGCTTCACTGTCTTACGTTTCTTTAATAACGCATATTCAAAAATCACTTACAATCAATCGGCATGCGCAGTGGAGGATTCGATCTTTTCTTCGTAACTGAACCTGAAATTACACGCAAAATTGTAGTTAATTTCTTTTTATTACGTATATACATTACTAGCTGTTGCCAGCGACTTCATCGGCGTGGACAACTTAACATCATAAATTATTATTTCCCGTAGGAATTAAATGTTTTTTCGGGATAAAAACTATCCTATGTCCTATTCCAGGACCTAACCTATATGTGTGCCAAGTTTCATCCCGATCCGTCCAGTGGTTGAAGCGTGATTGAGTAACAAACATCCAAATGTCAAAACTTTCGCATTTATAATATTAGTAGGATACATACGCTTGTCTAATCCCAAACTAGGATTTTCTCCTGTGCTATGGGAATTAAAGAAGAATTGGATAATCCACAAATATACCATCCAGACCGGGACCAACTTGTACAAATTGTACGAAGCTGTCTTTCCCCAGTGGGAATCGAACCCACGACCTCTGGGGCTCGAGTACAATGACCAAGCCACTAGGCCAACGAGGCGGTCAAATACATTCATCATCAGCCTAAATACGTCCACTGCTGAACATAAGCCTCCCCAATAGAAGGACACTTTTGGTGGGCTGTCCATTGGGGGATTTGCAGTCATCATCAGGTTATTGTTGTCTCCACTGCAGGAGCACAACCCTCTCTCATATGCCGGACACAGACGGAGGATTTGGCCTACACTGCCCGGCTGGCCAGACGGGTTGGGGAGGCCTGATTGATGTTTTATAATGTATTCCCTCAGTCGCCTTGTACGACATCCACGGGAAGAGTTGGAGTGGTCCTATTCTACTCTACCGGAAACCACACGGCAAAGTAAATAAGTAAAAAATAGGATTTGCAATAACCACCACGAAAGGCAGGATTGGTGATCGCAGTAATGACTTTAAAATACACAGGAGAACGCTGCTGACCGTCCCTTAGTCGCCTTGTACGACATCCACGGGAAGAGTTGGAGTGGTCCGATTCTACTCTACCGGAAACCACACGGCAAACATCAATCAGGCCTCCCCAACCCGTCTGGCCAGCGCGGGGAGTGTAGGCCAAATCCTCCGTCTGTCTCCGGCAGATGAGAGAGGGTTGTGCTCCTGCAGTGGAGACAAAAATAACCTGATGATGAGTTGATCATTATTTTTTTCAGACCGGGTAAGGTACTGTCCACTTAAGTAACATCGGGGAGATGGGAGACTAGTTGTGGTCCCACAGGAAGATTGAGGACACCAGATTGCCAGGTGAGGTTGTGAAGTGAGTATGCTAGCTGACGTTCCCCAGCAGGTGGTGTAGACACTCACTTGCGGCGTCGCTGCAAGTGCTATGCGTGTCGTCGTCGGTGGCATTGCCCGAGGGCCCCGCCCCGCCCCACCCGCGGCCCGCCACCCGCGAGCTCGTCACCGTGCGCTTCTGCTCCTTGAACGACAGGATGCTCTGCCGACGGGAAACAACACTTTTTTTTTAGTATTTTACGGCCCTGGAAACAGTAATTTTTAGCCGTCATTTTCCAGTGATGCAAGGATTTCTTTTGTTAATTCGCTTCAAGTACAATTTGACAAACTAACAAACACCAGGGTTGGTATGACAGTTTGTCAAATTGTAGGTGTGCGAGTTAATATAACTCACATGAAAGTAGTTATTGAATATAATATAATATATATAATATATTCCCCGCAGAAGATATAGAGACCATTTTTATCTTGCAAAATAGAGCAGTTAGGGCAATCTATAATCTGCGTTGTAGAGACTCATTAAGAGAAAAGTTTAAAGAAATAAGCATATTAACAGTAGCTGGTCAATTCATTTTAGATAATATTTTATATGTCAGAAAAAATGTATCTCTCTTTTTGAGGCACTGTGACAATAATAGTTATAATACAAGAAATAAAAATAAACTTGTTTTACCAGGGTTAAGACTAAGTAAGGTCAGCAAATCGTTCACGGGGCAATGTATACGCTTCTACAACAAACTACCAGAGGAAATCTTAAATATGACGGACAGAAAGTTAGATTCACATTAAAAAACAACTTTGTAAGAAAGCCTATTATAAAATAAACGATTATTTGAATGACAAAGATGCCTGATACTAATTTTAATTCAGCTTCGCAAAATCTTTATTAATTGTATGCAAACTTGATTTTTAAAAGATGTGTTGCGTGAAGTTTGCTGCGCCGTTTCTTCTTCACAGCGCTAACACCTAGGAAGCGGTAGTCGATAAAAAAAAATGACGTGTATAAATGTACCAAATGCAATAAATGATTTTGACTTTGACTTTGACCCGCTATAGGTACATATAAAGTAAGAGAGCAATTTCTGCTAACAAACTGTATTATAGTTTGGCGGAGTTATTGTATATATATTTTTTGGAGAGATGAATAAGTGATTTTATTATTATTAAGTGAGAGTTAAGAGAGAGAGAATGACTTGTTGTAGTGCGATAATCATCAGGTTATTTCTTGTCTCCACTGCAGGAGCACAACCCTCTCTGATCTGCCGGAGACAGACGGAGGATTTGGCCTACACTCCCCGCGCTGGCCAGACGGGTTGGGGAGGCCTGATTGACGTTTTATAATGTATTCCCTTAGTCGCCTTGTACGACATTCACGGGAAGAGTTGGAGTGGTCCTATTCTACTCTACCGGAAACCACACGGCAGTGCGATCAGGATAAGGAAATGAATTGTTATCAATGAGTGTAGTTACTGACGGCCAAGTCGAAGTCCTTGGGCGCGTGCCGGCCGGGCTGCTGGCGCACGCCCGCCAGGTGGCAGCAGCTGTCCAGCACGGTGAAGGCCCAGCGCGCCGCGCGGGACTTGCTGCACTCCACGGACTTCTCGCCCAGCTCGTGCATCTACGACATTACAATAGAATACTAAAGTACATAAGGAAACGTACCCATACTACACGACCCGTTCAGGGGGGGAGGGGGTCTTCAAAGTACCACGCTTGTTACAGGGGGGTTAGGTTTTCGTCACGCAGTCAATAAGCTCTAGGCAAATCTCGCGCTTTTTCAAGCTATATACAAATATGGCGCGCAACATTTAGCGCTTTTTAAACCACAGGTGGCAACACTGACGCACAAATCGTCAGCTGATTGAAAACCGACAGTTTTTTCTTCTCGATAATATTTTTTTCACTTGTAATTATAGCAATGCACACACTCTTGGCGTCACGCGGCAAGCGCCGTATTAATAAAGACAAATATGAGCAATTTTTTTTCTTTTAACTACTGTTTGCAAAAGTTGGTTTAAAACCATATTTATGCATTACTAACCAGAGCAAAGTGAAAACCAGAGGGGGAGGGGTCTAAGCATATACTACGAGTGGTCATCGAGGGGGGAAGGGGGTAAAATTTTTTTCCCACCCGTGTGCATTCCCACAGAATGTGATGAGCGGTTTGATCCGACTCACCACACCCACAATCGGGAGATGCGACCAGCTTCGTGGAGTTAAGCTTGGCCCTCAAGTAAGTTACGTCACCTCGCAGCCTAGCTCAGGCGTGTACTTGAACTGGTCCTTCCTGAGCTGCGCGAGCGCCAGCGACTCCCTGGGGAAGCCTTCCTTGTTGTCCGTCTTGAGGGAGTTGGTCAGCGTGAAGAACAGAGTGTCCAGCTTGTAGATGCGGAACAGAGTTTCGTCCTCAGCTACACGCCGGTGAAACATCATTAAGTTTTACTACTTATTTATTTTAATATTTATTGCTAGTTATTTCAAAGGCTAGCGGAAATGGATGGTGGTAGGGGAGGGGTAGGTAGCAGTGGGAACGGTAGGAGCGGGGAGATGGGAGGGATAGGGGCGGGGAAGGGGTGGAGGGTGGAGAAAAACTAGAGAGAATATTTTCAATGTATAACCAGTTAAATAGATTTCATTTTTATACCAAAGACAATATATTATTACTAGGTAGCAAATACATAATAATTTGTGATTTTAAGTTGTCCACGTGGACGAAGTCGCGGGCAGCAGCTAATATAATAAATAAAAACGTAAACTTCTCGTGTCTCGTGAACTCTCGTGACATTGAAAATATTACCGGTCTAAGGAGAAGTTAAGATCATTTTTGAAATGTTTGTTTGTTTATGCACGCATCACGTAAAAACTACTGAACCAATTCTAATAGAGTTTTCATAAACTATAGGGCTTTATTTGTAGTACATTTAGTCTTTATTTCATTGCAATCGGCTTACTCAATCAAAAGTTATGAGAATTTTTGGTAATCGAAATCTCACTCGAGTAAGTTTTTGTCTGAATTCGGATTTTGATGAGTTAAGCATTTGGAGCAAGGTGGCAGTGGCAGTTGGAGTAGAGTGAGCAGGGAAAGGGAGGGAGAACAGTCTCTAGAAGTGAACAGATCATAATCAGCCTAAATACATCCACTGCTGTACATATAAGCCTCACCAATAGAATTCCACTTTTGGCGGGCTGTCCATTGGGGGATTTGCCATAATCACCACGCTTGGCAGGACGATTGGTGATCTCAGTGTGACAATGAGTGGGCATCCGATACCTACGATCCCACCATAATGTCAAACTACCCTCCTGTCCCGTACCGCGCCGCGAGCGAATACGACACGATTACGGACTGCAGTGATTGTAACGATTGTGAATTCCTAGTTTTCTAGTGACTCTAGCCACCGTCGACACTGGCTAGATCATCGTATATGGACAATAACGGGCCCGTACGTCGAAGGAGCTGCGACAATAGCTGTGAGTACCTCATCTCCTTTGTGACCCCTACACCATTCATTGTCACAGCGTAGGGATCTAAATATAGACAGGAGAACGCTGCTACCCGTCCCTGATAGAGTCCCTTAGAAGACGCAACACTTACTCCATCAAATTTACAATTTTACTGTTGGCTTGCAATCTAAATGCAGTACATCTATAACTATATACCCACCTGCTCTAGAGCACATTTGCTGAACAAAGTTCGAAACCTGCGCGACCTTCTCCGGCATCGTGAAAATCGGCGGCAAAGTCTTCATATTGCTGTCCTTCTGCTTCAGGTAGTCGATAATATTGGCCAGGATCTCCATTAAGTTGCTCCGGGGTCGGCTTCTGTCGGGCATCTCTAGCCCGAACTCCTCGCAGCCAAGCTTCACGTCGTATCCGTACCCGATTGGGATGCACTCTGGAACGATAACCATTGTGAGCTCATTGAGAAAGACATTTTTACAGACTGAATTTGTGATTATTTAATACATACATACACTAGCTGTTGCCCGCGACCTCGTCCGCGTGGAAAACTTAACATTACAAATTATCATGTATTTCCCATAGGAATGAGATGTTTTTTCGGGATAAAAACTGTCCTCTGTCCTATTCCAGAACCTAATGTAGCGTGAAAGACATATTTTATCTACTTTAATTACCAGAAGCGATAAAAGTATATATTTTCATTTAGGAATCAATTTATTACTACCAAATGTGCATTTTTAAAATAAATTATCAATTTTTATTGTAGTTATGGTCAACTATTTTGGCTATAATGCCTTACACATAAGATATAGATATATATTGTGGCGGGCTTTTTTGTAGGACTATTTAAGATAAATATTTCCATCATACATTACATATGTGTAACTCTAGCGGTTTTGGCAGCGCACGCCAGAATAGCTCGCAGATGGTAGATTTTTTCCTACTTACTTGATATTTTGGACAATTCACACAATATCTTTATAAATTGTAGCCTATGTGTTATTCTGATGTATAAGCTATATTATTGTAAAGTTTCATTAAAATCCATTCAGTAGTTTTTACGTGAAAGAGTAACAAACATCCACCCATACTTACAAACTTTCGCGTTTATAATATTAGTAGGATAATGCTAATGCCTTGGTCCCAGAGGGGTAGGGTGCGATGGATCGCATCTTTGCGCTAGAATATAATAATAATAATAATAATAAAATCGTAAACTTCGCGTGTCTGTACAATGAAGATATTTGCAAAAAAAATTTAGGGGTCTAAGGATAATAGAACAAACACATTTCGATCATTTTATTTGTTTTAATTTTTGTCTGTTTATCTGTTTGTTTGTGCACGCATCACTTAAAAACTACTGAACTGATTTAGATGGACTTTTCACAGAAACATAATGCTTAATTCGGTGTAACATATAGGCCTTATTTTATTGCAATCGGCCCGGTCAATCAAAAGTTATGCGAATTAATAGTTTTCGAAAACTCGCATACAACAAAGTGTAGGGTGTCAATGCACGACGGAATTCGTGAGCGACAGCGGGAGCGGGCGGGTATGGTACTAATGTAATGTACGTGAGTTTTTGAAAACTATAAATTCGCATAAGTTTTGATTGAGGAGCTGGATCTGGACCTGGAGCGGGAGCGGGAGCTGAAGTGGGAATGGAGCGTATTCTGTAGTCCACGCGAGCGGAGCCGCGGGCACAGCTAGTAATAAATATTATTCTTCTCTCACCTGGGTTGATAACAACGTGATAGTTATCTTGTATCCCATGTTCCAGGTTGAACCGCAGCACCGTGCACTCACCAACCATATAGTCTTCATTTGTCTTGCAGTAGCAGTTCACGTCCATCAGGTATATATCGTCAGTTGTAATGCCTGAAAACGTACATACAAATTCAATGCAAGCCAAATTGAATCCTACGCGCATGGACGCCGAAACGCTAAATCACGCAAAATTGACAGTCGTACGGGATTCGCTTGGGTGCCCCGGCAATCGTGGCCATTCATATTTTAAGTGTGGAGTAAGACAGGCCTGGCACAGCTCATCTATACTATCTATACTAATATTATAAAGAGGTAAAGTTTGTGTGTTTGTAGAGGTAATCTCTGGATCTACTGAACCGATTTTGAAAATTCTTTTACCAATAAAAAGCCACGTTATTTGTGAGTGTATATATTATCCCGAAAATGAAAAACTTTTTCGTAGTAGTCGGATTTGCAAAGTCAGAGAAAAAATGGTCGAACGAAAATGTTTCTTACGAACGCTGCCTTAACGATGAGAGATATATGATTGCAATCAAGAGAAAAGTTGTAGAGCTTGATAATGCCTACAAAAAAGTCAGCGACAGCATATGTCTAACTTTTATATTTAAGTCACAAAAAGTAGTTTTTTATATTAAAAAAATAATTTAAATCGTTATGTCATGTTTATTGGTCACATTATCAACAATTATGAATTATTATCAAAATAAGAAAATGATCGTCTCAAAGTGTCTAAAACAAAAGACTTTTCCCTTTTACTGCATGTAATTTGGACGAATGGTTAAAGAGATAATACGACATAGGTATGGAACCGCGACGGTGTCGTAATCTATTGAGTGATATTTCTATTAGACGGCACCACGTCAATCTACAGCACCGTAGACCACATCCACACATAGCGGCAGGTTATACAGAAGACCGAAGGTTTTATTATTAAAATAATAAAAAAAAATTTAACATAAAAATCAAAAATCAAAATCAAAATATTTATTTTCAAAATTGGAATACATTATTCTCTTTTTGACGTCAAATTCTGCCTAAAACTACTCCACTTCCACCTGTATAACCGAGGGGAAGAAGTGGCAACAAATCCAACGGCACACCTTTGATTTATGTTATTCATTACAATAATATTTTCATAAAACACACACTATATTTCATTCCAGATTCATAGTCCTATGAAAACCAACGCTATTTACGTCTCGGTAACATATACATGAAAGGGTCACCAGCAGCAAAAACAGGTTTGTATTACCATGTAAACTTTGCAGTCCACTTAGGAACACCATCTATTGTGTATTTTGTTTTCGAGACGCAAATGCGTTTGTTTTCATAGGACTATTAATCTGGAATGAAATATACATTATGTTACTCGAAAAATTGCTTTGTATTATTTTTGTGTGTAATGTATTCCTTTACTGTTTTTCAATTACCCGACTTATTACGAATTATCTCACTCACTCGACAATAATTAAATATAAATTCATCTCATTTACACAATTAATATTATTATACTATGGATCTGGTTTCTTTGTCTACAGTACATTTTCATCACAAACAAGGATACAGAAGGTTTGTGTATTATCAGAGCCGTGGTAGCCGGTTGGTTGTGCACTCGCCTCACGTTCATGAGGTCGTGGGTTCAAACCCCGCCCGTACCAATGAGTTTTACGAAACTTAAGTACGGTTTATTTATAATACCACAGGCTTTTCGGTGAAGGAAAACATCGTAAGGAAACCTGCATATGCCGAAGAAGAAATTCTGAGGCGTATGTGAAGTCCACCAAATCGGCTTGGGGCACCGTTGGTGGTCAGGGGTTTGGCACAAAAGATCCTGAAGGGTCGAAGTGTCGCCAGGTCTTCCTGGCCCCCTAAGAAGATAAGATAGTGTATTATCAATCACATTGTTTGGCTCCCTCATTTAGTGGGTTGGTCATTGAACTCAAGCGCTAGAGGTCTTGATTGATTCCCACTAGGGACAGACAACTTTCTATAAGTTGGGTCTGATCTGGATATTTGTGAATTGTATTTGTCCTTGTCTAATTCTCATAGTATTGGAAAAGAAAACTAGTTTGCAATTGGAATTACACAAGTATATTGCCCTCAGCATTTGTATGATGTAATTGTGATGAAAAATGTAATGGAAGGCTAATTATTATTTCGAGATTCTAAGTTATGGTCTCGTCTGGCCAGCAAAATCAAAATGGCCAGACGGACTTCCTCCGGCTGAGGAGTCCAAGCGGCAGGAGGCCAGGGCGACAGCGAGAGAAACCGAGGACAATCCGGGCGGTGTCCAGCAGCACCGCCGGAAGTGAACGCACGCGGAGTTCCAATTGCCTCAGGAATTAACCTGTTCTCAGAGGACTATAGTGACGATTTCTTATTAATATTATTGCCCTCAGTCTTAATACATCCACTTCCCGGAATGTCCAATTTGTCTGTTAGGTCCACTTTAGTGTCCTTAGAAAAGCTGTGTCCTGGCTCCAAAGACTACAAGCTACTATCCCTTAGCTGCATAATAAATGTTATGCAGTAGACCTTGGGGATGGAAGCATCATATAGACAACAGATCCCTTGAGACCCCTTATAATTCCATTTCTCTGAATGTCCAATTCTGTAATAAGACCTAATGGATCTGATGGGTATATTGTGAATGTATTTGTTAAAAAACAATTAGGTACAGGCCCAGGCTATAATGTATTCAGTTTATTTTGTTTTAAATTGAAAAGTAGTTTATAGCTAAAAAAATCCATACTAGCAGCCAACTTGTATTTTTTTTTTAAATATAATAATAGGCGAGTAGCAAATCGCTGATATGAATATCTAAACTAGTGTATTTAAATCTTTGAATTGTCACTGGCTTTTGAATAACTTGTCTGTTTTTAAGTGTTCACTGAGGAGGCATCGATAATATCCTGTAGTAAGTTGTTCCATGTCCTCATGACCCTGTTAAGTGTGTTATGGCTGGAGTTAGATGAGTTGTCAACAACTTGATGTCATTTTTTATATAGTCTGTTCCTTATAAGTCTTTATTTCTTCACTCAAATTAAATTCTTAGCATATACAAGATACCTCATGCATGTTTGTTTTTACCATTCTGATTCTGTAGTTATAATCATGGACCCTATCTCAGAGGCCAGGAAGACCTGGCAACAATTTGACGCTACAGGATCTTTTGGGCCAAAACCCTGTCCACCATAAGCCGTTTTGGTGGACTTCACATACAATTTAGAATTTCTTCTTTGGCATATATATATACAGGTTTCCTTACAATGTTTTCCTTCACTGAAAAGCCTGTGCTATTATAAATAAAACATAATAATAATAATAATAATAATATAAGCCTTTATTTACTACAAACATTTTTTTTTCTTTTTTTATATCTATATTTACATATACAATCCTTTATGCAATAACCTATGTTTCATCTCCCTCTTCTTTGTTTGCAGTTTGTCTTGTGACAAAGGCCTCCTCCAAGGCTTTCCACTCCTTTCTATTCCTAGCTGTATGTGTCCACATTCTTCCTGCTGTCTGTTTGATGTCATCATCCCATCTAGTAATTGGTCTTCCTCTTTTTCTTTTGTCTCCTCTAAGGTACCATTCCGTAATAGACTTGGTCCATTTTGGTGTTTCCTCCCTCATCATGTGCCCTGTCCATCTCCATTTCACAGTCCTGTTAGATCTTCCTATGTCTTTGAATTTAGTTTTACTTTTATGTTTTGTAATTTAATCTTATCTTTTAGCTTTGCTCCTAAAACACTTCTTTCTATGGAGTTTTGGCACACTCTGAGTTTGTTTCTCATTTTTTCTGTAAGGGCCCAAGTCTGGCAGCCGTATGTTAAACAAGGTAGGATACATGTGTTGAAAACTTTTCTTTTATCCTTGAGTGGTATGTCCTTGTTTTTCATTATTTCACTAAGGGACCAGTATCTTTTCCATGAATTAGTTACTCTCCTTTCTATCTCCTTTTGCATAGATTCCTGTGTTGCTATTACCTGACCTAGATAAATATACTCTTCCACATATTCTATAGGTTTTTGGTTGACTAATATTGCAATTTTTTCTGAGTTTGACATTACCTTAGTTTTACTGGTGTTCATTGAAAGACCAACCTTTAAACTTTCTTCTTCTAGTTGTTGGAGCATTATTTCTAGGCCTTCGCTGCTTTCAGAGAACAGCACTATGTCATCCACGAAGCGGAGGTGATTGAGGTTCTCTCCATTTATGCTCAGACCGTACTCTTCCCATTCTAGGTTGCGAAAGACCATTTCTAGCACTGCTGAAAATATTTTTGGTGAAATAGGATCACCCTGACGAACACCTCTTTCTATTGGAAACTCTTCACTTTTCCTATCTAGTTTTATTACTGCACTGCTTTTTGCGTATATGTTTTTCAGAATGCGGATGAATTTACTCTGTACTCCTTGTGATTCCAGTGCTGTCCATATGTCTCTATGTTCCACCGAGTCAAAAGCTTTATTGTAGTCCACAAAGCCTATATAGTATTTTTTGTTATATTCTTTATATTTCTGTAGAACTTGTTTGACGACGTGTATGTGGTCTATGGTTGAGAAACGACTTCTGAAACCTGCTTGCTCTTTTGGTTGGTTTTCTTCTAGGGCATTTGTAATTCTAGACAACAATATTTTTGAGAATATTTTATAAATGTTAGACATTAGACTTATAGGTCTATAATTACTAATGTCCTTTTTATCCCCTTTCTTGAACAGCAATATTATTGTTGATTTAGTCCATTCTATCGGTATATTTTCTGACACTAGGATGTCATTGAAAATTTCTGTCAGTCTAGGTGCAGTCTCTTCTATTGTTGCTTTTAAAAGCTCGTTAGTTATTTGGTCTATGCCTGGTGCCGTGTCGTCCTTCTGTGTTTTTATGGCTCTTGTAGTTTCGGAAAGTAGTATTTTTGGTATTGTTTCTTCTGCTGTATGTGTTCTCTGTTCTTTGCAATTTTCTTCATTTGTTTGATATGATCTCTTATACAAATTGCAATAATATTCCGCTGCTATATTAACAATTTCTCGTCTTTTTCTGGTTTCTTTGTTGTCCTTGTCTTTCAAACTTGGCATCCATTCTTTTATGTCTGTTAGTTGTTTAAATGCTTTCTTGACACCTCCTGTTTTTTCTATGTGTCTCTGTATTATCTTTGACCTTCTTGCTTTTCTCTCATTCCGAATATTTTCATTTATCTTCTTGCTGACGGTAGTTATTTCTTTTTTAGTATGTGTTTCCTTTCTGGTTTTTAGTAGCTGTTTCCTATAGTCTATTAGTATTTTTGTTTCTTCTGATATTTGGTTCTTAGAGCTGTCGTTTAATTTTTTCGTTTCTGTCACCAGGTTTGTCACAAATTTACTATATTTTTCTTGAACGGTATTACTTTTTTCGATTCTTGCATTTAATGAACTTTTTATATTCTGTGTTAACTTCTTACTGTCTCCTTTGCATGTTAGTGGTTTTTCTGCGCTCTGAAGTAATCTGGGTCTCTTTATAGGGTCTGTTCTCAATATTGCTCGCACCATTCTATGATCCGTGTTGAAATTGAATTGAGTTTGCCTTATGATGTTGATGTTTGTGAACTGTTTTTTGTTGTTAGTCATAATGAAGTCTATTTCATTTTTGGAATTGCCATCTGGTGAAATCCATGTCCACTTTTTCTTCTCTTTTTTGTTGTATATACTGTTGAGGATGCATAGATTGTTTCGGAGTGCAAAGTTTATCAGTCTTTCTCCATTTTTGTTATGGGTGCCATAGGTAAACTTGCCTAATAGTTTTTCTTCACCTCTTTTCTGCTTTCCTATTTTGGCGTTAAAATCGCCCATAACAATTATGTTTCTATGACCTTGCTCAATGGTATTCTGCAGTTCTTCATAGAATTGTTCTATTTTTTCCATATTTTCCAGAGTTGTTGGTTCAGTCGGTGCATATGCTTGTATTATAGTCCATTGTCCTTTTTTATTGTGACTGTTAGGAATGGTTATATTTAGGACTGCTATTCGTTCTGAAATTCCTGTTATTTCTTCTATCATATGAGCAAGGTATTTTTTTATTACAAAGCCAACTCCATATAATCCTGGTGTTTCACCTTTATGAAATAAAATGTAATCTTTATGTTGTTCGATATTCTCACCCATTCTTCGCATCTCACTTATGCCAATTATATCCCATTTTAATTTGTTGAGCGCTATTTCAAATTCCGTTAGCTTCTCTGGGCTACTCAATAATCTGACATTTATTGTAGATATATGTAGATGTGGAGCTTTGTCAATTTTTTACCTTGGAGGGGTTTGGTCATATTTCCCCACGGGGACCAACCGGCTTGGGGAAGGGTTGTTGTTTGTTTTATCCCTAGTTTTCTTGTCTTCTAAAGTTTGTGTTTTCCGGTTATTGCGTTCTAATTGCTAATTATTTTTTGTCTCGTGTTGTATTTTTGAGAGCGAATTGGCTCTATTTCTGATGTGGGCGAAGGCGTTTATTTTGTTTATTTTTTGTGGGTTGTGAGTACTAGTGCCACCCTCTGGGGGGTTTGGTGGTGATGCTGCATCTGGTCTCTTCCTTTTTTCTGTTTTGTTCTCCTTCACTACCAGCTTGTCGTATTTGATGTATACATAATTTCCTTTCATTTTTTCATTTTGTAATTGAGCTTGCAATTCCTTGCGTTTTGCCAAAACTTCTTTTGGGTAATCTTCTGACAAATAGATTTTATTAGGTAGATTTTTTTCCCTCTTAGAATCTCGGATTTTCTCCATGTTGATTTCAGAGTGATAAGTATAGGTCTTTTCTTTCCCTCACTTTGCTGGCCGATTCTGTATACTTCATTAATTTCTGTTTCTCCAATTTCTATTTCCATACTTCGCAATACTCTAATAATTAACGCTATAAGCTCTTTCGTGTTCTTTTCTGTTTCATTTACTCCGTGTAGTATCAAATTATTCTTCCTGACTTCTTTCTCCAATCTGTTTACTTTATGTTGTTTATATATTATATTATGTATTTATGTATGTATATCAGCTGTCTGATACCCATATTACAGGCTCTGCCTAGTTTGGGATCAGGTGGCCGTGTGTGAAATGTCCCCACATATTTATATTTATTTATTATTATTTATTGTTTAATTCTGTTATAGTATTTCGCAATCCTGTATTTAAATAAAACATACTTAGGTTTAAATAATTGATGCATACTCACTCTTGTTGATTTCCCTCATCCTGATTATGTTCTTGATATCCCTGATCTCCGCGTTCTCCGCTTCTCTTTTTTCCCGATCTAACTGCTCAACTTCTGCTACTAATACACCGGTTGAAGTGAACTTTTGCTCTGGCATATTCATTTTGTGCTTCTCTGCCTTCGCTCTAGCCTCATATCTGGCTCTTTCTTGAGGTGCTATTTTCTGGAACCAATTTAACATAACCAAAAATCAGTTAACACTTTCCTGACAACAGCATAACCATGAATTCTCTATTTTATATATTATACGACGTTCATAGACATACTGTCACGGTAGGACCCAATGGTATAACGTCTATTGATGTACTGTCCACAAACATGTTAAAATCTTGCAATAATCTCAACAGTAGTTTGTACAATGATCATTGATCATGATCAGTAATAATATAATGTGTAATAAATATATTGCATTTTTTCTTGCCATATTTAAGTATGGTAAACCTTATTATTATTCGAGCTGGGGCTATTTCAAGGTCTCAGTCTAGGCCTTGTATCACTGCAACCATTTCTGGTCTATTGTGATCGTCACCATACTATAGTTCGGTCCTAAGCTTTGCTGCTGTTAGAAACTGCACAATGCTTTTAGCACCAAGTTGTTTTACTTCGTCAGCGCGAAGCACGTAGTTACCCAGGTGTTTATTTCTTTTACGCATCAGTGGGCCACACTCGCACAGGAGGTGCGGTAGACCTTGGTCTGACAATAAAAGTATCAACAAGTAAATGTAGGTACCTACATTTTTCAGTTTTTTTTTTCATATCACATTTAGCTCACTTGCTGTGTGGTTTCCGGTAGAGTAGAATAGGACCACTCGAACTCTTTCCGTGGATATCGTACCAGGCGACTAAGAGAATACATTATAAAACATCAATCAGGCCTCCCCAGCAAGTCTGCCAGTGCAGGGAGTCTAGGCCAAATTCTCCGTCTGTCTCCGGCAGATGAGAGAGGGTTGTGCTCCTGCAGTGGAGACAAAAATAACCTGATGATGATGATGATTTAGCTCACTCTGATCGTGAGAAGCGACGCGACGAGCTTCTTAGGTTGCTGTAGACCATCGCACGAGCCAAGCGAGCTCAACTAGAAGCTTGGTAGACAGTAGGAAGGCAGATCTGCTTACAATCTGCTTCACGCGTTTCGGCGGCATTCATATTTTGGCTAAAAAGGAAAAATACCTACCGTCCACACAGGGCCAGCAGCCGTCGCTACTTCAGCCATGTTTGCGTAATTTACACCCTTCTTTCTTTGTTCTTCTTTGAAGTCAATCATGTAGAAATAGAAGGCGTTCCTCGGCGGTTTCTTTGGCATTTTGTAAGTATTGAATTGCAAACAAAACTTTCTTCGGCACGAACGAAAACCAAAACCCCAAGTTATTATTGAAAGAATATATCGCTACGGCCAAAAGAGTCGAAAAAAGACAATGAAAGTTCACTGATGGATGATGCAGCCAAAGATAATATAGGTACGCTGAGAGATGCAGCCACGATGCAGCAGATCAGCAGATTTAGTCAAAATTGGCGGAAATAGGGAGCAATAACTGTCAAACAATTTTTTTTTAATAATGTGTTTTACGGCTTTGGTAACAAAAGTCAAATAGACAGAACCAGTGTTGCCAGATGCCTAGAGTTATAAATCTCTGTATAATAGTTGAGTTCTGTATTAAATTTGTACGCCCCTACCTCATTCATAAGGGTTAAAATAGCATGGAATCTACATGTATACAAAAATACATACCAACATAATTACTCCCCGGACAAATTTGGTGAAAATGTGAAATGAAGAATATTTTCACAGTGACCTTTTTGTAGGTACTGAGAAAAATATTTATTCGAAAAACCTATTGGTAAGTACATGACATGACCGGGGATCAATCGTGGACCACTCGACAAGATAGGCTGCGTTTTCCCACTGCATTAATTACTGACATTGAGAAAAAAGTCAGTAAATTGTTCATAGTTTCAGAATGTGTTCATTTCATAATACATTCAGAGTTCCTACACAATTTGCTGGATCAATTGTTTTCTTTGACAGAAAATCCAGTTGGGCTGGGCGGCATTTGGAAAACTGCTTCAAGTCATCTATTCCACAATGTTTAAAGAGAAGTCTTTAATCAGTGCATCCTGCCTGTCATGACCTACGACACAGAAATGTAGACACTGACGGTGTGTACATGGCGGACCACATATGCCGCAAAACCGAAGGCCGTTGGAGCAGACGAGTTCTGGAATGGAGACCGCGGATCGGCACGGGCAGGGCGGGACGCCCCACCGCCAGGTGGACCTGAAGAAGGTGGCCGGAAGCGACTGGATGCGGAGGACCGGGTGTGGTGGCTCATTGGTAAGGCCTAAGTTCAGCAGTGGACGTGGTCGGGGCTGACATGATGATAAAAATAATATTTTGGGGGTATTCACCATACTGTATCTCAGTCGCTAAGCTACTAGTATATGGGTATGCCAGAAGTCTAACATAAGAAAAAACTGTAAATATGGCAACACTGAATAGAACTGGATAAAAAAAAGAAAGCAGTCAGCAGAAAAATCAAAGAGGATGTAAGTATTAGAAAAAAACAAAGACTTTATAAGTAGTAAACAAGATTGCACTGTCGAATTTAATTCAACGTTAAATGAACTTTGTGTGCTTATCATAGAGTCCATTCTCGTTGTACAAAAATACTAAACGAAAAACGGTCTCGAGCGATAGGATCTTAAACAGGCTTGCGTCCTTGTCTAATGATTGCAAACCGTAAAAAAATACTTTCGTGCAGGTAGGATTTCTGATTTCAGTGTTAATGTTCTAATTCCTATTTACGTTATTAATTACATAAAACCGGTAATCAGTAAAAAGTTCACGTTGGTTTTTGTATTTTTTAATGTATCTATATTCTAATTTAATTTAATAGTCAATATTATGGTAGTATATCGCAATTAATGTAATGGTATCACTGCAGCTCGACCATTGGTCAATGTCGATGATTGGTCAACATTAAACCAATTTGTTTTATGGAGTAGGGTGACCATAAACATATTTTTGTTTTAGATTTCTTAAAAATGCAGAAACTAAAAAGAAATGGGTTGATGTCGTGATCAGGACACATAACGCAATATACAGTAGATTGCGGATTACATTTCAAACCCGATGATTTCACAACTGTTGCTGGGGCACCCAAGAAAAGAATAAACAAAATACTATCTTTACCTTCCATATTTTCAGTGGTAAGTGCTTGCTCACTTTTTACATGTTTTTTTAAATTATTTAGGATTCAATTTAAATCAGTTTTATTGTAGCTAAAATGGTCTAAAAGAACTAAAATGTAACGTTGTGATAATAATAAAAATAACACGGTTTTTATTTTTCAGGTAATAAATACCTGAGGAAAAAACGACATCTACAGAGTAGTACTCGTTGATGGATATATTATACTCGTCTGGAATATCATCGGATAAGATGAAATCAAAATATTAACATTTTCTAGTATTATTAAAGGCAAAGCTTATAAATTTTAGTTTAATATTTTAGTAGTTCACTTTACGAGTTTTAACCACACATAATTGTAATTTGGGATTTATGGTAAGAGAAGTTTTTGGATTTCCTTAAAATATATGTTTTTGAAAATAGCGAATATAGCGTTGATATTTCGTCATCTGTGATCCAACCAAAGATAATATACTTATTACTAATCCAAGTACAGACAAATTCTGGGACCATATTTATTTATACCAGATGAAACTGAACTACAACATTGGCATTTGATTTATAAAAAGTAGTTGGTATTAATTTTCTCATATTGTACAAATATTTATTAGATTCCATTACACTATACTATGTCATAATAAAATATAAATAAAATTAAATACTTTCTTCGACCTTTTATTATTACGTAGGTAACCAATACAAACAAACAATACCCATACAAACACAGTAATATAAAGTCGACCACACGTCTGGTGAAACACTTGTATTTCGACTTCGAATCTTATGGCGCACGAGATAAGAAAAGTCCAAAGAGTTACGTCTGGCGTATGGTCGACTGTACACTTGACAGTACACCACTACAACACCAACTTTATTGCAAATCTGAAATAAGAGACGAGCGCCCAGTGCCGGTCCTTCGTCGACCCGATATTTCCCCTCTGATAATAATAATAATAATAATAATGTTTTATTAAAGGCATAAAAAACCCATAGAACAGACAATACAAAACAAAAATAAAACAAACAATTACAATTAAAATAAAATATTACATAAAATACCTACCAAAATGTGTAGGTGGTCAATGAATCAAAAAAAAAATACCTGATCTTATGTACTCCGCCATAAAGTTCGGCACGTGTCATACCTACCAGTTCACCAAATAATGAAATACATTGGATGTCCTTTGTGAAATACCAAATCGTGTTGTCACTCTAGTAGAAAAGGACGCAATCCAGTTTAAGACTCTCTCGCTCGATACCATTTTTAGCTCCCTGGTCCTGTTTATGTGACAAATCCGTGGAAAAATATCAAACAAGTTCATATATCAAACAAATGATGTTTATACATAAAAATATATAAAAAACAAAGGTAACTAAACATACAGTCTATATCTAGTGTTATAATAAAATTTGAATCGAAACAAAACATAGAGTCCGAACTTGATCCTTAGAGTCAGATAGATTTAGCCCTGGCTTCCATAATGGGATGTCCCAAGTGGAACCCGATAAAATAATATAAACATATATATTATTATTTTATATAACCAGATTATTTGCGTAAATGAAATGAACACCTCGTCGAGATTACCTTCTATTTTGTCCCGCGACAAAGGGTTCGCGCGGCGTTCACGCATAAACATCCACATTCACGGCCCCGTGCTAGTTTACTCTGGACTACAAAGGGGACTTGTGCAGTAATATAATAAAGTCGCGCGTGAACGTTTGGAATAACGAAACTGAAAATGGTCTTTTTTAGAACATTACCATTATGAAAATGTACTGTCAAAGTTATTGCAGCAGCAGCTTCTACGTCCATTTCGCGGCAGGTTTCACGAACGATTGTGAGCATCCCGTGAATGTGGAGGGCACGACTTGTGCCGTTAATTTATGGCGTAAATTCGCGCTTGAATTCACGGCACTAATGTGGAGCCGCCATAAGAGAGTATTTATATCTTAGACAAATGATTTATATCCTCTTTGCCTCTTTAGCCGTGTGGTTTCCGATAAAGTAGAATTGGACCACTCCGACTCTTCCCGTGGATGTCGTACAAGGCGACTAAGGGAATACATTATAAAACATCAATCAGGCCTCCCCAACCCGTCTGGCCAGCGCAGGGAGTGTAGGCCAAATTCTCCGTCTGTCTCCGGCAAATGAGAGAGGGTTGTGCTCCTGCAGTGGAGACAAAAATAACCTGATGATGATGATGATATCCTCTTTGTTAGATAGCATGAGTATTAACTCCAGAAAAGAGAGGCAGTTCTTAGCGTAGCACTATATTCCCTCTGGGGAAGTCATCTTCTCTCCGGTCCAACCTAATATTCCGCTCCATGTGGCGCGAGAAAATACTTTACCTAGTATTTTTGCCGTTTTTCAATTAGGTACTTAGCTCTAAAGTACAAGGTGCATGCCAAGGGTTGAAAAGCATAGCACCTAAAATATTTAATATTCTTTGCTCTCACTACTTATCTGTGCTGAGGACTAATGAGGATCAACCACATAAGAAGATTTTTGATTTTAAATTAGTGTGGTAATGCGCTTTCTTCCCGCGACGCGACTAATGACATCACTTCCGTTTTTGGATCTAACCACTGAAATTGCTGTATCTTCGTAATTTTGATCTTATTGAAAAATCTTTTTCATTGTATTTATTGGGGGTTTTAACGCTAAATATCTGCATACTTAACAAAAAACGTGACTGATTCTCATTACATAATTCGACGTTTATTCTAAGTTTAATTTTGAAAACAAATATTTTGACCAAAGTAAAGTCACCTTCTATAAAAAAATCATACAATCAAAAGATATGCGCATTTTAAGTTTTTTTTGCATCAGTATCAAAAAAGAAGTATGGTTATTGCTCAGCAGAGACAGGGCTGCATTAGGAGGCGGAAGGGGCAGAGGGGGATGGGTGTAGGGGGAAGGTAGGAGGGAGAGGGCATAGGGAAGAAGAGAGGGGAAGGAAAAAGAGGAAGGGGGACGAGAGAGTTCTAATTTTTTGGAGTAGGTATACATTACTGATATAACTGTCAGGTCTATTATCGACGTCAACGGGAGAATAATACTTTTAAGTAAAAATCAATGTTTCCATGACGTTGTGTTAAGATTTTTAGAATAGATATCTAAGGAGTATGGTATCGTTAAGCTTCTTGAAGACACGTTTCAAAGGCTGCCAATTTAAGATATCATTAGGCACCTTCCGTTTTTTTTATTTTTCACTTTATCACCAAGATATTTTTGTCGTATCGATTTGATATGCAATTTTGGTGGCAACACAGTAATATGGTAGGTACCATCGAGCTGGTAAACCGATGGAGGTGGGAGCTGGCCATAGCGACGTCTCAATGGCTAACAATAAACCCAGTTTGGACTGGTTTGACTGGTCTCAACGACTCCTTTGGTTACATATTGCTGCCAGGAGGGTCTGATGTTGCAGAAGGGAGATGGCCGTTGTAACAAAACCGTGGAAGTATCCCTTTTGCGATACTTCCAACGTACACTATAACTTAATTAATTATTTTTTTTGGAACTTTGTTTTTAAATGCATGCTTTACTACGACACAATGTTGTATCCCCACGTGGCGGGACATAGCCTGAGCTCTAACTATGACATGTAATCCTTTATATACCTATGATCAACAATAAAGATATTTCATTTCATTTCATTTCACTACGCTAACAGATATTTTGGTAAATTTCTGTTTTTATCAAAATCGAGTCAATCGGACTACGCTAATGAAAACCTACAAAGTGTGTAAGAGAAACAGTAGTGCGATTCTGTAAAAAGTTACTTTGCAACTCGACTTCTAAATTGCTTAGTAATTCAAATTCGTATCCCGTAAAGTTTACGGTCGTTCGATTTCTATACCAGCGCGACACTTTCGGGCGCGACGGCGGGTTGTAACTACTGTTAAATGGACATGTTGACGTTTGTTTGTATGAGATGACGTTTAGAATCGTATCCTGTAGCAACATTACGCACGTCGTTCAATTCGAAACTCGTGCCTGCATTCGACGAAGTTTTAGTACTTTGTGCGTGAAAATTTGCACGAATATTGTGGAATTGCTGTAGAGAAATTCTGTAAAGCTTAACTTAGCAACCATAATCTAAATCCGCCGTGAGATTTCACATTTTCATTAATTAAAGTTCACAGTCGTTCGATTTCTATGCTAGCGCTACACTTTCGAGTGCGACGTCGTGTTGTAACTACTGTTAGTGGACATGTCGACTTTTGTTTGTATGAGATAAATTTAGAATGGTATTTTATAGCAACATTACGAACGCTATTTATATCCACGACTCGTACTTGTATTCGACTCGCAAAAAGTTACTATTTTGTGCGTGAAAACTTGATCGAATGTTGTGGAACTGGAAAATAAAAGTTATTCTATCGCAGAATAGTGGTTACTTGTATTTAGTGACGTATTTTAAAGATGGCTCGTTCATTTCAATTCATAAGTTCAGTAGAAGAAGCTCACTATTATGATATCCAGCATCAATCTAATATTATACGTAAAATCAGCGAAAACGACTATGTGGAGGTTTATAGATTGTCAGAAGAATTAATTAATCAATTTGGACCTAATAAGAACAAAGGTACGTTTTTATAGCTTTCTTAATTATTATGCGACTTACCAAAGATAATATATACTAGAGTATACTAGAGTAAGATAAGCAATCCCCGAACAAAAAGTGTAAATCTAAAATTGGTAGCATAAACTTAGATGGCGCATTTGCTATCCAATTCTAAAAGTATTATCTAAAATCCGCACGGCGCTGGTATTTATAGTGCACTGTTTCTAGTTGTGGCGAAGGTAAAAAGTGGTAACACTACCCGTCGCTAGATGTCATTACATGTAACCACCTAATGAGTTCATGAACGTGTTACGTAACAGATGGCGCTAATACGAAACTAGTTACAATCTGTCGCAACTTTCATAGTAACAACAGTTATATGAAACGAACTAATGGCAGTTATACCTGTCTTGCTTTAACATAGATAATTCTGATTCACACCCCTAGCCGCCATGCCCGCCATGTTTCTTATTGCATTGTTGTTTTTTGAATTTCTTTTTAACCGACTTCAAAAAAGGAGGAAGTTCTCAGCTCGACAGTATGTTTTTTTAGTATGTTACGCGATTACTTCGCCAATTCTGAATGGATTTTGATGTTTCTTTTTTTGTTTGGTAGGTTATACTTCAGCGGTGTTCCCATATAAATTTTATCGAAATGGAGGAAATGGGCTGGCGGGATTTTATCTCAAATAACCAAATGTATTTTTTTCAGTACTTTCTGATCCTATTTCTTTCAAATCCGAACCATAAATTCCTTTAATGAGTCATTAATATTACATGTAGGTATATACATCTCTGTGTTATGGAAACAAAGTACCTAAGGAAAGGACAATTCAATATAACATCCAGACTCGAACCAACTTGTACAAATTATATAAAGTTCCCTGCCCCCAGTGAGAATCACGAGTCCTGACTCACTCACTCTAGTACATAAATATTATCTTTACTACAACGATCTCTATGTACTACTAGATGGAGCGTTCCAAACAATCGCTCTGTTCCACGCAAGTAGCCACAACTTTTTCACATTCACAATGAAACTAGTGCAGTTACTACGCAGACATTTAATTATTACTAAATATTGACTCTACGGTTAAATTATGTCAATATTTAGTAAATAATTAAATGTTCTGCGTAGCAACTGCACAAGTTTCATTGTGAATGTGAAAGAGTTGTGGCTACTTGCGTGGAACAGAGCGATTGTTTGGAACGCTCCATCTAGTAGTACCTATATAGAGATCGTTGCTTTATTATGACCTGTAAACTTGTTTTTCTTATCTTCTAGGTAACTAAAATTGGAATACAAGCCGAGGTAGATATCTAGATATTCAAACAGGTCACTGACCTGAGGTCAGCTGTTCTTTCTCGTTCCATTTGTTTTTCACAGTTGCGAAATATGTTATGTTTGGTAGCGATTACTACTAGTAGTGCAGTCAAATTCCGAATTGTGACCATCCCTAGCACCTTATTATTATAGCGACAAAGTAAAAATTAGAATGAACATGGTTATTTATCGTATCAACCGAAAGTACCAAATAGGCATGACGAAAGATTTTGAAATCCTCTTCCGTAATGTAGGTACACATTTACTATTTACGAAAAAACCTTTATTTCGGTATAAAACTTAAGTTTAACGGAGTTTAAAGCCATTTTGATAATATTTTTTCAATATTGCGCGCAAACAGCTCGCAGCTGTCATGGCGTCGGCTCTGACGTCACGGTTAGGTAAACATGTCATTGTGTCTATGCGTACGAAGAAAGTCAACAAAATATTCAATTAATTCGTGTGATAAAAATGAATTCCAAAGTTTATATGTGGTGTGCAGTACTGCAGTGTAAAAACACATCAATAAAAACACCCAACAAAGTGTTTGTACATGTTCCAAACAAGTTATGAACAAGAGATAAATGGTTTGGTTAAAGCTCGCACGGCGAAACAACGTAGTCACGAATTCGCCACTTTATTTCTGTGAAGACCACTTTGATGTGAGTATGTTATCATATATTGATAGATCTTATACTTAAAATGTTTGTTTGATATGAAATAGTTGAAATATTGAGGCTATGGAATAACTAATTTATTGAGGTTATGTTTGTTTTGGTCTTGGCCATCATTCCTAATAACAATTTTAATCGTTTACTTTGCTTTTTCCAGTTGCCAAATGATATGGAAATTATATGGAGTATCATGTGATGGGGTCAGTATCACAAGTACGTATGAAACCAGGATGTATGCCCCATAAATTTATATGCCAACCAGACAGGAAAACACGAACATCTGACACAACAGAGCGACCCTATATAGCTAAGAAACGAAGAATTATGATTCTTGAAGAGTGTAAAAAGGAATTCGAAGAAAAATGTATAGTTACAAAACAATCAAGTTTTGAAGAAATTGCATCGGGTAGTTCAGGTATTTAATATTAACTTATTTATTAGAATATAGCATTGAAAAAGTTAATTTTATTCTTAGTGTTATTACATAGGTACATTGTTGGTACACACAAAACTACATAGATTTTTCTGTGACCTAGTAATCTCCTATTTGTGTTCATAATTATAACATTGCACTTAAATAATAAAATATTTGTTTTACAGTTCAGCAGAATGTAGAAGTTCCCCAAGTAACACCAAGAGTGTTGGATAAATCAATTCAAGTACACACATGGAAAACATTCAGAAGTTAAGCTAACCAAACAATAGTCAGTTCAGTAAATCAGATGACATCACCATTGAAGCCGTTTCTACATTCTGTCTCTACATCACCATTTAAAATCAAGCATCAAGGTGTTAATAGTAACATGCCTATCTTAAGTTTGGTTAAAGTTCTTGATGATGTGATAACTATAGCTTGTGGTTTGATTAATATACAAGATTCTCTTATTAAATAAAACACAAATGAAATTACTGCATTTTTATTTCCTATTCTATACTTTTATATAACAATGGATACACATAAGTTTTTTCAAAATTTAATAACACTTTCATGCCTGACATATATTGCTCATCAAAAGTTATACATATAATTTCTATATTTTTATTAGTAGTAAAATTTGGGTCTGCGATGCTGAAGTAACACTTATTTAGACCACTTGGGTACATTTGCATTTGAACCTGGGCAAAGCATTTCTTGCTGTGTTTCCCATTTTTTATATAATTGAGATACGTTTTGTTGCTTATGGGACATTTTATCTCCACAATGCTATCTTGACATATTCCATCAGGGGAACCTGCTATCATTGGATATTTTTGGGATATGAACAGTCCAGTATTCTTGATTTTTTTTCCCTAGTTTCTTGCTTATTATTTCCCGTTTCATTGCTGGTGTGTCTTATTTCAATCTTGTTAATAAGATCAACAGTCAAATTAATTTTACTTAAAAATAAGTCACAACACTCTTCCTTATATGTAAGCACAAGTTGGTGCATTGAGACGCTAAGTAGTTTATTACAATTATAATCTTGTTGATACTTTAGTAGCTCGCAGTTGTCATATTTTCTATTTTGTCCTTCTTCTAAAAAATTTTTCAAGAACTGTGGAGTTAGAAGGCAATATAGGGCTACCTTTAGATAGATCTTTTGCAGATATAAATTTCAAGGTAGTGCCAACTCTTGATAACTTTGATTTCCGCCAGTAACATTGAACTTCTGTGCATGAAGGTTCTTCGCTTCGTCTATGGATCCACATAAGCAGCGCTATGGCATGCTTACATCCGCCCTGGGGAGCAACACTTTCATGGCATTCGATTAATATTACTTTTTCTTCATCTTCATCAACCATCAATGTAACAGCATATAGTTTTGCATGGACTTTATGCTCTGGGCAAATTTTGCACTTTACTGTACAAATGTTTCCTTCCCGTTTTAGTTGCACATAACTGATTGCATCATCCCCATATGATGGTCTTGAAGACCTAAAATAATTGAAATTAATTAGAACAAATACATATACACTGACTTGGTGATTTAGGTGTTTACTATGAGGAGTGTTTTTTAGTTACAGAAATGTACTAGTTTTATCGGGTATTAACATGGTATTAACTCTAAAATAGCAACATACAAGCTGTAAGGGAGCTCACCTCAAAAATAAACAATGACAAGTTTATTGTGCAAATAACCTATGAAAGTAAAATAAACTCGCACGAGTTCAAAAAGTTTGATTATATCTAGGTTGGTTGTATCTAGGGTAAAGATAAATACAAAATTTACTTACAAGGAAGTTTTCACGTTTCTCGTAACTCAGCGAGCAAAATTCTTTATTTGTTGCGAGGAAATCGCCCAACATTTATACATCAATCCTGGGCAAATTTGAGCTATTTGCCTTAACAAAGCTTGGTTCCATTGTTATAGTACAGTGGAGTCGATAAATCACACGTAAAAGAAAAAAAAACAATCCAAATGCGTAATCAGTAGTATTCACAACAACTAGGGATCCGCAAAAAGTATCGATACCTGAGTAGTATCGATACTTTCGTTACGATACCAAGTATTTTCGTACTCGATACTTTTGTTACGATACTTTACTAGGTATCGATACTTCGTCACATACTCGATACTTTCTGGTGTACCTCATATTCATATACCTCATATTCATCTTGAGGATCTTGCCGATCTTGAGGAGTAACAACTCCAAATAACAATAATCTCTTCTTCCTTTAAGTTTTGTTTAAAACAAACTATAGTGTGCTACGCATTAGACATCTAGTGTACAATTGAATGAACCATCAGTAGGTTGAAACCATGTTGGCCAAGAATGAGTATGAAATTCTTTTTTTTTTAAAGCAATGACAATATTTGATTGCATTATGTATTTTTTACTATGTAACTTTATGCTGTATGCAAAAAAAATCTAGACTTAGAAACTGTAGTTAAAGGAAAGCACTTAAACAATTTTTTATTAGTAAATTTCTTTAAATAAGTTAAACGATAAAAAAAACTCGATTATATGGACTAGGATATTTTTCAGAGCGTCAAGCACTAGTCCAATGAATGCGAGCAACGAAGCTCACACAACTTCGAAAGTGGATTGTTCTTGTTTACAAAATACCTATTCAGAGTCGTTCGTGATCTAATTCGCAGTAAGCGTCGGTATTCGTTTCGATTTTCGAGTTATTGTTTCAATTTTACAGAATCGACACCCAGGACACCAAGACCACTAGTAGGTCCTGGTCTGGATGTTATATTTGTGACCTCTCTTACCCTATTTTGGGATAGGACAAGTGTATGTATACATATATCGCACCTTGGCTAGATGGAGCGACGATCTGCGTAAGACGGCTGGCAGTGGTTGGATGAGTACCTAAACCCGAGGATCAGGTCTTGGGAGAGGCCTATGTCCTATGTCCAGCGACACTTTCAGGCTGATGATAATGATGTATATGTTATATACAATAATAATAATACTTTATTCAAATTTATCATAATTTTTTTAGTTTTTAGGTACATTGGTATATAAGTAATATATATTTTTATTATTCGTAATAACCACCTAGTTAAACTTAGGTACAACTTGTCGTCGCTGAAGTTTTAACACCAAGTAAGCTAAAATTTACAACTTAACAATTGACTTGGTACTTACGAGAGCAACATTTTATTTAATAACACTTTTTTATCAACTATCTTTACATTTTATTTAATTAAAGACAATAATAATAAATTATAATTAATAGTAAAAATATAAGTAGTTGGACATAGCATAGATATAGACATACTTTATTACTAACTACCGTTACAGGTCAAATCAAATTTTACACAAATTAAATACAATCAAATTAAACACAGTCAAAAAAACATAATAACTAATTAATGAAAATGTCAAATAAAATTATTAAAATTAAATATAATCAAGTTAAAGTTGTATTAAATAATTTGTGATTTTTTTGCTCACTTGTATAGTTGTCAATTTTGAATTAGGTACCTACGTGATATTAGAACCTCATTAACGATAAATTTATCGTATAAACTTCAACGTTTGTGTAGTATATTTTTAATGACTTATAGAATAAGCAATTTCCACTAAAACCTTTCTGAGTGGTGGCCTATGGCATTCAGGAAAGTCTCAGCAAAATCTTTGGCTCCAGCAGCTGTTCGAACAATAATGGCGATGCTTGAAAAGCAGCGCTTCGCTGAGGCATCGACCATTTCATTTCACTATTGAATAGTTATAAATACTTAATTAATGTAAATACTGAATGATGTAAATTCTCTTTTATTTTTAACCGACTTCAAAAAAGGAGGAAGTTCTCAATTAGTCGGAATCTTTTTTATTTACTTATCTTTGGTCTCGCGGAAGCAACAGATTCAACGAAAGCAACAATTCTTTTTCGATTCTTCGCAGACAACACAGACAAAAACAAACATATAGTACAGTAGCAAACGTTAATTTAGGACCTACTTATTTCCTAGAAAAGTTCTTAGAACACTTATTTGCAATAATGTCGAAATTTTCTATCAAATTGCAGCTTTGCAGATTTAATTGAGACGGGGAATAAAAGTAATAATTTTATGTGTAAATATTATATTTGTAACACTAATAATTTAATAAATATTTGTAATTGTTTATAAATAAAGTAATACAGTTTATTTTAAATGTTTAAATTTCATCAAATCGGGAAAAATCGTTTAAACTCGTAGGTAATAGAAAAAAATATATATTTTATTTTATGTATATAAATAAATAAATATCTCAGACATTCACACCAATTATTCAGTCCCAAACTAAGCAGAGCCTGTGCTATGGTTACTAGATAACGGTAACACATACTTAAATAAATATATAAACATCCAAGACTTGGGTACAAACATTCATAGTCATCATACGAACATTTGCCCCTAGCGGGATTCGAACCCGCAACCTCCGGCGTGGCAGTCCGAAAGCTATCCCGTTCGGCCACACAGGTCGTAAGTACAATTATTCTATGTTTGTTATTTCGTTCAAGACATCAGATAATATCTGGTCTTTTTTTTTTGGCCTTTGTTATTATGCTTAAAAGGCACAATAAATATCTGATCTTATTATTTAGAATAGACTGTGTGACACCGACGTACGATTAAGATATTCATCTCTTTGCAAATAGATTACCAAATAACGTCATACCCTGTGTGTGAGTGATGAAAAGTAGGTTTCAACAATTTTAAAAACATGTTAGAAATTATAACTACAAAAATAGAGATTGTACATCGCATAGACAAGTCATGTCATCGTAGTCGTTCGCTCTTATCGCTATAAGCTTGCTGTAGAATATTAAACTTTAGGTGGGTTCCAAATCAGAGTCCGTGACTGTACATTCACACATGATTTTTCACATTTAAAAACACTATGTGTATGTATATCTATATTATAGACTAGCTGTGCCCGCGGCTCCGCTCGCGTGAACTACAGAATCCGCTCTCATTCCCACTTCCGCTCCCGCTCCCACAACCACACCCACTCCCCTTTTCCCACGCCCACCCCCACGCCCACGCCCGCGCCCACTCCCATTCCCACTCCCAGCTCCAAATGTAGTCCAACCAAACTCATCGCAATCTGAATAATGTGCAATATATTGCATACTAATCTTACCTACTAATGTATTTGAAAACTAAAAATGTTCATAACTTTTGATTGAGTACACCGATTGCGATGAAATAAAGATTAAAAGTTAAGCCCCATGTTCTTTGAAAAGTCCATCAAAATCCGTTCAGTAGTTTTTAAGTGATGCGTGCACAAACTCACAGACAAACAGATAAACAGACAAACACAAAAAATCCAAAAATGATCGAAATGTGTTCTATTACTTATCCTTAGACCCCCAAATTTTTTTTGCTAATATCTTCAATGTACAGACACGCGATGTTTACGATTTTATTTATTAGAATAGATATTACTTACAGACAATAAAAATAATTTTAAAACAGTTACACTGCGTGATACCCGAACTGCATATGCGTTACGATTTGTAACAACTGTTTAATGAAATGCCTCATGCCGTAATTGTTTAACTTTCCGCTGCTTGAACAAAACATCTCATGCGGCAGGTATAAATTAGGGTCGTAAAGGAATGCATACCTAAAAGACATCGTGTCGGCATTTAATAAGTTATTGAAAATTGCCACTCTGGAGTTAAACGAACCGGCCCCGCATATGTAAGTCGGTGCTGATATAATTATATTAGTATGCGTGAAATCCAGCAGAATGTTTCTTATATAGAACACGAGAGCGGTGAGGTCTTGAATATAATTGAAGTCAGCGTCTCCTATAATTATAATGCAGTAATCATTCCTTGTAAAGTTCATCAGTTTCGTGCTTATGCCGCAAAGGAGCTCCCGCACGCCGCCGCAACTAGTAATATAGTGGCAGAATTCGAATAGATAGTCTGCGTCAGTGTTTCGTATTGTTTGAAGCACTCTATTCCTGCTGCTGCTACTCAAAATGCATAGTTTATTCACTGTTTGCTCCGAAGATGTGCTGGATAGATCCATGTCTACAACCGAGGTGTCTGCCAGGTGTGTAGGCCGTTCCCTGAAGGCGAAGCCACAACTATTCATCTCTGCAACTGAGTCGTACAGCTTCTGCACCCTAGAAGAGTTAGCAGCATACAATGGCAGTCGTTCTCGTTGATTCAACGTTTCTTTTCCGTAAATTGTTAAGTTCGGTAAGCTTACTGCCCGTCGTTTTACCGTCCCAGGGTTAAAGCGTTCCGCAACCATTCTTTTATGAATTTTTTTTAATAAGTTACAAAACAACAAAAGCAAGCGTATTATGGTTTTAAGTGACGCTCGCAGGACCTTGAGTAAGACCATGGTTTTCTGTAAGTTATTACCGGAAAATTTAGCCACCGAGTTATGAAAGTCTATTATAACTGTCAATACATTGCGAACTCTGTCACTGAACTTTTATGTATTTGAAGTTTACGAACTCTTCTTCACTTATAGTCACTTGGTTATTGTTCTTCAGTAACACGGTCGCTGTGATTTTTATGCTCTTAAGTTTTTCAGAGTTAACGAAAACCGTGGAGAGAGCTTACGTAAGATGGGATCTCCCGCGCTGAGTTACGTGAAGTGCCGGAGAAAGACGTCGGCGACGGCGCTGGCTGAGACGCGCGGGGGCTGCAACGCATCCACAAAAGTGCTAGGTGCCTGAGACACAGATTGCTTAATAGTTACTTAACAGATGCATCGTTCCTTGATAATACCTATGTAAATATCTACGCTTTTAATCACCTAGTCCTTGCCATAGTCAGACAATATACGCAAAATGTGTCTAAGACTCTCGACTTAGCGTTCTAATTACTAACCATCCGAGTATAGAGTGTATGATGAATGATATATACGTATGATGAATATGAATGTTTGTACCCAAGTCTTGGATGTTTATATATTTATTTAAGTATGTCTATCCGTTATCTAGTAACCATGTAGTAACCACAGGCTCTGCCTAGTTTGGGACTGGATAATTGGTGTGAATGTCTGAGATATTTATTATTATTATATATGTGTGGTGATAAACACCACGTACCTTAGAACTAACTAGGGTTGCCATCTCTAAAATCTGCTAACCAGGACAAGAAACATGAAAACCACGGATTTTGGAGCTCAGATCCCGGACTCAGTTATTTTTTTAAGTTACTCCGTAAAATAAAATAAAAAATAGTTTTAATTGTTATAAATCGACTTTATATTTACTTTCATAAATAAATATAACGCAGGGGCAGGGTGGGACGCCCCGCCGCTAGGTGGACCGACGACCTGTGGAAGGTGGCCGGAAGCGGCTGGATGCGGAGGGCAGAGGACCGGGTGTGGTGGCGTTCATTGGGGAAGGCCTATGTCCAGCAGCAGAATCTTCTTAAAGTTTTAAAGAACTATTAGCAGTCTTCATTCGGCGTAGGTTTCCATATGTACACATCTTCCTGTAGGAAGGAGATGTTTTTTTCGGGATAAAAACTATCCTATGTCCTATTTCAGGACCTAACCTATTATGTGTTCCAAATTTCATCCCGATCCGTCCAGTGGTTGAAGCGTGATTGAGTAACAAACATCCAAACTTTCGCATTTATAATATTCGTGGGATGGGAAAAGCCGCATTTTAAAGATCGTTCAGCTCACGAGGGCATGCCCGCTATTTTTCGCGAGGAGTCATCCTAAAACGTCAGTATCTTAGTGTTCGTACGCACACATTCATGATTCATCATCATGCCAGCCCGTAGACGTTCACTGCTGGACATAGGCCTTCCCCAATAAACGCCACCACGTATCCAGCCCTCCACATCCAGCCGCTTCTAGCCAACTTCTTCAGGCCGTCGCGGTCTCCACTCCAGAACTCGTCTGCCCAACGGCCGTCGGTTATGCGGCAGATGTGGCCCGCCCACTGTCACTTCATCTGGTTAATCCTTTCGGCTATGTCGGTGACCTTCGTCTTTGTCGGATCTCCTCATTTCATATCTTTCAAAGAAACCCCGAGCATAGCCCTCTCCATAGCTCGCTGAGCGACTTGACACTTGTTGACCAGACCCACCGTCGTCCCACAGGCAGGACGCACTACCCAGACTTGAAGCTTGAAGACTTGACGCAGTTTTCCAAATGCTACCCAGCTCAACTGGATTCTTCTGGATTAGTGGGTAACGATAGAACTAACACAGTATCAATATAACGCATACAATGACATGTAAGCGATTTAGACGAGTGGGGCGTGCCGTCGTGAGTTGAACGATCTATATATACATTGTACGTTACATCACAGATATATCTGTGACATTAAATTAAAAAACTTCTTCTACAGTTATATTTTCGTTATTAAATTGTTTAATTTACAAACTATTTTTTGTGTCGTTCTAAAAGAAATCATATTTCACCAGAAACCTAGCAAATTAGCTTTTCTGGAAACTTTTCACTGAAGCAAATAAAAAACTTTGTCAAGTTTCTATTTTCATAACAGTATTGTTTCGAAACGGAGTAACTACTTACGTACTAAATTGCCAAATGCTTCCATTTTTACATAGTCGGCAAAGTGTTCGTATGTGCGAAGTCCGACAGTTATATTGAACTGAACTTTCTACACTTTCTTAACTCTGGCGGGCTATTTTTCATAAAATTTTCAGTTCAATTGGTCCAGTGGTTTCGAGTGGACAGATAGGCTTAAGAGTTTTACCATAAGGTTGTAAATTATTTTCATAAGGAAAATTTTTAAGCTATGTTATAGGTATTACTAGCTGTGCCCGCGGCTCCGCTCGCGTGGACTACAGGATCCGCTCCCATTCCCACTTCCGCTCCCATTCCCACTTCCGCTCCCTATCCCACTTCCACTCAGACTTTAAATCCCGGTCCAAGTCCAGGACCAGTGCAGGTCCAGTGCAGGTCCAGTGCAGGTCCAGTGCAGGTCCAGTGCAGGTCCAGTGCAGGTCCAGTGCAGGTCCAGGTCCAGGTCCAGGTCCAGGTCCAGGTCCAGGTCCAGGTCCAGGTCCAGGTCCAGGTCCAGGTCCAGGTCCAGGTCCAGGTCCAGGTCCAGGTCCAGGTCCAGGTCCAGGTCCAGGTCCAGGTCCAGGTCCAGGTCCAGGTCCAGGTCCAGGTCCAGGTCCAGGTCCAGGTCCAGGTCCAGGTCCAGGTCCAGGTCCAGGTCCAGGTCCAGGTCCAGGTCCAGGTCCAGGTCCAGGTCCAGGTCCAGGTCCAGGTCCAGGTCCAGGTCCAGGTCCAGGTCCAGGTCCAGGTCCAGGTCCTAGTCCAGGTCCAGGTCCAGGTCCAGGTCCAGGTCCAGGTCCAGGTCCAGGTCCAGGTCCAGGTCCAGGTCCAGGTCCAGGTCCAGGTCCAGGTCCAGGTCCAGGTCCAGGTCCAGGTCCAGGTCCAGGTCCAGGTCCAGGTCCAGGTTCAGGTCCAGGTCCAGGTCCAGGTCCAGGTCCAGGTCCAGGTCCAGGTCAGGTCCAGGTCCAGGTCCAGGTCCAGGTACAGGGCCAGGTCCAGGTCCAGGTCCAGGTCCAGGTCCAGGTCCAGGTCCAGGTCCAGGTCCAGGTCCAGGTCCAGGTCCAGGTCCAGGTCCAGGTCCAGGTCCAGGTCCAGGTCCAGGTCCAGGTCCAGGTCCAGGTCCAGGTCCAGGTCCAGGTCCAGGTCCAGGTCCAGGTCCAGGTCCAGGTCCAGGTCCAGGTCCAGGTCCAGGTCCATGTCCAGGTCCAGGTCCAGGTCCAGTTCCAGACCTAGGCCAGGTCCAGATCCTCAACCCTCCCCTCAACACTCCTCTCAACCCTTCCCTCAACCCTCCCCTCAAAACCTCTTTTCGTCGTCTCTCCAAATGTAGTCCTCGTAACTAATCCATCGCAATCCAAATTCCGATCAACATTACTTTGTTGCATACGTATACCACAAATTCATCGTCATCTAGTAACTCAAACACTCACATTACATTGGTACCATACCCGCTCCCGCTACCGCTCACGAATTCAGTCGAACATTTACACCCTACACACTTCGCAGTGTATGCAAGTTTTCGGAAACTATAAATTCTCATAACTTTTGATTGACTGCACCGATTGCAATGAAATAAAGCCTATATGTTACACCAAATTAAGCCCCATGTTTCTGTGAAAAGTCCATTAAAATCCGATCAGTAGTTTTTAAGTGATGCGTGCACAAACTCACAGACAAACAGACAAACAGATAAACAGACAAACAGACAAAAATTTCAAAAATGATCGAAATGTGTTCTGTTGCTTATCCTTAGACCCCCCAATTTTTTTTTTGCAAATATCTTCAATGTACAGACACGCGAAGTTTACGATTTTATTTATAAGAAGATGTGCATGGGTGTAGGTGCATGCGTGAGGGCGTGCATCAATGCGTGCGTGCATTGGTTCACGTGCGCGTGTTACATGCGTGCGTGCATTGGTTCACGTGCGCGTGTTTACATGTGTGCGTAAGGGCGTGCATAAGTGCGTGAAAGCATTGGTTCACGTGCGCGTGTTTACATTCGTGCGTGAGGGCGTGCATGCGTGCGTGCGTGCATTGATTCACGTGCGCGTGTTTACATGCGTGCGTGAGGGCGTGCATAAGTGCGTGAGTGCATTGGTTCACGTGCGCGTGTTTACATGCGTGCGTGAGGGCGTGCATGCGTGCGTGAGTGCATTGGTTCACGTGCGCGTGTTTACATGCGTGCGTGAGGGCGTGCATGCGTGCGTGAGTGCATTGGTTCACGTGCGCGTGTTTACATGCGTGCGTGAGGGCGTGCATGCGTGCGTGCGTGCATGCGTGCGTGCGTGCATTGGTTCACGTGCGCGTGTTTACATGCGTGCGTGAGGGCGTGCATTGGTTCACGTGCACGTGTTTACATGCGTGCGTGAGGGCGTGCATAAGTGCGTGCGTGCATTGGTTCACGTGCGCGTGTTAACATGCGTGCGTGAGGGCGTGCATAAGTGCGTGCGTGCATTAGTTCACGTGCGCGTGTTTACATGCGTGCGTGAGGGCGTGCATGCTTGCGTGCGTGCATTGGTTCACGTGCGCGTGTTTACATGCGTGCGTGAGGGCGTGCATGTGTGCGTGCGTGCATTGGTTCACGTGCGCGTGTTTACATGCGTGCGTGAGGTCGTGCATGCTTGCGTGCGTGCATTGGTTCACGTGCGCGTGTCTACATGTGTGCGTGAGGGCGTGCATGCGTGCGTGCGTGCATTGGTTCACGTGCCCCTGTTTACATGCGTGCGTGAGGGCGTGCATGCGTGCGTGTGTGCATTGGTTCACGTGCGCGTGTTTACATGCGTGCGTGAGGGCGTGCATGCGTGCGTGCGTGCATTGGTTCATGTGCGCCTGTTTACATGCGTGCGTGAGAGCGTGCATGAGTGCGTGCGTGCGTGCATGCGTTCGGAATAGTGCCGGCGGGTGTGAGCAACATCGACGGAGTAGCTGGCACCCATAGCCTACCAGCACTACTATTTTTTTCCATTGGCCCTTGAAAGAGACAAGCTCAAACTCAGCATTAAATAAACTTACTACAATGTATGTATGTATGTATGTATGTATGTATGTATGTATGTATGTAAACGCTTTATTGTACCAAAAATAACAACAACAACAATAATAAAATAGAAATTAAACTGTGTACAAAACCTGCACTTCAAAACTTACTGTCTATCACTTAAGTATTCTATCGATAGAATCATACATAACCTCGTTAGTTGATTCTGTAAGAAAATATTCTGAAACTGCTGATTTCTATCATTTTTATGTATTTATATTTTTCCAGTGGCGTTGCATAGGTTTCTACCGCCCGGGGCAGATGCATAATTTGCCGCCCCTTCCCCTACACTAAGAGAAAATCTGATTACTATAAAGATGAAAGTGTACAGAGCGAAGAAGAAATATTAATTTCCACAATCTCTCAGCAAGACCCTCATAACTGTATAGAATGCTAAGCCTCCTGTTTTTGAATCTGTTTACAATGAAGAATAAATAATCTATACTTATAAAAATTAGTTATTCGGTTGAGTAGCAAAGTTGGACAATAACCCCAGAAGATTCCAAAGGTAAGGCATTTGTTAAAATCACTATTAAATTTACTCTTACCAAATGAGTATTTGGTAAGAGTAAGTTTAATCTCATTTATTTCAACTTTTTGGGACATTGAGAATTCCAGGCTAAGTCGACATTGTTTTGTTTACATTTTGTTTCACATTTATGCATGGCTGGCGTTAACGCGACCATTATGAATACATGACAATGAGCGACCAGTTTCTACGTTATAAACATTACGCTGCGGTAGATGGCATTGTCAAACATACAAGATAAAATAATTATAAATATCAATAGATATGCATTATCAGCTGCTGTAAAGTGGCGTCAACTTATAACTAGAATGCAAAATAAAATTATGATAACTAAGTATGTCAGTTTGTCAGCTGCTGTAAAGGGCTTTGTCCGAAAGTGGTAGTGTAAAATATTATTTTTATAATATTAATGTTAGTTTCAAATGTCAATATCAATAATTTACTCTATCCACTCTTACCAAACATAATATATAACTTCATCATGTCAGCCCTTAGACGTCCACTGCTGGACATAGGCCTTCCCCAGTGAACGCCACCACACCCGGTCCTCTGCCCTCCGCATTCAGCCGCCTCCGGCCACCCTCTTCAGGTCGTCGGTCCACCTGGCGGCGGGGCGTCCCATCCTGCGCATACCGATTCGCGGTCTCCAATCCAGAACTCGTCTGCCCCAATGGCCGTCAGTTCTGCGACAGATGTGGCCCGCCCACTGCCACTTTAGCTTACTTATTCTTTCAGCTATATCGGTCACACTCGTTCTTCGTCAGATTTCTTCATTACGAATCATATCCTTCAAAGAAACCCCGAGCATAGCCCTCTCCATAGCTCGCTGAGCGACTTGAAACTTGTGGATCAGGCCCACCGTCAGTATCCACGTCTCGTAGGTCATGACAGGCAGGACGCACTGATTAAAGACTTTTGTCTTTAAACATTGTGGAATGGGCGACGTGAATACTTGACGCAGTTTTCCGAACGTCACTTCACAGCAGCTTAATTTTATTATTACTCTTAGAATGTCTTCTTTCGCAATGCAGGTGTCCTTACGATGCTTACTTTCACCGAAAAGCCTGTGGAGTCATTCGTACGGGCGAGGATTGAACCCACGAGCTCATAAACGTGAGGTGAGAGCACTATCAACTAGTGGTCTACTACGGCTCTGGGTAAAACGCAAATCTGCAGGAATCAAATGACGCTAGTCTAGGGACTTAAACATATTTGCATCGTAAATCAAGTTATCTACTCTTGTAATGAACAGTTTCCGTAGGAACAGGGGCGGACTTAGGGCGGTGCGCGAGGGGGGCAGGGAGTTGCAACGTTAGGTCGTCGACGCAAAAATAAAACCCAAACACCTTAATACCACTTAATACAGCAAACAGTTATATATATTTACTGAACAAAAGTTCTTACTGGACTGTTTTTTTTTCTTGCGTTTCTGTTACGTATACGTAAACATTTTGAATTATAGATAACGATCTCTATGTACTACTAGATGGAGCGTTCCAAACAATCGCTCTGTTCCACGCAAGTAGCCACAACTCTTTCACATTCACAATGAAACTTGTGCAGTTACTACGCAGAACATTTAATTATTACTAAATATTGACGCTACGGTTAAATAATGTCAACATACTTTTTAACGGGGAAGCATATAGAAACCCCTCAGGAGCGATCGGTCTACTTTCCCCACCGGTCTACTTTCCCAAACTGTCAATTTTCCCCATCGAGGTATGGTGTTTACAGCAACAGTCCAAAAAGACCTAGGTTTGTTCTAGGGCTAGTTACTTAAAGATGACATGATGATGATTATAGAATGGGAGGGGCAAGTGGAGGGCAGACGTGTGGACGAGCTCCGACGAGGTGGTCTGACCCGATAAGGAGGGTGGCTAGCGGATCCTTATTGTAAAGCGGTGCTTTTAGAATAGGCAGAATTAGCTCTAAAACTAATTAGCCAACATCTCAACTCGGCTACTGAAGTGAAAAATATTTTCTTACCAAGAAAATGTTATAACTTATAATAAACAGGAGAAAAAAAACATATTAAATTCTAGCCAAAAAGGAATATATTTTTTAAAATACATGCACTTGTGTCCTAAGCTCCCACTTGGCCCAGGGAAAGCTCATCATCCTGGGACAAGTAGTAGGGCAGGCGTGCCAAAGGGTCCTTATATGAAGCAGTGCGGCTGGCCAATGACCGCTATGCGTGGAGACGCATTTTATATGGTCGCGATCCTCAGCAGTGAGGGAACGACAGGGAAGAAGAAGGAGAGGGGGGCGCCACAATGAGATCTCGCTAAAAACTAGCTAGCGCCGCCCCTGCGTACAAATCCCGCCCTTAATTGCATCTAGGTCTCATTTCCAGCTTGAAAGGGCAGCGAGCGGCGGATATTGGGTCACCCCTCACCCCTTGATTGCAACCTTAACTCCATCATCAAAATTCAATCATCAATAATAACCTTAGTCAACGAAATAATCGGCATAGAACCATCTTCAAAGTTTTAAAAACAGGGGGTGGGTTGTTCCTAAACCACCAAGAGTCATCAAATCTCAGTGACAACTGAAACGAGATACTTACGACGGTCCCCAAATAATATATGAATAGAATAGAATAGAATAGAAAGACTTTATTTAGCGAACACAAATACAACACAGGAATTAAAATTGACGACATAAATATGAAAAAAAAAAGAAGCAAACAAATTACATAACCGTTAAAACAAAACAGAAAAAATGACACAGTGTTGTAGTGTGACGCCAAAAGGGTCCCCGCTCAGCTTATGCTGTAGCAAGAGCTTATGCTATATAACTATTATTACTACTGACTTAAGCAGCTTAATTATATTATGTAGAAACTAGCTGCTCTTTGCCGTGCATTTCTTAAGAAGTCTTAACGCCAGCCATGTGTAAAAAAAAATACAAAACAAAAATCGGTTAATGCAAACAGAATATTGTCGACTTAGCCTAGCGTTCTGAATGTCCCAAAAAGTTGAAATAAATGAATATCAGTATGAGTTTATGTATATATGTATAGATATTTGTATCATGAATGCTATCATGAGTGAACTTATTCGTGTATCGTCTATGTATATATTGTTCGTTTATGTTTATGTAATATGTATTTTCAAACTTTATTAAAAGTAGGTACATTTCTTTATCAAATTTGGTACTAAACGCATTATACTTGTCCTTTCGGTTACTCTAAGGTCGACTGGAAGAGATCCCTAAGTGGAATAAGTCCGCCTTTGTACACAGTTTAATTCCTATTTTATTATTGTTGTTGTTGTTATTTTTGGTACAATAAAGCGTTTACATACGTACATAGGAAGAATCCCGGGATTTTCATATCAACAATTAATAGAATCCCGCGAAAGGAACGTGCCACACAAATGATGATACTACCTTATTCCGATCCCTGGTGATAGTAGGTACAACATGTAGTATCGAACTATAATATAATTAGTTCCCTCTTCAAGCGGTAAGTACGAAGGCGGAGCCCTAACGTAAATTAAGTTATACCTACGTATCTATGACATTATAGTATTTTCATGGGTGAAAGAGCCCTAAGTATCCAGGTTTGCATCAGGAACTGGCAACAGCGTTTGCCTGTGTACTGCGATCACCAACTGTATGTCGATAAAAATCTAATAAATTAAATTGTAAACTTCGCGTGTCTGTACATTGAAGATATTTGCAAAAAAAAATTGGGGGGTCTAAGGATAAGCAACAGAACACATTTCGATCATTTTTGAAATTTTTGTCTGTTTGTCTGTGAGTTTGTGCACGCATCACTTAGAAACTACTGAACGGATTTTGATGGACTTTTCACAGAAACATGGCGCTTAACTTAACTTAACATTTAGTCTTTATTTCATCGCAATCGGCTAACTCAATCAAAAGTTATAGACATTTTTAGTTTTCAAATACATTAGTAAGGTAAGGTTATTATGCAATATATTGCTTAAAGTAGTATTTCCGTACCTACTATTCAGATTGCGATGAATTTGGATTACATTTGGAGCTGCGAGTAGGAATTGGAGTGGGAATGGGCGTGGTCGTGGGCGTGGGCGTGGGCGTGGGATTGAGAGCGGAACCGGAAGCGGTAGCGGAAGCGGGAGGGGAGCGGGAGCGGAACCGGAGCTGGACCGGATCGGGAGCGGGTTGGTTACCAGTGTAATTTGAGTGTTTGAAAATTCGCATAACTTTTGACTGAGTTACCCGATTACGATGAATTTGTGGTATACGTATGCAACAAAGTAATGTTGGTCGGAATTTGGACTGCGATGTATTAGTTACGAGGACTACATTTGGAGAGACGAGGGAAAGAGGTTTGAGGGGAGGGTTGAGGGGAGAGCTGAGGAGAGGGTTGAGAGGAGGGTTGAGGGGAGTGTTGAGAGGAGGGTTGAGGGGAGAGTTGAGGATCTGGATCTGGACCTGGAACTGGAACTGAAACTAGACCTGGGCCTGGGCCTGGACCTGGACCTGGACCTGGACCTGGATTTGAAGTCTGAGTGGAAGTGGGATAGGGAGCGGAAGTGGGAATGGGAGCGGAGCCGCGGGCACAGCTAGTATATAATAAATTCCAACATGTATAATAAATTTAAAAAAAAGGAGACAATATTCAATAATAAGCTGAAGAAGTAATTTGAGCCAAATGTTTTTTTTTACTCATTGCATGAGTTTTTAATGATAGGGATAATATTTAAATGGATGTTTTTATTTTATAAGTATTTCTGACATTTTATATTATATAGACTTATAAGTTTTTATTGACATTTCAATTCATTAATATGCTGACATTGTAAATATTTAAAAAAATCTATTTCTATTTTATAATTTAATTTTATATTTTTAATTGATAATTTTACATATATTGTAGCGTCCTTACCGGGTTCATGTTAGTACCTGTGTATTGTTATGTAATATCTTATAAACTACATGAAAGAATCAAATAAATAAAATCGTAAACATCGCGTGTCTGTACATTGCAGATATTTGCAAAAAAAATTTAGGGGTCTAAGGATAAGGGAGCGGAAGCGGAAGCGGGAGCGGGAGGGGAGCGGGAGCGAAATCGGGAGTGGGAATGGGAGCGGATTCTGTAGTTCACGCGAGCGGAGCCGCGGGCACAGCTAGTAAATGAATATGAATATATGAATATCCTGTTGTTAAGCGTGTTGATTATAGCAAATCCCCCAATGGACAGCCCACCACAAGTGGCATTCTATTGGGGAGGCTTGTGTTGAGCAGTGGACGTATTTCGGCTGATGATGATGGACGAAGTCGCAGACGGTTTCTGGTAATAGCACATTCGGTGTAATAATGACGTAATTGAAAAACAAAATTAGTTCAATATCGCTCTCTACTATTATTAGGAAAGAGCTCAATTACAATTAACAATAGAATACAATATAAAACAACAATAGATAAATTTAATTGCAATTACGTCATTATTCCACGGTAAGTGCGATATGCCGTGTGGTTTCCGGTAGAGTAGAATAGGACCACTCCAACTCTTCCCGCGGATGTCGTACAAGCGACTAAGGGAATTACATTATAAAACATCAATCAGGCCTCCCCAACCCGTCTGGCCAGCGCGGGGAGTGTAGGCCAAATCCTCCGTCTGTCTCCGGCAGATGAGAGAGGGTTGTGCTCCTGCAGTGGAGACAAAAATAACCTGATGATGAAGTGCGATATATAAAACACACAGGTTACACAACAACAAAGGTTAGTTAGGACAAATACGGTGAATATATAATTATATAACGAGAATAACATTTCGTAACTATGACATAATGTTATGAGATCGATGTTTTGGGTTCCCTTTACCTTGAATAATAATAATTAGAGATAGTTATCGGATATTTAAATCGGAACTACCGATTTGTGTCCTAATTTTTCGAAGAGAGCACTCTGCAGTGATGAAAATTATTAGTTTGTAGGACCTTCCACCCCCTTTAGTATATAACTACCTAGTATATAACATAAATTGTATATTTTTATCAACTCTGTTTTTCTTAATAATAAATATATTTTTTAATAATAATAAAAAAGAAATCGAAGATTTATAGTAAGACGCACTTTATCCCACTAATATTATAAATTAGCTGTTGCCCGCGACTTCGGCCCTATTCTAAGCCGGGAACCACACGGCTAATTATCAAAATATTGGACTATATTATTCCTGCAATACTCTGTCGCTATTTCTTCCGCAAGGTTGCTTGGAAGAGATCGCTTTGAGCGATAAGGCCGCCTTTGTACACTTTCTAAAAATGTGTACCTATTTTTATTGTTACTCTTTATCTGTGTGCAATAGTTTATCTATTCATCTATCTATATATATATATATATATTATAGAGTTTTACTGGTTTTACTGCGTAAGGAAGCCGGCAGAGACTGGATGAGGGGAACCGAAGATCGAGTTCAGTGGCGCGCCTTGAGAGAGGCCTATGTCCAGCAGTGGGCTCTTGCAGACTGATGATGATACTAACTAACTATATTAAACCACGAAAGTTTTAAAAGTCATATAGAACCCTGCAAATTGAATCTATTTACATCTCAGCCTATTTATAGATAACATAAATATTCTGATACATGATTTGGGTAAAACCTTTGCCAAATCCGTGTCAGCAGAAACAGGATATCAACACAAGAGTAAGTTTATGTGTGCTTTTAATAAGGGTTCCGTCATCATCATCATCATCATCAGGTTATATCCCAAGTGGCATTCGGGGTTCTATATAAGATGTATAGTGGTTCACATGTACTCCACAAGCTGTGTAAGTCAGCTGTATAAGAGCTGTATAGCTTGCTATACAGCTCTTATAGAACCAGTTTGGGCACAAATTAGACAGCCTTAAGTTCACTATGGCTGTACATTAGCGTTATATTAGCAGTTTAAGTAGTAACATCGGGCTTAAAGGCTGACTTACGGCGCTATATGGGACACATGTGAACCATACAACGTCCATGAGCGTAATAAAGAGTAACAAGTGGCTAAATACACAGCCTTCACAGTTATAAAATCCCACAAAAGTACTCCAGTGCTACCTAAAGTTCACGTGTGTCCTAAATTATTTCTTTTATTTATTAATTTTCCTCATTTAGTTTGGTTTTGTGTGTACGCCCGGCCATCAGAAACATTAACTCCGGCGGATATCAATTGGATAAAAATTTATGATAACACGCGGTAAGTATACCTGTTTTAAATACTTAATAATGTTAAATGCCATGGGAATGCAACTTTATCGTGAAATGTATACATATTTACAGCTAAAATATTCACGCGCCTCTGTAAAAACGCGATATTCATTTTAAAATATTTAAAACTGGCTGAGAGGAAATCTACAATTTTCAGTTTTTGATATTATATTGGCATTATAATTATACTACGGTAATTAATTAAAACATGAAACCAAAACTCGTTCGCTCTATCTGCGTATTTTGTGATAAATCTGCATGATAATTTTGGAGATTTATATGGTAAATATTTTAGGTTACGTGAACAAAATGGTGGAAATGAAATACAGCTAGAGCGTATATAGGTTCACATGTGTTCTGTTAGAATGCTGTTGGCTATATAAAGTCCCACATTTGTACCACTACAGAACCAATGTCTATAAATGTATTCTAATGTGAACTTATGTACAGCTTTAAGATGTAATTCAGGTCAATTGTGATCATCGTTTTATTCTTTTATTATTTCATACTGAAATTTTAGAGATCCGCAATAATAATTATTGTCCGTTAAATCGCCTAGCCCAGGTACTAAGTCAAGTATGAATACCTAAAGTACAAATTTTGTAACAAACTAACAAAAAACACTTTTTGTTTTCGTGTGAGCCACACAGTTTGGTGTCAGAGTATTTACACTTACAAAGACACTACGTTGTTCAAGGAGGTATTTAAAAGAATGTAAACAAACTAGATAAAGAGGGACGAATTTGCGAATATTCTTTTGCAATTTTTCTTCTTATTCCACCGGTTCTCGCTCTTATTTTCCAAGATTTTTTATTCATTTTCACAAATTTTTGCAAGCGACGTAATAAACACAATACACGTCAACTTGACCGACCACAAACAACTCCTACTACAGCTACTAGCTGTATAACAGTCTAAAACAAGTAAACATAACAGCCTTTGGCTGTGTAAATGACCACGTGTGTTCTATTAATATGCTAGCTGTATAACATCGTACAAGTAGACCGTTAAACAGCGATTGCCGTATCTCTACCCTCCTATACGGCTCTTAGTCAGACGGCTGACTAATGGACAGTTGTTAGAGTATTATAACACCAACAACCGTATAAAAGTATAACTCTACACTCCTATAAGTCCCTTAGACAGGTATAGGTGGTGTTAATCGCAATAATGCAGCTTATACATCACGAGTGAACTGTAATAATGCTTTAAGTTCACATTGGAACTAAATGTGTACTCTTAAATGGAGTAAAATGCTACTTGGGATATGTCTCCACTGCAGGAGCACAACCCTCTCTCATCTGCCGGAGGCAGACGGAGGATTTGGCCTACACTCCCCGCGATGGCCAGACGGGTTGGGGAGGTCTGATTAATGTTTTATAATGTATTCCCTTAGTCGCCTTGTACGACGTCCACGGGAAGAGTTGGAGTGGTCCTATTCTACTCTACCGGAAACCACACGGCAAGGGTTCCGTATCAGGTACTAAAAAACTTTCGTATCTCGAATTTTGTAAATTCTCTATACAAAAGACTACTCAAACTTAATGACTTGCCGAGCGGATTAATTTGTATGAGTAAAAATAACATTTTTTTACAAGTTTCCAAAAATTTCCGTACAAAAGTTGCTGCCCCCTTTAGTGGTCTAACTTCCTGGTTAAAATCTGGTTCATGTTTCATCTTGATACGCCACTTAGAACCTGAGATATTAGTAAAGTAAATTTTTCTAGAAGCCATTATATCGGATGACAATAAAACGACTGTTAATTTTTGTTCCAGTAACTCAGTATCACATTTAGAAATCATTCATGAAAAAAACATATCTTTTTTACGAAAATTTTGATAAAAAAAATGCAATATTTCTCGAACGTGTTCATCATATGGGCGAGGTCAACTGCCGCGGCGGCGCGGTGCGTATTGGATTGAGTGAAATTTAGTTTTTGGGGATATGGATGGGGTTGAGGTTGGGATTGGGATTGGGATATTGAGAGTCTCGAGTCTGAGTGGGAGTGGAAGTAGAAGTGGGAAGAGAACGGGAGCGGAAGTGGGAACGGGGGCGGATTCTGTAGTTCACACGAGCGGAGCCGCGGGCACAGCTTTTGCTATCCGTTATTGGCAGTAAGAACTATAAATTAGAATAATACTGTATACTAAGTGCTGTGGATTTTGTGGAAATAAAAAAAAAAAATTAATTATTATATTCTGCAAAATCTTTTTCTTAAAAATTTTAATTTTGCAAATGTCCTCTACTGGAACTCTGCCCATTTTTCCGTAGGCGTATGGTAAAAACGGAAGCCTTATTTAGAAGTCATGCCTGTCTGTCTGTCCTTCTGTAAAGTACGTATTTCCTAATCAGCGCAACCTACAATTTCTCTGGCATAATATTTTTCTACCCATAGGTTGCCTGGAAGAAATCGCTTAAAGCGATAAGACCGCCTAAATTGTACTATTTGTAACTTCTATAACGTGTAACTGTATCTGTTTGTGCAATAAAGTGTATTGTATTGTATGACACAGCACAATAACATTTGCAAAACTTCACATCATAAGAAATGGTCATTGTCCGACGAAACTATTCCATGGAACCCTAAAACCTCTTATAAATAATTACGTTGTTTTGTTATGGATTTGACAAAAAGAACCTGTTTCCATATTTACGTCAAAAGTGATCTGAATTAATTAGGACAGCGACTGGATTCCTTCGTCATTATCGATGAAATATATATATAAAAGGATCTGAAGAACGTTTGTGAACAATACAACTTGTATAATAGTTTGCGCGAGAAGCCGTCAGTGCCTGAGTGATTGTGAATAGCAAAATGAAGTCTGTGGTAAGTTGCTAATTAAATAAATAAATATACATTTTTAGCTTCAATGACGTGCATTAACAAAATAGGTCCAGTCAAAGCGTACAGTCCTTCTAAATTTATAGTACAGTCACAAAGAAAGAAAAACAAGGTTTTTTGCGGCTCCTGAAAAGTAGGTAATGGTTTGTCCCTTACGTCACTTAAAATTTCCTTTGACGATATTTACATATATATTTCATTCCAGATTAATAGTCCTATGAAAACAAACGCATTTGCGTCTCGAAAACAAAATACACAATAGATGGTGTTCCTAAGTGGACTGCAAAGTTTACATGGTAATACAAACCTGTTTTTGCTGCTGGTGACCCTTTCATGTACCGAGACGTAAATAGCGTTGGTTTTCATAGGACTATTAATCTGGAATGAAATATAGTACACTTGTCTAATCCCAAATTAGGATTTTCCTGTGCTGTAGGAACTTAGACGTACTGTATAAATTGTATTGTTATAGTATTTTTGTTTTGTTTATGTTTGTAAATAGTGTGAACGACGAATACCAGTACCACCACAAACAGTTACTGTTTAGTGGTACTTAAAATGTAATAATTATTTCTAATGAATAAATAATATAATAATAATAACTAAACAAGGATTGGATAATTCACAAATATAACATCCAGATCAGGACCAACCTGTACATAATTGTCGGTCCCCAGTGGTAATTGAACCCACGGCCTCTTCCGCTCGATTCAACGAGGCTGTCACTTTCTTCCACGTCTTCGAGTTCATATTTTGCCTTCTGCATAAAGGATAAAAATATATGTATAACTATAATTAGTTTAATATTAAAAAAAAATTATAACAAAAATTTTCGTAATATTTAATTACTTATATCTTCACTGGAAAAGCAAAATTGCTGTAGTGCAGAAATAGAAATTGACTAGTAGAGAATAAAATATCGGATGTTTAGATAAAAAGGTACGATTTTTTTTAAATAAAGCCTTTTTTTTACGCTTCATCATTTTTTTTTATTCCTGGTGGGTTTGTGCTTGACCTCAATGTCACCTGATGGTAACTGACGATGAGGCTTAAAGTGGGCGGGCTTACCCAGAAGATTCCTATTCACTCTTCCTTTAGAGATGTCCAAGTTTTACTTGTCCGGAAATACCGAAGCTGGCAGCGAGTTCCATTCCTTAGCAGTTCGCATTATGAAAGAGGAAGCGAAGCGCTTCGTGCGAGAGCGTGGTATAAGGATGAAGTATAATATAAGGATGAAGTCCTCCCCACGGCTGGTAGTCCGGTGATGGGGGAATCAAATCGTGCAATTTTTGGGCAAACTTCCCAAAATGTAGGACTGGGTGAGGTGGCGTTCATTGGGGAAGGCTTATGTCCAGCAGTGGACGTCTAAAGGCTGATATGTTGAATACTGTTAAAATCATCCAACTAAACAGGGTGTAGGTTTCAGTACATTTGATTATTTACTAAATATTGACATTATTTAACGTAGCGTCCATATTTAGTAATAATTAAATGTTCTGCATAGTAACTGCACAAGTTTCATTGTGAATGTAACCGAGTTGCGGCTCCTTGCGGGGAACAGATCGATTGTTTGGAACGCTCAAATCTGGTAGTACATAGAGATCGTTGTGTAGGTACTAATTAACAAACACTTATTGACTTATCACGTTTCCAGATCTTACTGGCGATGGTCTCCCTGGCGAGCTGCGTCCCTCTTCGTCAGACGCGAAGCTTAGACCACGAGTACTACGACCACACCCTGTATTCCTCTCCTGAGGTGTACACCTACCGCCAACCAGTATACACGGTAATTATTTTACTACCTACGTTTCCAGTCCACGGTCGTATACTGCATTAGATATATAGATAACTAGCTTTTGCTCGCGACTTCGTCCGCGTAGGTTAAGATATTTATACATCTTGAATTTCGAAATTACTGCTTTTAACCATTAATTTGGTTTCCCGTACGAATGACATGTTTTTTCGAGATCAAAATTATCCTATGTCTTATTCCAGGACCGTATATGTGTGCCAAGTTTCATCCCGATCCGTCCAGTGGTTGAAGCGTGATTGAGTAACAAACATCCAAACTTTCGCATTTCTAATAAATATTAGTAGGATATATTTTTTGTAAATTATATGCTATAACCACAGAACCTTTGTACACTTTTATATTATGCCCTTTTTTTTGTTGTTGTAAAATTTATGTGCAATAAAGAATATATAACATTAAAAGATGTCAGAGAGGCGACGTGGGCGGGTAATGAGCGCCACACAACTATGATCAAACGCTCATAGTTTGTACCGAAAAGCGCAGTCGCTCGGGGTAGTAGTACAACTGGAGGGTATGTAATGAAGTCAGTGGTCACGATACAAACTGCGCTTAGTTCCCTTACTCACCTATTTTAATGTTCTATGGCTTGAAACATAAACCCCCCCCCCCCTACTCCCCCCCCCACACCCTCCCCCATACATACACACACCCTCCCCCACACATACACACACCCTCACCCCCCTCACACACACACACACACACACACATACGAACACGTCTTTCTTTAACGGGCGATATAACTATGTTCTTTCCGTGGGGTGGAGGTCTGGCGTCCTGGAATACAAGGTTTTCCTAAGTCCAAGCGTCAGTCTCCACAACAATCTTCCTTGCTATTGACGCCTAATTAACTTAATTTAAGCCTTTCATACATTTGTAAAGATTGCTTGGAGAAAATAAATAAATATTATTATTAATTATCCTTTCCACAGACGCACTCAGAGGCGCCCGTGTACCACATACCGGGTCGCAAGGCAGTACACACCACTTCTGCGACCCGGTACACAGTCCGCGTGCCCTACACATACACGTACACAGTGGAGCAGCCCGTGCACCAGTCCACCGTGTACGAAGATGCCCCGACAGTATATAGCGCCCCGTCAGCGACGGTGGCGCAGGTGTACAGCGCTCCTGAGACGTGGCGACACGATTCGTGGGACCCTGTTGAGTCGTGGAGCGACGTTAGCGACCCCTGGTGTTAAGCTGCTATATCGATTCGTTTCTAAGCTTTAACTATCCCAATATTAAAAAAATACTTCACAAATATTTCTTTTTATTTCACCAAACTTCCTTCAGCGAAGCGAAAATGACTTAATAAGTTTTTTTGCTTAGTACCAATTTAGCAAGGGCTTTTTTGACATCCAACCCTTTGCTGTAACAACGACGCTGTAATAAGACAATTATAATAAAAAAAAAATTACACAACGAATTTATACACACGTTCCCATTTATCAACGATCCCTATGTACTACTAGATGGAGCGTTCTAAACAATCGCTCTGTTCCACGCAAGTAGCCACAACTCTTTCACATTTACAATGAAATATTGAAGCTACGGTTAAATAATGTCAATATTTAGTAAATAATTAAATGTTCTGAGTAGTAACTGCACAAGTTTCAAACAGAATTCGACGAAGATGAATTAGGGCAAACATACACTCAGAAACCAAACAATAGCAACGATCCAGACACAATGCCATCATGCAGAACCTCAAACAATACCCATGTTGATCTCGAAAACATAGAACGGCAATTAGATCTAGCATTAGTCCGTTTTAAAAACACTGAACCTATTTCTAGACCATACATCCCTAAGCAAAAATGGTGTTTATTTTGTGAGTTTTCGGCTGTGTTGAATTTACTACCATTACAAGATGCTACTGTATTCGCTGCTGCATATATTATTGTTCGAAGTGTTTTGAAGTCCTGTTCTAGTGATATATGTTTTGGCAATGGATAATGTGGTCATTATGCCGGCTTGGCAGAGAACATTGAAAGATAAATACAAGATCGATGGTAATGTATCGTCACGCGTATTGCGGGGTGTTAAGTTTGAAATCGATACGACAATTAGAAGTGGATGATAAGTGAATTGCCGTGTGGTTTCCGGTAGAGTAGAATAGGACCACTCCAACTCTTCCCGTGGATGTCGTACAAGGCGACTAAGGGAATACATTATAAAACATCAATCAGGCCTCCCCAACCCGTCTGGCCAGCGCGGGGAGTGTAGGCCAAATCCTCCGTTTGTCTCCGGCAGATGAGAGAGGGTTGTGCTCCTACAGTGGAGACTAAAATAACCTGATGACGATGATAATAAGTGAATTGTAAGATTTGCCTACTATACTATTACATGACTCATGACCTGACATTGTAGCAAGCTAATGAAAGCATGTTAATAAGAAAAAAGTTTATTAAAAAGCGAGCAAACCATCCTAAACACCCCACTGGTACATGCTTTATAAAAGCATTAGACATACGATAGCCAGATGGATCGTTAATGCCCGAAACACTCAGAAGGCGAATGCGTGGTCCACTTTAAACAAAATCCCGCTTCCCTTGGCGGTGCTCTGTGTGAAGTGGTCTCATACTAAATCGAACAATACAAAAAACCGTATCACACCTCCGCCACGCCTTTGCTTTCTCAGTGTTTCCGGCTTAAAAGGTGACCGGAAGCAGCTGAATGGACCGTGTATGGTGGCGATCACAGGGGAAGGCTATGGTCCAGAAGTTGACGTCACTCAGGTTGATGGTGATCAAATTCTAGTGCGCCACCAGCGCTGTCACGCTGAGCTTGACATAACATTTAAATTGCAAATATTATTTCTTGATTAACATTGACCTTTGATTAAAAATCGATGGGTTTCATCACCGTGTGTCTTCATGGGCGTTTTTGGTGCAGTAGGTTTAGTTCCGAGGGCTGCGCTTGCGCAACCCTCGTCTCATTTGTAAGTTAATTGCTCGAGTTTAGTATAAATGTCTCCAAAAGCCGGCTCACTGCATCACATCGTTGTGGAATCAACTCAATCAACATGAAATCATTCGTAAGTTTAAAATATTTGATTTGTTTTTTTTTTATCTTTTCCGCGACATCCTTACATACTTAATCGGAAGTAATCGTCCGAAATGACGTTATAAATTTTGAAAATATACAGTAGTGAATGCGTGATATGTTTGTGTTTAATACATTTTGTATGTTTGTGTTAAGAAAACATAATATTTTACTACATGGATACCGGAAATATCCATTATTGAGTAAAGTACATTGTTCAAAGTCAAAGTCAACTTTATTGCACATGAGTACACTTGGTACATTTATACAAGTAATTTTTTTGGGACTACCACTTCCTAACTGTGAAGAAGAAACACATGTTTTAAAATAAAAAGTGTACAATAATATAAAGATTGTGCGAAGCTGAAGCAACATTAGTACCAGGCATCTTCGTCATACAAATAATCGTCTATTTTATAGTAGGCTTTCTTACAAAGTTGTGTTTAATATGATTTTTAAACTTTCTGTCCATCATGTTTAAGATTTCCTTTAGCAGTTTGTTGTAGAAACGTATTATAAGTACATGGTTAAATTCAGAAGTAGGTTATATTAAGAAACTTTTTTATTTAAATAGCGTGAAAATTAAAAAAAGTTATGCAAACATTAATAACTAGAAAAACAAAATTAGCTCTCCTGATAATTAATCCTTTATGCTAACTGATATTCGTGGTAACGATATAGAATTCTCAACGTTATACTCTAATTGGTACTTAACTTGGATCAAATTTCAGTGCACTTGCGCGTATAGTCAAACTTTCTGAATATCCTATAAATCTATTGCAACATGACCGCGTTTCAAATTTTTTTGCAGATTGTTCTTAATGATATAGCAGACAGCTAAATGTACCAAATTGTGTACTAAAAGACTTTAGTCAATAACTTTACGAGTAAGTAGGTGATAGGAATTGATGGAAAGAGAGTTTACATTACTGTACACTCTCTTTCCATCAATTCCTTCTTTCACTAGATTTTACAATCAAGTGAAGGTTCCTTCAGGTCAAACTTGCATAAGGTAGCTGTTCATCTCTGAATTAATTGACATTTAAATTAGTCCCTTATTATCCAGGTCACGATAAGCCTATGTCCAACAGTGGATATCGACAGGGGTTGACCAAAAGTTGAAAATTCATCTTCTTCCCCAGGTCTGCACTTTGTTGGCTGTGGTCGCCATCGCATCAGCTGGTCGCGAGAAGCGCGGCATTTTCGGCGAGCCCGGCGGTCTGCTGACACCAAGCCTCGGCCACGCTCCTCTCCTGACATCGCACCATCACTCAGCACCTCTGCTGAGCTCTCACTCGCTGCACTCAGCACCCCTGCTAAGCTCTCACTCGCTGCACTCGGCACCACTGCTGAGCTCTCACTCGCTGCACTCAGCACCTCTGCTAAGCTCTCACTCGCTGCACTCGGCACCTTTGTTGACTTCTTCCTACCACCACACCCCGTCCTTCCACCACGGCCCCTCTCTGCACCACGCTCCGTTGTTGAGCTCCCACTCCCTGCACTCCGCTCCACTCCTGAGCTCCCACTCCTACCACTCGGCACCGCTGTTGAGCTCCTACCATCACGCGCCCGTCATCAGGCACGCTCCCCTGGTAGCGCACGCGGCGCCCCTCCGTGTCAGATACGTCGCCCCCGCGAGATATGCCTCAGGATGGTGGTAAACCGAGTGATCTACCCTTCTGTGCCTATACCAAATTTATTAAGAGTGTATTAATTTAATTAAACTTGTACCAATTCAAAAAATCCTTTTATTTTTTGTTATTCTATTTTACCTTTCTTCCATTGAAAAAAGCATGTGTCTACACAAAAATTGTGTTGAAAAACGATGTTACTAATATTCGTTTTCAATGTTGAAAACAAACAGAGTTTTTGAATAGAACACCTCGTTGGCCTCGTCTTGGGTCATTGATCTCGAGCACCAGAGGTCGTCGGTTCGATTTCAACTAGGGAACCCTTGGCTTTTCTCATCCAGTCCCCGCCAGCCGCCTTACGCAGATCGTTGCTCCATCTAGCCAGGGGGCGTCCCACACTACGCTTGCCCAGTCGCGGTCTCCACTCGAGAACCCGTTTACCCCAACGGTAATTGGTTCTCCGACAGATGTGACCAGCCCTCTGCCACTTGAACGTGCTAACTTTTGAAATTGTCCTACCCTTGTTTAATTCACATAGCACACGAGAATATCCTAGTTTGGGACCAGACAAAGTGTGTCTATATGTATACATATCCTACTAATATTATAAACGCGAAAGTTTGTAAGTATGGATGGATGTTTGTTACTCAATCACGCTACAATCACTGAAACATGGCACACATATAGCTTAGGTCCTGGAATAGGACATAGGATAGTTTTTATCCCGAGAAAACATCGCATTCCTACGGGAAATACGAGTACATAATAGTTTGTGATCTTAAGTTTTCCACGCGTACGAAGTCGCGGGCAACAGCTAGTAAAAGCCCCGCCCGTAAAAGCCATTTGATTAACAAAATTAGTTGATATAATGCAAATCACAGTCATAAATCGGTGGGTCATAAACTCGAATGAACACACTGCTTAGATTAATTAACCTTGAGAGCCCCCGGTGCACCGTGCAATCCTATTAGTATAGCACTCCTTCTATACCTCGACGATGTCTGCATATTAAAGCCTTTCCGCACGACTTTTGGCTTAGCGGGACGCGGCGCGGTGAGCGGCGCGGTTTCGGCAAGCGGAGGGTTGGCCGCTGATTGCGGCGCCTCGTGGCGTGCTGCTAACATTTTTGTACATTTGTTCTCGCTGCTCGCCGCCCCGCTCCTAGCTGCCGCTGGCAGCGGCAAGGTCGTGGCCGAGCGGTTAGTAGCAAACCAGACAACCCGTCTGATGGTAAACGGACACTGTCCCCAATAATCCCGGAGTCCAAATGCAACAAGTTCATCGCCACCCTGAGCACTTCGTTAGAAAGAATGCAATATCACATCCATTGCTGGACATGGGCCTTCCCCAATCAATGCCACCACACCCGGGCCTCAGCTCTCTGCATCCTCAACTTGGGCCCCAGGCAATAAAAGAAGTAAAGAGTCAAAGTAGGAAGAGAGTTCCCACTTCCCGTCTAGCAAATGGGAGTGTAGCAAAGTAACGATGGCCTCGCTGGTCATTTATACACGTCATTTTTTTTATCGACTACCGCGGTTTCTCAGACGGTGGTTTAATCGTGGTTTCTCAGACGAGATGGACGCGGGTCCAGTGCTGCATAATAGCACTGTCCACGTCCAGTCTCGCCGCCACAGTCTGCATAATACCAAAAGCAGTGGCTCCAGTCTCTACAAATATCTCGCTCTTATAGAAAATAAGAGCGAGAACCGGTGGAATAAGAAGAAAAATTGCAAAAGAATATTCGCAAATTCGTCCCTCTTTATCTAGTTTGTTTACATTCTTTTAAATACCTCCTTGAACAACGTAGTGTCTTTGTAAGTGTAAATACTCTGACACCAAACTGTGTGGCTCACACGAAAACAAAAAGTGTTTTTTGTAAGTTTGTTACAAAATTTGTACTTTAGGTATTCATACTTGACTTAGTACCTGGGCTAGGCGATTTAACGGACAATAATTATTATTGCGGATCTCTAAAATTTCAGTATATGAAAGAATAAAACGATGATCACAATTGACCTGAATTACATCTTAAAGCTGTACATAAGTTCACATTAGAATACATTTATAGACATTGGTTCTGTAGTGGTACAAATGTGGGACTTCATATAGCCAACAGCATTCTAACAGAACACATGTGAACCTATATACGCTCTAGCCGTATTTCATTTCCACCATTTTGTTCACGTAACCTAAAATATTCACCAAAATTATCATGCAGATTTATCACAAAATACGCAGATAGAGCGAACGAGTTTTGGTTTCATGTTTTAATTAATTACCGTAGTATAATTATAATGCCAATATAATATCAAAAACTGAAAATTTTAGATTTCCTCTCAGCCAGTTTTAAATATTTTAAAATGAATATCTTGTTTTTACAGAGGCGCGTGAATATTTTAGCTGTAAATATGTATACATTTCACGATAAAGTTGCATTCCCATGGCATTTAACATTATTAAGTATTTAAAACAGGTATACTTACCGCGTGTTATCATAAATTTTTATCCAATTGATATCCGCCGGAGTTAATGTTTCTGATGGCCGGGCGTACACACAAAACCAAACTAAATGAGGAAAATTAATAAATAAAAGAAATAATTTAGGACACACGTGAACTTTAGGTAGCACTGGAGTACTTTTGTGGGATTTTATAACTGTGAAGGCTGTGTATTTAGCCACTTGTTACTCTTTATTACGCTCATGGACGTTGTATGGTTCACATGTGTCCCATATAGCGCCGTAAGTCAGCCTTTAAGCCCGATGTTACTACTTAAACTGCTAATATAACGCTAATGTACAGCCATAGTGAACTTAAGGCTGTCTAATTTGTGCCCAAACTGGTTCTATAAGAGCTGTATAGCAAGCTATACAGCTCTTATACAGCTGACTTACACAGCTTGTGGAGTACATGTGAACCACTATACATCTTATATAGAACCCCGAATGCCACTTGGGTTGTTACTAACACTATGGGCAACGCCTGAAATACATGATTTATATTTTATTTTATTTATGCACTAGCTATGCCCGCGGCTCCGCTCGCGTGGACTACAGGTTCCACTCCCATTCCCACTCCCGCTCCCTATCCCACTTCCACTTCCACTCAGACTCTCAATCTCACTCTCAATTCCGCTCCCGCTCCCACTCCCCCTTTCCCACGCCCACGTGCACTCCCATTTCCATTTCCACTACCAGCTCCAAATGTAGTCCAAACTCATCGCAATCTAAATAGTACGGAAATACTATTATGTATAATATATTGCATACTAACCTTACCTACTAATGTATTAGAAAAGTAAAAATGTCCATAACTTTTGATTGAGTCAACCCATTACGATGAAATAAAGACTACATGTTAAGTTAGATTAAGCCCCATGTTTTTGTGAAAAGTCCATTAAAATCCGTTCAGTAGTTTTTGAGTGATGCGTGCACAAACTCACAGACAAATAGACAAACAGACAAACAAACAGACAAACTATTCAAAATGATCGATATGTGTTCTGTTGCTTATCCTTAGACGCCCAAATATTTTATTTTTGCAAATATCTTCAATGTACAGACACGCGAAGTTTACGATTTTATTTATTAGATTTATTTTAGTATGAAATTATTGTTCAACAGTATGTCAAATCAAATCATTTATTCTGTTTAGACAAAACTTTATATAAACGTTAGTTACAATTACTATTTATTTATTAAGTTATCGTCATCATCATCAGCTGATGTTTATTTTCTAAATAAACAAAAATAAAAAAAATTAAATACGTCCACTGGTGGACAGCCCACCAAAAGTGTCATTCTATTGGTGAGACTTACGTTCAGCAGTGGACGTTTTTCATCTGATGATGATGATTATAAAAAAGTTATTGACTAAAGTATTTTTCACCTCTCCAGCTCGAAAAGGGCGCTTTTGGTGCTTAAAAACTCGTAGCAAAATCGCTTTTTGCTGCGAGCCGTGCGAGCGTGAGTAAAAGTGATTCGAATTTCGAACACCTCCTTTTGGCGATGAACTGGGCGACGGTTCGTTCGTATGTTATTTATTGATATTTAAGTTTATAAATAGTACTAGTATTCTTTTTAAAGACGGAATATTTAAAATATTTATAAATTATCTAGTATTTACTAGTAAATATTAATATCGCTTACTTAAAAATGTTTAATGTTATCATGTTTACTTAGTTTTATAAAAATGCCAAGCAGTGCAGTTTCAGAACGCAACATTTAAATAAAAAATAGACTTTTTTTCCTTTCTCGCTGTAGAGGTGAAAATTTTATGCTTCACATGAGAGAGAGATTTTTTTATGTCTCGTGCATTTAAATCACTCATTGTGCTCAGTAGTCTATAATAAGCTAGGATCAAGCATTAAAGCAAGCTTAATCCTAGATAATAAGAGTCACTCGCTACGCTCGTGATTCAATTCTAGACTACTTCGCTAGTTCGTGATTTAAAGTCCGCACTCGCAACAAAAAATAACTTTGCTCCCTTGTTGAAAAAAAAACTATTAATACAAAACTGGTACATTTAGCACTCTGCTATATCATTAATTATCTTTTATTGTCTGAAATAAATACATTTAATTTTTTTTTAAGAATAGCGTGCAAACAATTTTAAATGCGGTCAAGTTGCAACCATACTATAGAAGATATACAGAAAGTGTTGCTATTACGAGTAGCATACACTTTAAAACTGAACTGAATCTAGTGTATGGGCACTACGCTATTTTAACTTCTATGACTAAGGACTTTAAGTCTTCTTCTTCTCTGTCGTTCCCTCACTGCTGAGCATCGCGATCGTATATAATGCGCCTCCACGCATAGCAGTCATTGGCCAGCCGCGCCGCTTCATACAAGGATCCGCCAGCCACCCTCCTCACCGGGTCTGACCACCTCGTCGGCAGAGCCGGATTAACCATGTCGGGGCCCCTAGGCAAAGCATGTGTCGGGTCCCCTTTACAGTGTTCCAACTTCCTGAAATATATTTTTTCTACCACAATGCAATGCTCCGCTTGCGTGGACTACTCACTTTCAATGCGACTACCACTCCGACCCCGAAGCCCACGTCAACGCCCACGCGTACTCCTCTTTTCACTCTTAGAAACATTTTCAAAAAAGACTCGGGGCGCGGGGCCCCTAGCCCACGTTGGGGGCCCCTAGCAGCCTACACTGCCTAATGTATAAACCGGCCCTGCTCGTCGGGGCTCGTCCTCTGGCACGCCTACCTACTCCACTTGTCCCAGGACGATTACTTTGATTACAGGAACCAAAAGTGAATATAAAAGTGCAACAAAAATTTGATTACGAAACCTGAATAAATTTTATTAGTCATCTATGCAAAATAATTGAATAAAGTTAAGGTGTGATGGACCCTCAGAATGCAGATGAGATGGACTTGCAAAACGCCGATTTAGTTAACATAATTGGAAGACGGACAAGGCAGTAAACATTACGGTTATTAGTGGCACACATCCATACTTCGGAGGTCACTTTTAGCTTACAGAGGTTCTTACTCAGTTTAAGTCAACGATCTCTATGTACTACTAGATGGAGCGTTCCAAACAATCGCTCTGTTCCATGCAAGTAGCCACAACTCTTTCACATTCACAATATTGTGAATGTGAAAGAGTTGTGGTATAGTAGTACATAGAGATCGTTGGTTTAAGTCTAATTGTATGCCGACCTTGGGCAAGGGTATGTATTTGTGCCATTCGGCATCGAGACTCTGGGTCCCTGGGGGTCAGATGTACATATCTCAGCCAATGATCGAAGCTTCGGGTTACCGTAGAGCTGGCAGCTTCTTCGCCCAAAGACTCAGCCTGGCGATACACAGAGGGAATGCTACCAGTATATTGGGAACCCTGTTCGGTGAGGTGTGTTGGAAGATATTTTTGCTGCTGTGCCCGCGGCTCCTCTCGCGTGGACTACAAAATCCGCTCCTCTTCCCACTTCCGCTCCCGCTCCCGCCCTCCCTCCCGCTCCTGCTCCCGCTCCCATTCCCGTTCCCGCTCCCATTCCCGTTCCCGTTACCGCTCCTGCTCCCGCTTATATAAGCTAATATAAGCTTTGCCAAATTGTATCAATCTATAATCAAGTGACTAATGATAGCAAACGAAATATCCCATACAAATGGGAAAAGCAACATTTACAATACAAATCGCGATTAGTTGAAAGTCTTACTACCTGAATTCAACTTTTTCTTACTACCCGCGATGAAATCGTTTGCCTATTAACAATAGTTATTTCTTTAAACTATGGGTACATAACGTGCATTTAGACATCATCATAATCACCATCAGCCTAAATACGTCCACTGCTGGACATAGGCCTCCCCAATTGAATACCACTTTTGGTTAGATGTCCATTGGGGGATTTGCCATAATCACCACGCTTGGCAGGCGGATTGGTGATCGCAGTAATGATCTTAACATACAGGAGAACGTTGCTGCCCGTCCCTGGTGCAATCCCTTAGTCGCCTTGACGACACCCACGGGAAAGACATTTAGACATGTCGTTTCAAACAAAAAATACAATTAAAAAGTTATTAAATAAAAATCAAGTCAATACAAATCATTTGAAATTTAATATCAATAAAATTGCGAAGAACATGTGACAGTATAGGTTGTGTATTGTTAATGTAGATTTAAAACTATATTTACAACTAGCTGATGCCCGCGACTTCGTCCGAGTGGACAACTTAACATCACAAATTATTATGTATGTCCTATTCCAGGACCTAGCCTATATGTTTGCCAAGTTTCATCCCAATCCGTCCAGTGGTTGAAGAGTGATTGAGTAACAAACATCCAAATATCCAAACTTTAGCATTAATAATTTCGCAATTATATTTATTTATTTATTTAAATCTTTATTGCACACTCACAGATAGAACAAAAATAATACATTAAAAAGAAACACAAGTACAAAGGGCGAACTTATCTCTGAGAGAGATTTCTTCCAGCAGACCCGCGAGAGAGATAATTGAAATAAGAGAGGCAGATATAGTGTGTACGTAAATAAAAAAACATATACATACATACACTAATATAAACTATATACCCACTTACATAGATTATAACCTACAATTATATGGTAGGAAGGATCATGCAGAGAGCATTTCACCAGGCTCAAGATACTTACCGTACCTTGTCTGTACATCCTGGTGTTGCTCACTAATATGGCAAAGCATCCGGGAAGATACGAACACCCAGATGAGGCTAGTGTAAGACAGCACACAAGGAGGAAAGATTTACTGAACTCTATTAATCCGAGGTTAAGAGTTGTGCAGCACAGTGCTCGTTGTCAAACAGTAAAATTATTTAATAAACTGCCAAATGAATTTAAAATTATTAATAATGTAAATGTTTTTAAACGCCGCTTGAAAGAGTTCCTACTTGATAAATGTTATTATAGTATTGAAGAATTTTTAGGACATTAAGTAATATTTTTTTTTTCTCAGTTGACATTGTTTAATAATATATATCGAATTTGTTAGTATGTTATTTTGAATCTTATGTTTGTGATGTTTCCGACACAATGTATTTTGTTAAGGAATAAATTGAAATTGAAATTGAAATTGAAATTGATGCGGTAATTTCAAACGTAATGCTGTGCTCAACACCAAGATGACAGCCTGTGAATGCGTGACGACGAAAACGTGACATTTACTTACTATCTTTCCAACTTTTAAAGATCCGTGAGGACTCCCTTCCGCATATCAATAATTCTCCATTATTATTACGCTGAGCGTGATTGCCTTAAAAATTTAAATGTCAAAGGTTTTAATTTCTTTATATATCACTTCCTAATTACAAGTGCCTTTAACCATTTCCTTATTAAAAATCCAACCAGAACAATACTGTAAAAATCGTTCTCATTGAATCTCATTCAATTGCTGACAAAAGCAAAATCTCACTCAGTTGAAGCAACTTTACCATAGGAAAAATATTTTTCCACTATGTAATTCTGTATTCTGAAGTGTAGGCGGGTCACAACTGTCGCAGAACCGACGTCCATTGGGGCAGACGAGTTCTGGAGTGGAGACCGCGGGCTGGCACGCGCAGGGTGGGACACCCCGCCGCCAGGTGAACCGACGACCTGAAGAAGGTAGCCGGAAGCGGCTGTATGCGTATGCTGGTGTGGTGGCGTTCATTGGGAAAGGCATATGTCCAGCAATGGGACGTCTAAGGGTTGATATGATGATGATGATAATGATGATGTAATCTGTATTTGTGTGCTTTACGAAAACCAAGTTAATTGTAATCGGTGCGAATGGCTACTTTGCTGTATATGTGTAGAGTTTGCTCTAGTTTTGACAGGGTCGCTGATGCTGGGTACTAAAGTAGCGTAGAAGAGAGTAGAAGATGTGTGTAATCGATTAATCAGATAGCTAATCATCATCAGGTTATTTTTGTCTCCACTGCAGGAGCACCACCCTCTCTCATCTGCCGGAGACAGACGGAGGATTTGGCCTACACTCCCCGCGCTGGCCAGATGGGTTGGGGAGGTCCTGATTGATGTTTTATAATGTATTCTCTTAGTCGCCTTGTACGACATCCACGGGAAGAGTTGGAGATAGCTAATAGTATTTCTTTATAGCTCCACTCTATTCAGCTCTCACTAATAACGAAATGGTATACTTGTAGTTTGGGCAGTGGGAGAGTTTTCCGACCAGGCATTACAGTCCTGGTACATGGGGGGAAGGGGATTAAGATTTGCCACTATCTCATACAAGAGAACATTTTAAAGATCAATTACCTCCGCAAAATATGTATTTGAGGCGAAAAAAAAACCACCATGTCGGTTATTTTAAATGCTCTGTACCATATCGCAAAACGAATCCAACCTGGGTACCCTTACTTATAGGAGAATCCGGAAGTGACCAGCAGCTAACTTGGTTAACCTTGTTCAAACCTCAAACGGCCCTCATAATTAGTGTTTTCTACATCGCGACCTTTCCCTAAACCGTGCAAGCTCATCGCTGTTACCGCAGAATAATTGGACCCAGTTATGCAGAAATGATCATAGACATAATAAAAATTAATCAATTAAATTGTGTAATACAAAAAATTATGTAAAAAAAAGAAAAAGAAGGTGGCCGGGTGTGGTGTCGTTGATTAGGGAAGGCCTATGTCCAGCAGTGGACGTCCAAAGGCTGACATGATGATGATGATGAATTAAACTGTATACATGTAGGGTTGCCATCTCGTAAATCTGCCAACCAGGACAAGTAGCATGAAAATCCCGGATTGTGGAACTTACAACCCGGACATGTGAACTGAGCTTTTTTTAATTTACTCAATAAAATATAATATGTATGGTTTTAATTGTTATAAATCAACTTTCATATAATTTTTAACTAAATATGTATATCGTAACGAAATAATACAGCTTCTTCGTCCTGGCGGTGCTCCGGCAGCGAGCGATGACTTGAAGTCAAAGTCAGAGTCAAAATCATTTATTGCATATGAGTACACTTGGTACATTTATACACGTCATTTTTTTATCGACTACCGCTTCCTAGGTGTTAGCGCTGTGAAGAAGAAACGGCGCAACAAACTTCACGCAACACATCTTATGTGTGAAAACCCGGGCTACAAATGAAACCCCGACGGACGCTCCCCGGACGCCCGGACGGATGGAACCCCAAAATACATGTCAAGTAATTTATAACCAAAACTTAGTCATTTTTAATATATCAAGCGTTTAAAGCAAAGTCAATAAAACAAGCCCTGTGGTTCCCAGCTTAAAATAGGGCCACCCCAGGGACGGACAGCAGCGTTCTCCTCACAGGATTACTGCTGTAATCTGCGATCACCAATCCGTCTGCCAAGCGTGGTGATTATGACAAAACACTCAAAGGTCAGTAAACCAAAAGTGGCATTCTATTGGGGAGGTTAATGTCCAGCAGTGGACGCGTATTTTGGCTGATAATGATTGACTATCGATTGATACCATAAAAGCACATGGTGTTATTTCTTCGCATTTGTATTGGTTCGATTCCCGGCTGAGGTAAGCGACTATAAAAATAAAATAAAGCAGTTTTATTGACTTTTAAAATAAAGCAATGTTTCCTTCAAATAAAATTTGTTATCTTCATCAAAAAGTCAAAGTTGCTGAAGTACCAAAACAGGATAAAAAAACATATCCTCTTATTTAAACGTCCGATTTTAATAAAACGAATTGACATGAGTTAACTGCATTTAATTGTAACTGGCTGTTGCCCGCGACAATTTGGTGGACTTCACATAGGTGCGTTAGAATTTCGTCTTTGGTAAATGCAGGTTTCCTTACGATGTTTTCCTTCACCGAAAAACATTTTTGGGGAAGGGCTATGTCAAGCAGTAGACGTGTAAGGGCTGATATGATGAATGCATAACCAGATTAATAGATTTCTTTTAGGATTCAGTTATTTGGATTTACATAATAAATTGTAACGTTCCGTGGTCCACGCGGACGAAGTCGCGGGCAACCAGCTAGTTATAAATAAACTAGCTAATCTGGAAAGTTCTGTCGCATGACGGATGATTTTCACTTGACTAATATTTGACGTCTTGTAGATTGGATCATTCCTGCATAACCCAGTCCAATTTATTCTTAATCAATTTAAATAATTTAGTTGTTTGTACGAATTAGGATGAACTTTGCATGTGATTGTGAGTCAATGTCGCCCGCATGTTGTTTTGTTTTGGCCGGCGTATATAAGCGGAGGCTTGCATCGGACATTACGTACTCCGTCGCTGGATCTGCACGATACTTGACCTAAAATGAAGCTTCTAGTAAGTTTACTATCTTATTTCTTTTTTAAAATGATACTATCTTATCTTAGGGGGCCAGGAAGACCTGGCGACACTTCGACCCTCCATGATCTTTTGTGCTGAACCCCTGACAACCAGCGATGCCCCAAGCAGATTTAGTGGACTTCACACACGCCTTAGAATTTCTTCTTTGGTATATGCAGATTTCCTCACGATGTTTTCCTTCACCGAAAGGCCTGTGGTATCCTATCCTACTAATATTATAAATGTGAAAGTTTGGATGTTTGTTACTCAATCACGCTTCAACCACTGGACGGATCGTGATGAAACTTGGGACACAGGGACACTTGGGACACACACACACCTCTAACCAACTAACGATGCCTCTGATTTGGGTATTTCACATACGTCTGAGAATCCCCCAACGGACAGCCCACCAAAAGTGTCATTCTATTGGGGAGGATTATTTCAGCACTGGCCATATTTCAGCTGATGATGATTGCTTTCAGGTCTGCCTCGTGGTTCTCGCCGTGTTCCTGGGTGTGGCATCCGCCGGTTACATCGGCCATAGCTACGGCCATGGCTATGGTCATGGCTACGGGCATGGACACGGGCATGGACACGTCGTCCGCCGAGTGGTCTACTCGTCGCCGTCTTACGGGCACGGTTGGTCTGGCTACGGCGGTTACAGCGGCGGTTACGGCCGCAGTTACGGCGGTTATGGCGGTGGCTGGTGGTAATTCCAACAATCTACCTTGCTCATTTTAAGACACCCTCAGCGCTAACTCTTTTTATCTCTTCAAATGCCTTTTTGTGGATAAATTCTCGATAACAAGAACCTGATCAAGACTGGACATTCCGCACATACCTGGATTGCAGTAAGCGACAATTATCTGAAGTCTGAGCAATGCTTAGACAAAACATTGAAGAAAGGGGGGTATCTCAAAATGAGTATGTTCTTCACTGAAAACCCGAATTGGGTTCTTTAAACCAGTGAAAACAATATATTTATATAAATAAATTGATTTGATATGTAATTTATGTAAAATAAATCTAAATCACATGTGTTAAGACACCATTTTGGTGAGAACACGAAAAAAATAATCATGCGAAGATTAACTCTATATAAGGACTGTTGCATCAAGCGGTAGGCCGTAAAATCCATACCCTTGATGGAAGAACGTCGTATCGTATATACATTTAGTATGAAAGATACGACGTTGTACCACGGGTAGGTACGAAATGTGATCTTACATACTTAATCTGTGACATTTATTATGTTTGTATTCCATTGGCGAAACCTGTATCTGTACCGTTATAGATCAACTAATTAAGCAATAGGTGTATTGCAAAAATATCAAGAGAGTTGTTTACAGATATTGTAAGTACTTATTCTAATGTTTATGTAACTTCGCACCAGTTAAAAACTTTTATGATAATAGCCCTCTGTGATAATTTAAATACTCATTTTTAAATGATAATAAATTATATTAAGCATTACTTTTATATTTTATTTCACCTCCCTAAATGTAGAAGTATGGCAAAATAATATTATACCTAGTGATAGATTCTCTAAGACTCTTTTTTATATAGCAACACTGGAAGGGCGGTGCCATACTCAGTCACTCCGAGCCAATCCAGTGGACCCGTTCTGCTCTAAGTATCTACACAACATAATAATAATAATATTTAAAAGAACCTAAGTATTTATTTAAGAATGGATTTAATCATCTCTCCTAAAAAAAATACATACAATAATTCCACCAAACTACTTATAAGACAGTTTGTTGGCAGAAATTTCGCTCTAACTTTAAAAGAAAAGAAGCAAATTAAAAACTTTGTTATTTATTATATTAGCATAAAAGTTGATATCAATGAGTTTACTAGATATTTATTATTATTATATTCTTTATTGCACATACATTTTACAAAAAAAGGGCATAACATAAAAATGTACATAGGTGGACTTATCTCTATAAGAGATCTCTTCCAGCCAACCTCCACTGAATTTAATATAATATAAATTATTATAATATTAAAATATTTATTTAATTTTGAAACTGTTTATGTCAATGAAATCTTTCCTGATGTTTAATGGGATAGTGCAAAAAATTCTAGGTAACAAATATTGCCCTGTTAATATTCTTTAGAGCACAAATTAAAAAACTACAGACTTACCTACCTGCAATCTTTGATTTATAATAGCAGTGCCGTAACTAGCGTATAACTGCGCCATTCAAAATGTCCACCCAGATCATTTTTGCGCCCCTCCAAGATCTGCGCCCTGGGCACCGCTGGCACCGCCCTAGTTACGACACTGGCTATACTAGAGGTGAGCTCATTAACGATCCTGTAAGGAGTCCGGAGAAGAGCCGTGGTAGCCGGTTGGTTGTGCACTCGCCTCACGTTCATGAGGTCCTGGTACAAACCCCGCCCGTCCCAATGCGTTTTACGAAACTTAAGTACGGTTTTTTATAATACCACAGGCTTTTCGGTGAAGGAAAACATCGTAAGGAAACCTGCATATGCCGAACAAGAAATTTTGAGGCGTATGTGAAGTCCATCAAATCGGCTTGGGGCACCGTTGGTGGTCAGGGGTTTGGCACAAAACATCCTGAAGGGTTGAAGTGTCGCCAGGTCTTCCTGGCCCCCTAAGAAGATAAGATAAGATAAGGAGTCGGGAAACCACTGCGATGACTTCAAAATGACAAAGTATTCTTCAAATGACCTAAGAATAAAGAGACTGCCTCGTTGACCTAATGGCTTCGTCAAGGGACTGAGCGCTAGAGGTCGTAGGTTCGATTCCCACTGGGGACAGACAACTATAAATAGTTTGTACAAGTTAGTCCCGGTATTAATATTACATTGCGCAAAGTGGCGATCCATCGTCTCTGCCTACCCCTCTGGGACCAAGGCGTGAGCATTATGTATGTAGTCCCGTTCTGGATGTTATAATTATGATTTGTCCAACAATTGTATAATTCCCATAGCACAGGAGAAATTCCTAGTTTGGGATTAGACAAGACGTGTATGTATATATGTAATATTTATAATTGTACATTAGAATTATGATTACTTTTATATTTAAACATACAAAACTTTGGACATTCCCTAAGGAATACTTTGTTCGGAATTCATTGCCTAATTTGAATAGTAAGTCACTTTATTTTATTATTATTAAATCTATTTTTATTTAATTTTTTTATTTATATGTACCAGGAATTATTTATCTTAGTACATTACTAGTAATGCAACTTGGTTATGTACAAACGGTATTTCGTTAACAAAAATAATGTTGAATTCAATTCAATTCTCTTTATAGCACGTATAAAAAATAAAAAAGATGATTACTACGAAATAGAGAAACGCACTATAACTAGATTACAAAAGTTACAATAAGTTGTCATGTCAAACAATTAAATTACAAATAATTATAAATTTGAACAAAATAATCCTACAAATATTATAAACGCGAAAGTTTGTAAGTATGGATGGATGTTTGTTACTCTTTCACGTAAAAACTACTGAATGGATTTTAATGAAACTTTACAATAACATAGCTTATACATCAGAATAACACATAGGCGCACAATTTATAAAGCTATTGTGTGAATTGTCCAAAATATCAAGTAAGTAGGAAACAATCTACCACCTGCGAGCTATTCTGGCGTGCCCTATAAAATTATAATTTTAATGTCATAATGTTAGTTATTTTCTACGCCACGCTAATATAAGCTACTCGAAATACTAGTCCTGCGCAGACGAAGTCGCGGGCACCAGCTAGTAATACATAAAATCAAGTAATTAGAACGTCTCCCTTCCTGGTATCATTTAAAAATAACAACTTTCGGTTTAGCTAACTTTTAGGTGCTGTGGTAAATATATCTAATATTTAGTAAGTATATATTAAAGACTAGCTGTTGCCCGCGACTTCGTCCGCGTGGACAACTTAACATTACACATTCTTATGTATTACGTGTTACTAAATCCTAAAAGAAATCTATTAATCTGATTATGCATTAAAAATATTAATATACATAAAAAAACATACTATCCAATTGAGAACCTCCTTTTTTGAAGTCGGGTAAAAATTAGCGTTCCGGCGGCGGTTTCGCCCGTTGGACCACAGTTTTTTAGGTTTCCGTAGCCAAATTTCAAAAAACGGAACATGTTTCGTCATGTCTGTCTGTCTGTCTGTCTGTCTGTCTGTCTGTCCGTCCGTATGTCACAGCCACTTTATTCCGAAACTATAAGAACTTACTATTGAAACTTGGTAAGTGGATGTATTCTGTGAACCGCATTAAGATTTTCACACAAAAATAGAAAAAAAAACATTATATTTTGGGGGTTCCCCATACTTAGAACTGAAACTCAAAATTTTTTTTTCATTAAACCCATACGTGTGGATAGGTCTTAAAAAATGATATTGAGGTTTCTAATATCATTTTTTTCTAAACTGAATAGTTTGCGCGAGAGACACTTCCAAAGTGGTAAATGGTGTCCATCCTTTCTGTGTTCATTCTATTCCATCCGACTTCCTTCCCCTCCTATTCCCTTCCTATGTTGCATATCCAATTAACTGTACAACAAAATGTCTGTCAAACTGCTGGACATGCCTTCCCCAATGAATGCCACAACGCCCTACAGATCCAGCCGCTTCCGGCCGCCATCTTCAGGTCGTCCATACACCTGGCGGCAGGGCGTCCCACCCTGCGCGTGGGACGTCGCGTCCCACTCTAGAACCCGTCTGCCCCAACGGCCGTTCGGTACTACGACAGATGTGACCAGCCATTTCAGCTTACTAATTCTTTCGGCTATGTCGGTCACCTTCGTTATTCATCGGATCTCCTCATTACGAATCATATCCCTCATAGAGACCCCGAGCATTGCCCTCTCTATAGCTCGCAGAGCCACTTGAATCTTGTGGATCAGGCCCACCATCAGTGTCCACGTCTCCGCGCTGTAATCATGACAGGCAGGACGCACTGATTAAAGATTTTTGTCTTTAAACATTGTGGAATAGGTGACGTAAAAGACTTGATGCAGTTTTCCGAATACTGCCCACCCTAACTGGATTATTCTGTCAGCTTTTGAAATTGATCCTACCCAACTATATTGTCTGTCCTAGGCAGACGTACTCCTGAACAGCTTCGATATTGACATTGTCGACGATCACCGGTCTAATACAGGGCCACTAATTATCGAATAGCGAACTTTTTGTATCGAGACTTGTGGAAATACCTGAAATACATCAGCTAAAATAAATCTATAAATGAGCTTTAAAACATCTCTGTCACTTTCTGTCAAGTTCTTGCATCGACCAGTAATGTTGAACTACACTTTCATACAAATGATATAAAATGAGAGGTCAACTTGTATATCAGCATCCTGACATTTTATTGAGATATGAATTATACCAGTATGAGGCCCGAACTCAAAGCTATTAAACAGTGAAAACACCGTCAAGTTCTGTTCAGCAGTTTCCAAGATTAGCCCGTACATACATACATACATACAGACAGATAAGAAATTTTTTAATTATATTTTTGGACTCTACTGGTCTTCAGTAACGTCCGGGCAGTGAAATTTTTTTTTTAACTTCAATGTACAGATTCGCTTTTCTTTTGTTGTTTCTACTCTTTTATTATATGTATAGAAGATGGCTTAATGTATTTGTTATTGGCTTGTTTGTTGCTTAATCACGCCATAACGGCTGATGAAACTTGGTACCTAGTAATATGTTTGGTACAGTGATGGTTTATATATTAGAATAACATATAGGATACTTACGCAAACCTGTCTGGTATATATATATATATATATATATATATATATATATATGAATGTTAGTTCATTATAGATTGTAATCAGACAGTATGATCCCACGGAGGGACGTAGGGAAGTTCCGAGGGTTTCCGATCTCGATTCGATCTTATCGAAAATCGATTTTCTGGTAGTCCGATCTTCGAATTTTGAATCGAACTTTTGAAGGGCAAGATTGATCGAAGTGCGCCACAAAAGGAGATCGACTTTTCTTTTAATGTTTTACCCTCCAGCGTCCAGCGGCAGTTTAAGGAACGCGTAACAAACAGTGCCAGGGGGTTGTATCCAATGTAATTCCTTATTAATTTACTTTCTGTGATTGCTTAAACGATTATGGTGTTCGATTCATACAGTGAGTGAGTGAAGTGAATAGTATTTTCTTTCTATATCATAATTAAGCTTAGAAGACAGGGCGAAAAAATATAATATAATCGTTCTGCAGCAGGTGTTTTCTCAAATCTTATATGAAAATCGAATCGATTTTCATCAGATCGACTTTTGGTCCCCCGATTTTTTCATGGATCGATCTCAACTCCCACGTAAGATCGATATTTTCGCCTTAGATCGGAAACACTGCTCCGTTCCACCCAATTGTTTTTAACATAATGTAGGACTGTTACAATTATGGAACAATTATGTTTTTTATTATTATTTTATTTATTAGATATACAAAAAAGATTACAGTCACAATAGTAAGTACATAAATTAACAACGTTTTGATTCTGATGGTAACATGTAAATGTCGCAGGCCAATCATAAAATCAGGCAGATCATGACGCGCCTAGCCACATCGTGATCCGGCTGAACTATATTACTACGCAGAACATTTAATTATTTACTAAATATTGACATTATTTGACCGTAGCGTCAATATTTAGTAATAATTAAATGTTCTGAGTAGTAACTGCACAAGTTTCATTGTGAATATGAAAGAGTTGTGGCTACTTGCGTGGAACAGAGCGATTGTTTGGAACGCTTCATCTAGTAGTACATAGAGATCGTTGGTAATAGGTAATTATGGAGTGTCAAGGCACCTTGGATCTCTGTCGGAGATCGACTTGGGTGATATCTGATGCTGGCTGTACGGAGTGTGGATGGAGGAAGTCCGGAGTATCATACGAGTACATACCTTTACACAAGTACATCATCATCATCATAGCTAAGTACTTCCACTGCTGATAAAGGCTTCCCAAATAGAATGCCGGTGGGATGTCCTTTGAGGGATTTGTAATAATCACCACGCTTGGCAGGCGGATTGGTGATCGCAGTAATGATGTTAATATACACGTGCTGCAGCTCGTCCCTGATGTACCTTAGTCGCCTTGATGACATCCTCGCGAAGATTGACGGTGGCCCTATTCTAAGCCGTGAACCACAAGGCTAGATATTTGATCAGGAGACGGAAATGTATGACATATCATAAACTATATTTTCTTAATTACTGGTAAAACTCCTATTGTTTTGGAGAAGATTAGGCCCAACAGTGGACTTATCTGTTGGTAGCAGTAGCTACACAAACTACTAAAAAAAGGATCTTAAGATATTTGAATATTATAAAGGGTCTAAATAAATTCGTAAAAACCCAGTTATCACTCATTTCGTACCACTCACTGAGCGGGTGAAAACCAACCCCTATTCTTAGCTGGGAACCACAATAGGACAAATAGAAGAACATCAAAGTGATCCTACAAGGGCTCCATTTATTTACGGAACATTAAAAACCAAATTCTTATTAATTTATGATTGTTATATCATAGCATATTAAATATACATGCTGTGGTTAATAATTTATAATTTTCAAAAGGGAACGGTGGGCGCGGCAGGTCATTGTCAAGTTCACGTTTCCCACCACTCGCGTGTTCCGTTCACAGAATATTTAACTGTAGAGGTACAACCGCGCACTATAGCTGCTTTGGCAGCCATGAGTTTTTGCCTACGTGCCAGCAAGACAACAAAGTTTGGAGTTTTAACAAATTGTAATATTACATAATACAAAATGTGTATACGAATATAATGGAAAATTGGTACGTATATATAGATATTCGATATACATTATTCTCTATTAATTTTTGTTAGTGTATTAGTGGTCATTTTTCTAATCTGTAATTCAATCCGCAGTTTTTTAGCCGTCATTTTCACTATTTTGTCAGTTTTGTTACCTAATACATAAATTAGACAAGAATAGGAATCTTAAAAATATCTTTTGATTTTTTTCCAACAAGATTAGAGAAATGCAAAATTTCAAGCGTGAATATCAATCATTCAGGTTATCATTTATACATCGCACTCTTAGTAAAATATTGACGGAACTCAGAATTTCTGTGATTTTGGTTCTAGTAGTGAATTTGGTTCTAGTAGTGAAATCACCTAGAAGAGAAGGCTCAACAATCTGGCCAGGAAAAAAAAACGCACCTGTTTCTATAAAACAATGTTACAATCGTTTCAAAAATATGTCAATAACGAAAATATGTGCGTTATCATCAATTTCTAAATGTTATTTTGATTAGGTCAGAGTGCGACATATCGTCGGTGATACTTATCACAACTTATATGCAGTAGGTATATCTGAAATTTTTTTTTTTTTGTACTGAAGTTGTCTTTTGCAGTACCTATCACAGACGCTACGGAGGTAGATGCAGACATCCAGACCTTTTTAACGACGTAATTGAAGCTATTCATTAACGCCTGATAACAAAACAAAATCTAAGATAGTTTTTCCGATGTGTCTGAGCGTGAAGCGGCTACTTTATACCTACGAGTGTATCTCCGTGATTGTTACTCTACGTCACACGAATCTACCACATATTAATAACCGTCACTAGGTTATTTAATATTAGTGTATCTTTTTTACATAATTTTAAGTCAGGGCTGTTCTGACCTCCGACTATTCGAAGAAGATAATTGATTTTGACCTAATTCCATACTAATGTTATTATTATTTATGATATATTGTTAATACTACAAAGCTAAAGAATGACAGTAGGGAACGACAGTGAATTGGTAATGAATGATTCTGGACAATAAAGATTTAAATAATATTCCAGAAACCAACTCATCATCATCATCAGGTTATTTTGGTCTCCACTGCAGGAGCACAACCCTCTCTCATCTGCCGGAGACAGACGGAGGATTTGGCCTACACTACCCGCAATAGCCAAATGATATTCGTCCATGGAATTTGTCGTCTGCAAAATAGAGTATGGCTAGCAGTACGCATTACTGACAGTTCTTGTACGAGTATGATTGAATTGATTTACTGAATTTATTTAACTGACTGATGGTTGAATTTTCTTGTTATTACAGTTTTTTTGACTGATTTTTAAAGGAGCGCGTAATTTTTTCCCTCGGTTTTTTACATAAAAATGTGCATTAGAAACGTAAATTTATTTTATTAAACCAGGTCAGGGATTTCAATTAATTTTTTTTAAAGAAATATACAGAATGGAGATCTACCCAAAGGTTTGTAGTGTGTAATAACTAGGGGGACGGGGGAGGGCAGGGAGCTATAGTGGGATAGTGGGGGCTGATTAAAAGGACCATCGTAGGAATGTGTCAGTTATCTAATAGTGTTGTGCGATCAATGAGATACCTACCTACATACATAATGCTCAAGGGGTAGGCAGAGACGATATTCGCCACTTTGCGCTATCCTGACAAACGTTGCGACTTTCCTTCGCCCCGTGATACCACTCGGCGTGATGTGTGGCGAACAACATCGAGACCTCCATATCTAATATCTTATCTATACTTATAATAATGAAATTGTAACTGGTCTATGTAAATGTAACTGGTACATGAGAGATATTTAAAAAAAATTGTATGAGGGGTCTTTATAGGGCCAATAGAATCTAAAACATTTTTTTTAGAATTTTTGTCTGTCTGTCTGTCTGTATGTATGTTACCGCATCACGCAAAAACTACTGAATGAAATTTGATGCAGTTTTCAGTTGTCTTGCTGGTGGTCTAACTTAAAATCTGGTGCATGTTTCATCTTGATACGCCATTTAGAACCTGAGATATTAATAAAGTAAATTTTTCTAGAAGCCATTATATCGGATGATAATAAAACGACTGTTAATATTTCTTCCAGTAACTCAGTATCACATTTAGAAATCATTCATGAAAGAAACATCTCTTTTTTGCGAAAATATGGGCGAGGTCAACGGCCCCTGCGCGGCGCGTATAGGACTGAGTGAAATTTAGTTTTTGGGGATAGGGATGGGGTTGAGGTTGGGGTTCGGATTGGGATATTGAGAGTCTTCTCGAGTCTGACTGGAAGTGGAAGTAGAAGAGGGAACAGAACGGGAGCGGAAGTGGGAACGGGGGCGGATTCTGTAGTTCACGCGAGCGACGCCGCGGGCACAGCTAGTTAGAAATATGGTTTCATTATATCCACCATAAGACGTCTACTGCTGGAGACAGGCCTTCTCCAATGAACGCCAACACACCCAGTGCTCCGCCCTCCACCTCCAGCCTCTGCGATTTTTGTGCCAGCCACTCTGTCTATACTCTTTGCAAGACGTGACGTTCCTTATGTAACTAGATTTCTAATCGGCAGTGAAAAGCGGGATCGCAAATAAGCTCACAACACTCATGGAGGTGAGCTCAATAACGATCATCCAGAGACCACTGCCGGGTGCGACGTCTTCAGAATTACAAAGTACTCTTCCAAATTACCTAAGAAATAAAAACGTACACTTCGCGTGTCTGTATCTGTGGGACTGGTGTTGGTAGTGGGATTGGGAGTGGGAGCCGTAGCGAGAGCGGGAGCGAGAGCGGGAGCGGATTCTGTAGTCCACGCGAGCGGAGCCGCGGGCACAGCTAGTTAGAAATATGGTTTCATTATATCCACCATAAGACGTCTACTGCTGGAGACAGGCCTTCTCCAATGAACGCCAACACACCCAATGCTCCGCCCTCAGCCTCCAGCCTCTTCCGACCAGGCCTTCTTCAGGTCTTCAGTCCATCTGGCGGCCGATGCTAGGGTGTATGCTTATAAAAAAACTGCATTGGGAAAAGTACAATTTAATGCATAGGCTCGTATACTTTTATCAGTCGTAATGTGCCGTGTGGTTCCCGGCTTAGAATAGGGCCACCCCTACCTTTCCCGTGGGTGTCGTCAAGGCGACTAAGGGATTGGCACCAGGGACGGGCAGCAGCGTTCTCCTGTGTGTGTATGTTAAGATTACTGCGATCACCAATCCGCCTGCCCAGCGTGGTGATTATGGCAAATCCCCCAATGGACTAAATTGGTATTCTATTGGGGAGGCCTATGTCCAGCAGTGGACGTATTTAGGCTGGTCATGATGAATGGGTCCACTGCTGAACATAATCGTCCCCAACTGTCCTTTGGGGAAATTGCCAATTGCCTCTTGGCAGGCGGATTGGCGGTCTTTGGGGAAATTGCTATAATCACCACGCTTGGCAGGCGGATTAGTGATTGAAGTAATGATCTTAATATACATAGGAGAACGCTGCTGCCCGTCCCTGATGCAATCCCTTAGTCGCCTTGACGACACCCGCGGGAAGATTCAGGGTGGGCCTTTTCTGAGCCAGGAAACATAAGACAATAATAGCTTTATGGGTACATACTATGTTAAAAAGGTGAACCTTGTAGACGCAAATTAATTCTATAAATATACTTAATTGTTAAGGCATTCTGAAGAAATAATGAATCACCGACATTAAATTCACGGATTTGACTTATCAACGTCAGATTGGCGGTCTGTAGTAATTTATTCCGGTGTTCAACCCGTGCGAGGACACTATTGCGACATCGTGCTTCAGACATAATTCAAACATCACCTACTCGTATATATGGACCGATGAGGATTACAGAAGATCATTCAGTAGCCGATCCTTCTACGGGCACATACAAAATGAAATCATTTGTGAGTACTTAACCTTAGTGCCTTTTATAACTGCGACATTAAGACTGCAGCAACGTTTGTTACCAGATTTTCCTGGCTGACCAAATTTTTCCAGAAGTCTCACTCTAAAACTACAATGTTTCTAGTGAATCTTATATGCCAACATTATATACCGTATTCTATTATTGACCTGTGATCAAGCAAAATTTTGAAAATAACTACTGATAATTAATTAAAAACCTTTCATTACGCAAAATTTTCGGTCAGCACTATAACGCATGACTTTGGTAATGTTTCGTGGCTAATTAAAGGGACATTAACGGCTGAAAAAAATCAGACATAACTGGGATATAGTCCCATTGACCTGTGATCAGCCACAATTTTGAAAAAGAATACAGTTATTACTTTAAAAAATAACAAAGTGACGCGTTAATAGAGGAAAAATAGCGTCAAATAAATGTCTCCTCTACCTTTACAAAGTTTTTGCACCCTTGGAAAATGTCCACCCAGATCATTTTTGCGCCCCTCAAAGGTCTGCGCCCTGTATCTGGGCACCGCTGTCACCTATTACGGGTGGATTAATACCAAGTTATCACGCATTTTATTTCACGGTTTGTGCGGATGAAAGCCACAGTTGGTTTTACCCTCCGGCGTGGCAGTCCGAGAGCTACCCGTTCCGCCACGGAGGTCGTCAAATAATATAATTTAATTTTATTATAATTTTTTTATTCCGGTTAAAGCTTTTGGTTCTCGTCAGAAGAAGTCTTTACCTACTAAATTAAATTCCTGATCTAATATATTTTTGGCTTCCAGGTGGTATTCTGTGCGGTCCTGGCCTTGGCCACTGCTGGCCAAGTCCGCGAGAAGCGAGGCTACCTGAGTGGCCATCATTCGGCTCCAGTGAGCTACTCCGTTCCGGCGTACCACTCAGCTCCAGTAATCAGCTACGCTGCCGCACCGGCCGTTAGATACTCAGCTCCAGTCAGCTACTCAGCTCCCGTCCACGTTGCGCCAGCACCTCGGCTGGTCACCGTCAACAGAGTGGTCAATGTAAACAAAGTGGTGACCGTTCCACAAGTCGTTCACGTCCGGAAGGTGGTGTCTGTGCCGCAAGTGGTGACGGTGAAGAAGCTGGTGTCTGCACCCAGTTACTCGTCTGGTTACTCGGGTGGTTACTCGGGTGGTTACTCCGGTGGTTACTCCGGTGGTCACTCCGGTAGCTATGCGAGCAACTACGCCAACGGCTGGTGGTGATGTGATTGTCTAGTCAAAATTACATTGTAATTGTATAATTATATACATTTATTTTATTGTTCTGGTAAAAAATATATTATTTTTAATCCATTTTTTTTTTGTATTTTGCTAATGATCGTGATTTTCTCTGGTGGCCTAGTGGCTTCATCGGTAGTATCGAGTGACAGAGGTCGTGCGTTTGATTCCCATTAGGGATAGATAACTGTACAAGTTGGTCTGGGACTGGATGTTATATTAATTGATCTATACTTGTCTATTCCCATCAAACAAGAGACAATCCTAGTTTGGAAATAAACAAGGAATATGTGTATAACCTAGGCTTTAGATCAAGAACCGGAAGAAAACAAAATAATTACGTAATGTTATCATAAACCTGCGATAATCCAGTATTTCTGATCCCAGGTATGGATCAGAAACATGGTTTTGTCACAAAGCTGCGACATATCCCGAGAATTAAAGTAATTTTGGATGACAATGATAAAAAAATTATCACAGTGATTCCTTGGCCCTGTAGGTCCTAGCTTACTTACAAAAAGTATTAAAGACACCTCACTAGGCGCGGCCGGTTGTGGGGAAAAAAAGTGGGGCTAAACGTCTCACACTTGGTCGGCTAGTACATAGAATATTAAGATGTAGAGAATGATTTTTATAAACAGACTACCTGCGCCCGCGGCTCCGCTCGCGTGGACTACAGAATCCGCTCCCCTTCCCACTTCCGCTTCCGTCCCACTTCCCGTGACTAAAGGATTGCACCGGGGAAGAGCAGCAGCGTTCTTCTCTTGATTACAGCAAGTCCCCCAATGGACAGCCCACCAAAAGTGTCATTCTATTGGGGAGGCCTATGTCCAGCAGTGGACGTATTTTGGCTGATGATGACAGGAATACCATCTAAAAGAATTTGCGGTCTTCAGTAATAAACTATTAGTGGATAGCTCTAGTACAGCTCTAGTAATAAAGTTTTTAATTTTTCTTGAATAGGTATGTCCACATTATAGCCTGAATGTAAGAAAGGCATTTTGAAAGTTGTTGCACATTCATTCATTAGTTCAACGTTAAACCTCATCACAAATGCTGGCAGTTTATAGAAGGCCGGCGAACATAAAATCAGGAAAAATTCTAAACTATTTTTTCGACTTCTGGCGTTACTCAACCGTTGAGTGACATTTAAGGATTATTTTCCAAAATTTTCGCATTTTCTCATGTCAGTATACATACATTCTTTATTGTACAATAATTAAAAATAAAAAGTTATGTGGTCCATGGTCGTCCGACACAAAAAAATGTAGTAAAGATATTTCTACGCGACTGGTCTTAGCCTCCGGAGACCCCAGGGCTGGCGCGTACCTCGCACAAAGGTTTACCCTAGCGATCCAGCGAGGTAACGCCGCCAGTGTCCTGGAACCATGCCGCACACAGGCGAGCTGGACGATTTTCATTAAGTTTATATTTAATAAATAAATCAGTTAGGTAAAGATTTATGGATAGTGTACAAAGGCCTTGTGGCTCAAAATGATCTCTTCCAGGCAACCTTTGCCAAGGAAAATAAGAAAAGCATAGGGACAGAGTATTATATTCTTTGTTGCACATTTTAAAACTAAATGCAGTTTTACATTTTGTGTACAAACTCTTCCAGCCAACCTTACAGGGGTGAGACAAGGCAGTAAAAGCGAAGGGGGGGAGGGGGGGGAGGGGGCGAGGGGGGAGGGGGGGGATGACGACGACGACGACTACCTAATACAAAATACCTAAACTATTTACATATAATAATTATTGTATTGTACCCGTCTGGCCAGCGCGGGGAGTGTAGGCCAAATCCTCCGTCTGTCTCCGGCAGATGAGAGAGGGTTGTGCTCCTGCAGTGGAGACAAAAATAACCTGATGATGAATATTGTATTGCAGGTAAAAGAAAATTAAGTGTAAGTAAACTAACCTGAACTAACGTTCATAATTTGGAAAATTACCATCATCGTTCAACCATGCAAAATCCGATGTCACCTGTAACGTGATCGATTGCAGAAATCCGCAGTGACCTGCGAAAATGCCAGCGGCTGACCCAACTAATATGTTTACGTTTATTAAATCCTACGTAGCTGGCGGATATTAGCATGCTCGTCTTAAGTAACATCGATGAAAACATTACCGACATTAACAGTGTAAAACATGAACATTGTACGAATTGCAGTGAATGTGGAGTGATTGCGGGTTCGAATCCCGCCAGGGGCAAATGTTCGTATGATAAATATGAATGTTTGTACCCAAGTCTTGGATATTTATATATTTATATTTATATATTTATAGAAACCCTTTGTCTACTAGGATCCATGTATAAATATATTTTTCACGCTTTTTCTTTTCTCGCTGGTAGAGGTGAAAAGTTGTATGTTTTTGCAATTTTTTTTATGTCTCGTGCATTTAAATCACTCACTGTGCTCAGTAGTGTATAAATTCTAGACTACTTCGCTAGTTCGTGATTTAAAGTCGGCACTCGCAGCAAAAAATAACTTTGCTCACTTTATGAACAAATAACTATTGTCCACTCACAATCAGTCTCATCATCATCATCATCAGGTTATTTTTGTCTCCACTGCAGGAGCACAACCCTCTCTCATCTGCCGGAGACCGCGCTGGCCAGACGGGTTGGGGAGGCCTGATTGATGTTTTATAATGTATTCCCTTAGTCGCCTTGTACGACATCCACGGGAAGAGTTGGAGTGGTCCTATTCTACTCTACCGGAAACCACGCGGCAGATCAGAGAGGGATCATAATTATTGTATATGTACGTAATATTCCAAACCAATAGTGAAACGATAACCTATACTATTTGCGTCTCGGTAACTTGTACATGGAACAGTGACCAGCAGTAAAAACATGTTTGTATTACCAAAGACATACCTATATTACTAGGTATTACCACGTAAACTTTGCGGACCACGTAGGAAGACCATCTATTATTTATTTTGTTTTCGAGACGCAAATTTGTTTGTTTTCATACGACTATTGATTTGGAGTTATCAAGTTTCACCCATAGACAGTAAACTGTCACGTCTTGCAGATAGAATGTAACTTGTAGTATTTTAGCGGTGTTGCCCTGATAGTACCTTACAAAATGTCACCTAGCCTACCACTTGTATAATACTCGTATTATGAAATACGCGCGAACCACTGAAACCCCACCTTTCTCTCTCCCTTCCTCCCCCACGTCCCTCTCTCCGCCCTCCCGCCTACTCTTCTCCTTTCATTTCCTTCCTTAATAAGTAAGTAAACGCTTTATTGTACCAAAAATAACAACAACAACAATAATAGAATAGGTACAAAGGCGGACTTATCCCACTTAGGGATCTCTTCCAGTCAACCTTAGAGTAACCGAAAGGACAAGTATAATGCGTTTAGTACCGAATTTGATAAAGAAATGTACTTTTAATAAAGTTTGAAAATACATATTACATAAACATAAACGAACAATATATACATAGACGATACACGAATAAGTGAATGATACAAATATCTATATACACATAACATATAAATATATAAGATATATATACATATGTTCATATATACTATGACATTATATATCCCAATAAATACTTATTAGTAGTTTATATACTGTAATATAAGTCAGCTCAAAGCTTCGGTATTGAACCCATAGTACTTTTTTCCTTATCCACCCCTTCCTCTACTACTCCCTGTCACTTGCTCTCCCCTTCTCCCTACACCTTCACACTCCCTCCCCTTACAAGAAAATTTTGAAAATTGTCCTCTTGCAATTAACAATAAAGCACATTTTTCAAACCACAATAGACATCAGGTTTCAACTGAAATTTATTTGCAGTTACGTAATTGTTCTACCGGATGTGAGATATCTTTCTTATTATCTTCACGCTCTATACCGACTTAATTTTTTTTTAATAAAAAAAAACGTCAAGTGCGAGTCAGATTCGCGCACCGAGGGTTCCGAGTTCCGTACAAACTTAGAACCAAACATTGCTCTACCGAAAACTGGATTGATGGACAAACTTAACTATACCGTTGGAAAAATATGACCCCATACATCGACATAGGTCGTGGTCAGTTTACCAACTGCAAATAAGTTTGTGATTTACAGTTTTCCTACTTTTCCCTTTACTTGTACTATCTTGCCAAATTTCACAATTCTAGGTCAACGGGAGTACCCCATAGGTTTTGATTCCCTTGCGAGTGTCGAAATATATCTTTTGATTGCGTTCACTTAGAACCTTTTTTTTTTTCACAGCTTCAAAGTATTGCAGATCTGAATATGTGATATTAATTTCCACTTGATATCTCCACGCGTTCCTGAGAAAAAGGGTATTGGCAGACGGTAGACAGACAACGAAGTGATCCTATACTTAAGGGTTCCTTTTTTTTCCTTTTAAGGTGCGTAACCCTAAAAATATCTTTTTTTCCAATTTTTTTTACACGCCAAGATTACTTTTTATTTATTAGATTCCAGATAGCCTTATACCGTAGAGATATCCGTAAGGTCAATATCAATAATGGATTTTTAGTGTTTAGTGAGCTTACTTCTAGTTATTGGAAATTATTTTAAACTAGCTGTTGCCCGCGACTTCGTCCGCGTGGACAACTTAACATTACACATTATTATGTGTTACTTAATCCTTAAAGAAATCTATTAATCTGGTTATGCATTGATATACATAAAATTTGCCTGCCAACGGCGGTTCCGCAAGTTTGACTACAGAATTAATGTTTTTTTTTCTAATAAAGTTGACATTTACTTCATGTTTATCATGAATTAAAAGAGTATCATTAAATTATTTATATTTTTTATGTTTTAATATTGTTCAAAAAGTTAGGTGTTTAATTTTATTTAAAAAATAATAATTTCACAGGTGATATTCCCCTTTACCCTCTCCCATTTTCTGTCCTTCCTCATGCCCTTCCCACCATGTTGAAAACTTGTATTAATAATCATTCCCACCAAGTTGTTTTTTCTACTCTTTAATATTATATATTATATAGATGGACACCTTTTTACGTTGTGGAAAAACAAAGTAATAAAAAATACTTAAACATACCTACACTTATCTAATCCTAAACTAGGATTTTCTCCTGCGCTATGGAAATTAAACAAGGATAGAACAATTTACAAATATATAACATCCTGACCTGGACCAATTTGTTCAAACTGTATAAAGTTGTCTGTACCTGGTGGGAATCGAACCCACGACCTCTGAGTCCAATGAGCAAGCCACTTGGCTAACGAGGATGTCAATTCTATGCGTCCAGAAAGAAAGGATGTACGAGTAACTCAGAAAAAGCTACCTTTCAGGAGAGGAAATACATTATTTAAATTATGTTTTACTTAATGTTTTTTTCTGTCTTCGTCATATTCATGTCAAATTCCATAAAAACCATGGAACCGTTGTCAAGAAAAATCCTTTTTTCACTCGAGGCACAAAATTATTCTAAATTGTTGTTTTATGAATGAGGTTTCAAAACGTGTATACACTTGACCGCTGTGCTGCCTCTCACTTCACTCTGCGATGTCACCCGCATCCAAACGAGCTGCTCCACTTTGATACATACCTCTTATCGATACCAAGCAATTTTATTAAACTGTCAAACTAGATCAGATGGGGGTCAGTCATAAACCACGCATAAGTTTGGAAGGACGTTGCTGTAAAAGGTAGGAAAAAGAAGTAATATGTTTAGTCTATACTAATTCACTGCTGGACATAGGCCTATCCGCGTCACTGAACTCGATCTTCAACTCTCTGTCTGGACGAGGTTCATACTATTTTAGGATATAAAAATTGGCTTTTTAGATAAGTTCTTTCTTCTTTTATGTTTTCTGATTCGTTTTAGGGATATTGGCCGCAAAGAGCATTGACCAGACATCTCTGTTATTTATTGGTACAGTGAAAGAAAGAAAAAAACATTTATTTACTACAATAATTGGCACACACAAAGAAAAAACCAACAAAGCAAGAAAAAGGAAAAAAATAAAATAAAAATTATAAGAACTAGATAGTGGGATTTCGGATATGTCGGTTGGAGGATCAAGTCCCATTCATGTATGAATTTTCTACATATCTTTATGAGTAAACGATCTATATATACTTTGTGGCTTTTGGTTCTACTTTTATGACGTTGAGGCTATTTTCCCGAGGAAACTCAGTAATTTTCCCGCGGTAGAAAATAGCCCATATGCCAATCCAGAACAACACAATTTCAACAGTAAATGTTTAAAATCTATTACTCAGAGCAAACTTACAAATTCGTCTCTTTAAGTTGTGTAGTTCAATTTGCATTAGCAAACATAACTACTACATTACTGATATACCAAATGTCATAAACTAAAGGCAAAGAAACAAAGAATTGCATAGTTATTATATTGGTACAGTAGAACTTCGGATATGTCGGTTGCAGGGTCAAGTCCTATTCGTATATAAATTGTCTACCTTTCTAAATGGTTAAACAACAGTAATAAATGGTATACGTATAGTGCCATCTATTGCTGTCACTGGGAACCATAGCATTCTCATAAATACCAAAAATATTAAAGTGAGGTACGAAACCGTTACGTAGTTTATGACAGCTCCCCGGTGTATTGCACACTGTAATCGGCTGACCACAATAATGTGGTGGCTCAATGGACACTTGGCGACTTTTATGTATCAATTAAAGGAAGATTTATGACTGTGTATCATAATCCTTGTAAGCCGAAATAATAAAACTCACTCGGTAAATATTATATATATAGCATTTCATTAAGTACCGTCGTCACCTTCGAAAATTGAAAAGACATCACCAGATACAATGTTGATGATAAACAATAAGTTTCTGATACTAGCATAAGTATTTAGGGCTGCCCCGCTTCTGTAGTGATTCGGCAATGTTCACAGCAGCCCGGCTTTCACGCCTCCTAGCGAAAAAAAATATCGTCTTTACTACAGAGAGTTCGGAGCAGCCCTAACAGCGTCCTGAGGTTAATCGCAGATAGGTACGACTGCCCTATTATGTTGGCACCTTATTAATACTATTAAATCTAATTTTATACTTACATAGTTTATAAGTTGCTGCTAACAATAATGTGGATTCTTGTTGTCCTCAAATAAAGAATTTTATTATTATAAGTTGTGGTTTTTAATTGTTAGCAAATTCAAATATGACATCGTTCCTTTTGGCAGTTCTTCTCTTGGCTTTTAGTTAATTTGGATGTGTTTTTTCTAATATTTATGTTAATAGATCCCTGTTATTATCCAAGTGCCTTTACTTAACGCCCACGCCCAATATAAGTAGATGATGAACTAATGAATAGCACCATTAGTTTAAATTAAATAAAAAAAACTCTTATCAGGAAAAATATTCGAGCGTTTCACCCGACGACGTCACTCGTAAAAGTTGACAAAAAATAATATATTTAATTAAATATTATACTAATGATGCAGAATCTACTTATGCTGGTATCAGAAATCTATTGTTTACCATCAACAATTAACTGGTCTTGTCTTTTAAATTTTCGAAGGTGACGGTAATAAATGCAGTTAAAACGATCGAATATTTACCGGGAAAATATTCGAGCGTTTCATTATCCTTTGGAACTCCAAAGACGTATATAGCGTGAAGTGTAAAAGATTGTTCGTACAATGTAGAGGGGTGAGTTGGAAGTGATGGCGAAGGTTTTTCAAAGAACGAAGAGAACGATCGTGAGTTGAAGAAAGAAATTGAAAACGTTATTTAAGTAAATAGAAAGAAGTTGTTGGATAGAAAATGACAGAATAGGCGCATAACACTTTGTGGATATGCGCGGAAGTAGCAAATAGCAGTCGGATAGACGTAAAGCAACATTGATTGAGTTGAAAATGAAGACTACCTACTTATTTGTTTGCAAAGATACAATATTCTCTGGCCCTGCCATCCATCAAGGCGTCGAGGCGTGACGATGCGTGTTCATCGGCACTGATACACTTTTACTTCGTAGCTACACCGAAATAAAAGTGAAGTTATGAGCAGTTTATGGAATGTAATTACTGGATATTACTTCTGTAGTTAGCGGGTAACACTTGTTAATATATTAGATAATATGTAACTACTCAATAAATTGCCGTGTGGTTTCCGGTAGAGTAGAATAGGACCACTCCAACTCTTCCCGTGGATGTCGTACAAGGCGACTAAGGGAATACATTATAAAACATCAATCAGGCCTCCCCAACCAGTCTGGCCAGCGCGGGGAGTGTAGGCCAAATCCTCCGTCTGTCTCCAGCAGATACGTCCGTGGTGTCCAACTAGGTGGCCAGGCTTATCTTGGCCACACCAAACCCCCCCAACCTTGACCACTCTGGTCACCGTTTCAATGCTACACTCCCATTTGCTAGAGGGGAAGTGGGAACTCTCTTCCTACTTTGACTCTTTACTTCTTTAATTAAATTTGTCTGGGGCCCAAGGTAGCGTAAATTCATGACCTGGGACTTGCCCTACCTTCACTGGTAGGTGTCTTTGCAGTTACCTCCGTTGATCCTCGCTTAGAGGAGTTGCGGGGGGAGAATGGTGAGGAGGCGGGAATGTCTCCAGCAGATGAGAGAGGGTTGTGCTCCTGCAGTGGAGACAAAAATAACCTGATGATGATGATTATGAGACTGATTGTGAGGGACAATAGTTATTTGTTCAACAAGTGAGCCAGCGCGTCCAATGTGCATACTGGGTCAATAGAATAAGATTACTTTAATCAAATACCCCAATTAGCAGCGATGCCTTAGTGTCGTTTTATTATCGAAACGGGTAATTAATTATATTAAGAACATGCGTTTGCGCAACCCACCCCGTGCGAGCGCGCGCCGCGACGCGCGGATTTTGCAAAATTTGGCGACCTCGTGTCGCGCGCGTATATAACGGTCGAGCCCCGCGCTCCCACACATCAGTCCCTCTGTGTCTCCTGTCGTCTAAACAACAAACAAACAGACAAACACCAATATGAAAACTTTTGTAAGTACATCTATTGATAAGGGTTGTCTGTTAAGGACCACTTCGTAATCTTACTCCGTAAGCACTTCGGATAAGATCCGTTTATATACAAAGCCGTTCTGTACTATCTAATGGGTCACATGACATTTCGGATAAGCGTATGGCATATAACTGCGATAAATTACCGCATATAAAAATAAATAACCGCTTTATTGGCCTAGTGGATTGTTCGTTGGACTCGAGCGCCGGAGATCGTGGGATCGATTCCCACTGGTGACAGTCAGTTTTGTACAATATGGTCCCGTCTGGATATTATATTTGTAAATTGTCCTATCCTTGTTTAATTTATAGTATAGCACGGGATAAAATCCTAGTTTGTGATTATGTATACTTATATGTAATGTTTAAAAAAAATTAGACATCAAACGCTTATTCGAAAATGACGCATGACTCTTTAGAGAGTACCAAATGATTGTGTAGTTCGACGGATATAATATGAAATCCTTACGGAGAAGTCCCCTGAGATCGTACAAATGGGTGTCATCCAGGGTTGAACAATGAATTTTTAATCTAAATTTACCGGGGCCACAAAATGGTCCGTATGCCCGCGTCCTCGTCCGCGTGGACAACTTAACATCACAGATTATTATGTATTTCCCGTAGGAATGGGAATGTTTTTCGGTATAAAAACTATCCTATGTCCTATTCCAGGACCAAACCTATATGTGTGCCAAGTTTCATCACGATCCGTCCAGTGGTTGAAGCGTGATTGAGTAACAAACATCCAAATATCCAAACTTTCACATTATAATATTAGTAGGATTCTATCATCTGTTTTCTGAAAGCATTTACCCTAATGTAGGGCTATATAATATTGCATATTGTAAAAACTAAATATAAGTATGATATGTTGTGCACAAAGGCGAGCTTATCTCTAATAGAAACTTTTCCACTGAACCTTACCGGCTGTGAGACAAGGCAGTAATAGCTAAGGAAGATAAGGAAAGTGCATAATAAACTACATTATGTAGTTTGAACGCCGAAACGTGGACACTGACGGTGGGACTAGTTCGAAAACTCAAGGTCGCTCAGCGGGCTATGGAAAGAGCTATGCTCGGAGTTTCTCTAAAAGACAGGATCCGAAATGAGGTGATCCGCCAGAGAACTAAAGTCTTCGACATAGCTAAAAAAGTTAGTACGCTGAAGTGGCAGTGGGCTGGTCACATCTGTCGGAGAACCGATTACCGCTGGGGTAAACGAGTTCTCGAGTGGAGACCGCGACTGGGCAAGCGTAGTGTGGGACGCCCCCTGGCTAGATGGAGCGACGATCTGCGTAAGGCGGCTGGCAGTGACTGGATGAGAAGAACCGAAGATCGGGTTCAGTGGCGCACCTTGGGAGAGGCCTATGTCCAACAGGGGACTCTTTCAGGCTGATGATGATGATGTAGTTTGAACGATTCTGAAGGCACAATGTTAAAGTTTGACAGCACTAAGACTGTTGCTATCCTTGTCACACAGTATTATAAAGATAAAGACGAAACCAATTTTAGCGCTGTCAAATTTTAAATGTGTGCTTCAGAATCGGGCCCAATACCTAACTAAAATAACAAAACTATTTATATAAAATAACATAATAATTACATAACTGTAATATATATGTATACATATCAAATTATATTCAAATAGTACTCTTTGTACTGTGTTTTAAACGAAAGATAACGTAAGTCAGTTTCTCTTTTATTTCTATTATTCTGTGCAATCAAACTTTACAGACAGACATTTGATTTTGTTCATTTGACTTTTTCCTATTCCGTGTTTTTATTTATTGAGCAAATATACAGTTATTACATACATGCATACATAATGCTCACGCCTTGGTCCCAAAGGGGTAGGCAAAGACGATGGATCGCCACTCGATCCTGACACACCTCTCTAGCCTCACACACATTCGTCAACCGTTTCATGCATGTACAGTTATTAATTTTTATAAATAACATTACTTGTAAAATTGTGGCCCTGATTAATTCAGATTACCGAATCAGAACTATTAAATATTCTGTAATATGAATGGGATTGTCAAAATAGAACAAAATAAAATAATTATAATTCTGTCAGTTCGTAAACTTACGCTAGCTAAATTCTCCATATCAAAAGTCATAATATCGAAAGCCTTTGTACACCGAACAGGTTTTTATCGATAAAGCTTCAAAACTCGTAATTTCGATCGAAAAACGTTATATCGATACATATTTCCATCGATATTCGCTAATGTCTTGTCTATCTAAGTATATTTCCGGGTATGTTTTTAACCACATATGGTCCAAATGAGTCAATTGATTTCCACTATCCTCAACCTTTTATTATCTTCTTCTCAGGCGTGCGTGGTACTCCTGGCCGCTGCCTCCCTGGCCGCCCCCGCTGAGGAAGCAAAGCGCGACAAGCGCGGTTTCCTTCACGGCGACTACTCCCTGGGATCCCATGATCATGGCCTGAGCTACGGCGGCTACGAGCTAGGCCACAGTCTGGGACACAGTCTGGGCCACAGCCTGGACCACCACAGCGTAGGCCACAGCTTGGGCCACCACAGCATAGGCTACAGCTACGGCTACGTGGACCACGCGCCCATCGTCCACCACCACGAACCTATCATTCACCACCACGCGCCCTCTCACAGGATTGTCTCCGTCAACAAAATCGTGGAAGTGCCTAAGGTATGTACTCTATATTTTTAGAGATTCACGATAATAACGTCCAGTCTGAAAAACGTCCAAGCGTTGTAAGATATCCTATTTGAAAAATATCCGCCCCGAAAATCGTCAATTCTGAAAGATGTCGATCTGAACATTATCAATTAAAAAAATTTGACATTATTCAGTATGATATTATTCTACTGGATTTGACTTTGATTGGACATTATTATTTTAATTCTTTTGGGTAACTTAGTTTGGAAAGTAACATCAATAAAATATGTAAGACACGATGTATTAAAATATGAGAGAGTTACAAGGGATTGTACTTAATGGTAGTTGGAGGACGAGGACTTGTAAATACCCCATGCTTCACCCAGGTGGAGAAGACGCTTGCTTTTTTTGACGCGGGGAAATGCGTCTCATACCCACTCGTCTCGGGGGTACGAGTGAATTATGTCGGGCTCTATACCGACTAAAACCCCGCGGTGGCCATCTTCGGCACAGTTCGAGGGACTCCGGGGCCACAATACGCTCCCGGTGCCCCTCTTACTCGCTACGCCGCACGCTGTCAGCGGACCACCTCGGGGGAGACAAAGCTCCCCCTTAACACCGTTTGGTACATGCAGCAGCAACGAGGCCACCCCCTTGCTGCGGCCCTCATCGGTAACGCATGGGTGACTACACAGATCCCCCGCTCCATGCACTTGCGCCCCCGATGACCCCTCTTAGTCGCCTCTTACGACAGGCAAGGGATACCGTGGCTGCATTCTTCGCCCCAGCACACAGGGCCCAACCAGGTGGAGCTCGGGTCCGGATCCACGTAAGCACATCACACTTTCCATGCAAAATCAAACAGTAAATTTACTAATATTGGTTAGTTCCGAGTTTCGTTACTTCAACTCGGCTCTGATACCGGGGGCGCGAGTGCATGGAGCGGGGGCTCTGTGCACTCACCCATGTGTCCCCGGGGAGGGCAGTAGCAAGGGGGTGGCCTCGTTGCTGCTGCATGTACCAAGCGGTGTTAAGGGCGAGCCTTGTCTCCCCCGAGGTGACACGCATTTCACTTCAACTTGTCCTCCTCAGATGTTCTTTAATATCACAAAATTCACATTAAGTACAGTTTTTATGTCGTCTGATTGAAAACATAGACTGATTTCACAATACCAACTTAATAGGCGTGCTTGGATTGACTCGTGCATTAAGCCTGATGTCATTAATCAGTGTAAAATTATCATTGAAACTATAATAGCTAGTAGTAGATAGATACTTAAGCCCCTGCCGGATCAAATCGCGTTCACTTCATTATTGCTTACCGCATTCTTTAATGTACAGGTATATGAACATGTTTAAATTAACAAAACAGTAAGGAATTCGAGTAGTTGGCTTTAAATAGGGCCACCCCTAATCTTCCGTGGGTGTCTTGCTTAAAAGGTTGCACTAGGAATTACATTATCAGCCGAAATACGTCCACTGCTGAACATAATCAAAATCAAAATATTTATTTTTTCAAAATTGGAATACATTATTCTCTTTTTGACGTCAAATTCTGCCTAAAACTACTCCACTTCCACCTGTAAACCCAACGGCACAGGGCCCTACCTTTGATTTATCTTATTCATTACAATCATTAAGTCTACCTATGCTGAGCCATCAAGCACTCCATGTACTTTTATCATTTAAGTAGTCATCTAACTTATAGTAAGCTTTCTTGCACAGATTAACTTTTATCGAAGATTTGAATTTTCGACATAAGCCTTCCCAATAGAATGACACTGGTGGTGGGCTGCCCATTGGAGGATTTGTCATAACCACCACCTTCGCAGGCGAATTGGTGATCGCAGTAATGATCTTAACATAGACTTGCCGAGACTTTACTTAATAATAATGTTACAAGATACGAAACAGACTTTAATGTTAGACACGTTAATTCAGTAGAAATTATTAAGGCATTTAAGTCATTAAAACTAAAATCCTCTGAAGATCTATGGGGAATGTCCGTTAAAGTCATAAATTGAGTCCTAACGGTTCTTGCGCCTTACCTAGCTTTTATATTTAACATAAGTATTGATCAAGGGGTTTTCCCTGATCTTATGAAGCACGTAAAGTCATACCACTCTTTAAATCTGGTGACAAACAAATAATTGGGGGTGATCCTATTCTAAACCGAGAACCACATTGAAATACGATAGCAAGATCAATTGAATTATTACGAACGTACAAGTAGTTTAAGATTCCCCCTAGATTGAGCGACGGTCTGCGTAAGGCGGCTGGCAGTGACTAGGTGAGAAGAACCGAGGATCGGGTTCAGTGGCGCGCTTTCGGAGAGGACTATGTCCAGCAGTGGACTCTTTCAGGCTGATTATGACGAACTTACTATACGAAACAGTAGTTCCATTCACCTAAGCATAAAAATTCTAATAATGTACTGCCGTGTGGTTTCCGAATAGGACCACTCCAAGTCTTCTCGTGGATGTCGTACAAGGCGACTTAGGGAATACATTATAAAACATCAATCAGGCCTCCCCAAGCCGGCCGGCTAGCGCGGGGAGTGTAGGCCAAATCCTCCGTCTGTCTCCGGCAGATGAGAGAGGGTCGTGCTCCTGCAGTGGAGACAAAAATAACCTGACGATAAAGCATAAAAATTCATTGGTCACCAACTGAAAAATTCAAATTACTTATTATTTTCAGATAGTGGAGGTGAAGAAACTGGTGTCCGTCCCCAAGGTTGTGTCGGTCCCACGGGTGGTGAAGGTATCCAAGATCGTGGAGGAGCCCCATCACCACATCTCCTACGCACCCGCCATCTCCCACGGCTGGTGGTGATTCGACTTCAGAAGCTTAATTTAAACCAAAACTCACTAGGTACCTAATTAAATGATAAGTCAAATTTATGAATTTGTTTTATTTCGTTATTTTTTTAATAATTTATGAAGTTTGGTCTAACATTAAACTTTCGTACCATTTGGCCGTTGTAGCCGTTGACCTCGCCCATAAGATGAACATACTCGTACGTTCGAGAAATATTCCATTTTCGTTATCAAAATTTTCGTAAAAAAGAGATGTTTTTTTCATGGATGATTTCTAAATGTGATACTGAGTTACTGGAAGAAATATTAACAGTCGTTTTATTATCATCCGATTGGCTTCTAGACAAAAATTACTTTATTAATATCTCAGGTTCTAAGTGGCGTATCAAGATGAAACATGCACCAGATTTTAAGTTAGACCACCAGCAAGACAACTGTGAAAACTGCATCAAATTTCATTCAGTAGTTTTTGCGTGATGCGGTAACAAACATACATACAGACAGACAGCCAAACAGAAAGACAGACAGCCAGACAGACAAAAATTCTAAAAAAAAAATGTTTTAGCTTCTATTGGCCCTATAAAGACCCCTCATATATTTTTTAAATATCTCTCATGTACAGACATAGACCAGTTACAGTTTTATTATAAGTATAGATAAGGTGTCGGTCATAACAAAAGGAACTCATCAGAGAGGTTTCCTAAACACCTTATATAGAACGAGAACGATGCTCTAATCGTACTATCCTATCCTACTAATATTATAAATATTAAAAGTTTGGATGTTTGTTACTCAATCACGCTTCATCCACTGGACGAATCGGAATGAAACTTCGCACACATATAGAATAGGTCCTGGAATAGGACATAGGATAGCTTTTATCCCGAAAAATACATCTCATTCCCACATTAAATACATAATAATTTGTGATGTTAAGTTGCGGACAGCTAGTAATTTATAACGTTCAAAACCAACGATCTCTATGTACTACTAGATGGAGCGTTCCAAACAATCGCAGAACATTTAATTATTGACTAAATATTGACATTATTTAACCGTAGCGTCAATATTTAGTAATAATTAAATGTTCCGCGATTGTTTGGAACGCTCCATCTAGTAGTACATAGAGATTGTTGTTCAAAACAGTTCAAGCGAACGGAAAAATAGTACCGCCGATTCGACGCCGCTCCCAATTTATTAAATGTGTAACCACAGGTTACTTAATAGTTAATAGTGTAACGTACAGTAAACATGTTGTTTGTGGTGTTTCATTTAATTCCTATTCAATTTCGTTATTCGATCGTTATGCTTAGTTATTTACGATTCTATTAAACGTAACTTGGTACATACGTACTTAATTTCATACGAGCAGTTAACTGTCTACTGTCATATTTATGTATTACAATCAGAGCGTGATGATTCATTTCTCCCTCTCCTACCACCTTCTTACTCCACCCCTTCCCCATCCCTTTCGCCCTGTCCATTCCTTCTCTCCATCAGCCATGCTCTTCCACCATCTTCTTCCCCCATCTCTTACTCCACCCATTCCCCATATTTTCTGTAAACTCCATCAGAATTGGCTTCTTAACTTAGAGTACATTTAGTATTCTTTTCATCGCAATCTGCTTACTTAACCCAAACATATAATTTAAATTTTACAACGATTTGTAAAGAATACTTAAGTGTGGTGCTTGATAGGATTCAGATTGCGATGAGTGAGACTACATTTTGAAGGGAGAAGGCGAAGGGGGATGGGAGTAGAACGTGGAAAGTGAGGGGAAGGATAGTTAACTGAGGAAGGGGGAGAAAGTAGAGTGAGGCAAGGGAGAAGAAGAGGGAAATGGCTGACGGAGAGACGAAAGGAGCAGGGTGAAAGGGCCGAGGGAGGGGTAGGGGAATAGTAGGACGAGAAGCGATAGTGGTGGGGTAATAGGAAAGAGGACAGCGTGAAAGGGGGTTGGGAACGGGTAGTGGAGCAAGGAAGGTGAGGGACGAAGCAAGGGTAAGGAGAGGCGGCACGCGTAGAGAATAGATGATACTGCAGGTAATAAATGAAGAATATCATTCATTACGGTCACTGAACCGGCACACTGGCTATACATTGATAGGAAGGGCGTGTGGTGCTGTGTCCAGCAGTGGAACGGATATAAACTGATGATGATTAACAACAATAAACTCACCAATTACCATAAACCAATACCGCTAATTGCATCAACACGTTCGAGCTATAAGGAGTCATTAATCACGCAAGTTAACTATGAATAAATTATTAGTAATAGCATTACACTTGCTCAATATGATCGATCGCTGTGAAGTACCTATTTTAATTTATATAAAAACATCGACTAAAAACAGAATCTTCTCATACATCTTATCTTACCTTCTTATGGGGCCAGGAAGACCTGGCGACACTTCGACCCTTCAGGATCTTTTATGCTAAACCCCTGACCACCAACGGTGCCCCAAGCCGATTTGGTGGACTTCACATACGCCTCAGAATTTCTTCTTTGTCATATGCAGGTTTCCTTACAATGTTTTCCTTCACCGAAAAGCCTGTGGTATTATAAATAAACCGTACTTAAGTTTCGTAAAACTCATTGGTACGGGCGGGGATTGAACCTACGACCTCATGAACGTGAGGCGAGTGCACAACCAACCGGCTACCACGGCTCTCCTCATACATAGGAACTTTTTTTATGGGTACCTGTTCCAATGCCTTATCCATCCTATCTCTGGATTGTTAAATAAGATACCGTTTCCTCCATCTTACATATCTTACCGCTTTTGGATTAGGGCTGTTGAAGACAAACATTCAGTGCGATTTTGACTTCAAAGTCAAAGTCAAAGTCAAAATCATTTATTGCATATGAGTACACTTGGTACATTTATACACGTCATTTTTTTATCGACTACCGCTTCCTAGGTGTTAGCGCTGTCGCAACAAACTTCACGCAACACATCTTTTAAAAATCAAGTTTGCATACAATTAATAAAGATTTTGCGAAGCTGGATTAACATTAGTACCAGGCATCTTTGTCATTCAAATAATCGTTTACTTTATAATAGGCTTTCTTACAAAGTTGTTTTTTAATGTGAATCTTAAACTTTCTGTCCGTCATATTTAAGATTTCCTCTGGTAGTTTGTTGTAGAAGCGTATACATTGCCCCGTGAACGATTTACTGACCTTACTTAGTCTTAACCCTGGTAAAACAAGTTTATTTTTATTTCTTGTATTATAACTATTATTGTCACAGTGCCTCAAAAAGAGTAAGATTTTAAAAGAAAAAAATTAAGAGTATTCATTATCTACTATTAATAGTAAGTTACTAGCTGGTGCCCGCGACTTCGTTTGCGCAGGATTAGTATTTCGAGTAGCTTATATTAGCGTGGCGTAGAAAAGAACTAACATTATGACATTAAAATTATAATTTTATGGCGCACGCCAGAATACCTCGCAGATGGTATATTTTTTCCTATTTACTTGATATTTTGGACAATTCACACAAAATCTTTATAAATTGTAGCCTATGTGTTATTCTGATGTATAAGCTATATTATTGTAAAGTTTCATTAAAATCCATTCAATAGTTTTTACGTGAAAGAGTAACAAACATCCATCCATACTTACAAACTTTCGCGTTTATAATATTACGTAGTAGCATAGCGCCATCTATTACCGTAGAGGGTGAGAATGACAGGGCGACAGTGAATGTATCGTTAAAATCCTCCCGTTCTTTTTGCTGTTCCCGGTGCCCGGCCCGTTTCTGGTCGCAAAATATATAATCTGTGTCACGACTTCCGGACTTCCGCTCTCTCTTTCGTCTTGTCGTTCGTGTATCAGTTGGATGTTTTATCAAATTGCTTATTTTCATGTTGTATTTTTAACAATTATTATAATAACTTTCCTCTAAGACTTTGTGTGTAAAACTATATAACTGTTCTTGTACTGTGTTGGCTAAATAAGTATTGACTATTTCGCTATTGTTTTATTACCAAGAAAAGCAGACCCCCCCCCCCCCCCCTCCCCCCCCTCACCCCTACAAAGCATATTCCAGAAGCGGTAAGATTGGTAAGGCGGAAGAAACAGTATTTTAATAGCCCTGAAGCCTGAAGCGATAGAATCGGTAACCACTCGGCCACGACCTTGCCGCGGGAGCGGGGCGGCGAGCGGCGAGAACGAATGTACAAAAATGTTAGCAGCACTCAGCAATCAGCGGCCAACCCTCCGCCTGCCGAGACCGCGCCGCTCACCGCGCCGCGTCCCGCTAAGCCAAAAGTCGTGACCGAGCGGTAATAGCGGGGAACATGTAGCTTTGTTCAACAGCCCTGAAGCTAGAAGAGGAAGGAAGGCATTGGAAAAGGTAGCTTTGTTTAACAGCCCTGATGCCTGAAAGCATGGGTAAGGGGAAGGTAGTTAGCTTTATAAAAAGAACCAATTTCTGTATAAGCAAGACCCATGCCCAGCATTGGACTTCAGACAGATAGATGATGACATAAGTACCTAAAGCGGAGTAGAGCTATTTACCTCGTAAAAGTTGTACTCGTTAAATGTCGCAAATATAGATCGTTTGATCGAGCCGCTTAATAAAATCGCTAACGTATGGCGGTCAGCTGATCGCGAGGTCAAGTGTTGCGATGTTGCGATTAATGGCGTTGTGGAAACTATGTATTCGGTCCAAGTTCACGCGTCGCATCGCAAGCAGAGCGGACCAGCCGTCGGCTGCGTTTGCGCAACGTCGCGCAATATCCTATAATGTTCAACGAGAAAATATAGGTATTAGATCCGTTTTATTTGTTCTGAAATAGGGTCCATAATATCAGACGGTCTTTATATAGCTAACGACGACCTCCGTGGCGGAATGGGTAGCTCTCGGCCTGCCACGCCGGAGGTTGCGGGTTCGAATTCCGCTAGGGGCAAATGTTCGTATGGTGAATATGAATGTTTGTACCCAAGTCTTGGATGTTTATATATTTATTTAAGTATGTCTATCCGTTATCTAGTAACCATACCACAGGCTCTGCCTAGTTTGGGATTAGATAATTGGTGTGAATGTAAAAAAATAATTAAACTGTGTACAAAGGCGGACTTATCCCACTTAGGGTTCTCCTCCAGACAACCTTAGAGTAACCGAAAGGACAAGTATAATGCGTTTTGTACAAAATTTGATAAAGAAATGTATTTTTAATAAAGTTTTAAAAATACATATTACATTAACGAACAATATATACATATAGTATATATATATATGTGTGCGTAAATTATAGTAGGGCTAGTGCACACAGCGCGCGAACATAGTCGATAGAGAAAGGGACAACGTTACGTGAACAACATACGAGGGGCGTTCAAAATATTCTCGGTATTCGAATGAAGACAAACAAGTACGAAAAGTTCTAATATCTAAATCTAATAAATAAATTGGTAAACTTCGCATGTCTGTTCATTGAAAATATTTGCAAATAATATATATTTGGGGGTCTAAAGATAAGTATTAGTCCCATAAAAAAAAATTCTTTATCTGTTTGTGCACACATCACGTAAAAACTACTGAACTAATTCTGATGGACCTTTCATTAAAACGTAGGGTTTAATTTGGAATAACATTTAGTTTTTATTTCGTTGCAATCGGATTACTCATTTAAGATAAGATTTATTGTTGAAATTGTGGTTTACACAATGTAGGTCTTACAAAAAATAAATCCTCACAATATACCCTTTGGGGCATACATGAAGCATGGGGGTGGAATTGCATTACTTTGGTTTTGGTTAGGTTTACGTTTAAGTTTAACGGATCCAGCCAATCTATTATAGTTTCTATTTAAATCTGTAGTCCACGCGAGCGGAGCCGCGGGCACAACTAGTAATAAATAATTAACTAACTACTGACATTAAATTATAAATTAATTACATACTGATTTTAAATTGTTTTCTCTAGTTCTTATAAGTTTTTTTTTTTACCTTTTTCTTGCTTTGTTGGTTTTTTCTTTGTATGTGGCAATTGTGGTAGTGAATAAATGTTTTTCTTTCTTTTAAATTTATATGCAACCAAATAAAGAGCGTGTTGAAGAAGCATATTTTTTGTTAGTACAGGTAATGTTGTTATGTATTGTTCTGATCAACGCGTAACAGTTTTTTTTTGGAAGCGCGTTGTTTTAGGAATTTCACTGAGTAGGTACGATATTTAGGTATGTAATATTTATTACCGTGTGGTAGTATTTGCCGTGTGGTTTCCGGTAGAGTAGAATAGGACCACTCCAACTCTTCCCGTGGATGTCGTACAAGGCGACTGAGGGAATACATTACAAAACATCAATCAGGCCTCCCCAACCCGTCTGGCCAGCGCGGGGAGTGTAGGCCAAATCCTCCGTCTGTCTCCGGCAGATGAGAGAGGGTTGTGCTCCTGCAGTGGAGACAAAATAACCTGATGATGAAGTATTTATTACAAGTAAATGTATGCATTTTGTTGATTTTTAATATCACTTGGAGAGGACTATGTTGGAATGACGTTGGGGTGTAGATTTCCAACTCAGTGGTAGTCGAAAAAAAACTGATTATCATCATCAGCCGAAATACCACTGCTGAACCAAAGCCTCTCCAATAGAATTCCACTTGTGGTGGGCTGTCCATTGGGGGATTTGTCATAATCACCACGCTTGGCAAGCAATTGGTGATCGCAGCAATAATCCAGGAGAACGCTGCTGGTGAAATCTCTTAGTCGCCTTGACGATACAAGGAACATTGGGGGTGGGTGACCCTCGGAACCTTATAAATGTCATTCATCATCAGGTTATTGTTGTCTCCACTGCAGGAGCACAACCCTCTCTCATCTGCCGGAGACAGACGGAGGACTCGGCCTACACTCCCCGCGCTTGCCAGACGGGTTGGGGAGGCCTGACTGATGTTTTATAATGTACGGAGTATAAATCTATAATAAATAATTCACCGAACGATTATATTACACAAGTAACGTTCATAATATCAGCCCTTAGACGTCCACTGCTGGACTACCTATATATATATTTATAATGATTAATGGATCAATGCCATTAATCATTATAAATATATATACATAGTATATATCTTTTGTATAACATCGTGGATAACCCGACTTACTATTCACAGCAACGTTTCACATTGGCCAGGTCTCCAGCCAGCCAGGTCCAATGAAACTTAATCTACTAATAAATTTAATTTACGTTTCCAACAAGGGTTGAACCCTACTATAGCGCGCCGCGTCTGTATTAATTTATTTTTCTTTGACAATACACAATTTTGGGTACCAACTAAAAGCCGATTTAAGAACCTCAATAGAAGAAATCTTCTTCTTTGTTGCTGCCTCACTGCTGAGAACCGCCATCGTATAAAAACTCCTCCACGCAAAGCGGTCATTGGCCAGCCGCACCGCTTCATATAGAAATCCGACAGCCACCCTCCTCACCGAGTCTGACCGCCTCGCCGGAGCTCATCCTCTGAAGACATAATTAATAAGAGATAAATATTTGGTAATGCAAACTGCGCTTATGTGGCTCAACCCTAAAGCAGTCGCTCCCCCCCCCCCCCCCCACGGTTATGCATGCGGAAGGAAGCCACCTTGCGCCTGCTTACACTGTCAAGCATATTAATTTTCATGATTTCCTCAAGCAAAGGACTAACATAGAGCTGCTATTACCGCTTAAATGAAAAGTTTGCCTTAACCGAAATTTAACCGACACAAATGCAGAAAAATATACTTTTATGACACCTATCGATAGAGTCAAACATAAGGATCAAAATTCCCTAATAAACATTACATCATAAATTTAAAGAAGGACACTAGGGGACATGGGGTATTAATTAGAGATCTAATTGAAATTAGATTTTGACATCCTAAAAAACAAGTGTTGTTAGGGGAGATAGAAATTTCATGATGATTGAGAATATGCATTGAATAATGTCAAATTTACCTCATCGCTTCCTGGCCCATGCCACGTGACTCTAAATACAGTAGTGCTATTCTGTAAAATACAAACTCACGTGCGAGTCTCACTCAAGTGACTTTACTCACTACAAAACCCATTCCATTAGCATTCTGTAAACAATCATTCTATATTATAAAACATCAATCAGGCCTCCCCAACCCGTCTGGCCAGCGCGGGGAGTGTAGGCCAAATCCTCCCTCTGTCTCCGGCAGGTGAGAGAGGGTTGTGCTCCTGCAGTGGAGACAAAAATAACCTGATGATGATGATGATGATGACGATAATGAAACATTCTAGAGCATTGTCGACGTGAAGTGAGTTCTTTGTTCACTTCACGTCGATAGTGCTCTGGAATGTTTACAGAATTACCAATGGATTAGGTGTCGAAGTGAGTAAAGTCACATGAGTGAGACTCGCACGTGAGTTTGTATTTTACAGAATAGCACTACAGTACTTGGTACGGCACATCTGCAGTAACAACAGCTCTATAGTAGTTACTTTCGCTTGGTTCACCCGCCTGAAGAGTGGTTTGCCTGAAACGGTGGCACGGCCGGCCCCGCTCGCGGCGCCGACACGCGCGCCCCGCAGTTGCGCACGCGCAGACGGACCGCGCGGACACCGACATGGATCACTTTGTGAGTTTTTCAAACTATTATACATATACATATTTAATTACAGTGTTTAAACGAAAGAACCTGCGACCTTATTGATGAGCTGATATAAATATACTGTAGAAGATGTTATCTGGTATTTTGTATTGTTCGACTTAGTATCGTCACAGAGTACCGCCGCCGCTGCAGGAAGCAGGATTTTGTATCTGACCGGTACCGCCACGCCTCCGCCACGCATTCGCCTTCTGTTTCGCGCTTCAAAGTCATAAATAATAGATGATTTTAAGCAATTTTGGAAGGAAGTCATCATCAGCTCTTTGACGGTCACTGCTGTACATAGCCTTCCCCAATGAAGCCACCACCGACCGGTCCTCTGCCCTCCGCATCCAGCCGCTTCCAGCCACCTTCTTCAGGTCGGTGCATCTGACGGCGGGGCGTCCCAAAAAGGAAACGCGTCAAGGGAATTAGGCATCACTCTCTTTCTTGTGTCACTTTTTATCAATGGATTGGTGGACATGACATTTCGGAAAAGTCCACAATCCTGAAATACTGATACAATCCTGAAATAACAGGTAAATTGTGACCCAGAACGAAATCATCGGAACAGGTCTTTTCAAGTCATTTTCCTGCCGCAGGTTAACATTGAGCATGAAAGAATGTGGTTTCCGGTAGAGTAGAATAGGACCAATCCATCTCTTCCCAAGGATGTCGTACAAGGCGACTAAGGGAATACATTTTAGAACATCAATCAGGCCTCCCCAACCCGTCTGGCCAGCGCGGGGAGTGTAGGCCAAATCCTCCGTCTGTCTCCGGCAGATGAGAGAGGGTTGTGCTCCTGCAGTGGAGACAAAAATAACCTGATGATGATGATGATTAAAGAAATATGTGGTTGTGTTCAGAATACCCTGTTCTACATACCCACAATATTACCCGAAACACACATAAGGCGAATGCGTGGCGGAGGCGTGGCAGAGGCGTGGCGGAGGCGTGGCGGTAGCGGTACACTTTATACAAAATCCCGCTTCCCGTGGCGGTACTCTGTGTGAAGTGTCTCATATTAATCGATATATCGATATCGATATCATATTAATCGAAAAACGGAGTACGCCTCCGCCACGCGTTCGCTTTTTGTGTGTTTCGGGCGAAAAGTGATATTCTATTGGGGAGGCCTACATCCAGCAGTGAACGTATTTAGGCTGATGATGATGAACAATATTATATACTCATATGTCAATAGCTGGTGCCTCTCTTAAAATAATAAAAGGTTTATGCATCATCGCCACGCTGAGCAGGCAGGTTTATGATCGCAGTTTGATGTGACCAACTGTTCGTAAAACGGAACGCGTGCGCGCGGGTGACCGAGGGGACGTGCGCGGGCGCAGGATGGCGCGATGAGACCGCCATGACATTACGCTTCGTCACATTCGAGTGTTCTCGTCTTTTAATCATATCCTACTAATATTATAAATGCGAAAGTTTGAATATTTTGATGTTTGGATATTTTGATGTTTGTTACTCAATCATGCTTCAACAATTGGACTGATCGTGATGAAACTTGGCACACATATAGTTTAGGTCCTGGAATAGTATATAGAATAGTTTTTATCCTTCCTACGGGAAATATATAATAATTTGTGATGTTAAGTTGTCCACGCGGACGAAGTCGCGGGCAACAGCTAGTTATCTTATAAATATTTTGTAACTGTTAGCAACTCGCATTAAAAACATTGTTTACTGATGATTCTAAAGTGTTCCATTTAATTCAGCCCTATACAGTCCACTGAATATGAAGAATAGTTACTAAACTATATAATGGTCCTTCGAGCCGGATACCGTACCTGTTATGGACACCTATTCCTGGATCTGACTGCACACTTTGTGGATCCCATTCAAATTCGAAGTCTTCGGAACACCAAGACCTCGCAGACTTTTTACCTAATTTATCGCTTATTTTTCAGATGTCATTGCTACTCTTGTTAGCGTGCTCCTGCGCCGTCAGCGAGCCACTCAGCGCTGCAATAAAGCGACGCAGCGAGTTCAGCGGCGTGTACGCAAGCGACTACAACCAAGACTATGAGCCAGTGACTTTTGTCGCCATCCCGCTCCACAAACCGATGCCAGTGCTGCAAATACTCTCCAGAGCACCGCTGCTGGAGGGGAAATACAACAAACAATCAAAACAACGGAGTTACGGTCAGAAAATTAAACCGCACAAACCTTACAACCACGCGGCAACGTCGCAAGAAACGTATGAACCTAAAGTTTATGCGGGATCTTCTCCCAATTACGCGGTGTCATCGCAGCAGTCGCGTCGGCCGCACGCTTACGCCACATCGACGTCTCACACGTGGTACGACTGGTCGGACAGCGATGAATCCGAGAGCAAGTACCCGAGACCCATTAACAAGTATCCGAGACCCACCAGCGAGTACCCGCGACCTACCAGCGACTACTCTAGACCTATCAACGAGTACTCTAGACC